>OX422222.1:396316688-397812703 GCA_949130495.1 Sambucus nigra | reverse complement strand
ATGTGTTAGTACCACTAGTTTCTCGATTAGTGTAAATAGAGGAGTGGATTGTTGCTTTAAAGGTACAAATGGACTCAGGCAAGGGGATCCTATGTCACCTTACTTATTCTTGTTGGTTATGGAAGCTTTGTCTTGGATGATTGACGATGAGATTAGTAAGGGACATTTTACTTTTCATCCTAAATGTAAAGAATTAAAAATCTCGCATATCATGTTTGCTGATGATTTGTTTATTATGGCCAAAGATGATGTTAATTCCTTACAAGTGATTGACAGAGTCCTCCAGGAATTTAAAGGTATGTCTGGGTTGGGAGTAAGTAAACCTAAAAGTGAGATCTTTTTTGCTAGAGTTAATGATGATGATAAAAGTAGTCTAGCCAGTTTGCTGTGTATGAGAATTGGGAATTTACCAGTTAAATATTTGGGTGTCCCCCTAATTTCTACTAGATTGAAAGCTAATGATCGTAATATCTTAGTTGAAAAATTAATGGGGAAGATTAATAATTGGACAAACAGATAGCTTTCTTATGCAGGCAGGATCCAATTAGCAATTTCTATTCTTAGGAGTATTCAAGTGTATTGAATTAGTATATTTGTATTGCCTAAAAGAATTATCAAAGAGATTGGGAATTTTATATGGTCAGGGGTTAATCTTACTAAACATGGAGCTGCAGTTGCTTGGGAAGATATATGTCTTCCTTTGGAAGAAGGGGGATTAGGCATCAAGAATTTATTGGTGTGGAATAATTCTTGTATGATGAGACATTTATGGGATGTGGCTAAAAAGAAAGACTCTCTGTGGGTTAAATTGATCCACTCTCTTATGATCAAACATGATACATCGTGGACTGCTAAAATGCCTAATAATGCTTCTTGGACATGGAGGAAACTTATGAAACTAAGGGAAAAAGCTAGATCATTCATAAAATATTATATTGGCAAGGGGGACAACACTTATTCTGGATTGATGATTGGCATGAGAAAGGCCCTTTGATTGAATATTATGGGAGAAGAATTATATATGATGCTAATAGTAATGTGAAGATTAAAGCTAGTGAATTTATTCTGCCTAGTGGTTGGAATTTTCCTAGACTTATATCTAATGACCTTAGGGAGATGGCAAGTACTAATATCAGACCTAACATGGATACTGAAAACTGGATTAAATGAGTGGTTGCTAAAGATGGGTTTTTTAACTACAAAGACACTTATGAAGCTCTTAGAGAGAGAAGACATAAAGTTACCTGAGTCAAAGCAGTGTGGTTCTCTAAAAGAATCCCTAAATGTGCTTTTTTGTTATGGGTCACCTGCTTAAATAAAATGTGGACTAGAGACAAACTAAAAAGTTTGGGCATCATCAATAATGAGAATTGTGTGCTTTGTGGAAGTGGGGTGGAAAGTAGAAAACATCTTTACTTTGAGTGTTCCTTCTCTTATCAGATTTGGCTTAAAGTCCTTAAATCCAACTTGATTAATAGATATCCTTTAAACTTTGATAATGAAATCAATCTTATTAGTTATGGGAGTAAAGACTTCAAGTTAAATATTAGAAAACTGAGCCTATCCATTACTACATACTGTATTTGGAATATCAGGAATGATATTATCTTTAACAACACTCAATGGGAACTGATGAGGGGCTATAAAAAAGTAGAGAAAATGATGCAAGAAGCTACATGCAGATGGAGGAAAGTCCAAAATAATGTTGAAAACAGGGAGATTTGCAGTAACTGGGGATTATCAGGAAATATTTTTCAAGACTTTTAGCTCAAGTTTACATATATGTCAGATCGATTGTCATAGTTAAAAAGTTAAAAGCTTACCTCATAGATCTGAGGACTTGTGAGATCTTTGATCTCTTTGTCGTTCCCCGTTAGGGTTGTAAATCAGGCTGGGTGAGCCGGGCTTGGGGTTGCTCAGGCTCGGCCCGAACTCACTTCCCCATGCTCAAGCCCGAGCTCGGCCCGAATTATTTTTTCCCATCTAGGCCCGAACTCGACTCATATATATTACGGGCTTTGGGCCCAATTTCGGGCTGGCCCAATTTCAATTTTTTTTATTAAAAAAGTTTTAATTAATTTTTTTTCCTTGTATTTCCATCATGGACAAAATTACACATTAAAATGTAATTAATATTTCATGAAATAAAATATATAATTATGAAATGTATTAAATTAAAATAAGGGAAATAAGAGTGAAAACGTACAAATGCCTATTAAATTTCATACATTTAGGAAAATTTGATCACTAACAAAGGCCTATTGTGACTTGAGCAATTATTAAATCAAATACCCATAATGAGATTAACAATAAAATCACAAAATTGAAAATCAAATGTAATCTAATGTATTATGACAAATGATTTTTTTTTAAAGTAGTAAATGAAATAAAAGAATGAAACCTAATTAAACAATGTTAACATAAATATTTTATATTATATAAATTATTTATTTATTTATTTATAAATATGAAGTTCGGGTTTCGGGCCCAATTCGGGCTTGGCAAAGTTCGGCTCAAGCTCGGTCGGAAATTCATCTGGGCTTGAAATTTTGGGTCAGGCTCGGCTCGGCTCAAACTCAAATAAAGCTCGACCGGAAAATAGCAGGCCGAACGAGCGAGCTTCGGGCCTCGGGCGCTCAATTTACAGGCCTATTCCTCGTGTTTACTTAGCTTTTTTTGAGTTTTTCTGGGGGTACCAGCTTAATGGTTCTTTCTGATCTATTTCCACCTTTGAAGTTGTGGACTCTTCTATCCAAGGTAGTTGATTCATCTGTACGATGTTAACTAACGAGAAGTTAAAGCTGCATGTGCCATAGCTATGCCAAGATCCTTCCCACTTAGCTTGATGTTTGGTGGTGTTTCTGTGTTGGTTAGTGTTTGTGAGTTGGCTAGTGATTCCATCTGAATGAAGAGTAGGTTGTTAGTAAGGTTTCTTTGCTGCTAGTCTGAGCTCCTATGTGGTTGTTTAGTACATCAGAGTCTTCGATCATTTTCATGATCTATGGGATAATCTTGGTTTCCCATTACTCTGTTTTTGTAGTTCCTAGTTGAAGGTTTTGGGAGAATTGGAGTGAGAATGGTGTACTGTTTTGAGTGGTAATGGTTTTCTTGAGAAGTGATTTGATGTCTGGTAGTATTGGTTAGGGCTGTTAATGAACCGGGTCTGGACCCGGACTCAATCCGGAGCTGACCCGAATTAACGGATCTGAGCAAATTTTATAGATCCGATTACCCGATTAGTTAATGGACCGGATCTGGATATACATGCCTCCGATCCGATAAGGACTCGACCCGAATGTATATATATATATATATGTGTGTGTATATATATATGTGTGTATATATATATATATATATATATATATATATATATATATATATAATATTATATATGTATATAATATAAAACTGTAACTTACTATATATATAAACTGTTATATACAGTTTATATATAAACTTAAACTAACTTACTATATATATATAACAGTTTATATATATGTAAATAATGTAATAAACAGTTTATATGTTATATACAATTTATATATAAACTTAAACTAAATTACTATATATATATATATATATATATATATATATATATATAACAGTTTATATATATGTAATAAAAAGTTTATATATAAACTTAAACTAACTTACTAACAGTTTATATATATGTAACAAACTTAAACTAACTTACTATATATATAGTAAGTTAGTTTAAGTTTGTTACATATAACTAACTAACTAACTAACTAACTATATATATATATAGTTAGTTAGTTAGTTAGTTAGTTAGTTAGTTAAGTTACAACTATTCGGGTCGGGTATTCGGATCGGGTCTCCGAGTCCTTAACGGATCCGGGTCTGGATCCATTTTCTGAGACCCGACGGGTAATCGGGTAAGACCCGATCCGCTAAAAAAAAAATACCCGGATCGGATCTGGATATACCCTTACCCGATCCAGACCCGACCCGTTTACACCCCTAGTATTGGTTATGTCCGTGGTTTTTCTTGTCCTTATCTTAAGTCTGTAACGTGGATCAGTGGGTTTGGTCGTGCTGGATGATTGTTAGTCTTCTTTGAGGTGTTGAACACGTGGCCGACGCTAGTCACTTCTTGTTTTAATTGTGTAGATGTCTTTGTTTTGGGTTTGAGCCAGGTTATTCTTTGTAAAATTGATTTTGGTTTTTTGGGTTGGGCCTTTTAGTGGGTGTCTTGCTAGTGTGTAGGCATGCGAGCCTTTTTTTTGTGTGCATGTGCACTTTGTGGTTGGCCTTGGGCCATTGTTTGGACTCATTGTATTTTTCTTGGCTATTGCCTTTTGGTAATATTATTCACATTTTACTAAAAAAAAACATAGTGTGAAGATGATCTGCTAGTTTTTTGGTTAAAAAAAACTCAATTCAGAGGTGGGAGAAATGATCGTAAAAAATTTTAACGACTCAAATCAAGTTTGTATTTCATCCACTTCTGAAATGATTTTTTTGACCAAAGAATTTGTAGTTGATCTTCACACTTCGTAAATTATCTTAACCAAATTTGGTTACAAAAACTTTATATTTAATATTTAAAAAAAATTATTTTTAGCGATCCTTGCAGATTTGGTTTGATTCTCTCTGTGTGTGTGTGTGCAAACAGTCTCAGGTGCGGACCTGAGATAGTGCAGAGATCGTGTGGACAATTTTTTTTAAAATTTTCAAAAATGAATTTTTAATGATTTTTTTGGAAATGATCTCCATAATGAGAAGATCTAATAAAAATTTCATAAAAAAATTCACTCCAAAAGTGGGTGAGATGATCATCAAAAGTTTTAAATGACAAAAATAAATGCACTCATTATTTTTTCATATCATTTTTTTAAATAGTAAAATATTGAATTCCTTGATGAAACTTTTTGTAAATCTCCATAGTGAGAAGAACATTTACAAAAAGTTTCTTCAAAAAATATAATTTTTTACTATGTTAAAAAAATGATCCTCACGGGGCATGTATGTAAGAGATCCTTACGGGGGATTCTTTGTATTTATATAAGAGGTCCTTACGAGAGACTCTGTGTGTGTGTATATAGGGGAGGAATTACCCAAGTCTAGTGGGGGCTAAAGCACTCACAACTTTTTTGAAAAAAAAAATACACGAGCAGTTTTGAAAATATAGGTGTAAAAGATTTTTTTTAAAATTGTTTTGGGATATACGCATAACTCTCTCTCTTTCTCTCTCTAGAAAGCAAGACTCCTATACATCATGCTTCCTACATCACACCTAGTTCTAGGGTCTATTTTTTTTTATCCACGGAGTTAATCTTTCAATCAACATATGTTCAAAAACTAGGTCAAAATACAATTTCTAGTTATTTTATAAAAATTCAATAAAAAAACTACTGAAAATACCATGTTTATAAGGCTTTGTGCGAGTAGAATTTTGTGATTTTTTTAAATATAACTAGAAAATATATTTTGACCTAATTTTTTGAACATGTATTGGTTGAAAGGTTAATTTCAATAGAAAATAAAAAAATTAGAAAAAAGATTTTGTAGGCACTAGAACTAGATGTGATGTATAGAGTGTAACGTAGGAGAGTCTCCCCCCTCTCTCTATACACACACACACACACACACACACACACACACTCAAGAATATGCCTGTGTCTAAATTCACAATATTAATTTTCGAAAGTGTATGTTACTGATAAGACCATACGTCGTATATAGTTCGCAACAAATAAACAATTTTTGAAATAACCTATATGGTACGAACCTATTAGTTTAAAAATGGGTCTTTTACCAATTACTCCCGTTTAATAAGTATGTAGTTCAATAGGTCCTATCATTTTTTTTGCTCCAATACGACCCATGAAAAAAGATTTTCGCTCCAATAGGTCCTATTTGTAAACATATAGTGAATATTCACTGTATGTATAAATTGAACCTAATAGGAACAAAATGTTATGATAGGACCTATTAAAAAATCTCTTACGTAAACAAGACTTATTTGTCAAACTCCCTAAAAGAATTGAGAAATTTTTGAAATTTTTTTCACATACATACATACACCGTGTTTATATACATACATACATACACCGTGGTACGAACCTATTACGTCAAATCTTTTTTTTACTATACATAATCATAAACAATTTAAAAAATTAAGTAAATTTTCATGTGTTTATATGACTATTCACCGTGTTTAAGAAAAAAAATAGTCCAGCAACAATACTAATAATCCATCATGGATTTCGTAATGATTGTTAACTATTGTATAACACAAATATTTGTAAACAAATTAAAAATATTGCGCAAAGTTTCTTTATTTATATGACGATCCACCTTGTTTAAGAAATAAAAAATATTCACAATAATACTAATAGTCCATCTTGGACCTGACATAAACAACATCGTATACATAAAAAATCTAATTTAAGTTCTAAAGTCTTTTTACAACATCATGAAAATATTTTAGAAATTTTGGGCAAAGTCTCATTTGTTTATAGGACTATCCCCTATTTAAAAAATAAAAAATATTCCTAACAACAACAACTAGTCCATCTTGAACCTCGTATAGACAACATCATAATTTAAGTAAAAACAAAAATACACCACAATTAAGTGTAAATAATATACAAAATTTGTCCAGAGTTCCCTTTGTTTATAGGAATATCCACCCCGTTTAACAAATAAAAATTACTTAAACAACAATAGTAATAATAGTCCATCCTGGACCTTATATAAAAACAATAATCGATTCTATAAAATTGTATTTGGTATATAAAATTTTCAAATATAAACATGGTTGGATACAATCAAAATTTTAATCTCTGCATCACCATCTGTCTCCTTGAAATCCAATAGTCCTGCAACATTGAACAACCAAGAACGATAAAGAATTAACGTGTAGATATACAATAATAGTATACAGTTAGAAACGTATTAGAGAAAAAACTTAGTAGGCAATCCATAGTATGAAATTGAAAGGCCATAAACTTTAGAGGGTCAGGGTTAAAAAAAATCTCAATTCGATATAGTTTCACATGCCCAGGTAATAAACTAAACTCCAACAACATAACCCAATTGGTATATTGTAAAAATCAGACTAATCAAGCCACGAATGTTTAAAGTTTTATACTAAAACTATCGGCACTAATAAAAACTGCAGTTTTATTTATTTATTTATTTTATTTAATCTAAATACTGATATATAAATTGATGGAGAACAACACTCCAACATAGGCATATACAAAAAAGGAAAGAAAAGGAATAAGGATGAAAGTTTGGCATACCTAACTTATCCATGAATACCAAACCCTTCACCATCTTAGGAAAAACATCCACATTTATAGAACACAAATCAAAACTATAAAAGGAACCAAATTTAGTAATAGTGAAAGCAGTCTTGTGTCCTGTAGGTTGAATGTAGGAGAATTGAATTAAATGATAAGATATAAAATATTTCAGATTATAAATCTTGGGATGGGACCATTGTGACAATGCTTTGGATTGAATAGAGCTCCATAAGTTGTAAGTACTTGATTCAACAGTCAGATTCCTGAAAGAAGAAGCACATTTAGACAGAGTGAACCATAAGACATATGTAGGGAGAAAGCCATGTTATAAAAGAGTATGGCTTGCACATGCATATATGAAATTTCCTGCATAATCTCTCACAATAACAACAATACCTTGAATATGATTCCATGAATACCAAGCAATATTGAGTTTAAAGGATGGTTGAATTGGAGGGATCCATCTAATTGATTTGGCAATAAAAGAGAATTTAGGTGAAGATTTAGGAGAAGAAGCAATCAAGAAATCTATTTGATGAATCACATGCTGAACTGTAAGGGAAAATTTTCAATCGAGTCAATTTGTAGTATTGGCTTAATTTCGAACAAAACATATTGTGTCATAGGATAGAGTGTCGTGTATTTCCAAGCCCATGACAAGTGTATGTTGAAGACGATGCGACCGAGTAAAATTGAAGATATCATTGTCGATTTCAAGTGCCTTGTTTCTCATATATATATATATATATAGGAGCTTGGAAATTTATTTGGGTGTTCTTTTTATATAAATGCATTTGTATTTTTCTCAGAAAATAATTTTAGAAATTTTCATAAAAGTTTTGGGTTTAAAATGAGAAATTTTATTTTCTGAAAAGTCGTTAGAACGAACCTGGAATCTCATTAGAAAGAAATTTCCAGGTCGTTCGAACGAACTACTAACGAGATTTTTTCTATTTTTTTGTTAGAAGTTTGGTTCGTACGAAATTCCAACGAAAAATTCTTCTAAAATCTCGTTCTTTATCTTGTTCGAACATAGTCGTTCGAACGACATTAAAAAGTCGTTCGAACGACCGTGTTAGTTTTTGTGCAGTTTTTGTCCCACCCGCCTACTACTTTTCCCACTTCTTTTTCCTGATTATCTAGGTGTGGGAAATATTTTTTCTCACAACTTTTTCATTCCCTCCAAGAGCAAAAGAGAGTAACATTCTTAAGAGAAAAGGTTTTATTTTGTGTTCATGATTTTAATGGATTAATTTCTACAAAAACATATATGTTTACACCCACCATGTTTTAGAGTACATCCAAGTTCCTTTATATATATACTTGCTTGGAGAGTTTTTGGCACCAGGTTTTCATCTCTACACATTGGAGAGTGTTTGGGTTCCTTCTCTATCCCCAAAAGGAGATTGTTTTTGTTGCGACGTACTCATATAGTGAAAGGCACCGTGTATGGCTTGAAGGTAGCTGTGCCCCATCGGTGGATTACGAGACTGCGGTGGAGTTCGTGGTTGCCTAATAGGAAGAGGTTGAAGAGCTAAGGAGCATCAAGGCTTGGACGGAGTCCAGTCGTTGTTGTAAGTTTCTCTTGTCGTGTCTTTTGTATAAATACCGTACTTAGTGGACTTGTAGGCAGGGCCATCTGAGGGTTTTCCCATTTGGGTTTTCCTTGTACATCGCGGCGTAGTGTGTTTATGATTTACTTTATCTTGGAAATACATCACGTATATAAATGTTAGGTTAATCAAGATAAAATTGGTTTAAATCACAATTATAGTTTAATTTGGTCCTAATTAATATTTGGCTAATTTTAGTTTAATTTAATTCAAGTTGGAAAATTAACTAGGAAGAATTGGTGTTTAATTTGTTTGGCCTATATTTAATCATGAATTAATTTTTGTTACACTATTTTGGACTTGAGTTGAATTAACTTGAATTTAAAAGTAAAATTGGAATTAACGTTGTTTTGGCTAAGTTGAAATATTTGTTAAGTTTTATTTTAATTTGAAAAAATTAATATTTGAAGTATTTAATTATTAAAGTTTTAAAGAGCAATTTTAATTTGGAATATAATTGAACCATCTCATAATTTACAAGTTTAGAATCTGGGGGCATTCGCTCCACCAAATGGTATTCGAGCGTATAGTGTAGAGAACTCACCCTGTCACTAACCTTGAGAGAAGTACCTTCAAATCTTCTTTTATTACGAGCACACCATAAGCACCAACATATATTACTAGGAAAAGATAATCTGGATTGAGGACTAACATTGCTTAACCACCAAGCTATCATCACTGCTCTAATTGAAGTGTTAGTCAATGTAATGCCAAATTTTCTGTTATAATGTAACCAAACTTGGGATGGAACCTCTCTAGTTGAAAAAACATGGTCAATAGCTTCTCTTTAGAGTTTTTTTTAACAAATACGCTTAGAAGGACCCTTGAAACCCAATCTCTTGATAGTAGAATTAAGAGGAATAATATCTATAAAAAAAATTCACAGAAGAACAATTTTTTTAGAGGGATAGAAGAGTGCCAAATGAAGGTTTGAGACCAAGAAGTTGGCCTAAGAGATTTTATAAGATTATAAACAGAAGAAATGGAAATAACCCAGATGTATCAGCATTCCAAAGTGGAACATCATCAGAATTAGCAAGGATAGGGGAAGCCAGGATTGATTGAGAAGTTTGTTGACAATTACAAATATCTTATTGGGATCCTAATAACCATCTAAATTGAATAGAGCATTAGTATGCATACTGTTAGAAACCCCCAAATCAACAAGAATCCCTGAGTGTAACAAATTATCCCAAGCAACATTACAATCTCCTTTGCCAAACAACCAAATTAAATTGCTCTCAACAACTGGTCTGCTTATAATCCTCCTCCTCTAAGTGTTTGAGCTTGAAATATAAGTTATGGTCCGTGCGATTGGCAACTTTTGCCATGTAAAATAGGTTTTGCACACCTTTTTACCCACTTTTGTAGTGTTTGTTAGTCTTTTTTTCCTATGAAAAAATTTGCCCAAAAAAGGTCACGTGACCTGTTTTTGCCCAAAATGTGGAGAATTTTTGCTTTTCTTTGAGGGTGGGAAAGTTTTACCAGTTCTTTGGTTGCTACTTTTTGGTTACTGTAGCTTAATGGGAATGATTGTCAGCAAAAGCAAAGCTCACTTCTATATGGATACTAATCACTAAACAATATCTCGTACGGACGAGAGACATTCTCCCATCTGAAGGTAATTTTTTTTCTTTTCTACACCAAAGTTTGTTTTTATGTACAACAAATATCATCCCTTTACCTTCAATCAAGGTTAAATTTCATCAATGGTTCATATGATTTATCTAGGGTTATGAATATTTATGGTTTCTTTACAAAATAGAATTCTGAATATTTCTTTTACCTATACAAAATAAATTTCTTTTTGAAAATTTAAACCTGTATTGAAAATATTCTAGGGTTCTTTTATTCCAGGTTCTGAATATTTATGGATTTGTTTTAAATTATTTTTTTGTTTCAATAATGGTTCATCTGACTTATCTAGGGTTGTGACTTATCTACGTTTAGTCTGTATTTTTGTTGGTTTAATTTCTAGGGTTGTATTAAACATCTGTATTTTGGTTTTTTAATATATTTTTTATATGCTTGAAAAATGGGGTTTCATATAAAAAAGGTATAATGCCTTTGTAAATGTCAAAATAATTTAAATGAGGCAAAATAAATGAGAAGTGTATAAATGAGGTTGTATTTATAAATCATAACTGTATATTTTTTTTATGTGCATGCTTTTGTGTAACACGCATTTTGTCTCTATTTTACAGGAACCAAGTTCTCATAGTTATTCGTTTGAATCAGTTTGTTTCGGTTAGTTTATAGTTTTTCCATTTATTAATTGCTTATTTAATAACGATTATGATCATATCTATGTTTTGTTATTATACAATATATATGAAAGAATGAAATTGTGAATTAATTTGTTGTAGGCAAAAATGCTTAAATATAATTTTAATATACAACGTAAACGATTTGGTGTCGTTTGGTCGATGGTGATACGAGCAATAGTAATTTATCAACATATAAAGGTTATTAACAAACATTCCTAAGGCACCTCATCATTGTAAGCAATCCTTATTCCGAATGTATGGGATGAGTCATCGGTTATGCCGTGATTCATTACGTATCAACATTGGTTCATTGAATAGGCTATATGATCGTCTCCGTGTGTTTAGGCTAAACAACAATCGTTCAGTTTTTGTTGAGGAACAAGTTGTAATTTTCTTGAATATTGTTGGCCATGATGAGTGTTGTCTCTCAGAGAGTTACATTTTTTGTGGATCAAGCCAAAACATTGGTTTATACTTTTATAAAGTGCTTGGGGTCTGCCTAATGTTGTATAAGGAAATTGTCACAAATGCAATGATTGATAACTCCCCGAACGATAATCCTGGCAACAGAAGTTAGTATCATTATTTTTTGGTAAGAAAATTCATTCTTAATAGAGTAAATAATTAATAAATTTTTAAATGGATTTTATTAAATAACAAATATAGTATCCCAACAGGATGTCGTAAGGGCGGCTATACAACGTGCATGCCAAAAATTAACTGTTCCAATTAGTATGTCGGTCTATTTTGTGTATTTATTTTGAATAACCCTTGTATATACCTTATATGACTGACATATTTATGATGAAAATCACTCTATATATTGTGTTAGGAAAATATTATCTTGTTGATGCCGGATTCCCCTAGTTCCTGGTTTTTTATCACCGTTTCGCAAGACACGTTACCATCGTAGAGACGTGGAGGGTCAATGCCCTGAAACTAGTAAGGAATTATTCAATTTTTGCCATTCATCTATGCGCAATGTGGTTGAGCGCACTATCGAATTATTGAAAAAGATATTGCTTATGTACGACATCAACCATTTCATGTGATTGACACATAAGCTGAGATTGTGTTAGTTTCTTATGCCCTGCATAACTTTCTGAGAGGCGATGATAGGGATGATATATGCAATGGAAATAGTGAAAGTGACGATGAAGTGAACCCCACACCCCTTAATATACCCGATGACATGCCTAATGAGCATATTACTTTTGCAACACAGGCATCTTTGACAGAGAAGCGTAATGCAATGGCGACAAAAATTTGGGAAGAAACAGGAACAACTCATACTAAGCCTTTTAATTTTGATGATAATTTGATAATTTGAACCATATATTATTTGATAATGTGATACGAATAATTTGATAATTTGAACCATGTTGTATTTGATAATTTGAACCTTGTTGTATTTTGATAATTTGAACTATGTATTTGTACTATTTGAATGCACTGATTTAGGACTTATTGGTTTAATCTATGAACTTATTCACTGGATTTGGTTCAATAGTGATTTTGGTTTAGTTTAATTTATCTGTTGCTATATGAACTCAGAAACATATTATCTGTTTCTAGATGGTGTTGTATTTATACTATTTGGTTCAACAATAATGTTGTCTTTTTGCTATTTGAACTATGTATTCAACATTGAATTGAACTGAGCACTGATTGAATGAACTAGTGGAATTGATCCCTCATTGTTCATTCATATAGCTATTTTAGCACTGAACTGGTGGAAATGAGCATTTAACTTTATGAATGCACTATTGTTGTATGAATGCACTGATTTATGCACTGATTTATGAACTGATTTATGCACTGCTGTTATATGATTTATGAACTGATTTGTGCACCGTTTCTATATGAATTGATTTATCACCGATTTAGGACTTATGTAGGACCGTTTATGAATGCACTGATTTATGAACTGTTGTATGAACTGCTATATGAATGTACTAATTTAGGACTTATTGGTTCAATTTATGCACTTATTCACTGAATTTGGTTCAGCAATGATTTTGGTTCAGTTCAATTTATCCGTTGTTATAAGAACTGAGCAACATATTATCTGTTGTTATATGAACTGAGCAACATATTATCTGTTGTTATATGAACTGAACAATATATTAGAACATACCATTGAATTTTTGCCATATTATTTGTTACTAATAGCATTGGAATGGTGCCATATTATCTGATACTGTATGAATTGAGAATGCTATATATGTTTGGGACTGCTATATATTTTATAAAATGTTTGGGATTGAGTTTTAATTTTGATGTTTCTTAGAGATGGCACAAAACAGAGTGGACGTTCCTTTTCGGGATCCAAAACCAACTGCTCCTATAAATATTGAGTCATCTTCTTAAGTTGAAGTACTCGTCAAGAAGCCACAAGTTCATTGGCCAGATACAATGGATGGATACATTATATATGATTTGATGAGTGAGGTTCTTGCTGGGATAAAAAGGGCTGATAATGGATTCTTAGCGACCTATATGAAATCTGCGATCGTTTCTGTGAGAATTTGCTTTCATGTTATCGTAAGAATTCCACATGTCTGCTCACATTTGAAGATGCTAAAAAAAGAGTACATGGAAGTCCACGATCTACTTCAAGTTAGCGGATTTGGATATAACCCGAACACATCCTCCGTAACTGCAAAACCAAGTGTATGGGCTGAGTACATACAAGTACATAGTTTTTGGCATTTTTATTTCATACCAATAAATATATCGGATAATGTCTCAAATGTGTGCAGGACAAGCCAGAAGCTGCTAAATTGAAGGGAAAAAGTTGAGCATATTATGATGAACTGGACACTATATATGGAAACGATACCGCAAACGGGTCAAACTCGCAGTCTGGTAGTGAAATGGAAGGTAAATATTCTATGGTTCCAAATTGCTTAAATTATTACTTAAGGCAAATTGTTAAAGAAAATATTATTGTTCCAAGAGTAGTTGATACAGAGATGGATGAAGATTTTGTTGACTTAAATGAGAATGACGTTCTGAAAACTGAATCACATAACACCTCACCTCAATTGGGGAAATTTAAAGCTGGCGAACAATTACCACGACCCATCCCAGAATCAAAGCCAAGACGTAAATGAGGAAATGTCTTAAAGGAAAGTTCCCATTCTTTGGGCATTATTGCCGAATCTTCACGGGTTATAGCGACTGCTATGGCTTCTGATGCCAAATTGAACACCCTCAAGCATGTGAAGTGGCAAGACATTCTTGATCGTTTGGAGTCAATGGATTTGAACAAAACAGATAGGCTGCGATTATTTTCCATATTTAAGGCAAATTATGGACTGGCATGTATCTTCATGGGGATCACGAAGGATATGTCAGCAAAGGTCTTGGCTTAATAAGCTCTATGCGAACTAAGCCAAGGTTATCTATGCTCTTTTTTGGAAGTTTGAAACTTTGATCGTATTTGAACATATTTGACCATGAAATTTTGAACGTATTTGGTGTTTTTTGTAATATGATATTATGTTTCGGTATTAAGATATTGTGTTATACCAATTTATGTTATAATGTTTATTAAACTGTAAATATAAAGATAAGAAACCAGAAATTTAAACATTAACACGTCAAGGCTTAGACTAATAGATAAAAATAATGAAAAATTATAATAAACCAGTCAATATACATAACGGACTTTAACTTAGGGGGAACAACTTCCTATACTCATCTCATCATCATCCTTTGTGGGGAACAGAGGTTCCGGATCATCTCCGTAGACACTGTAATGATATAGTTCAAATAAATAGTACTCCTCATCTCTTATGGTTCGTCCTCGGGGATGTTTCTTACAAAAATGGACCCATTTATCTTCTTCGTCAATAATCAATTTGTAGTTTTCATTATCCCAGCCAAAACCCTAAGTTCTTATAGCTGCGTAGCATAAATCGAACTTCATTTTAAGGTATACCACCTAGTACGACACTCGTTTGGTGTACGACGCTGTGGTGAATATGGGGAAATAGCCCAATGTTGTGATACTAGTTTGAAAGTAGAATATTGAACCCTCAAACCTGGATTGTAGTTCCCTCTTAGGATGAAATAATTCCTAGTTGCTTTGTTAATTAGTTGGATGTCTTCATTGATGATCTACTGTCTTGACGCCATTTTGTTTACTGATTAGAATAAATATTCTATCCTTTAAAGATAATTGGTTTCTATGTAAAAACTATTGTTAGATTGATACTAGTATTTATAGAATGCAGAATAAAATCATCCATGTGCTTGAATAGTAAAAGTTATGAATAATTCAGTCCAACTACTTTCAACCACACATAATTGCACAGATGCATGTGATTCAACAGTGCAAGTTTGATACTAGTAATGGGAAAAGTCTGATGCATAACAAGTTAAAATTGATTTGTGTCATAATGCAAAATAGAAGTACCCATGTGCTTGAAAAGTAAATGTCATGAATAATTTAGTCCAACTACTTTCAACCGCACACAATTGCACAGACACATGTGATTCAACAATGCAAGTCTGATACTAGTATAAAGCAGATAATAATGTCATATCACATACTATTAAATGGCTAGACATAAACAGACCGATGATGATAACCATAATATATATATGCCTAATGAAGATTCACCGCCTAAAAGTAAAAGGCGACTTGATTACTTCAGGCCATACATGGTAGGCATGAATAATGAGCCCATGAGGGTAAAGAGTAAATCTAAAGCATCAACATCATTTAATTTTAGCCATGTCGAGGATGTTACACCCGTGTTGACTAACCCATGAATCTACAAAGATCCCCATGAAGGGAGTTAGTTTGGGGAGAAGGGATTTTTAAAAACATTCCTATATGCACACTACATTCTTTAGGTGATGTTGGCCAAGTGATAAAATGGATACCCCCAACAAAAGAAAATATTCCTGGTGATGATCATTAGAAATGGCCTAGTGTGGTCATCCCTCCCTCAATTACGGGGTTTCCCATATCTATTTCTCCATCTCAGGGATTGGCGCTCGTGCACGTGGTGGAGAGAGAGGGGTCTCGTGCCCTTCCAAGGAACGCTTCGACCGTCGTCGATGTGGGCTGATGTAAAGAGATAGAGTCACCAGCCTATTTTTCATAAAATAGGCAAAAGGACATGTTGTCGCCTCGAGAGAACGATATCAAAGACAAATTAATGCTTGCGAAACCAATTAGATCAGAGGTTCAAGGGCTAAGTTACGGAATCGGAAGGTATTAGGCACTTATCCCGCCCTTTTAGTCTCTCATGGGCTTATGTTACTATTTTCCTTAATGTCTTCATGAAGTGTGTGGGCATGTATATATAAGTGGAGATCGTAATCACTCGAATAGCATTATGAAAAAGACGGAGTGAGGTCATCTATAGGAATGTTTCCAAAATAATAATGAAAAATATGACATGTGCGCTTATTGAGATATTGATCGTTATGATGAAATGATAATATGTGTTAGATAAGACGAAAGTATGAATCACAAGTATAATATATATGAATAATGGAAAAGAGGAAAATGGAAAAATAGAAAAATAAGACTCGAGTCTCGGGAAACCCGAGATGCCTACGTAGCCTATAAAGGCATCAAAGTCCTGTAGTTATCATGTGGTACGAGGGTCGGGTTCATCCCATAAATTCAAATGGAAATTTTATTATATGTGTGTGTAAGAAAAATGTATTTTTAGTTTTGAGAAAATGTGGTGACAAATCCTATTAGAATTTATAGATGTAACCCTCTTTTTCTTTTTTTGGTTTTTTTTTTATAGAAAATACATTATATGCAATATAACTAATAAAGGATTGAAGATTAATATGTGTATGATCTAAAGTAAAGGCTAAATTAAGAATTCATATAATAACTAATGCGAAAATAAAGAAATTTAAAAAGAAAGAAGAATGTCAAGACCTTATTTGGGTACTTGGAGATTGATCTTGACTAATGATAAGATTCCTTGCAAGTGAATGAAGAATGTATGAGGATTTTTACTAAATTGGGTGTGAAAGTTATAGGAATGAAAGGTGGAGAAAGGTTTCAAACAAGGAAACCTCGCTGATTTAGGAAGAATGTTGTTGAGATCACCGAAGTTGATGTTTCTGAGGTGCCTTGGAAGGTGAGATCATGATCTCCTTATATAGGGTCAAGGGACTACCGATAGGAATTATCCTTGCCCTTCCTATCGGTAAGTAACCCTAGACACACTGCTGATAGGCAGGGAAATGGACCTGTCAATTTGCAGTCTGGTGTAGTTTTTATGAAAAATGGTCGTAATATGAAATTTGTAAGTCCAAATTGTGCATGGGGTATACTGTTGAAAGGTTATTCATAGACCTTTGAGAATAGTTGGGGCCGATCTCAAGTCCAAGAGTTAACTTTATATCAAATGGGGCTCGAAAGCACCCGTCTATACTTTGGACAGGAGATCGTCGAACGACGATAGATCGTTCGCCCAAACCATAAGTTCGAATCGCAAATAGGATAGACAATTGGAAATTTTATGCGAGGCACTTTAATATTTTAAAGTTCTTCGCTCAGTTCGAATAGTTGACTTTGGTCAAACAGGGCTAAAAAATGCTCGGTGACCTTTTGAAGTAAAACGGGTCATTCATCTGTCTTGTAAGGCTGATTCGTGAATGGGGTGAACCATTAGAAAGGAAATTTAGTGCCCTTCGATGATTCATTCAGTCTCGTTCGAGATGAAGAGTTGACTTTTGTGAAATAGAGCTCGGGAGTGCCCTGTGGCCTCCAAATCAGTTTTTAGGGGAAAATGGATCTTTTGTCCGGACCATTATGCCATTTTATGTACGAGGTGGACCATTGGAAATGGGATTCAGTTACCTTCCAATATTCATTAAGCTTTGGCTCTGAAGATGAAGTTGATTAGGGTCCAAATGTTGCTCAGGAGCGCCCAATGTTCTCCAAATTAGTTTTTAGTAGTAAAATGGTCCTTTCGTTTGAACAGTTATGTCGATTCATGTATGGGGTGGATCATTGAAAAGGGGATTCATATCCCTTTAAATATTAATTGATATATTTATTTTATGATGAAGTTGATTGGAGTCAAACGGGGCTTGGGAGCACCCGATGGCTCTAGATCGATACTCAGAGTAAAATCTAGGGGTTGTGGTGAACGTGGAGGTTCTAGGAACCTAAGGGGAGACTTGGGGGGTCTTAGAATGTGTGTCTACATATCCCCTCGATGGTTGAGCTTGGAACAAGTGAAAGCCGTTGAATAGACACCACATTATATTTTGGGAAATAGGTCAATTCTGCGGATGAAAAGGATGAGGACGAATATTTCAGAGGGTCGTGGTCAATTATAAGGACCTAAGGTAATGCTGGGGATGATTGATTCTGCGGGCCGATGTCAATTATTTGGACCTAAAGTTAGGGCGACCAATACTGTGGATCGAGATCAATTTTGAGGGCCTGAAGTAGGGGCTACCAATTCTACGGGTCGAAGTCAATTCCTCGGACCTAAAGTTATGGTGACCAATTTTACGAGTCGAGGTAAATTCTGCAGACCTGAAGTTGTGGCGACCAATTCTGCGAGTCGAGGTCAATTCAGAGGACCTAAAGTTATGGTGACCAATTATGCGGGCCTAAAGTTGTGGATAACAATTCTGCGTGAAGATGTCAATTTTGAGGACCTAAAGTTGTAGTGACCAATTCTACGGGTCGAGGTGAATCTGAAGACCTGAAGTAGAGGCGACCAATTTTGCGAGTCGAGGCCATTTATACGGGCCTAAAGTAGGGGCGACCAATTCTGTGAGTTAAGGTCAATTCTGAGGACTTAAAGTTATCGTGACTAATTCTGTGAGTCGAGGTCAATTATGAGGACCTAAGGTAGGGGTAACCAATTTTGCGGGTAAAGGTCATTTCTGAGGACCTAAAGTTGTAACCCAACGAGGTTGGTCTCTAGGGAGCCTTTAATTTTCCTCTTTTAAGACTCTACTGGGGAAGAGACATCTGGCTGGGGATTATGTCCTTTTGAAAGGAGATGGATTTACTAGGGGAGATGAAATTCTTAATGGGTGGAACGGGGTGAAGTTTAGACTGGAGATTTTGATGGGGAAACAATTGATGACTTGAGGTTTTGGGATTCCACCGGGGAATGTGTTTCTCTGTGACATTATCGTGGATAGATATCCAATTAGCTTATAGCTCCATTGGGGGAGCTGGATTTGAAAGTTTCGTTAGGGAATTTGAAGTGGATATTTGAGGATGCGGGTGTGCCATTTTAGGGTTTAAATTGGGGATAAGAATGTGGTTTAAATCCAACGGAGGATATTAGGAGCTTGAAAAATGGTTTTCTTGGTGAAGAAATGTTCAACATTTATTTGGCCATTTTAGGAATTTTTTGAAATTATTTTGGACTTTTCTTGCATTTTTGTGTTTTTTGTACAAAATATTCAGGGGGTTGCCGACCGGCATTGTGCAAAGGTTGCCATTTGGAAATAACATGGTCTTCTGGGATGCCTTGGGAAGAAGAAGAGGCAGGTGTCAGGGAACTGCCGATCGGCATGCCCTTTGGCCTCCTATAAAAGGGCGAGTTCTCCTCATTTTTTTTATAGCTTCTAGCATTCAAATCTTCTGCCCTTTCTTTAAAAGATCAATTACTAAGCCATTTTACTTCTTCGAGTTCTAGAAATGGAGGACTTTTCAAGTATCGCGACCCACATGGTGTGGTTGGGTGTTGAAAATTGGGAGAACCTAGAGTGGCAAGCTAGGGTGCCCCTGGAATTGGGCAATGAAAATCCATTCGAATTGTTTGAGCCAGTTGCTGATGATCGCACTCTTCTGCGCGAGCCTATGCTTCACCGTTCATCTAGGGTGAGGAACCTTGATGGGTATGTAAGTATGATAACCTTTGTCTCTTCTTTTATTCTTTTATTTCTTTGAGTTTACTAAAGGTTTCTTTATTTTGGCAGACTGACATAGTTTCGATGAGTTTTCGTTCCCAGGGGATGACAGGGTTTAAGGATGTGTGGAAGCACCTTCAAGCGGTGGTGCACTGAGTAGTTTGTTCTGCAGGTTTTGGGTGCTTGCCATCTATTTGGGATAGGATGCCGCGATGTACAGCTGTTTTATGCGCTCTGAGGGAGAGGTCGTGGGACATTACCCACACCATTCATTTTGGTTTTGGGGAGGTGACGGTGACTCCTATTGACGTCCAACAGCTGCTGGGGGTTGACAGTGAGGGTTTCCATGTTGAGGTGGATCAATCTTTAAGGGTGACACTTGAGGTGATTGATGCTGCATTGGGGGATGCTGAGAGGATAGTCTTTGGTGATTCTATTCACATTTTAGTTTTGCGGGATATGATTTTGCGCCCTAGGATTGATGAGACAGACGGGCTGCCCGTACAGCAGATGGCCCCTTTATTCATTATTTTTTTGTTGGGGGGTTTCTTGGTGGCGTCGAGTGGTGATGTCGTCCACTTATTATTTTTACTATTTTGAGGGTATTGTCAAATATCCCTCTTTATCACTGAAGGAGCCTGACTTTGGCGTCCCTTTATTATTTTTTAGATGCTTTTAGCTAGTGTTACTGACAAACCTTTACTTGGGCCACACATTTTCTTGAGGTAATTCTCGCATTTCTTCTTTACGTATTTTCTTGCATTTTCCCCTTTAATTTTGTTCTTTTACTAACTCCTATCCTTCTACAAACGTGGTTTTATGTGGTGATTGGGCTCAATGCCCGTTTGATTGGTTTACATGGCGAGGAGGCGGGGGACTTCTTCTGGATGTACCGATGGAGAAGGTCCAACCGATGGTCGAATCGGTCTCCTTCTCTGTTGGCAGTGCGTCAAGCCTTGAACACCTTGATGAGCGACCAGGTTATTCCTTTTTTCTTTTGAATCCTTTTTTTGGCATTTTCTTTGATTGCGTGAGTGTTGATCTTTGTTGGAAATTACAGGTGACTTTCTATCCTTGGGGATGGCTGTTTAGTATACGAGGGTGACTGGGGTGTATGCACAGATGCACCGAGTTTTGGCGCACGAGTTCGGCTACTCCTGATATTTGGGGGAGAGATGGGTATGAAAGATTGTAGAGTATGAGGTGGTGGTCCCACCAGCGACGCTCTCATTTTACATGAGGAGGGTGTGAGAGATGTCAGAGTAGGCTAAGGTAGTGGCGATGGTTGGTGAGCTCTACTAGTCATACACAAATACAACAACGACTTATGATTATCTCGATTTTGGGATGAGCTGGTTGATTCCTTCTTGTATTCACGTCATGGTTAACATACTTTCGCCCCCTACGGCTTCGGACATGGGTACAAATCAGTCGGTGGGGTCTGCCCATAGTACAAGTGGTGCGTCATCGTTCGCAACCGCAACGTAGGTTCCATTTATTCAGCTTGCCCCACCTTTGTATACTTTCTGATTGCCTGGAAGGGATTTCTCTGTATGCAACATCACCCTAATGCGGTGGTTCCAGGGGTGTTAGGGCTGACAGAGTATGTCCTTTAGCCAAAGGTCTACTTCTTTTTTTTTTTTGTCCTTTCTAAGCCTTTCTTTGCTTTGACTGACTGATTTTCCTGTTGTTTCTGTTGCTTTGCTTACAGCATGTTCGGATCTCGACTACTTGCCTGAGGGACATCTGAGACTAGGTGGCCTCAACTACTGCCTACATCACGGACTTGGTTTCGGTTCCTTCTTGTTTGGTGCCATCTGCTTCCTCGGAGGAGGGATCTAGATCAAAGAGCAGAGGTTCCACAACTCATCGCCGAGGAGTTGTGGAACCTAACCATAGGGATCTAGATCAAGGAGTAGAGCACGCTCACCATAGGGAAGGGGGTCTTAGAGAGAGATGAGAGATTGTGATTTTAGGGGTTTTGGGTTGAGTCCCGATGTCTTTTTTTGCTTTTTCTGGTTTTCTTCCTTTTTCCTAAAAAAATATAATGAAGCAAGTGGCAATATATATAGAATAAACAAGAATTTTGTTTATTTATATTTTCTTTAAATGACTTAATTTATATGCACTTTTTACTTTGTTGTTGAGATCATAAAAAGGATGGGATTTTTAAATAACTCAAGGGAAAATTTATTTTGAGAAAGGATGAATAAAAATGGATAATGTAGGAAGAAATAACCCGAATTTTTTAAATAAGGAATTATTATTATTATTATTATTATTTTTAGATTTTTAATTTTGACAAAAAAGGAAAGATAAATTTTTTCTAAAATAAGGGGGTGCCAATCGGCATTCCTCTTATCCTGCCTGTTGACAAGTGAGTACAGTCAAATTGCCATAAGTCTTTGATTGCACATTCTGCAACTTCAAAGTACTTGGTGGGGCAGTCATTTATTCGCCCACATCATATTTCTTGTCTTTAGCCAAGGTTTCCATGTATAAAAGGGGGTAATGTTGTGAGGTTTTTTCACCCATTCACATTTTCTCTCCTTTCTTGCTTATTCCTTGCCTTTTATCTTATTATTTACCAAAATGGACCTTCCCACGAGTGTAGAATTTTCTTTATATCTCGAGAATTTGGAAGCTATGTGTCTATACAATGTAGATTACGACGCTTTTAACATGCGCCGAATCACTTTGTGGCACAATCGACCCATCGACTGGAATATGTTGGCAGCGACAGCATAATTTTGGTATCCCAAGGATTATGTTTTCTACTGTGGCTTGGACGAGGTCGGGGTCTGTCTGACCTATGAGGAGTTTTCAGCTATGCTGGGGGTTAATCCCAACATGGTGGAGGCCATGCTTGAATTCTCTCGGACTTCTTGAGAGCTTTTAGCAAGATTTCTCCATATCTCTTCTTCGGTAACTCGACCATTGGTCACCGGGGGAATGATTTATCTCCTAACTGTACTGTATTCTATGCATCTATGGGAAGGGACTTAAATGATGCGGGCCATGATCGAGATTTTGCCATGAGCTTAATTTGTAAGCTACTACTGGTATCGGGAACCTGATGGTGGATCCTCAACTAGCTACCATTACAGCGTGGATGTCATATCGTCGTAACCCTGCAGCGGTGATACTAGCAGATACCCTGATCGATCTAAATGCTTGGCGGGAAGGACGTTCTAATTTCCTGAGAAGAATCCCGATTATGCTATTCATGTGGCTAGCTAAGAGATTTCGTTTAGCGGTCCCCCTGAATATGCCTTAGCAGTTGTGCCGAATTTCTTCACTCATTATTTCATCAGTTTTGGCTCGTCCATAGAGAACTGGGTAAACTGGTTAATGGAGCACGAAGCTCGATGCATGCGGTGGTCGGTGCTATGGTGATGGAAGTTTCGTCCTATTTTGGAAGTGGGGGAATACCAATACGTTCGATAGTTGTCCTTCATCAAACCTCATTTTATTTCCCCTGGCGGATCCTGCATCAAGTGGATGGGAGAAAATTGTGCCTTCCCATACCCTGGATTTCTTTCCTGTAGAGGATTTGACTGAAGGCTTACGGATACGATTAGTCTTTATGTGGGAGAATTGTCAGTCGTCGACCCTTCCTTCCTAATTTATTGGCAGGGTTTGGCATTATTTTGGACTTCTTGATGAGTTTTACGTTTGAGTTATCAATACCAATCGCAAAGACTTACATAATCCTTTTGTTCATTTAAATGATAAAATGAAATGTCGTTCTCGGAGGTAAGAAAAGAATAGCATTTTATGAAGAACAAGGGGACTATTCCCATGTAAAGCATATGAGCTACCTATGTAACTCTGGGGGTTTTAAAAATTTTGTTTCATTTTGAAAGTAATTTTTTTAGAGTATCAGGCCCCACGTAGTTCTGAGTGGAGGAAAATTAAGATTTTTTTAGAATAGAAGGGGGATGAGAGTAGTTATAGCGCCCCGAGACTTCGGACTATGGGTAGAATTTCTTGAGACGGTCCAGGTTGACTGGATGCACCATCTCTTCTTCGTCAAGGTCAGTGAGTATTGCGGCGCCGCCAGACATGATCTTGTTCACGATGTAGGGGCCACTCATGTTTGGATTAAATTTCCCACTGGTGTCCCAAACAGGTTCTAGGATTTCTTTGAGGCTTAAATCCCCTTCTTGGACACCACAATACTTAACTCTCTTATTAAATGATCGTGTTATCTAGCGATGGTATCCTTGTATATGATATAGAGCCTTTCGCCTCTTTTCATCTAAGAGTGACAACTTGTCGAAAAGGCTTTGATGCCAGTCTTCCTCGCTGACTTTGTTTTCAAGCATGGCGCGTATGAAGGTATTTCTAGTTCAATGTGTAGGACTTCTTCCATGTCGTATGCCATAGAGTAGGGGTAGCCCAAGTAGAATCCTGGACTGAAGGGTGGTAGATGCAGAGGCCGTAAGGGATCCAATCGGCCTAATTTTGGCAACTCTCCATCATCTCACTAATGATTACTTTCAGGTTCCTATTGATGACTTCAACTGCATGGTTGGTTTGTAGTCGGTAGGGAGAAGATTTGTGCCTTTGAATCACACACTTGTTGACTAATTCTGGGACTTTTGTCTCAAAATGTAATCCATTGTCTGACACCAGCTCGTGGGTAACCCCGTTGTCTATCTTTTGGGCATTCAGCACTGCGTATGACTTGTCTTTGACCCATTTGGTGAAGTAATTAATTGCAACCATGATGAACTCGTGCCCATTGGAGGCTCTCGGTGTGACTTTTCCTATGATATCAATGCCCCTTATTGATAACGGCCAAGGATAAGTCATGTTATATAATTCTCGCGGAGGTAAGTTCTGGAGATTAACAAATTGTTAGCATTTAAGGCATCTACGGACATAGTCGGTGCAATCCTGAACCATGGTGGTCCAATAGTACCCCTGTCGGATACTCTTCTTATGAGCATATGTCCCTTCATGTGGGGTCCTCATTTCCCATTGTGGATCTTCTGCATCATTTCTTCAATGTCAACCCCTGCGATGTAATGAAAATGGGTTCCATCGAAGTTTTTCTTGAACAATGCATTATCACAGACAATGTACCGGGTAACCAGTTTGTGAAGGGTCGCTTGATCTTTCTTTTGGCATCTTGGGGATACCCACCATTCTTGAAGAGGTACCAAATATCTTAATACCAATATTCGGTCATGTCAAAATCCTCTTCTGTGACGAGCTCAATGTGGTAGCAGTGGGTCGATTTAGCTTATTTTTGGACTATAAAGGGGGCCATCGTTATTCCCCCTGGCATGTCGACCATAGAGGCGAGAGTATCAAGAGCATTCGCTAAGATGTTCCTTGCCCGAGGTAAGTATTGGAAGGTGATATCTCAAAATTAGGAAGCCAACTCTTTTAGGTGGGCGTGGAAAGGTAAGAGTTTTTCATCCTTGACTTTTCATCTTCTAAGGACTTGGCCGATAATGAGGGTAGAGTCCCCGTAGGCATATAGGCATTGGATTCTTTTCTTAAGAGTGATTTTGAGGCCTACTTTGCATGCCTCGTATTCGATCATGTTATTGGTGCAGTGAAAATCCATCTTGATGGCAATGAGCGTGCGAGAGTCATCAGGGGAAATCAGGAATATTCTAATGCCATATCTTTTTTTGTTGGAAGCACCGTCAAAGAACATTTTCCACCAGAGGTCTTCTTGACAGGCGTAAAGGATATCTTCATTCGGGAACTCAGAGATCCAAGTGTTGTCTTTTTCAATGTGTAGTCAATAAGGTAGTTAGAGATGACTCTTCCTTTCATGGCTTTCTGCGTGACATACATAATACTAAACTTGGCTAGCAGCATCAATGATGATGCTGGAATCTAGCACCACCAGATAAGTGATGACGAGCTCAAATAGTAGTCACCATGGCAGCCATAGAGATGTATATGTATAATTGTGTAAGTGTGTAGAAGGAGATGAGTATAAGAGGAATAATATAATGATGTATAGTGGTTCAGCCAATTAGGCCTACATCCACGTGTCTCCCAAACTACTCACTGTGATGATGTCACCCTCGGCCTATGATATGAGGCCGAGGGCAAAGTTCCTTCTGGTAGTGAGTCTGGCCTAATTTAGGCCTTGTACAGTCGTGCCCTCGGAGGGTCGTCCGAGCCTGGTGAGGGGTCGGCCCTTGGAGGGTCGTGAGACCATCTTGGGTGAGCCTATGTTGGAGGGCGCCCTCGGCCTAGCCGAGGGTATATATGGGTATATCAATCACCCCCAGCCCTTAGCCATAGATGATGCCGGGATGGCTTAGGGATAATGTTGCTTTTGAGACAAGTGTATGGTCTGTTTGATGAGTGACACATGTCAAGCTGTCGTGACATCTAGGCAGGTACTCATTGTTGTTTCTATTTCCAAGGTGTGGCAGCTGCACACTTTGCTTGGGGCTTTGTACCCTAATGATGCCCTCCTCGTGGGTTGTGCTCTGCATTGGTTAGTGGGCCCACTCATTGGCAAGGTATTTAAACTATTTTTGAAGTTTCTCTTTCTTCTTCTTCTTCTTCGCGCCTGAACTCTCTCTCTCTAGCCTCCAGCTTTCTAGCCATTTCTGCAACTTCGACGTTTCGAGTTTGGCAATTCTACTATTTCTTCTCAGGTAACCCCTTTGCCCTAGTGCCCTTTTTATCTTCATTTCTGTTTGCTTTCTTATTTTAGGGTCGTAGGGTTGGATTTTCCTTAGGCTATTTCATAGCTTTTTCGGCGTATTCTATGGTAGTCTGTTCTTGAATGTTCTTGATAAAACCCTTTAATTCTTTTGTTTTGATCAAAAAGTCCAACCTGGTCAATTATGAGATTGTCTGTGGTTGGCTTAGCCATATTCTTCTAAGTGTAGGATCTTCCCCTTAATGCTTAGGAGGCTTTACAGTTTAGCTGAGGAGTTTCCATCCCTGAGAGAGAAGTTCTTCGTAGAGACTAGGCGAATAGAGGAAGAGGAGGAGAGGAGATGAGGGGCCGACCCTAATTGGGTACGACCCATTTTTCCCATTCCTCTTGCCACTATAAAGCCATCTGAGGCATCTGAGTCTTGTGGGTCGTCCGTTCGTCCATTCGAGAGTTACTCAGGAGAGATGGATGAGAGAGCCTCGTCGCCAACGGGTGTAGGCCCTTCTGGGAGGAGAGAAACGTCTGATCTAAGCCGAGGCCGACATGATAACTTTGTCCCTTCAGAGGCTGTCCCTGTGACAACTTTGTCCCCCCATGCCTTCCAGATGGCTTTCCCTCATGAGCCTCTGAAAGGTGATGAGGCCGAGGGAGAGGGGACTGAGGATGATAGTGAGGACTCGGATGTTGACCCAGTTGACACCTCCCATGCCTTGTCCTATATCTCCTCCGTCAGGGATCGTGACCTCTTGCTTTGGAGGCATGCATTTGGTGTTCCCCCCAACATAAATATGAGAGTCCCCTCTGAGTCTGAGAGGGTCTTGAGGGTGAAGAGGGAGAGGTCGCAGTATACGAACAAATGTTTAAGGTCGGTGTCAGGTACCCTCTACACCCTGCTGTTGTGAATATCTTATTATCCCTCGGCGTTGCCCCCTCTCAACTTCCTCCTAACTCCTGGAGGATGATCCTTGGCTATGTCTCCCTATGGAAGAATGCCTTTACTGACGAGCCCTCGGCCGATCTGTTCTTGGCCAGCTATAATATCACTTCCTCGTCTAAGCAGCCTGGGTACTATCATCTGGGGGCGAGGAAGTCTGATAAAAAACTTCTCCACGTGGCATAAACCTCCAACCATGATTGGAAGAAGAGATTCTTCTTCGTCTCTGGAGAATGGGAATTTTTGGCCGAGGCTCAACCTTTAGTCGATAGCCCGAGGGTCCCCAGAAGATGGTCTAACCCCTCTATGAAGGCCAGGTCAGACCCCGGACTTAGTCTGGATGAGAAAGATATAGTCGAATATCTGAGAGAACGAGGGAAAGGGGGTGAACTTGCAAAGTTTGAAGATCTGATGACCCCTCGGTTCCTCAAGGAAGCTGGTCTAAGGGTCGGCCCCTTAACAGAGCTATGTGAGTTATATTATTTTTTGCTCGATTTTTGCTTTTTGCAAGTGTTTTATCTTTACCTCTGCATTTTTTTGACGTGTCGTCCTCCTTTCAGGTCGTCCTTCTGGTATATCTGATCAACTCTGGGAAATGACTGCCCCAAGTTTGTTATTTGGCTTGGGCAAGAAGCCTCAGCAAGCTCCGAGGAAGACGAGGACCGTGGGGCCGACGCCTGCTGAGCCGACCTCCGATAGACAAAAGAGGAAAGAGCTAGAAGTCCCTGTCGACCCTCGGCCAGATTCACGGACGAGGTCAAGGGTCGAGGCGTCTGAGGGGACCGCCTCTTCTTCTAGTATGGGGGCCTTCTGGTCCCAAAACTTGACATTACTGAAGGCCGAGTCGTCTTCTCTGATTTCCAACCTGAGGGCGGCCAAAGCGTCAATGTTTTCTGCCCCCTCGGTTGCCGATTATGAATTCCTGTCCAAGATGCCTCCGACGAAGGTGTATGACTATGGTCTGCACACTCTGGCTCAGGTACTTGTTTTACTTCATTCCCTTAATTGCATTATTTCACAAACTGTTTCCTCGACCTCTTAACGAGTTTCTTTTTCTTATGCAGTCTGTCTGTGCTTTTACCCCGACCACTAAGTGGATGGCTGAGAACCAAGAAAAATTCCATGAAGCTGAGAGGGCAATTCAGCACGAGGATGATCTACAGTCATAGCTTGAGACTGCAAGGGCTGAGTTGGAGAGCGCCAAGACTGAGCATGCGAGGATCCTGGATGAGATGACGAGGCAACATGATGCAGACATGGCGGCCAAGGACTTGCTTCTTAAAGAGAAGGATGAAGCCTTGACCCATCAGGGGGCCCAATTTAAGACTGAGTTATTTGAGGCCGTGAAGAAAGCAGAGGTAGACGCTGTGGAGGCCTATAAACTCTCAGATGAGTTTCAAGGCTTCGGTCTTGAATACTTGGAGAGAGGGATCAGGACTGCCTATTGCTGGGTCATCCTCAAGTTTGGTGATGTCGTCTCTTCAGTCCGTCCCTCTCTGGAGGCAGTTCAACTGGACGACCCATTGATTGTTGAGTCTTTAGCCCACGTGGAGTCCCAGGTTCATGTCGAGGGTGTCGGCACGTCTGAGGATCAGCCAGTCGTGGTCGTTGAGGAGACCTCTCTTATTGACGTTGAGGCCCTGCCCTCTGATGCTGCTCAATAGGGTGGCTGTTTGTAGCCAATACCCTCTTTATGTACCCCCTGATTGTACTTTATTTTTGTAGAACACTTGTAATATTTCATTTATAATATCATCTCTCTTGTGTGATTTGTATTGTGAAATTTTTATATTAACAATATCACTAACTCCTCCCTCGTCTTTCTTGAGGGTGAATGAGGGGTCGTCCCCAACATTGACCCTCATTATAGCCGAGGGTGGTTTCCACCAATTTTCATTGATGTTTAACAAAGTATTCCCTCATCTTTCTTGAGGGAAAAGGTGTGGTCGTCCCCACCGTTGACCCTCATTATAGCCGAGTGATGTTTTTACTAAATTAATGTTTTTCAAGTCCTCCCTCGTCTTTCTTGAGGGCAAAGGTGGGGTCGTCCCCACCGTTGACCCTTATTATAGCCGAGGGATGTTTTTACCAAATTTATGGTTTTTAACAAAGTATTCCCTCGTCTTTCTTGAGGGTAAGGGTGGGGTCGTACTCATCATAACCGAGGGTTGATTTTACCAAATTATTGGTTTTTAATTAAGTACTCCCTCGTCTTTCTTGAGGGCAAGGGTGGGGTTGTCCCCACCATTGACCCTCATCATAGCCGAGGGTTGCTTCTACCAAATTAATGGTTTTTAACAAAGTACTCCCTCGTCTTTCTTAAGGGCAAAGGTGGGGTCGTCCCCACCATTGGCCCTCATTATAGTCGAGGGTTACTTTTACCAAATTAATGGTTTTTAATTAAGTACTCCCTCATTTTTCTTGAGGGCAAGGGTGGGGTCGTCCCCACCATCGACCCTCATCATAGCCGAGGGTTGCTTTTACCAAATTAATGATTTTTAACAAAGTACTCCCTCGTCTTTCTTGAGGGCAAAGGTGGGGTCGTCCCCACCATTGACTGTCATTATAGTCGAGGGTTACTTTTACCAAATTAATGGTTTTTAATAAAGTCCTCCCTCGTCTTTCTTGAGGGCAAAGGCGGGGTCGTCCCCACCATTGACGCTCATTATAGCCGAGGGTTACTTTTACCAAATTAATGGTTTTTACTAAAGTCCTCCCTCGTCTTTCTTGAGGGAAAAGGTGGGGTCGTCCCCACCATTGACCCTCATTATAGACGAGGGTTTCTTTTCCCAAAAATGATCCCAGATATACTAGAACTGACAAACACAAGATGAGAGGAAACACTGGTATTTCTCATTAAAATTCCAAGTGTCTTGTTGGAGCAACACCCATTACAATTATGGTCCGTCAGGACATTACGACACTACTGATAGTATTTCTTCAAATGATCTGCATTCCATGGGCTTGGAAAAGGGCTCCCCTTCTAGGTTTTCTAGTCTATAGATCCCAGGGACAACTTTATCGATGACCCTATATGGGGCATGCCAATTCGGGTAGAGCTTGTTGGGCTTTTGCCAAGTCTTTTTGAGGACTAAGTCCCCCACTGCAATTGGTCTCTGCTTCACCCTTTGATTGTAAAACCTTGCAGTCCTCTGCTGGTAGGCGGCTTGCCTTATCTCGGCATCTTCCCTCCTTTCCTTAATCAGGTCTAAGTCAAGTCTTCTCTCTTCCATATTCCTCTGGGGGTCGTACATTTAGACCCTATGAGTAGGAAACCCAATATCGGTGGGGATGACGGCTTCTGAGCCATAAGCCAGCATGAACGGGGGTTCCCCGGTAGAGGTCTTTGCTGTCGTCCTGTAGGCCCACAGTACAGCATATAACTCCTCAATCCATCTTTCTTTTGCCTCTTCAAGTCTCTTCTTGATCCCGTCAAGGATCATCCTATTTGTAACTTCCGTTTGCCCATTAGCCTGAGGTCGACCTGGGGTAGAGAAAAATTGTTTGATACTCACCCTTTCACAGTACTTCTCTAGGGATGTATTCTTGAATTGAGTCCCGTTATCCGAGATGAGGGTGTTGGGGAGACCATATCTGCATATAATATTTTTCCAGATGAACTGGAATGTCTTCTGTTCGGTAATCGTGACCATCGGCTCTGCCTCCACCCATTTTAAAAAATAGTCAATTGCCATGATGAGGAACCGATAGTTATTAATGGCCCTAGGCAAGGGGCCTACCAGGTCGATCCCCCATACTACAAATGGCCATGGGGACGTAATGGAGGTAAGAGGCTAATGAGGCTGGTGTAGGATGGTGGCAAATCTTTGACATTTATCACACTTTTTTACATACGCTGTGGCGTCTTTCCCCAAGGTCGACCAGCAGTACCATTGGGTGATCACCCTCTTCGCCAGAGACCTGCCCCTAATGTGGCTTGAACACGACCCCTCATGCATGTCTTGCAAAATGGACGGGTCTTCAGATGGGTGCACACACCTAAGTAAAGGGAGCATAAACCCCTTTTTGTATAAGGTGCCCCCAATGACAGTGAACTTTGTAGCTCTGTATCTCAACTTCTTCCTTTCTTGCCTTGCTTCTGGAATCTCCCCCTCTTTAATGTATCTGATCAGAGGGTCCATCCATGAGGCTTCCTTTGCAATATTCAGGCAAGTGCCAAATGTTCCCTCAGCATCTTCAATAGTTGGTCGAAGCAAAATTTCCACTGGGAATGTCCTCCTGATGTCTGTCCTAGTTGTTGAGGCCAGCCTGGCAAGTGCATCGGCTCGGACATTATCATGCCTAGGTATCCTCTTCAATTTTACTTCTCTGAAGCTCTTCAGTAATGACATTACTTTCTCAAGGTACTTGGCCATCCTCTCATCTTTGGCCTCGCAGGCTCCTAGTATCTGATTTACTACCAGCCTTGAATCACTATGGACCAAAATCTGGCCAACACTAAGAGACTTGGCCAAGCAGAGTCCTATTATCAGGGCCTTATATTCAGATTCATTGTTGGAGGCTTTAAAGTTGAACCTCAGGGAGTACTCAATATCTGTGCCATCGGGTGCTGATGCTATCAGTCCAGCTCCACTTCCACTGTCGCAAGAGGACCCGTTAACGAAGAGGCTCCACACAGTCTTTTCCTCTGAGAAATTTCCCTCGGTGAGGGATCCCTATTTAAAGAGGTATCTTCCCTCTTCATTTTCGGCCACTTTCCTTCTAGCGGTGCCTGTCTCAGCCTTATCTGCAGGTGTGTCGGTGAGCCTATCTTGTTGGGTATCTATCTTCTCGAAGCTCTCATCCTCGGCCTCATCATCTTCCCAAGTGAACTCGGCCACGAAATCCACCAGTGTTTGCCCCTTAATGGCCGTCTTAGGCTGATATACAATGTCAAACTCCCCCAGCTCTATGGCCCAGGCCATTAACCTGCCTGATTTTTCTGTCTTGTGTAGGATCTGCCTAAGAGGACAGTCAGTGAGGATGGGACTGGAAGTATGGATTCATCTTCCTTGAGGCATGGATCAAGGCATAGGCTAACTTCTACATCCTCGAGTATCTTTGCTCTGCCCCCTGAAGTGCCTTACTGTTAAAATACACTGGCCTCTGTACCCCGTCTTTATCTCTGATGATTACTGCACTAATGGCCGACTCAGAGATATCTAGATACATATAGAGTCGTTCACCCTGCACTGGTCGTGACAACAGCAAGGGAGACCCTAGGTATGACTTTATCTCCCTAAAAGCCTCATCACACTCTTCACTCCATTTGAAGGCCTTCCTGAGGATCTTGAAGAATGGCAAACACTTGTCTGTGGCTCTGGATACGAACCTATTCAAAGCAGCCACTCGCCCCGTGAGCCTCTGAACGTCTTTGATGGTCTTGGGGGTCTTTATTTCCAGGAGGGCCTTTATTTTCTCAGGGTTAGCCTCGATGCCTCTTTGGTTGACAATGAACCCTAAGAATTTCCCTGCTCCGACCCCGAAGACACACTTGGTCGGGTTGATCTTCATCTGGTATTTGTCCATCGTATTAAAGGTCCTCTCCAGGTCAGCAACATGATCCTCTTCCTTCAGGCTCTTCGTCAACATGTCATCTATATAAACTTCCATAGATTTCCCAATTTGGTCTTCAAACATTTTATATACAAGGCGTTGATACGTTGCCCCTGCATTCTTCAGACCAAAGGGCATGACCCTATAACAGTATATCCCCTTGTCGATAATGAAGGCCATTTTCTCTGAGTCTTCAGGGTTCATGAAGATCTGGTTGTACCCTGAATAGGAACACATGAAGCTCATGAGCTCATGGCCTACGATAGTGTCTACCATCTGGTCAATGCGAAGGAGAGGGAAGCTATCTTTGGAATAGTGCTTATTGAGGTCGGTGAAGTCCACACACATTCTCCACTTCCCGTTGGCCTTTGGGACAATGACTGCATTGGACAGCCATTCAGGGTAGATGACCTCCCTGATAAACTCAGCATCTTCTAATTTTTTGACCTCATCCCTTATAAGCTCATACTTTTCTCTAGAGTAAATTCTCCTCTTCTTCTTTACTGGCTTTGCACTCTCTACCACGTTGAGCTTATGGCACATGATCTTGGGGTTGATCCCTGTCATATCTGCATGACTCCACGTAAAGACGCTCTATCTTTTCCTCAATAGTTTAATGAGGTCTTCCTTGATATTTGGCTTCAGAGACTTGCCGACTTGGACGGTTTTTTCTGGGTCATCCTCATTGAGGATGATGGATTCTACCTCTTTCGCGACCTCTCCTTTCTTCAACTTCGTCTCGTCTCTGGGGTCTAGGGTATCAATATTGTAAGTGGTTGTAGCCTTCTTGTGTGCCTCTCTTTCTTCAGCGGAGTTGTAATAACATTCTCGCGATGCGTCTGGTCTCCCTGAACTTCCCCTACCTCGTAAGGGGTTGAAAATTTAATCATCTGATGGACCGTAGACGGCACAGCTTCGAACCCCTTGAGGGCTACCGCCCCAGTATAATATTATAGGCCGAAAAGACATGTTCATCCATTACAAAGAAGCTAACCTTCTTTATAAGCCATCTCGGCCACTCGTCCCCCATCCCGACATCAGCCTCACACAGTCCGAGGGGATAAACCTTTTCTCCACTGAACCCAATCAATGGGTGATGGTATGGAACGAGTCTAGTACGGATGAGGCCTAAAGCTTTGAAGCATGGCTAAAACATCACGTCTGCAGATGAGCCCCCATCTACCAAGATCCTCGGCACCTCGCATCCGTGCACCCTGGTAGTGATGACGAGAGGGTCATCATGTGGAGCTAAGAGGCCTTTGAAGTCCATTCTTGAGAACCCCACTATTAGAGTATCCATGTCAACCTTTTTTCTTTTTTCTGACTTCGCCTCCAGAGAGGTTGAGTGTACTGTCTTTGTCACTGCCCTGGCCTCAGCCACATGGGCCTTCCTGTCAGCGACCTCTGACCCTCCTCCTGCTAGATCCTCGAAGATTATTCCCACTCTGAGCGAGATCATATTAAGCCTCTTGACAGGGCCCTGATCGTCTCTCGGTGGGAGGTCAGGGTCGTCCTCATCGTCAGAAGGGTCGTCCCCTCTTTTTTGAGGACCTTCTTTACATGCATCGCCTCGCTTTTTTCTGGAGTCGTATGCTTGGCCCCTCTTGAAGGCGCCTTTGTCAACGTACTTCCTGAGCTTCCCTTCTTTCAGCATCTTCTCAATCTTATCTTTCAGAGAAAAGCATTTGTCTGTCACGTGGCCATGGTCTTGGTGAAATTCACACCATAGGTTTTTATTCCTCTTGTTGGGGGCTACCCTCAACTTCTCAGACCACTTCAGGGACCGGTCACTCTTTATCTCATTGAGAATATGTTCACAGCTGACCGTTAGAGGGGTGTAACCAACGAACTTGTCGTCCGTAGACCTCTTCTCCTCCTCATTGTTCTTCTTAGGGTACTTACCCCCACTAGCGCCTCCTTTTTCGTCTTCGTATTTTGCGGCCATCGCCTCTTCGGCGTTCATCACCTTTTCTGCTATTGACAGCAATTCAGCCATCGTCCTCGGAGGGTCTTCAGCAAGTTTCCATAATATCTTCCCTTTTTGGAGTCCTCCAATCAGGGCTGTCATAGCTATGCTCTCCTCATAGTCTTCCACCTCCAACTTTTCTTTATTGAATCTGGCTATGTATTCTCTTAGACTCTCATTCTTGCCCTGGTCTTCTTCTGTGGTCTCACCCCAAAGTAAAAGTTGTGGATAAACCGGTCTGCCAACTGCTTAAAGCTTTCAATGGAATTTTTTGGAAGAGACATATACCAAACATGTACAACCCCCGTCAGAGTGCCAGAAAAGGCACAACACCTCATCTCATCTGAGATAGAGTATATATCTACCATTGATTGATATATCTCAATATGATGGACAGGGTTAGTACTCCCGTCATACCTTGGGGTGACCACAGGTGGCTTAAACTTTGATGGCGTAGGAAAGTTGACTATCTTCGCCACAAAGGGAGAGCCTATGGAGTATCCTCTCTGAAGAGGGTCCCGACTCTTCAGAATATCACCGATCTTGTCCTCTAGTCGCTGGATTGAGTCATTCCAAGGCCTCGTAGGGTCGGCCTGGCCGATGTTATCCCCCGCCGCCTATTTGAGGTGGACGGAGGGTTCTGCGGCGACAGGCCTATGTCGGCTATTTACTTCCCCCTGACCGCCGTGGGGTCGGCCATCTGCTGCTTCCCTTCTAGACCTTACAGCGCTCCTTAACCTGGATAATTTTTGCCGCAGGTCATTTACTGGGCCCAGCCTCTCAAAGGCCGACCCCCTTCTCAAGCGATCAAAAGCAGAGCCACTTGGGCGATCGTCAGGATTTGGTCTCCCTCACTTCCCTCTACTCTCCTGGAGAGGTCATACAGAATTGTTGGAGACCTCATATGGTTCCCAACACTCTATGGGGGACTCTTCTCCCTCCATATCGTCATACCTGTCCTCAGGGCAAGGGTTTCCTTGCCTCCCCAGGCGTAGAAGCCGGGGGTCAGCAACATCCCTATGCCACTGAGGGGGTGGCTGGTCTTTGCGTGGTGCCTGGGGTGGTCCCCTGGCCTCATGCTGCCCTGGAGCCGCTGCCGGAGCAATCATCTCAGGTGAGACCCCTGGTGGTCTTAGTATGTTTTGGCTTAGAGCTGTGAACTGCTCCTGCATGATTCACTAGCTTACTGCCAGAGACTTCAAGGCTGCCACCACATCAGCCATCTCAAACTGTGGTGGTGGCTGACTGGAACTGGTTCCTACTCCACTATCCGGTGGAGGGAGTGGTGGCATCTCTGGTGCCATGTGTTTGAGCTGTGAACAACTGAACTGGAAAAAAGACTGGTGAGCTTAAGAACATTAATGGGTCTCTTTCAATAGTGAAACATCTCCTCTTAGGAGGAAAACTGGTTCCCCACCAGAGCGCCCAGTGAGGTCAAGCTGTACAAAGGAAGAGATGTCTTCTCGTTCCCACAGATGGTGCCAAACTGATGATGCTGAAATCTAGCACCACCAGATAAGTGATGACGAGCTCAAATAGTAGTAACCATGGCAGCCATAGAGATGTATATGTATAATTATGTAAGTGTGTAGAAGGAGATGAGTATAAGAGGAATAAGATAATGATGTAAAGTGGTTCAGCCAATTAGGCCTACATCCACTGTGAGTGTATGATCCACTAAGTATGGGCACGAATGATCTTGGATACAATGCACATAAGCTCACTTTCTCTCTCTACTGTGTGTATAAGCAGAGTTTTTGCTAGGGTTATAATTATCGATCCTCCCCTGTAGGGTTGTAGGTGACAAGTATATATAGGTCCTGGGGGATGTAGTGTACCCCCCAAGTATGCATGGTGCATGTGAATGATGATCTAGCCAATCTCCTGTTGACACCTGTAGATGCCAAATGATGACATAATATTCCCTCACGTAAGGGGGTGATATGGTTATAACGGTCTTCCACGTGCCGTGTGAGCCCCACGCGCACTGTTCCACGCGTCTCCCAAACCACGCGCTGTGATGATGTCACCCTCGGCCTATGATATGAGGTCGAGGGCAAAGTTCCTTCTGGTAGTGAGTCTGGCCTAATTTAGGCCTCGTACTGTCGTGCCTTCGGAGGGTCGTCCGAGCCTGGTGAGGGGTCGGCCCTTGGAGGTTCATCTGGGCCTGATGAGGGGTCGGCCCTTGGAGGGTCATCTGGGCTTGATGAGGGGTCGACCCTTGGCGGGTCGTCTGGGCCTGATGAAGGGTCGGCCCCTTGAAGGGTCGTCTGGATCATGATGAGGGGTCGGCCCCTTGGAGGGTCGTCAAGGCTTGATGAGGGGTCGGCTCCTTGAAGGGTCGTCTGGACCATGATGAGGGGTCGGCCCCTTGGAGGGTCGTCTGGGCCTGATGAGGGGTCGGCCCCTTGGAGGGTCGTCTGGAACATGATGAGGGGTCACGAGACCATCTTGGGTTAGCCTATGTTGGAGGGCGCCCTCGGCCTAGCCGAGGGTATATATGGGTATATCAATCAACCACCGGGCCATTCGACTAGAAAGGGCAAGTTTTTTGAGCAGGTATTTGATAGGATCTATTCAGGACATAAGTTTGATGGAAAAAGTGAGCATTTATGAGTAACTCGGATAAGGGCGACACGTGATTTCTCTAAGGCGATATAGTTGACTTTGTACCCGACCAATTTGTGGCTGGCGTATTAGGTGGCCCTTTTTTGTGGGATTCTTTAAGCTATTGGGCTAGCAAAGCCCCAGCTGCGGTGACTAATATGGTCAAGTGTAGGAGTAGGGGGAGACCAGGCTATGGTGACATGAGTACCGAAGGTCGGGAAAGGTATAACTTTATTCGGCCAAAGGCTTCTTGACAAGCCTCATTCCAGACTTTGGTAGAATCCTTTCAGAGGAGTTTAAATATGGGTGCACAAATAGAGGTTAACTGGATGATGAACCGATTGATATACTATAATTTTCCCAAGAATACCCGCATTTCCTTCTCTGTTCGGGGTAGTGGCATTTCGAGTATGGCTTTCAGTTTGGCAAGATCTGCTTTAATCCGTTTCTCACTAACCATAAATCCCTGGTGACACCGAAGGTACATATCTGTGGGTTAAGTCGCATCTGGTATCGCCGTAGTCATTTAAAGAACTTTCGGAGGGAAAGAACATGACCTTCATGAGTCTTAAAATTAATGATCATATATATCATCCACATAGATCTTGACCTTTTTATGCATCAGATCACGCAATATGGTTGTGGTAGACCTTTGGTAGGTAGCTCTTGAATTTTTTAGACCGAATGGCATAACTATGTAACAGAAGGTTTCCCAAGGGGTGATGAATGCGATTTTTTCTTGATGATCATGGCGCATCTTAATTTGATTTTATCCAATAAACTCATCAATGAATGACTTAAGAGCATGACTGGTCGTGTTGTCCACGATCATGTTGATATTAGGTAGTGCGTAATCATCTTTGGTAGACACTTTGTTCAAATCCAAATAGTCAACGCAGATACGGGCTTTTCCTCTTGATTTTAGTACGAGTACAATATTGGCTAGCCATATGGGATATTCGATCACCCTTATGAAGCCTATATTCAACTGTTTAACCACCTCTTCTTTAACCTTGAGTAACCATTTGGTACCGAGCTTTCATAGTTTCTGTTTGACAGGTTTGCATTTCGAGAGAGTTGGAATCTCGTGCTGAGCTATCTCATGATCAATGTCGGGCATGTCATTGTAGGACCCTGCGAAGATGTCCACAAATTTCTCCAGCAGTTCTTCGAGTTGCACATGCTCATGCTCATCAAGGATGAACTAGGCTGATGGAAGGTGAGAGTCATATTTCTTAGGCTAACCGCTCCCTGCCGAACTAGCGCCCATCACAATATGACCCCCAATACGGGACAATATTTGGTCAATATATCAATGCTCTTGGTGATGTAGTGCGCAAAATGCATGATTCTTGATTAGAATATTATGGAGAGAGTATTTTATTTAACATGATGAGCACTATACTAAGAATGTACAAATATCATGAAAAGTAAATCTGGCATGGAGTATGAAGATTACACTAAACATGGATACGTGATATTGAGTGATGAGTGAATGCAGTCGCCTGAATTTAGATATCCTTTAAAATCAATTATTTCCTTTTTATGAAATAGATGCGGAAGCGTAAGATGATGGTTCACAAAACAAACAAACACCAAATTTTAATTTCTATTTCAAATTACAATCAAACAGAGGTGAAGTTAACTCATAACACACAAAATTCAAATTTCACTTAAACCAAGTTAATTAATCTAAGTCCTAGAATTTGCCTAAGTCATATTTATCATTATTCCAAATTAGGCCAAACCAGTTTTAACAATAGACTTGAATTAAATAAACAATTACCCAAATTTAATTAGAACCCAATTAAATTAAGTGTGACAATTAAAACCATTTTTATCTTGAATTATCCTAAGTATGAGTTCTAAGTCATTATGCAAGATAAAAATAAATCAATCACACTACGCCGCGATGTACGAGGAAATACCCAAGACAGGAAACAACCTCGGACGGCCCAAGCCTCAAATCCACTGAGTACGGAATTTACAATTACAATACAAAAGACTTACATCATATGACTCGATCCCTCTCAAGCCTCGACGCTCCTTCTTGTAAACACCTCCACTTAACGAATAACCACGGAGCTCCACCGCAGTTTCAGATTCCACCGAACGAACTTTATGTGGTTACCGTCACCCAAACTATGAGACTTTCTCCAAGTGGGTAAATCACGAAAACCTCTTCTTCTTTGTGGAATTTAAAAGCAAACCCAAACTTCTCATCTTCAATGGTGTAGAGAAAATCGGTGCCAAAACTCCAAGCAAGATGTATATATATATGAACTTGGATAAACTAAACTATGGGTGTAAACTAAAGTGTATAACGATTTTTTCTTAAAATTGACAATTTAAAACAATGAACTTTTCCCTAAAACAATTTTTCTCTCAAAACACTCTCTAGAGGTTGGTAGGATATGAAAAGTTAACTTACAAAAAGTTATTCCCGCACATAGATATTCAACAAAAAGTTAGTGGGGTAAAACAAGTGGGAAAGTGGGCAAAACTCTCAAAATTGCCAAAAAACCTGTTCCCGCCAAATCTCGTTCGAACGATATTCTCGTTCGAACGAGTCTTCTAACGAAGTTCTAGTATGAACTCGTTAGAAGCTCGTTAGAAATCTCGTTAGAACGACCATCTCGTTCGAACGACATTTCGAACGAAGTTCCAGTATGCCAAAATGGGAAGTCGTTGGCAATCTTGTTAGAACGACTTGTGGTTCGAACGACAATCTCGTTCGAACGACACTTCGAACGAACTCACAGAATGTTTCAAAAATTCTTTTTAAGCCCAGAAAATTTTATATACTTTGTATATAAGTTTTAATAGAAAACATCTGAAAACAAAATGCAGTTTTAAAAACCTAACGCCCAATATAAACCGTTCCAAGCTCCTATATATATATGTAATGCATTCATACCTTGGGAGCATGGAACAACTATTGATGACGTAGAAACGAGGCACTTAAACTCGGCATTGATGAAGCTTTATACACTTGGCCGCTACGTCTTCAACAAACACATCATAGGCTTGAAAGATGATCAATATACTCTATCCTATGACTCAAACGTTTTTGTCCGAAATTGAGCCAAAACTACAAAGGACTCAATTCGAAATTTGTGTCCTTACAAATCTCCCCCTTTGGCTATTCCGGGACAAAAACCAACAAAAATCCTAAAGGGCCGTCAAGCTCTACTAGACTAATAAAAAGTCCCACCCAAAATAAAAATACAATGCTTGACTCAAACAACCCAAAGGATCAATATCTTTGCCGATGTTGAATGTTGCCATTTTGAAGTATTCCTGCACATTTAAGCAAACTATAAAACGAATAGGGAATATCAAAATATTAAATTTAATTAAATAATTACTCCCCTAAATTAATTCTCCCCTTTATCAAATAAATGACCTACTTAGAAAGACGTCTCCCCCTAAGATAAATCTCCCCCAAACTAAGATACGATAATAATAGGATTAGATACCATTTCTCCCCCTATCATCATTCTCCCCCTTTTTGTTCAGGAATAGACAAAGGCTAAAGAATAAAAAAAGTAACTTATCTCCCCCAAATAAAGCATATACACCCTCTAAACTAAGTAAGGGATAACAGAATGGGATAACAAGCTAAAACATGTAATTGTGCATATAGTGATGAGAACGTTAAAGCATATGTGCAACAAAAATTGAACTAATCCAAACAATAACACCTGATACCAACTAGGATGCAATAAAATGATACTAATATGATATATAAATTGTTAAGCATGTGATATCAAGAAAGAATGCAATAAGATGGATACCAAGTATGAAGTAAAGCATATATGGATTAGAAATCAAAGCAAAGACTAAACAAAAATATCAAACATATGTATACATAATATATATCAAAGAGACTCAAGTACACATATATAGATATAAACACACAAATGACACACACAAAATATAATAGGAGTCTTTCACACTCGTATGGAAAAAATGTGTCATATGAGAACGGAAGTGTTGGGGTGTGAACTAGTAATGATTGAATTTAGACCCAATCACTTAAAACATGTTCACGGAGTTCTCAATTGATTGCAAACTTCATCACATTTGAATATAACCTCATGTGACAATATAAATTGAACTCAATGAACAAACATACACAATGCATACAAGCCTAGCATATTGATGATTCTACAAACCAATAGAGTCATGACATGAAATACGCAACTAGGATAAACGGACATTGTGCAAACCGTTGATATACCATCCAATCTCCCTCAATATGCATTTATATTAAATTTGAATGAATATATCAATCAAGCATAGGCCTTGGCAAACTATTTTACTTTTTAATACCATATTTTATGTTTTTAGGCCTTTGAACCACGTATTTCTTTTAGGTCCATTAAAAAATGGTGGCTTACAATCGCAAAGGATAACTAAGTCCTTTCGGAGCCCTTCCCCGTGCACATTTTTATTTATCATGTTTTCATTTTTCACACAAATCTCACGTGCAACGGATTTTTACATGCACTAGTCCTCCCAAGTCACAAATATGTAGATGACAAGATTGGAAGGAGAACACCTCACAAAGCTCAATTATAAAATGTGTCATTAAAATTTCAAATGAGCTCGTGCATGTGTGAAAAGAGGCATATAAAAATAGACTCCATTATATCAGCACAAAATCCAACCACTCCATAAAAAATATGGTAAAGAACATTTTAAGGATTGACAATTTAAACCAAAAGTTCTAGCCACGTGGGAGCGAAAAGATGGGATTCTAACACAAGTATATGCCACATAAAGTGTCTCAAACCAAAATACACACAAAATACAATCTTTTTGAGTTTTTGACATTTTTAACCAAAAATAAAAATAAGTACTCAAAAGACAAATAAAAATCATTTGAATTTTTTATTAAGCTTAAATTCCAATAGATAAAAACCAAATGATAAAAAAAAATCATTATTCTAGCATGTGATTAAGCATGGGGCATAAACTAGAAAAATGATTAACAAGCATACATTTAGCATGATAATATAGCATGAAGCACAAAAGCTAAAGTATGCAAACACTAACACATTCATCCTTTAGATTTAGCAAGGGAGGAAGTATGTGAAAGTAAGTGAGAATTAAAAACCCTATTTTGTAAGGCAACCAAGTCGGATTTCCTAACCCAAATTAATAAAGAGTGACTATCTTGTGGTGTAGGAATTTTAAATACATTGGTTGCTTTACCTTGGGATTTTTTAGGAATTTGTTTAAGATAAAAAAAAAATTCCTAAGATGACCTTTTCGACCACAATGTGTACAAGTAAAAACATGTCGAAAAGATTTACCTAAGGAGTGATCTCTAAAATCTTTCCTAGAAGATTCTCCTAAAACGTTGGTTTTGGCTTTATGAGTAGATTTATTACAAGTATTGAAGCCTAAACCACACATGTCATTTTTAATTTGGACCGTTCCTAAGATTTTATCTAATTTTTCCTAACGACACTCCAATTAAAATTTGACATTACTAGAGTCTTTTAATTTATTTTGCAATTCTAAAATGTTAGACTCGAATAAAACATTTCGCTCTTCAAAAGCAAGAAGCTCCTTTCTCAAGGATTCCATTAAACCCCTAAGGCTATCTCTCTCGCCTTCTACATATTCAATCTTCTCTTGAAGAGCTTTCTCTCGTGTCCTAAGGTCTTCTACTAACATACTATCATCCATGACCTTGACACGCTCTTTTAAACTAGCTTCTAACTTCAAATTAGCTCTTTTCAATTTAATAGATTCTTTATCAAGTTCTTGAAAAGCATTTTGAAGTTCACTCACATTAACCTCTTCTTCGTTTTCACTCTCTCTTTCTTCTTCACTCTCACTATCATAAAAAATAAGGGAATCAAAAACTTTGACCTCGGATTGTCATGAGTTTGAGTATCTTCATGAGAAGATTCACTTTCGGTGCTCACATGACTAGCCATAAAAGCCACAAAATTTGGCTTAGTGGGGGAATCAGGTCCCTCTTCCTTATCACTATCACTAAGGGTCGCATTATATGAAATAGATCGTTTACCCTCTTTCCTTAGTTTAGTGGGGCACTCAGAAGCCCTATGGCCATAACCCTCACAACCAAAACACCTATTTGATTCGTCCCTATTTAAATTTTCATTAATAGGTTTAGGGATCTTCTCGGTTTTGTCATACTTAGGAGTTTCAAATTTCTTAAAATCATTTTTGAATTTATCTTTGTTAAATTTAAGAAATTTTCTAAATTTCCGAGCAAACAAAGCCATGTCTTCCGAGTCACTATCACTCTCGCTCTCTACTACTTGTTTGACCTCTTTTAGGGCTTTTAAAGCAACGCCCTTTTCAATTTTCTTTTCAGTTTTAGAGGGAAACATGTCTAGTTCATAGGTTTGTAAATCACCTACGAGCTCTTCTAATTTCATAGAGGCTAAAGTTGGTAAAGAATTTAAAACGGTCAGTTTTGGAATAAATCTATCGGGTAGGGACCTTAAAATTTTCTTTACAACTCGGTTATCGGGTATTTTCTCTCCCAAGTTAAAAGATGAATTAACAATATCGGATAGTCTAGCATAAAATTCATCAAAAGTTTCTTTTTCATTCATTTTGATAGTTTCAAATTGAGTGGTGAGGTTTTGGAGTTTTGAAGCTTTAACGACACTTGTACCTTCGTGAGTGAGTTGTAAAATATCCCAAGCTTCTTCAGTGGTCTCACACGTCATAATGCGTTGAAATTCATCCGGTGTGACAGCGCTAAACAAGGCATTTAAATAACGGGAATTAAAATTTGAAAGTTTAAATTCACCCTCACTCCATCTATCGGCCGGTTTGGGAACACACTAATTATCTACTAAATGAGTAGGTGGGGACCACCCGTTAACAACAGACATCCAAACTCTCTCGTCAATAGATTTTAGTGCCGATTTCATTCGCGCTTTCTAATACGCATAGTTTGAACCATCGAAAATAGGAAATTTTGAAAATGGGGAAAATTCCATTTTAGTCAAAAATATTTAAAAGATCTTAACGAAGTAATTTATCATTTTTTGGCTCTAATACCAATTTGAAGTCTCCCGAATTTAGATATTCTTTAAAATCAATTATTTCCTTTTTATGAAATAGATGCGGAAGCGTAAGATGATGGTTCACAAAACAAACAAACACAAAATTTTAATTTCTATTTCAAATTAAAATCAAACAGAGGTGAAGTTAACTCATAATACACACAATTCAAATTTCACTTAAACCAAGTTAATTAATCCAAGTCCTAGAATTTGCCTAAGTCATATTTATCATTATTCCAAATTAGGCCAAACCAGTTTTAACAATAGTCTTGAATTAAATAAACAATTACCTTAATTTAATTAGCACCCAATTAAATTAAGTGTGACAATTAAAACCATTTTTATCTCGAATTATCCTAAGCATGAGTTCTAAGTCATTATGCAAGATAAAAATAAATCAATTACACTACGTCGCGATGTACGAGGAAAAATCCAAGACGGGAAATAACCTCGGACGGCCCTAGGCTCAAATCCACTAAGTACGAAATTTATAATTACAAGACAAAAGACTTACATCACATGACTCGATCCCTCTCAAGCCTCGATGCTCCTTCTTGTAAACACCTCCTCTTAGAGAATAACCACGGAGCTCCACCGCGGTCTCGGAATCCACCGATCGAACTTTATGTGGTCACCGTCACCCAAACTAGGAGCCTTTCTCCAAGTGGGTAAATCATGAAAACCTCTTCTTCTTTGTGGGATTTAGAAGCAAACGCAAACTTCTCATCTTCAATGGTGCAGAGAAAACCGGTGCCAAGACTCCAAGCAAGATGTATATATATATGAACTTGGATAAACTAAACTATGGGTGTAAACTAAAGTGTATAATGATTTTCCCTGAAAATTGACACTTTAAAACAATGAACTTTTCCCTCAAACAATTTTTCTCTCAAAACACTCTCTAGAGGTTGGTAGGATATGAAAAGTTAACTTACAAAAAGTTATTCCCGCACATAGATATTCAGCAAAAAGTTAGTGGGGTAAAACAAGTGGAAAAGTGCTCAAAACTGCCAAAAAACCTGTTCCCCGCCAATCTCGTTCGAAAGACATTTCGTTCGAATGACATTATCGTTCGAACGAGTCTTCTAACGAAGTTCTAGTATGAACTCGTTAGAAGCTCGTTAGAACGACCATCTCATTCGAACGAAATTCCGAACGAAGTTCCAGTATGCCAAAATGGGAAGTCGTTGGCAATCTCGTTAGAACGACTTGTGGTTCGAACGACAATCTCGTTCGAACGACACTTCAAACAAACTCACAGAATGTTTCAAAAATTCTTTTGAAGCCCAGAAAATTTTATATACTTTATATATAAGTTTTAATAGAAAACATCAGAAAACAAAATGCAGTTTTAAAAACCTAACACCCAATATAAAACATTCCAAGCTCCTATATATATATGTAATGCATTCATACCTTGGGAGCATGGAACACCTATTGATGACGTAGAAACGAGGCACTTAAACTCGGCATTGATGAAGATTTATATACTTGGCCGTTACGTCTTCAACAAACACGTCATAGGCTTGAAAGATGATCAATATACTCTATCCTATGACTCAAACGTTTTTATCTGGAATTGAGCCAAAACTACAAAGGAATCAATTGGAAATTTGTGTCCTTACAGTGAATATCTATGAGTGAGTGTGTGGTAGTGAATCTAAGAATGGATCAACTACAAGTGGTGTGTGATAAGTGTAAGTGAGCATGTATATCTCAAGTATGGTAAGTGAAGGTGTGTGCTAGTGACACCTAAACATGGGTATTTTAAGTGGTGTGTGTAACATGTGGATATAAGGGAACCAATATACAAGTGTAGGTAGTGTAAGGTTTACATGGAGAGTATTTACAAGTGTGTGAAGTGAAAAGTGAGTGATAAACATTAGGTGCATATATACAAGAAGTAATAGAGGAGAAAAAGGGAACATACAGGTAGGTGCATATGAACATAAGAAGAAAATGATAACACCCATGCGAACCGAGTCTAGCCCTTTTAAGAAAGTCCCCAGCAGAGTCTCCACTGTGTCCATCCTTCCCATGATTATGGGGTTTCCCATATCGACTCCTCCATCTCGGGGATTGGCGCTCGTGCGCATGGTTGTGGGGGAGAGAGAGAGAGGTCTCGCACCCTTCATAGGATCACTTAGACCGTTGTTGATGTGGAGTGATGTAAAGAGATAAATTCGCCATCCTATTTTGCACAAAATAGGCAAAAGAACATGTTTCCGCCTCGAAAGAACGACATTAAAGACAAACTGATGCTTATGAAACCAATTAGATTAGAGGTTCAGGGGTTAACTTACGAAATGGGAAGGTGTTAAGAACCCATCCCAGCCTTTTGGTCTCTTATGTAATTATATTACTATTTACCTTAATTTCTCCATGAGGTGTGTGTGTGTGTGCGTGTATATATAATGGGATATCAGAGTCACTCGACTTCCATCATGGAAAAGATGGAGTGAGGTCATCTATAGGAATGTTCTCAAAATAATAATTAAAAACATGATGTGTGCTCTTATCGATATATTGATCATTATGATGAAACAATAATATGTGTTAGATAAAACATAAGTATGAATTAAAAGTATGATATATATGAATAATGTATGAATAAAATAAAAAAAGAGGAAAATGGAAAAATAGAAAAATAGGACTCGAGTTTCGTGTTTTAGACCGAGAAGCCTAAGTAGACTATAAAGGCATCAAAGTCCACATAGTTTGCATGAGGAACGAGGTGGGGTTTATCTTATAAATTCAAACATGACTTTTATTATATGTGTGTAAGAAAACGGTGTTTTAAGTTTTGAGAGAATGTGGTGACAAATCCTATTGGAATTTATAGATGTAACCCTATTTTTCTTGTTTTGTTTTTTTATAGAAAATATATTATGTGCAATATAACTAATAATGGATTGAAGATTAATATGTGTATGATCTAAAGTAAGAGCTAAATTAAGAATGCATATAACTAATGCAAAAATAAAAAAATTTATAAAGAGAGAAGAATATTTGGACCTTCTTTAAAGACTTGGAGATTGATCTTAATTGACGATGAGCTTCCTTGTAGGTGAATGAAGAATGTAGAAGAATTTTAACTAAATTGGGTGTGCAAGTGATCGGAATGAAAGGTGGAGAAAGGTTTCAAACAAGGAAACCTTGTTGACTTAGGAAGAATGTTGTTGAGATCACTGAAGTTGATGTTTCTGAGATGAGTTGGAAGGTAATCTCATTCTATCCTTATATAGGGTCAAGGGACTACCGATCGATATTTTCTTGCCCTACCTATCAGTAGGTAACCCTAAACGCACTGTCGATAGGTAGGGAAATGGACCTGCTAATTGGTAGTCTCATGCAGATTTTTCAAAAGACAATCATAAAATGCAATCCATAAGTCCAAATCGTGCAGAGATATACCGTTCGATAGGTTATTTAGAGACCTTTGAGAAACCTTTGACCGGGAGTTGACTTTGGGTCAAACGGGGCTCGAAAGTGCCTGTCGGCGCTTTGGACAGGAGATCATCGGACGACGATGGACTATTCATCCAAACCTTAAGTACGAATAGTGTATGAGGTAGAGCGTTGGAAAGGTAATGCGAGGCAACTCGATGTTCCAAAGAGCTTCACTCGGTTCAGAGAGTTGACACTGGTCAAATGGGGCTCGAAAGCGCCTAGTGACCTTTCAGAGTAAAACGGTTCATTAATCCATGCCGTAAGGCTTATTCACACATGGTATAGACTGTTTGAAAGGGTATTCAGTGCCATTCGAAGATTCATTCAGTCTCGTTCGAGCTGAAGAGTTGAGTTTGGTCAAACGGATCCCATGAGTGCCTGGTGGCCTTTGGATCAGTTTTCGGGAAAAATGGATCGTTCATTTGAACTTTTATGCCCTTTTACGCATGGGACACATTGTTAGAAAGGGGATTCAATGACCTTCGAATATTCATTGAGCTTTTGCTCTGATGAGGAAGTTGAGTGGGGTCAAAATGGGGCCCGAAAGTGCTCGGTGGCCTCTAGATCGGTTTTTGGTAGTAAAATGACCCCTTCATTCGAACCTTTGTGTCGATTACTGCACAAGGTGGACCATTAGCAAGGGGATTCAGAGACCTTTGAAGATTCATTGAGCTTTCACTCTGACGATGAAGTTGATCGAAGTCAAAGGTGGCCCGAGAGCGCCCGATGGCTTCTAGATTGGTACTCAGAGTATAATTTAGGGTTTATGGTGAACGGGGAGGTGCTAAGGACCTAAGGAGAGACTTAGGGGGTCCTGGAATTTGGTGTCTACACCTAGGTTATATGATAGAAATTGTGATATAGAGTGCTACTGTAATTAGCATGGTTTACCCATGCCACAAGAAAAATCTGCAAGATATTACAAAGATCCAACCAAAGACAGTGAGAAATGTATTCGTCTATTACAACGGAAAATTGAACGGATGGAAAAAAGATTACTTCGCTGGCATTAACATTTGATAAATATGGAACTTGCAGATCCAATGTATGCATCGGATTCGAAACTTTCGGACTACAAAAGGGACAATTCCTACATAGATTTTGTACAACATCTACCAAACATGTTGATGGGTGATGGGAATGCATTCTGTTGCGATTCATGGTTGACTAGGAAACCATGACGTAATTAATATTTAACTTTCTTTTCTATGTGTTTGTTATGTAAATTTTAATATTGAATTTTGAGTTCCGAAATTTGTTTTTTGTTATTTGTTTTTTTTATTTTAAATCTGGTTGTAAAACACATTTTCACAACATTATCAATGGTCCATTTTAATTAATTTTGTCAACATTGTTTCATCACCATCCAAGTACAATCATTCGATTTCAACATATTTTGTCCAAATAAATGTGCTAGCTTCCAAAACAAAGTACATTATTCCAACTTGAATACTTTAATCCAACTACAATCAACACTATCTACATCCACAACTTCATTGAGATATCCTTCCGCACTTATATCCAATTAAATTTGCTTCGATATTTACTTTATTATTCCTGAAAATTAAAACACAAATGTAAGTATGCAAAATATGATATAATTCTAGATTGGACAAAATACATAAAGGTCAATAATACCATGGCAAAATTTACATTTATCATGATAAATTTTAGCTATCAAACAATATAAGTAGGTAAACAAGTGCATTTCAGTAGCCAAATTGGGCCTATCAAATAGAAAAAAATAGCAAATATAGGTTTTACCAGCGGGTAAATAATGCCTATCAAACAACACAAAATTAATTTTTCCAAGGCAAAATTTTCCTAGGCAAAATATGCCAAGGAATATATTGCCCCGGGCAACTCATTTGACAACTTGGAATCAAATGGACCCTAATAACTACTGGATGTTTCTTTCTATAATACTTATTCATCATGAAATAAGACCATAAGGATTTTTTAGTTCTAAAATTACACTGGAGTTTCATTCTAAAAGAGTATTTAATGTCCCATATAAATCTAATTCCAAGGCCACCCTCACTTCTTGGAATATAAATCACAGACCAATTCTTCCAATGATATTTCAACTTGTCATCAGAGTTCCCCCCCCCAAAAAAATTTGAAAGTAATTTGTCAATACATTCCAAAACGTTTTTGGAAGGGTCAAGAGAATCTAGGTTGTATAAAGGGATATAGTTCAGAACATGTTGAATAAGAATAATTTTTCCTCCCAAAGAAAGAAATTTGCCTTGCCAACTAGCAATTTAATTTCTTATCTTAAGGATCATGGGATCAAATAAATAAGTGTGCTTCCTATAAAAAAAATGTTGGGAAATCCAAGTTAACAGGTTGGGCAGTACTAAAAGAAATTCCTAAACAGTTTGAAATAACATTATTCCTAGAAATAGAGATGGATTTAAATCCATAAATAAAGGCTTTAAACTTGTTAACTAGCTGACCAGTGCAGGCTTCATAGTTATTGAGAACTGATTTGATTTTCTTGATTGATTTTAATCCTCCAAAAGAGAACAACACCAAATCATCAGCTTAAGCTAGGTGAGAAACAATTGAGCAAGAGATAGGAGTCTTGTACGGAGTAAAGGAAGGTTCTTGAGCATATATATCTAAGCTTCTAGATATAATTTCTGCAAAAATAATGAATAAACTTGGGAGCAGAGGGTCTCCTTGTCTAAGACCTTTAGTAGAAAAAAAATAACCATAAATATTACCATTAAACATGATAGATATCCACACATTTGAAACCAATCTCCAAATTAAGTCAATGAATAATTCATTAAAGCCCAACTTTCTTAATATAGACATAAGTATATGATAATCCTCCCTATCAGATACTTTAGTCATGTCAAGTTTAATAGAATTATTGGCACCTTTATTTTCAAAAATAATTTGAAAAAATAATGAGAAAGCATGATATTATCATTGTCATGTACTAAATGCTACCGATTTAAAATAAACTTGTCCGATGTTATTCACCACGTCAAAGAAAGATCACCTCGTTTCTAGACTTTTCCTCCTTCCACAGGTTTTGATATTTCTAAAATAACATAATAATAATGCTCTTCAAATCATTTGACAGATTAGTTGGAAACATTTTCTAATAAGTGAGCAAAGGCATCGAAAGACCTATTGTTGGTATTTTAAGCAGTGTACACGTAAAAAACGAGGCATAAACACATAGGAATCTCATAATATTACTGAACCTCCTTAAACGTATATATAGAGACATATGTGATGTGAAAAGTGTAAGTTGTCAAATGATAACTTATAATGTTTAACTAGATAAACTCTCGCAGTTGACTACAAAAGGAACCCAAAATGAATAGAAAGCTACTTCAATAAGTACGTGATGCAATTAGATGAAATCATACAATCCACTACAATGACACACTCCTAATCTTAATAAATTATCATATAAAAAGTTACAAAAATAATATTATCCATATGGTTCCTGGGACAATTCAATAGTAAAGGGGATTAAAATAAAAATAAAAAATCGATCCATGAAATTCAAAACACACCTCTAGTGAAGATATTTTTCATCTTCACTCACATTATTTCATCATTTTTTGGTGACCTGGAACAAAACCAAGATCAAATGATGTCAAGAACAAAACACCCTTAATTTAGGAGAAAAATGAAATTATCATACACATTCGGTGAAAGCTCAAATTGTTAGGAAAAAAACCATAAGGCTTAAACATTATGGAAGGCTATACACAACAATGCTCATTTTGAAACTTAATAACATTTTAAACTGAACTTTAAACAACCTAATACATGGTTGTACTCGACTAATTTACATTGCTGTTCTTAAAACACATGAATTCACAATTAGTACATTGAGTTGTGAATCTGTCATAAAGTTATTTTGTGTAAAATTGCTATAATAGCTTGAGAAATGCACAATGGCAGCCAAGAAAATAATAAGCAGTAGAGCAACTGTAAATCGTAAAAGAAGATAATCAAACCCTCCTAAGCTTTACAAAATTTCATCACATCAGTGAGACTCATTTTAATTAGCATGCGTAATTATTTTTCCAAAATCAATAGATAAACCTTGGGCAGAAATAGTTATAATTAACAACCTCGTTTGTGATTAGCAAAAGGTTCATATGCTACCATTAAACTTGAAAAGGAATAGTTAAACTAATATTTTGTGTAGCAAAATAAAAATCATCAAAAGTATAAAGCCCAAATAAGAGGTACCATAAGTTTGTAACTCGGTACATTAACCTTAACCAAGAAAGTTTGACATTAAGCACCAAGAATCATTACCGATCGTTTAAAACATATGCACACATAAGAGATGGATAAGCCTAGTATCAATTCAAACTTTGAGAGAGATAAAAATTTCAGTAAATATTTGAGATAAAAATCTGAGATAAAAGTTAGAGTAAGAAATTTACAATGGTGATTAAAAAATAACCTCTATTGGAGATGCAAGCTATTTCATATAAAGGTAGAGTTGATTACCTTGAAAGACAATTCAAAATTTGAGAGAGATAAAAATTCGAGTAAAGCCTAAGCCCCAACCACTGCATTATGCTTGCACCCATACATTCTCCTTTTTGTCAAAGCACAAAAGATCTGAACCACAAAACATATATGAAACATTCATGAAAAGTCGATAGTTTATCCATAGAATGGACGCATTGCTGGTTGTCAAAACAAGGAACACCCAATAGGGCGGCAAAGCAAGTAATCGTAAACCAAAAACATACAAACTCAAATGCAAAGCACAAATAGTTCATTTATTGATTTCAGAAGGCAAAATACTTACAAATATACCTATGGATGATATAATATTAAAGGCAGCTTTAGTAGACTATATTAAAAAATCCTTACCAAACTATACAAAAAAACCTTAGCTGATTATATAAAAATAACCTTTGCAATCATCCAATAGCATGTAGTAACTCTAAGGCTAAGTTTTATAAAAAGTCGAAAAGGTCGACATACCAAAGAATTATCGTTGTGATAGTCAATCATAGATTCACAGGAAATATCCTCTTAATAACTCTACGGAATGTTCGCGTATCTACCTCGATGTACTTGATATGAAGATTGGCACTATTTAAACCATTTATAAAAAATATTAATAGTTAAGACTAATTTTTTAAAATGAATGAAAAGAAGAAACATTTTAAAGATGAAGTAACTTGTTGTGGGAACCCCATGTAAGCAACTTGCGGGTATTTATCCTCTTTTGATGCCTTACCATTGGTTCCCAATCTACATATAATAGGCCATGACTAAAAAATTAGCATGTGCAAGTTAATTCCCATAAACTTTACAGATTGATTGTGCGATTTGTTGATGGCCATGTCATATGCCAGTCGAATTGGGAATTGGCGTCTCGTCATTTCTATAGGAAACTCCTCAAATGAAAAAGATAGTGAGACTCTTGTAATGAAGACTAAATTTATACACTTATCACCGGTCAATATTTGGGCCTCAATAACATACTCTCCATATTTTGCAACAACCAATCGGGTGCCATTGCAAAGAGCATCCTTCGGGGCAATGTTTCTTCAAAGTATAATTGGAGAACCCACCTTTAACTCTAACTTAAAAAGGGGTAAACCAAAAGGACTAAGAGTATTTAAAAACTCATTTGGGTATCAACCGTGTACGTCTCTACCGGAATCGTCATCACACATTTTGTCGACACCAAAATAAGTTTTTGTATCACCCAGGAAGATATTCAATGCCAAATTATTTATAGCAGTCACATCGTCATTTCACAATGAAAGAATTATACATTTGGTGAGGAACGTCGGTGTAATAGTACTAACCACATTCAACAATGGATACACCTTCACAATTAAATCATGGACATCATTAAACTTTTGTATTGCGGAAGGAAATGGTATAACTTCAATAGGATCGTACCCAATCTAGAAAAAGTAAAATGCATATAGTAGGTTGAACGAAGATTGTTAAAAAAAAAAAAGAATAAATAGCGGAACCTGATCCAAGAACATAGATAATTGAATTGTCTCAGGCTCTAAAGGGTTTACTCACAGGTTTAGATATAAGGTCAAAACATGGATGTGTCTCTAAAGCACAAATCGCCTTAATGAAGTGAAAACAATTATTTCTCTAACTCCTTTAGATATAATTGGTAAGATTTGTCGAAAATCACTACCAAGAACCACCAAAGTTCTTTTGAATGGCTTTTTAACATCACAAATATCTTGTAGTCTCCTATTTACAACCTCAACATAAGCCTATGTTTCATAGGAAATTCATCCCATATTATAAGTTTAGATGGTTTAAATAACTCTGCATGTATCGACTGCTTTGCAAATCCATAATTTGAGTTTTCAAGAATGTCCAAAGGCGTGTAAAATATTAAATGTACAGTTCGACCAACAACCAACAACAAAGAAGCAATGCTAGACGAAGCGAATGTCATAATCGTATGACCTAAAAAATGGCAAAAGGTTGTAATTATATTGTACAAAAATGTTTTTCCAGTGACAGTACCCCCATTCAAAAAATAAATAGTCCCCTTATTCTAAAAAACAGATGATGTTGTCACTAAGTAAGCTATACGTTGTTCCTTATTAAGGTGATCAACATCTAATTATGTGTCACCTTGCTCTGCTAATAATTGTAACTGATGATGTTCTGAGAGTAATCTGTTCCCACCCATAGTTGACCAGTTAAAAGTTGGCAGATGCATTCAAGGGAAGTCACTTAAACTCTTACTAGACACTTGAAGAACCTCATTTAGAAGATACAAACCATAATCCTCAACTTGGATGTTTGTTGGATTTGGGATGGAAAATAATGTTCGCAACTTATGAATCAGACCATCACATATACGGATGGAAAATTGATTCCATAATAATTTCGGATGCAAAGGAAAATATTATATAAGTATAACACCACACAAACGTTGAAGCTAATATCCTGTGCGCATGATGGATGCCTCGTGTAAACATTGAACCCACTGATTATTGTCTTTAATAAATCCCCTCTTAATATACGCTGATTTGAAAGTCTCGTGTAATACATAGTTTACCATGCATAAGCACTCGAATGATGCGAGTCTTTTAACAACGGTCAAAAGAAATCGCAAATAAAACCTTTATCTAGAATTTTGGGCTATCATAGTACATTCTCCTAATAGAAAACTCAGATGATTTCCTTGTAGTCGAAAAGAGCTCCAAAAATAATGTTGGGAAATGTCCTAGTAGATATAAACTCGTGCAGAAGGATTCAATGTGCAAGAAGCAAAAAACCCAGCAAACGAACTTATTTAACCCTTGGCTCTTTGAGCAATCATAATTGATGGATTTGAAGGATCAACCAAAACATGATGCATGCTAGGTAAATATAAATCTAATTGTGTAATAAGAGGTTTTTCCTGATGCATGTGATTACCATAAATTCGCCAAGCTGCTTTAGGAGGTCCAATATACCTTACATCTAAATACTATTAGATTTCATCAACACTATCAAAACCATAATTGTACGATCATGGACCTTATATATGGACTTATTTATATATTTAACACATCATAACCAAACACAAACCTCGACATTAATGTGACAATTGAAAAGTCTTGAAAATTTTGGATTATACGGAACACTATCTTTGTTTGATACCTTTTTTCCACTGACAGTAGTATATTCCTTACCATCATAACGACAACGGTAGATTGGATATCCATTGCTGGGGCTTTTGCAAATGATCTAGGGTATTTTTTTCATGCATATTCCATTCTCCATGCAAGGGGAACTCGAATTTTGGGAGACACACGGGTCGTGTACCATGCAACTCAATATAGTTGGAAGAGTATAGGATCATTAGTGGGATGTGAAAACTCAGTAGAGACAATCTTATCTACTTGGACACATGTTTTAATCTTTCTTTGACTATCAAGGAAAAAAAGAGTGTGCATGTTGGGCAACCCCTATTTTTAAAATTTGATTATAAACACATGTGCCACTTTCTTGCCAAAAATATTTTTATCCTTAATCTCCTTCACTAGTGATGTTCTCTTTAGTTAAAAAATACGTGCAACCAAGTATGGACGATCGAGATCATTTTGACCAAGTAAGAGGTCCTTGCTGATTTCAGGCCATTTAGGATTGTCGATCATTGTTAGAAAAATATCAGCGAGTGATGGCCATCGAATCTTGGTAAATCTCAAACATATTTTGTGCACTACCAGTAAATGAAGATGGAAAAATCATTCGCCTACCAATTTGTAATGTTTCAACACCCTTAACATACAATCAGTAAGATCTTGGTATAATTTTACCCAAAGTTTTCTTTGATAAAGTCTGAAATAAGTCAAACAATTTTATTCTGTTAAAGCCCATGCATCCACAATGAACTTCTGCATAAGTTTACCTCCTCTTAAAATTGTAGAGTACTCAGTGCCACGTTGAAATAAACGATAACTATAATAATCTAGTTGAGTTAGTCGATGATCCCGATCATCACTATTTACCACATCCCATAGCTTCTTGTCGGGATCCCAACCAAGATGAATGTGAGGGTATAAAAGAACATAGTGCAAATGTAGGTAAGCTGGATGACATTCATTAACTCACACCAACTGATCCCCCTTGAAGGTAAGCAATTATGTCTTTCATTGCAGACGAATTATGACCATCGCTGGACAAAATAACAACAATCTCATTGGTTGAAGGAAAATTATACCTTTTACGATATGCTACAAAATTTTAATGTAGGTATGCTGGCAAGGTGTGGCAGGATCGAGAGGATTCATTTAAAATCGCAAACACTTGACAATATTTGTGGATAAATAGATTGTTCACCTCCAAGTAACCTTGAATTATTTGAAGTGCATCACTTCGTAATCGTGGATTCCAATGTTCCATAACACGCAGAGCTAAATTTGGATCATAAATGTATAACTGGACATATGAAGCTCTTCCTTATGTCCCGATTCCAGTAATAAGGATCCAGTATGATAACGCAGTTCTCCATGAATGGTGAAAGATGATGGACCCCTACCTCTAAGGACCCTATCATCCATTTGAACACCAAGACTTGTAAGAACGTTTATAACATTGTATTCTTTAATATGACTTTAGAAAGACTTGTATTGAACATTATTAGCATCGAACAAATGTTTAATTTCCAGCGACGGTTAAAGTAGATGTGTTAATCGAACTTGTCCTTATCTATAACACTTCCCCAATAGAGGGAGAATCTTTGATCAGGTTGACAATCTTTCACCCATCCAATGTAAATCTGAACAATAAGAGAAAGGAACGTCCATGAGCCCAAGAAAATGTCTTTCAAAATGGACTCGTGGTTCTTGAGGTGTACTCGTACTCGTAAGATTTCTACAGCTTTGTATAGTGGATATATATATGAAATAAAAAGGTGTTAAAAATAAAACTAAGGACAGTTCACAACGTAAAATAATAATACATAAATAGAAATCATACCTATGACTATGTGCTTTAGATTAATGTCAATTGTGAATTTCTTGATTATTCTCTCTTGGGGGGGGGGGGGGGGGGGGTACATTGTGAAGAAAATTTGATGCCAAAGAGTGTTATTGGAGGGCCCCGATGCATAGTTCTTCATAATTAGTGAGATCAAAGTCTTAGCAAAGGTTTCGAGGTGATAAAAATGGGGGGCATTTTTGTTTACACAACGGGCATCGGTAAACTATTTGTCAAAGGACTAAGTTTTTTAAGAGAAATGTGTGAAGGATTAGGTGTTCTAACTTATATAAATTAGTTAGTTATTGATGACAGAACTTGAGCCACATCATTATCTCACGATAAATATGAAACCCTTGACCGCTTAGGAAAACCTTCGGTGCAAGCAAAATAAGGTGGCACTATTGAATTGTTAATATGGGGAGTATGACCAATAGGCTGATTGCTATTATGTTGTTGTAACCGAAATGCTCTTTCTCTATTACAACATTTTTATTGGGCAAGTGTGCGTATTGAGATGAAGTTTTCTTGTGGTTCTTTAATTTCAACACTTATGTACAGGGAATTATGGTGCAAGTGGGGCAGAAAGGACGAATGTAGATTTTGGAGGCAAAACACCCAAATTTAAAAAGTGATTACATATTTCATGTTCATGTTGTTGGTTTTGAGAAATAATGCAAGTTGCGATTAAGGTACCAGTTATGTGATCAGTGCTCAAGGCAGGTTGTAATGGTGAATAAACTTCTTGTGCATTTCTAAGAGGATTGCATCTTCCTCGTTCTCGTCACAATCATTGCGCAAGGGCACTTTTGGAGACAAAAGTTTTATCAATTTCCTAAAGAAGATGGAAAAGTATCAGCATTATGTGATAATGGAAAGGAGTATGGGATCATAGTCTTAATAATATAGTGAAATTACGTTTTGAACTATGGGTGTAAAATTTAGAGATTGTAAAAAGATTAATGGTACACATTAATAACTTTATTGTTTAATTACCTTAGGGTAAAATAACACCACCAATTATGTAATAGGGTAACAATAAAAAACAAATTGCTCCTGGATAAACGTTATACTTCCCCATCTATGCTGCTTATAAAAGAAATATAAGCATAAAAAAAGAATATTACATAATAATGCTTTATGTATCTATAAAAAAACATAAAAAGTTATTTGAGATGTGTTTACCCTTTTAGGTGTGACAACTTCTTTCTCCTTTCCCTTGCCCTTCTCATTTGCACTATTGAGTATAGTTTGAGGCTGTTAAGTGTAAGATTAATACCATAAATGGGGAGTGAAGAAGTTGTAAATATGAAGTTCGAATGATAAAAAGTATTTAATAGATAATATTTACCCCAGTACACATAAAATTTGGTGGAACATCATTACGTATAAAATACCAATGTTATTACCACGCGACTTTTGAATCTATGAAAAAAAGAAAGAAATGTTGAAAAAAAAGTAAAAAAAAAATTAGTTGGATTATAGAGAACTGAAGAACACGATGAGTAAAAACTGTGAAAAAATAGATATAATCATAGGAAACCTAGAATTAGTTAAACATACCGCACTTAAAGAGGCATTTTTTTCCCTTTTCCTTTTTGTATATCCTATATTAAAAGGTTAACTGTATATAATTAGATAAAGAAATATGTTATGTATATAAAAATACATGATAATAGGAAAAAAATTCAACCTTAGTAGGTGCTAAGTCTCTTTTTCCCATCCCATGTCGTATTGAAGGTGTGAATTTTTTAATAGGTTGTACGAGAGATAAGAAAGGAGAATATTGATTAAGAATGGAGAAGCTTCTTTTAAGTACTATTATTAAACTAAAGTGCATTTTTTTAAAGACGGAACGAACATTATTTAGATGAGATTGATCGAGGACATCAACACTAATATTATTTTGACGCAACCTTTGAATCTATAATTAAAAAGGCAGTGGATGGAATCAACAGATAAACATATAAGTGAGGAGCATAATAATTGACGAGAGGAGTTTGGTTGTTACAACAATCGCTACATTTTCATCCATCTATAAAAAAAGAATGAAAATACATGAGAAAATTATTAGGAAGTAGGAACTGATATCATTTAAGTGGAAAGGACCATAATTAAAAGTAACATGTGTTGCTAAATATGGTAACATCCTCCATGTGAACAAAGAAGTCAACCACAAAATGGAAAAATGAGAACTATTTATTAAATATGTCTACAACATATAAATAAAAGAAAATAAACAAAACAAAATAGTTAACAGAAGTGAAGATCCAACATAAATTATACTAAAGTCATACTTCGAAATGCAACATCATATATATCCCGAAACACAATAAATATAATACAACACGACTTAATAAGACCCATTGTCAATGCTATACTGAAAATAATACATAATAAAAACTACTAATGAATCGGCATGCATTCATTACATAACACCCAAAATCAAATCTATTGAAATCCCACTTTGAATTAACACACCGATTATAATAGGTCGGTCTTAAACCGGCCAGTCAAAATATTAGGCACAATATGTAGAAAACCAAAAATATTGGAATAGGTCGGTCAAATCATTAACACAGGTCGAAGGCACAATCATTTTATCAAAACATAACACCCAAAATATGTTATGCTTCTACAACAGATCTACTTCAATCAGCATTCCTGCACCGAAAATATTTTATGCTTCTACAACATATTTCATGGCCTTTGTTCAACATTTTCTCAAAATATTAGCTAATTTTGAAAATTTTCAAATTTTCAAAATGCATCATAACACCCAAACTATCAGGTCGTGCAAAAAATGTCCGATAACATAAAACCCAAACTAACACGTACATAACAGGTTCTAAAGGCATGGTGCTAAACCCAAGCTAAAGTTGGTGTATAACACGCTCAATCACATGCTTCTCTTTAGTTAAAAAAAATATAAAAAGCACATATAGATAATTAACCTATATAGGTCACTATCACCATATTATTAAAACATAAACATTATACAAAATGTATTAAAAAATTTAATTTAAAAAATTATTAAAAATTCCAGTTTGAATATTATTAAAAATCCCAGAAATGCAACCAATTATATTTATACCAAATATATTAAAAATCATAGAAATTCTAGAAATGCAACCAAATATATTAAAAACCTCAAAAATCCCAGAAATGCAAGCAAATATGTCAAAAATTCTAAAAACATATAACCGATTTATACTCGATGCAAATTATTGAAACAAGATCTCACAATAACGTATTGCACAAAATATTCAATAATGCAAATGTAAACAGAGTATGGTGTGGTATCATTTCCACCAAACACGTAATATTTTACAAATTGCAAACTTAAACGTTTATAAACTCATAAAACATGAATACCAAAACCAAATTACATGAAATAATAAAGGGATAAAAAAAAAAGATGGATCTTTCAATCTTCGCCCTTTTTTTCTCTCCTTGGTGGCTTTACTCCAGACCCTTAACTATCTTATATGTTTATGGAATAGTAATCATACCACGCTAGTTTATTTGATATATATATATGTTAAAATTTGGATTAATTTTAGGGTTAAATTGCTAATGTTTGTTAGAGCTAATTTTAGTATTATTGTTGGTTTAAATTTTATAGTCAATTTTATGATTAAGTTTAGGAATATTGTTGGTTTAAATTTGGGATTGAAATATAAAAATATATGTTTAGTTTCTCTCCCTCTATTTATATTGATGCTAAATTTGGGGTTAATTTTAGGGTTAATATTTGTAAGGGTTAAATTTGGGGTTGTTGTTAGGATTAGTTTTAGAGATTGTTGGTTTAAATTACAAATTAAAATTTTTATTTATGCTTCCTTTTTTTAGGGTTTAAAATTTTGATTCAATCAATTTTTATTTATATTTTCATTAAATTAAATAAATATTTAAGTAATTCTTGGTAAATTCTAAAAAAGAACCTCAAAAAATTCGGCTAGGGGGCTCCTGCTCCCGCCCCCCCGGAAAATCACCATCAAATTAGCCCCCACTCATAGTGAATCATGGATACGCCCTTATATATATATATATATATATATATATATATAAAAGTTCTCGCGATACCAAAAGAAGAAGTGAATTTGGATAAGTATCATTTGGTCATAACAGTTTTCATTTCTACTAACATACATCATTATAATGGTCGTCAGAGCTGACATTGATATATTTCGGGCCTTAGGTGAATAACTAAAGACATTAAAAAAGTTATCCAAATTAAAGAAAATGTGAAATTATAGCATTTTTTACGCAAAACTATCTATTAAGTCATTAAACTTTATTTTTTTAACAAAAAATTTTCAATTGATAGTATAGTTAATCCATTTCATCTTTCTTGTGACATTGTAGAAGGAATATAAAATTCATTAGAGGGCCTTTTTCCAACAATTTTTTTAAAAACTTGACATCGTTTTGTAGAACGTGTTTGGGATAATAGTTTAAGTGAGGCATTTTTCAATAAAATCTTTGAAAACTTTCCACCTTTTTGTAGAAGACGAAAATGCATTATATAAATGTTGTACATAACCAATACTTAAGTGGGACTTTTGTGTTTTGGCTTGAGTATGTCTTTTCAATTGTGCGCTTAATAAATAAGTGCTATTGAGATAAGACATTTCCTAATTGATCTTATCAAAGTATAATTTTCTCAATAGGTTATATTAATACATACACTGAATATTCACTACATATTTACAAATATGACTTATTTGAACAACAATATTTTTTTTCATGGGATGGGATATGTTGGAGCAATAAAGAGATGTATGACTTATTTGATTACATACTTAGTAGAAATGACTAATTGGTAAAAGAACGACCCTTTAATTAGATCATTTTTATTTATTTTGATGTATTGTAAGTTGGTGGATCTAATTTTATTTATTTTGGATTTTTATTTTATTTTGAGATGCTTTAGAAATTGACCAAAATTTATTTATTTTGGAACTCATTTTAAGTGGTAAACTCTAAAAAAAAATTGCTTACAATTTTATACGTACCTATTTTTTTTTATAAATTTGGGGCACCTAGGCGATGGCCTAATTGACCTACAGCTAGGGTTGACCTTGGTGGTCGTTTGAAAATCAAGATATTTTAACAATATATTATGCGTTTCTAAAAAAATCTTTAAGAAAGAATGCTTTCTTCATCCCAAGCTTATCCTCGTAGAAATTATGAATATCTTTGGAATGTAAGCCACATACATGTGTTCAAAAACTCATTTACTTTATCTATTATTTTTGAAAACATGACTATTAATTTGAGTCACACGAAAAAGAAAAGCAAGATTATAAATTTTGAAATGAGGGGGGTAATACTTTATATTTTGAATGAAAAGTGTACTTGATTTCTTCATATTATAAGTGATGGAGAATCTGACGTGACAAACTAAGAATTCAATTAACAATCTGATGTCCTACTTCTCGTGGTCATTCCAGATTTTAACAATCTAGAAATGTTATTGTAGAATTAATCATCTAGTTTTGTTGATGAACTTTGCATCCAAAGCAGTCTTCAGAGCCTTAGCATGTTCGTCCTTGAGTTTGGTAAAAGTATCATTGGCTTTATTTTAGCATACAAATTTATTTCCCCAAATTATTATTCAATTTATTTTAATTATAAAAATGACTATTATAGAATTCTAAGATTCTGTGAAGCAATAATTTCCAGATATTATGAATGACTTGTGTAATTTGGAGCAACACCTTTATAGGAAATCTTATACCTTTGTAGGTCGAAGACCGCATACAAAGCTCTCGGATGAGTTTTCTCATTTGAAAGTGCTACCTTCATGTTGCAAATTTTTTGATGGGTCTCATAAGACAACTTGAGACATGCTGCTTGAGACAATCTGCTTAACCTATTAGATATGTCAAGTTATTCGTCTTATTCGGTGTTTTTTTTTGTATTATCATGTTTAATTGGGATAAAAAAATCATTAATCTTACTGGTGGTGACAATTTGTAGAATGAACCTCTGGAAATAATCTTAGTACCCGTTAAGAATCAAATCAACCTGAAAATGACTATTTTTAGAAAAACTCAAAACATGAAAGTTTTCTGTATATCATTTTGCGTCAATTTATACGAAACATAGAAAAATGAGCATGTTTAAGGCATGTCGATTTGAATCAATTTGTCATTCCTTTTATATTTTCTTTTTAATATCTCAATATTAACTATTTATCCATGTAACCTATTAAAATTAACATTAACACTAGATCGTAAATTTGAAATATCGTATATTTTCAAGAATGTTGAGAAAATAAATTCATATTCATTAGTTTTGACAATGCTCTTTATATTTTCACCTAAATTTAATGATTAAATATATTTAATGGTCTTAATAATTGATATATATATATATATATATATATATATACACAGAAAGGATCTCATGCATACCCAGTTTGCATACCCTCCGTGCGGACCATTTTTTTAAAATAGTAAAAAAAATAATTTCGGGCTGATTTTTTTTTTATAGTTTCTAAACATTTCAATAGGACCATAAAAAAAAATTCAACTCAAAATGAATTTTTTTGCTATTTTAAAAAAATCGGTCAAACTTTGTCAATTTTTAAGTTGTTTTTAAGTTGTTAAAAACTGACAAAGTTTGACCGATTTTTTTAAAATAGCAAAAAAATTCATTTTGAATTGAATTTTTTTTTATGGTCCTATTGAAATGTTTAGAAACTATAAAAAAAAAATTACATCAAAAATATTTTTTTTACTATTTTATCAAAATTGGTCCGCGCCAGCGGTATACAAACTGGGGTATGCATGAGAACCGCTCTCTCTCTCTCTCTCTATATATATATATATAATATGTTCCAAAAATTCTGTCACATAAGTGGAGTACATATAACTCCTCCCTTAAACATGACTCACAACCTATATACATGCACAAAGATCAAACATCAATCTAAAGTTATTCATTAATATGACTTAAATTTAGTGACTCGGTGACATGACATAGTGCATTTGTTGGAGTATGTGGTCCATTACTACTCCATGTATTTCTACTCCTATATGAATGAGTCAGTGGTTTTCAGTAGTATCGCAAATGCAAAATTAATTGATGAATTATTAATTTTAGAGGGCATTTGACAAAAACACCAATATATATATATATATATATATATATATATATATATATATGTTCGTTGAACACACATTCAAAAATAATATATATATGTTCATTGAACATACATTAAAAAATAATGTTTAGTCCATGGTAATGACATCAACACACAAATAATGATATTGGACTATTTCCAAGGCATTGGAGCATTTTAGTACGATCGCAAGACCGAAACTCAAAGGAATTGATGAGCGCCTGCATAAGCGGTGGAGCATGTGGTTTAATTTAATACAACGTGAACAACCTTACCATCCATTGATATATGAACAAAAAAACCTATCCTTAACGGCCCAGCAAGAATGTACTAAAACATCAGACATATGAGACTGAAAGCTTCGCCTACCCTATCTCTTGTGAAAGATTCTATATTGATTGACCCGTGTGATACTATCCAATCAATTCATTTAATCGAAAAACTCGTCGGGATGATAACTAGAGACTTTTCTTGTTCTTGGAGCTCACTCACAACTGTTGCACGAAGGTTGAAAAATAAATAAAAATTACAAAATAAAGTAAAAAAATCACTAAAAGATAAAAAAAAAATCGGGCGGCAATTCAAATGTCATGTGAGCATTTTGTTGCTCCTCATAAGGAAACAAAACCACTTGCATCTTAATCCTTGAGGAAAAAATTATTACTTTGCTCTGGAGATCCAAAGTCTTAAAATTAGGTATGGCAACGTGGAAGATTTGGGGAGGGAGGTACACTTCCTAACCTCGAAACCGACCTCACCTACCTATCCGGCCCTGGCCCTACTTCTACTTTCTCCTGCCCTACCCCGACATGTTATTAAAACCCATGGGGGACCCAAACCCGCTCCCAAATTTGCTTAAAAATGCCTAATCAAATCAGAATGTCAGAATCTCATATTTACATTTACAAATAACTAAAAAAGGATTTCATAGCTATAAAAATTACATTAGAATTGAGTTCAAGAATCAATATCCATCGGTTTATTAATCTAGTTGAATGTAATCCAAGTATAAAAGATTTTATGCCAACTATGTGATCTTTTCATTAAGTAAATGTGAAATAAAGAAAAAACAAATATGCGACAAAAGTTAATATTCAAGATTCAACCCCTATAAGCCCATTATTGCTCCAATTAAATAAATAGGGATCCATTAATAAAACCAAGTCACATAGTGAGTTTCATCATCAAAGCATAAATGAATAAAATCAAACAAAAATACCTTGAAGGGAATTTGGGTCCTCAACCTCAAAGCAATGGTCATGTTTCGATGATATGAAGAAATCATTTATACTTAAATTTCACGGTAAAAATGTTCAAAATGAATTCAGCAAGCAAATGAAAAAGAGAGGGGGAGTGTGTGTGTGTGTGGGGGGGGGGGGGGGGGGGGGGGGGGGGGACATAAAGAGAGTCTTAGAACTTCATAATGTCAAAGAAATGTGTTTTTTTCCATCTTACTCTCAAGAAACTCATGCGGTATATATTGTTTGTTCCTTTATATTGACTTAATTATTCATATGCGTTAATACTCTTTGTCAACCTATGGTGCTTTCTACACTTCAATTCTTATATTTTAGAGGGAAAGTCATGACTAATTACGAATATCACTAATTTATGAATGATACATTTTTTGCTATATCTTTTTTTGTTTGACAAGGGTGTTATAAGCTAGCTTTCGCACACCAAACTAATATCTTGGGCCGATCCTGAGCAACATCTACGCGGGGCCTAACGATCTTACAAGGATTTTTCATTTTCTCCTTGCTGTCTGGCCCTAAGATGTTGTTACCAAGTTTCAAACCTGAGGTGCCTGGGTTTACAGCTACACTCGGTAACCAAATTGGACAAGTTATATTTTAAGTGTTAATTGTACGTTGGTTTTATGTTGCTTATTCATGTATTTAGAATATGTGGTATGACTTTTGATTATGATATTGATGTACACTTGATATATATTTCATATAATTATTTTTACATTTGGAATAATATGCTTTAAGTCCTCGATTCTTGTTTATTTTTATTGTACATTTGCAAAAGTTGTTCCAATGTGGTTTGATCATCTTTTGGTATGATGATTTTGTTTTAGGGTTATAGGATGACATTTCTTTATATTATGTTTTAGTGTATCCTAAATCGTGGTAGTTGATATTCATTGAAATATCAAGTCTTCACTTTTGGATGTTTTATAACTTTATCTTACTCATTAATTTTGTAGACATATTTCATAGATGCTTTTTGTCATGATTTATCATATGATATATATGTTTATGTTCTATGAGTTAGGATTTAGTTTTTGGTTATAAATCTCCTTATATTAACAAATGGTATCTTTGATGCTATATCTTGAATATGATTTTGATGTAGTTGTCTTGTTTATTATTATCGGATTTTTATACCTTGGTATACTATACCAAGTGATTCATATATTGTATTAATATTATTTCTTGGTTTTATTTAAGATACAATAGATGTTTTATACTCTAACTTGTTTTCTCTACTTATTTCTTATAGCTGTTTTTCATATACCCTTGTTTATTTATTTCCTTAATGCTACAATATTTCCTTTAAATAAGGGGAAGAGAATATTTGATTAAGTGGAAAAATCACTTTGAGATAGAGATAGAAATAAGATAACTATAGGATATGTGGAGACAAAAGTTATGTTCGTAGGTTAATTGTTTATATTGTACTTTTTAGTGGAAGAAAATTTATACTATAACACGTTAAGGATAGTTTTGTAAGGGGGGTGTATTTTGGCATAGTGTGATATATATATATATATATATATGTGTGTGTGTGTGTGTGTGTGTATGTGTGTGTGTGTGTGTGTGTGTGGTCGTTATTTATCTCATAGTTATTTTTGTTGTCTTATATGTTATTACTTTCTGTTCATATCCTATTTTAACTTTTATCTCAATTTTATATCGTAGTATGATAGTTTAAATCATATGGATGTTCTTCTCCGTGTTTTCGAGTTTCATCCCTTCATAAATGTCTAACACGGTGTCTTTGTCGAAGTCGTATGACTTCCCAAGGATGGGTAAATGCCGAATATCCCATGACTTTTACTAGATCAACCACCATCCTCGTTAGTTAAGACTTACTTAACTCATCTATGTGTCCTGATGCATTGGCAAAAAAAAAGTCATCCCTTTAATACACACCAGTGATATTTGCTATGGGTGAAGAGAGATCTGTCCCATTATATGTAAAATTATTTTCATTGAAATTAGAAAAGAAACTACAAATTTTATTTAGACTAGAAATATACTATTATGTTGTATGATAATCTCATTTAACTTTTTACCATCTCTAGAGTATTATGCAAAATAACTTAATGCTATTTAGTAAGATGGTTTGAGTACACATAACACTTAAAAGCATTAAACATGAAACCATGGGAAGGTTTGACGTGACAATTGAATGCCATGCTAATTCTACACCGATTTTCGTTCAGAATGTGATGAATAAAAACAATTTAAAATTAACAATTTTTTTTTTTATTTGGACTAATTTTTATTAATTATGCAATTGATTAAATAATATCGCATAACACTTAAACAATAGAATAATATCAAATTAGCAGTTAAAGTGTATTCTCTCCCCACTTAATTAATAAAAAAAATAAGAATATCATTCCCTTGGAAAATCAATGTATCTTTATTACGTCCATCTCTACCTATTGGCTGCCAACTCTCCTCCCACTTATTGAGGATGGATGACTTTTTATCCTCCTAATATGCACCTGCACAAATGTCCAATTTTGAATATTTGTGGATTTATTTCATGGACTGTTCTTCTTTAAACGATTATTATGTTTACCTTGTACAAGGATTGCTTATTTTGAGCCTCCACGACATGAAATTGCTCTAAGGAGTCCATGTGCACCCAACTTTGCCACAGAGTTGAAAAAATTGGCGGGCGAGGAGATGTTATCGACTTTCCTTTTTTCTTTTTTTTGCCCGAAAATTCAATGGATGGGCCTCTCAATCTTCATAAACTTTAGGAATGCCACCGCCTAGAGAAACACCATCAATGGAAGACATAACACACCTCGACGACTTTAGAGGATTGTATGAGTTTGGACTGGATTGTCATAGCCTTTTTAATTAACTTGCACTACGTTAGGTGGTTTGGGTTTTGTTTTTAATTGTCCTTCAAATCATGGTATCACTTCATGAACTGCAAGGATTTTGTCCCCACCTCGTACATCATGTGGAAAATGAGAAGCACGTCATAGCTGGTGCAATCGCTACTTAATCCTCATTCGACTCTCCTGACAATGGGGTAAAATTTACTAAGGGCATTGTTAATAGTACCAAATCGAGTTGTGAGCGAACTCAGGGTCCTATACTCCCAGATTCCTAGCATTCTTTGATTTGCATCTTGAATCGAATCGTCCGATGTATTTTCCCATGTAGAGCAAATTAGTGCGTCTTTGCCTCTAGTAAAAAAAAATCGTGATGACACCCGTTTTACGTGTGACTTTCATGCATTTAGGTTTCTCGGGTTTGGGTGTAGAATTTCTTTGGCTTGGGAGCGATTGAAAGGATTATTTTATGACAAATTACAGATAGGTAAAATAATTTGAGATTAAGATTAATGATGAAATATGTAAAATCAGGGGGTATATATATAATTTGTTTAAAAATAACCGTTGCTTCAATTAGAGTGGTTGGTTGGTGTTCGTTGATCCCGTGAGATTGCAACTATAATGGCAAAATGACTTGTGGGGCAATTTGAATGCCATTCGAAGATTGCACTTGCACCACCGAAGTTGTAACCTATTTCGAGTTAGGCAAATTAACGACGTGACATTAAACTCAAAGTAAAAAGCAGAAATAGGCAAATTAGCAATGCGACATTAAACTCAAGTAAAAAGCCCCAATGGTGTGGAGATGGTCTTAGTGAAGAGTGAAAAACTGAATTTACCCACGGGTAAATATTACTTGTGTAATTGTACGTATGCAAAACTTAATGAAGAGTAAAAGCATCATAGATGGGGTGAAAATGTGGCAAGCAAAATTAGTAGACCTGTCCCCACACTCCCACACCATCCGAAAGCAATGTTGGTGTGGAGTGTGTGTATGATGGTGCTTTTTGGCTTTCTTTGCGGCACTAAGTATAATATTGATTATTTATCCTCCCCACCATCTATGCCATCTATTGTTTCTTCAACAAAGACAAAAGGCTATTCTTACATTGTTGGGACTTGGGGACATTTTATCTGGGGAATATTAGAAAAACAAATCGCACAAACACCCACAATCTTTCTCTCTCTCCTCAATAATATATATGGGTGCATGTATAGATGCTTGGATTATAAAATATTGACTAATAGAAAGTGACTAAAATTGCTTGAAGAAGACAAATTGAGATGCTTCAAGAAATTTGGGGTATCCAACAAAACTAATTATCTACATTTCTTTAAAAACATCAAACTAAATTTTGCTTAGTTGAGTTTACATATCTTTAGTACACCAAATTCAAATGTTTCTTTTGTAAAAGGGATGCTTTTAGTCTATTCAATCAATAGTATCTTCAAAAATAAAATAAAATAATAATAGTATCAAATTATTAAAAAAATATAATCAAATTGTTTTATTACTTAAAACTTATTTGTAATCTTTGAACCCAAATTGGCAGTGGTATATCAATAGGGTATGTGCGCAACTATATATATATATATATATATATATATATATACACACACACACACACACACACACACACACACGCGCGCGAAGATGTTTCAGAGAGATGAAAAATTCATTTACATTTATATATTACTACTCCCTGCACCCCATTGTGTTTCTAAATATAGTATATAACTAGACGAGAATACATAGTTATTTTTCTAAATAATACCTATGAAAAAATAATGATTCATGTATATGTCTTGCATTTAAAAGTATTCATCATGTTTGAAGAAACAAATTTAGAAAATGAATTTTTTCATAAAATGTTGGATTTTCAAAAAACAACTATTATTTTGAGACGAAGTTAGTAATAAATACGATATGCTTGAAATATTTAATTAATGGGTATTTCCAGTGCTTTGGTTTTTGATAGTTCAGCATCACTTAACTAGTGTAAACCTCCTCCTCCTCCTCTCTCTCTCTCTCTCTCTCTCTCTCTCTCTCTCTCTCTCTCTATATATATATATATATATATATATATATATATATATATGAGTCTGTGTGGATTGATCCGCACAGGTATAATGCAAACACTTCAAATTATATTCATTTTTTCACCCTCTGAAATTATTGGCGAAATTATTGTCCTCTCTCTCTCTTTTGGAGGCTCATCGCCGGGTGACATATGTTCAATCCGGACTGTTAATGTGCGGATCAATCCGAACATTATATATATATATATATATATATATATATATATATATATATATATATATATAGAGAGAGAGAGAGAGAGAGAGAGAGAGAGAGAGAGAGAGAGAGAGAGGTTCAAAAGTGAATCAAAAGAATGAACTTTTTAATGAACCTACTAAGATATAAAAAATTGATCATGAATTTCTTGTTGTAATTGGTCCGCGCCAGCGGGGGGATTGAAAAATTATCCATTGCCGCTGGCGCGGACCAATTATAACAAGAAATTATGGATCAATTTTTTAATGTCTTAGTAGGGTCATTAAAAAGTTCATTCTTTTGATTCACTTTTGAACCTCTCTCTCTCTCTCTCTCTCTCTCTCTCTCTCTCTCTCTCTCTCTCTCTATATATATATATATATATATATATATATATATATATATATATAGAATTGACACTGAGAAAAAGTGTATAAAACTTCTTAAAAGTAACAAAGTGGAACAAACATTTCTCTCTAAAAGGTATCAATTAGCTATTGTTTACTAAAATAGTCATTGCGTGCCAAAAGCCTGGACACTTTCAAAAGTTGAACACGATTCTCAATTGGTTGATACTTAAGTTTTGTGTAATATATCCCCCAAACAACATAAAAAATATAATGCAATGGCTGACTAAATAAATTTATATCAATACTTTTTGAACCTCTCTTTTTCATAATTTCAAGACACTCAAATCTCAATGTGAGATCTAGGTTTAGTTAAATGATAAATTATTCCCCCTGTAATGTGGGGGATTGCATAAATTCAAGAGTTATTTTATTTTTTGATTTCAGTAGTGTTTCGCAATTCATTTTAGGGTTTAAAGCTTTTCACTATTTGAACCTTAAGATTATTTTAACATTTTTGACACTATTGTGAGCCAAAAATCTTTGCAACTATGGGGAAAAAGTGAAAATGAACCATAAATCACAAAGAGTTAAAATAAACTAACCTAAAATGTAGTGCAAAAAACTACTAAATAATAAAATACAAATTACCCTAAATTGGACTATTCCGAGTCTTAGTTTCATGCACGGAGTTGTCTTTTATTTTGTGGGTCTCAATATGCTTTGAGGGTCAGATCATCTGGGTAGGAGTTGACTCATGTGCTAAAAGACGTAACACAACAGTTCATAAAGCAGAATTTCTTGTTCATTTGGTGCTTAATTATCCATCATTTAGTTCATTACACGGGCATAATGAACAGTGCCAAAATTGGATTTAGCATTGTCACGAGTCACGACTCATGGGTCTTTTGGAGGTTCTTTTGATTACGACATATTGATCATTTTATTGAAATAGTAATATCATTAGATAATATGCCTTTGGTAATTCTTATTTAAAATAATTTTTAATTAATTTATAGAATATATAAGCAGTAATTAATATACACATAATAATCTAAAATAAACACAAATATATAGTGACAATAATGCATAATTAATCGATTGTGATAAGTGTTGAACACTATCTCCTTAATATTAGATTTTTCTCGTAATGATGCTTTATGGACTCAGTGATAATCGTCTCTTATGATACAATAATCACAACTTGCAATATTAGCACTCAAAACTGCAAGTTATAATCGAATTAACAATTGAAAAAACTCTATTTCTATAGACACATCTATAAATGAGACTAACTTCTGACAAAATTAATGTATGAAAGTAATAGAAAAAACGAAACACAAACTAACAATTTATACTAAAATAAATGGCGGTTAAGAACTATTCAAACCGTCACAACAGTTGGGAACTAAAAACTCTTAAAAAAAAGAATTAAAATTGGGTAAGAAATAAATAAAATATACACAAAAAAATGAAGTTGAAAATAGATAAAAGGCCAAATAAAATTTGGCCCAAACGTTAATTCTTTGGCCAAGTCAAAGCCCAAGGTCCACGATCCACGTTCGTGCCGAGTTGGGCCGGGCGGACGATGACGCGCTCGTGTAGACTTGGAAATTAATTCAAACCCACGTAGATCCTCCCTCCTTCAAAGAGTTGGGAGATCCTAAGGCCACCAAATCCATAAGCCAAAATGGGTATAATGGGTCCTTATATACTATACCCATTTTTTATATTCTATCTATGTGGAACTTTGACTTTAACATAACACTTCAATCAAATATCATATACCAAGTAGGCACTTTGGGCTATAATTTCCCATTCATTAATTTATGGATTTACACATGTGAGTATACCATGTTATACTCCTTGCGGAGGAGAACACATTACCACTTGGAACCATCTCGAAAGACGTGTGAGTCTCATATTAAATTGACACTAAAGTTGACCAAAATCTAATTTTGTTAACTTAATTAAATACCATAAATTCCAACAATCTCTCGCATGAATGATATTGGTTGGATCAACATAAAAGACTAGGTAGACATAAGGAGAGTTCTATAAAAAAATTCTTGTATCACGAGAGATAACTTTTAGCGTTGAATCTTCCCTAGTGATAGATTACCAGGCTTACTTATTGACCAGTGAACGCGATGTCTTGAACTGCTCAATTTTTATGTTAAACCAAGACAGTAAAATTCACAGAGTAACTCTTCGAATAAAGTTGATTTTTTCGATTGTGTTCATTTTGGTACTGTACAACTCTTAATTTCATGAGTGCTTTAGAGAATTTCTTCTTTTAAAGTTCTTGTAGAAGCGATCCCGTCACACTTATATAGGTGACTCACCATTAAGAGTATCCTATTATACCCCACTTGGATTTCTAAGATATACGAATCATTAAAAGCTAAGCATATCTTTACTTACTTTGTAGGTAACACAATTTTCTCACAGGAAAATATCTGAGTTAGAATCTCATCAATGGTCACTTCAAAAAGTCAGTCAAGATTCGGTTGTCCCTTTAAACTTAGAACTTGAAATCTCGAGTCATCTAAGTAGGGTTTCCGTCAATACAACTCTTTATTTACTAGGCTTTAATTTCATTCCCCTCGATAAATTATATACTTGCTCTCTATTTAAACTTTTAGTTAACGGATCCGTTATTTTTTCCTTAGACTTAATATAATTAATGGAAATAATTTCATTAGAGAGGAATTATTTAACGGTATTGATATACCCATATATACCCTCGGCCAGGCTGAGGGCTCCTTGCACCTAGACGGGGTCAGGATAACCAGTATCAGATGACCCTTCAATGGGTCGACCCCTCATCATGGTCCAGACGACCCTCCAAGGGGCCGACCCCTCATCATGGCCCAAACGACCCTCCAAGGGGCCGACCCCTCATCATGGTCCAGATGACTCTCCAAGGGTCCGACCCTTCATCAGGCCCAGACGGCCCTCCAAGGGGTCGACCCCTCATCAGGCCCAGACGACCCTCCAAGGGGCCGACCCCTCATCAGGCCCAGACAACCCTTCGAGGGTACGATAGTACGAGGCCTAAATTGGGCCAAACTCATTGCCAGAAGGAACTTTGCCCTCGACCTCGTATCATAGGCCGAGGGTGACATCACCATAGCTCGTGGTTTGGAAGACGCGTGGAACAATGCGCGTAAGGCTCACATGGAATGTGGAAGACCGTTATAACAATATCACCACCTCATGTGAGGGAATATTATGTCATCATTTGGCATCTATAGGTGTCAACAGAAGATTGTCTAGATGATCATTCACATGCACCATGCATACTTGGGGGGTACACTACACCCCCCAAGACCTATATATACTTATCACTTACAACCCTACAGGGGGATGAATGGATCGATAATTGAAAACCCTAGCTGAAACTCTGCTTGTATACACAGTAGAGAGAGAAAGTGAGATTATGTGCATTGTATCCAAGGCCATTAGTGCCCATACTTAGTGGATTACACACTCACTGTGGATGTAGGCTAAATTGGCTGAACCACTATACATCATTGTCTTATTCCTCTTATACTCATCTCCTTCTATACACTTATACATACATATCTCCATGGCTGCCATGGTTACTATTGTTTGAGCTCATCATCACTTATCAGGTGGTGCTGAATCCAAGCATCATCAATTTGGCGCCGTCTGTGAGAACGAGAAGACGTCTCTTCCTTTGTACAGCTTGACCTCACTGGGCACTTTGGTGGTGAACCAGTTCTCCCCCTGAGAGGAGATGTTTCACCATTGAAAGAGACCCACTAAGGTTCTTAAGCTCACCAGTCTTTTCTTCAGTTCATCTCTTCATAGCTCAAACACATGGCACAGGAGATGCCACCACCACCACTTCCTCCACCGGACACTGGAGTAGGACCCAGTTCCAGTCAACCACCGCCTAAATCTGAGATGGATGATGTAGTGGCAGCCTTGAAGTCTCTAGCAGCAAGCCAGCGGATCATGCAGGAGCAATTTACAGCTCTAAGCCGAAACATACTAAGACCACCAGGGGTCTCACTTAAGATGATTCCTCCGGCAGCGTCTCCAGGGCAGCATGAGGACAGGGGACCACCCTAGGCACCACGCAAAGACCTGCCTCCCCCTCAGCGGCGTAGAGATGTTGCTGACCCTCGGCGTCTACGCCTAGGGAGGTAAGGAAACCCTTGCCCTGAGGACGGGTATGATGATCTGGAGGGAGAGGAGGCCCCCATAGAATGATGGGAGCTATATGAGGTCTCCAACAATACTGTGCGACCTCTCCAGGAGAGTAGAGAAAAGTGCGGGAGGCAAAATCTTGACGATCGCCCAAGAAGCTCTGCTTTTGATTGCTTGAGCAGGGGGTCGGCCTTTGAGAGGTTGGGCCCAGTAAATGACCTGTGGAAAAAATTATCCAGATCAAGGAGCGTTGCGAGGTCCAGAAGGGAGGCAGGAAATGGCCGACCCTACGGGGGCCGACCCCTGGGACGAGACTATGGTCAGGGGGAAGTAAATAGCCGACACAGGCCTGCCATCGCAGAACCCTCCGTCCACCTCAAAAAGGCGGCGGGGGATAACATCGGTCAGGCCGACCCTATGAGGCATTGGAATGACTCAATCCAGCGACTGGAGGACAAGATCGGTGATATTCTGAAGAGCCGGGACCCTCTTCAGAGAGGATACTCCATAGGCTCTCCCTTTGTGGCAAAGATAATCAACTTCCCTACGCCGTCAAAGTTCAAGCCGCCTACGGTCACCCCAATATATGACGGGAGTACCAACCCTGTCCAATATATTGAGATGTATCAATCAGCGTCAGACATATACTCTATCTCATATGAGATGAGGTGTCTCACCTTCTCTGGTACTCTGACTGGGGCTGCACATGTCTGGTATATGTCTCTTCCAAAAAATTCCATTGAAAACTTTAAGCAGTTGGCAGACCGGTTCATCCACAACTTTTGCTTTGGGGTGAGGCCACAGAAAAAGACCACACACCTGCTCTATGTTAAGCAGGGGAAGAATGAGAGTCTAAGAGACTATATAGCCAGATTCAACAAAGAAAAGTTAGAAGTTGAAGACTATGAGGAGAGCATAGCCATGACCGCCCTTATTGGAGGACTCCAGAAGGGGAAGCTGCTATGGAAGCTTACTGAAGACCCTCCGAGAACGATGGCTGAATTGCTATCGACAGCAGGGAGGGTGATGAACGCCGAAAAGGCGATGGGCGCAAAATACGAAGATGAAAAAGGAGGCACTAGTGGGGGTAAGTACCCTAAGAAAAACAAAGAGGGGAAGAAGAGGTCCACGGACGACAAGTTCGCTGGTTACACCCCTCTAATGGTCAGCTGTGAACATATTCTCAATGAGATAAAAAGTGACCGATCCCTGAAGTGGATTGAGAAGCTGAGGGTAGCCCCCAACAAGATGAACAAAAACCTTTGGTGTGAATTTCACCAAGACCATGGCCACGTGATAGACAAATGCTTTTCTCTGAAAGATGAGATTGAGAAGATGCTAAAAGAAGGGAAACTCAGGAAGTACGTTGACAAAGGTGCCTTCAAGAGGGGCCGACCCCAGAAAGAAGAGAGGTGATGCATGTAGAGAAGGTCCTCAAAAAAGAGGGGACAACCCTTCTGATGATGAGGACGACTCTGACCTCCCGCCGAGAGACGACCAAGGCCCTGCCAAGAGGCTTAATATGATCTCGCTCGGAGTGGGAATGATCTCCTGGGGTCTAGCAGGAGGAGGGTCCGAGGTCGCCAACAGGAAGGCCCATGTAGCTGAGGCCAAGGCAGTGACAAAATCTGTGCACTCAACCTCTCTGGAGGCAAAGTCAGAAAAGAGGAAGAAGGTCGATATGGATACTCTGATAGTGGGGTTCTCAAGAATGGACTTCAAAGGCCTCTTAGCCCCATATGATGACCCTCTCGTCATCACTACTAGGGTACATGGATGTAAGGAGCCTAGGATCTTGGTAGATGGGGGTAGCTCTGCAGACGTGATGTTTTGGCCATGCTTCAAAGCCTTAGGTCTCAGTCGTGCTAGACTCGTCCCGTACCATTACCCATTAATTGGATTCAGTGGGTAAAAGGTTCATCCCCTTGGAGTGTATGAGGCCGATGTTAGGATGGGGACGGGTGACCGAGATGGCTTACCAAGAAGGTCAGCTTCTTTGTGATGGATGAACATGTCTTTTCGGCCTATAATATTATACTGGGGCGGGTAGCCCTCAAGGGGTTCGAAGTTGTGCCATCTACGGTCCATCAGATGATTAAATTTCCAACCCCTTACGGTTTGGGGAAGTTCAGGGAGACCAGACGACAACACGAGAATGTTATTACAACTCCGCTGAAGAAAGAGAGGCACACAAGAAGGCAACAACCACTTACAATATTGATACCCTAGACCCCAGAGATGAGACGAAGCTGAAGAAAGGAGAGGCCGCGAAAGAGGTAGAATCCATAATCCTCAATGAGGATGACCCAAAAAAAATCATCCAAATCGACAAGTTTCTGAAGCCAAATATCAAGGAAGACCTCATTAAATTATTGAGGAGAAGACATAACGTCTTTGTATGGAGTCATGCAGATATGTCGGGGATCAACATTGAAATCATGTGCCACAAGCTCAACGTGGTAGAGGGTGAAAAGTCGGTAAAGCAGAAAAGGAGAATTTACTCTAGAGAAAAGTATGAGGTCATAAGGGGTGAGGTCAAAAAATTAGAAGATGCAAAGCTTATTAGAGAGGTCATCTACCCTGAATGGTTGTCCAATGCAGTTATTGTCCCAAAGGCCAATGGGAAGTGGAGAATGTGTGTGGACTTCACCAACCTCAACAAGCATTATCCCAAAGATAGCTTCCCTCTCCCCCGCATTGACCAGATGGTAGACGCTAACGCAGGCCATGAGCTCATGAGCTTCATGGATGCCTATTCAGGGTACAACCAAATCTTCATGGACCCTGAAGACTCGGAGAAAATAACCTTTATTACCGACAAGGGGACATACTGTTATAGGGTCATGCCCTTTGGCCTGAAGAATGCAGGGGCAACGTATCAGCGCCTTGTAAATAAAATATTTGAAGACCAAATTGGGAAGTCTATGGAAGTCTATGTAGATGACATGCTGACTAAGAGTTTGAAGGCAGAGGATCATGTGGATAACCTTGAGAGGACCTTTAGCACGATGGATAAGTACCGGATGAAGCTCAACCCGGTCAAGTGTGTCTTCGGGGTTGGAGCAGGGAAATTCTTAGGGTTTATCATGAATCAAAGAGGCGCTGAGGCCAACGCTTAGAAATTAAAGGCCCTCTTAGAGATGAAGACCCCCAAGAGCATTAAAGATGTTCAGAGGCTCACGGGGGCGAGTGGCTGCTTTGAATAGGTTTGTGTTCAAAGCCACAGACAAGTGTTTATCGTTCTTCAAAATTCTCAAAAAGGACTTTAAATGGAGTGAAGAGTGTGACCAGGCCTTTAAAAAAATTGAAGTCATACCTAGGGTCTCCCTTACTGTTATCACAATCGGTGCAGGGCGAACAAATACATGTATACTTAGCCGTCTTTGAATCATCCATCAACGCAACCATTGTGAGAGACGAAGACGGAGTACAGAAGCCTGTGTATTTCAACAGTAAGGCACTCTAGGGGGCAGAGCAAAGATACCCAAGGATGGAGAAGTTAACCTATGCCTTGATACATGCATCAAGAAAGATGAATCCATACTTCCAGTCCCATACAATGGTCATCCTCACTGACTCTCCTCTTAGACAGGTCTTGCACAATCCAGAAAAATCAGGGAGGCTAATGGCCTGGGCTATAGAGTTGGGGGAGTTTGATATTGTGTATCAACTTAGGAAGGCCATTAAGGGGCAAGCATTGGCATATTTCGTGCCTGAATTCACTTGGGAAGATGATGAAACTAAAGATGAGAGCCTCGGGAAGACAGATACCCTACAAGGCAGACTCGCTGACACACCCGCAGATAAGGCTGAGACAAGCACTGCTAGGGGAAAAATGGCCAAAAATGAAGAGGGAAGATATCTATTTAGACAAGGGTCCCTAACCGAGGGAAGTTTCTCAAAAAAACAGACCGTGTGGAGACTCTTCGTCGACGGGTCCTCTTGCGATAGCGGAAGTGGAGCTGGACTGATAGTATTAGCACCTGATGGCATAGACATTGAGTATGACCTGAGATTCAACTTCAGAGCCTCCAATAACGAGTTTGAATATGAGGCCCTGATAGTAGGACTCTCCTTGGCCAAGTCTCTTAGTGTCGACCAGATTTTGGTCCATAGTGATTCAAGGTTAGTAGTGAATCAGATACTAGGAGCCAACGAGGCCAAGGATGAGCGGATGGCCAAGTACCTTGAGAAGGTGAGATCATTGCTGAAGAGCTTTAGAGAAGTGAAATTGAAGAGGATAGCTAGGCTCGATAATGGTCGAGATGATGCCCTTGCTAGACTGGCCTCGGCAACTAGGACAGATATCAGGAGGACAGTCCCAGTGGAAATTTTACTTCGACCAACTATCGAAGACAGCGAGGGAACACTTGGCACTTGACTGAATATTGCTAAGGAAGCCTCATGGATGGAACCTCTGATCAGATATATTAAAGAGGGGGAGATGCCAGAAGCAAGGCAAGAAAGGAAGAAGTTGAGATACAGAGCTACAAAGTTCACTGTCATTGGGGACACCTTATACAAAAAGGGGTTTTTTCTCCCCTTACTTAAGTGTGTGCACCCATCTGAAGTCCCATCCATTTTGCAAGATGTGCATGAGGGGTCATGTTCAAGCCACATTGGGGGAAGGTCTCTGGCGAAGAGGGTGATCACCCAGGGGTACTGGTGTCCAACCTTGTGGAAAGATGCCACGGCGTATGTAAAAAGGTGTGATAAATGTCAAAGATTTGCCACCATCCCACACCATCCCCATCAGCCTCTTACCTCCATTACGTCCCCATGGACATTTGCAGTGTGGGGGATCGACCTAGTAGGCCCCTTGCCTAGGGCCATTAATAACTATCGGTTTCTCATTGTGGCAATTGACTATTTTTCAAAATGGGTGGAGGCAGAGCCGATGGTCACGATTACCGAACAGAAAACCTTCCAGTTCATCTGGAAAAATATTATATGCATATATGGTCTCCCCAACACCCTCATCTTGGATAACGGGACTCAATTCAAGAATACATCTCTAGAGAAGTACTGTGAAAGGGTGAGTATCAAATAATTTTTCTCTACCCCAGGTCGACCTCAGGATAATGGGCAAACATAAGTTACAAACAGGACGATCCTTGACGGGATCAAGAAGAGAGTTGAAGAGGCAAAAGGAAGATTGGTTGAGGAGTTATATGTTGTACTGTGGGCCTACAGGACGACGACAAAGACCTCTACCGGGGAAACCCCGTTCATGCTGACTTATGGCTCAGAAGCCGTCATCCCCACTGAGATTGGGTTTCCTACTCATAGGGTCCAAATGTACGACCCGCAGAGGAATATGGAAGAGAGGAGACTTGACTTAGACCTGATTGAGGAAATGAGGGAAGACGCCGAGATAAGGCAAGTCGCCTACCAGCAGAGGACTGCAAGGTTTTACAATTAGAGGGTGAAGCAGAGACCAATTGCAGTGGGGAACTTAGTCCTCAAAAAGACTTGGCAGAAGCCCAACAAGCTCCATCCAAATTGGCATGGCCCGTATAGGGTCATCGATGAAGTTTTCCCTGTGACCTATAGACTAGAAAACTTAGAAGGGGAACCCTTTTCCAACCCCTGGAATGCAGATCATTTGAAGAAATACTATCAGTAGTGTTGTAATGTTCTATTGGACCACAATTGTAATGGGTGTTGCCCCAACAGAACACTTAGAATGATAATGAGAAATATCAGTGTTTCCTCTCATCTTACATTTGCCAGTTCTAGTAAGGTTGGGACCATCTTTGGATGACATCCCTCGGCTATAATGAGGGTCAACGGTGGGGAAAACCCCACCTTTGACCTCAAGAAAGACAAGGGAGGACTTGGAAACCATTAATTTGGTAAAAACAACCCTCGGCTATAATGAGGGTCAAGGGTGGGGACGACCCCACCTTTGCCCTCAAGAAAGACTAAGGAGGACTTGAAAACCATTAATTTGGTAAAAACATCCCTCGGCTGTAATGAGGGTCAACGGTGGGGACGACACCACCTTTGCCCTCAAGAAAGACGAGGGAGGACTTGAAAACTATTAATTTGGTAAACACATCCCTCGGCTATAATGAGGGTCAAGGGTGGGGACGACCCCACATTTTCCCTCAAGAAAGACGAGGGAGGACTTGAAAACCATTAATTTGGTAAAAACATCCCTCGACTATAATGAGGCTCAACGGTGGGGACGACCCCACATTTGCCCTCAAGAAAGACGAGGGAGGACTTGAAAACTATTAATTTGGTAAAAACAACTCTCAGTTATAATGAGGGTCAAGGGTGGGGACGACCCCACCTTTGCCCTCAAGAGAGACGAGGGAGGACTTGAAAACTATTAATTTGGTAAAAACATCCCTTGGTTATAATGAGAGTCAACGATGGGGACGATCCCACCTTTGCCCTCAAGAAAGAAGAGGGAGGACTTGAAAACTATTAATTTGGTAAAAACATCCCTGGGTTATAATGAGGGTCAACAATGGGGACGATCCCACCTTTGCCCTCAAGAAAGACGAGGGAGGACTTGAAAACTATTAATTTGGTAAAAACATCCCTCGGCTATAATGAGGGTCAACGGTGGGGACGACCCCACCTTTTCCCTCAAGAAAGACGAGGGAGGACTTGAAAACCATTAATTTAGTAAAAACATCACTCGGCTATAATGAGGGTCAACGGTGGGGACGACCCCACCTTTACCCTCAAGAAAGACGAGGGAGGACTTGAAAACCATTAATTTGGTAAAAATAACCCTCGGCTATAATGAGGGTCAACGGTGGGGACGACCCCACCTTTGCCCTCAAGAAAGACGAGGGAGGACTTGAAAACCATTAATTTGGTAAAAACATCCCTCGGCTATAATGAGGGTCAACGGTGGGGACAACCCCACCTTTTCCCTCAAGAAAGACGAGGGAGGACTTGAAAACTATTAATTTGGTAAAAACATCCCTCGGCTATAATGAGGGTCAACAGGGTGGGGACGACCCCACCTTTGCCCTCAAGAACGACGAGGGAGGACTTGAAAACCATTAATTTGGTAAAAACATCCCTCGGCTATAATGAGGGTCAACGGGGGGGACGACCCCACCTTTGCCCTCAAGAAAGACGAGGGGGGACTTTATTAAACTTCAATTAAAATTGCTGGAAACCACCCTCGGCTATAATGAGGGTCAATGTTGGGGATGACCCCTCATTCACCCTCAAGAAAGACGAGGAAGGGGTTAGTGATATTGTTAATATAAAAATTTCACAATACAAATCACACAAGAGACGAATATGGAAGACAACAAGAGAGATGATATTATAAATGAAATATTACAAAAGTGTTCTACAAAAATAAAGTACATTCAGGGGGTCCATAAAGAGGGTATTAGCTACAAACAACCACCCTATTGAGCAGCATCAGAGGGCAGGGCCTCAACGTCGATAAGAGAAGTATCCTCAACGACCACGACTGGCTGATCCTCATACGTGTCGACACCCTCGACGTGCACTTGAGACTCCACCTGTGCCAAAGCCTCAGCAAACAGGGGGTCGTCCAGTTGGACTGCTTCAATAGAGGGGCGACCAGAAGATACTGCGTCAGCAAACTTAAGGACGACCCACCGACAGGCCGTCCTAATCCTCCTCTCTAGGTATTCAAGACCGAAGCCTTGAAACTCATTCGAGAGTTTGTAGGCCTCCACAGCATCGACCTCGGCTTTCTTGACAGTCGCCTCAAGATCGGACTTGAACTGAACCCCCAAGTTGGTCAAGGCCTCATCCTTCTCTTTTATAAGAGCGTCCTTGGCCTGCAAGTATGCATTATGCTGCCTTGTCAGCTCATCCAAGACCCTGGCATGTTCGGTCCTGGCACTCTCCAGCTCCGTCTGCAGATCAGCCTCGTGCTGAATGGCCCTCTCGGCCTCATGAAATTTTTATTGATTTTCAGCCATCCACTTGGTGGCCGAAGTAAAGGCACAGACAGACTTCACAAAAAAATGATAAATAGCTGTTAGGAGGCCGAGAAAACAGTTGGTGAAAAATTCAATTAAGGAAGAAAAAGTGTAAACAAATACCCGGGCCAGTGTGTGCAGACCATAATCATAAATCTTGGCTGGGAGCATCTTTGATAAGAATTCATAGTCCGCGGCTGAGGGAGCGAAAAACATTGAGGCCTTGGCCGCCCTCATGTTAGCAATGAGAGAAGACGGTTCAGCTCTCAGGAGTGCTAAGTTTTGAGACCAATAGGCCCCCATACTGGAAGAGGAACCAGCCCCCTCAGACGTCTCCATCCTTACCCTTTTCCTCGAATCATATCGAGGGTCAACTGGAACTTCAGGACCTTTTCTTTTGGAACCCTCGACAGAAGGTAAGACAGGTGTCGGCCCCACGACCTTCGACTTCCTCGGAGCCTGCTGAGGTTTCTTGCCCTTCTTCTTGACAAGACCAGACAGTAAACTTGGGGCAGTCATTTCCCAGAGTTGGTCAGAGATACCTGCAGGACGACCTGAAAAGAAGACGACACATCAGTGAAATGCAGAGGCAAAGATGAAACACTTGGAAAAAACCAAAGATTGAGCAAAAATAATAATAACTCACATAGCTTTGTCAGGGGGCCGACCCTCAAACCAGCTTCTTTGAGGAACCAAGGGGTCATCAGATCTTCAAACTTTGCAAGTTCCCCCCCTTCCATCGTTCTCTCAGATACTCGACTATGTCCTTCTCATCCAGACTAAGTTTGGGGTTTGACCTAGACTTCATCGAATGGTTAGACCATCTCTTTGGAACCCTCGGACCATCGTCCAAAGGTTGAGCCTCGATGGTAAATTCCCATTCTCCAGAGATGAAGAAAAATATCTTCTTCCAATCATGGTTGGAGGTTTGTGCCACGTGGAGAAGTTTTTTATCAGACTTCCTCGCCCCCAGAAGATAGTACCTAGGCTGTTTAGACGAGGAAGTGATATTATAACAAGCCAAGAACAGATCAACTGAAGGCTCGTCAGTAAAGGCATTCTTCCATAAGGAGACGTAGCCGAGGATCGTCCTCTAGGAGTTGGGAGGAAGTTGAGAGGGGGTAACGCCGAGGGATGACAAGATATTGACAGTGGCAGAGTGCAGAGGGAACCTAACACTAACCTTAAACATATGTTCATATACTGCGATCTCTCCCTCTTCACCCTCAAAGACCCTCTTAGACTCAGAGGGAACCCTCATACTTATGTTGGGGGGCACACCAAATGTATGCCTCCAAAGCAGGAGGTCACGATCCCTGACTGAGGAAATATAGGACGACTCATGGGAGGTGTCAACTGGGTCAGCGTCTGAGTCCTCACCATCATCCTCAATCCCCTCTCCCTCAGCCTCATCACCTGTCAAAGGCCCATGAGGAAAATCCATCTGGAAGGCATGGGGGGATAAAGTTGTCACATGAACAGCCTCAGAAGGGACCATACCCTCGGCCTATTGGCTTGGGCTTAAATCAGACGTCTCTCTACTCCCAGAAGGGCCAGCACCGATTGGTGACGATGCTCTCTCATCCATCTCCCCCTCACACGATTGACTCTCGGCTGGATGATAGGATGACCCACAAGACTCAGATGGTTTTATTATGGCTAAAGGAATGGGAAAAATGGGTCGTACCCAATTAGGGTCGGCCCCTTGTCTTCTCTCCTCCTTTTCCTCTACTCGTATGATCTCAACAAATAATTTCTCTCTCAGGGATGGAAACTCCTCAGCTAAACTGTAAAGCCTCCTAAGCATTAAGGGGAAGACCATACACTTAGAAGAATTTGGCTAACCTAATCACAAACAAGTTGACAGTTGACTAAGTTGGACTTTTGGATCAAAACCAACAATTAAAGGTTTTTGGTCAAGAACACTCAAGAACAACTCGCCGGGGAAGACGCCGGAGGGAAGTAAAACTGCCAAAGAAAAGTCCTACAATCCTAGAGCAAGAAAGTAAACAGCAATGGAAGATAAAGAGATCATTAGGGCAGAGAGATTACCTGAGAAAGAATAGTGAGGCTTGATGCAAAAATTGCAGAAATGGCTATGGAGCTGTGGAAAAATCTAGAGAGAGAGAGCTTGGGCGCGAAGAAAAAGAAGAAAGGGAAAACTTCAAAAAATCTATTTAAATACCTTGCTAATGAGTGGGTCCATTAACCAATGCAGAGAATAGACCACGAGGAGGGCATCATTAGGGCACAAAGTCCTAAGCAGTGTGCAACCACCACGCCTAGAAAACTAGAACGACAGTGGATAAAAATTTGACAGGTGTCACATCATCTTGACAGGTGTCATTCATCTAACTAACCATACACTCATCTCAAAAGCAACACTATCCCTTATCCATCTTAACATCATCTATGGCCAAGGGTTGGGGGGTGATTGATATACCCATATATACCCTCGGCCAGGACGAGGGCACCTTGCACCTAGATGGGGTTAGGATAACCAGTATCAAATGACCCTTCAAGGGGTCGACCCCTCATCATGGTCCAAACGACCCTCCAAGGGGCCGACCCCTCATCAGGCCCAGACGACCCTCCAAAAGGTCGAACCCTCATCAGGACCAGATGACCCTTCAAGGGGATGACCCCTCATCATGGTCCAGACGAACCTCCAAGGGGTCTACCCCTCATCAGGTCCAGATGACCCTCCAAGGGGACGACCCCTTATCAGGCCCAAACGACCCTCCAAGGGGCCGACCCCTCATCATGGTCCAGACGACCCTCCAAGGGGCCGACCCCTCATCAGGCCCAGACGACCCTTCGAGGGTACGATAGTAAGAGGCCCAAATTGGGCCAGACTCACTGCCAGAAGGAACTTTGCCCTCAGCCTCATATCATATACCGAGGGTGACATCACCATAGTGCGTGGTTTGGGAGACGCGTGGAACAGTGTGCGTGAGGCTCACATGGCACGTGGAAGACCGTTATAAAAATACCACCACCTCACGTGAGGGGATATTATGTCATCATTTGGCATCTACAGGTGTCAACAGAAGATTGGCTAGATGATCATTCACATGCACCATGCATACTTGGGGGGTACACTACACCCCCCAAGACCTATATATACTTGTCACCTACAACCCTATAGGGGGATGAATGGATCGATAATTAAAAACCCTAACTGAAACTCTGCTTGTATACACAGTAGAGAGAGAAAGTGAGCTTATGTGCATTGTATCCAAGGCCATTAGTGCCCATACTTAATGGATCACACACTCACTGTGGATGTAGGCCAAATTATCTGAACCACTATACATCATTATCTTATACCTCTTATAATCACCTCCTTCTATACACTTATACATACATATCTCCATGGCTGCCATGGTTACTACTGTTTGAGCTCATCATCACTTATCTGGTGGTGCTGAATCCAAGCATCATTAGGTATTATGTCTTCGATGTATATGTCGAGATTTACTGTTATACATGTGACTCTTTGCTATGCCAATTGTCGATTGACTATCATAATGTGTGCAATTATAACAAGTTATTTGGATACATTGGAATATCCTCTAAAAAGCATCGAAGTCATTCTGTTTCTCATTCATCTTTATCAAAATATATAAATTCAGCTTCCACAGTGGATGTAGTAATACAAGTCTGATTTAAGGATTTTTAAGACACATAATCAGTTCCTAGTGTAAATACATATTCACTTATGGATTTAGAATCCTTTGAATCAGATATCCAATTAACATCATTGTATCCTTCAAGTACAATTGAATATTATTTGTAGTGAAATCCATAATTAAGGATATATATTAGATATCTAAGAACCCATATTATGGCTTTCTAATGGACCTCCCTTAGATTACTTGTATACCTACTCAATTTTTTAACTAAGTAAACAATATCTGGACGAGTGCAGTTTATGACATACATTAAACTGCCTATGATATAAAAGTACTCTAATTGAGATTTACCATTCCCGATATTATTATATAAATGAAGATTTTGGTCAATAAGTGGTTTAACTCACTACCTTTATAGAACTTATCAAGTATCTTCTAAATATAATGAGATTGAGACAAGACAAGTCCATCTAATGTTTTAAAAATACAAATTCATAATATAATATCCGTAATACCCATATCTTTCATATCAAATTTACTAGACAAGATTCTCTTATTAGATTTAATGATATCCTCATTACTTCCAATAATAAGCATATCATCCACATAGACACAAACACTTTAAGTGCTTTTAATGTAACACATTTATCACACTCATTTATTTTAAATCCATTTGACATCATTACATTATTAAATTTCTCATGCTAATGTTTAAGTGCTTGTTTTAATCCATAAAGGGATTTAATAGGTCTATACACTTTCTTTTCTTGTCCTAGAATGTTAAACCCTTGTGGTTGTACCATATATATCTCTTCATTTAACTCTCCATTTAAGAAGCGGTTTTAACATACATTTAATGTATCTCAAGATTATGTAATGCTGAAATAACTATTAACATTCAAATTGATGTTATTCTCACAACACGTGAGTAAGTATCAAAATAATCCAATCCTTCCTTTTGCTTATAGCCTTTAGCTATAAGTCTAGCTTTATATTTTGTAATTGATCCACAGACTTTAAATTTTCTCTTGAATATACACTTGCATCTACGAGGTTTATTACCTGGTGGGAGGTCCACCAATTACCAAATATAGTTTTGCATGGCGGATTTAGTTCCAATATTTGTAAGCTCATTCTAGAAAGGAGCTTTTGTGTTAACATGTCTGCTTTGAAGATATTAGGCTTAATTTTTAACATATAATTAGAAAATTTGGACCAAATGACATTGAAGTTTTTGTGCTTTTATTGTGTCTAGGTTCGAAGTCATCATCTCTTTCAATAACTTCATTATATTCTCTTGATGATTACTAAATGCAGTATTATAAGTTCTTTTAGAATAACTTGAATAAACCACTTTATTATGAGGAAATATATCTTTGAAGAAATATGCATTTATATATTCAATAATAGTGCTTACGTGTGTGGTCATTCGGGGGCGAATTCCTTCAGTGCGTGCGGATATGGAGTTGGCCGTCATCAAATGGTGTTAACACGAAAAGATATAGTCGTCGGCCTTTTTTTCTCAAAAAGACAAAAGAATGTCGCCACCTCGATTGAATAGCATCAAGGTCAAACTGATGCATGCGAAACCAAATAGTTCAAAGGTTCGGGGACTAAGTTATAGAATGGGAAGGTGTTAGGCACCCATTTCTCCCTTTAAGTCTCTCATGGGCTAATGTTAATCTTCTTCGTTTGAAGTCCATGACGTGTGTGTACATGTGTATAATACAAGTGATGGGAGAATGGAATCACCCTACTCACATCATGGAAGGGACGGAGCGGACTCATCCGTAGGAGTGTACCCAAAAATAATGATATAAATGTTTGACAGATCACAAGTAGCTATGAAAGAGTGAATATACATATCGAACGAGACACAAGTATGCAGGAGTGTAAAACTCAAAGAATAGATATAATAAGATATGAAAAATATATAAAATGAAAAAAGGAGGTGGAGGACTTGAATCTCGGGATTGGTCCAAGACGCCTACGTAGCCCAAGGGGCATTAAAGTTTGCGTAGTTTGAAAATAACATGGGTTTGAGGGGGTTCAACCCATAAACTTAAATGTGGAACTCCTCTTATGTGTATGTGATGAAAATATGTTTTAAGAGTAAATATATAAAAATAGAAGTCCCACTTTTGGGGTTTATAGATAAACTCTCTTGTTTATCTTTTTTTTTAATGAAAATAGGTTATGTATAATAATACTAATAAAGAGTAGAGATTTGTGGATGTGATATAATGAAACAAAAGCGCAAAATAGGAATAAGATGGATAAAACTTAAAATGGATAAACTATTTATCCTTATGGACGCTTGTTGTTGACTTTGGAATGAAAGTGTGCTGATTTTGAAGTGGTATGGAAGTGATGTGAATTACCAAGTGAGGTAAGGAGATGAGGTAAGAAAATGGACTTTTTGGGAAAGAGAAAGGCTTTAATTATGAGGGGATGTTTTCTGATTTTCTGAGAGGGGTTGCTTTGGCTCCCCCTTGTAGGGTGAGGTCATGGAACTTTTTATGGGACCTGGATTGCCTATCGACATGGCCCCTGGCCTGCCTTGCTGGGCAAGGAAAAGGACAGCCTGCCCATAGGTAGGGTTCCTGAGGTGCCTCTAGACAGTCCAAAATGGTTTTTTCAGACAAACGGACATAAAATGAAAACTGTAAGTTCGAATCACGCACAGGATAGACCATTGAAAAGGAAATTCAGATCCTTTTAAAAATCCAATAAGACACTCTCAGGTCCGGAGTTGACATAACTCAAATGGTGTTTAGAAGCACCCAATGGTTTCTAAACGGGACATTTTTAGAGGAAAAGGGTCATTCATTCGAACCTTAAGGACGATCCATGCACGGGATGGACCTTGGAAAGGGAATTCAAAGATCTTAGAGAATCAATTGAGCTTCACTCGGTTCGAAGAATTGACTAAGGTTAAACGGGGATCAAAATTACCCGATGACCTTTCAGAATAAATCATATTGTTAGTCATAATCGTAAGGCCAATTCGCACATGGGATGAATCATTGGAGAGGGGATTCAGAGATATTTGAAGATTCATTGAGCTTCGCTTAGGTTAGAGAGTTTTAGGCATCAAAAGGGGACTGAGAGCGCTCAGTGGACTCCTAATAAGTAATAAGAGTGAAATGGATCGTTCGTGTGGACCACAAAGTTGATCTACGCACGAAATGGACAGTTAGAAAGGGAATTCAGATCCCTTCAAGGATTTATTGAGCTTCTATTAGGTTATAGAGTTGATCGGAGTCAAATGAGATCAATGAGGGATCGATAACCTTGAGATCAGTACTCGAAGTATGATATAAGGTTTAGGGTGAAGGGATAAGTGTTAGGGACCTAAGGAGGTTCTTAGGGTGGTCTTAAGATGGGGTGTCTATAGAGACCATCACCGAGAGATTTTGAAACAAGTGAAGACCATTAAAATATAGACACCACATCAATGCCGAGGAAAATAATTTTAGGTAATTCTACGAACTAAGAGACGAGAGTGACCGATTCAGAGGGTCGATGTCAATTCTACGGACCTAAGGAGTGTAGTAACTGATTCAACGGGTCTAAGGGGTGAAGATAATCGATTCTGTATGTCGAGGTCAATTATGAGGACCTTAAGTTGTGAAGACTAATTTTGTTGGTCGAGGTCAATTCTGAGGACCTAAAGTTTTGACGACCAATTCTAGAGGCCGAGGTCAATTCTGAGGACCTTAAGTTGTGATGGCCAATTTTGCGGGTTGAGGTCTATTTTGAGAACATTAAGAGGGATGACCAATTCTACGAGTTGAGGTCAATTCCGAGGACCTTAAAATGGATGAAAAATTCTACGGATCAAAGTCAATTTTGAGGACCTTAAGTTATGACGACTAATTCTACAGGTCGAGGTCAATTTTTAAGACCTTAAGTTATGATGATTAATTTTGCAGGTCGAGGCTAATTATGAGGACCTAAGGTTATGGCGACCAATTCTGTGGTTCGAGGTCAATTTTGAGGACCTTAAGGATGAGGGTGGTTGACTTTGTGAGTCGAGGTCAATTATGAGGACCTAAAGTTTTGACGATCGATTCTGTAGGCCGAGGCACTATTTTAAAAAATCCGCCTAGGCTTAAGGCTTGGGAGAAATGCCCCACCTTAAGTTTTATACGCCTTATTCTTGGTAAAACCCTTAAGGTGAACGTTTTTCTAAAATCAACAATACTTTAGTGAAACGTTATCGCCTTTTAAATTTTTTTTTTACTAACCGTACCATTATCTCATCCAAAATAATCACATAGTATTTTAATTTGCATATATTCAGACTTTTTTTTATGATATGTATAATTTTAGTATTTTAATAGCCTTGTTATGGTTAAAAAATCTTAAAATATATTAAGAAGGCCTAAACGCCTTTTTACGCCCAAGGCCCGCCTAGGCTTTTAAGGCTTAAGGCTTGGCCTCCACGCCTCGATCAAGCCCCGCATTTTTTAGAACCTTGGGCCGAGGTTAATTCTAAGGACCTAAAGTTATGATGACCAATTCTGCGGGTCGAGGTCAATTTTGAGGACCTTAAGTTGTGACGGGCAATTTTTTGGGCTGAGGTCAATTTCGAGGATCTAAAGTTATGATTCGTTGGGAATTAGTTCCACTAGGGAAGATGTTGCTTTTGTGATTCCATTAGGGATTGTGTAGACCGTGCTTCCTACTGAGGCAAGGTGTAGTAGGTTTTGGGTACGAGTGCACTTTTATCTCCGCTGAGGAGTATGTTGATAATAAGAGTGTGCAATTGATCCAACTAGGGATTTTGACACTTTATAAGGTTGGTATACTAATGAAGAGATAGAAAGCTTGATGTCAAGTGGAGCTTATCACCTTGATTGGACTATGCTGAATCCGGTGTGTTGAAGAGAATGTATTGATAATGGTTTTATTGAAGCTATTGTCTTGGGGCCTTACTGCTAGGCTGTTACTGGTGATGGGTGAATTGACAGTCGATCCTCTGGTGGCCACGATGGTGGCATGGATATCTTACCACTATGTCCTGCGACGACTGTGTTGGAAGAGACCTTGAATGGTCTTGATGTTTGGAACAAGGGTCCTTTTGATTTTCTGCGGGGGGGAGGGTGGAGGAGACATGTGATGTTGTTCATTTGGATTTTGAGAGGTTTTTCCTGGTGGCCCCTCATGAGTACTTTTCTCGGCTGTCCCTAACTTCTTCATAAGTCCCTTCTTCAGTATTGGCCCTTCAATAGAGAATTGGGTAAACTGCTTCATAGAGCACGTGGCCCGATGTCTTTACTAGTCTGTGCCACGGTGGGGGGGGGGGGGGGTACTTACAGTCCATTTTACAGTTGAGAGAGTACCAGTATGTGAGGAGGGTTGGCCTTTTCCAGGCTTCCATCTATTTTTCTTGGTGGATTCTGCGCCAAGTGGTGTGGGAATAGATAGTGCCTCCTTGTATAACCAACTTCTTCCGGCTAGAGAACTTTACTGAGTTTTTATGGATGATATTGGGACCTTTGTGGCAGCGCCGTCGGCCATCTACCTGCCGATCACAATTTATTGGAAGGGCTTGTTATGTGTCTGGGGATTATCTGAAATGGTTGTGGAAATGAATAGTTGGTAAGATTTTGGAAGCGGAGACTAGGTAAATGTGGATTATTTCCGTGACAACCCTGCTTTTTATATCTAATTTGATTAGCTACGCCCAATTAAATTAAAGCAGAGCGTCAATATGTTGGCATTAGAAACAAAATTTTAATAAATGCAGTAAAGTAAACATGTACACTCTCATATGTGTAACCAAATCATATAATAACAACTATAACAAGTGAAACCAACTCATAACTATTAACTGCAATAATCCATCAGTAATCTCAAACTGAAAATATAAAATGCCAATACATGTGGCCCAACACAAAACGGGAAAGAATAATGTAATACCCCGTATTTTTATGCTATATTAATTTGGGGATTTATTAAATTTAATGAGAATGATAATTTAATAAAAATCCAGAAATTAATTATGTTATAATTATTAACGTGACGAGAATTAGTAATTATGGGAAACTTGTTGAATATTACTAATGAGCATAGTGATATACTATATTGATTATATTGAATGTCATAAGTGAATTAAATGACTATTTCGGAAATTTAAGTTGGGACGTGCCCGTGTCACATCGGGACTAATTTTGTTAAATAAAAAGTGAATATTTTATAAGTTGTTCGTATGGTCGTTTTGAGTGCACCAACGCGTCCGAAAGGGTCGATATAGTCAGAAAAGTGTACCCGGGGGTTTAGTTTGGGTCTCGGGGCGTTTTTAGGCCTAATTAGTACCCCGGGAGGGCATTTTAGTCATTTTACATAATTGGGTAATTAAACCCACGAATTTCAGCCATCTTTATCAGCCATTAGGTTAGCCTCTTAGGGTTAGAACTTTCAGAAATCAAGTGACGGCTATTGGAGAAGAGAGGAGAGAACTCCAAGGCAAATTCAAGGCCAAAAAGCCACCGGATTTCACTGCCACCACCACCACCGCGTAGATCGCGAGACAAGGAACGCAGCCATACCAAAAATCCCAGGCAAGTATTTGACTTGTGTATTTTCGTTAATGCAGTCTTTATATTAGTCTAGGATTGTTTAGAGATGGAAACTATGAAAGAAAACTCAAATTGTGTTAGGATAATGCATGTAGTTTTGATAATATGGAAATTCTGGAACCCTTGCCATGTAGAGGAATATAACCCACGAAATTTTGATGTTAAATTAGAAGGAATTTCTGGTAAAAATAGATTAGAACCTTGTTTTAGGAAAACTCTAGGGTTCTTGATGATTAGATGGGATTTTGAGTTAATTATCCATGTTTAATGATAGTTACACGCATGCTTTACGTTATAAACACTTGGTATAATGTTATAATGATGATAGTAGGATTTTTGGGGTGATTAGAATGGAAACACATCGTTTTAGATGAAGAAGTTGGATGAAACCCGTAACTGCATTCTGCAGAATTTTGCCCAGACCTGCTTGATCGATCGATCGAGCCTAGAGCCTCGATTGATCGAAGGTTCGATCGATCGAGCCCCAAGCTTCGATCGATCGACCCCTCCTGGCAGACTTCTATTTCCCTTGTTTAATTAGTTAAATTAAGTTTATCGTGATATAATTCTTGGGCATTCTTGATAAAATAATTTGGGAGACATTGAGGACCAGTAGGGTATATGAATAATTGTTGGGACCTTTAATCTTCAACGAGAATGCTATTTATGGGATATTTACTTTAGGTTGGTAGTTTTATGAATTTAAAAGGGTGAGGTGCGTAAGAGAGTTACGTTGGAACCTAATAAAGTCACGTACTGAATTTCAGATTTGTAAGGATATAGCCCACGAGAGTTAGGTAATAAGTGAGAAAACCTTTCGAGTTAAGGTTAGGAATAAAGCCTTGTGCGTAGTTCTATAATTGTGAAATTAAGGATAAATGGTATAATTACGGGTGATGAGAAGAACCTACATTAATTTGATAAAGTGGTATAATTATATGATTGTGTATACATATATTATATGCTTGTGAAAATCATGCCCACGCTACTTGCTATCCCTGAGGTTACCGCGCTGGGACAAGTCTTATCTCGATGGGACCTTTATGGGGGATATTGACTTGTACCCTAGAAGATAGATGTCCTTGGTATAGGCTATCGACGTGATAGTTCAGACGGTCCTAAGAGACGCCGGTATGTGCCATCCTCTTAGAGATTTGGAATCTATTCTTCGCCTCAATATTGTTTGTGTATGTATTGTTAATACATTTCGAGAGTGATTCCGAATGTATTCCCCTTAATATGAGTGATATGGGGCTTTGGATAGTAGAGTACATCCGCACCATAATTTAGTTGGGGTGCTGTTATAATATATATTATACGAGTAGTTAATATATATATATGAAATTCTGAAATTTGGAACTGCCTACCGTGATTTGATATGTAGGACATGGTTAATGACTAAAAATTGTAAATACTTGTTTTGAGAAAGCATAGTATGCCTACACCATAGTTTATATGTTGGTGCAGTTAGAATATATATATATATATATATATATATATATATATATATATATATATATATATATAAAATATACGAGTACCTTATATATATCTGGATTGAGGAATTTAACTATTGCTGTAACGTAGTAAGTGAGGAATAATTCTGGACTAAATTGTGAATACTTGTTTTGAGAGAATATAATATATCACTGGGAAACTTATTGATTTTATAAAGTTAAAATGGAGAACTTTGGTTACTATTTGGAACATTTTTATGGAATCGTTGAACTGTAAATCTTACGAGTAATTTAAGTTAAGTTAAATCTTTTAGAAAGACTAGTGCGTTAATTGATAAAACGAAACCGTGGGGGAAGGTTAGTGCGATAGGTGTGCACATTAGAAGAGAGATGAGTATTTTCTCAAGAGAGTGACGTACTAATATGTTATTGCATTGGCCTGTATCAATTTAAATACTTGCTAAACGTATTTTAAAATCAAACACACTTTCGGGCTCTGACCCGTTTCTTTTTCTCTCTCTCTCTTGTATATATATGTATATTTTCAGGTGCCCAGCCACAGGGGCGTCTTGCTTAGGATCCCTTGAGAGGAACGTGCTGCAGCTTAGGTGGGAGTTGCAGGTCACTTGAGTAGACGGCTTCCTTTATTGACTCCATTATAGCATTCTCATTTATTGGGCACGTGTCGCCCTTTCCATTAATTCAGTTGTTGTTGGGACATTTATATTTCAGTCATTTCCAGTATTGTTCTTTGGGATTTATTCAGTATGGACTTGTGATTTTAGTTTTCATATGTTGGCATTCGATTGACGAATGTATTATATTATTTGGTTTATCGTGGTGTGATTCTTAATTGTAGAAATGTTGTTTTATATAAATAAATCCTTTTCTTTAATTAAAATTTGGAAGATTGTATGAAAAATGTTTTTGACACTTAGCTTAATTATTTAGGGTGTTAAATTGGAAAATTTATTTTTATCGACAGTGATGCTGAGAATGAACCAACTGTTAACCTTGATTTAATTTAATAAAGGAGTGATCGCCCGGTATTTAATTATGCGGGGTGTCACAGGTTGTATCAGAGCATCAGGTTATAGTGTCCATGGGATCTGTGCGGCTTATTATGCTTTCAGCGCTGCTTTCTTTGATATAGAGCCCTAATACTAGGAATGTTGTGTTCATCTCTATACATTGGGAATTTGTGCTTCTGCGAACTGTTTATTTGAATGATGAACTCATCCAAATTTATTTAAATTTTCAGATGGACCGTCGTGAAGAACTAGCTAAAAGGGTTGAGGGAGTCAACGAGCAAGATCGACTCACACCTCAGGTACCCCCAGAGAGAGTATCAACCGCCGAGTTAGCAGGCATCGTAGCACAAGCAGTCACCACTGCCATTTTACAATACCAAGAACGCAGCATGCAACTTAGAGAAGGCAAGAGACCTAGAGAGGTTAGCCAAATGCATGTGACCAAAGCTGACAAATGTGCGAAGACTCCGAAATTACGACAGCAAACTACCCAAGACCGGGTAAATTCTAGTCAACAACGTAGTAAGAAAAAGCGGTTTCAAAAGAGGAATAAAGCCCCAAGTCAGCAAGGCCGACACCAACAGCAACAGGGTCAGAGGGGGAGTAACTTCAAAGGAAAATGTTTTGTGTGTGGCACGCATGGCCATAAACGCCAAGATTGCCCAAAGGGTGTTAGGGCCTCACAGCCACAATGTGCCCGTACGAAGCCACATGGGCCATTTTTTCCAGTCGCTCTCCCAGCACCAACTCAGGTACCAGACCTACCAACCTTTCCAGTAGCTACACTACAGCAGGGGCAGTTACAGTACAGGCATATCTATAATGTCCACCAGGCAACAGCCCCACAGGCACCAACCGCGATTTGGGGTATATTTTCTATCCATGGAACTTTGGGTCGAATTCCATTTGTTACTGGGGAAAAACGCATTATTTTTATGGCTACATATTTTACGAAGTCCTTAGGGTTGTTAGCCACAGCAGAGAGCACCGTGGCGTGTGTCGACTCACCACTGGGGAGTGAGCCACTTATTTTCATTTATATGTCGGGGAGTAGGGGTAGAGATTGGTAGCTTGGTATTACCTGCAGACATGTTAGTTTTAAACATGCACGAGCATGATGTGATTATTGGTATGGATTGGCTCGCAGCTTATAGAGCCATGATTGAATGCTTCGGTGGGAGAATTGTTTTTGCCATTCCGTGGTAAGAGATGTCTGTAGTGGCTATGCCTCGCCCAGAGGGAGGTTCGATCGCTCATTTGTATTACATAGAGGAGGATACCTTTAAGGAGGTTGTGATTCCCTTAGATTCGATCCCTGTTGTCAGGGAGTATTCCGATGTGTTTCAGGAGATACCAGGCCTACCGCCCAGTCGTGAGATAGACTTTGTTATAGATTTACTGCCAGATACGAGACCTATAGCACACGCACCGTACCGTATGGCTCCGGCAGAGATGCGAGAGCTACGGGATCAGATAGAGCAATTGTTAGGTCAGGGCTTCATTCGTAGGAGTACCTCACCTTGGGGCACTCCAGTCTTGTTTGTGAAGAAGAGAGATGGTTCACTGAAATTTGGTGTGGACTATCGAGAATTGAACAAGGTAATGATACGAAATAAGTATCCGTTGCCTCGAATCGATGATCTGTTCGACCAGTTGAGGGGAACAACTTTCTTTTCGAAGATAGATCTGAGGTCGGGGTACCATCAGTTACGTATTAGAGAGCAGGATGTTTCAAAGACTGCCTTCTTGTCGAGATATGGGTCCTATGAGTTCAGGGTGATGCCGTTCGGACTCACAAATGCCCCAGCCGTTTTCATGGACTTAATGAATTGAGTATTCAGAGAGAGTTCTTGGATCAGTTGGTCATCGTCTTCATAGATGACATCTTCATATATTCACACTCCGAGGAAGAACACGCTGAGCACTTGAGGCAGGCTCTTCAGACCCTACGAGAGCATCAGTTGTATGCTAAGTACGAGAAGTGTGGATTCTGGAATCGAGAGGTACGGTTCTTGGGCCATGTTGTTTCTGAGCAAGGGATTGCAGTTGACCCGAGCAAAGTGTCAGCGGTGAGGGAGTGGGGACAGCCCACGACACCGACGGAAGTGCGTAGTTTCTTGGGATTAGCCGGATACTACAGGAGATTCATTCGGGGATTCTCCAAAATAGCGGGTCCATTGACGAATCTAACTCGCAAGGGGGTACCATATGTTTGGGATGACGCTTGTCAATTGGCTTTCGATGAGCTGAAAGACAAGCTTACTTCAGCGCCAGTCCTTGCATTACCTAAGCCGGGTGTAGAGTACCTGGTTTACACCGATGCGTCCTTACGGGGACTTGGGGGAGTACTTCAGCAGGAAGAGAAGGCTATAGCTTTTGCTTTCCGCAAGCCTAAGCCGCATGAGAAGAATTACCCCACCCACGACCTGGAGTTAGCAGCGGTCGTCTTTGCATTGAGAATTTGGAGGCACTACTTATTGGGTGAGAAATTCCTTTTGTTCACAGACCATAAGTCACTGCAGTACCTGTTCACACAGCAAGAGCTGAATATGCGTCAGCGCAGGTGGTTAGAGTTTGTGAAGGACTACTAGTTCGATATACAGTATCATCCGGGGAAGGCCAACGTAGTTGCTGATGCGTTGAGCCGTAGACCGGTAGACGATGTAGCGAACATCTGGAAAGCAAAGTGGAAGGAGTTGGGTCACCAGGACGCAGTAGCCGTTCTTTCATATCCGTGATGTCAGTCACACCCGAGATTGTTACGAGGGTGATACAGGCACAAACCACCAACCCGTTTTGCCAGTAGCAGATTGTACGACTTCTAGCCGAGGGTGCTGAGTCCTATTCTGTTAGTTCTGATGGAGGTTTGCGGTTTAATGGGAGATTAGTGGTTCCAGAAGGAGCGAAGTTACGTTATGAAGTGATGACTCATTCTCATGGGTCCCGATTTGCAGTACATCCGGGAGGTGATAAAATGTACCAGGACATGAGGCATCAATACTGGTGGAGTGGGATAAAAAAGGACATCGCCGAGTTTGTGTCCAAGTATTCTACCTGTCAGCTAGTGAAGGTGGACCACCATAAACCGTTAGGATTACTTCAACCATTAGAAGTACCCGCGTGGAAGTGGGAGAGTATTTCCATGGATTTAATTACAGGGTTGCCTACGTCACAGCGGGGACACGATTCTATCTGGGTGATTGTAGACCGTTTGACCAAGGTAGCTCATTTTCTGCCAGTGAGGACAGATTATACCACGGGTCAGTATGCCCAGTTGTTCATCGCCGAGATTTGCAGATTACATGGGGTGCCCCTGAATATTGTGTCAGATAGAGACAAGGTTTTTGTGTCACGTTTCTGGGAAAGCTTTCAGGAGGCTATGGGTACTGAGTTAAGGTTGAGTTCAGCTTATCACCCACAGACAGACGGACAGACAGAGCGTACTAATCAGATGTTAGAAGATATGCTATGCATGTGTGTTCTCGATTTTGGAGGAGGATGGGAACCACATCTTCCACTGGTAGAGTTCGCTTATAATAACTCTTATCAGTTTACGATTGGCATGGATCCATTTGAGGCTTTGTATGGCAGGACTTATCGTTCCCCAACTTGTTGGCTCGAGGTGGGGGATAACAAGTTGCTAGGGCCAAAAGTGATTCAGGAGAACACACATGCATAGCAATGGTGGATGAGTAAGAGTTCTGGTTTTGCAATAACTTCTTTCTCTCTGATGATAACCTCTTTAGAGAAGGAATCTGAAAGAAAATCCTCCCCTCAGAAGTGGTTGAGGCCCATAAATAGTCCCCAGTCCTGAAGTGCCTCAGTCTTTTACAACTGTGAAAGACATCCCTCATACTTTATGTCACAAACATTAAATACGTGATGGAATAGTCAACTCCACGTCATAAAAATTAAATGCCAAGACATGCCTTTTTCCTAACCACTGTGCATCATGGGGCTATCATCACAGAGGTGGCTCACCAATTATTTGACAGCCCCAAATACCACGATGGTTTAATCAAGTGAAGATTTGACATTGCTTAGTTGGCTAGTGACATAACTTAAAGTAGATGTGACATTAAGTAAAGGGTTGTTTGGTTAATAACTCAACGCACGATGGAACTCAAGGCTGCGTCGCATAAGGTTACACGATCAAAGGTCTTTCAGTGTTTTACTAGGTGTATGTAAGGTGGTCAGGACAAGCCCCAACCTCACTTATCAATTTTCCAAACTAAGTCCCTCTGAAGTCCCCATGGCGAGGTCATTTGATAGAGCATGAAAGCTCTCCCTGGCCATGCTAGTCCTGGTCTCTCGTGAGTACCGTTTGACCTTATCCTGAATAATCGTTATAATCGTTACAGCTTATTGTCAATATAAACAAAAGATACAACATGAATAAGTAATACAACAAAGCTAAAGGATGAGCACTCTCGTCCAGTTTCCTCGTTAGAAGGTCTCTGTGGGCTGCCACTCTGGGATGCCTCGCTTGAGCTGCCATGCTGAGATGCATCGCTTGAGCTGCCTTAATCCCTTGAGTCTATTGCATTAACTGAGGGGGATTATCTCTAGATTCGAGATTATCTCCAATCCCCCTGCAATATATAGGCAACAACATTAATTTTATTTTTTCTGAATGCACAAATAATTTTTCAAAGTATAGACTTATGGATATTTATACATTAATGAATTTTATATACAGTTAAAAGTGTAAAAAAAATTCTTCTACGTAGAAAATAGTTTTCATAACACAGATTATTAGGAAAACACTTATGTAATTAATTAACACAAAAAATATTCTGAAATTGAATAACTAGTAAAACTCTCTTTGTAAGATATTTATTCAAAATAATTTTTAATTAATTTATAGAATATATAAGTAGTAATTAATACATGCATAATAATATGAAATAAACACAAAGAAACTTATACTGATAATAATGAATAATTAATTCATTGAGGCAAGTGTTGAACACTCTATCCTTAAGACGAGATTTGTCCTGCAATGGTGCTCTACGAACTCAGCGAAAATCATCTCCTAGGATACAATAATCACGACTTGCAATAGTAACACTCCAAATTGCAAGTTACAGTCGAACTAACAACGACAGAAACTCTCTTTTTATGGACAAAGAAATAGGACTAACTTAAGACAAAATTAATAGCTGAAAGAAATAGGAAAAACAAAACACAAACCACTAATTTATACTAATACAAATGACGGTTAAATACAGTTAAATTGTCTAGAATGTCACAACAGTTGTGAATAAAAAACTATTAAAGAAGGGAATTAAAATTGGGTTAGAAATAGATAAAATACACATTAAAAATGGACTAAGAAATAAATAAAAGTCCCAATGAAATTTTCCCCCAAAATTTAATACCTTGACTAAGTCAAAGCCCAAGTCCCACAAACTATGCCCACCCTCGAGTTGAGCCAAGCCGGACCGGACCGGGTCGGGCGGGCAGCGGCGCATGTGGGGGGGGGGGGGGGCTTGGAAGTCAATCCAAACCCATGTAGGATCCCCTCATTCAAAGATTTGGGACACCCCAAGGGTACCAAACCCATAAACCAAAATGGGTCCTTATATACCGCATCCATTTCTTATATTCTATGTATGTGGGACTTTGGCTTTAACATAACACTTCAACCAAATTTCATGTATTAAGTGGGTATTTTGAGCTACAATTTCTCCTTCATTAATTTATAGTTTTATACATGTGAGTATACCATGTTATACTCCTCATGAAGGAGAACGCATTACCACTTCGAACTGTTTCGAAAGACATGTGGGTCCCATATTAAATTTACCCTAAAGTTGATGTAAATATGATTTTGTTAACTCAATTTAATTCCATAAATTCCAATAGTCATATGTGGTTCATTTACTTATTTATATAGTTCCAAAATGGAAAATTTGGAAAAAATAAAGACACAACAAATAGTATTTTTATGTATAATATTATGTAGGTTTGTTTTAAAAAAAAAAACTAACAATGGCATAGAAAATTTAATCCACGTGCACATAATTTTAGAAGCTTAGGCTCTTTACCTAATCAAAAGTTATTGTGACATTTTAAGTGTTTGTGAACCGTGGAGGAATGATATCAATTGACATTTGTAACCATTATCGGATACGATGTCGTAGACATGATGAAAAATGTAGTTATCCTCAAATCATATTATTGATGAATTATGGATGCAACCACTATTTATCATAATTGAAATCCCAATACTCATAATGATGCAAATGTTATGTGGTATTCCTAACAAACTTCATATTTTGCAATTGAGGGTGATCAGGCCCCGATAGCAAGATATATAAACTATCATAATCACAATAACATTCTTAATATGTGACATAAATATGGGACATTTAAAAAATTTCCACAAGATATAATTTGAGATAAACCATAATAAAATAAATCATACACCAAGATAATATCCAATACCATGGAAAAACTCCAATAACATAAAACTTGAATGATATAAATATCATCAACATAATCTCTCCAATTGAATACCATTAATAAATTATGGAGTCGAAAGAACTAATAAATTCAAGTATAACTATCACATATAGTAAACGAATGGAATGAAAACTAAACTAAATTAATAAACTAAATCCCCAATCACACATCCTGATAATCTTCAAACAATACAGCTAATAGTAACCAAAATGAAATTTTAGTCAACAACAATGGGTGGGGCCCACTATAAGAATATCAGTTAGTTTTCCTGTGGGCACCTAACCATAAAGGCCCAAATTCTGATGGCCCGAGGAGGCCCAAAACACTGCCCTAGTCAAATTCATTGTCGCATGGATAATTGCAAAAGTTTATCAAGTGGATAATATGGACTCAACTGGTTACCTATATTCTCGGACAAGATAAACATGGATCACCAACGGGCCCATAAGGAGCTAGGAGAATTTCTTATACAACTCAACTACTTTTCACGGTTGTAAATACAACCCTCACCCAGGGGCAAAAGGCATGTAATTTTGAACTTTTGAGAAATTAATAAAGAACCAAGAACCATCTCCTTGGACATAGGTAGTTGCCGAACCACGTAAAATCTTGTGTTGTGATCAATTTTTTTGTTCTTTTAATATCTCTGCTTTTTAAAATATTTTAATTGTGGTTTCTTGTACTCATAATTGGCATCGTCTATGGAAATCAAATTTCTATCCTAGAAATGCAACCCAGAACAAAAGAGTGAACATAATGTATCATCACCAAAATAGTGAGCCCCTTGCTGGCGATGTTCGAACTGACCTAGCCCTACTCAGGATCAGATTTAAGGTTCACCAAGATAGGAATCCTAAATTTCATTCGAAAGAGTAGCTCTCCGATAAAAGCAATGATCAGCATTGATCAACACATATTTCATGGATGGTTGACGCTTGTGAAGCATGACTCCAACCGTAAGATGAGGCAACTCGCCTCCAAATGCCGCCCCTAGCGACAATTGGAGAAGATGTAAAAATAACTCTGTTAGGAGAACCAAAAATACCGTGGTTGGAATCCTAGACCTCACATGAGTAAAACTCGCAACCAAGGAAGGAGTATTGGATGAGACCAGGACTGCTCAAAGCATGGAAATCACTTGGTGAAACAAAACTGGGATGAGTAACACTACAAACATGATATAAGGAGTTTAGTATGGAAAGAGATGGACCAACACCCCACACATCGAGGATCCATATCCATAAAAGAGCTGGCAAGAAGGGCCCTCATCACATGGATGAAGTCCCATTTCTCAACGGCAATTGAGGAGGAGGAACCCCCAAACAAATTCATAGCCCCAAGATTCAGAATATATAATGGAAATATAGACCCCATAGATCACATTTTCTAAAATTGGCAAGCGATGACTTTATGGAATCATGATGATGCTCTTGTGTCGCATATTCCCATATAATATAAGAGATATCGCTCAGAAGTGGTTTGAGAGGTTGCTCCATAGGTAAATTAAGAGATTAAAGTCCCTTGCTGAGGCCTTTATAGCTCATTTTTTAACCATCATCTCAAATTCAATAATCATAGATTCTCTACTCACCATGAGGAAAAAGCCACATGAGATTTTACGGGAGTATGCCAAGTGCTACAGGAAAAGTTTTAAAAAAGTGGAAGAAAACTCAGAGAAGGTAGTCGTAGCATCATTTAAGATTGGTTGTCCCCTACATTTTTGCTGCACCAGTCCCTCACTAAAAAGGAAATGGACATCACTGATGAACTCATGTTACCTATTGAAAAGTAAGCTATGGTGGAATTCATGGTCAGCACCATTTAAGCAAAAACTAGTCGCGTTAAGGTGAACAAAGGCAATGACAAAGAGAACAACCCTACAAAGGAGGAACAAGAAATAGAAGAGAGGATCCAAGAACGGGGGAAGAGGATATTCATCCAAAGCATTTTAAGCTATTAATATGATTTTTAAGGAACCAATTTAAAAATCCTAGAAAGATCAAGGACCAAATGTTTCTCAAGTGGTCGAAGAAGATGGGAGGAGATTCAACTAAGAGGAAGAACACACTCAGGTGTGCCTTCCACAAAGAAAACGAGCACAAGATAGAAAGTTACAAGGTCCTAAAATCTCATCTAGAGAAGTTATCCCAGGTGGGGTAGTTGAATGAGTACATTAAGAAGAAATTTAATCTGGTCTCCACCAACGGTGACACCAAACCTGATAATATGCTAGACGATGAAGCGGGGCATGAGTTCACCATTATACATAGGGTGTACAACCTAAAGAAGATCCAAGGCAATGAAATTTGTATGGAACTAAAGAAGGTTATGATGGTAATTGAGGCCTTTCGAATAGGTCCTGCTAAAATCCCAGCTGGCAAATATAGATGACCAAAAGATATAGATTAGAATATGCACATTGTGTTCACAGAGGATGATTTGGTCAGGGTAAGAACCACACACCACTGTTGCAAAATAGGATGTGGATAGGTTATTAGGGTATCAAGTACTTTCTTGGAAGGTGATGTATTCAAAGAATTTTTGCAAGCTCAAACTAAAGATGAAATATTTCAAGGAAGCAACTATTCTACTAGTTGGCTTCGCCGAAAAGATGACTGTGCCATTAGGAAAGGTAGTCCTGCTAGTTAGGGAAGGGAACGCTTTTAAACTCATCGATTTTCTATTGGTCGATATTGACTCACTTTACCATGCTATCCATGGGAGAGGGTGCCATGAGGGTTGTCCCTTCAACCTACCATCAAAATCTCAAGTGTATCATCGATTGGGGAATAATGAAGATTATAGGCAATCAAGATATTACTCAAAAATGCTATATCGCTGCCATCATGACCAAATAAGAGAGGAAGAAAGATAAGTAAGTCATTCCCAAAACATCTCAGGATGGAGACACTCCTTTTAAGTTGCAACTAAAGTATGGCAGACCAGGGATGGAAGAGATAATAACCCACCCCGCAGATAGAGTTGTGGAGAAATTTAAGGAAGTAGTTTTTAATGAAAGCTGACCAGAGAGGAAGTTTTTAATCTACACCACTATATCGGACCAAGAAAAGAAGGAGTTAATCTATTTTCTAGAACAGAGATTAGATTTTTTCATATGGGAGCCATATGAAATGCCAGGGATTGATCCCGAAATCACCTTCACCTGGACCCAACATTTCGGCCGATCATACAAAAGGCTCGCCGCACGACCCTAGAGAAGGCAAAGGCAGTGGAATAAATGAGTTTCCTAGATGTATACTCGGGGTACCATCAGATCCACATGCGTGGCCCCGACCAAGACAAAATGTTATTCATCACCCTGTTGTGCTTGTATTATTATAAGTTAATGCCTTTTGGCCTTACGAACCCTGGAGCCACATAATGGAGATTGGTCACCAAGGTGCTCAAGCAATAGATGGGAGAGACAATGGAAGTGTACACTGAGGATATTCTTATCCAAAGAAAGAAAAAGGATGACCACCTTTGAAATCCTCAAACATTATTGAAAAAAACTTATTGCGAACAAATTCTTATTTGGGGTCCAATCATGAAAGTTCCTTGACTACCTAGATAAAAATAGCGGGATTGAAGCAAACCCTGAGAAGATAGTAGTGATTAATAATTCTTAGCCACTAAATATGTTACGAGAGATTTAAAAGCTAACTGGGATGTTTTCTTACCTAAACTATTTTGTCCCCAAGTCATTCAAAAGGAAAAGTGTCTCACATAGAATGATGAATTTTCAAAAGCAGTCATATAAATCAAGTCTTATCTAAGAAACCTCCTCTATTAGTAATTCCCGACCCATGGGATTCTCTCTACCTTTACCTTGCAGTTTCAAGCCTTGCAGTCAGCTCGACTTTGGTATGCAAAAAAGAAGGTAGAAAATTCCCCATTTACTATGTCATCAACATGCTCCTGGATGCTGAGCAATGCTACTGTCCATTGGAGAAGTTGCCTTATTCGCTAGTCATTGCATCCTGAAAGTTAAAGCATTAATTTGAGGCCTATTACATCATAGTCCTTACATCTTAAATTGGTTCAAATGATCAATTGAAATCAAAAGTTTTGATATACAGTATTAGCCAAGAACAATAATCACGAGGAAGGTGTTGGCTGATTTTGTTGCTGAATTTATCAAAAAAGAGGCCCCTACCGATCATTAGGTCACTAACCAGATGAAAGATCACGAGCTCGATCAATATAGGAAGTGGATATTGTATGTGGATAGTGCATTTAACTCTAAAGGGGAAGGAGTGAAAATTATTCTTGTAACACTAGAGAATTCCATAATCGAGCAAGGAATTAGGTTGGGGTTTGAAGCCTCAAATAATAAAGCCAAGTATGAAGATCTTATAGCTGGACTACGTAAGGCTCACTTGATGAGGGAAAACCACCTTGTAGTGTATTACAATTTAATTATGGTGTCGAACCATGTTAGTGAATACTTTAATGACAAAGATGAAAGTATATCATCATACCTATAGGTGGTTCGTGATTTGGTATCAAAGTTTGAGGAAGTCAATGTTCAATAGTCCCCCGACGACACAATAGTCACGCTGATGCTTTATTAGGCCTCTGATCACTTTCTCTCTATAAAAACGGGTTCGAGAGGGAAAGATCTGATAATTTCTTATTTATAGAACGATACCTTATCAATCGAAAAAAATAATCTCATCAAGTTAGGGTAAAAGGTGCGCAGTTTTACCTTGGACCTAGGGAAAAGATCTAAAGAAGATCCTTCATATGCCTCTACCTTAATTGCATGCATCCAAAAGACATTGACTAAGTTCTCTACGAACAACACAATGGGATTTATGGGGGCCATATAGGAGGAAGGTCTCTGGATTTTTGAGCAACCCTCAGAAGAAATCCATGGACTTCTAAGGCCCACTTAGATTTCTAGACTGGTCGATGCCTATAAAGCCCAACTTTGAGAACAAGAAGAGGTGATGCGCCACCAAGAAGAAAAGAATGCTCGCCTTAAGAGACGACCGAAAAGAGCGGAGATAAATCTCTACAGAAACACAAGGCGACGTCGAGACAGGACTCCTAATCCTCAGGAGTATATTCTCCCAGTCGAGGGAGGAGCCCTAGGCGTGACCAGAAAATAACTGAACGTGACAGACCAGACCGAGCATGATCAGAGTGCGGGTACCAGGAGAGGCACCATAGAAATAATGATCGACCAAGTGAGGATTTAGGATTCTAGTCTGTAGGTAAATAAACGAACATCCGGCACACCGAGGATCCAGGTTGACCAGAGTGCTTGCTAAAAGAGCTCTAAATTCTCAGATGAAGACCCCTTTCTCAAGGGAAATCAAATGCAACGAGCCACCCAAGAATTTTACTGTCCCCAGGTTCAAGATCTATGATGGGAAAATAAATCCCATAGATCATGTCAAGTAATATCGGTAGACGATGACCTTATGGAGCCACAATGACGCACTAATGTGAAAAATATTCCCTTATAGCCTACACGATGTAGCATATATTTGGTTTGAGAGGCTCCCCTATAGGTCGATTAAGAAATTTACTGCATTGGTAGAGGCATTCACGACACGGTTCATAACGAGCAACTCCCATCCTATGAAGATGGATGCACTGCTTACTATGAAGAAAATTCCTTAGGAAAACCTCAAGAATTATTCCAAATGATACTAGGAGATCTTTAACGAGATCGAGGACTGATAGGAACAAGTTTCATTAGCATCTTTCAAAATCTTCTTGCCTACCACCTCCCTCATGCACCAATCTCTCACAAAAAGGAAGTCGTAAACATCATTGGTCTTATGGCTCTATTAAAAAGTACGCCAAAGGTAGAGGATGTGGTTCATACTAATGGGGGAGACAGTGGTAGAGCCAAGGAAAATAATGGGACAAAGAAGAATGATACCCAAAAAAGGGAAGCACGAATGGGGGAAAGAATGGATCTAAACGTGGAGGTAAGAATGACCCCTCCAAGGCATTATAGGATATTAACACGGTCTTTAAGAAACCCATTTACAAGATTCTTAATAAGATTAAGGATGATCCCTTCGTCAAATGGCCCAAGAAGATTGATAGATATCCAATAAAAAGAAATAATGCACTAAGGTGTGTATTCCACATGGAGTGCGTTCGTCGAACCGAAAGTTGCAAAGCTATGAAGTCACACCTGAAAGAGCTAGTTCAGTCTAGACACCTTATCGAGTACATTGCTAAGAAAGTAGAGAAGCTTGCAATTAATAGAGTCCAAAACATGGATAATGTCCTTAATGATGACACATGATACGAGTTTACAGTCAATCATGGGGCGTCAGACCTCAAACATATTCAGGGCAATGCAGTTAGAATGGAACTCAAGAAGGTGATTGCTATGATGGAAGCTTTTTAGTTCCACCCAGCCAGGACTCAAGATGGAAAACATTGGCGACCAGATGATGTTGACTACATAAAGCACATCGTGTTCACCAAAGAGGATTTGGTTAGGGTTAGGAACCAACATCACGACGCATTAGTAATCACACTTAGGTTTGCTAATTGGGATGTCGATAAGCTACTGGTGGACTAGGGGAGTCCATCCGAAGTGATGTATCTGAACCTATTCCATAAGATGAAATTGAATATCATCAACCTCAAAGAAGCCACTGTTCCATTAGTTGACTTTACAGGAAGGATTACCATGCCACTAGGGAAGATCACATTGCCAGTGAGGGAAGGGAACATCTCGAAGTTAATAGAGTTCTTAGTTATGGACATCGAGTCCCCATATCATGCTATTTTGGGGAGAGGTTCACTCCACGCCATGAAAGCCATACCATACACTTATCATCAAAAGATGAAGTGCATCACATATCATGGAGTGATTCAGATCCGCGAATACCATGCTTCAGCTCGAAAGTGATTTATTGTAGCCATCCGCCCAAAAAAAGAGAAAAAGAAAGAGCTCAAAGATGCCGAGGACAAAGCCCGAGAAGGGGTTGTTCTCTCCAAATAGAAACTACGGTATTATCGACTAAGGGTAAAATAGACCAGGGTCCAGCCCCCATACGGGGTCATCGAAATCTTTGAAGAAGTTATAGCCAATGGTAACTTGATAGAAAGAAAGTTTTTGATTGGATTTTCTCTCACCGATCATGAGAAAAAGGAAATACCTGAACTTCTTAAATGAAACATAGATGTTTTTGCATGGGAGCCTTACGAGTTTCCTGGGATTAACCCTAACTTGGCATGTCATCATCTACACGTTGATCCTACCTTCAAACCTATTACTCAAAAGGCTCGCCAAACGTCACCCGAGAAGTCCAAGGCAGTGGAAAAAGAGGTAGGAAAGTTACTAGATGCAGGATCCATTAGGGAAGTTTAGCTCCCTGTATGGGTATCCAACCTAGTGGTAGTGCCCAAAAGTAATGGCAATTGGAGGGTGTGCATCAATTTTACCGACCTTAATCAGGAATGTCCTAAGAAAAGCTTCCCTCTCCTAAAAATAGATTAACTAGTCGACGCCACAGCGACTCATGAAAGGATGAGCTTCCTTGACACTTACTCAGGATATCATCAAATCCCGCTATGCGAACCCGACCAAGACAAGACCTCCTTTATAACCGCAGTTGGTTTGTACTTCTATAAGGTCATTACTTTTGGCCTCAAGAACGTAGGGGCAACTTACCAAGGATTAGTAGCCAAGATGTTTAGCAAAAAAATGGAGAGACGATGGAAGTGTACATTAACGATATGCTCGTCAAAAGTAAGAACAAGGTTGATCACCTCTCAGACCTAGCGACGACCTTTGAAATCCTTAGGAAGTACTGAATAAAGCTTAATGTAAGTAAGTATTCATTCGGGGTCCAGTAAAGAAAATTATTATGCTACCTAGTGAGTAAAAGTGGAATTGAGGCCAACCCAGACCAAATAGATGCTATCACCAAGGTCGAGTCTCCTTAGACACTGAGAGATGTTCAAAATCTTATTGGAATGCTCACTGCTCTTAACCCCTTCATCGCCAAGTCTTCGGAGCGCTACCGACCATTCTTCCAGCTCTTAAAGAAAGGCAAAGGCCTAATATGGAATGAAAACTGTTCGTAATCTTTGGAAGATGTCTAATCTTACCTTATTAAGCCCCCACTATTGGTAATTACAGACAATGGAGAACAATTATACCTTTACCTGGCAGTATCAAACCATGCTGTGAGCTCCACTTTCGCTTATGAAAAAGAGGGAGAATATCATCTGGTTTACTACGCCAGCAAGAGACTAATTGATACTGAACAACAGTACTTACCTCTGGAAAAGCGTGACTATGCCCTAACAATTTCTTTAAGGAAGTTAAAACACTACTTCGAAGCTCATTCCATAACAGTAATCAGCTCTAACCCACTCAAGGCCATTCTATAAAAAGCTGACCTCTCTGGGAATCTTTTGATGTGGTTGATCGAGCTCAGAATATTCGACACCCCACCTTCCAGCCTAGAATAGTAATCAATGGACATATACTAGAAGATTTTATTGCTGAGTTCATAGGAGATCAGCCAACAGATCAACTGAACAAAGAGAAACCAGTCACATGTGATGCAACGTCCAATGATTGGACACTGTATTTTGATGGGGCCTCAAATTCCAAGGGGTCAGGAGTGGGAATTGTCCTCGTTACCCCTAAAGATATAATAATCTAACAGGGAATTAATGTGGGATTTGAAGCCTCCAATAACGAAGCTGAGTATGAGGCATTGATCGTCAGTTTACATAAGGCCAAACTATTAGGGGAACGATGACTCAACGTATTTGGTGATTCTAATCTGGTCTTCAAACAGGTAAATGGAGATGTCAACGCTAAAGACGATCGAATGGCAGCATACCTCGATATAGTCAGACGACTCATGGCAGACTTTAAGTAGGTAGAGATTCAACAATTCTCACGAGGACAAAACAGTCACTGAATGGGTTGAGGTCAAACCATTAGCGAACATCCAAGACTCTGACATGACCAGGTTCATATGGAGAAACTTCATAACTTTCTTTGGGATACCAAGAACCATCATTACAGATAACTGTACACAATTTGAAAGTGGTTTCTTCCAAGACTTTTGCGATGAGCAAGACATCAAGCATCACTTCAGTTCAGAGGAGTATCCCCAAATTAGTGGGCAAGCAGAGGCTTCCAACAAAACCATGATCAATGGGATGAAAAAATGATTGAAAAAATCTAAGGGCATTTGGGTGGATGAAATCCCTCATGTTCTATGGGCCTATTTCAGGACGCCTAGTAAACCAATAGGGGAGACACCATTTTCCCTTGCTTATGGCATGAAAGTTATTATCCCTCTAGAAGCAGGCCTCCCTACTATGAGAAACACACTAATAGACCAAGGACTTAATGATGAAGCCTTACACACTATGAGAGCTAGACTTGATCAAGTTGGCCTCTTACCAATAACAACTTGCCAAGCAATATAACAAAAGGGTCAACCCCAGGAAGTTTTCAATAGGAGACTATGTCCTGTGAAAAGTCATCGGCAGTGCCGTAAAACCATCAGATGGCAAACTGGGACCAAACTGGGAAGGACCATTTAGAGTGATCAGAGATGATCTCCAAGGAGCATATCATCTGAAAATGGTGGAGGACAGAGAGATACCAATATCATAGAATACAACCAATCTCAAGAAGTTCTACTGTTAGATCTTCTTTGTTATCTTTTTAATTAGCTAAATTTTTAGTTTTTTGGAGTTTTTGTATCTAGATAAGACAATTTGCAGTGAATATAGGCCAGACTGGCCCATCTATTCTAAAAGTTTACATTTACTGCTTAACTCATCTCATCTCATTAATCCTCACCTTTTCTAACGATATCTCATATGTGCATACTTAAAATATTAAACGAATCGGGTTAGCAAGTGAAATACTAACACTTCGAATTACCCTCAAACCCTTATTGTTAACACAAGAGACGTCATGAGTTACCCCGAAAATAATAAAATCCCTACTGGGGATCCTTAGGCAATAAAGCCAACTTTGGTTGGTTGCCAACACCTGTTGGTTGTAAAAAAACCTACTCGGGTGGATGGTCCAATAACCAAGTGCATTCTCGCCATGATCTCACTTAGGCCTAAGGAAGTGTGACGACATGACCTAAAAGGTAATGTGAACGGGATTATAATGCTTAGGCATATTGGAGTGGGAGAATGTTCAAACATATGAAAGGTAGAATGCCAACACTTAAATGTGATTTAGTCGGCTATTAAAGCCCAAAACGATTCAAACTAAGTATGAGCCTACCTAAAGCCCACGATTGGTTAATCAATATCATTTTGGTCGATAAAAGTTCTAATTAGCCTACGAACATGTAAAATCAAAATTTTTTTAATCGCAAACACTCAAAACATTAGAATTTTTTTTATTAAGAATATAAAGTTATAATCACAAAACAAAAAATAGATACACAAGAGCCTAAGAGGGGCTAGGGTGTCGAGCAAGACATTCTACTACAATTTCCCTCAAACCATTGTCAGGCTTCAAAGCAAATTCTTCAACATCTTTATTGAGATATTATTACAAGAGTGGGGGAGGAATAACATCGGTCGAGATCCATTCATCATATTTTGAGAAAGGATTATGGCTATAGACATGACATTCGATGTGGTACTTGTACCAAAGATTGGATTCCTTTGGGTTTCTAGCCTCTTTAAGAGAGCTCAACCATCCTTGAACAAAAGCAATGCCTTTATCCTCCTTAAGTATTATTGGGTATCTTCCCAACTAGCATTATAACCTTCCCCCCATACCTCTTCGGTTCCTACCTTAGAGGAGTATCTCGGCTTCTTGACATTTTATTTTAGTACTCCTATAAAAGATTTCAAACTCACCACCTCATTTAGCAGAGCATCATTTTTATATTGTAGAACCTCGCCCACTTGGCCGTCCTTAGTCCTCACCAGAAGCTAGGGCCTTAGGGAATTAACTTCCTCTTCAACAAAGGTCCCTATCTCCTCCATCTCCTGGAGGTCATCCTTCAGCTTTGCAATCACTTCAGTCTAGTTTTTGTATTGTTTGTTCCTAGCTCTTAGTGACTTGTAAATTTTCACGAAGGCTTTATGATCTTGTAAGCTGATATTAAGTCCAAGAATTCTCCCCAATTGATAATTAGGAGAAATATAGTGATCTAAATCAGTAGACTACAAACAATACATATCCAACTAGAAGCAGGCATTAACATAAACATAAATAGAGGAACACGTAAATCTAGGGGTAAATTTCATTATCGTATAAAAGTAAAAGAAGGCCATTGGACAGTACATGAAGTTTACAAAATAAGGGTACAGACCAACAAAAACTAAATATTATACAAGGAAAATAGGAACTCCTAGTCTACAAGAGCCATAGTCTTTCACCTGGTCTTCCGTAACTTTGTCTTCCCTTTGTCGACCACCTACTATTCTTGGCCAGCACTAACACTCCTACTAATCGCAACAAGAATAATCTCAGTGTTTCCAGTGGCTTGATTGTCGCCCTATCCTACTTCATCTTCATTATAAGGATCAGAACCAGGAGAATTAAGATCAAAGAGTTCAAAACGTCCATGAGTTCCAATAGCTTTCAAAGCCCGGTCTCATCCCCTCTTAAAGGAGACCTTACAAGCATAAGAAATTTGGCATTCAGCATCCTTGTAAGCTTTGTAAATACCTTCATGATAGATATCATCCTTGGCTTGAGAGAGGTCGCCCTCTAACGTGTCCACCTTGCTAGTCAACTCTTTATTGGCCTCCACTGACTTAGGCTTCTCAGCAATAATCATCTTCTGAATAGCCCCCAGAGCATCATAGGCCTTATACATACTGCTCTTTTCACGCTCCCATAATTGGAGAGCATTGGCAAAGGCCACCTTCTCAGCTTCCAATGCCACCTTGTCGACTTCTAGGGCCCTCTTTAGCTCTCCCTCCCTCCAGAAGCTGTCAGAATGATTGTCTAGATGGTTAGTGAAATCAGACAACATTTGCAGAAAAAATAAAACTATAGGGAATCAGAACAAAAATGAGAAATAGGAAAGAAAATAAATAAGTAAGAGAGATGTATTAAAGCCATCCCCTGTACAATCTTGAGGACAAGTGGAGGTGGCCCCATCCTCGAAGACCTCTAGTGATCAGCGGTAAGCACTGAGCTCTTCAATAGGTATGGAGCCAAATAAGGGGAGTCACCCACACTAGTCCACTCAAGACTAGGTATGGTGGGCCCATCGACAGACTCTAAGTCTAATCTCTTAGCATGTGCTTTCTCTCTCTCTCTCTCTCTCTCTCTCTCTCTCGCTTCTTCTCTTCTTCTTTTCTTTCTCCTTCTATTCATCTTTCCTTTTATCGGATGGGCCAATACCATTGGCCAAGGGAGAGTTTGCCATATAATTTTTTAAAGAAGGGATCCGTCTGACAGAATTGCTTGGTCATTGTCGTCATCATGAAGCCTTAACCTCCTCTTCTTGACTAAAGGAGCCATGTCTTATTCTTCTTCTTCTTCTTCTTTGGATCCCTTAATATTGGAACCTGATCAACTGGTCGAGCAATAAAGTTGGTTCATGTGTTCTTGTATTCCAAGAGAAAGGCCATCGACCTAAGATGTTCAACTTCTGCCAATCTCTCCTTTATGCTCCAGGCCTTTGTGAGATCTTCAGTATTGATCTCGGTAATGTCAGGTTCTTAGTTCCTGGTATAATCTGCGATAACAAAGAAGAGGAAAAATCATCCACAAAAATGAGAAGAATCTATAAGAAGTTAGCATAAAGGAAAAAAAAGAAGCGACCTATTTTGGCCTCCCTATAGTAAAAAATGGGAAGGTCAGGTGGTCTTTCACCTTCCAACAGTGGAGGGTGCTGCTAGTTCCTTACAATAAACCCACTTTCCCAGTAGTCCTTGTGGGAATCTGGGAGATTTACCACCTGAACACGCTCAACATTTCTGGTTCTTAGATACAAAAACCCCTCTTTTGTTTTTGAGAATATATAACAATAACATATCTCAGTAGGCCCCAATTTTGTGTCATAAAGAGTATTTATCTTATGAAAACCTTTTACTATCTTCCATACGTTGAGGGCACACTGAGCAGGAACAACGCCGAAATACCTATAAAATCTAAGAAACAACTCATTTGGGGGAAAAGTCATACCTCTTTGAGTTATCTATAGGGTTTGAATCCAGTTTTCCCCATCCATTCTACAAACATTACGGGGAATGGGGGGCATAGTTGATAATTACCCACTCTGGAATGTTATATTTACGCCTAAATTCTTCTACAGATTACCATTTATCGCCATAACTGAACAAGCAAAAAAGAAACCCTAACTAAAGTAAATAGATAATACATAAAAGAAGAACCGAACAAGAGGCAGGGACTATAACTTACAGGCGGTAACGAAGCTTTGAGAAAGAACATAAAGATAGAAAATTTGACTTTGAAGCAAGAGAAGAGCTCAAGAATGGATTATGCGCAAGAACGACCAAATGCAGTGAACAGACGCTTGAGTAAGCCTCAATTGATCACCAAAACACTCAAATGATGACTTTTGATTTCGTAGGAATATTTTAATGCTTCATTTCACTTCTTAAGACATGCATACCCTTGTTGCAAGTCTTATTTTTACAATAATACCCTCACGGACTCTATGACAAGGACCTGGACCTCCAACCCAGTTGAAATCCATTGGCCCATGGTTATTAGCCCAAAGATTTTAAGGGCAATTATGGGAGCCCACTTTTTACAAGCCCATGAAAGTAGATGACCAAGATAACTTGAGTTATTTAGTTCGGCCCAAATCATATATTAACTCCTACATGGGAGGTTTAGTTAGAGAAGGATACTCATGGATATGATCCAATCAGGTGCCAAGAATCTCGGTCGAGATATTCAAGCACCTCATGGCTAATTCATTTATGATGATAAAACTCCTTAAATGACTCAAACTCTGTAACAAATAGATATGTAAATTGTACTCCCTGATCCGGGGTAAAGGGACAAAAAATAGTAATCATAGAGCGATAATTAATAGAAAACAAGTACCCTCTCCGTGGATGTAGGAAAGTTATTGAACCACGCACATCATTGTTGTGTGTGATTTCATTCACTTTTTACCTTGTTGTGATTTCCTTCGCAAATCTTTTTTTTGTGAATTTTTTTGCACTCACAAATATAATATAATATAATATTTTAGTTATTAATAAGCAATAACAATAACTACGCGAGTACATTAAACAAAACCAACTACTTAACTTTCCAATTACATTTTTTTAACGTTTATTGACAATTACTATCTTTCTCAATATTAATTAATATCAACTGTAAGACCACTATAACCAGTTTGTCATCTATATGACCATGTACATACTATGATGTGCTTCCCGTATCATCTAATAAAAATCCATATATTATTATAACCCGACGAGACATACCATCACCCGCACAAGCTGTGATGTATCCCCACATAATAACCGTCACTATGGATGGATTTGCCTTGGCTATGCACTTACTTTTTTGTGTCCAAACAACACTATACACCACACATAGCATGATACAAACATAAAACTGTTACTATAGCTAGTCTTCCTAGGTACCGCATGCGATATTATGGTCAGTCAATACTAGGCCCTGCACATACCGTGATGCCAACATAAATTAGTCAAAATAGATAACACAATGTAGGTTCCACACATATAGTCTAATCAGTAGACATACAATCACATCATAAACCGTAGATCTTTAATACCCACTATTATCTAGGTTATTATTTATATTTTTATTATTTTATTATGTTCGCATTATTTAACACATCCCCCTACCCTGCAAAAAAAAATCACATGGCATCATAAAAAACAAACATCGCCTAAAAAACTCACGCAAAAGAGCCACGTGCCATCCAAAATTTCTCCACACAACTATATTGGATGTACCTACCCATTATAGTGTTGGTACACACTTGCTATAACAATGGTACACCTACTATAGCGGGTTTCTCTCTCCATCCTTTGTTCTCCTAATTCTTTTAGGATTTGTTTTCTTTCATTATAGGACTCCAACTTCCTTACGACTTTATAAAATAAAATGTCTGCAAAAAAATTAAATTTCTATCTTGGAGTCCAACCGAGTACGAAACGACTCATATGCCACTAAGATTTTCACCAAAACCCTAAATTACCAATTAGTTAATTAAATGCTCAAAATCTTCATTTAATTACCCAAAACTCACTAGATTATTTAAATGTAACTATTTCTAAATTAATTTAAATTCCACCCTCATAATTCATTTTAATTAATTAATTAAATCCAATTCTAAAAATACGGGCCAATATAATCTTCCCCTTGATATAGGAATTTCGTCATCGAAATTCGTTAAAGCATAAACGTAGTAATAGAACCGTACATATACCATAGGCTCACGTGCATCTAACATAGTATGCCACGACTGAGTGCCCATATACCCAATCTCACGTGCACATACCCAACAAGTAACAGACGCGCCCGCACGCCCACACACAGATAAACTCCCCCTATATATATATATATATATATATATATATCATAGACATATGAAGTAAAAATATAAAAGAACGTACCTCATTATTGTAGCCTAAAATAATTATGCTAAGTTGACCCATAAAATAGTGACTCATGTTAACATTACCACTGGATCCTCAAATAGAGAATAAACCCGATCGGCTCAGATATCTCGTGATCGACCATCCAGACGGCCACATCTCGGAAGATGAACCATCAGTCATGTGAATAGACTCACGTGGGAGATTCAACAACCACCATGCACATGCACGTGAATAAATATTAAACTGTATATTATCGTGTAAAGATGTAAATGCCTAGTGTATAAAGGCATTCTATCTCTTTAACTTCCGGCTACTACAAATAGAGTACTTATTCTCTTAGCTAAGAGATAGAATCACTTCGTTCTAACCCTAAAAATTTTTACTAAGAGACTTGTACTAAACCCTAAATATATAGTGACACCACCCCGTGGATATAGGCAACAGTTTTGGGTTGAACCATGTTAAACTTCTGAGTCTCTTTTCACTTCCTTCATTCTTTTATCATAACATATTTATCTGTGATTATAAATTTGGGTAACTTAAGTTAAGATCATTCCCACAATATAAAACTCAAATTTAGACATCAACAAATTAGCACCATTTGTGAGAATTACAAGCTATTATTGTTACGTACCAATTTATTTCAAGTTATACTTTTCAATCACACTATCGAATTATAAAAGACATTCCAAAAAGGAGTCTGGACGAAGGAAACACCTCCAATCCTTCTACTCCTTTTGGCATATGAGATCCTCAAAGAATTGTATTAAACATCGTTAAAGGACAGGAAGAAATGCTGGAAACCATAAGGAAACTTACTTAAACGATCTAATCCAGGCCCGCTATTGCTCCACCGTCCAGAAGGAAGATGTAGTCGCCAACTCCAAAAATGAAAGAACTAGATCTAGGTCTTCCAGATCCATAAAAACTTAGTCTTACCACCCTGGTGTGACCTCCCACCTCAGATCCACTGGTTACTACGATGAACTATCCCTCTCCCTAAAATATTTGGGCACCATGGATAAACTAAACAGGGGGCCATTCCTTTGATCGACTAGGTACCTGAGCAAATGGAAACCACTATCATGTGGACTCATCCACATCTCGAGATCTCTGAGAATATTCTTTCAATTCAAGAATCAGTACGTGAGGATCTACACTTGTCGAGAAGACTTCCCAGGAAGAGATCTTAGCACAAACACAAGGTCGAGCCGCTAAAATTGTTTCCCATGAAACTAATCCAAATGATCATCATTAGAAGGGTTCAATCGAACGATTGGAAGACCTCTTGGGAGAAGTGACCAAATCTAAAAATCCCGATCATGTGTTTTATGTAGAGCAACACGAGGCTATAATTTACTCAGTCCAAGATAAAATGCATTATCGAGCATTTTCAAGCACTATCACCGGGTCAGCACATATTTTGTAAAACATTTTTCATCATGGGCAAATCTCTAGCTTTTTAATAACTCGATGAGATATTTATCAATAACTTTTACTTTGGAGGAAAACCCATCAAAAGGGTGGATCATTTACAAAGTGTTCGTCAGTGACCAGGGGAAACCCCTCGCGAGTATATCACTCATTTTAACAACAAAAAGTTAAAAGTGGTAGATTATGAAGAAAACAACTATCACTGCCTTGATGAGTTGTATACTCCCTAAGAAATTATATTATGCTCTAGACAAAGACCCCCCCAAAGAACTCGATTGAATTAATGGCTTAAGCCGACAAGATCATAATCGCCGAGGATGCTATGGCCACAAAATAGGCCCCTAGTTTCAAGGCCGATGGATAGAAGAACTCTGAGAAGAAGGACCAAAAGGATAAAAAGGTTGAAAAGCCCAATAAGTATGATGAATATACCCCCTCATTATTGGCGTACATAATTTCCTAGAGGAGATCAGAGGAAGCATGGATCTCAAATGGCCTCAAAAATTGAAGTCCCCTCCTAATGGGAGGGACAAGTCCAAGTATTGTGAATTTCTCAAGGACAATGAACATACTACAGACAACTGCATAGCCCTAAAGAATGGGATATAAAGCTTGATCTTACGTGGCAAGATTTCAAAGTTCATTGATAGGAAAAAAGAAAAAGACACCAGAAGACGATCAGAATCCCCTCACAAAGGAAGGGAAGACACAAAAAGTAGTAGAGACAATGATTCAAAAGATGACCTAGACTTGCTAAAGAAACCTTGAGAGCCTGAATTCGAAGTAATAATGATATCTTTTGACTGTCATTTTATTACAGGAGGAGATTCTGGTGGATGCGATGAAATAGCTGAAAGAAAAGTCTACTTAAAGGAAGCCAAAGCATATTCATATATTCGGCAAATCAACTTGTTTGTTGATGTCAATGGTCATATAAGAAAAGTGAACAAAGATAAACTAGTGATAGGTTTCTCTAAGATTCATCTATTTGGAGTTCTCTATCCCTATGATGATACTCTAGTTGTCACTATATGAGTACATGAAGCAAGGTTAACAAGAATTATTATAGACAATGGTATCTCGATTGATATCATATTTTACAACTACTTCCGAGGATTAAGATTATGCGATAGAAAGTTGGAACCCTATCACAAGCCCTGAATAGGCTTTTCGAGAGAAAAAATGTATCCTTTGGAAACTGTCAAACTTGAAGTTATTATTGGCACTTGGCCTCTAAGTCGAACTGAAAGGATTCATTTCTTTATCTTAGATAATAGCGTCAAACCATCTTACAATATAATCCTTAAAAGGTCCATATTGAAGAAGTTCAAAGCGGTACCATCCACTGTCCACTAGTGTTTAAAGTTCCCCATTTATTATAGGATCGACGTACGGGAAATCAAATTGAAGCTAGGGAATACTAGTATACTTCAATCGACGAGGAGAATGTAAAGAAACTCACCACCACCTAATAAATAAAGACCCTATAACCCTGCAAGGAGACTGATTTAGTTAAATGATAGGTTGTGGAAGCTACAGAAAAGATTATCCTAGATGACGATCGCCTAGAAAGAATTACACAAATTGTCTCATCTCTGGAACCATCCATCAAACATGAGTTAATAAAATTTCTTAAAAAGTGGAAGATTGAATTCGCTTGGAGTCTTGAGAATATGATCGGGATTGATCCATAATTCATATGCCACGAGTTGAATATTATCGAAGATGCTAAGTCGATCAAGCAGAAACATCGTGTGTTCAGTCCCACGAAGAACATGGCTATGTAGGAAGAGGTGGACAAATTACATAAAGTGAAGTTAATTGAAGAAGTCAAGTACCCAGATTAGTTAGCTAATGTGGTGAGGGTGAAAAAGAAAAAAGATAAATGGCGCATGTGTGTTGATTTCACAGATCTCAACAAAGCCAGTCCAAATGATCACTTCCCTTTGCCTATAATCGATCAATTAGTTGATGCCAAAGTTGGGTATGAGTTTCTTAGTTTCATTGATGCCTATTCAGGGAACAACCAAATCAATATGAAGCCAAAGGACATGGAAAAAACTTTATCCATCACCAACTGAGGTACCTATTGATACAATGTTATTCCCATTGGGCTAAAAAGAGCTGGAGTAACATCAAAGATTGGTAAATAATGTTTTTAAAGAACAAATTGGTAAAAATATAGAGGTGTCCGTGGATAACATGATCACCAAAAGAAAGATACTTGTTGACCATATTATGGACATGGGACAACCATTTGATCAACTAAAAAAGCAGCAGATGAAGCTCGATCCAACCAAATGCGTGTTCGGCGTACAAAAAGGAATGTTCTTGGGGTTTATAGTGAATCAAAGAGGAGTTGAAGCCAATTTCGACAACATTAAAGTGTTGATTAACATGCAGTCTCATCCATGCAAGAAGGATGTACAAAAGCTAACTAGAAGAGTAGTTGCACTTAACATATTCATTTCTCGAGCTACTGACAAATGCTTACCCTTCTTCAATATGCTAAGAAAGACTTTTGAGTGGAATGAAGAATGTGAGAATGCCTTCCTAGAGTTGAAGAAATATTTAAAATATTACTCTCCCGAGCACGTATGGGGGTAAAATTATACTTATACCTAGTAGTATCTGAGTCAGAGGTTAGTTCGACACTTATCCGATTAGAAAATGGGGTATGAAAACCAATTTACTACACTAGCAAGGCCTTTTAAAGAGCATACATTCATTACCCACACCTAGAAAAAATTTCTTTAAACCTCATCGAAGTCTTATGACAGATGCAATCATATTTCTATGCTCACACTATTGTAGTCTATATAGACTTACCCCCTATGCCAAGCCACTTATAAACTCGAGAAGTTAGGGAGGTTAATGGAATGATAAGTGCAACTCGAAGGATAAGATATACATCATGATCCCCGAATAGCTGTAAAGGGATAAGCGGTAGTAGATTTTACAACTAAATTCACTTATGAAAAAGATCCTACTGATCAAATTCTGGAAAAAGAAATATTAATCGAGCAGACTTCTTTGAAAGCAAGCTAAAAGGCTAACTATCCCAAGGAGACTTCTCCGAAAGATAGGTCCAAAATCGACGAACCAGAAACATCCACTATGCAAGAAATAACCAAATGGTACATGGAACAAAGCCAAAAGGTGTTCAAGTATCGATACCTGAGTGAATGGAACTTCAATGGGTAAATACCTGTATGGGAGATGTACGTAGATGGATCCTTATACACTACTAGTAGCGACACTTGGTTAATCATCAATACTTTTGATGATAAAGATGTGGAATATGCACTACGTTTTCAATTTCAAGATTCTAACGACGAGACAAAGTATGAATCACTGATCGCGAGAATCAAATTAGTTATTTTATTGGGAACATAGCAGGTCATAGACCACAGTGATTTCGAGTTGATCATCAATTAGATCATGGGGATATATAGTGAGAATTGATGATAGACCCAAGATAGAATATCCAAGTTTCTAGTGGATAAAATGATTAGAGTACCCAGAATGAAAAAATCCCGAGCATATGCACTTGGTTGGTTAGCATCAACGACTAATACATAATTAAAAAGGACTATTCCCATGGAGATTCTAACTAGTCGAAGTAGTGATAAAGAAAATATTAGTCTGATTACAGTAGACTTGGTCCCCTCATGAATGGATCACATCAAGGGGCATATTAAAAGAGGAACCTTGAACGAAAACCCAAAGGAAGCTATGAAGTTAAGATACAAAGCAGTGAACTACGTATTGAAAGGAGGGGTTTTATATAAAAAGAGGACTCACTGTCTCTTTACTTTGATGTGTTCGTCCTTCTGAAGTGAAAGACCTTATGAAAGAGGAGTGATCTTTGATCCATCTGTAACTTTATAAGTACATCTTCTTAATGGCATTGTTAAGTTAATCCACCAAAATTGGACATGTATTTATAGACACTCCCTTTGTAGATGTCTTACTTTTGTGGATTAAATTATTAATTTTTTTTAGTGCATGTACTAGCAGAATTCGTGGATGAATCCAAGATTAACCTAAATAGGTACATAATGAATCATACGAAGCTCATTCGGTAGGACTATTGCTAGTATGATGAGTATCTATACAGGGATATTACTGGCCAACCATGAAGGCAGACTGCACTTCATATGGTAGGCGATGCGACAAATGCCAAAAGTTCGCTACCATACATAAATGACTTGGGAATGTTCTAACATCAATAACATCTACATGGCCTTTTTCTATGTGGGGTATTGACTTGGTCGGCACTTTATCGAAGATTAAGGGAAGGTTTAATTATTTGGCCTTTGCTATAGACTATTTCCCCAAATAGTTGAAAGTTGAACCACTGGTTAAAATGACTTATGAGAGTCTTTCGATTTATATGGAAGAACATCATATGTCGCTATGGTATGCTATATTCCTTTATCACAGACCATGGACCTTAGTTTGGTGACTATGAATTTTAGGAAAATTACATCCAATCCAATATCCAACAATTGCATTCTGCACCTGGAGACCCTCAAAGCAATGGCCAAAGAGAAATAACAAACAAGACACTGATTGATGGCTTGAAGAAGAGGATAGATAATGCCAAAGGAAACTGGATCAATGAATTACACATCGTGCTTTTGGCTTATAATACCATGCCGAGGACAACTACCGGTGAAACTCCTTACATGTTGGCATTTGAAACGAAAGTTGTGGTCCTTACGGAGATTGACTTACATAGTCATAGAGTGATCAACTTTCACTCTCCTAAAAGTGATCTCATGAGAATATTAGACTTAGACTTGGTATAAGAAGTGAGAGAAAATGAAATGATGTGCATGGTTACCTAATAGCAACGTATTACTAGATTCTACAACATGAGAGTAAAGCTGAGCAACTTAAATAAAGAAGGTTATGTTCTGAAGAAAGTGATCCAGAAGGAAAACAAGTTAGAAACTAATTGGCATTTAATAAATATGTATCATCTCTCTTCAGTATTATTGAGAAATTCTTAGTTTATCGTCAATTGACTTCCTTTTTATGTTTTTTTGGAATGGGAGACGTAACAAATCTTAAACAAATAATTCAAAGCAAGAGAAACCTGTAAATAAATCTTTAAACTTCTTCTATAATTTCAAACTTCATGTATGACTTTGTCTTTGATAATCCACGAACAAGACGTTTTTAAATCTTAAAACTTCATGTATGACCTTTTAACATCAAGAACAAGAAGTTTTACGAGATCAAATTAAAGAAAAATTCTGTAATATTTGGACGCTAATGGTAACTGATACAAACACTTAGTCAAAAACAAAAAAATTCGTTTGGATAAGGTTGGACAACTTAAACTCGTCCAAATTCGCAACCACTGAAATAGATTTATCGATTGAGGGCCGACCATAATCATAATGTTAAGCTATTTAAAGGCCACAACCATACATAGAAACATTAAATAACAACTCATAGTCTATTTATGAAAAGAAAAATATAACATTATTACAAGTTCTTGTTTATCAGCATAAACTCAATACAAAACTAACATAAAAATTTATCTTTGTCTGGATGTTTTCCAATGGCTTTGTCCATCCCTTCGGGAGGAACATCCAGAGCTAAAGGAAGAATAGTAGATCCCAAATCCCTAAACCTATTTTGAATACTTGATCTAGGCCTATTAACTAAGTGAAAAGGTTGGATGAGAGTATATTCTTCATGAAGGCCATAATCCCTTAGGTATTAGGCTTATGGGCATAAAATTGGTAGGAATCCAATTAATTTCCAACTTAAATGGGGGAGTAGGATGATCTAGAAAGCCTGGGTCATTCTAGTACCTTAGATTATCCTCTTTTGGTGCTTTCAGAAGTGTCACAGCATTGAGCCAACCTCATTTATAACCTTATTTCCTGTCTTGTTCCAACTCCTTGCCCATGTGTACTAAGGCCTCATCACAACTGTTCATCCAAATTATACATGGCTTCTTATGGAAACGAAAGGTATGACGATCGACCTTTTCATTTAGTCTCTTAATATTAGCTGACTAATTCCTTATTAAATTGGCCTGACTGGCTAAAGTCTTCTTTTTCCTTTCGTCTTCAACTATGGGACGAGTGACCACAACCTTATTGGATGATTGGATACCTATGGATTTATTTAATCTCTCAATCTCCTCCATTAACCTAACATTCTCTTGATCAACATTTGCCAATTTCTTTAATCCCTCTAACTCAATCCCCAATGCGTTAGTTTCTTGCTCCAACAAGCTATCAACCTCCCGATAATTATTCACCTCACATTTCATCAAAAACTCCTTTTTATTATAAGCCAAAAATATGTCATACAACTTTTTGTCAAAACCTCTTTCACTGCTCAGTCGAGAAAAATTCCCCTTATAGTCATCCTTTAAACTGGCGAGATACTCTTTATGACCTACTTATATTTGGAGTATGATTTCATAATATGAATCATTGACCACCATAGTTTGGCTGAACAACATGTGCAAGTGAAAGTATATTTCTCTAACTTGACTGAAGGCATCTTGGACGAGCAGTTGTTCCAGTTCTTTTTTGTTTAGATCCTCGTGATCTGTTCCAAATATTTGAACACTCTTTTTATACAAGTCACTCTCGACAGCTGCCATAACTGCTCTTCTAGAGTTAAACTGAAAAATAGGGCATAAGTATAAATGCTTAGAGGAAAGGCACAACAAGCATCAGCATCATTGGTAAAACAATAAAGGGAAATTTCATTAAAAATTATTAAAAGAAATACATGAAAGGGTACTAGTCCATATTCCAAAAGAAAATTATTACAAGATAAAAAATAAGAAAACAATCCTAATATAGCCACACTTTTTCCCTATCCTGCACAACCTCCTGCTCAAGACGAACCGTTACCTCTGCCATCTCCGGAGCCACATAATACTCAACCACTCCCTCCTCACCATCCATTTCCTTATCAACTATGGGAGGAGTACCCAAGTTGAACTGTTGAAATAGCTCAGAGTCTGTAGTCGTGTTAATCTTCTTGACAGTAACATCCCATCATTTTTTACAGGATGACTTCTTCAAAAATTTAACCTGCACAACCATAGTTGAAAAGGTCTTATCCAAGCACCTGGTATAAGCATCCTCCTTCTCCTTCTTGAATTTGTCCCTAAGACCTTAGTACCTTCCCTCCACATCAACATTAGTCTTCTCATCCTGGTTAACCTTTTTCGTAGCTTCCTCGGTGATTAAGAGTAAATATTTCATATTTATCCCCTTAAATTTTGTATTTTTACGCTCCCATGCAATGAATTTATCCAAGATTTATCTCATATTAATGCTACTAACCCTTTTGGGTGATTATTTTTTGTTTTATTTATTTCTCTCTTGTTTTAGAGGTAATTCGTACAAGTGAATGCGAGAAAAAGACGAAACAGTGAAAGGAATGCAAGAATTGGAAGTCAAGGGCATTTTGTTAATTTTCCAACCAGAACCAGAAAGAGGATCCAACTGAAAATTTGAAGAACTTGAAATCATGAGAATACTGGAAAAATTAGCCTCATCCGAGCTATAGTGAAGAAGTTAAGTGCATTTGAATTTACGAAGAAAATATTGTGGCATAATTGTAAATAAGAAAAATTCGAGCACATAAGGCATCACTTGGGCAGAGCTTAGGACCGAACCATTTATAATTCTAGGGCAAACCGTTTCACGATTAGTAACGATCTATAACTTTGAGAAATACTGAAATGAGATTTTTAGTTTGGACATATCTTTTAGCCAAAAGAGTTTTAGAGTTTAGGGACTTCTCTAAATGACTTGTAACCTACATATTTAGTCATTAGGGTTCTATTAACATAGTTTTAATTCATTGTAAAGCTACTAATCAAGGAGAAAGATCTAGGAGAATAATTTACAAGTATTTCATCATTAAATTCAATATAAGAGCAAGTTATTTCTTGTTTTTCTTCAAGCTTCTTCTTCTTGCAGGTTGATGTTCTTCAATTTTGGTAACCTTTATTTCAAACACTTTCATTAATATTTCATTATGTGTATATGCATCTATATGAATTCTTATGTAGATATTTATAATATCATGTCTAGTAAGATTCATATAGCATTGGGGAACATGAATCCAACCTAGATTTTTTTACAGTAGATATAAAATACGACATGATTGTATGTTTCATTATTAGAGTTTGATATTTGTATTGATATTAATATTGTTGATCTCTTAACTTCATTTGCTGTAGGCAACTGGAGTGTTTGAGAATGAGATATATGTGTCAATAGTTCTTTCATTCACTTTAATTAATTTGCTGACGAATTATTGTGTGGATTGACACCCTCGTATATTTAGTGCTTCAGATGAGTTAAAATTTTATTCTAATTAAAATATATAATATTAAAATTTTTATATCTAATGAAAATAACGACAGTTCGGGGGATTGGATCCCGACTCTAATTTTTCTCAAATAGTTTTCTAAAACCCAAATTTCAGTCATTTCTTTCTTTTAAATTAACGTTGCACTTGCTAGTTTGGTTGCTTTAGTTAAGAAAAAATTCTCACAAAAATAATCATCTTTTCTTTTTCTTTCGAGAGTTGATACTTAGATTTTAGAAGCCTACCCTTTCGTTGTCGTCAAAATGTTTATTGTTCTATTCCCTAAGTATTCTACCTCGACGTAACTGGTATTACTTGAGCGACTGACTTGCACTTGATTTGTAGGTACACACTTAACACATAAGTTTTACATCGCGGCACTCGACCGCCTTCACTGCTGATGATGCAGGGAATCACCGCTTAAATTTATACGCAGTAAAAGCTCTATCTTATTTAATAATAGAGTAATATATGAATGTGAGAATGTATATAGCAAGAAGGAGATACGATAATGGATAAGACATAAGAATATAAAGTGGTTCAGGAAATAAGCCTACTAAATTGTGCAAGGTTTGTGGTGTATGTATTTCTATAAGGCTCTAATGGCCATGGATACAATCTCTCAATATTTCTATCTCTTCTGGTTATAATTTGACAGAGTTTAGTTAGGATTGCCAATCACTCAATCCCTGTAAATGAAGAATAAGCCTTATATAGGCTTGGGGGTGCATATTGCGCCCCCCCAATCATGCAGCGAGTGTGCATAAGATAAAAAACCAACATGAGTTTGCCACCTATCCCTGACACAAGTATGTCACGATGATGAAATATTCCCCCATATGGGATAAAAATCTATTATAATAATATGTTCCACATGGACTGATGGTGCACAAGTCACATGTGCCATATGAGATGCTTATGTAGGATCTGATGGTCTTGACCGAGAAGATCTCCTCAAGATGTTCAACTGGTCTCGGCCTGTCAGTGTGTTACTAGGCCAACATATGGCAAGGCTGAGACGTAAGAGATAATGATAGAGTGGAAAAAGATCCTGGTTACGTGACTATATATGTTGAGGAAGAGGACTCGAAGTCTGAGACTATTCAAGATGGGCCTATGTAGTGTTGGCCAATGAGCATGTGAATCTGACAGATGCCGAACTGGGCTCATGAGCTGGGATGAGTTTAATCCAAGACGAGTCCACACTTATATATATCAATCAACCCTAGCCCTTAGTATTCTATGTGAGTGGAAGTATGAGGGGTATAGTCGACTGAACCCGTGTGATGGTGAGACCCCCAGGTGTCAGTGGGTGTTATTAAAACGTGAACCATCTTGGCTGAGATTGATACTTCTTTTTAATTTTCCTGTCATAGGTGTTTGCTAACCGCACTTAAGGTGGCACATGTCACTAGTCACATAGGTTGGCGTGTTGGGCAAGCTGTGGCAGATGCAGGCCGGCCTAGGGCTTTTCACTCTAATTATTCTCTTATAGGGAAATGCGCACTATCATTAGTTCACTTAAATATAAAAAAATAAATTCATCTTCTCTTTGTTCTTCACAAACTTTCGTGCTACGAGAATTTTCTACAACCTTCATTCATTTGCTCTCTCTCCCCTTAAACTAGTTCTTTCCAATAAGCTTTTGGTCTTCAATTCTCCTCCCAAGCACCCGTTCTCTCTCCGATAACCCTACACCTTCTTTTTTTACTTATTCTAGCCTTGATCTTCTTTATCTTTACATTTTTAGTTTTTTGGCTGTATTTTGAGTTTTATAGCGACATGTTAAAGCTATTCTAGAGTTTATTTGGTGGTTTTGTTGGGTGTTTGAGGTAGTAGGGAGTGAGTTTAGGTCTCTTTTAGGATCAAGGACACTTTTCTATCATCGATTGGATTTGTCGGTGATATTCTGATCATATTTTTCGATGAACCCCCATAATTGTTCTTGTTGAAAACCATTCAAAAACATTTAAGTTCCCCCTTTTGATCCCATAGTCAAACTAGTCGAATCTCATTCATGTTTGAATGTATAAGAGACTCTATAAGTTAGCTCACCAATACCCACACCTGAGGGAGACCATTTTTACAGAGATAAGTAAGGTTGAGGTTGAGGCTGAGACTGAGGCTGAGGCTGAGGCTGAGGCTGAGGCTGAGGCTAAGGCTTATGCTAAATTCAAGGCTGAGGATGAGACCACACTTTTAATCCACCCAACTACTTTGGTTGTAATATATCCCCCTATGCCAACTATCCTTGAGATAAGTAGTGACACTATGTTTAGGGCCTTGTTTCAGGGGTCATAGTCGGTGTCTTCTTTTGAGGGGGTATATTCTTTCCACATCTAGTGAGTCTGAAAGGGTAGACTCCTTTGATGAGGCCATGAGGGTTCCATCATCTTGCACTAGGACTCTGGTGTAGCCAAGTCTAGTAATAGGGAACCTTCCATTCATGAGATATCGGACACTGAAGGGTTGAGAGTGGATGTTGTGTTTACTCAAACACCAATGGCTGTTCCATTGTCTGTTATTTCGTGAGTCGAGATTAATCAAAGAAACCCAACTGGATTCCCTACTATTAATATCGATGACGAGTCTGAGGATGAGGATCCATTTAATAGATCCTACGCTGAGACCTTAAACAGCACTGTCAAGGAGACGGACCTTCTGATGTGGAGGCATACATAAGGAGTTAAGCCTACCAACAATACGAGGGTGCCGATCGAGAGTGAGGGAGCTTTTAATGGCTGAGACGATAAAATCACAGTCTATAAAAAATATTCAAGGTCGGCTTTAGGTTACCTGTCCACCCCTATATTAGAGTAATACTTGCAATCTTGGGACCTACCCCTGCCCAACTCTCTCCAGATGCGTGGAGTATTTTGATCGGCTTTATTCAGATGTGGCGGTTATTTTATGATTCCAACCTTCCTATTAGTGTCTTCAAAACATGCTATAATATTTCTTGCACTAACACACAACCTGGATACTATCATCTTGTAGCTAAGAAAACCACAAACAAATTTCTCATAGTTAATTATACTTCCCACCATCACTGAAAGCCATGGTAATTTTTCGTGTAGGTTTCTTAGGAGTTAGACACCAATGTCCCATGTAGTGCCTCAGAGCTGAGCGTACCCCAATGCTGGGTTAAAGCTTCATTGTCATCCAAACTTGACCCCGATTGAAGCATTGACGCTCGAGATTGTATTGAGCATCACTGAAGTCAAGGAGATAATGGTGATCTGGTAGAATTCGAACAACTGATGATTCCAACTTTCCTTGAAAAGATGGGATTGGGGGTTAATCCTCTGGCCAAGGTATGAAAGTCGAAAAAATGAGCCCTAAAATTTTTTTGCAACTGTAATGTCGTCTCTTACTTTGATATCTGTACTAACCAGAATCTTTCATTTTTAGATCGTCGGATCGATACTCCTTTTCATATTTGGAGGATGACAACTCCATCACTTGGAAACTCGCTGAGCAAAGGGTCTAAGGGGGAAACTCCCTAAAAATACCATGCTTGGCGGCCCTGGACATGCTTACCAGAATAAGAAAATGGAGGAGACAATCTAGGTCCTTTCAAACATCCCTCCTCTACATAAGAAGATGAGGAGGACCGATGCTTCTAGGGAAGCCACTGTTAAGTCTATTTTGATACCTTCTGAATCCATCTTGGCCGAGTGGTTGTCCCTATTATCGATTTGTTCAGACTCCATCATCGAATATCAGATGAGGAAAAGATCTCCTATCGGCTCTTAGTTTCCAAAGTCATACCGAAGGTTCTTAGAATCAATGAAATTGATTCATATGGCTAACTTCGGCTTCCATAGGGTCGTTCAGGTAATTAACCGCAATTTTCTGGCCTTTTGAATGTTTATAAGTGCTGCCTCATCTCTTACTAACATTTTATTTATTTGTCTTATTGTCTCTCTTTTCTTTCCACCAACTAGCCTAATGGATCCTAGATAATATTTATGCATTCAATAGGCCTCTAAGGCCATCAAGGATGAGGAAAATATGAGAAAGACACTGAAGGAATAAGATCTCATCCACAATCAGAAGGTTGAGGCACTAGAGAAGAAGGTACAGTATGGCCTGGAGGCCCAGAAGCAAAAGCACGAGTTTGAGATGGCTGATATGAAGCTTAAGCTTAAGGTCGAGCAAAGGGGCATGAAAAAAAAGGCGTTGAAGATGTAAAGTCCATTTAAGATTTTGTTGGGTGTGACAATTCATACCTAGAGAGGGGAGACCAAACCTCTCTTTGATGTGCAACTCTGAAGTATCATGAGGCCTCTTATCTGACAAGTAAATTCTAGGCCTTCGATTTCTTAGACCCAGTAGTAGCCACTCCACTAAACAAAATTGAGGCTGAGGGTCTGGCTGCTGAAGAACTGACTATCGATAAAATAGTGCATGTAGGGATCGAGACGATGAAAGGTCTAGCTAATAGAGATGAAGTTCATACCCAGCTATATATCGATAATGTCACTTCGAAGCACGCCAAGTCATAAGCCTGAGTTTTATCTTTTTTACTTTTTATTGGTCGGTCGTTTGTGGCCTTATCCCCTTTTATATGTAATTGAATGTACTTCAAAGAAGTAACATTGTGTGTAATGTTAACAATTTATATATCTTGTTGATCATTTTACTTTTTATGTGATATAAACATGTTTGATCTTTTTTGTCGAGTGTAGTGTCTTCACCCTTATAACTTGTCACCTTTAATTGGTGTTTTATGTATGACGCTTGTGAGTACACTTATAATAAGACGATGTCATAGATGTTTAATCAACTAAAAATGTGATTTTAAGTTTTTTGTGTTTGTCACCAAGAAAATGATGTTATTATATAAGTAACCTCTTATCGTTATCGAGAGTGTATGGATGAGACTTGTCTCCTCATACATTCTTTTATTGCTAAGAGAGTTTTGACCTTGAATCCACCAAAATCTAATGTTTAAGCAACCATACTTCAACTATTTTCAATTTTGTGTTTTTCACCACCTGAGTGGTATCATATATTGATCTGCCCTCCTGACGTTGTTGGGAGTGTTGGACTAGACACTCTTACATCATCGAGAGAGTTATGACCTTGAATCCACCAAAATATGATGTTTAAGCAATCATACTTAAATGATTTTTAATTTTTTTCACCAAGTAAATGATGTTATCACACATGTTCCACCTCTTCATTATTTGAGAGTGTATGGATGAGACTTGTATCTTCATATACTCTCATATCGCTGAGAGAGTTATGACTTTGAATCCACCAAAAACCTAATGTTTAAGAAACCATACTTAAATGATTTTTAATTTTGTGTTTTTCGCTACCTAAGTGATGTTATGACACTATTTTCCCACTCTCAATGTTATTGAGAGTGCGTGAAGAGACGAGGCTCCTTATGCAATCTTGTATCATCGAGATGGAATTTAACTAATTCACCATTGTCTGATGTTTCTTAGATTAGTACAATTCAAACCATGCAAAAGTTTAAAGATATATACGAGCCAACACTTGTATTTTTCATTGATTGAACTTTTGCTAACATATAAATAGTTTCTCTCCACTAAGATATTACACTCGTATAACTAAGAAGTTTCTAGTAATATCGCTTAAGTTGATCTACATTCCAAGGGTTAGAGAAGGGTTCAACCTCTTGGTTTCTAATCGGTCAGTTCCTGGTACTACTTCTTCTGTTACTCTCTATGGCCCATAACAATTAGGATGTATCTTGTTCGACTTCTGCCAAACCTTCTTCGACACTAGGTCACCGACGGCTATCAACCTAGACTTTACTCGCTTATTATAGAACCTGATAGCTCTCTGCTGATAAGAGGACCATCGAACTTCAACAACCTCTCATCGAACTTCAATTAAATATAAATCAAGCCTCCTCTTATCTTCATTAGCTTTGGGATCATAGTTTTGGACTCTGTGGCTAGGGAGTCCAAGTTCATTAGGTATGACTGCTTCAGACCATAGGCTAGCATAAATGGTGTTTCACATATATCGACATCCACTCTATCATACTATAATCCCATAGGACCCCATGCAGTTCTTCTGTGCATAAGCCCTTTGCTTCCTCCATCTTTTTCTTGATTCCATCAAGTATCTTCCTGTTAGTGGCCTCAGTTTGGCCATTGGCCTGGTGCCAACCTAGTGCCGAATAAAACTATATTATGCCGACTCTGCCAGAGTATGACTATTATGACTTGTTATTGAATTTCTTGTCTTTATCTCATATTAAGGTATAGAGTAGTCAATATCTATAAATTATATTCCTCCAGATAAATTCGAACATTTTTCCCTCAGTAATGGAAATCATTGCCTTGGCCTCTACTCAGTTTGAAAAATAATAAATAGCCACAATCAAATATTGATAGTTACATGTTGCCTTTGTAAGAGGACCAACTAAATCGCTTCCCCAAATCACAAATGGCCACGGTGTAGTGATAGATAGGAGTGGTTGGTCAGGCTAATAAGGGATATTAGCAAATTTTTAACACTTGCCACACATCTTCACGTAACAAGTTGCCTCTTTCGTTAATGTCGACCAACAATAACCCTGGGTAATAATTCTCTTGGCAAGAGACCGTCCACATACATAACTTGTACGTGAGCCTTTGTGGACGTCTTGTTAAACATAGTCAACCTCTGAAGGATAAACACATCTGAGTAGGGGCTGTAAGAAGAATCTTTTTTATAGCACAACTAAAATGATAATGAATTTTGTTGCCTTGCATCCGAGCTTCTTTCTCTCAATTTTGGATTCTGGGAGCTTGCCATCCTGGATGTACTTAATTAATGGATCCATCCATGAATCTCCTAAGTTCACGTTCAAGCAGAATTAAACTCCCACTATCATCTTTTTGTATGGTCGACCTATGCAGTATTTCCACTGAAACTGTGTGCTTGATCTCTGTCCTTATAGTCGACGCTAATCTTGCCAAAGCATCGAATTAGTCACTTTTAAGTTAAGGGATCTCTTCCGCTTCACCTCTTTGAAGTTTCTCATTACTTTCTTGATCCGCGCCAAGTATTTGGCCATCTTCTCATCCTTGACCTACTAAATGCCCAAAATTTGGCTAATTACCAACTTTGAGTCACTCTGGACGATCATCTAGATATCATTCTGTACCCTAGAAAGGGTGAGACCTACCAGTAAGGCCTCATACTCAGACTCATTATTTGATGCCTTGAAGTTGAACCTCAAAGCATACTCAATATTTCTACGATCAGGGCCGAGATTATAATCCTAGTGCCAGTATCACTTTCACAAGACGACCTATCAATAAATTGCCTCCATGTGGGTCATCCTCTAAAAACGTCCCTTCATTTAAATCCCATTCTTGAACACAAAATCATTCTCCTTAACGTTGGCCTTGCCATCATCGGTCGTTGCTAGCTCTCTTAAAACTTCTTCCGGCACAACTGCTGGTGCCTCTATCTTTTTCATATCATTCGTGTTAGGCTCTGCCTATGTAAATTTGGCCACAAAATTCGCCAAGGCCCGCCCTTTAATTATAATCCTAGACTGATAAATGATGTCAAACTCACCTATCTTAATTAAATAAGCCATAACCTACCCGATTTATCTAGTTTACGAATGACCTAGCTGAAGGGAGTCTCGGTGAGCACCACCATCGTATGGGCCTAAAAATACGGCTTCATTTTTATTAAATCATGTATCAACGCATTTGCTAATTTTTCCATTATAGGATACTTTAGTTCAGCCCCTTGTAAAACTTTTCTATTGAAATAAACCTACTTTTGAATGCCTTCATTATCTGATATGATTGTTGCACTGATGGCCGACTTTCATACCAATAAATATAGAAATAATTTATCCCCTTAAATAGGTCGAGATAACAACATCAATGGCCCCATATAGGCTTTGAGGTAATGAAAAGCCTTTTCACATTCCTCATCCCAGACAAACGCTTTCCTCAAGATTTTGAAAAATGGCAAACACTTATCCATCGCTTTAGGGATAAAACAGTTGAGGGTCGCAACACATCTTGTAAGCCTTTGCGCATATTTTATAGTCTTCAGTGTATACATGTCTATAAGATTTTTGATCTTGGTGGGATTAGGCTCTAGACCCCTCTAGTTCAAAATGACGCCGAGGAACTTCCCCGTGCCGACACTTAAAACACATTTGGATTGGTTTACTTTCATCCTGAACTTATTCATTGTGTCGAACGTGCGTTCAAGGTCGACCATGAGACTTGCTGCCTTTAGGCTTTTGGTTAGGGTTTCATCTACGTATAGTTCCATGATCGTCCCAATCTGGACCTCAAGCATCATGTTTACCAACCTTTGATTGGTTTCCAAGGCATTATTCAAGCCGAATAGCATTACCTTATATCATTACATCCCTTTATCCGTGATAAATGAAGTTTTCTCAGCATTGGCCTCATGCATGAATATATTATTGTAACTCGAATACGCATTCAAAAAACACATAAATTCATACCTGACTATAGCATCAATAATTTAATCAATTCAAAGTAAAGGGGAAGTTGTCTTTGGGACAAACTTTATTCATGTCAGTGAAGTCGACACACATTCTCCACTTTCCATTGGACTTCGACACTATAACAACGTTAAATAGCCAATCAAGATATTGAACTTCTTAAATGAACTCGGCTAACTGGAGCTTTTTCACCTCATTTTAGATGACCTGATATCGGTCCCTAGCATAAGTTATCCTCTTTTGCTTTACAGGATTCACTTTCTCATTGATATTCAATCGGTGATAGATAACCTCCAGATCTATCCCCAATATGTATTCATGTCTCTAAGCAAAGATACTATGTCTTCTTCTTAACAACTTCACCAATTCTTCATTTAATTCCTTCTTCAATGATTTCCCGATCTGGACTATTTTTTGGCTCATCCTTATTCGGGGTGATGGATTCTACCTCCTTGATGGGTTCACTTTTTTTCAGTTTCTTCTCGTCCCTTAGGTTGAGAGTATCTATATTATATGAAATAGTAGCCTTGTTATAAGCTTATCTCTCCTAGGCCGAGCTAAAGTAACACTTCCGAGCTTCCATGTAGTCACCTTGAACTTCACATACTCCGTAAGAGGTCATGAATTTTATCATTTGGTGGGTCGTGGAAGGTACAAACTCAAAATCCTTCAGCGCTACTCTCGTACGAATGATCTTATAGGTCGAGAAAACATGTTCATCCTTATAAAAATCTCACTTTCTTAGTAAGACACCATGGTCAGGTGCCCATACAAACATCCATTTCAAACACCCACAATTAGTACACCTTTTCTCTGCTAAAGCCGATCAATGGATGATGATGGGGGACCAGTATTTTCTTATCGAGATTCAAACCTTTGAAGCAGTCCTAGAACATCACATTAGCTAAGCTACCACTATTAATAAGGATGCGTGATACATCATACCCATGGACCCTGGTGCTGATGACCAAATGATCGTCATGGAGGGACAAAATTCCCTTGAATTCGAGTCTTGAAAATCCCACACCGGGGTTTCCATGTCAACTTTGAGGAGAGTAGGCGCGTGCGCTCAAATGAGGAAATTATATAATTAAATTCAGTTTAACCCAAATAAACCCTAAACAAGCAACTAGGTGTGATTGAATCAAGAAGTAGATCATGAAGATTAATCAAACACACATAATTGAGGAAAAATCCCCCAAAAGGGAAAAACCATTTATTTTCATTATAATATTGTAACTGTACAATTTCGAATTACAATAAAAATACAAGTGACTAAGCATTACCCTCAGGTGTCGAATTCTGTAGTCGGCGGATGGAAATATCCCTTTCCAGGAGGGCTGCAATGAAGAAGAAGAATGGTCTTCTCCACAAGGGTTGAATAGAAACTGGTTGTGTTCTAGGGTTACAAACAGATTCACAAATGTATGAAAGGTTGTGTGAATCAACAAAAACTGGAGTCTTGGGACTCAACAGGCGAAGACTTAGAGTTTTTTATACTCTGAAAATTGTGTGGAAGTCTTACTAAACCAACTCCCCGAAGTGGTATTAAATAAGAAGTCCTGGGCCTTGAAAATCTGAACACGATCTGTTTTGTATTTATCCCAGGCTGACCGGTCCGGGTCTGAGGCGGATCGGTTCGTGTAGGCGGACCGGTTCTTTTTATTTTAGGCATCTTCGGTTCGCTAGCAGTCCGGGGTATTCTGGCTTTTCAGTAGGCGGATCGGTCCGGGTATGAGGCAGACCGATTCGCAGGCGGATCAGTTCTTTTATTCTGGGAGGACAGATCTGGATCTGAAGAAATCTAATTCCTTCTTCTTTTTGATATTCAGATCCATTGACGTAGATTCGGTCTTGAATATTCTTCAACGGTGTTACGGCGTATGACATAACTAATAAATTGTGGACAAATTGTCCTTACAAATCTCCCCCTATGTCTATGTCGGCACAAACATAAAAACATCCGAATTATCAAGTATGAAATTGCCTATACAAATCTACCCTTCCATGAACCCAAATTTGAAAAGGTACAATTGAATAAGACTTCATCGTTTGTTCTTCAACTCTTCAGGAATCTTCAACACTTTTCTCATCAGGGTGTGTATTTCACTGATCATCAGATGGTACCTACACAAATAAGATAAAGCAAAAATACCAAGTGACGTATCGAGTTTGAAATGAGATGTAAACAACTCAACACTACAAAACTCCCCCTTAATGTGATAATTCTTTCTCCCCCTTTTTATGATGTCCCCAAATAGACAAATGAGAGAAATAATGCAAACAAGAAATGACGGGGTGTCATAAGGAAATACACATCTATTTTTTGAATTTTTCAAAAAAAAATTTCAAACAAAATCACACCATGAATGAACACAAAGCAACCAAGTCGATGATAGCGTTAATGAATGGGTGTGAGCATAATTCGATAGGAAGATCAATGCTTACAAACATGACATATGTGCACGATGAATATTGGATATTCCTAGCGAAGGAACTCAAATGCTTCCTTTGGTGTAAAAGAATGACAATATAAGACATTGACTCAATCCAATCAACAAATCAAAGCTAAAAATGATTTCTACACCAATAACGTCCAAAACTTTTTATGCTTTTTCAGGACTTTCAAGGAAGTGCAAACCCGTTTATATTCTCCAACCAAACTCCCTCAGATATAATTTTGAATATAGGCATTCTAAATTATCAAACTTTGGAGAATTGATGGTGAAACCTAAGTGGCCCATATTTGGCATGAAGTGCTTTTTATTGCCTTTAAATTTTTTGGGCTCTTTTAACCTCTTTGGACCCTGGATAATAAAATTCCTCCATTTTTAGGTCCTTTTGAACGGTGGCTTTTGCGCAAAGATGAGATAATTACCTTTCGCAGCCCCTCCCCGTTCTTAAACAAACACTCAGTCTCACCACAACGGTTTTTACATGCATTCCAATCTTGTCAAGTTTTATCGCATATTGTAAGTTGTATAGACAGAATTGAGATGAAAACACTCAAGCCAATATGTGATAGATAAGTGCAATAATCAAATATAGCCGTGCATGTGTGCAATAAAGGAGATAGGAGTCAAACATGTAAGAAAATATCACTAATTACATCTCAAAGACTCCATACTATGTAAAGCACATGGATGAAATGATGTAGCGTCTCAAATCTCTATCAAACAGTCATATGGAAAAATGAAATGAAGGTGTGACTTGGCTATCTTAAATGTTCATCCATAAAAGGTGCAAAAACAGAAATCTTTTTGGGCCTTTTTGAAATATTTATAAAAACGGAAATCTTTTTGGATTTTTTTTAACGAAATAATAAATGAACAAAAATAAAACAAACTAATGGTACATGCTAGAAATAGGCAAAAGAAACAGCATGAAAATCAACATATGCTAGCAACCAAGACAAGGTCTCAACCGGGAGTAACGGTGGTGTTTTCCAAAGATGGTGACATCGTTTGAATAAACTCCACTAGATCATGTGTTGTCTTGATCAAAAATTTTACTTGCTTGCGAATGTGTGCAAACTCTCTATCATAATGTGCACGCAAAGTGTCATGAGTGGGTGTATATGCATGAGTGTGTGAAGTGGCATGATATGGTACAAAACCCAATTTGGAACAAAACTCCCTAAGGTGTCCTCGCTTCTTGAAGTGGGAGAAAAAATAAATCGGTCTAGGAAGTAATTTGTTAACAATTTTGGGATGAACATTCCTAGACAGGCTCCCATGGGACTTACTCACCAAGGTGGATATAGGCTCGGGTGCACTAAAAGTAGTGTGTGTACCGTCATTACCTTTTCCAACATCATTCAAAACGGTATAGGGAACCATCTTATCAACCTTCTCATATGCGTTCTCTAATGAGACTTGGACCTCACGTGTTTGTATGAGATCATCCTCAAGATGGGATATGTGTGTCGTGAAACTAGACACCGTGTTGGTCAAGTGACATTTTTCCTTTTTTAGCTCAACATTCTCTTCCTTCAACTCAGAAATCTGAAGACCTAGAATTCCATTAGACCTTTTTGTTTCGAAGGTATGGATACACAACTTTCGAAATTTTTTTTGGATCACACAATCATCACCCTTCTCATCCTCACTATCACTTAGAGAAGTGGGCATGTCATCTTTCTTACGCTCTCTTCTAAGTTTAGTGGGACACTCAAATTTCTTGTTCCCTATACCATCGCACTCAAAACATCTTATCTTCTCAAGTTCTTTCTTTCTTTCTTTTCGACTCTCATCACAACTCTCTCTTTATCCAAAAAATCTTAAATCTCTCTCTAAAGCGGTGATCCTAAGAGCTAACGCTTTATAACGCTTCTTGGTTTCAAAAGATTCAGAATATAACTCGGCGTAAGCGCGTGGGAGATCACACTTGCTCTCACTTGCCGCATCCTCCCCCTCACTCTCATCGCTCTCACTGTCGAGGTGTCCTTGTGATGTAGCATCCTCATCGTCATGAGAAACATTGGAGGTACTCACATGACTTGCCATGAGTGCGGTGATGTTATGCTCATGCGGTGACTCATCTCCACAGTCCACCGACACTGTCGTCACTGAGGGTAGCATTTAGGACAACTTTCCCTTTCTCTCTGTTCAGACGTGTGGCACACTCAAAAGCTCTATGACCCTTACCGCCTCATTCAAAGCATCTCTCACTGTCTGTCTTAGGAGTATCTTTAAAATCTTTTTCATTATTTTTCTCAAAATTCCTTTTATCATTGAAATTTCCACTTTTCTTGAATTTGAGAATTCTTTTGAAATTTTTTGCAAACAGGGCCAAGTCATCTTAAGTCCAAATCACACTCAGAATCGGACTCAATTTTTTTTCTTTCTTTTTCTTAAAATGAGTCTTTAAAGCAATGCCATTATCCTTAGTCTTAATGGTTTTGGGAAACATGTCAATCTCATAGGTCTGAAGATCTCCTACAAGTTCTTCCAACTTAAGTGATTTCAAATTTCCCAAAGAGTTCAAAACAGTGACTTTAGGAATAAAGCGTTTTGGGAGAGATCTCAAAATATTTTTAATGACACACGTGTTATCAATCACTTCACCCAAATTAAAACTTATGTTAACGATATCTGACAAACGAGCATAAAAATTATCAAAGCATTTAGACTCAGACATGGTAATAGTCTCAAATTGGGTGGCCAAATTTTGTAATTTTGATTCTTTGACCGCGTTCGTACCCTCATGTGTCAATTTCAAAACATCCCAAGCCTCTTTAGACGTGGTGCACGTCATGATACGTCGAAACTCATCGGGAGTGATGGAACCGAAAATAGCACTTAAACCTTTAGAGTTAAAAGAAGACCATCTAAATTCATCTTCAGTCCAAGATCTGACAGGTTTTAAATTAGTCACGTTTTCCACAGTGACAGAGGTAGGTGTCCACCCTCTTTAAACTTAAATCCAAACCCTTTCATCTATGGCTTTGAAAGTCGACGTCATGCGGGCTTTCCAATAAGCATAATGTGTCTCGTCAAAAACCGGTAAATTATTATATGATTTCTCCATTTGAACACGCACGTTTTCAAAAATCAATTTTTTCAGAAAAATGATATCTTAGAAAAGATTTTGCAAAAAATAGGAATACGCAATAGATTAGCGTAACCTGCTCTGATACCAATTTGAGGAGAGTATGCGCGTGCGCTCAAATGAGGAAATTATATAATTAAATTCAGTTTAACCCAAATAAACACTAAACAAGCAACTAGGTGTGATTGTATCAAGAAGTAGATCATGAAGATTAATCAAACACACACAATTGAGGAAAAATTCCCCAAAGGGGAAAAACCATTTATTTTCATTATAATATTGTAACTGTACAATTTCAGATTATAATGAAAATACAAGTGACTAGGAATTACCCTCAGGTGTCGGATTCTGTAGTCGGCGGATGGAAATATCCCTTTCCAGGAGGGCTGCAATGAAGAAGAAGAATGGTCTTCTCCACAAGGGTTGAACAGCAACTGGTTGTGTTCTAGGGTTACAAACAGATTCACAAATGTATGAGAGGTTGTGTGAATCAACAAAAACTGGAGTCTTGGGACTTAACAAGCTAAGACTTAGAGTTTTTTGTACTCTGAAAATCGTGTGGAAGTCTTACTAAACCAACTCCTCGTAGTGGGATTAAATAAGAAGTACTGGGCCTTGAAAATCTGAACACGATCTGTTTTGTGTTTATCCCAAGCGGACCGGTCCGGGTCTGAGGTGGATCGGTCCGTGTAGGCGGACCGATTCTTTTTATTTTAGGCATCTTCAGTTCGCTAGCAGTTCGGGGTATTCTGGCTTTTCAGTAGGCGAACCGGTCCGGGTATGAGGCGGACCCGTTCGCAGGCGGATTGTTTCTTTTATTCTGAACGGACCGGTCCGGCTCTGCAGAAATTTGATTCCTTCTTCTTTTTGATATTCGAATCCGTTGACGTAGATTCGGGCTTGAATATTATTCAACGGTATGACGGTGTATGACATAACTAATAAATGATGGACAAATTGTCCTTACAAACTTTCTTCAATTTTCCCAGCTTTGACTCTATTTCGACCGAGTTAATATCCATCCTCTTAGGCTCTGACTTTTCTTCCAGAATATGGGATTTACAGTCATTCGGCTCCGTGCCTCCTCCGACTATTCGTCCACATAATATTTTTACATCAAAGGATATCATAGGTAGTCGACCCTTCACATCATGGATCTTCGCTGGGAGATCAGGGTCTTCTCCCTTAATGTTTGAGTTATCTTCCTTTTATTGGTCGGGGATCGTCGTCTCGGCTTATCATCCTTTCCCCCACTGTTCTTTTTTTAGAATCTGGCACCCCTCTTGTTTATATACTTCTGAAGCTTTCCCTACTTCAATAGCTTCTCTATTGAATCCTTTAAAGCAAAACATTCATCAGTTGTATGCACATGGTCTCGGTGAAACTCACACAATTTTCTCTTATCCCTATTATGAGGAGATGACTTGACCTTTTCGTCCATCGAATTTCCCTATCATCTTTTATCTCATTGAAGATCATGTCAGGGGTCATAGTTAGAGGGGTATACTTAGAAAATTTATCTCCAGTAGACCTTTTATTGCCTTCTATTTCCTTTATCTAGTTGGACTTACCACCATCGACCTCCTTTGTGTCTCCTCTCTTGGCCGCCATATCCTACTTTGCATTCATGATTCTCTCGATCGAAGCCTGAATTTTTGTTATGGTTTTTGGAGGATCCTCAAAGAGTTTCGAAGGAGTTTACCCGGCTGTAAGCCACTAATGAGAGACGTCATGGATATGTTTTTTTCATAGTCTTCTACCTTTTACTTCTCTTTGTTAAACTGATAGTTGTATTCCCTCAAAATTTCATTATTGCCCTGGATCATATTCAAGAGGTGGGCCACTTTCTTTGGCGTCTTCATGCCATAGTAAAAATTGTGTATAAACTTCTTAGCCAAGAAATTGAAATTCTCATTGGAGATTTTAGGTAAAGTCGTGTACCACATGTGGGAAACACATGCGAGGTTTCTAAAAAATGCCCTCTACCTATTATGATCACAAATTTAGTAGATATCAGCTACTAACTGATACATCTCTATGTCATACACGGGATTGGAACTCGCATAATACTTCGGGCTGATAGTAGGTGGTTTAAACTTTATAGGGGTAGGATAACTATATATCCTGGTAATGAAAAAAGAGTCGTCTATGTAGCCTCAGCAGTTGGGTCTCAATTTTGAGCAGAGACCTATCTTGCCCTTCACAGTTTGAATGTAGTAATTCCAAGTCTTGTCTTCAGCGACGACATTATTATCACTTCGTTATTGTGCAACCACAACTGGTGTTGGTTCTTGTACCACTATCCTCTGTCGATTATTTACTTCTTTTTGCTCATCGTCTCGTCCATGCCTAGGCCGGTCATCACCATGTTTACTATTTCCCTTGGATACAACATTACTGCAAGAATGAGATACCCGATCACGTAAATCTCCGATCGAGTCGAGACGGTCGAAGGATGACCCCTACTGAGCCTATCGATAGTGGTCAATCATCAGGTGTCTATCGAGCGCTTATTTCTTAGTAAGTTGTACCTAGGTGAATTGTGTCACCTGAAACCTCATACGACTCCTAATATTCTTCTTCGTCAAAGCTCTGGTCATCCGAATAATCCTAGAATTATTTTCCCAGGAGAAGATGCCTAGGATCAACAACGTACTTCTGCCACTAATGGCCTTGAGCCTCCATCTATGGGATCGGAGGTAGCTCCTTATCGCCAAATCCAGTGTCCCTATGATGGTCAGAGTAATAATCTTTGTCGCTGGGTCACCTGGGGCCCTTCCCAAAGCGCTTTGGCTAAATTCATTTTAAGCCCAAAAACTTTTTATTCAAAGTTCTAAAATAACCTTCTGAAAATAAACTTCAGTTTAAACTAAAATTACACCCACATAGAAAAATATTCCAAGATCCTATATATATATATATATATATATATATATATATATATATATATAATGCATTCATACCTTAGGAGATATTGGAACTAAGTTGATGACGTGAAACGAGACACATGTAAACCGACAATGATGTTCTCTTGATAAGTAGGCCGAAACGTCTTCAACTTTAACATGTCATAGGCTTGAAGGATAGTCAAGAACTATATCCTATGACTCAAACATTTTTATTCGTAATTGAGCCAAAACTATAAAGGACTCAATTGGAAATTTGTGTCCTTACAAATCTCCCCCTTTGTATATTCCGGGACAAAAACCAAAATAAAATCCTAATGGGTCGTTAAGATCTACTAGACTCAAAAACTTCCACCCAAAAGAAGAAACCTTGACTCAATACCCAAGGATCAATATCTTTGTCGATGAAAGTTACCGCTAGAATAAGTCCTGCACACTTAAGCAAAACGATAAACTCATAGGGAATATCAAGAATATTAAATGCATGTAAAATAAAAACTCCCCCTAAATTAATTCTTCTTTATTGACTATGATCAACATAAGAAGTTCGCGACTCCCCCTAAGTTAAATATCCTATCAACGTGGTCTCGGTCTGTCAGTTTGTTATGAGGTCGACATGTGGCAAGGCTAAAATATAAGAGACAGTGATGGACTAGAGAGCGAGCGTGGCTGTGTGACTGTAAATACTTAGGAAGAGGTCTTAAAGTCCAAGACTACTGTAGATGGGCCTATGCATTGTTGGCCCATCAATAGGTAAATCTAACGAATGTTGAATCAGGCTAATGAGATAGGTCGAGTCTAGTCCAAGACGAGACCACACTTATGTATATTAACTAAATTATTTTTATCCTTCTCATCCTGCTCTACTATGCATTTCCATTTCTTCTAATCTTTTATCTGCGCGTTATTTATGATGTCCAAAGAATGCTTCAAACCATTGAAAGCGACCTCCACATCAGATGAAAACTCCCATAGCAGGACATTTGTCCTCAGGTTCTGATCGTAATCAACAAAAAATTACAAAATCCAAAGGCGGGGAAGTTAATAAACCATAGTAATAAAAAGAAGATGAATGAAATAAGATCAAAGGGTGAGGTATTTACCAAGTCCAGTTTGTGATTTTCCCTCTCTAGAAGTCTTTCCCTTCTAAGAGCAGCAACAACAAACTCATCGATAGGAAGGACTCTTAAGCCTATCAAACCCTAGCCAAAGTAGGGTTCACTTCCACAGAAACAACACCAGTAGGAGTCTGGTCGACTTGGATCTTTTTTTCCAATGCTTCATGGTCAACAAGTCTTTTTTTCAATCTTTTAAATTGATATTCTTGAGTCTTGACCTCCTTAAGGACCACCACAATAGGGCACTTGGAACTGCCCTCACCAGCATCGTTCTTCTCGATTGTGGTAGGAGACTTAACTCTGACAAAGAGGTTGGGAATGTTTCTCTTCAACATCACCTCCGGGTATAAAGTAATGATCGGTATAGAATTAATATCCAAGGACTCAAAGGAGGATAATATCCCTCCAACAACATTGTTCCATTTTGGATAGGAAGGAGATTCTGAAGCAGTGATCGAAGAGGATGAGGTCGGCTCCTCTAAATCTATGGGGGTTATAGTTATATCTTATGTAGACCGATAAACAAATGATGTGATTGCGCTTTCGTAATGTAATAACACAGATGTCGAGAAATAATGAGCTTCTCCTAGTCTCTATTGACCATACCACATAAGCTTCAAATCCATAAAGTTCACATTAAGTAAAACATTAGTCAATAAATGAATTAGGTGAAAAAAAAGCAAAGCATAGAATATGAAAATAAAAGGATGCATACCTATGCCACACCCTTCCTAAAGGCAATGCAGCCTCGTGTATTCTTCACCCTCATGAAAAGTTAAGTACCAATTCTTAACAATTAAGTTGTAATCCCAAAAATCTTTATTAGAATCAGGCAAATTAACTACCAATGCTCAATTGGAATATCTAGTCTTTAGATAATAAATGTTGTCACCAATGGTCCCCCAACTATAATAAGGCATCAATTATGTTACTCATATATAGGTTCCAAATATCTCATTAATGCGATTGACCCCATTTACTTATCTCCATGTATTTGGGTCCACTTGAGGCAGGACCACATCATAATATTGACAAAACTCACAAAATAAGTGATTGCATAGGAAAGTGACTCCACACTTATCTATAAAAATGGTTGAAAGACAATGACCCTCATCCAAAGCACAAAAATCACACGGGATAGTAAGTTCAATTATTACTCAATCTGGGATCCTATGTTTTACCCTAAACTTCTCTAAGTAACTTTCATCCACAATACACACCATCTTAAAATTCAGAAAGGAAAAGATGGGAAAGAAAAGACTTTTACAATGAAAACAAATATCATGTTAAAGTTCTTTCCTCAACAGCGAAGTAAAAATCTCTACAGTGAAAGAAGGAGTTTTGAAATTCAAGGTGAAAAGAGATTTAGGAGGAAGAGACCTTTTATAAAAAGGATGACGTCCCTTAATCTCCAAGGTTTGAAATAATTAAACGTACCAGACATTTCAGATATCGACGACATCTAGTATTCCCAAACGTCTAAATGACCGACGTACCCTTAGACAACTCAATCTTTTTCTGACTATTTACAAAATTGCCACTGCCTTAGTCTGTCAGCATAAGAAAACTATAAGTCCTTAAGGATAGTTTTCGACCAATACCTTCCCAAGGAGACGAGAATCTTTGAAGAAAAATACTCCTTCCTTTCATTATCCCATCAAGTATGAAGTATTGGGGTCTTTTGTTGTACCCTAAAATAATTAAGCCAGGTGGACAAATAAAATAGTGACATTTGTCAATCTTACCATAGGATCCCCAAATAGCATATAAACCCAGTCGTCTCAGATATCTCGTGGTCATCCTTCAAGTCAACCACATCCCGGAAGATGAATCATCAATAATGTAAACAGACTCACAGGGGATATTCAAGAACCACCATGCACATGCACGTGAATAAATATCCAACTGCATATTATCATGTAAATATGTAAATCCCTGGTGAATGAAGGCATTCGATCTCTTTTACTTCCAACTACTATATATAGACTACTACTTCTCTAAGCTAGGGGATAGCGCCACTTCGTTCTGCCCCTCAAAACTGTTATTAAGAGACTTTTAATAAACTCTAAACATTTAGTGCCTCCATCCCATGGATGTAGTCACCATTTTGGGTTGAACCACATAAAACTTTTGAGTTTTTTGCACTTCATTTATTTCTTTATCAAAACAGATTTATCTGTGATTATAAATTTGGGTAAATTTATCTAAGATCATTCCTAAAATATAAATTTCAAATTTAGACATCATCACTCACTAACCCCACTATCCACATATCGAATCCTCCTGCGATTTCCCCACCTTTGCTATTAGTATTACAATAGAAAAATATGCTTCTATCCTAGAAATCCTTGGCTTCGATGGCCCTGGTCCTATGACACCTCGTAGATCGATGTCATATCCATCCACAAGAATAAGAAAACCCCCAAAAAAGTCCAAACTACCTACTCGATGCATTTTATCCTTGTTGTCCCTATCCGTTCCCCGAGGAACCTTCGGAACTTCATTTCCCTGACGAAGGGAGTGCTATTAATTATACCCCACTCAAGGCTTCTTCTATGGTTTTTGGACTTGATAGTCATTTAGACCTTATGCTCTCCAACTATCTTGATCCCATCTGGATTACTCCACTCATTCCTCTTTCCCATATTCTTTGGTAATTCACCTTCTCTTACCAAAGTATCATTATGACATGCACCACTTGAGCATACGTGGTGTATGTTAAATTCCCCATTATAACTTGCTTGATATATAAATTTAAACCATCAATACAACAATTCTTATTTTTTCCTCAGAGTTCACCTCCTTCGGTGAAAATATAAGTTGGTGAACTACTGCTTGTACTTAGTAACAATCCTCGAACCCTGATATTGATTAAAAACGTCTTTCTTTTTCAAAATCCTAATGGCATGAGGAAAATATTTATCATTTCAATCATAAAGTCTCCATAGTTTAGATGATCCCTACTTTTAGGTGTGGCTACACTCTCCCACATTTGTAAATCATCCTTTGTTAGTTTAAAAATATGTAACATCTACTTTTTAATATCACTGCAGACCACCATCCTCGTGTACCTATCCGTATCTATAATCCACCAGTGAGTAATCATTTATGCAGATCACTTATCAAAAGTGGGAAGTTTTCCCTTCATGAAGATAGCCCTCACATTATCCTATGCTCATATAGGCACCCCTTTTTCTGAGCCCCTTGGGTTTCCCACCTCTATCTACTTAACACAATACCTGCGGAGATATCCTCATGAATAATAGCCTCCAACTCATTGGCTCTAAAGAAATTTTCCTTACTTAATAGAACACTTTCCACTAGCTCTTTCTCTCATAGAGTTCACTATCTAAAAAGATAGGAAAAATCGTACATCGGAAGCCTGAAGGGTAAAAATAAACAAAATGAATCAAAGATCGACACGCAAAAAACTATAACGGACTCATAACCCTCGAGACCTAAGATCATGCTCTGATTCTAACTATAACAACCATCATAGTTTGATATTGAGGGTGATCATGACTCGATACCAAGATATGTCCATTGTTATAATATAATTACCATTCTTAGCATGTGGCTTAAGTTTGACACGTTTAAAACTTTTTTTAGAAGATATAATTCGAGATAAACTATAATAAAATAAATCGTTCACCATGATAAGATCCATCACCATGCTAAAACTGAAATAACATAAAACTTAAATGATATAAATGTCATTCACATAATGTCTCCAAATGACGACCATAAATAAACAGTGGGGTCTAATGACCGTATAAATCCAAGTACAATTTTCTCATATACTAAACGATTGGGTGGAAACAAAACTAAATAAATAAATTAAATCTCTAGTTTCTCGTCCCACTTAAGAATTTTGGTTATGCGGTTGGCCAAAAAATCATACTTAATCTTTAAATTATGCAAACGAACTATGGCATACATATCGAGCGATCTTTGTCATATTTTATATACAAAGGTCTATCTACATTGACTTTCAACTATATGTCTTCCCAATCTTCTTGTGATTGAGCATTAACATATTCATTGACTTCATTATAATGAAAATTATCAGAATCCATAGGTTGTAGGTTTTGATGCTTATGGACTCTGTAATCACAATCAATTAGTTCATTTAAAGTAGGACGTGCTTGGGATTCATTCACCACTTCCATTGAGTCAGATTTCGATAATTCTTTTGAAACATAATGTGAATTGTTTTCCCATAAAATGTCCATATCTTACAGTTAGGAAACATACCCCCACCTTAGAAAATGTAACTCAAAATCTTCCAAATACTTAAAATTCTCGTTTATACAGTGGGTGTATAGACATGGAATCTTATCACTATTAACATTTCCATCTACATACATAACATATTCATGAATACCTTTTACAGGCATATTGAAGAACTTATTACTCTCTCCCATCCATTATTTATATTATGACAAATTCAACTCAACTATATAAATATGTTAAAATAAAGGTTATATTTCATACACGAACTCTCATAGAAATCGAAATGACTTCATTTAATTTAATATGGCTTAATATTGTTGGGGTTTTATTCTTAAAACCAAGTACAACTTTACCTTTTTATGTGACCTGTTAGTTCATTTTGAAAAAAGAATCATGGTTATGAGAATGCATTATATGTGGTTTAAATATATTGTATATATGTCTCTTAATAGAGCTCAGTAAGAATTTGTATGAGTCGGCTTTGGGTTGATCGCTAGAAGATTTGGATTTTGGTTCGATTATTATTGAAATGTCCATAACCTAGATAAGGAGTTGGCATCCTATCGGAATGGTTACCATGAAATCTTAGTAGTTTATCTCAAAGTATGATGGTTTGATAACTTGTTATAAGACCAAGTTTTAGGATTGCTCATAATTTATTTTATTTTGGTTTGTCGTATCCCATTACACAAACACGTCATCGTCACTACTTCTCGGTACTCGGAGAATATTGTTAAACACCGTTAAAGATTGGAAGAATTGGTCATCTCAACAAACATGGTAAAAGTATATGATCATAATTAGTAAAAGGTTTTTATATTTTCTAGGGTTTAGTTATATTTTATGAGGATTGATTTTTTCATAAAGAAACATAAACTTTTTATAAGATTTTTTTTTCCAAAAAAAACAACGCTTTGTTCGAATAAAGTTGGATGTCATTCGAAAGAGATTTTGTAAACGTTTGAAGTCGTTCGAACGAATGTCCCAATGAGTTGTTTTATGCGTTCCACTGAGATCTCATTAGAAGTCTATGCTCGAGTCGTTCTGACGAGGTTCAGGATGTCGAACGACATCCCGTTTCATTCGAACGACCAGGCGAATTTTAGTTTTTCAAAGATTATCTTCCCATTATCTTATATTTTATCCTTTTTTGCATCCCTTCTTATAAAAAAGGATGAACGGGATCAGATATCTTAAAAACTCTTTTCTAAAAAGAAAAACACCTTTTGAGTTCTCTTTTGTGATTAAAATTCCCCATAATCACATTCCTCACCTCTGGGAATTATTCAAGATCACTTTTATCAAGAAAAGAAGGTTTCTTGTGATATACCCTTGTAGATACTTTTCTCTACGACTGATTTTATGAAACAAAATTTCACTACTAAAGAAGGAAGAAGGATGATCAGTGGATACCAAAGGTAAACCGCTACCTGTGGATGACTCTGAAGTTGAGTTGTATCTTTTTGATTGTTTGAATATTGACGTGTCTAACTTAGTGTGGCTAAGTGTCTTGTAAGTTGTTTCTAATCATAAACTTCCAATAACGTTGAATCAAAGGTTTTTCCTTAAAGGGATTTTTCCTCATCTTGATTGCTTTTGCATGTTTTGATTGAAAATGGAAAATCAATATTTGGTAACAACTCGAATGAATCCTTAATTAATTGAACATTAAAATATGATTAGAAATTGGATTTGTGTGTTGGGGTATTTGATTAAATAAATTGATCCATTAGTTCGTGTGCACTCTCAAATTGGGATCAAAGCCAGTTACACCAAAATATCGTGTGATCCTTTTTTTCGTAAATTTTTTTTGTATCAATTTAAAAAAAAAAATTATTGATCTCTAAAAATTTCGGAATTAATGGATAATTTGTATAATCGAGTGCCCATTTTTTATGGTTTAAACTATGCATATTGGAAAAGATGAAAGAGGTCTTCTTTAAAAGTAATAGATGAATGTGTTTGGTTTCTTCATGAAAGAGGGAGGACACCACCCCCTATAACTATTGATAATGTCGTTGGCCCTAACCTCGTCTCTTCATGGACAGAGAACGACTTTAATTGGAGAAATTTTAACTCGTTTGGTTTGAGTGCCATCTCGGGAGCCATCACCCTCGACGAGTTTCATCGCATTATGATGTCCACTACGCCTAAAGAAGCTTGGTATAACCACTATCTCACTCATGAGGGAACCAATGCTGTTAAACCTTGGAAGCTGCAAAATCTCACCACGCAATTTGAGACTATCACTATACTTGAATCTGAATTGTTTGACAAGTTTTAAGCATGATTGTTCGATATTGTTAACTCAAGTTTCAAATTAGGTGAGATAATACCAAGGACACGTATCATTTAGAAACTTTTGAGATCGCTCCCTGCCCGTTTTATTCCTAAGGTTAACATGCTAAATTCGTTAGGGATATTACATACTCTTAGGTTAGAAAAACTCGTAGGAGACCTTCAAACCTATGAGATAGATATTTTTCCTAAAACTATTAAGAGAGAGATTTATTTCAAAATGCAGAGTAAGAAAAAGAAAAAATAGAAAATTTATAAGTCCGACTTTTGAATTTGATTTTGAGTTGGATGACTTAGCCTTTTTGTAAAAAAATTCTCAAAGTTTTCAAAGAAAATTCTTCCAAAGAAATTGTTTTGAGAAAAAAGATGGATAGAAGGTTTGTGAGAAAGAATAGATAAAATGCTATGAGTGTGAGGGGAAAGGGTACAAGGCACATTAGTGTCACACTAGGCTTAAGAGACATGGCAAGAAAGTTACAAATAAAGCCACTCTTGGCAATAGTGACGTCGAGTCGATTGATTTAGGGGGAGAATAACCACATGAACCATACATTACATTCATAGCTAGTCACGTTAACACTTCTATCTTGCCCCACGTCGATGAGGACATATCTAAATGTGAAAGCCTCGATGATCTTTTGATTCATTATGGAGATAATGAAAGTGAAAATGAGAATTTGAATGAGGGCTAAAATGAAAGTGAGAATCTTTCTCTCCGATGGGTACCTATGCGTTCCTCCTCGTACTGACTTTGAGGAAAATCCTCAAAATGAACTAGGGTCGGGTACTTATAATTGAATAGTCAAGACTCTCTTCTGTCTTTCTTCATTTGGTAATGAAGTTGATTGAGAAAGTTCGGCCCAAAGTGTCCATTCCTAGGCAGGTCACCGGTAGTCTAAGATCCTAATCCGTCTGATGGCTTTCATTTCCATCGGGGAAGGCCAAGTGGAACTGGTGGTATCCAAAAACAGTTTAGTGATATTTACCCAAAACTTTAAAAATGAAAAAGCTAAATAAAGATTTGTCTATTAGGGTGTTAGATTTGGAGAACGAGGTGAAAGTTTTGAAAGAGTGTGAGGCATTAGTGACTCAACTTGAGAAGGTGAAAAATTTCTTTGTGTGAGAAGTTGATTGCTTTAGGTAGGGAGAAGACCGATTTGGCCAATACCATGGCTAATCTAGAGAGAGATATTCAATCATCATTGGAGAGTCATGAGAAACTTCAAGACCATGTATCCCAACTCGAGATTGATCGCGAATGTGCTTGGAAGGTCAAGGTCACGGTAGAGGACACATATAGAAATGTTAAAAATATAATTCTCGGTTGTAAGGACATTTTTGTCCATTATCAATTTGTATGTCGTACGCCGTTACACCGTTGAAGAAATTTAAGATCGCATCTACATCAACGGATCCGAATATAAAAGTGTCTTCAACATCATAGCCTCTGCGAGAATGAACTTAGTAAAATTTTGTTTTTACGTTCCTTAAAGTTCATATTTAGTATTGGGAAATTTTTATAAAATGTTTTATATAAAAATAAGAAGAAATTTTTATAAAATGAGGCTTTTAAAAGTTTTTTAGTTTTTTGAGAATCCGGATCGGTCCGCCTCTATACCGGACCGATCCCGCACCGGACCGGTCCGCCCCTCAACCGGACCGATCCGCTTCCTGCAGATCCAGTAAACCCCGGACCGAAAGCGAACCGAAGAAGCCAATTTTTAAAAGAACCGATCCGAGGTCGGACCGATCCGCATCCAAGCCGCATCAACGAGCAAAAGACCTTTCAATTGATCTGGAAGAACATCATATGCAGGTATGGTTTTCCAAACACACTCATCTCAGATAATGGAATGTAGTTCAAGAATGCTTCCTTGGAGAATTATTACAAAAGAGTCGGGATCAAGCGATTCTTCTCTTCTCCTGGCCGACCTCAGGCAAATGGGCAGACTGAAGTCACGAACTGAATGATCCTTGATAGGATTAAGAAGAGGTTGGAAGAAGCCAAAGGGAGATGGAAAGAAGAGGTATACGCAGTGTTATGGGTGTATAGGACGACGACGAGGATGCCGATGGGAGAGACCCCATTCATATTGGCCCATGGCTCAGAAGCTGTCATCCCTACAGAAGTAGTACTTACCACTCATAGAGTTTAGACCTATGACCCTGAGAGGAATATGGAATAGAGAAGACTTGATTTGGATCTGATCCAGGAAAGAAGAGAACATGCGAAGATTAGACAGGCAGCCTACCAGCAGATAAATGCAAAGTTCTATAATCAAAGGGTGAAAACATGACCTATAGCTGTGGGAGACCTAGTTCTAAAAAAAGGGTTGCAAAAGGAAAATAAGCTCCATCCAAACTGGCATGGTCCTTACAAAGTAGTTGATGAGGTTATGCCCGGTACCTACCGGCTAGAAAATCTCAAAGGGTAACCTTTCTCCAATCCTTGCAACGCTGACCACTTGAAGAAATATTACATATACTGTTGCAGTTGTTTCTTTGTAATACATATATCATTTTATGAAGAGGATATTAATTAAAAGAGCAATTCATGTGGCGATACTTTGTTTCATTATGCTTAAACATCATTAATTTGGTGGAATATTGAGGTGAAACATCATTCTATGGTGACCTCGGACCTTAAACATCATTAGCTTGGTGAAATTATGAGGGTAAACATCATTATATGGTGACCTCGGACCTTAAACATCATTAGTTTGGTGGCAATTTATGAGGGTAAACATCATAATTTGGTGACCTCAGACCTTACACATCATTAATTTGTGCAAATTTATGAGGGTAAACATCATAATTTGATGACCTCAGACCTTAAACATCATTAATTTAGTGGCAATTTATGAGGTAAACATCATTATATGGTGACCTCAGACCTTAAACATCATTAATTTGGTGGCAATTTATGAGGGTAAACATCATTATATGGTGACCTCAGACCTTAAACATCATTAATTTGGTGGCAATTTATGAGGGTAAACATCATAATTTGATGGCCTCAGACCTTAAACATCATTAATTTGGTGGCAATTTATGAGGGTAAACATCATTATATGGTGACCTCAGACCTTAAACATCATTAATTTGATGAAATTATGAGAAACATCACTATATGATAACCTTAGACCTTAAACATCATTAGTTTGGTGAAATTATAAGGGTAAAATATCATAATTTGATAACCTCGGACCTTAAACGTCATTAATTTTGTGGCAATTTATCAGGGTAAACATCATAATTTGATGGCCTCAGACCTTAGACATCATTAATTTGGTGCAAATTTATGAGGGTAAACATCATAATTTGATGACCTCAGACCTTAAACATCATTAATTTGGTGGCAATTTATGAGGTAAACATCATTATATGGTGACCTCGGGACTTAAACATCATTAGTTTGGTGGCAATTTATGAGGGTAAACATCATAATTTGATGATCTCAGACCTTAAACATCATTAATTTGGTGGCAATTTATGAGGGTAAACATCATAATTTGATGACCTCAGACCTTAAAACATCATTAGTTTGGTGAAATTATGAGAAACATCACTATATGATGACTTCAGACCTTAAACATCATTAATTTGGTGGCAATTTATGAGGGTAAACATCATAATTTGGTGACCTCAGTCCTTAAACATCATTAATTTGGTGGCAATTTATGAAGGTGAACATCATAATTTGATGGCCTCAGACCTTGAACATCATTAATTTGGTGGAAATTTATGAGGGTAAACATCATTATATGGTGACCTCAGACCTTAAACATCATTAATTTGGTGGCAATTTATGAGGGTAAACATCATTATATGGTGACCTCAGACCTTAAACATCATTAATTTGGTGGCAATTTATGAGGGTAAACATCATAATTTTATGGCCTCAGATGTTAAACATCATTAATTTTGTGGCAATTTATGAGGGTAAACATCATTATATGGTGACCTCAAACCTTAAACATCATTAATTTGGTGGCAATTTACGAGGGTAAACATCATAATTTGATGGCCTCGGACCGTAAACATCATTAATTTGATGAAATTATGAGAAACATCATTATTTGGTGACCTCAGACCTTAAACATCATTAATTTGGTGGTAATTATGAGGGTAAACGTCATAATTTGATGACCTCAGACCTTAAACATCATTAGTTTGGTGGCAATTTATGAGAGTAAACATCATAATTTGATGACCTCGGACCTTAAACATCATTAATTTGGTGGCAATTTATGAGGGTAAAGATTATATTATGATGGCCTCAGACCTTAAATTAAGACCTTAAGGTAGACATCATATTATATGGTGACTTCAGACGTTAAGGTAAACATCGTTATATGGTATCCTTAGACTTTAAAACCACATACAAGAGAAGACACACAAAGGAGAAATATAGTCTGAGTTGAACAGTCAGAGTTATAAACCAAATATACTTTCCAGAGTTCATAAAAATTACAGACGAAAAGAAATAAAGATTACAACTTAAAGATTCATAGGACCAGGCCTAAGTATCTGCAGCAACCGTCGTCCCTTCTTGGCCGACATTAGTCACCTCTGTCGTATCATCCTAAGGATTAATATCCTCTTAAGTTTAAATGACATCCAAAGGAGCAGTCTCATCAGGAACAACACCGACCTCCTTAACATCTTACAAGGCTTGAGAAAATCGGGGATCAGCAAAGCCCAGGCCCTCAAAATCCGAGGCAGTGAGGCTCCCTGACTCTTTTTCCTTGTAGGTTGCCCATTTACCAATGGATTTAATACCCCTTTCAAGGTATTCAAAGCCAAAGCTGATGAACTCATGAGAGACCTTATAGTCTACAAGGATATTCTCTGAGGCATCCTCTAATGAAGCTTTGAGTGCATCGTGCACTTTGGTTTAAAGGGCACCATCTATCGCCTTCAAGGCTACCTCATGATCCTTCTTGAGCTTTCCCATCTCCTTATACCTCTTCTTAACTAGCTTGTCAGTCCCCTTCAACTATGTTTGCAGAGGTTCAATCTCTGCATTTATGGAGGCCTTCTCTATGAGAGGCAACTTCGTTAGGGTCCAGTTAACTAAACAATGCATAACAAGATACCATACAGTGGAAAATCAGACGAATGAGCATGGTGTAACTTACAAAAGTCCGAGGTTACACTCAGAAGAGAAAAATAGCAGAAGTAGTACTTGAATTGATCGGTGGAGGGTAAACTTGGCCAGCAAAGGGATATCCAGAGAGAATATAAAATGCCTATCCTCTTCGGTGATTACAGAGCCGATGGCATCAATAGCCTTCGGACCATTGCCAATCAGACTATCGTTGATCTTTAATTGAAAAAGATGAGCTGCTAGGGCTTCGTCTGAAGAGATCGGAATGGAACAATCCCCCTTTTTATTTTTGTTCAGCCTCTGAGGCTCCGAGTCTGTTGTGGTCTTCCTCTTCTTCGTAACATCGGCCTTGGACATACCAATGTTCTGATTGGGAGGAGGAGAGGCTTTATTATGGTAGGCCTTCTTCATCAGCCTTACGAGACTTAGGGCAGACATTTGCCAAAGGTCGTCAGAAATACCCTCAGGGCACTCTGAAAAAAGAAGTATCTGAGTTAGTAAATCAGAGACATGAAAAGTAGGAGATACAACTTATGAAAAATGATACTTATGAAGATCTATCATAGAACTACCACCTAGCCCTGTCTGAGAGAGGTAGTAGGGGGTCATCAAATGTTTGTATTTAACCAGACGACCCTGCTCGTCCGATCTTAAAGGTCCTTAAATTTTTGAATAATTTCCTGGCTAAGTCCAAGGTTGACTTTTGCAGCAAGCAAGACCTTCCACCATCTCAGAGGGGTCCTTGGAACCGATGTTCCAGATGCCTCATGGAGACCAAACTCATACACCCCGGATGCAAAGAAATACCAAGTTTTTCAGTTCTGATTGGAGGTCTGGGTAACCAACATCATCTTCTTATCTGACTTCCTAGCTAGGAAGTGATAATAGCTAGGGTGATTTTTGGCAGATGAGCCTGTGAAGACCCTAACAGGAAGGTCTAAGTGGTGGACTTCCCTCTAAAGGATGATCGCCCCTATTATCACCCTCCAGGCATTGGGCGATAGTTGTGAAGTGGCCAAATTTATATGGGGCAATATGTCCCTGATTGAAGGATGGATAGGGAGATGGAAACTCAACTTTAACATCTGCTCGTAGACAAAGATCTCCCAATCTCGTCCAGCAAATGCTCCCTCACCCCTCAGAGGTCTCCTAAGACTAATGGAAGGACCTATTGAGTAGAGGTGCCTAAAAGCCAGAAGATCGTACTCACTAATGGAGCTCTCAATCTCGACTGCTTCAGAGGTGTCAATGTCGATCTCATTCACATCATCTTCAGCCCTAGTGACATCATCCTGGGCAGATAGTGGGGGACCATCAGGAAATATATGATAGAACTCAACCCCGGTGGCGGCCGACAAGGGAATAGCATCGAAAATGTGGAGAATGGCCACACTTGGCCCTATAATTTCGACATCAGAAGAAGACTAAGAGGTGTTATCCCTCTGATGTGATGAGATACGACTCAAAACCTCGGCTTGATCAGGGACCTGATCTTGTCTAATTCAGTAATCCACAGCCTCTTGGAAAGAGTATATAGATATGGGGTCTGAGGTAGACGACTCATACTCGGACAGGGGTGTTGGGTCCACTACTAGCTCAGTAGGCTCGACTGGCTTAGGGTATATTACCTTCATATTTGGAGGAAAGATAGGTTTGAGGGGGAATGCCTCAGCCCTACAAGCTTCCTCTTGGACTAGCTATATCTGCCTAATATTTTTAAATGTCTTCTCGCGAAGGGAAGGGAACTCTTCTATGAGTTGATACAGAGGTCTGAGCATAAGGCAGAAGACACAACACTTGGGACTCAAAACCAAAAATAGACAAAAAACTTGACTCAACCTAAACTAAGGATCAAATAGCTAAGGTGGAAGGTTTTCAAACTAAGAACACTAAGAACACCTAAGAACAAGGTCACCGAAAATCTCAAAAACTCACCGAAAAACACAAACCTTCAGCAGGAAATGCAGAAATGAGAAATAAAGGCTGAAAATGGTAAAGTAAGGAGGTATATGGTACCTCACTGAGTGAAAAATGAAGGAGAAGAAGATTAGAAGCAAAGAAATCCCCAAACGCAGTAACAACAGAGCTCTTGGAAAGAGAGAGAATCGCAGAGAGAAAGCACAGGCGGGAAAACAGAAGAAAGAAACGAAGAAGAAAGGGAAAGAAGGATTTTAAAGCCACAATTATTTTAGCACGCGCCCCAAGGCCCATCATTACCTTGGGAATCCAAGGGGCAAATAAAAAATATCATGCCTTGACAGACATGCCACCCACTTCAGCAAGTGACATGTGTCAAACAAATATTAGCGCAGAAGAAAACCCAGCCTCGCCCTTGCTTACCCCTCAATCACCTATTCACATAGGTAAATAACGTCTAGGGGGTGATTGATATGCCCAAAATGCACCTTCATACTTAGAGACACTAACCTCGTCCTGCCTCATAGCTGAGGTGGCAGAAGCTCAGGATAACCGTCAGTAATAGTCTCTAATAAGGTCGGCCCTGGAAGACGTAGCATAAACCCCAATACATCAACCTCGGTTGGGCATCTGCCGAGGTCAGCAATGACATGGGTTCAACCATCCATTAACATCAACATCGGCCACAACCGACGTTACATTTTATCACCCGAAGTCAGCAAAGTCTCAGGGGCTCAATCATCAAGCGATATGTCATCATGGTCCCAGGCCGACGTTACACCTCATATATAACCTCGACCATCCATACTGGTCAAGGTCTTCATGGATGTTGATCTCGAACAAGGCAAGGGTCGGACCTCACCGACCTCGTACTCATCTAGGCCGAGGCTGCACTAATCAAAGACATCTGAGCATTTACATACACATATATGACTTGGAACACATGGACAAATCTATTATAACTGAATCATTCCCACCATGTGAGGGAATATTGAGGTCAACATTATTTATTTAAGATCATCCAGGTGTCATTCTGACACTGGTTGGATCTTCATGCACATGCTCATTGCATGTGTTGATACCAAATTTAGTCTGCTGACATGGATCAATAAAGTGAAGACACGTGACAGTCTACGTGGCAACAACAAACACTTTCGAGGAACTCACACGCTCCGAGGAACCATACTACAACGAGGAACATTATTTCCCCGAGGAACTCATACGCTTCGAGGAATGAGAACTATTCGAGGAACTCTTGAGCACCGAGCAACTCAAGCGGTCCGAGCTGCACCTCGAACAAAGCATTAATAGCGGGATAACCAACAGTTTGACTGTTCATTAAATTCTTATCATTCAGAAGCATTAATAACTACACAATATTGTTATCTTTTTATCAGATATGCATGTACAAATATAAAGTGTTATAAGACAATAGCAATTAAGATTGCAAACAAAAATGAAAGTCTTTCATTAAATCCAAAACAAATTACATTGATAATGAAATGAAAGTTACATTGATATTAAAATGTATACTAACAATTACATCAAAATTCCTATTCTACTGGTCTTTTCCCCTCTGCTTTTGACATAGGTTCCTCGCCAGTAGGTGGATCATTTAAAGACAGAGGAGAATTTATGAAGTTGAGATCCTTTAACATCTTGACATTCATCACGGATGGTCGATCTAGAAGGTGCTCGGGATGAGATACTTCAATAATTGAATGGAGATTGTAGTCCCCGAGATACTTGGAAATTAAGCATCGAGGAATGGACCGAGCAGGGATCCAACTCATATCCAGTTTGAATGGTGGCACGGGTAAGTCGAACAGCCCAGAATTATGATAGTCCCATAGGTAATGATCCTGTTCGAGTTGCAGCACACCTAAGGCATTCAACCAGCCTTGCTTGTAGCCCTCATTATTGGCATTCTGGATACGATCGTCCAAGTGAAAGAGAGATTCGTTGTATCCAGCCATCCACAACTCCCTGGGCTGTTTGTGGAATTGATAGGTTAATCTATCCAGCTGCTCATGGAGATTTTTGATGAAGATCTCTTTATTCTCCAAGGTAGACTTCTAAGTGGAGAGATACTCTTTCAGGTCCCTGATCTTCTTTGACATTTCAGCCAAAGCCTAGTTCTTCGCCATTAATTGGAAGGCCTGGTTTTTTAAGGCAGACTGAGTCCTCTGTTCCTTGATAGTAATTTGAGCTGCTCTTGCTCGTCCCTGAGGAGCTCTTACTCGACCACGAGAAGATGTAGATGGGCCAGACCTCTTCAAGGTTTCCAACTCGTCCTTCAAGTTGACGTTCTCGACTTCCAAGAACAAAAATCCCTCATCATTCACTAGGATTAAGGCGTTTGAAGTAGAAGCTACAGACTTCAACTATGACAACTCTCTTTGCAGGTTGTTATTTTCTTGCTCCAGCAACTCGGCTATTTGTCTGCATTCCTCGACCTCGCCCCTCAAAGTTCTCTCCCTCGCCTCGTAGCCAGCAAAGCGCTTCTCGTACCCCTTGTCAGCATTGAGTTGCTGATACTTCTTCTCGTACCCCTCATGCAACAGGGTAGTGGATTCTTTGTATTGTAGCTGAAGGTCTTCGAGGGTGCCTTGGAGATCCTCGATCATATCATAATAGGCCACATTATTGGCCACTGCTCGATCAAGTAGACACTTCAGATATTGATATGCTTCAACTACCTGTTCTGAAGCATCCTGGCCGAGGATGTCGACGACTTGTGCTGCACTCAGGTCTGTGTGACCAGCCTTAAAGTATTAATTACATTATCGCAGCAGCTTTGTATCATGGGCATATAGTAATTCCATCCTGGCCAGAAACTAGCAGATAAAGAAAAAGCAACAATCAATAAGAATCAAGACAGAGTATGAAGAAGAGACAACAGTATGCAAAAAGTCCAAGTTTTATTAGATCATAAAGTTCAGAGTTACATGTGCTGGGTTACAATTGACAAAAGAAAAATATAAAGATAAACCCGAACAACTCTACACCTTTTCCTTGTCTCCCAAAACCTTCTCGGGAGGCTGGGACGAGGAAGTAGGTTGCTCGGAGGGAATGGATAGTTGCTCGGGGAGCACTGGCAATTTCTCGGAGGAAGTTACAATTTACTGAAGTTCCTCGGCAGCAGGCTGAATGGCTGAGGGATAATCTCCCATCACCATAGAAAACTCTTCGGAGGCAGATTCGTCCTCTTCTAAGTCTTCAGGAGTTAGAGGGGGACCAGGGATGTGTTGCGGAAAGAGCTCAGAATTTTCATCCACTTTTATCTCCTGAAGAGCAGCAACCCATCCATCCCTAAAGTATTTGAGGCTGCCATAGTCCACTTGCGACTCCATGGTAGCCAATACCTTATTCCACCCCTTGTCCCAGCCAGCGCTAAAGGACTTCTTTACAACCAGTTTTCTTTTCAACTTTTTCGAGGAAAACTTCTCGGACAGCAGGTCATCAGCAGCTTTGAGTTTTTTCTCAGCCTCATCATTCTGCCGATTTACCTCCCGAAGTTGAGACAACTCCTCTTCAGCAATCCTGAGCTTATCCTCAAGCTCCCCAGTAATTTTGAGCTTCTCTTCAAGATCTTTATTCTTCTTCTCCAGAATATTCACTTTTTTCTCCAACTCCTTGAAGACATCAACAACTCGAGCTTTTTCCTGCTCGGTGGAGGCAAGCTTCTTCTCCCAGACAGCCTTGTCAATGGCATATTTTTGGCGAGAATCATCCAAAGACTTGATAGCTTCTTCCAGAGCTCCCTTCACACTGGACGAGGAGCATGATGCATTAATTGCTTCATCCTTCTTCAGAATTATATTAAAGCAGCTCGTCAACTGTGAAAGTAAAAAGAAAGCAAGTCAAAAACAGAAATGACAAGGGAAATATGATAAGTTCAAAGTAAGAAGACTTACAGAAGCAAGGTGGCTAGAAGCTAACGAAGTGACCATTTCCCGAGTAAGGTTTTCTTCAGTACCTTAGACCTCGGGAATGATCTAGGACTTTACTGAGCTCATGGCAGAGCTCGGGGGAACAAAAGTTGGAACACCAGTTCTAGTAACTGGGGGCTGAGTGATGGTGTCAGCCAAATTGAGCGAGGAGCTCTTCTTCAGCCTCCTCAGGGGAACAAGAACAGATTCAACCAAGGAAGAACCCTTCGTCGGTGATATTACAATCACCTCTCTAGGAGCAGCAGACCTGCTCGGAGCCACTACGGGCTTCTCGGCCACCTTCACAATAGCAGCCGAGGAAGGTGCATCATTCTTCTTTGTCCCCTCCCCTGGGACATCAACTTTAATTCTTTTTGCCTCTCCAGAACCAGAGGCAGGCTTCTCGAAGAGAGTGGGAGGTCTTCTCTTCTTCATCCTTTCACTTAAAGGGACGTGAGATTCAGGCGAAGAACTGGTGGAAGCTGGTACTGGCTCTGATTCACTTATTACTGGACGAGAAGTAAAAGAGGTGGTGTAGCTCTTGTATTGCAGTAGATATGAAGCCGACCTAATATGCTCGTCGGCAACAGATTGATGCAGACTCCAGATAAGTTTCAAGTGTCTTATGTAACGTCTGCTTCTTTTGGGCACTTTCTTTTGCTATCAACTGCAAATAAATACACATTGCCATCAGTGACACATTTTATCAAACATAAAGGAAACATAATTTCAAAATAAATAAAATGAAATAAGAATAACCTATCCCATTGCCATAGGGAGGGCATCTGGGACCCTGATAAACTTCATCTCCTGATAAAGGAGCTTGTTGCCAATTTTTTATGACAACCCCGTGCTCAAAATAATCCCTATTGGCATCAGGGAGATTGACTACTAAGGCCCTATTTAACATTGTAGTTTTTAAATAAAAGGTGTTATCACCAACTGCCCATCTATAACAAAACATAATCTCAAGAATTCCTATGCGAGTTCCATGGATTTGATTTAATCTATGCACCCCATTAACTATTCTCCACGTGTTGGGGGCTATTCTTGCAGGAGCAACGTCAAAGTACTGACAGAATTCCAGACACAAGGGATTTGGTGGAAAAGAAAATCCACACTCAGCAATAAAGAGACTGGGGAACCAATGTCCCTCAGCCAAACGAAAATAATCAGAAGGCTCAGAAAGCTCTTCCAAAACAACCCAGGAGGGAATGGAAAAATCAGAGCGAAATTTATCAAGAGATTCAACAGGGTAAACCATGATGAATAAAAGAAATGAAGAAGAAGGAAGAAAATCTTACAGAAAAAGAGTGGATCTGATGACAATGGACGATGGAAGAGATGAATACAGAGGAGAGAAAGAGACGATGGAAAACTCAAAAATACAAATTTGAAAAGTTAGAAGACAATGGGAGTGTCTGTGAAGTTTAAATACCTTGCCTTGGGAAATGGTAAATTAATGATTACAAAAAGAAAAAATTACGCTACCGGCGGCTAGGGAAACAAAAAGGGCGCGGCAATCGAAGCGAGAAGAAACAATTACGCTACCGGCGGCTAGGGAACTAAAAAGGGCACGCCAATCGAAGCGAGAAGAAATGATTATGCTACCGGTGGCTAAAAGGACAAAAAGTACGTAGAGATCGAGTCGGTTGTGAAAATTCAAAAAGCCTGATTCTACGAATTTGGAAAGAGAAATAAAAACAAGGGAAACACTCCTAAAAATCAGGAGGACTATTTAAAGCTATCATATTCCGAGAAAGAATGTTCCATACTCCTCAAAATTCGAACTATGAAACATTGGGGGCTTCTATTGATACCAAATTTAGTCTGCTGACATGGATCAATAAAGTGAAGACATGTGACAGTCTACGTGGCAACAACAAACACTTCCGAGGAACTCACACGCTCCGAGGAACCATACTACGACGAGGAACACTATTTCCCCGAGGAACTCATACGCTCCGAGGAACGAGAACTCTCCAAGGAACTCTTGAGCACCGAGAAGCTTAGGCGGTCCGAGCAACTCAGGCGGTCCGAGCTTCACCTCGATCAAAGCATTAATAGCGGGATAACCAACAGTTTGACTGTTCATTAAATTCTTATCATTCAGACGCATACGCTTAAGGAGCATTGAATGTATCACCCTTTCATATGTACATCATTTAATGTATTACCCTTTCACATTACAGCCTCAGGGCTATAAATACATTGTACAATCCTCATTGTAAAGGGACCGGAATTTCTTGATAGAACTGGTAATCGAGAATTTCCAAACACTCAGCAATAACATAACAGTGGACGTAGGCCATTTTTATAAGGCTGAACCACTTTAAAATTCTTTGTCTCATTTATTTATCTGTGATTGAATAATTAGAGTGATCTAATTTTTTACGTCAACAGCATGCATGGGGGTACATTACACCTCCTAAGCACTATATATAGATGTCATCCTCTACCTTGTAAAAGAATCGATATATTGCAACCCTAGCTGAAACTCTATTAATTTACAGAGTAGAGAGAGAAATCTTGAGAGATTGTATCAATAGTCGTTAGTGCCTTAATCTAGTGATATTAACACTCACCTGCACAGTGGATGTAGGTAATTGCCGAACCACTTATATGGTTGTGTTCATCTCCTTCACCTCATCTCCTACTATACATACATATACTTTTGTTGCCATCGTTATGCTTGAATGATCTTGTTACATCTTTTCTGGTGGTGATTTTTCCGGCATCATCATATACCGCCAGTTCATTCCTTATAATAAAATCCGTTTGTGACGGGCTTCCCCATTGAGGGGATCGAACACACTCACATTAAAATTCTTGAAATTATTATTGATGAGTTTTATTGCATTATTGATACCCTAATTAATTCCATTCGTTGGGGGATGGGGGTGGTGGTGTGGCAGACTAGTTAACTAAGGGAATTAATAGCATTTGATTAATAAAATAATGATGAAGACCGCAGGATTTATGTGGAAACCCCTCTCCCACTTAGTATTTTACAACTTTTCTAAAAAAACTATTCATTCAATTCTGAAAGATTAAATTTAAACCCGTGGTAATTTATCAGTTTACTTTTACAAATTAAGTCATCCGATCTCACTATTTTAATATTCCAAAAAATAACACCATTTTTAAGTTAAAATAAAACCAGGATATCAAAATTTAATTTATACCTTTAAATCAGTTACCCTGATTGAATTCAATTTAAAAAAAGAATATATCAAATGGATTTTACGAAAAAATGGTGACCTAGGTTAGTCTTAAAATTAAAATTCATGTTGTCCCTAAAAAGGGTGTTCCTAATTAACCAATTAATTACCACAAAAATTATGCAATAGAATAAAATAATGAGACATACATGCAAATATAAAATAAATAAAAATAAAAATAAATAAATAAATAAATAAATAAAGTTGTCCCTTTCTATAATGGCCTGAACTTTTTCTTGTAGTAGGACTCTTCAAGCCCAAGTAAGAAGACTTCCCTTTGATATAGAGTCCAAACTGAAGTAGAATTCATCACAAATAAGAGTTCATGTTGATCTTTCCTTCTAGAAAAACTCCTTTGCACATTTTGGAAATGATCAAAAAAAGAACCAAAGCAAGAAGTATCAAAACGCATAAAAATTATTTCAAAAAAATAGATCTTCTAAGGGGGAGTTCAATCAACCGGGGTGGTTGACTGATTGAATCTGTCGGGAACAACCTCGTCCCAACTTCGCAAAACTCTTGCAAAAACCTCCATAACCGGGTCAAAATTTTAGAAAACTCCATGAAACTTTGACAACCACCTAAACCCATGTAAATAGATGATTTTAACAGTAAATACAGATTGCAACCTTCTTCTAACTCCTTCAAATACATCGATAAATAAATAATTATAAAAATATAATTATTATAATCATATTGAATCTAGGAATGAAAAATAACTATGGATAAACCCCTGCAGGATCCAATCCCACAAAAATATATGTGACCATGATGCAATAGATATAAATATAGAATCTCTATAAAACCATGTTAGTACAACACCATAAACAAAAATGTATAATCATACAACATGCGAATACTAGGGTTTCTTCATGGACATTATGGACCTTTTTAATGAACGATTAATCTCAATCGGGGCCCTGATACTAATTATTTAGATAAATAACTTGAGACTGACTCTTAAAACACACAAAAAAAATCATCCCTAAAGATCTTTGATTAATCATGCACTGAAAATAAATCAAGAACTAAGTTTAAAGATTAAAACTAGGGTTTTAATAATACAATACCTTTGCGAATAATGTTGTGATTTGTATGAGGAGACAAACATAGAAAGTAATGAAATCCATATTGCCTCCATGGTATCCGAAAACCTTGATTAACCTTATATAAATCTCGGATATTCTAATGCATGATCCTCTGCGAAGCTAGGCAAGTGCGTGAGAACCTTTTGAAATGAAAACTCTTCCTTATGAGTGAGATATGGTGGTATCTCTCTAAGGCTCTTCAAAAAAATGTGAATAGTATTTTCTATCACCCCTCTCAAACCCTAATGATGAGTCATTCCCTTTAAAACCCCTTCCCACACCTTTATGTAAAATTATAAAAGTTGGGTTTGGGCCAAATTAGTTTCTTGAGAGTCTAGGCTAGCTACTTGGGTCTGTGGACTAGACAATAATTAAACTGGCTCCAAATAAATGCTCAAAAATCCCAGCGACAATTACCGTTTTCTATTTCTTTCCTTATTTAATCATAACGAATTCTACTAAATAATCATGAATTCACTCCAATTTAATAATCTTAGAAATCACTAAGATATACTGAGGTACTATTTGCAAAGACGATTATGGTACATGATAGGATTCCTCACGTTAGGTATCTGATATTCGCTTTGTCAAATCAATTTTCTGTTAATCGACTTGAACCACCATCTAATCAATTCCTTAATTTTCAGGTCTAACTTATTTTTTACTCCATCCGTATTATAAAATAAATCATCGATCATGTTTTACTTGGTGGAAATAATAAGCACCCAAAAGTGTATATTTTATACCCCAAATAGTTTCTCTTTAATTACTAATTCTTAATAAAAAATGAACTTATATTGGTATTTGTTTATTTTTTAGGCTCGCTTGCATTTGCGATTTAAAAGCTTTATGTCAAGACAAAATGACATAAAGCTTTTAAATCACAAATGCAAGCAAACCTACACAACAAATAAATACCAATATAAGTTCATTTTTATTAAGAACTAGAAATTAAAGAGCAACTATTTAGGGTATAAAATATAAACTTTTGGGTTCTTATCACACCACCACTAAACAGACTTTGCTAGTCCTTGAGCAAATAGAGATAAAGAAAAGGGATAAGAAAACAAAAGTGTACCACTTTCACAGTAACTTGCGGTTGCACTTAGCATGTGCAACAAGCCTTTACACCTATAGGTTGCCCTACAGGATGAGTATTGTCTTGTGAGAATTTGCTGTGAATGTACCCACAAAATTCAAAAATTTATTGAAAGGGAAATATTTTATTTGACGATGAAAAGCTATAAAACCCATCTATCAAGACTTCACGGAATAAAATGTTCAACCATGAGTGTATGATATAAAATTACTGAACACTAAAGGCATAATCCTTCCAAAAAACCTCAGCATGTGTAGTGTGAAGAAATCTCAAGTATCCTAAGATAATTCCTAAATTTCCTTTATTGAATCAAAGCTTTAAATTCAAATCTCACTTGATATGTCTCTCTGAATTGAATTTGGGTAAGTGTATATCTCTAGTGTGTGAGGAAGCGAGTAAATGTAAACAAGTTCATACATCTCACACACTGATAAGAAGTGAAGGATACATGATATAATTTGATCTTATGAGCGAATGTTAACCATTGTATTGAGAATGTCGAGTCATTCACCATATAGACTTCTCATTTGCGCTAACACTAAGGGGAATGGAAAAGTGTCGGATTACGAGGTTAGATCCACTTCCACTCAACCCACATACCAATCGTACATGAAAGTTGTGAGGACTCTAAGATTCAAAAAATAGGTTGACAAGGGTATTGATTCTCCCCTTGCACTAAACCAAAAACAATAATTTGGCACACCTTGATATTAAAAATCTGGCATAGTTTAAAACTGTGCCAAATTTTGGCATGATTTAATGACAATCTAGCACACTTCTTAAAACATAAAATACCTACAAAAACATTATATAGCATTTCTTTCTTTCCCCCTCAAGCCCCTGCCTCTCATCTCATTTGCGGTCTCGCCTCTCTCTCTCCGGCCAACTCTTACTATCTCTCTCTCTCTATCTCCGGCCAGATTCATCATCTCATTGTGTACCGTCTCTCTCACCGGTAAAAAATAACCTCCACTGGTAGAAGAAAGATTTCGACTCCATATACCCTCCTCCGACTGATAAAAACTCCGATCGATGAAATCGAGACTTCAATCGACCAAAGGTAGCAATTCCATCGTGTTTGGCCACTGAGAAAAGCTCCGAATCAAGGTATTCTTGTATTTTAAACAAATTTAAACTGAGACTTGTTAATTTAAACTAAAGATCTGACCAAATCTTTGAAATTTACTCTTGATATTTTAAACAAATATATGTAATAAATTTACTTTAGCTTTATTCTGATGATTATGAAATCTTGACCACCACATTAAAACCCAAAACCCGATGACCCTAGTTCCAGCTACGATCTCAGAAACTTGCTGCACAACTCATTAAACCAAATCAATTGGATTATGGTGGTGTTGACAGCATTTTTTCCATTTCATTAAGTACAAACCGATTTAAATATGTTATATATCTTTTTGTTTAAAGAAGTTACAGAGCGGCTTTGTAAATAGCTTGTTGTTATACTATTTGAGATTTAAAGGTGAGGAACAAAATCAATTTTGATTTTTTGGATTTGGGATTCAGTTCTGGATTCGTTGGGTTTCAAAGTCAAAAACTGGATTTGGGGTTTAAATCAAATTGTGTGATACTTTTGATCTGTTCTTTGCTGATAAGTGGGTTATTAATTTTTTTGCCTAAGCTTTTGGGTAAGCAGTTTTTTAGGCAGAAGAAGTTGCCATTGCCTATGAAATTAACTCATAAGAATTGGAAGGAGCAAATTTAGAGGTGGTATTTGTCAACTTTGTTGTATGTGAAGATGGGGACGTGTAGTGTTGGGAGGGTTGGGAGGGTTTCCATGGAGATTGGGGAGGTTGTGGAGAATATGGTTATTGTGATGAATAAGGTTGTTGAGGTTGTTGTACCGAAAGGTTGGTCGTGTGTGAGGTCATTGAATTGGAAGTTTTTGAATTCGTTGGCTTTGCCGATATATCAAACAGTGTCGGATATGAAGTTGAAGATTCAAGGGATTAAGGATAGTGTGGAAGGTGGTGGTGAGTTGGAAGTTAAGGGGATAAAAAGAAGGATGTGAATTTGGGTAAGAAAAAGGGGTCGAAGAAGGGAAGGATATAACAGTTTCCCAAGGCGATGGTAAAGTAGTCAGTAGAATATGAATTTAGCATGTTTACATTCATATTTATTTATATAAGTAACTACTAACTTCTCAGTTGGCATGACACTAACTATGCTCTATTTTGGTAGACTATTTTCAACAATGGAATTTTTGATCAATTGCAATTATTTGATGAATTAATTGTACTTCGCGGTCTTGTTTTTCAGGAGAAGGCCCCAATAGCAAATGAAGGTACTACTGTATATTCCATATATTATATATAGCATCTCGTGTATGATGTTTATAGAGTTAACAATTTAGAAGGTGATAGTTGTCTAATGAGAAATCTATCTAACTGGTATGGACCTTAATGAGATAATTTATTTTGCGTCTTACCAATTTTTTCTTAGTATATTGATCTGCAGGAGATTAACCTATTATTAAATCTAAAATCCATGTATTCATTCTCTACACTCATCATGACTTACTTTTTAAGTATTATGTGTTGAGTTTTCTAAGTGGTCTAAAGGAGCAAATTCCATCTCTAGTTAATGTGTTTCATCCCACTACTTTCAACCAGACCATTTATCTAGTAAGAATGCAAGAGGAAAATCTGGAGAGCACTTTTAAGAAATCGAAACCAATATCAATTTTTTACTCAAATCCAATGATACCCTATTTCAACAATCCAAAACTAACTCATCAAAGTGATCCCAAGTAGTTCACTGATGTCTGAATGTAATTACTTATTTATTTTCTTGATTCTAGGAAGCTCAGTTGTTGGTGATGATACAGGGAATGTATTTTGAGTTGGGAAGTGGCTTATGGATGAGGGGAAGATATTGGGGCATCTAAGTATGATTAACATGTCTCCCAAAATAACATTACATTGCTCACTAAAGGACTAGAGGTACACCCCCTCCCTAATATCTCTCATTCTCATTCTATGTATCTCAGTCAGTTCTTATATCTCTCGTTCTTATTTTTCTATAATAACTATCTCTGAAGTATATTATTTGTTCTAACCAAAGACTTCGGTCCAATTTATATTATATAAGTGAGTGTGTTATACGAAAGTTCAAATAACAGTGAAGGTGAAAATAAAAAAATTATTCATATGTTGATCTATGTTTTCCTTACGTAGATTGTATCGGAGATACGCAAGACGATGGAATCTATAGGCTTCCTTGAAATCGACACACCGGTTCCACAGGTTTGTAAATTTTTTATGTTCATGTTTGATTTATTCATCTTGTGGTTATAGTTGCCTAATTAAAGGATCTAGAGAGATTAGAAAACATACACGTTTAATAAAAAAAATTATTTCATTTTTAGGCCGGTGAAAACTCAAAGCAGCTCCCAAACGGTCCCGTAAGAGGCACAAACACCTCACATGGGAATAATTTAACTCGTAGGAACTGAATGTGTATTCACTTAACATAGGATTTGAAAATACGATGATAATTTGAAAATATTTAGACTTTAGCTTAAAAATATGCCGCTAGTGGGTGAAAACCCAAACTAGACACTAAATGACCCCGTAAGAGGCACGAACACCTCGCAGGAGGCCAATGTAACTTACAGGAACTCACCATGTAGTCACGGAACATATGGTTTGAGAATACGATGATAATTTGAAAATATCTGAACTTTGGCTTAGAAACATGCCGTTAGTGGGTGAAAACCACTACTAGACCCCAAATGGCCCTGTAAGAGGCACGAACACCTCGTATGGGACCAATGTAACTCATAGAAACTAACCGCGTAGTCATGGGTCTTTCAATTTGATAATATGATGATAATTTGATAATATATGGATTTGTCTTAATAATAAGCCGTTGAAGGGTGGAAACTCAAGCAAGCCTCCAAGCGGCCTCGTAAGAGGCACTAACACCTCGCACGGGACCAATGTAACTTCTAGGAACTAATCGCATTGTCACGGTCCTCTCGATTTAAGAATATGATGATAATTCGAAAAATATATAGATTCGACTTAGAAATAAGCTATTGAAGGGTGAAAACCCAAACCAGCCCCCAAGTGGCACTGTAAGAGGCACTAACACCTCGTACGGGACCCATGTAAGTGGTAGGAACTGATTGCATAGTCATGGGACTCTTTGTTTGAGAATATGATGATAATTCAAAAATATATAGTTTAAGCTTAGAAATAAGTCGTTGAAGGGTGGAAACCCAATCCAGCCCCCAAGCGGCCCCATAAGAGGCACTAACACCTCGCATGGGACCAATGTAACTCATAATAACTGACCATGTAGCCACGGGGCTCTCGATTTGAGAATATGATGATAATTCGAAAAATATATAGATTCGGCTTAGAAATAAGTTATTGAAGCTTGAAAACCCAAACCAACCCCCAAGCGGTCCCGTAAGAGGTACAAATACCTCGCATGGGACCAATGTAACACATAGGAACTGACCACGTAGTCACGGGCCTCTCGATTTGAGAATATAACAATAATTTAAAAATATATAGATTAGGCTTAAAAATAAGCCATTGAAGGGTGGAAACCCAAATCAGACTCCGAACGACCCCGCAAGAGGCACTAACACCTCGCACGGGACCCATGTAAGTTATAGGAACTGACCGCATAGTCACGGGCCTCTCTGTTCTAGAATATGATGATAATTCAAAAATATATAGATTAGACTTAGAAATAAGCCGTTGAAGGGTGAAAACCCAAACCAGCCCTTAAGCTGCCCCGTAAGAGGTACTAACACCTCGCATGGGACCAATGTAACTCATAGGAACTGACCGCGTAGTCACGGGCCTCTCGGTTTAAAAATAAGATGATAACTCGAAAATATATAGCTTAGGCTTAGAAATAAATCGTTGCAGGGTGAAAACCCAAACTAGCTCCCAAATGATCGCGTAAGAGCTATTAATACCTCGCACGGGACAAATATAACTCGTAGGAACTGACCGCGTAGTCACAAACCTCTCTATTGGAGAATATGACGATAATTTGAAAACATATAGATTTGGCTTAGAAATAAGCCGTTGAAGGGTGGAAACCCAAATGACCCCATAAAAGGCACTAACACCTTGCATGGGACCAATGTAAGTCATAGGAACTGACCATGTAGTCACGGGCCTCTCGGTTTGATAATATGATGATAATTCAAAAAATATATAGATTCAGATTTGAAATAAGCTATTGAAGGGTGAAAATCCAAACTGGCCCCTAAGCGGCCCCGTAAGAGGCACTAACACCTCGCACGGGACTAATGTAACTCATAGGAACTGATCGCGTAGTCACAGGCCTCTCAGTTTAAGAATATAACGATAATTTGATGATATATAGATTAGGCTTAGGCTTAAAAATAAGTCATTGAAGGGTGGAAACCCAAACCGGCTCCCAAGCGGACTCGTAATAAACATTAACACCTCACATGGGACCAATGTAACTCGTAGGAACTGATCGCGTATTCACGGGCCTCTCAGTTTGAGAATATGACAATAATTCAAAAATATATAGCTTAGGCATAGAAACAAGCCGCTGAAAGGTCAAACTAGCCACCAAACGGCCCCATAAAAGGTATTAATACCTCGTACGGGAACAATATAACTCGTAGGAACTAATTGCGTAGTCACGGGCCTCTCAATTTGAAAATATGATGATAATTTGAAAATATATAGATTAGGCTTACAAATAAGTCGTTGAAGGGTGGAAACCCAAATTAGCCCCCAAATGGCCCCGTAAAAGGCACTAACACTTCACAAGGGACTAATGTAATTCATAGGAACTGATCGCGTAGTCACGGGCCACTTGGTTTGGTAATATGACAATAATTCGAAAATATATAGATTAGGCTTAGAAATAAGCCGTTGAAGGGTGGAAACCTAAATCAACCCCCAAACAGCCCCGTAAAAGGCACTAACACCTTGCACGGGACCAATGTAACTCGTAGGAACTGACCACGTAGTCATGGGCCTCTCAGTTTGAGAATATGATGATAATTTGAAAATATATAGATTAGGCTTAGAAACAAACCGTTGAGGGTGAAAACCCAAACCAGGCCCCAAACGAGACCAATATAACTCGTAGGAACTGATCAGGTAGTCATAACTTGCGTAGGATTTTCAATTTGAGAATATGATTATAATTGTAACCCCTATATGTAATTTTTTAGCTTGAGTAAGCTTTTTGTTTTTTTATAAATTACTTGGATACTAATATCGTCTCTTTTTTGTATCTTATTTTTTGTAGGATAACATTTTATCGTTATCATTTATTAACGTGGAACGCACAGAGAAGTCAATGGTTTACAACAAGATGTTTATTTATTTAATGTCGTTAATAGTCATGATTCTATTTTTTGTGTTATGGCCGTGCAGGCTTTTGTAGTTTTATTGTTAACTTTTATGGCCGTGCAGGCTTTTGTAAGTATATTGTTATATTCTGTGGTCGTGCGGGCTTTATATTACGCAGGTTTTATATTAGCATGTTTTAGAATGTCCAGAAAATAGAGAAAGCTCTGGCCAATTTTTTTGGTTTGTGAACTACTAAAGACTTGTAATATTTTTAAGTTTGTATGTACATTAGTTTATCAACAACGTGCGAGATTTGCAATTTGTGAATTTTCTTGTTTTGAAATAATTTTTTTTTCTTTTATCCAAAAATTTGGCACAGTTCAAATCAGTGCCAAAAGTGTATCAAATTTTGGCACGATTTTGAATTGTTTCAAAAGTTTATATAAATGTGCTCAATTTGGCATAGTTCAAAACTGTGCCAAAAGTGTGTTAGAAATACCAAATTCTGACATGGTTTAAAAGTGTGCCTGAAGTGTTCCTGTTTGGCCAAATCTGGAACACTTTTAAATCATGCCAGAAAAAATGGCCATTATGAAATACCTGATTTTGGCATAGTTTAAACCCGTGCCAGATTTGATCTGACACGGTATTAAACCATGCCAGATTGTTGTTTTTAGTGTAGTGTTGATGTGAAAATCCCACCCACCCAGAATTTCCCATTAGAACTTCTCCCTAAGGTTCCACCACCCAACAAATCCACGAAAATAATGAGTACAAACCTAATGAGCCCACCATTGTCTATGAGCCTAAAGCACCCTTTACTCATAGGTTGGCTCCGACAAAGAAAGCCCAACAATTTGATGAGATCAGGAAAGTTTTTCAGAATGTTCATATTAACATTCCATTCCTCACCGTGATTCAACAAGTTCCCTTGTATGCCAAATTCTTACAGGACTTTTGCACTGTCAAGGGGCGGACGAATCTTCCTTGTGATGCCTTCGTCACTGAGCAAACCACATCCCTTATCCATGATAACAGTGTTGTGAAGTATAAAGACCCCGGCCGTCCTACTATTTCTTGCAAGTTAGGAGATAAATTCACTACTCGAACTTTGCTTAATCTTGGAGCTAGTGTTACTTTGTTACCTTACTCCCTCTACCTGGAGTTAGGTTTACAAAACATGAAACCTACACGAGTTACTCTTCAATTTGCTTACTATTTTGTGAAAGTGCATAAAGGAATAGTTGAAGATGTTTTGGTGAAAGTCTCTGACTTTTACTACTCAATGGATTTCATTATCTTAGACACTCTTGCTCCTGAACCAACCAATATTCCTATTATCTTAGGTCGCCCCTTTTTGGCAACTGCAAATCCCATCAACAATTATTGAGATGGGTCCATAAATCTTTCTTTTGGTAACATGACCGTTGAAGTCAATATCTTCCACCTCATGCAACAAAAGGTCGACATTGATTTGATTAATGAGGTTTGTATGATTGACTCCTTATTCCAAGAAATATTGGATCAAACATACCATGAAGATCCTATCCAACAATGTTTGGCTCACTTTGGGTCCGATTTTGATATTGATTCCTTCATCTTTGACATAAATTCATTTTTATATTCCACTCCACTGATGGACACTTCCACATGGGCCATTCCATTTGAGCATAACTCTATCGAAACTCTTCTTTCTATAGATGAACCAGTTAACCCATGCCCTGATATTTCCCCGAACTCTATTTCAACATTAGAGTCGGATGCCTCTCCTGAGAAACCACCTAGTTTGGAGCTTTAGCTATTGTCTTCTGAATTGAAATATTCTTCCTTAGGCCCAAAACAACATCACCCAGTCATAATTTCTTCTGACTTGACCCTAGATTAAGATGGGTAATTGGTCCACACTCTTACTCAACATAGGATTTCTTTAGGGTGGACTATTTCAGACATTCACAGTGTGAACCCCAATGTTTGTAGCCATCACATTCATTTGGAGGAGAATACCAAGACTTCTCATGGGACATAATGTCGATTGAATCCAGCGATGAAAGAATTCATGAGAGATGAAATTTTAAAATTGCTTGATGCCGATATTATTCACCCCATATCGGCTAGCCAATGGGTCAGTCCTATTCTTGTGGTACCAAAAAGTATGGTATCACCATCATAAAAATTGTGACGATAAGCTTGTGCCCACCCGTATGCAAACCGAATGGCGTGTTTGTATTGATTATAGAAAACTCAATCCTATCACTCGCAAAGACCACTTTCCTCTAACGTACATTGACCAGATGCTTGAACACTTAACAATACATGCTTTACTAATGCTTCCTTGACGGATATTTAATGTATAACCAAATACCCATTTCCCCTAAAGACTAAGAGAAGACTACCTTTACTTGTCCCTTCAACACTTTTGCGTACTCTCGTATGCCTTTTGGCCTTTGCACTGAACCTGCGACGTTTCAAAGGTGTATGACTAGTATTTTTAGCAACATGGTAGAGAATTTTCTCAAAGTCTTTACGGACGATTTTTTCATGTTTGGTTCATCATTTGAACAATGCATGTCTCGCCTTACTATGATCCTTCAACAGTGTCAAGAAAAGAAGTTGGTCCTTAGTTAGGAAATATGCCATTTCATGGAAAAAAATGGTATTGTTTAAGGTGACATTGTCTCTAGCTCCTGTATTAAGGTAAATAAAGAGAAAGTTGACTTGATTACCATGCTTCCCATGACTAAGTCTTTTAAGGACATTTGTTCCTTCTTAGTACATGCGGGCTTTGACTGGCACTTTGTTAAGGACTTTTCTAAAGTCGCCCAACCTTTAACAACCCTTTTATCCAAAGATGTACCATTTGTATTTGACGACGCATGATTTTAAACAATATCCGTCAAGGAAGGAAATATCAATAACCAATAATATTATTGTCGATCATGAAGAAAAGTTAACATGTTTAGCGAACTTCGTACCCAATGAGGTGGATACGAAGAATTTAAAAAAGGGGGGGGGGGGTCCATAAGTTAATAATGGACTCATAGGTCGAATATACCAACATGAATGGGGAAACTCGGGTAGGACGACGAGTACCATTGTTGTCAATGTCATTAGAAGGGAACCAAGAGAATTGGAGAAACTAATTAAAGGGCAAAATTGGATTTAACAGTGATAGTGAGGCATCACGGGAGGGTATACCCAGCAGAGGACCCATTTTAATGATTAAGATCAACATAATTTCTACAAGGTGGCGTTGGATTTAGTTAGGGCCATCAAGGCCAACAACGAGTTCCATAGGGCCAACAGAGCCAAAGGGACAATGAGGCTAGTAATATGGTCAAGTCTATTACATTCGTGAGAAGGACAACCTCGACATGGCTAGTGGGACCAGGGAAAGGGGGATGACACAAAGAGGTGTCTTATGTGTAAAGAGTAGGAATACATATGTGGATATTATCCAGAGCGAATTGGGGGACAAGAACGGGATGTCCGGTAAGGGAAACCGTTATAAGGAGTTTTTGGTTCGGTTGGGACAATGGTGTTATATCTAGGAACCATTTGAACCACAAGTGCAATTGGAAATTGAAAGCATGAGTTTTATCCCGGGGTGATTGGGATCTGTTTTGTGTGACACAAGAGAGTCATGGTAATTTGTTAGTGATAAACTCGCATGAGAAACGATTTTAGTGGAGGTATCGTTAACACCACTATAGTGTGTGTTTATTCACGGTTGAGTTAAAGTGAGCTCTCTTTAGTTCCCTCTGCAGGGGAGTGGATGGGGATGAGGAGAGGAGATATATATTTAATGAGATTAGCTTGTTTTGATAGGTGATATTCGAGGTATGGTTTATTCTAGGTACAGACTGTTAATCGATGGTGGGAGGTTATAGCAAGACTATCATATTAGTTATCCCAGGGAAGGATATATGTATTGTGATGTCTCACTTTAAAGAGGGTGGAGTTTACGGAGATATTGTTATGAAATAGACTTCAGAGAGTATGGTTATCTAATTAGAGTGGATCCCGTTGCATAAGAACTTTTACTGATGTGGTTCAGAGTATATCAGGTTTACCGTTGAGCGGAGAAATTTATCTTATTTTTGTGTACGTGCTGAGAACTTAGTGATAGTGAGAGAATCGTATCGCATGATGCCTTGAGAGACATGGGCATAGAAGATTTGATTATTGGGTCGAGGGACAGAATTGGTGATATCTTAGCTGTGAGATTGAAACCCATGGATTTCGATGGTTGACAATGCTAGGGAGTAGTGCATTGGGTCAACTTATTTTGAGCTTCGTTGTGGGATGTTACACGCATGGACCTTAATAAATGTAAGGATTAATGAGATGTTGTTGGATGGTAGTGCATCGATTTTAAATGTTAAATTATTGAACGGGTAGAATAAATTCTTAAAGTTGAGAGCTAATACGATATATGGCCAGGAGAGTCGGGTAGTGCTGTTAAGGAAGCACTAAGAAAAAAATTTCACCACAAGTTAATGGGTGGGGAAGTATCGAAAAGAATTTAATGGAAAATTGTGGAGAAATTAAGAATACTCGTATGATATAGCCACGCCGAGAGTGCGAAGCTGAGCTTGAGACAAGTATGTTACATATGAGACGTTAGTGATAATTACTAGAATGTTTGGGCTATAGTATATCGTATGGTGGGATTTTGTCTTTTCTGTTATGAGATATGATTTACTTATGCTAGTTATCACCTAAAAGAGGGTCTAGTCTATATGTATTCGTGTATATATGTTATCAAGTGTTTCATAATAGACTTATGAGAAAGTGTTTATATTTTATATTTAATCCTGGGAGTAGGGATGTTTACTAATGGAATTCGAGGTGGATATGTTTATTATCGAGCGGGTAGATATAACTCGTGATTGATTCGCGCTAAGGAACTAGTGATAGTAAAGAGTGCGGTACTGTACGATGTCTCTTGTAACATGAGAGGGGACACGTTTACATTTACGTTAGGAAATAGGACTTTGGGGATCGGTGATATGGACTGAGGGCCTAGCAAATCTCAACAACCAACAATGTTAGGTAGTAGTGTAACCAGGGGGTCCTTGTTTGGATTTCGCTTTGCGAGACATCCCACTCATGAGACTTAATGCATCGTTGGAAGTGGGAAGATGTATGGTCTTCATTACATAAGTTTGATACCCTAGTAAATATATATGTATGTACTAATAGCTGTGAGTTTAAAGTATATTAGAGTTTAAGGCTTATAAAGACGGGTGACTTTCATGCTGATGAGAATGGGTAGAGAGTGTATGGAACCCTAGGTAATTAATTTTATTCTAACATAACTCGCGATTATAAGGGGAAGACATAGGGTTAGCAACCTTAAGGTCATGTGAGTAGGGAAGTATTCGAGGTTGGGAGTACTAGACTCATCTAAATTTTGAGGATGAAATTCCTTTGTAAGGGGGTAGCGCTACCGAAAGACAACCCGTCATGTCTTGTTTCGATGTACGAGTCTTATCCTATTTGGGGGTGGTGTTTCACACTATCTAATGCTTTTTCATGCTTTATAGACCTGTACATATTTTTGAGCCACCTTTGTTCTTCAGGATCTACTATTGTTTCCATCATGTGGTCTAACTTCATTAGTGGTTGATTATGGTAATCTCTTTCGTACCTTGTGCTTTTAATTTTTTATATAGTTTTAAACATTGAGGACGATGTTCTCTTTTGTTTGGGGTGGGAAAATTTATCAAAATAGTACCACTTTTGAAACTTTTGTCTGAAACAAGTCATTTTTTAATTTTTTTGTTTTTGCAGTTTTACTCATTTTTTTCATGAAATTTCTATCATCCCTCTTTTAGAAATCTACCTTTGTTCATTCCCAAATTACGATTTTACCATAAAATTAAGTAGTACCCCAAACTCAGCAAATTTGCACTTTCACGTGTACAATCAAAATTTGAAGAGTAACTACATTCTCAAGAGAACCCTAAAAGATCACTTATGGAGACTTAAACCCATGAGATTTGAGCTATTCACCTTTTTGAGGGTTTTTATGTATCTACGAGTCACAAGATAACTTAACTTTCTTTGGGTACCACACTTACATGTTACATAATCTCATTATCATTCATATTTGGCATAACCACCGAGAATGACATCACCTTCGAGTCATAAGAAACATGTGTCTTATAGTTTCGCTCGAGCACCAAACCATTCTTTACCATACGCTCATCATTTCTCCATATCAAATTACCATTCACTTCACCCATTATCTTTTCATATTTCTCTTGTCGACATATATTCCCCACACCATCCATATATCATTTCCGATCATTACCATCCATCATTTCATTGAGAAAAAGAGTGTTTGAAATTCTAAATGTAAAATGTCTTCATTGTTAGTTTGAAAGAGAAATGCATCGCGAAAAAAAAGAAAAAGAAAGTAAAAAAAGAAGGAAAAATATTTGCGATCAAAGTTTGATACAATGAACGCATTGGTTATTCATATTGTATTCCACTCTTCTAAAAAATCCTACCATCATATCATCCATATTCTTCATATCATTCCACATTCCTTACATATACCCCATTTTCGTCCTTGGTGAGGTGTTTGTGCAAAAGAGAAATCGATATGGTGAATGACTCGACATCCTCAACATAGTGGTTAGCCTTTGTTCTTGAGATCAATTTCTTTCATGTATCCACCATTTCTTATAAGTATGTGAGACATTTGAAATTGTTTATATTTACTCACCTCCTCACACACTAGAGAGATACACTTACCCAAATCTCAGAGTATTCAATTCAGAGAGACATATCTAGTGAGATTTGAAGTCAAAGCGTTGATTCTATAAAGGCAATCTAGGAATTACTCCCATGATACTTGAGATTGTTTCACACTACATATGCTAAGGTTTTTAGGAAGGATTACGCCATTGATATTAAGTAATTTTATGCCATACACTCATGGTTGAACATTTTATTTTGTGAAGTCTTTATAGATGGGTTGTATAGCTTTTTATCATCAAAATAAATTATTTTTAATAAAATTTTAAATTTTGTAGCTACATTCACTGCAAACCCTCACGAGAAAACTATCGGCCGGTAGGGCAACCTATAGGTTTAAAGGATTCTTGCACATGCTAAGTGTAACCACAAGTGCCCACGAAATTAGTACACTTTTTTTTCTTATCCTTTTTCTTTCTCTCTATTTGGTCGAGGACTAGCAAAGTTCTGTCTGGGGGTGGTGTGATAGGCACCCAAAAGTGTATATTTTATAGCCCAAATAGTTTCTCTTTAATTGCTAGTTCTTAATAAAAATGAACTTATATTAGTATTTGTTTGTTTTGTAGGCTTACATGCATTTGCAATTTAAAAGATTTATGTTAAGACAAAATGTAGCATTTGATGATGCTATTTGAGGTTAATCCTAATCCACTACCCTATACGTTGTCTTGTACCAAAATCCAAACCCAAGCTTGAACTATCCGAACCCACTTGTGTGTGTGTGTGTGTGTAGTATTACTTTTATTATTTTCTATATTTTTCTAATCATTTTTTATGTGTTCATTTTATTTTATTTAGTGTTTTACCATTTAATGTAAATATTATAGGTTTTCGTTTAATTAGATTTTTATTCATTAGCTTTTAGTTTCTTAGATTTATTATTATTTTATCTTATTAGTTTACTAGCATGTAGGCCACGCGATGCGTGGCCGAATACCAACAAATTTAATGTAAATATTATAGGTTTGCGTTCAATTAAATTTTTATTCATTAGCTTTTAGTTTCTTAGATTTATTATTATTTTATCTTATTAGTTTACTAGCATGTAGGCCACGCGATGCGTGACCGAATACCAACAAATTAAACTGGGCATGTATAATTCACTCGGTGTGTCATACATTTATTTTCCATTTTTTATAAATAAAAAATAACCTTTTATTTTATAAAAGCATGTTTTTTATAACTTTTTAAAAAAATCTTATTTATTTATTGAAAAAAATATAAAAACCAAAAGCTGTCTTTTTTATATATATAAATAACAGACTGTTTTATTTATAAAAAACGTATAAAAATCAAAAACAATTTTTTTATAAATAAAAGATTGTTTTTATAAATAAAAAACTGAGCTTCTATTTTATAAAAATATCTTTTTTTATAACTTTGTTTTACAAAATAACTTATTTATTTATAAAAAAAGTATAAAAATAAAAAACGGAATTCTATACAATACATACCTTGTAAAGGGCATCACTTTGCAAAAGACTCTTCTGACCAACTTCTTGGTGTCCAGCAACGCTGAAAATAACATGAAATATTTCTGACAAACAAACATAATGTTATTATTTAAAAAAATGTCAATAAAAAAACCCATAGCAATAACACATTTTTATCTACACCAAAAAAAATGTTTATTTCTTTTGGTAAGAACAAAAAAATGGTGACAAATGGGTATTCAAGTTACCTGATGAGAAATATGAGCTCTGGTCATTACCCTAAGAGAAAGAGCGAGTTTATATTAACAAACATAAAAAAATTCATGAATAATATTACCATAATCTTGAAAAAAATTAAAATTAAAAATAACATTACCATCCCTTAATTTTTGCTGGAAAAGCCAACATAGGGTCTGAGCAGGTGTAAGGAGCAAAGTTCTCAATCTGCCAAAAATACCAAAAACCAATTAATTATTATTCTATAGTTTCCATATTTCTTATGTTGTATGTAATATGTTTTTGTGTTTTAATTATTATTCTCAAAGGCTTATATTCAAATAACTGGTAGGCACTGCACAATAGACTTATTCTCAAAGGCTTATATTCAAATAACTGGTAGGCACTCCACAATAGGCACTGCACAATGTACTATTTTCTTCACTTGCATAATGGAAACTATAGAATTAAAACACCAAACATATTACCTACAACATAAGAAATAAAGTAAGATTTGGAGTAGGAGAGGACACATTTAAAAAAAAATCTTGATTGAATAATATTATGTGTTAGAAATTGATGGACGAAAGAGACGAACCCACATGAGATTAAAAGGGGTAAAGAAAGAAGAAGGAAAAAATAGGTGAAATATATAATCATTAGTGCCGTATGTTAATACCTGAGTATGTATGTTTATTCTATTTCATTTTTCTCTGATCCTGTAGGCATTAAATTCCCTTCCATAAAAACTAAAAAAAATGAAGAAGAAGAAGAAGAGGACGAGAATGAGAGAAAACCAGATCAGAAATTACATTAATAGGGTGGTCTCTCTCATCTTCAGTATTGCTTCCCATGATATAAGTTGAATTGGAATTTAACGGTGTTGGGCTCAACGAAGGCATGATGAATACTCATCGTAATTGAGGATGACTTTTGATCTTCTCAAGATAATTTTGTGATGACATTAATTACAGGTCTTTATTATTGCCACTTGTCATATATACATAGATACCTAGGTTTGCATTTATGTCAATGCCATATATACATAGATTTGCATTTATGTCAATGCCATGTGTCATTCTCAAAAGATTTCGGTCTATAATTTTTATATAATTATATAGATTTTGTTTGGATCTTTTTATTTTTCTAAATGAAGGAATTAATTTATTTAATTAATTTTATTTCTTAGATTTGTAAATAGTTTTAGGAGTTTAATATTTTTAGTAGGTTTTATTTATTTTAGTCTTAGATTTTATTTTTAGGCTGTAAATGCTTTATTTTAATACCAAAACATCTCCCTCATTGATACACTAACTATCATACACCTAACATACTCCCTATCCTACACCTCCTTACCGTACACCTTACCATACCAAACAAACACCCTCATCATCTTCAACCTTCACCCATTTTCTTCTCTCTCTTCTACCACCATTAAACTCACCAACATTCTACACCCAACACTCAAACTCACCAACCCGTTTGCCTATCCGAACCCCATTACCACCAGCTCCCATACATAGGGCTATGTTTTTTTCCCGAACTTTTCGATTTTTTCGATTTTCTATCCGATTTTTTTTTTTAATTTGGAATGAAATTTTAGTTTGCCGATTTTCGATTTTCCGATTTTTTCGAAATTAATCGGATCTAAAATCGGAAATAATTTTGAATTTTGAATTTTTTTATTTTTTCAATTCTTTTTTTTTAAACTGGGCTGATCCTATTTTTTTGAATTATTTTCGATTTTTTCGTATTGATTTTCTGATTTTTTCGATTTTTCGAAAGTTTTCCATATCCCACATCGGTTGGGAGAGGGAGAGGGCAGCAAAATGTGCTCTATAAAAGGAGAGTATCCTCCTAACTTCTACATAAATGAAAAAATGGGCTAAATTCTCGTGTATTTACATGTTGGGTTAAGCCATTTTCTTTATTTCTTTAAAATGAGAATTTCGAGTAATCGAAAATCCATGATTTATTTTTTTGAAATTTTGGAATTTCCGAAATTTCTGGATTTTTAATATATTTTGTGAATTTCTGATTTTTGTTGATTTTTTTATTTTTTCGAATTCGATTTGTTTTTAATTTTCCAAAAAAATCGGATCGGAAATCGTATAATTATTTCATTTTCGAAAAAATCGGATTTTTTTTCTGAATAAGCATTTTTTTATCCGATTTGGTCGAAATACAGCCCTACCCATACCCGATTTTGGACCTCCTCCAACTGACCTTCTCTGACTTCCAACTCCAAACCCGCTATCCTCCGGCGTAAACCTCTATGACCTGAATCCCACTCTTTTCTCCAACCTCTGTTACCAAGCTCGGGATCATTGACCCAGCCTAGACTCGGCCAACATCAACCTGAGACCCATTTACCCATGTTTTTAGCATTTTAAACTCATCCGATTTTCACCCATATCTGTTAAACCCAAACAATCCCAACGTCACATGTTTAAAACTACTTTTATCCCTGTATTACCTAAATACCCTTTAACTCCCAACATTCTCCACACCCTCATTAAATCCACATGCAGATTTGTACAATCCCCTAAATACCCTTATCACCTCACAGCCCTCGTGCACATTTACCATACCCAAATTCCCCCTTTAGCTCCTTGTGCCATGTTATAAGAAGATTAAGTCTCATTTGAAGAGGGGGCATCACCTAGAGAGCTTAGAGAAGACCATATATAGAGAGAATCTTTTTATTATTATTAGTTTTTTTTAGAAAAAAAAAATGAGTGATTGTAATTCCCTATTGAGAGATTGTTGATGTAATTGAAGAAGTCTGTTGCAATTCAAGGATAAATTTGGGTTTGATCAATCCTTCTCTAATTATTCATTTCATGCTTCTAATTCTTTACAATTACTCTTGGATGATGATTATAGAGGGCTAATCTCCCATTCAAGAGATGAATTGAAGCCCCCATGAATCCAATTGATTTAATTTGTTAATTTTAATTTTGTTGATTTCCTATGATTAAGAATTTAATTCCTACTTTTATTTTCACATTGAGAAATGGGAAATCATCCTTGATAAAGGATAAAAAAATTTGTTATAATTATATCATTTGATTCAAACTAGAGATAGTCTTATCAACTTGATTAAAATCATAATATGATTTTGTAGTACTTTTATCTTTTATTTTGTATAATTAAAATTAGTTGGGTGAATCGATCCTAGCGGGTGATTTATTTGATTAATTTTAATTCATTTTGAGTAATGTGGTGGGAATTAAAATTATTTTTCTTTAAGAATAGTTAGTTAATTCATTAGTGTAATGATAATTACCTTTTGAATTAAATGAATATTATGGAAATGACTCAAATTAAAATTGTTCAAGTTAGATTTAATTGTGTGAAGTGGGGGTAGATTTACATCCCTTAATCTTTCTCTCATTTAGTTATCTTTCACTCATTTTTCATAACATAATTTTTAGTTATTTCATTAAACTTTTAATCTAGTTCAATTACTTTTTCTCACTTAGTATAGTTATATCACCATCATAACAAAAAAAATTTAATATAACAAAAATCATAAAAAAAAACACAAAGAAAAGGCAAAAATAGAAAATCAAAGAAAGAAAATAACTAGAAACTTGGATTGCATCTCTTTTCTTGTGTTTCACTCCATTAAGGTGGATTAACATCCTCACTTACCATTATACGAGTTCGTTTGACATATTTTATTAGGTAAATTAAAGGAGTTGATTAGCTTGGATTTTTTACAACGACGACTCAACACATAAAAAGTGTAAGTTATGAGGAAACAATATATATAAGTTTATCAAGGGGGTATCATAATCCACGATATCCCCTAGATACAGATTCCTCTTAATTATGATCTTAGCCCTACTCACACCATTTTCACTCAATATGTTTATATCATTTAATTAGATATAAATTAGACCGCACCCATAGCAATCAAAGTGACATTTGATCAAGCATTCCAATCCTCAAAATTATCGAAATGAAAAATACATGCACCATTTGCAAATAGTGTGAGATTTTCTAATTCTAATCAAGATAGCCCTTAGAGTTAAATCTCACAGGTGACCCTGTTCAATACATTCTTAGGATGTACCGATCACAATCCTCTATCGAATTATCATACAAGTAAAAGTGCGTACGAACTAATGGATCAATTTATTTTATTGAATGCCCCAACACACAAATACAATTTTTAATAAAATCTTAATCCTCAATTAACCAAGGATGCATGCGTGTTATGTCCAAATATTGATTTGAAATTTTCAATCCAAATATGCAAAAACAATCAAGGTGAGGAAAAATCCCTTTACAGGGATTTTTTTATTCAGCATTAATGGAAGTTTATAAATACAAACAACTTATAAGACAGTAAGTTACACCAAGTTAAACGCGTACATCTTCAAAAACTCCAATAGATACGACTCAGTTCCAAAGTTGTCCACATGTATCAATCTACCCTCGGTATCCACCGATCAGCCTTTTTCCTTCTTCAGCAGTGAAATATTGTTTTACAAAATCAGTCATAGAGAAAACTCTCTACAAGGGTGTATCAAAATTGATCTTGAAAAATTCCTAGGGGTGAGGAATAAGATTATGAGGATTTTTTATCACAAAAGAGAACTCAAAAGATTTTTTGTGTTTGAAAAAGATTTCTTAATATATTTTATCCCGTTCAACATTTTTATAAGATGGGATGATAAAAAGGATAAAAATAAAAGATATTGGGAAGATAATCTTTAACAAACTAAAATTCACCCGATCGTTCGAACGAAACGAGATGTCATTCGAACTACATCTTGAATCTCGTTAGAACTACTTAGAACATGGAATTCTTACGAGATCTAAGTGGAATGAATAAAATAATTCATTTTAATATTCATTTGAACGACTTCGAACGTCTAGCAAATCTCATTCGAATGATAGACAACTTCGTTCGAACGAAGCGTCGTTTTTAAAAAAAAATTAAGTTTATTTATGAAAAAAAAAACAATCCTCATAAAATATAACTAACCCCATAAAATATATAAAACCTTTTACTAATTATGATCACATACTTCTACTATGTTTTTTTGAGATGACCAAATCTTCCAATCTTTGACGACCTTCATTAATAGTCTCCGAGTACTGAGAAGTAGTGACAATGACATGTTTGTGTAATGGGATACGCTAAACCAAAATAAAATAAAATTTGAGCAATCATAAAACTTGCTCTTACAAATCTTCCCATTTGGCTATTCTGGTACAAAATACAAACCTTAGCCAAATTGAATCCTATGACTTAATATAAACACTACCCTCCCAAAATGCAAATGAAAATGGAATGTAGAATATGTTTAAGTCTTCAATTATTAAACTACATATTTCCTTTCGCAAATATTGTCTTCATCTTTTGTGGGTCCAAATGATCATCATCCAAGTGGAACTTCCTGCACACATGAGACAAAACGAAGATAAGGTGATGCATAGAGTTTTAAATATAAATAAAAACTTTCCCTCAATTTTTTCTATCCTTTTTGTTTGTAATAGACAAATGATTCAAAACTAAGTATGAAATATATTCATAATACGAAGAAGTAAGATATCATCAAGTAAGCATGGGAGATTATAATATCATAGGCATATATCAACCAACTATTTTGAAAATTTTCATTTTTCTTTTAAAGATTAAGTATAAAATGATCAAATACAACATACCATGTAAGAACACTAAAACATCCGAACCATGAATGCGAAATGTAGGGGTGTGAATATTTTCCATAGGTTAATCAACATATATATTCATAATATGTGTGCACGAAGTTTTGAGACACTTCTAATGAAAGATCTCAAAGTCTTAAGAGTACAAATTTGTGAACTCACGTGAAATTGACTCAACTTAATCAACATGTCATGAACATAAATGACTCTCACAGTAATGATGGTAAACTATGTAATGTTTTTTCAGATATTTTAGTTGTGCAAATCCATTGATCTTCGACTTTAATTCCCTCAAATTCTCACATATATGATAACAAAATCTAAATGATTTTTGAAGAAATTAATGCTCATATGTAGCGAAATATCAATGTATTAAAAACTGGTTTGGCACTTCTATTTTTATATGACTTTAATCTCTTTAGGCTCTTTTATACAAAATGATGGCTTTTAACACAAAGACCATTTTGATCTTTTGTATCCCCTTCCCGTTGCTTAACATATAACAATATTTTTTGGAAATATAAAGATAATCTAGGCAACTGTTCTTACCTGCACAATTTTATCTCTTTTTACATTTGCTTCATTATAAATCAAAATTGAGATGTGAACATCGTATTTGATAAGTGACAAGTAAGTTCATTATTCAAACAAATTCGTGCACGTGTGCTAAAAGGTGACTATGAGTCAAACATGTAAAACACTATAGAAACTACATCATATCTTAAAACACTACAAAAAAAAGGCAGGTGGAAATATGGAATGAATGGGTGAACCGGACATCTTAATTGTTCATCAATATATAGTGACAAAAAATATAAAACTCTTTTTGTCTTTTTCAAAAATAGTATAAAAATAAAATATTTTTTCCCTTTTCACTATTTTCTTAAAAAATCAAAAATCTTTTTGTATTTTTCAAAAATTTTTAGAAAATTAAAACTCTTTTTGGAATTTTCTAAAAATATCATAAATGAAAAATATAGATACAATGAAAACACAATTGTAATACAATCTAGTAACAAGGATGTAAGATATGATAAAGATAAGCACCCTATTATAGGAATAAGTCTCCACCTCAATCATTAGGCTAGGAGGAGTTCTAAAGGAGATGACATCCTATGATATTCCTCTATCAAACATTGTGAAGTTTTGACTAAAAAATCTACTTGATCTAAAAAAACTCTCAAAATCCCTATGGTGATGTGCGATCGCATGCGAAATAACACATCTGGGAGTGCGTGCGAGAACATGTGTAGGAAATCGTGTGGGAACATATCGAGGAACACACATATGAGAAACTCTCCCAAGCTTAAAATAGAACTCACTAAGGAGACCTCTTTGTTTGTAATGGGTACAAATATAAATGGGCCTAGGAGGAGATCTCCTAGGTGGGTTAGGTTTCCTAAGTCGGTTAGGAGTAGGGCCATAAGTATCCATCATAAACTCGACAACCGGCTCGAGTGCGACTTTGAAAGTGGATGCACGAGCATAACCTATTCCTTGTCTCTCAACGTTACCTAATGCAGGACCGATGAGAACGTGAGAATTACGTGTGATAATTGATTAAACTAGATTCTCAAGTTTCCATGAACCCCTTATTTAATTAGAGACCTTAAACATGCATCTAAGGTGCGTATGTCAAGCCATAAATAAATAAAGCATGTGACACAAACTATGCTGAGACACAAATTTCAGGAAAAAAACCCCTTTCGGGTAAAACCTTTATTTCACTATGAATATACAAGTCGCAACTTACAATTACATAGATAAATCAGCAATGGATTAACATGCAGCCAACCCACAAAGACACGCAGTCTTGAACTCAGTAAGAGAATACACGCAGCACCCTCCAAGGACTCGCAGCTCAAACAACGAAGGAAGAACCGCAGCTCTCCTCAATGACACGCAACCATAAAAATTTGTAGAGACTCCCTCAGCAATAACACGCAACCCTCGGTTGCAAAGATCTCTCCACAAAAAATAACAATAACAAAGTTTGAGTTCTAGGGTTCCAAAAGATTCACAAAAGTAATTGGGATTTTTGTGTGTGAATCAAAAAGAGTCTTGGGACTCAAAAAGGTGAAGACTTAGAGTATTTAGGACTCTAAAAATTGTCTTGAAAAGTCTTGAAAAACAACTCCCCGAAGTTGGCTTAAATAAGAAAACTATGAGCCTAAAAAATCTCGAACAGATCTGGCCGAATTTATCCCAGGCGGACCGGTCCGTGATCATTGGCTCAGCCTCTACCCATTTGGAGAAGTAATCAATTGCTACTATCACAAATCGACAGTTGTTCGTAGCTTTAGACAACGGTCCTACCAAATCAATCCCCCATATTGAAAATGGCTAAGGAGAACTGATTGATGTCATAGGTTGATGAGGGATAGTGGAAAATCTTTGGCACTTATCGCATTTCTTCACGTAGGTAGAAGCATCTTTGGCCAAGGTTGGCCACAAGTATCCTTGAGTAATTATCCTCTTAGCTAAGGGTCTTCCTCCTATGTGACTGGAGCAAGAGCCCTCATGTATATCTTGCAGGATGTGTGGGAACTCTGAGGGGTGGACTCATCTGAGTAGAGGGAGTATGAAACTTTTTTTATGCAGAACATCTCTTATAATTGAGAACTTGGCTGCCTTAAACCTCAGCTTTCTCCTTTTTAATTTTGATTCTGGGAGCTCCCCCTGCCTGATATATCTGATAAGAGGGTCTATCCATGAGGCTCCTAGATTTAAATTGAGGCAAGGTATGGTAACCTCTTCTTTCTTCAATGGTCGGTTTGAGCAAAATTTTGACTGGTACTGTTCTTCTGATGTCTGTCCTGGTTGCTGAGGCCAACCTTTCTAGTGCATCCGCCCGACTGTTGTCAAGCCGGGGTATCCTATTCATCTTCACTTCTCTGAAGCTTTCTAATATCATTCTCACTTTTTTAAGTATCTAGCCATTCTTTCATTCTTAGCCTTGTATACTCCCAATATTTGGTTGACGACCAGCCTTGAGTCATTATGGACCAGGAATTTATCGACGCTAAGAGATTTTGCCAAGGAGAGACCTGCTATCAATGCCTCATACTCAGACTCATTATTTGAAGCCTTGAAGTTGAACCTCAGCGCATATTTAATATCGGTACCATCTGGTGCTGACACTATCAGCCCTTCTATGCTTCCACTTTCACAAGAAGACCCATTAACGAAGAGGTTCCAAACATCTTCATTTGAAGAGAAGTTCCCCTCTGACAGTGTCCCTTGCTTGAAGAGGTACCTATCTTCCTCGTTCTTAGCTACACTTTTTTTGGACTTGCTTGACCTAACCTCGTTCGAACCACAAAAGACATTGTTGTCTGGATCATCTGTAATCTCTTGACTATTCTCAATCTCAACCTCTTCCCAGGTGAACTCTACTATAAAGTATGCAAGAGCCTACCCTTTGATGGAAACCCTGGGTTGATAAATAATTTTGTATTCTCCCAACTCGATGCCCAGGTCATCAACCTGCTTGACTTCTTAAGCTTGTGGAGCACCTGTCTTTATGGAGAGTCAGTGAGGACAACAATAGAGTGGGCTTGGAAGCATGACTTCATCTTCCTGAAAGCGTGTATCAGGGCATAAGATAACTTTTCCATTCGAGGATAGTTCTGTTCAGACCCTTGAAGGGATTTACTATTAAAGTATACCAGCCTATGTACTCCATCGCCTTCTCTTACTATGGCAACACTAATGGCTGACTTTGAGACAGCTAGATAAACATTTAACTTCTCCCCCCAAATTGGTCGAGATAGGAGCAGAGGGGATCCGAGGTAGGACTTGATATCTTTGAAAGATTTGTCGCATTCCTCCTACCATTCAAAGGACTTTCTAAGAACCTTAAAAAAGGTAAGACACTTATCTGAAGCTCTTGAGATAAACCTGTTAAGTGCAGCAACTCTTTCAGTTAGCCTTTGAACGTCATTGATAGTTCTAGGTGTCTTCATTTCAAGCAGAGATTTGATCTTCTCAGGATTGGCCTCTATTCCCCTTTGATTGACGATGAACCCAAGGAACTATCCTACTCCTACTCCGAAGACACACTTGACAGGGTTGAGCTTCATCTTATATAAATCCATGGTGTCAAAGGTCCTTTCCAGGTCGGTTATGTGAGTATCGACCTTTAAGCTCTTCATCAACATGTCATCCACATATACCTCCATGGTCTTGCCAATCTGATTCTCGAACATCTTATTTACAAGATATCGATAAGTGGCCCCTGCATTCTTTAAGCTAAAGGGCATGACCTTGTAGCAATATATTCCCTTTTCGGTTATGAACGTTATCTTCTCTGAGTCTTTCGGGTCTATAAAAATCTAGTTATACCCGGAATAGGTATCTATGAAGCTCATGAGCTCATGCCCTGCTATGGCATCCACCATCTGATCAATTCACGGTAGGGGAAGCTTTCTTTTAGATAAGACTTGTTCAAATTAGTGAAATATATACACATCCTCCATTCCTCGTTATCTTTCGGCACGATGACGGCGTTAGATAACCACTCAGGGTATATGACTTCTTCGATGAACTTGTCCACTTCAAGGTTTATGACCTCTTCCCTGATGACATCATACTTTTCCCTTGAGTAAACCCTTCTTCTTTATTTTATGGGCTTACCGTCTTCTAAAACATTGAGTTTGTGGCATATAAATTCAGGGTCAATACCCGGCATGTCAGTGTGGCTTCAGGCAAAGACACTCTGCCTCTTCCTCAGTAGCTTCACCGGTTCTTCCTTGAGCTCAGGTCTTAGGGATTTATCGATTTGGATGATTTTTTCTGGCTCTTCCTCATTGAGGACGATGGATTCTACCTCTTTCGTGTCTTCTCCCTTCTTGAGCTTTGTCTCATCCCTAGGATCAAGTGCGTCGATGTTGTACGTGGTTGTTGCCCTCTTATGAGCCTCTCTCTCTTCCACAGAGTTGAATTAGCATTCTCGTGCTGATGTTTGGTCACCCTGCACTTCCCTTACCCCATAGAGGGTCGGAAATTTTAGCATTTGGTGGACCATTGAAGGCACGACCTCAAATTACTTGAGGTCTACTTATCCTATAATGAGGTTGTAGGCCGAGAATACATTTTGATACATCATGGAAAAATTTATCTTTCGGTTCAAAATCTTAGTCCACTCGTCTCCCATTCATACATCCATCCCATACATACCCAATGGATGGACCTTATCACCGCTAAAGCTAATTAACGGATAATGATAGGGTACAAGTCTAGCTTTGTAGAGGACTAGGATCTTAAAACAAGGTCAGAACATTACAGCTGTTGAACTTCCTCCATCCACGAGGACTCTTTGCACCTCACATCCATGCACTCTTGTGGTGATTACCAAAGGGTCATCATGTGGAGCTAGGATACCTTTGAAATCAAGTCGGGAGAACCCATCTATAAGACTATTCATATCTACCTTCTTTTTCTGATGTTTAGCTTCTGAAGACGCGAGATTCACAACCTCTACTTTGGTTACTAACTTAGCCTCTGCCATATGAGCTTTGCAGTCGGCTACCTCTAAGCCACCCCTGCTAGTCCTTCACATATGGGGTTAGCACCAAAGTAGATCATGCCAACCCTCTTCACAGGGGCATTGTCATCTTTTGGTGGGAGGCCAAGGTCACCCTCATCATCATCATCTGAGTCCTCAGCTCTTCTGGTTGGGGAATCTTCTCGAAACCTATCATTTCTCTTATTTTTAGGGTTATATCTTCCCCCCTAGAAGCTCTTCCATCGACATACTTCCTGAGCTTTCCAGACTTTAATATCTTCTCAATTTCATCCTTCAAGGCGAAACATTTGTCTGTCATGTGGTTGTGATCTTAGCAGAACTCACACCATAGGTTTTTATTTCTCTTATGCGGGGGAGCCTTCATCTTCTCCGGCCATCTCAGGGACCGATCATTTTTTATTTCATTGAGTATGTGTTCGCAGCTGACAGTTAGAGGAGTGTAATGTACAAACTTGTCATCTGCAGACCTCATTTTTCCGTCTTTCTTCCTTTGGAATTTTCCACTGCTACTACCTTTCTCATCCTCATACTTTGCGTCCATTGCCTCTTCAGCATTCATAACCCTTCCAGTTGTTGCTAACAGCTCGGCCATGGATTTTGGAGGGTCTTCTGCAAGCTTCCACAGTAACTTCCCTTTCTGGAATCCTCCTATAAGAGCTATCATATCTATATTCTCTTCGTAATCTTCCACTTCTAGTTTCTCCTTGTTAAATCTTGTAATGTAGTCTCTTAGGCTCTCATTCTTTCCCTGCTTGACATACAGCAGATGAGTGGTATTCTTTTGAGGTCTTACCCTAAACTAGAAGTTGTGAATAAATCGTTCAACCAAGCCTTTAAAGTTTTCAACACAGTTCTTTGGAAGAAAAGTAAACCAAATATGCGCAGCTCCTATCAAAGTGCCTGAGAAAGCTCGACACCTCATCTCATTAGGAATTGAATAGATGTCTTTCGCAGATTGATACATATCAATATGATGTGTAGGTTTGGTACTTACATCATACTTGGGAGACACCATTGGTGGTTTGAATTTGGCAGGGGTTGGGAAGTTCACAATTCTTTCCACAAATGGGGAGCCCTCTGAGAACCCTCTTTACAGTGGGTCTCGACTTTTGATGAGGTTCCCTATCTTCTCTTTGAGACGTTGAATGGAGTAATTCCATGGTTTAACAATGTCGTCCTGACCGAGTTTGTCCCTAACTACCTCCAATGGGTGGACTGAGGGTTCCCCAGTTGCAGCACAACGTTGGTTGTTGACCTCCTGGCTAGAGTCTCGACCATGTAGGGGTCAGCCATGGCGAGGCCAATGTTCACCATCCCCACTTTGAGAGCTAGCTGCGCTTCTCGACCTGGATAACCTCTGCCTCAGATCTTTAACTGGACCGCGCCTTTCAAAGGATGACCCTCTACTCAAGCGATCAAAAGTTGATCCTCTTGACTGGGCATCACCAACCTCGACCCTTCTTGATCCATAACCTCGGCTCTACTGTAAAGGACGTATTGTGTTGTCTAAAACCTCATATGGCTCCCAGTAGTCTGCTGGAGCATTATCTTCTTATATATCATCATACCTATCCTCAGGGCAAGGGTTTCCTTGTCTCTTTAGACGCAAACGTCTAGGGTCAATAATGTCCCTCCTCCGCTGAGGTGTAGGTTGGTCCTTTCGTGGTGCTTGGGGTGGTCCCCTGGCCTCTGGACGTGGTTGAACATCCATCGGAGTAATCATTTCCGATGAGATCCCAGGTGGCCTCATTATATTTTGGCTTAGCTGGGCAAACTGCTCCTTCATTATTTGTTGCTTTGCAGCCAACGACCTCAAGGTTGCTGCCACCTCAGCCATCTCGGACTGGGGTGGTGCTTGGCTAGAATTGGGTCCTCCAACGCCAGATGGCGGAGGAGGTGGTGGTAACTCTGGTGCCATATGTTTGGACTAAATATCTTCTGATAAAAGTATTAGAAATCTTAAATACCAACGGTGAAACAACTTCATGCGAAGAGTGAGGCTTGCTTCACCACCAGAGTCTCCGGTGAGGTTAAGCTAGTAAATTAAGAGATGGATCTTCTCGTTCCCACAGATGGCGCCAAAATGATGATGCTAGAAATAGCACCACCAGATAAGATGTTAACAAGCTCAAACAAGCAAAACAATGGCAGCAAAAGTATATGTATGTATAGTAGGAGATGAGGGAAAGGAGATGAACACAATCATATAAGTGGTTCGGCAATTGTCTATGTCCACTGTGCAGGTGAGTGATAATATCACTAGATGAAGGCATTAACGGCCATTGATACAATCTCTCAAGATTTCTCTCTACTGTGTAAATTAACAGGGTTTCACCTAAGGTTGTAATATATTGATCCTTTTACAAGGTAGAGGATGAACTATTTATATAGTTCTTAGGGGGTGTAACGTACCCCCCAAGCATGCAATGAGAATGTGCATGACGATCCAACCAGTGTGAGGATGACACCTGGATGATCATAACTAAATAACAACGACCTCAATATTCCCTCACGTGGTGGGAATGATTCAGTTATAATAGATTCATCTACGTGTTCTAAGTCATATATATGTATGTAAATGCTCGGCTATCTTTGATTAGTGTCAACCTCGGCCTACACGAGTACGAGGTTAGTGAGGTATGACTCTTGCCTTGTCCAAGATCAACATCCATGAAGAACTTAGCCGTGATGGCTAGCCGAGGTTGGATATGAGGTGTAATGTTGGCCTGGGTCGATGATGACATACCTCTTGACGATTGAGACTCTGAGGCTTTGCTGAATTCAGGTGATAAAATGTAACGTCGACTGTGGAGGATGTTGATGTTTATGGATGGTTGAACCCATGTCATTGCTGACCTCAGCTGATGCCCAGCCGAGGTTGGTGTATTGGGCTTGCTGCTATATCTGTCAGGGCCAACCTTATAACAGACAATTACTGACGGTTATCCTGAGCCTCTTCCACCTCAGCTGTGAGACAGGCCAAGGTTAGCGTCTCTGAGTAGGACGGTGTAGTTTGGGCATATCAGTATACACTTAGACACAACTTTTGATATCCTCCCCAATAGAGTCATTGTTATTAGAAGTGGGATAAAAAGTCATCGGCTATTCATTATGATGGATAACACAATTAAAGATGAAAATTTGTTTAGTTTAAGATGGAGTGATATAAGCTCCAAACGAGAAATCTCGCCTCATAAGGGAACTAGGATGTCCGATGAGAATAATTATAGAAATTGGCGATTTAGGAATGCCACTTTAAAATTTAATCGAATTAATTATCGTGTGTTATTTAGAAATTATTTTTTTTTCAATTTCATGATTCTAAGATTTAAAATTTGAATTCAATTTTTTCTTGCTATATTCGTGATAAGGTTTTAGCTTGAATAATTTTCAAGGACTGAAAATGTAATTGGACATTATTCTAACTTAATAGGATAATAAATTATTTTAACACGCAATTACCATTAATATTTTAAAATAATGATGTGACTAAATCCTCAAGTCAGCTCGTCTTTCCCTCCAACATTTGGTTTTAATCACGGAATCATGGTATTTTAAAAAATATGGTAATTCTTTTAAATTAAGTTTTACATGTGTTCGAACCCTCCGCAACTGGAAATTTCTATATGTGAAATTTAATTTTAAAGAATCAACCGATTAGAATTTGTAGACACGTATGATTGGTTGATGACACTCAAGTGAGAATCATGTTCTTAGAATGATTTTATCATTGGTTGACAAAGCATTATAATATTAGAAAGATGGGAAAACTTAGTGACATTTCATAACTCGAGACTGAGGATCAACGGTAGACAAAGGTTTATGTTGATAGTTTGAGAAGAGATTTACTTATTTCCCAACACTATACTAAAACAGGCAGATGGTCACGATTTTAGACCGTGATCAATGCCTATGGGTCATAATTTTAGACCATGAATGTATTGAGGGTGACACAATCATGCATCATGGGCTAGTGGGTGACAATTGTATTGATTGGGTGGTCATTATTTGGGACCATAGCCCAACGGTTACGGCTCAGAATCGTTACCCAGTCTTTGACCATTAAAGGGGCATTTATTTTGTATCACGGTTCAAGATTGTGACCCCCCAGTGTAACCATTTAAAATTATAAAATATATAAACCGTTACTATATATTTTATAATTTTAAATGGTCACATTGGGGGTCGTGGTTTTGGCCCGTGACCACAACTGTGAAAAAAAATTAAAATTTGGTCACGATTCTTAGACGTGACCAAATATTAATTTTTAAAATTTTCTCATAGTGTTGGTCACGGTCCAAAATTGTGATAAATTAAAATAAATAAATTTTAATTTTCTGCATCCTAAAAAAACCTGTACATTTGTCACACCTGTTTATATTTTCAAAAATAAATATTTATCCGCTACACCATCCATAAATCAAAAAATAAATAATACAATTCATACTTGCATGAATATAATAACATCACAATATCTTCATCGAATCCAATGCAGTGATTGTTTTCTCCTGCGAAACAAGACTTCAAAATGTTCGGAGAACGCTCTAAATTAGGAATTATGGTATACACACCCTTTTGGATATTTTTATTATGAAAGTATAGGGGAATGTATATATGATAATAAAAAGAGGGCTATTAGTGATACAAGATAAAAATGAAATAATAACATGGAACAAAGTAGGATTAATAATTGGAGAATGTAAGAAAATAGAATTAGTGTTACCAATAAGACACTTTGATGCAGTGTGTCTTGGTGAACATCAACATTATCCATGACCATTTATGTGGTTACCTTAGATTGGCAGTTTGTTAGTGTAAGATGTGGGTTCTTCGAATATTATTAGTATTAAGTGAGGCGTAACCCCTTATCAAGATCGGGATTAACACCGTTATATGTAGAGTATAGGCCAAAGCCACGGGTGAATTAGAGACAAAGAGATTTAATGTTCAAAGTTGCACTAAAGAACATATTGACATAAGAAGCATACGGCAATCACAATAAATGAATGGGACCAGTAGGTAGCATGGTCGGAGGGAGAAAGAACAAGCACTCTAAGCACAATAAAGTCAAGGCATGAACTTCAAGCTGAGTTAATGACCAAATGATGGGCACGTTGAATGTGTATGGGAGTTAATGTTCTTCTTGAGGGTTCTCTGGGATAAGGGAATTTGGGCAACAATTCTAGGTTTTTGATGCCTCTGCCTTGATTTGTTTATTTTGGTCTAATTTATATGGAGGGAGAGGTTGCTCGAGTCAGCATGCCCTCGATCCCTTTGGCCTGGTGCATTCAATGCATGAGATACTGCATTTAATGCATGGGATCTGTTAGTTTTGGCAGAAAAGCGTTCTATTGGTTGGAAGTATTGCTGTCATTAATGAAGGATATGACTTGCCAGCTTGGGGCTTACTCTAAGATGGCTATACGATCAGATTTAATGAACTAGACCTACCATCCTTGGGATAAAGGCACTTGAGTGCTATATTCTTGAGTTCCTAAATGTTAAGCGTCATGACGTCGGGGAGTGGTTCAAACAGTGGATATTGTTTGGTATATAGTCACGTGAGTCAGATGGGCTGGCACCTGAGGTACCTCGAAGAGGTGACCTCGAGGGGGAAAGTATTGAGGGAGATCGAACAACTCAAGGAGGTTCACTCTAATAGGTAAGCAATGAGTGGGCTCGAGTGACATTTGTCCTGGGTGAAGTTTTGTCCAAGTGTGCCAAGAGGGTTGGTAATAACTCCCAATGTTGCCTTGTTCTCAATCCTGCAAACCATGTCCCTGCAATGTTTCGAAGAGGAGATATCTTGATAGAGCATGAAAGCTCTCCCATGCCCTTCCAGCCATGGTCCCTCGTGGTTACCAAGCAGCCCCACTTAACATATGCATTCATAAGATAAAGTACATAATACAACATTCTATTTTTAATTACAAACTATTATCATCCGGGCAACCTTTGTTCTTCGAGCTCGGAATTTCGAGCCAAGTCAGTTGGAGGCTCTTCGAGGTGGATGATTAATTGTGAAGAGCCTTCGAGGTGAGTCCTGCGAGCTACTTGCATGGAGAATCTTTGAAGTGTGTTGGTGGGGCAACTCTGTGTAATCTATCATTTCACTTGGTTAAGTTAATAATCCATGTGGGGGAACACCCCTCCACATTTGCCCCATAGTAGGGATATTTGTTTATAATATTAAGAAATATATGTACGAAACTTTAGCTTCTCTATGATTTTCGCTCTTTGGGATAATAAAGATATTTATTCAAATTTCCCCCAAAGATCTTCATTCCCCAAGGTAGACAAGACCCCCAGGCATGCCTCATTAAATGCAGCTGTCATTTACATTTCAATACGTCACATGTGGAAGCGCCAGGGGCATTCACATGGAGACAATGCGACTATTTGATGCGTTGTTCCCCAAATCATCATCATAGCAACCTTTAATCTTCTGGGATCACACGTATTTGGCCAACACGCCAGCTACATAGTTCTGAAGCGCATCATTGCTCTTTTCCAAACGTCACCTTTGTTATCGTCTTTTGGAATTCGTGTTGCCCCTATAAAAGGGGGCGCACCTTTAGTTAAGGCTCGCCTTTGGGTTTCACTTTCTAAGTTCTAGCTTTTCTGTCAGAGTTTGGCAAAGATAATCTCCCCTTCTTTAAGCTTTGTCAATTATCTTCCATTCTCTTTTCTCTCGTCTACTATAGCACCGATAAAGACAACAATTTCTATCAAGGGTGTCTCTCCTGCCACCCAGGCAGGCTATGCTCAGTGGGCACGATACCATCATGCCCCTTACTTTAGAGAGAACAATCATAACTGGGCGGCGATTGAATAATTTCCTAGTTCTTTGGTGCCAACTGAGGAGCCAAACTTGTTAATGGACGAAGGTGAAGATGCTGAAGACTTCGCTTATATCCCTACCACTACTGTCACCCATTTTTGTATAAAGCGCGATGACTTCCCCTATTCCAAGTTTGGATTTGAGGCGTCTTCTGGCACCAGTGAAGGGTTGGGCCCTTGGATGGAGTGTATCCGTGTAAATTACTCGGTTCAACTGGCCTTCGTGGGTTTGTCTTATTCCATGTGGTTTGGTGACCTTACCTTGGCCAAAAATAACACTTATTTGCAACTGTTGGTGTCATGGTGGAGCCGTAGGTCACACACCTTCGAGGCTGCTTGGGGTGAGTTTTCTATTACCCTTAAGGATGTGTGCGAACTGTTGGGACTGAAGGCCGCTGGATTTGATACCTTCTTCGAGGAGGTAGTTTATAGTGAGGAAAAAACTCTGAGGGATGAGTTAGAATTTATTTTGAAGGATTTCATAGTCACTTACAACAAGTTCACCTACTCTGAGGTCATCCGCTACTTTTACTTTATTGAAGATAAGGCTATCATTAGAGCCCGTGAGGCTACTAGGGAGAATCCTCGAAGGAAAGAAGTTTTCGAGAAGCCTCCAACTGGGAAAGGTTATGAGTCCAAAATTAAGCTAGCGTGGTATATATGGGTGATGCTGTTGAAGGTATACCTTCCGGGTAAGCCCCACGACTGTCATTGTAAGGTCTTGATCAACCTGGCCGTTCGAATGGCCTATAGTGTAAAGATCCCTCTCGCAACCATTGTTCTTGGGTCTCTATAAACTTGGATAGATCGTGTGTCTATAGATTCCTCTCACAGCGTTGGTAGGTTTGATGTGTCTAGCTATGCCAGCAATGTTCTTTTAACGATGTTACTTTATTCTCATTTCAAGGACTATGCCACCACTGGCCACTTCCCCAGTTCGCAGGATGTGAGAGTCCCCCGTATTTACTATTGGAAAAATAAGAGTGTGAAGAAATCTCTATTAGCTCTAATTGACCGAGATGAGCGATTCAACCCTCGCCCTTATATTGGGGTAAGCCAATTTTTTACCAATAATTTCTTTGGTGAAGAGGAGCATCCCATTGCTCCGATTGAAGAAGCCCTTGCTAGAAATTTCCCGGAGCATAGTGTCCCCCTGTTGTTAATCCCTTCCTATTTTCCTTCATATACTGAGTGATCATCATTTTACTCTATTTATATCCCCCATAGGGTAGCCATGCAGTTCGGCTATGATCAAGGGCCCCCCCTGCTAAGCCATTTCACCAGAGAGAAGCCCACTAATTTTTTATTTGCTTGTTTGAATTTTCTCACATCTACTATTGCCGGTTTGTGATCCCATTATCCTACTAACCCTGTAATCCAGAGCATGAGAGCTCGAGGAGAGAGATCAGTGTTGTATGTCAATGTGTTCTGGAGAACCAATTGGTTCGTTTCCAAACTAGCATTCTTAAGGAACTCCGTTATCCCGAAGTCGAGAGGTTTTCGCCCACTGAGTGGGGTTTAAGAAACTTCACCACCCAATCATCTGTTTTTCCCCTCAATACAACCAATACTAATGATCCCCCTGAGCTTACCCCTAGCGCCTGTGGATCAGGTGGTTGTGAAGAGAAAGAAAATAACTCAACCTTCCATTCTTCCAACCGATGTTGCCCCTGGTCCTTCGAGGTCGGTTGGAAGGAACGAATCACCTCGCACTGCCTCAACGGGCATAGCAGTTAGGACCACTCGGAAGGCTCCTTTGAATAAGCTTAAAACCATTGCACCGCCTCTATTAGCCTCTACTCCTGACCCGAAGATTTCCAAAGCAGTGAGCCAGATGGTGGATCGTCTTCGCCAGACTTGGGAACATTTTAGTGAGGAAGACCGGGCTTTTATATCATTCGAGATGTCTGCTCGTGGATTTTCTTATGACCCCCAATTTGCTGAGGGTAGTAAAAAGAGTAAAGCGATTAGCCACCTCAAACTTTCGATGGAGGAGTCGAGCGGGTCCAGTGAGGAGGATATTGCTAAGGAGCATTTGTCCGGTGGAGATGTTGGTGAAGGTGATGATGATGATGATGATGATGATGATGATGATGATGAGGAGGAGGAGGAGGAAGAGAAATAAGAAGAAGATGATGAAGACGAAGACGAAGAGGAAAAAACTGTCTTAGTATGTAGGCGTAGGTTGAAGGTAAAGGTTTCTTCCTCGAAAACTGCCTCGCCCCCTCCCCCCCCCCCTCCAAGATTATGAAATCGTTGAGGATGTGATCGAAGAAGAGGTAAGTCTCTTACATCTCTTACCCAGAATGTCCTCCTTTTACTCATTCTTTCTCATGTTGATGTTCTCAATTTGTTGTAACTTGCTCTTTTTCTTCTTTCAGGGTGGTGCTCAGGTTGTTGCGCGTGATGGTGCTGAGGAAAATCTCCCTCTCGGAGCAGCTACCCCTACTATTTCTCATGTAGTCACCCATTTCCCCTAGGGGCAATTGTATCTGATACTTCATCTAGTGGCGGATATTCCCCTGAACATTCTTTTTTGCGCGAATAGGCAGGCCTTGAGAGGGGTGTGCCTTCGGTGAAAGTTGTTGAAGTTGTGATGTACCGGTTGTTGCTGTGACTTCAATGCCTCTGGTAAGCCTTTATTTTCTGCACTTATCTCCCCCTTTTATTGCTCCCTTGATTTTTCTGATTCAATTTCTACTTTTATTTCCTTCTTTAGGATCCCACGCCCATTTCAACCGTCCTCATGGTGCCTCTACCTTCGAACGATCAAATGCTTGTTACTTTATTCGAGCCTTCAATTTCAAACTCAGAAGGTGTTGAGCCAGCTGTAGTTGCCCCAGGAGGGGGTGAATAAGAACATGTTGTTGAGAAGGTGGAGGATGGGCAGGAGCAGGTAGTTGAGGTTGGGGATAATGTTATTGCCCCTCAAAGTCATCCTGCATTGTTGGCCCCCGAGGAGATTGAGGAGGAGGAGGTGGTTTAGATGTCCACTCGTGAGTTGGCAGAGGAGCGACAACCTGATGTATTTCAAATCTTCTATCTATCTTCTGTATATAAATATATTGGGATTAAAATCAAAATCTCCCATAACCACTGGTCAGGCGGGCCCAGGAATGTAGGACTTTATATTTCATAAATCTCCCATATTCGAGGGTCAGTCGAGCCCAGGAATATAAGACTTTATATTTCATAAATCTCCTATAACTGAGGATCAGGCGGGACTAGTCTTATAAGCATAAATCTCCCATAATCGAGGGCCAGAGGGGCCTAGTCTTATAGGCATAAATCTCACATAATTGAGGGTAAGGCGGGCATAGTCTTATAGGCATAAATCTCCCATAACCGAGGGTCAGGCAAGCCTAGTCTTATAGGAATAAATCTCCCATAATCGAGGGTCAGGCGGGCCTAGTCTTATAGGCATAAATCTCCCATAACCGAGGGTCAGGCAGGCCTAGTCTTATAGGCATAAATCTCTAAGTTAGCATAGTATATATTTTTTCGTATACTTTGTCTTTATTGCTAACTCCAAATGTTTGTTACATTAAAGGTGGAGGTCGATCAACTAGCAACTCATAGGCTAGAAGTGGAGCCTGTTGTTAAGGAGTCAGTTCAAGCATCGATAATAGGTTTAGCTCCTTCTTTGGGCGGGGCCTGTGTACTTGGTGATACTTTTGCACCACGCGTTCCTCAAAGTGAAAGTAAGTGATAGCGCTTCGCATACCCGAAGGCCATCTGATAGTGATAGCATTTTCAGTATTCATCCACCTGAGGCATTCCCCGAGGTGGTTGTGCGACAAGCTTTGGCCAGCTTCCCTTTTATTTTGACTGAGGGTCCCCATTTGTTGATCAAGCGATTGCTAGCTCTCTTTCCTTCAACTTTTACCGTTCGTTGTCTGCATCCACTTCCTGGGATGATGGTTAGCTAATTGTTTGGGCTTTCGATGGCATTAGAGGACATTCTCAGCAACCCTTTATGTCTCTTAGCCCTGACACTCTCAAAACTTTATTGGGCAGGGTTATCACATTAACCAATGATGGATTTTCCCTGACATGAATGGTGGAGCTGCTGTGGAGTTTCAAAAAGAGTGATCTTCCCAATGTCTATAACCGCCTCCAGAACTCTCATAGCGAGAAGGTGGCTATTTCTGAAGAACTTGTGAGTCTGGAATCCTAGTTGTTGATGACTGATCAAGCAGTGCAAGTGGCTCGCGAGGCGATTGCTCATTCGAATGCACAGTTGACTGAAAAAGAGCATGAGCTAGTAGCCCACTATCAGGCCCAAGAAAGTCATTAGAAGAATCTAGCTGTCCATGTCGCAGAGCAGAGCCAACTTGAGCAGAATCTTCCCCACATCACCACCGGAAGTTTGGTTCAGTGAATCTTCGCTTTATTATGGACGACCCCTAACTTTATTATCCAATGTTTCTTTTGTTGGTCTTGCCCTTTCCTTTGAACTTTTGAATTTTTTCTAACCTGGTTGTAACCAAAAATGCTATCATATATTTGAAATAAAGAAACATCGGTAACTTTGTTGCCTCCTCTCTTTTCTATTGTTTAATCAATTATTAGCTATGCTTACACATTAATGCCAAATAGCTTAAATATAATAAAGGGATCGATCAATGGACTTGAGAAAATAAAATATTGATCCATCATATGCCTTCTGAATTTTTCTTCTGACTCTATTAAATGGGCAAGCCCAATTTCTTTAAAGCTTACAGCTATAGTTTAACACAAAAATAACAAGTTATTGAACAGGAGTAACATGACAGACATTGAGACGTAATAAATCTTCAGCCACTTGTTGTTCAATTTGAAAGTCACATTATCTTCAAAATTAGATATCTCACAGTATCCTCAATCATGGGTTGCTCGAACGACATATGTCCCTTCCCAGTTTGCTTCGAACTTTGGTAGTGACAAGCCTCTTATGTGTCTCGTGCATGCTTTTAGAACCAAGTCTCCTTTTTTAACTTCCTTGGCCTCACCAATTGGTCATAAGATCTAGATAACTGCTTCCTATATATATCAAAGTGTCTTGCGGCGTTATCCCTATGTTCTTCCAAGGCTTTGAGTTGTACATGGCGATTGTGCACTTCGTAGGTTGTAGAGAGCTGAAGGTACCTCGAGTTTGACTAGCAGTAAAGCTTCTGGCCCCAAATACTAGGGAGAATGGTATGAACCCTGTTGTCTTTCTCTTTATCGTTTGATAAGCCCAAAGAACTTCGGGGATGTTATCATACCATGAGCCAGGGAAGTCCTTGAACATCTTTGCCAAAATATTCACCAGCGTCTTATTTGTGGCTTCTGCTTGCTAGTTGCATTTTGAAAAGGCCACTACTGACTTGTGATGGATGATGGAGTACTTTTTTGTTACCAAGCCCACTTTTTTATTCACAAAAGGAGTACCGTTGTCCGATAGAAACACCTTCGGATGCCAAAGCGGAAATTAAAGTATTCTTACATAAATCAAGCTACTAGCCCCGCGATGGCCTTTTTCAACGGTATGGGCTTCGCCCATTTCGTGAAACATTCTGTGGCTACTAAAATCTATATCTTTCCCCATGACGAAGGGTTGATGGACCCTACCAGATCGAAAGCCCAAGTGTGGAATGGGAATGGTGTAGATAACGAGTGCAAGTCCACAGAAAGCGCGTGGATCATATTCCCGTGTAACTGGCAGGCTTCGCACTTTCTAACAAAATTGGTTGAGTTTTTCTCCATCAAAGGCCAGTAATAGCCCAAGTTCATTAGTTGGTCATAAATTTTGGCCCCTCCAATATGACCTGGCTTATGAGCTTTCTTCAACACCTTTTCGACCTCTTTACCTCGTATGCACCTTAGGGGCCTATCGTGATAGCCTCATCGGTACAGCCGCCCATCTTGCACGAAGTACCTCGATGCTCACCTCCTTATCTTCATAGAATATTCTTTATCTTCTAGCACTACTCCATCTATTAAAAAGTCCATGTAGGGTTGTCTCCAGTCTTGCAGTTGGTTGCTGAAGTTGCATTTAGTCGCTTGATAGAAAAGGAAACACTTCAAGCACTCTCTTTGTATTGCGGTGGCTTCTTGTCTCATTAAGGGCTAGTAGTACCCTTCCCATTGTATACTTCTGTATAGAGGGATCTTGGTGGTCTCACAACTATTCTCATGTATTTTGATCAATCTTCTCTTAGCGTCTTCAGGTCAACACACCTAGGCAGCCAACCCCCTTTGTTCTTGAAGTACAAGGTGCCTTGGCAACAAAGTATTGTGATAAGTCGGCCAAGCTAAGTGGTCCATCCCCTCTCTCTAGATGCTTTTTTATTTCGCATCTCCAATTATCTTTGTCTTCTGATGGCAGCATCTCAGATACTGTCGAGGGGGAAGTTCTCTTTATCATTCAGACCACGGTTGACTCTCTGTTAAATGAAATCTTTTCCACGATGGTAGCATAGGCTTCCGCATTCCTGTTCATCATTCAGGGATGCCTCTTTATCCTTACCACCTCAAACTAGCCCAGTAATCATTGAATGATTGTGAGGTAAGGCCCCAAACTCATGTATTTCAATGCAAATTCCCCCGTCACTTGCTTCACCACCAAGCTTGAATCGCCATTGATTTTTAGAACTGGATGCCCCTCCTCGGTGCTTTCAGTAACCCAAGGACTAGTGCTTCGTACTCGCCTTCATTATTTAAGCATTCGAACTCCAATTTAAAAGAAAGGTGAATCTATTCACTGCCTCTTCGAAGAATGACACCCGCTCCTCCTTTTTCTCTCAACTGAAGATCCATCGAACTCCATACTCCATTCGTCTAGGCTAGATGCTACAAAATTAGCCTAAAGTTCATCACCCGAGAGCTCTTTAATAGGCAGTTCGAATGTCCCAAATAGGAAAATGGCCAAGAGATCTGCATATGCCTGTCTTTTGATGGCCCAAGGAACCACGCACTTGAGATCGTACTCTGAGAGGATTAAGAACCATCAAGCTTCCCTGCCTATAAATACAGTTCTAGCAAGAAAAAACTTTAAGGGGTCACATCGAGTTACAATATGAACCGTGAATGATAATAGGTAGTGTCTGAGCTTTTGTGATACAAATACGAGGGCTAAACAATGCCTCTCGATGCAAGTGTATCTAGCCTCAGGCCCGTGTATAATTATACTTAGATAGTAAATAGGTTTTTCAATGACGTCACTCTCTTGGGTCAATAAATCCCTAATGGACCGTTTTGTTGACTTAAGATATAAGCACAAAGGGGTACTACCGTCGGAGGGATCATTATTTGAAGGGAGGTAAGTAGCGCCTTCAACTTATCCATGGCCTCCTGGTGCACTATTTCCCATGCAAACTTCATTCCCTTCCTCAGTAGTTCCATCAGGGGATGCGTCACCTCAGCCAATCCCGAGATAAATCACCTTAAGTAGGACACCTTGCCAAGAAAAACCTTTAGCTCTTTCGTAGATTTTGGTACTGGAATATCAAGGATGGCTCGTCGTTTATCTAAGTCCATTTGTACCCCCTGGCAGTTTACCACAAACCATAAGAATTTCCAGCTCGTTGCCCTAAAGGTGCATTTGAGGGGGTTCATCTTTAGCTTATACTTCTTGCAGCGAGTGAATACCATCCTCAAGTCGTCTAGGTGGGATTCTTCCTTCCTAGACTTAATCACCAAGTCGTCGACATAAAACTCCACAGTCTTGTGGAAAAGGTCATGGAATATAGTCATCATCATCCTCTAATAGGTGGCTCCTACTTCAATTCGAAAGGCATGATCGTGTACATTAAATTGCCCAAGGGTGTTCAAAAGGCAGTCTTCTCCGTGTTATCTGGATCCATTTTTATCTGATTATAGCCCACATACCCGTCCATGAAAATGTACATCTCGTGGCCTACTATCGCGTAGATCAATTTTTCAATGGAGGGCAGTGGGAATTCGTCCTTTGGGCACGCCCGGTTCAAATCTCTGAAGTTTACACATATCCTGATTTTCATTTTGTCTTTCTTTCCCACCGGTACAATACTGGACAGCCACATCGGGTGTTATATCAGACTATAAACCCTGTCGCAAGCAACTTATGTACTTCTTCCTTGATCTTCAAATCCAACTCTATTTTGTATGTTCGAGTGGCCTGTTTAACTGGAATTGCTGATGGCAAGACCTTCAATATGTGGAAACTTACCTCTGTGTCAACCCCTGGCATCTCGTTTTACTTCCATGAGAAGACATCTTTGAAGTCTACCAACAGTTTGATTAACCCCTCTCGAGGGGATCCCTCCAAGTCCTTCGAAATGAAGATGGGATTCGAATCCCCACCTTCTTTAGCCAAATCGATCTTTTTCAATTCCTGTATCTGTGGCCTAGGTCCATCTTTCATATATTCCAGCTCTTCCTTTACTTTTTCTACAAACTCCTAGATCCTAGAGTTGTTAATTACTAGGTATTGTCCCCAATTATCTACCAGGAAGTATTCATACATCGGGTCAGCTTCATCACCTAGTCTCACAGCTTCCCGTTCACACCTTCATAATCTATAAATAATTATGTCGTTTGGCACAACAACTCACTTGCACTGTCGGGCCGCATCTCTTTGGAAAGGTCTCTTTCTATGATTCTCATCCACTTCCTTTATCGTTCTCCTACTAAGAACGCTTTTGTATGCATTTGATGCTCAATGGGATCAATTTGTGGGGGCATCCTATCACGAAGCTGTCTTGACAGGCTGGGAGCCTTATTGCCCCTAGATCACGTTCTTCTTCATAAGTCACAATCGTTCGAGCAGGTGTATGCACCTTCTTTCGAGTCGATAGACTCCTTATCCCCCTACTATATCTTTTCACCATAGTAGCGTCTTCCACCAGATCAGTATAGAAAGTTGCGTCCACCATATGGGCCTCTTTCTTTGCAAAAGGTTTATTGGTAGCTCACATCACCACCTTTTAACCCTTTATGTTCACTTTAGCACATTGATGATATGCAGAGGGTACCAACCCATGTTTGTGCATCCATACCCTTTCTACCAACAACTGATACGATGGTTCGCAATTCATGATGTGGAATTTAATATGGGAAGTGATATTCCCTATCGTGATGCCCACATTGACGTAGCCCACCAACTTCGAGTACTGATTATCATAACCCGATATTGCCAACGAGTGGGGCACTATTTTTATTTCCGAAAAGTTGGTGGCATAGAAGGATCCCACAGGCATATATTGATGGATGCCCCTTCATCCAATAATACTCGTGAGACAACACAATCATTCACCGATGCAGTAACATACAAAGGTCTATTGTGTGGGTACCAGATCATCCAATATGCCTCTGAGAACGTAACTTCTGAGAGATATCTAGTCACCAATTTCTCCATAGGCCCCTTACATTTCAGATGTGGGGCCATATTTTACTTTGCAATCTCTAGAATAGCCCTTGTAACATCCAGTCAGGAATCATCAGGAAGGCCTACCTGGTCGAAGAACTAGCCAAACTTTGGCGAGTAAGACACAGTTGCACATTCAATCCACGGATCCATCCGATCATCCTCAATAATATAAAACTCTTCCACATCTCTATAAGCAACCTCATCATATGCTATTATTGCATTGACCTCCCCTAAAGAACAAGCTCCCATCTGCCCATTAAGAATCTCAACAACATCGTATGCTTCTCCTTCTTCATATTCCCCGTCTTCAGCCTCATTATCCAAACGCAGGCCAGCCAACTTTAAAGTGAATTCCTTTATAGAATCTGCGAAGTCACCATTTAGAGTGTATTCAAAGTCATTTCCCCTAAGCCACTGTTCTATCATTGACCTTTCGGCCTCCTCATCGAAGGCTCTATCCATATGGACCCCATGGGGTGGTAAAGGATTGTTGTTCACATTGGTCTGCGGCAATTCAATGTCTCCATTATTCACATAGCGGTCAATCAACCTTCTTAATGAAAAACACACCTTAGTAAGATGATTTACCCTGTTATGGAGCGTTCAATAATGGGGCTTCTCTCTGTATTCTCGGGTGAGTGGCGCATTGTGGACAATAATCATCCTGCAAACTTTATTACGGGCCATGAGATCATATAGGTTCAAAGCTAGCTCTACCGTAGAAGGTAGCTCGGGAGGATCCTCCTTATCTTTGAATCTTCTCCTATTATTTCTACCCTTTCTACCTCCTCGACCGTCGCTACCTCCTTCTCTACCCCCATCATCTGTATAGTTGATCCTCGAGGGTATTCCCCTCCCTGAGATGACTGTTGGCCTCATCAGTAAACTGGATAAGAGGGCAGTGGTACTAAGGGTTTTAAAACTAATGCGACATTCTTTGATGCCTTCAAAAATGCTGCAAATGCTCCTTCTCTTGTCTCGTTGATCAGATGACACATGTATTCGGGAAATAAGCCTTCTATACATACCTGTAAAAGCTTGTCCTCTCGCGTCTCCTCCCTCACATCTAGGGAGTGCTCGCAAAACCTTCGGATATAGGACACAATATCCTCTCCTAGCTTCTGCTTCTCGCGCTCGAGCTGGGTGAGTGTGAACTCGTCCTTCGCTAAGAAAAATTTTTGCACGAATAAAACATGTAACTCCTCCCAAGAACTTACACTACATGGGGCTACGTGGGAATAGTACGTGTAGGCTTTCTCTGTCATGGATTTTGAGAACTCCCTTAACCTTCACTTTTTATCATTGCAGTGGACCCATAAGTTCTCGATGAACCTCTTCACATGCTCCTTGGGGTTCGCGCCTTTCCTCGTGTACTTTTTAAAGATTAGGGGAACATACTCCACTGGGTAGGGTTCGTTATTATACTCCTCTGGGTAGGGAGTACGAAAGTCGTCGTATATGGAAGAACTTTCCCCTTTAGACATAGCTATGAACGTTAGTAGCTCTTTCTTCAAATCTTCTAAACTGGCTGGTGAGGGGCTGTCTAACGACGGCGTTATTATTGTCGGGGTCGTTAAGGCTGGCGCGCCTATACCTTGGCTTACCACGATAACTGGAGCAGCTGGAGTCACTCCCCCATTTTGTAACGTTGATTCCCTTCCCACAGGTGGAACCATAGGTAGAGTGCTAACAGAGGTAGGTGACCCCCTCTAAGTAACAGTTGGAGTTGGTATATTGGCTGGCGGTGTGGTAAAGGAGGTCACTCTTGTGGTGGCTCCCAGCATTGCCTAGACTTTCGGAGTCTTAATGAACTCTTTGAATAGTCCCATCAGCCCATGCATCTGTGCTTGTCATATTCCCTCTTGCATGGCCATCGTCTCCGTGATACCAATGCCAGGTGCAATAGACTCTATCCTTATTGTTCTCGCTGCTTCAGGCAACGCAACATTACTTACCTCTTCTTCACGCTGTATGACATTAAAATCAATGTTTCTAATGGTGTTGTCCTCTGGCATATTTTCAAACGAGAATACCTCCCCAGCGAAGTCACCAAATGTAAGATGTGGGTTCTTTGAATGCTATTAGTATTAAGTGTGGCATAGCCCCTTATCAAGATCGGAATTAACACCGTTAGATATAAAGTATAAGTCAGAGCCACAAGTGAATTAGAGACAGAGAGATTTAATGTTCAAAGTTGCACTAAATAACAAATTGACATGAGCAGCATACATCAATCATAATAAATGAATGGGACCAGCAGGTAGCGTGGTCAGAGGGAGAAAGAACAAGCAATCTAAGCACAATAAAGACAAGACAGGAACTTCAAGCTCAGTTAATGCCCAAATGATGGGTACGTTGAATGTGTATGGGAGTGAATGCTCTTCTCGAAGGTTCTCTGGTATGAGAGAATTTGGGAAGAAATTCCAGGTTCTGGATGCCTCTCCCTTGATTTGTTTATTTTGGTTTTATTTATATGGAGGGAGAGGTTGCTCGAGTCAGCATGCCCTCGATCCCTTTGGCCTGGTGCATGGGATCTGTTAGTTTTGATGGGAAAGCATTCTATTAGTTGTATGTATTGCAGTCATTAATGAAGGATATGACTTATCAGCTTGGGGCTTACTCTAGGATGGCTATATGGTTAGATTTGGTGAACTAGACCTGTTATCCTAAGGATAAAGGCACTTGAGTACTGTATTCTTAAGTTCTTAAACGTCAGGCGTCATAACGTTAAGGAGTGGTTCAAACATTGGCTATTGTTTGGTATCTAGCCATGTCAGTCGGACAGGCTGGCATGTGAGGTACCTCGAGGAGGTGACCTCGAGAGGGAAAGTATTGAGGGAGATCAAATGACTCGAGGAGGCTCACTTGAATAGGTAAGCAGTGAGTGGGCTCGAGTGACATTTTTCCTGGGTGAAGTTTTGTCGAAGTGTGCCAAAAGGGTTTGTAATAACTCCCCACGTTGCCTTATTCTCAATCCTCCAAACCATGTCCCTGCGAAGTTCCCAAGAGGAGATAGCTTGATAGAGCATGAAATCTCTCCCATGCCCTGCCAGGTATGGTCCCTCGTGGGTACCAAGCAACCCCACTCAACATATACATTCATAAGATAAAGTACATAATATAACATTATATTTCTTATTACAAACTATTTTCATCCGAGCGACCTTTGTTCTTCGAACTGGGTCTTTGAGCCAGGTCAGTTGGAGGCTCTTCGAGGTGGAGCGCTAGGAGCTACTTGCTTGTGAATATCCTTCGAGGTGAGTCCTACGAGCTACTTGCATGGATAATCTTCGAAGTGTGTTTCTGGGGCAGCTCTCTATAATTGATCAATTCACTTGGCTAAGTTAAGCATCCATGCGGGGGAACACCCCTCCACATTCAGAATGATATTAGGCAAAATGTTAGAGGTGAGAAGGAAAGCGTAAGAGAACTCAACATATGATTAGAAGATACACAAACATAAATAAAAAATAGAGTTATTCTAATATATATAATACAAATAGGGTTTTCATAAAATATTTAACTAAACAACAATAATATAATATTTTGAAACTCAATCTTCGTCTAATTCAACTAAAAGAAGGGTCAAATTAGGGATGCCATCAAGAGCAGACTTGAACTCTAAGTAGTCGAACCCTTCAGTGCATGTATAACAACTGATCAATTATGTGTATACACTTGGAGTATAATAACTTATTGACATTTTGGAAGACACAAATAAAAGGCACGTCAATCAAGTGATATTTCCTCTTTATCTTAGTTAAAACTATGATTACAAATTTTGAGGCAAGATCAACTTTACAACCATTCTTAGTGTCCTTTACCTTCACCTATTCACAATAGCAGATGATTTATTCAAGTATAAATAATTTAGTTCCAGGATGTATGGGACAATACCATAATAGGTTAACACCGTGTCCTTTGGAATTTTTTCAATTTTGCTAGTTACATAAGAAGTTAAGGAAGAAATTAATATTCTATTATTTTACATCATTAGTTTTTCCTCGCACGGGTATGAAACGAAATCAAAACCATTAACACGGAATTTTTAAACTCCTCTGCATGAAAAGTAGTACCTTTAGCTAGGCATGTAGGCCTTGAAGATACATCACCTTACTTTAACAGATGCATATATTAAATGATTTTTATTAGGCCATGTTTTACAATACATACATAAATAATTGCAACGGAAGAGATGGCAATTACCCCTTTAGATACCCATGCCCTAAAATCACTTTTCTTATGATTTTTGCCCATTTTTCGCTCATACTTCCTAAACTTGTTCATGAAATTATAGGGTTTAGATAGTAATATAGATAATGCTAGTAATTGGAAAAAAATAAGTTATATATGTAGTTATTTACTCCCTTCAATCTTCAATTTCATCTTGAGAATCGAAGACATAACGAGTTGCTTGATCATATTGTAGATTGGTGAGTCTCACCTCTTTAGGGTTCCCAGAAGTAAATTCATCCTCAAACTCATGAGGTTCCTCTATCATTCGTTCTCCATGAGGATTAAAACTCTCAAGCCCTTGTTCTGCATATATTCTTGGGCGTATACCGATGATTCTATCAAACCCTATTTTTGTTATGAATGTACAAGATAGTAACAAAACAACAAAACAAAAGTTGTAAGGACATTTTTGTCCATTAGCAATTTATTATGTCGCACGCCGTTACACCGTTGAAGAAATTCAAGATTCATACATTCATTAACGGATCCAAATATCAAAATAAGAAGAGGAATCAAAGTCTGACAGCCGGACCGGTCCGCCTCCCTACCGGACCGATCCGCCAACGGACCGGTCCGCCCCTCAACCGGACTGATCCGCTTGCTGCAGATCCAGTATACCCCGGACCGCAAGCGAACCGATGAAGCCTGCAATAAAAGAACCGATCCGGTCAATCAGACCGATCCACCCCCAAGCCGGACCGGCCCGCCTGGGATAAACTCGAGCAGTTTCGTGAATTGTTTTACCACTAATTTATTTTTCCTATATATATACCTATTCCGGTGGTGTATTTTTTAAGACTTTTTAAGACGAACTTCAGAGTCCTAAATACTCTAAGTCTTCATCTATTGAGTCCAAGACACTAGGTTTTTTATTCATACAATTGCCAATCCTTTGTGAATCCTTTTGGTAACCCAAGAACACAAATTTTTAGTTTGTTCAAACCTTTGTGGAGAGATCTTCGAAACCGAGGGCTGCGTGTCATTGCTGAGGGAGTCTCTACAAAGTTTTATGGCTGCGTGTCATTGAGGAGTGCTGCGGTTCTTCCTTTGTTGATTGGATTGAGGTTCATGTGGGTTCGCTGCGTGTGGATTCATTGCTGACGACACCGACAGACGCCTGCGGGTATTCGTGTGTCACTGTATTTCATTGTAATTTGTGTAAGTTGCGATTTACTTATTATAGTGAAATAAAAGGTTTTGCCCTGCGGGAATTTTTTCATAAACTTGTTTCGCATATTTATTTATGGGATTGACACACGCACCGTAGATGGATGTTTAGGGGATGAAGTTATTTGATTTAAAAGTAGACTCTAATTAAATAAGGGTTACCTGGAATCTTGTGAATTTAATTTAAATCGATATTACACGCGTTCTCATATTGGTATCAGAGCAGGTTACGCTAATTTATTGCGTGATCCTGATTTTTTGAGGATTTACTTTCTGATACAATTTGTCTACTCACGTTTTCAAAAGTTAAGGCGAAAAACGAAACTTTATTTATTAATACATTATTACATATATTCTACTACCACTATAAGGGTGAATTATTCATGTTATATTTTATTCCCAAACTGAAAAATAAGATATGACATCGAGAAACGTCACTATTTGCTTTCATATTCCTTAATCTCCTTTCATACAGTTAGTTATATAAGAACACACATGATTTGTGTGTATTACAAAAAAGGAGGTGGAATACGACTTTTTATCCTGGAAAATTTGGAGGAAAAAGGAATTAGCATGAATATGCTAAGTAGATTTTAACCAGTTCTATAAGAATTATATGTACATCGAATTTGGAGTGTATATGGAGTTAACTATTTTCTAATGGAAGCATAAACACAACTATTTCATATAGAAAGTCATGGATTTTTAAATAGATAATACCATACTTACCAGTTTACTAATTGGTGTCAAAATTATTAAACATGATCAGTATAACCAAATAGTAATGTCGACCCAAAACCTTTACGAAAAAATAAATAGTTAGGACGACTAACTAGAGTGGCACTCACACGTATGTAGCTAAAAATCTAGACTCTCAAACATCTCAAATCTTAAGCCAAGTAGAAAAATTATGCGGGATAACACGGCAGTCTACTTCCTATTTAATACAAATGCTTTTAACAAAATAATTAGCACATAGGTGCAGGGGTGAGTTGATTCAAACCTTTCAATAATTTCATGAAATCAACTATTAGATGAGAATGGCTAAATTGATCCCAATAGTCCATATTTAAACATCGACGATATTTAACAATAAATGTAGTATGGCAGTATCATAGTGTGCACATATTAAGAATAATTTGGAGCTATCACAATGTGGTAACAATAGTTGTATATCAAATACACTAAACATACAATCGAAAAAGGTAAAACTTACTTGTTAGCTAGGTAAAACGTGCTTAACTATGATTGAAGTCGAGATCGGGGGGGGAGGTTAGTACTTGATTACCTACCAACCAACATAGTTGTAAGTATATGTTGTTGGTAATAGTTCTCCTTTAGAAAAATAAATGAAAAACTGCATCTTTTAAAGTTTACGGGCTAATTTGTAATTATTTTGGGGAGTTTAAAATGTAAAGCTTAAATTCCTATTTGAAAAATTGTGTAGAAGACTTTTTGCGTCAAACTTAAAAAAGTGTATGTATAAAAAGTTGGGGTCAAATTTCATAAATTGAAAAAACAAGAAAGGGTTAATTTCTAAATGTTTGAAAATATATTTAACTTAAGACCTTGATTTTCTGTAATTTGGGCTCGGATTGACCAAACACTGCCTTACCTTATACCATTTTGATCAGAAATATTTAATAAAAATTGATTGGTCACACTCCTGGTCAATGTTTCTCGTAAAAATGTTCATCTACAACCTCTTGATTGCTGACCTAGGTTTTGATAAAACTTTGACCTTGAATAACTTCTAATTTCCTAAACCATTAGTGATGATTCCTTAACCAATGTAAATAATTTTTCATAAGGAATCCAAACATATAGGTTTCATGGATTGGGGTTCAATGTCAAAGAATGAAGTTTCACCATTAAAGCACAAGATTTAATGGAGTTTTTAAAGGTTTCTACCTACACAGATCGTTCTACACGTAAGAGCTTGGCTTTTTTGATTGGGTTGGGCATTATGACGGTGCATAAAATGTTTAGAATAGAAAGAATAAGAATTGAGACATAAAATCATCTATTACTAGTTTGGAGGGAAAATTTCAAGTCTGGTGCTAGCTAATGGGATGTGGTTTAAAGCTGCAATTCATGAGAAATCTATACACTAAAATAATGCAAGTTCATTAGAGTTGCTGGGAGGTGGATTCTCCTAGGTTTTATGAAGATAAAATGTGGGGAATATAATTTCACATGGGTTAATGGTGTAAGGAATGTGAAATTTATTCTTTTCTAGTAATGGGGATACTTACTTGGCTGGGGACGAGAGAGTCTAAATAACTTAGTTTTGGTGTTGGTCCTTTAGGATAAATTTTTATACTTATTTGGTATTTAAATTGGTAGTTTTACACTACACCCAAAATACCAAATTGTCACTTTTGAGCCGGCCATCCTTGTCACTATCAATGCCCGTGACAAAAAAAATACGCATTTTTTATCACGGTCATTAACTGTGACAAGCCCGTGATAAAGGTTCATCACGGTCATTGACCGTGACAAGTCCGTGACAAGAATATTTATCACGTTCTTGTCACGATCATTGACCGTGAGAGGTCCGTGACAAGTCTGTCAGTAAAAAAAACCTTTCCCTATTCTTTTTTTCCATCGATTTATATTCCCTCCATTCTCTCTCTCTCTCTAAGCGACTGCTCTCTCTCTTTACCAAGTATTTTTCTTCTCTCTTTCTCTTTCATTTGTATATATGTTTTTGTGTGTGTGTGTGTTTGTGTGTACATGGGTGTGTGTGAGTACGTGTGTGTGGTGGGCGGGAGGGGGCAGGGGTGGTGGGGCTGGTGGCTTTGTGTGTGTGCATTTATGTGTGTGTGGGTGGGTTTGTGTGTGCGCATTTGTGTGTGTGTGTGTGTGTATATGTAGTGGGGCAGGGGGTGATGGGGCATTTGTGTGTGTGTGTGGGGGGGGGGGGGGGGGGTTGTGTGTGTGTGTGTGTGTGTGTGTGTGTGTGTATGGTGGGGGTAGGGGGTGTAGGGCAGGGGTGTGTCGGTGTGTGTCTAAATTAAGTGGTGTTTAGTTTAGGACATAGAATTAATTGTTAATGTTGATTTAGGATTTGAAATTAATGTTTAGTTTAGGACTTGAAATTGATTGTTAATGTTGATTGGACATTAAAAATATTGTTTCTTTATTTTTATTTAGGTTTGAAATTGTTATTGTTGAATTAATTGAGTAGATGAATTAGATGGAGTACGGAATACACATTTGTTGGTTTGTTGGTTCTCTTGGATTATATTCGATAGGGGTGGTTGGATATAGGAGTTGGTTGTTAAATTTTTTAAAAATACTTAATTTAATTCACAAAAATAAATCCGTAAATAATTATATTGTCTTAATTTGTTGAGTTGGTTAATTTTGAAAGTGGCACGACCACTAGATTATTGTCAATATGGGGGGAGGGGGAGTTTTTTCTTTTTTTTTTTAAATTACATTCTATCACAACCCGTTTGAAAGTGGCACGACCACGGACTTGTCATAATTAAATGAAACATACCTACAATTACACATAGTACTCATAGATACTAGCCTTCTAGTTCTTATGTGTACATATTCAATAGCCCTTAGACCCGTTCGAGATTTATTACCCCTATAATGAGATCTTTCGAATTTTCCCGTTTGGACAGTTTGGGACTGCATAATTTCTATATAATAATATTCTTAGTGGCTTAAAGTTGTTACTTTTGGAGGAAGTTCTGCAGTCGTATCCTAATGTTCTCTGAGTACATACTAGATTGGCAAGTGTGAGTGTTAATTCAATTGATCAATTGAAATAACACTCACACTTGCCAATCTACGTCGTGTACTTGGAGAACTATCGGGTATGCTGTCGATTTTTTCTCAAATCGTAACAATATGTATGAGCTGTTAAGTATATTACAAAAATATGCAGTCTTGAATTGGATAGGACCACTCACCCTTTGGAGGAGATGGAGGAAATATGAATTACCATTATAAATTGAAATTTAAAAATCGAATATAAGTAAGACATAATTAATTGAAACATACTATAAATCTAAGTTTTGTTTATACGTATCCACGAATATACGCTTCTTACCTTTAATAGGTGATTGTTCGTAGTAGCTGTGATGGGATATCCTCAATATGAAGAGTGAATGGGGGAGACAAATAGACTGGGGGATGTGTTTTGCAGAAGTGCTAATGAATTTGTGAAATACACGAAGAGATGTGATAATGATGAAGAGTTTTTGTGTTCGTGTGCTAGGTGTAAGAATGGTAAGGTGTTTGAGTGGAAAAAAGTTGAACTACATTTGTTAAGATCGCGTATGCAAGATAATTATCGATTTTGGCATTTTTATGGTGAATTGAAAGCTCTTTTTGTCCCCGAACAACTTTCACAACAGCCTTCAACAAGTAGGATGGATGTAGAAGGGGACAACGTAGATCAAAATACGTTAGAGGATTTAGTTGATGACACGTACAGAGTTTATGAAGTGGAGGAGAATGAGGTCAATGATGATGTACAAGGTTTAGGTGCTCATGAAGATATCACAATAAACCTTGACGATGACTACCCAAAGTTTAAAATTTAAGGCAACCCAACTGTTATACTCTGGCTCTGAGAAAGATCAAACAACTTTACATGCCATGGTTGGTTTGCACAGTTTGAAGACACATTACAGTTTGTCTGGCAATAGCGTAATAGGAATTCTGAATTGGGTGAAGGGCTTACTACCCAAGGACAATATGCTTCCAAATAGCTATCATGTTATGAAGAACAGTTTGAAAGGTTTGGGAATGAAGTATAAATCGATTCATGCTTGTGTGTGTGACTGCATACTATATCGAAAGGAGTATGAAAATATCGATCGTTGTCGGGTATGCGATGAACCTAGATATGTCCAATCCACTAGCAAGGAAGGCACAAGATAAAAAGTGCCTCAAAAAGTGTTAAAATATTTTCCGTTGGTCCTATATTAAAGAGATTTTTCACAGTACCATGGATAGCGGAGGAAATGACTTAGCATGCTAGGGAAAAAGTAGGGGATAATCTCATGCGTTATCATATTAATTCTATAGATTAGAGGATGATGAGTTATGAGTATCCCTATTTTGCTCGAGAACAGCGTAACATTCATTTGGCTATATCAACAGATAGTTTCAATCCATTTGGAAATCTAAGCACCAATCAGAGTGTATAGCCAGTGATCCTAGCCCCACTCAACCTCCTTTTTTCACAGTGTATGAGACCTGAATTTTTGATGTTGTCTTTCTTGATACCTGGGCCAAAGGCTCCAAGTGATGACATCGACGTCTATCTAGCTCCTTTGGTAGAATAATTAAATGGGTTATGGGAAGATGGTGTGCAAGAATTGACCATTTTAGAAAATAAGAGTTTACTCTGAAAGCTATATTGATGTCGGTAATTCATGATTGTCCAGCTTATGGGACATTATCCGGTTGTGTAGTACATGGCTATTTGGGGTGTCATATTTTTGGACATTATCCGGTTGTGAAACTATGCATTAAAACCTGAAATCAAACCCCAAATTAATCACTCTCGAATTAACAAATTAAAGTTATCTTCCTAGAATGTTCTTCTACTCTTCTCCCTATCAATACTGATCAAAATTATGAAAACTATCTTTTCTAAGTCATTACCCTCGTACAAATACATATTTGAAGAAGTTGTAACAAAATGGAACTCTTTAGACTAATCTACTGTCAAGGAAAATTTCGCGCATCAGGACCCCTGAATCGGTTCGCGGGTACCCCGAACCGGTTCACAGTGTGGTTCGAGAATTCATGCTGGTTCTGGGGTCTTATTTCTTCAATTCAACACTTAGAATTTTTTTCTTCTTTTCTTCTTGGATTTTTTCTCAACTTCAAATGAATATAACTCCTTTACCGTAGCTCGGATTTGGGTGACTTTTCTTCCAGTGTTCCCATTGTTCTGAACTCTTCAACTTTCCAGTTGGCCCCACCTCTGGGAACAGGCAGAAGAATTATGAAAATACCCTTGAACTTTCCTTCCTAGCCTTTCATTCACAATTTTGATTTCTCTTTTGCACCGCTTGCATAATTAACCTGTAAAACAAATAAGAGATACACAAAACCCGAAATTCTTGCCAACGAAGGTTAGTAGCATAAATGTGAGTTAAATACATATCAATTGCGTCACTCGGGTTCATAAAGGTACCCAATTTAAGGGGATAAATATACAATATTTATGTCCAATCAAATCCTCATAACTTGGAAATTTGTGCGTCCCGGGCAATGTAAAAGAAGTCGTTAAATCCCTAGGTTACCCTAGAAGGACGAGTGTTGTCTCGTGAGGGTTTGCTATGAATGTACCCACAAAAATTGACTCAAAGAAAGTTCAAAACATGCAAAAATTGTATAATTCAAACTTTTCCAGAAAATAGTCATCATCAATTCATGTTCAAGAGTCTCAAATCATAGTGCGTGTGTGCGAAGTCAAAAATTTAACCGTGAATTTCCACCTTTTGACCATTAAGTTACTTATCCAAAAATTCCTTTTTATTTTACAATCTCTCGAGATGCTCTCGCAAATGAATCACTCGGAATGTGGCTATTCCCTCGGTGTGCGTGATTTATAAGAGTAAATAAATTGGAACCAAGTTCACGCGCACAAATAGAAAGACAAAAATTTTATGGTAATCGGATCTCATCAAATGATTACGGGTATAAGAAAAAGGGAACATTGCCTCTAATTCACATTTTTTATCTCTTTTATTATCTTTTGGTGTTTTAGCTCTCCACGCGGTAACCAATTTTGCAATTTTGGACTCGGTGAGGACTTTTACGGGTTGAAGGTGTATTGGGTCATATTGGAAAAGGTTAAGAATTTCGGAATTGGAAAACTTGCTTATGATTTCCGTTAGTGCTTTTTCGGGCTTTTGCTCATTTTCTTCATCTTTTTCTATTTTCACGCTTTTCTTTTCTAGCTATTTTTGCTGAGCATAGTTATTCTTTTCTTGCCCCTTTTTGTTGCACTTTTCGGATTTAAATTCTGACTTTTTTCATTTTTCGCAATTCCGGGCTTTTTGAGTTTTTCAGGTTGTCACACAAAAGGAAAACTTTTATTTTGCTCAAAATGGGTTACAAAAGGGATGATTTTTTACAAATTTTTATGGCCGATATTTTTGGGTAAAAAACAGTGGCCTACTTCATTGTCCAAAATACTAATTTCGTTACCATATGCGTTTCGAGATGAATTTAATTTAGAGATTTCTTCAGCATGTTTTTCAAGGCAATATCACACGCATTTCTCAAAACTGATCAAAGTGAAAGACTTGAGATCCTCGATGACTTATTAGACTGCTGAAAAGAAATTTGAGTTAACAATTAACTCGGATTGATTTATAAATTTCACAAAAATGAAAGGCTCGAATCTCACCGGGTTGTTAATCTCCACACTTATTCGTTAAGTCGTCAATTTTCACTCAATTTCCATCTTTAGTCAATTTCGGCTTTATGTATTATGTTTTAATAATTTGAGACTTTAAACCGACTTTTAATGATATTTTTGAAAATTTTGAATTCCAATTTTTATTTATTTCGAAGAAAAATATTTTTGGATTTTTTCAAAAATTTTTGAGATTTTTGGGCATTTTTGAAAATTTGTGAAGTTTTAGATAAATGCACTTGTGACCCCCCCCCCCCCCCCCCCAACTTAGACTTTTGCATTGTCCTCAATCAAAAAGGACAAAATCTAACTCAAAGCGAATTAAGAGTACGAAAAAATAAAACAAACAAATTAAAACAGAAATGCAAAATTTTATTATAGAAACGGAGAATCATATGTTACAATGGAGAGAGTAGAGCAAGCAACTAAACAATGTAAACAACCACCATTACACACAAACATCAAACCAAGGGCAAGGGCTTCATTGGGGAGGCGGATTTGAGGGAATGGAAGGGGGAAGGAGTTTGGAAAAGGAAATGAATGGAGGGAAGTTTGAGATGGTGAATTTTTGTAGGGGGATGTATGGAGGGAAGGGGGGGGGAGGGGTTGAATTTAGAAAAAGGGGGGAGATGAATCTGCCAGGAACCCCGAACCGGTTTGGGTGGTACCCCGAACCGGTTCGCCCCTCGAACCGGTTCACCCTGGGGTTCGGGGGAGGCTGCTGGCCTAGAAGCTGAATTTCTCTCCTTTCTCTAAAACTAAGTGTTTGCTCATGTATCATCTCATGCGTATTGCCCCTAAAGATGTCTTAAACCCTAGGGTTCCCTAAACACTCCTCCACCACGCTCTCGAAATATGTGCAATCTCTCTCAAAAAGAGTGCTAACTTGCACCCTCTCGTGAACCGTGCTCTAGATTCATAAATAACCTAACTCACACACAACTATTATAGACAAGAATTCACCCCATACGCATTGGGGGTGCGAAGACTCTCATTTTCAGCTCACTCAACCTCGTAAATGGGGTTCGACTACCAAACGATGTCGACTTCTTCCACACACGCCTCTAGATTTGGCTTTAGGCGTTGTCCATTAACCTTGAATGTATTTCTCCCTTTTAAATCATCTAATTCCACAGCTCCGTGAGGGAATACATTCTTCACAACGAACGGGCTAGACCATCGTGACCCCAACTTGCCCGGAAATAGATGACGCCGAGAGTTATAAAGAAGCACTTTTTGTCCTGGAAGAAACTCTTTGCATCGAATAATGTTATCGTGAGCGAGTTTTATCCTTTATTTGGCAATTTTTGCTTTCTCATACGCATCATTGTGTATCTCTTCTAACTCGTTTAGTTAAGGCTTACAAGCTTCACCGGCTTTATCCATGTCATAATTCAACTTCTTAATCGCCCAATACACCTTGTGCTCAAATTTAATGGGAAGATGGCAAGTTTTGCCATATACAAAGTGGAAAGGGGACATCCCGAGCTAATTTTTATATGCGGTACGATAGGCCCATAGTGAATCGTTCAATCGAAGTGACCAATCTTTCCGAGTGGAATTGACCGTCTTCTAGAGAATGTTCTTGATTTCCTAATTCGCTAACTCGGCCTGCCCATTCGTTTGTGGGTGATAGGTCATTCCAACCTTGGGAATGACACCATACTTTCTCATGAGCTTCGCGAATGGCCTGTTGCAAAAGTGCGTGCCAATATCACTAATTATCTCTTTCAGAGCACCAAAGCGGGAAAGTATGTGTTCCTGTAGGAACCTAATCACCACTTTGATGTCATTTGTCTTGGTAGCTATAGCTTCCACCCATTTAGAAACGTAATCTACCGCGGCCAGGATGTATAGGAAACCAAAAGATGGGGGGAAAGGGCCCATTAAGTCAATACCTCAGTAGTCAAAGATCTCAATAATGAGTATCGGGGTTAATGGCATCATGTCTCGTCGAGTAATCGCCCCATTCCTTGACACCTATCGTAAGATTTGCAACAATTGTTCACATCCCAAAAAATTATGGTCCAATAGAGGCCGCGTTGAAAAATCTTAGCGGCCATCTTTTTTGCCAAAAAGTGACCTTCAGTAGCTTCTGAATGACAGAATTCGATGACTTTTGGGATCTCGTCATTCGACACACATCGTAGGATGATTTGGTCGGCGCAATATTTAGAAAGGAAAGGATCGTCATAGAAAAACATGCGTGACTAAGTGATGAACCTCTTCTTACCTTACGATTTCCAATCGGGAGAGACAACTCCCGTGGCAAGATAGTTCACTATATCCGTAAACCAGGGCAAAGAAGAGGTAGCAAAGAGTTTCTCATCAGGAAAATATTTGTCTATGGGTATCAGATCAGTAGGTACGCCGGACAAAAGCCTTGATAAGTTATCGACAACGACGTTTTATACTCCTTTTTTGTCTTTAATGGAGAGATTAAACTGTTGTAGGAGTAGGATCCACCTTATGAGGCATGGCTTTGCATCTTTCTTCGCAAGTAGGTATTTCAATGTCGCGTAATCGGTGAAGCAAGTGATGGGAGAACCGATAAGGTAGGACCAAAATTTGTCAAGAGCAAAAACTACCACTAGCAACTCCTTTTCTGTGGTGGAGTAATTGAGTTGTGGTTCGGTAAGAGTCCGGCTAGTGTAGTAGATGACATGATCCTGTTTGTCTTTTCTTTGGCCCAAAACAGCCCCTATCACATAATCGCTAGCATCACACATAAGCTCGAATGGTAAGGACTAATCCAGAACTTGCATGATGGGAGCGGACACAAGCATGGTTTTCAATTTTTCAAAAGCGTTATGGCATGCTTTTGTCCACTCAAATGGTGTGTCCTTCATAAGAAGGGTGCTTAAGGGTCTAGCGATGGCGCTAAAGTCCTTAATGAATCGTCGCTAAAACCCAGCGTGGCCCAAGAAGGAGCGCACGTCTTTGAGTGATTTTGGTTGGGCTAGATAGGCTATGACATCTATCTTAGCTCTATCAAATTCAATGCCCTTGGATGAAACTATATGGCCAAGAAATATTCCCTCAGTGACCATAAAATGGCATATCTCCCAATTTAGCACTAAGCTCTTCTCCACACACTGGGCAAGTACTTTTTCCAGCTTTGCCAGACAAAGATCGAAAGAGGTGACAAAAATGCTAAATTCGTCCTTGAACACTTTAAGTCCTCTCTCAACCATGTCGCTAAATAAACTCAATATGCACCATTGAAAGGTCGCGGGTGGATTACACAAGCCGAATGGCATACATTTGTAGGCAAACGCACCAAAGGGGCAAGTGAAGGTTGTTTTCTCCTGGTCAAGTACATCTACCTTAATTTGGTCATATCCGGAATAACCATCAATGAAGCAATAGTAAGGGTGTCCCATTACTCTCTCAAGAATATGATCAATAAATGGCAAGGGGAAATGGTCTTTCCTAGTTCCCGCATTGAGTTTTTGATAATCAATGCAAACGCGCCACCCGGTGGTGGTACGTTGGGGAACTAGCTCTTTCTTAGCATTATCAATCACTTCCATGCCCGACTTCTTTGGGATAACTTGAATAAGGCTTACCCACTTGCTATCCGAGATTGGGTACATAATCCCGACATCCAATAACTTAATGATTTTGGTCCTCACCACTTCTTTCATATTAGGGTTTAGACTTCTTTGCATTTGTCTCGAGGGCTTGACATCCTCCTCGAGGTGGATCTTGTGAGTAAAAATCAAAGGACTTATCCCCTTCAAATTAGCAATACACCAACCGAAAGCACCTTGGTGCTTCCTAAGAATCTTTACCAGTTTACCCTCCTACTCTTCGTCTAGGCTAGAGGAGACAACAACAGGAAATGTCTCGTCCTCTCCTATGTATGCATATTTAATATGGAAGGGTAGTTTCTTCAATTCAAGGGTAAAAAATTTGTCTCTGGAGGGAACCATGCGTGCCTCCCTTGGCGGTAACTCCTCGAATCGAGAAACCCAACTTACATCTCTCGCGTCCTCGTCTGATGCTCTCTCATTAAGTAACTCTCTCAACTCCTCAACTTCCCTCTCAAATTCAGTATACGTCCCCTCACTCTCGTGGCTCGACACTAAATTGGACCCTAGGGTATATCCACAATAATTTTCCTCAAATTACTCCTCTACGATCTCGTCGATTAAGCTCACCGCATGAATATCATCTTCTTCCCCCGTATGTTGGGCTATATGGAAGATGTTAGTCTTTAAGGTCATGTTACCAAAGGTGAGGTGCATCTGCCCATTTCGACTATTAATAATTGCCTTAGTCGTAGCTAATAATGGGCGCCCAAGAATGATGGGAACATGATTGCTCGAGGTGAAGGAGGGTTTCGTGTCCCAAATGATAAAATCTACCGGAAAGTAGAAAGTGTCAAATTGAATGATCACGTCCTCAACTATACCTCTTGGGATCTTCACGGTTCGATCCGCTAATTGGAGAGTGATCTTTGTGGGTTTAAGGTCACCCAGATCAAGTTACCTATAAATGGCGTAAGGGAGGATATTCGCACTTGCTCCCAAGTCAAGTAAGGCTTTTTCAATTTTATTTTCTCCAATGATGCAGGAAATGGTGGGTGCACCGAGATCTTTAAATTTTTATGAGAGATCATTTAATAGAATGGAGCTCATGTTATGTGCTAGAAATACGTTTTTCTTTACCTTCATCTTCCTCTTCACTGTTAACAAGTCTTTGATGACTTTTGCATAAGCGAGAATTTGCTTAATGGCATCGAGGAATTATAAATTTAACTTTACTTGCTTTAGCACATCTAGCACTTCATCACGGGGGTTCCCTTTGAGGGAAGGAATTAGTCTTTGAGGAAATGACACCGTGGTGGGTGGTTTCATTACTACCTCGGGCTCACTAGTGTCTTTTTTATCACTCTCTTTCCAGGGAACATCTTCCGCCTCTTTTGTGTCGGGCGAAATCTCCTTGTCTTTGGTTGCATCATGTGGGGGAGGTGATAAATCAATGACTCTCCCACTATGAAGAGTGGTCACATCTTGACATTGCTCCTGATGTTCTATCGGGTTAGAGTTAACACTAGTTTGACCTTGGGGTGGTCATTGGCCCTGGGCAGGAAACTTGCCCTTCTCTTGGATACTCAACGATGATTGCATTTTTGAAATATTTGCATTTATGTCGCTGATCATGCGATCATATCTAACATTGGTTGCATTCTGGGTATTGATAAATTGGTTCATCGTATACTCAAGATTTATCCGCGGTGGAGTAATATATGCCCCTTGAGGTGGTGGTGCTTGCACATGTCCTTGCATGTGTGGAGCTTGTTGAAAGTACGATAGTGGAGGAGGGGCAATATGTGAATTAGGATTCATCGCAGCATGTTGTTGCCCATAGCTAAAACTAGGATGGTTTTTCCATGAAAGGTTGTAAGAATTCTCGTGCGGTGCATCGAAATTACCCTTGAATCCTCCTATACCACTTACTTGCTCTCGAAGCATCACTTTGTAGGCGGGTATTGTCAGGCATTCCTCTGTTGAAAAACCCAGCTCATAAATCGCACACACCTTCTCGACGGGGTTTGGGATGGATACAGTTGGTCCTCTTCCACATACCTCAAGTATTTCTCGTATTCCTTTCTCAAGTAGATCGAGTCAGCTGTCCATTATAGAATTCTTTTCCGCGTGAAATAGGTCAGGCGCCGATGGAGTGGTGGTCGCTTGACGAGTTTGATTTTAAGCACTAGGGTCAGATGTATCCCGGGATTGGGTAGTCTCGGCGACATACCTCAGGTGAAGCTCAGCATCGTTGGCGTCTAAGTCGATAAAGGGACCATCACACATGGTCTCAACGAGTTGTTTGGAATTCATATTCATCCCATTATGGAAGAAGGAAATGATTTGCAGTTTATCAAGTCCATGATGAGGGCATGAAGTGATTAACTCATTGAAATGCTCGTAACATCGATCGAACGACTCATTTTTTAGTTGTCGAAAGGTTTGAATTTGAGCCTTGATGGAGTTTGTTCGATGTGTAGGAAAGAATTTCTTGAGAAATTTAGATTGTAACTCGTTCCATGATGAAATCGAGTTTGGAGATAAAGACTATAGCCATGTCTTAACCTTGTCCTTTAGTGAGAATTCGAAGAGTTTGAAGCGGATCACATATTTTGAGCAAGTCTGATCGCTGAGGGTCTCACACGCCTCTTCAAATTCCATGATGTAGAGATATGGCTTCTCTGAATCCATTCCATGGTAAGTAAGAAGTATTTGGATTATCTCATTCCTAAAGCGAAATTTCCCTGCATTATACGGGAGTAAAATGCATCCCGAAGTAACAGTGCACTCGGGATGTAAGATTTCTCTTAACGGACGGTATGGGGCCTCTTCCTCACCGGTGGCTGCACTAATGTGTTGTGACATGTCTCTCTCACTCAAAGACTTTGTGTCCTCACTTGGTATACTCAGAGCGTGCTCTGAAGTGTGTCCTAAGAGGGAAAATGGAGTGTTATTTGCAATTGACGATGTGGGAGGTGGAACCCAGAATTATAGAGTGTTAGGAGTGTGAGGGCTATCGGGGTCGTACTCAACTATCGGGTTTTCGTGAATGTGGGTTGTAGTATTATGGGGAGTTGGAGTGAGTTCAGAATGTTGCATTAACAGGCTTATGAGAGACGATGAGGAATGTTTTTCTGCTTTTAATTTTTTTATGTTTTTGGATTTTTTTTTTGAAATTTTTGGTCAAAGTTTTAGATTGAATCGATCTAATCCTAATTCTACCTAAGTCCCCGACAACGGCGCCAAAAACTTGACACGACTAAGAATGTGTCTCAGAAGTGCGTAAAGTCTGTCCCTCAAGTAATAATCTGATAAGTCGGGTATCGATCCTGAGGGAAATATGACAACGGAGTTGTAATGGCGATGGACAGACGAAGGAACTCTACTCTGACTCTAAAGAAAAGGCAAAGATGATTTCAATAGTGAAATAACTACAACTAGTGCAATTTTGAAAATGGTTGACTAATGAACTAAAGTGTGAATGGAATGCAACTGTTCTAAATTACCTAAAATACTAATGATAATTGAATTAAAACTTAAACTATATTATGAGGAAAACAGGATGGGAATACAATCCCTCAACCCTAGTGGGTTACTAATACAAAATTAATCATAAATTTAAGTGATTAATTAGACCCGGAATTTAGTACTCCCAAGCATTACATATATGAGGTTCAAGCCCGCACCATACATAATTAGAGGATGAGTAAATCGGTATTGAGATAGTTACACTCCAATTGTATTCTGAAGAATCCCGGTTACCCTGAAGCAAATGAGATCCAAAGATCCACAATGTTTGTGTTCCTACGCAATACGGTCGTAATAAATCATTAAATTTAGATTAATTTTATACACATGGAACTACCACATCAGATTGAGTTCATGCATCTCGGACTTTTAAATCTAGCCAGACATGTTTAACTTAACTAATGCATGAATGAACTATGTTGCATGCGGGAGAAATCATAATGAAACTATCTTGAAATATGCAAAGAACAATTATGAACCTAGAATTTTTTTAAATCATGCAAGAAGAATAACATGCAAGAATAAAAAGAGAGAATGAAACTATGCATTAAAACCTGAAATCAAATCCGAAATTAATCACTTTCGAATCAACAAATTCAAGTTATCTTCCTAGGATGTTCTTTTACTCTTCTCCCTATCAATACTGATCAAAACTATGAAAAACTATCTTTTCTAAGTCATTACCCTCGTACAAATATGTTTTAGAAGAAGTTGTAACAAAGTGGGACTCTTTGGACCAATCAGCTGTTAAGGAAAATTTCGCGCATCAGGACCCCTGAACTGGTTCGAAGGTACCCCGAACCGGTTCACAGTGTGGTTCAAGAATTCTTGTTGGTTCTGGGGTCTCATTTCTTCAATTCAACACTTAGAATTTTTTTCTTCTTTTCTTCTTGGATTTTTCCTCAACTTCAAATGAACATAACTCCTTCACCGTAGCTCAGATTTGGGTACCTTTTTCTTCCAGTGTTCTCGTTGTTCCGAACTCTTCAACTTTCCAGTTGGCCCCACCTCCGGGATCAGGCAAAAAAATTACAAAAATTCCCTTGAACTTGCCTTCCTAGCTTTTCTTTCATTGTTTCGATTTCTCTTTTGCACCGCTTGTATAATTAACCTGTAAAACACATAAGAGAAACACAAAACCCGAACTTCTTGACAACGAAGGTTAGTAGCATAAATGTGAGTTAAATCCATATCAATTGTGTCATTTGGGTTCACAAAGGTACCTAATTTAAGGGGATAAATATACAATATTTATGTCCAATCAGAGACTGAATCTCTTCCTCTCCCCGCTAGCTCAAAAAATAAAACCATTACCATAGGATGTTTTTACCCCTAGCTCATAGTTTCAGATTTGAGAAAGGTTCCAATTTTTTTATTGGGCGTGGTTGAACATAGGCTACCATCGAGAAAACTTTTACGTTCAGAAATTGAAAGTAAATATTCATATTGTGGCCCTAATATTCTAGGTAAGAATCCTAAATTTAAGAATGTCAATTATAAGAAGACCCCAACTGGGAATGAAACTGAGACAAGAAAGGCATGGTCTAAGAGGTCAATTTTATTTGACTTGCCTTATTGGAATAATAACCTTGTGCGACATGTATCGGATGTGATGCATGCAGAGAAGAACCACACTGAACATATTGTGGGCACATGCCTTGGGCGAGTCATTCGAAAGATGGAGAAAATGCAAGAAAATACCTTAAATCGTTGAAAATTATGCCATAACTATAGTTGAAAGAAGAAAGTAGGGGAAGGAAAATAATTCCCCCTAGTGCGTTTACATTGACGAGTGGGGAAAGGAAGGTTCTTTTAGACACAATATATAATTTAAAGGTTCCATCTAATTTTTTGTCTAACTTGCAAAGGATTGTGAATTATGCGACCCATGATTTACCTAAGTTTAAGTCCCACGATTGGCATGGGATCATGCAATTGGTTCCTATATTGTTTAAGCATTGTTTATCCAATCATAAGGATTTACAGAGGGTTATTATGCAAATTAGTATCTACTTCTCACTTTTGTGTGAGAAGGTAGTCAATCGAGAACACAATGTGGCTGAAAAATAGGCGTTGACCGAAGCAATTTATGTGTTGGGGAAGTACTTTCCCCCAGCATTCTTTGACATAAGTGGTCACTTATTAGTACAACTATGAGAAGAGGAACTTCTTTTCGGTCGAGTTAGATATCGGTGGATGTATCCGTTTGAAAGATTAATGAAAGTTTTTAAATATTATGTCAAGAATACGCGATACATTGCAGGTTCAATTGCAGAGGAATACATCATCGTGGAGTCATCAATTTATACCCTGGAATATATGCCTAACATGACCAGAGTTGATGACATTGATGCATTCATCGATGAGGGTGGTTATATGATGGGAAAACGAGTGAAATTAACGAGTTTGCAACATGAACAATTAGCTCGTTATCTATTTGACACACGTGAAGATGTCGAAGAATGGAAAAAGTATGTTTAAATTATTTTTAAGTTTTAAATTATTTTAGATTATTTATACATGATTAATTTTGTTATACGTTCGTCACATTAATTCTATGCAGAAAATATGAAGCATGTGAGAACAATAAAAGAGGAAAAACAATGGCACAATCAGATAGCGTTTTTAGCCTGTGGTTGTCACACGAGGTAATTATAATGAAAACGGTTTCTATATAACGTTACATTACAATAAAAAATTTACAACTAACCTAATTAATTTATCTCTATTCTCATCTCTTAAAGACGGGTGATGCGACATCAAGGCTTCCTCGTCTAGCCACTAGACCCTTGTTTATGGCATAAGAGTACAAAAAGTATCGATTGAATGGTTACGTATTCAGTGCAAGGGTGTACGAGGTAAATACAAATGTATAGAACTCAGGCATTTCATACAAGGATCTTACTTTCTTTCGAGCAAGCGCAAAAGATAAAAACCTCGTTGAAGCTGAAATGACTTACTATGGTGTAATTCGAAATATATTCGAATTGGACTATGTAAGCTTTAAAGAGGTCATATTTTACTGTGATTGGGTAAGAGTTAAGGATAAAAATGCTTGTAAAGCTAATCCTGACACCAATTTGATCGTGGTTGACTTTTCCAAGTTGAAGAGCAACGAACACGTGAGCGATGCGCCGTTTGTTTGTGCATTTCAAAAGGTCAACCAAGTATTTTACTCCGATTATATTAACAATGAGTTATGGTCAATCGTCATACATGCACCAAAGTGTCTAAACAGTAGTGTGGATGACTTGATTGCTCCTACCAAATATGAATCCATTTTTTATGATAACCCAAATTTGAAACAATTTTTTAATTTGTAATAAGTATTCCAATTTAGCGCATGTACTAGTGTTTTATTATTATCGAAAATCGGTTTAATGCTTTTAATTCATTTGTACTTGATCATTTTAACTTTTTTTATCGTTCTCTCTTTCCTTTGTATATGTGTGTGAGTTAAACAGTAAAAAGTATTCCAATTTTTAGATTAATGTTTTTTATTCATTTGTACTTGATTACATTAGCGCATGTACTATTTTGACTTAATATTTGCATGTCTTCTTCTAATTCATTTTGAATTTTTACAAATCACAACATTTTTTTTAAAGAAAATGTCCCCTTCGGGGACTAAGGTAAGGATGATGATGATGATAATGATGATGTCTTCTGGGCCCAGCGGTAGTGGAAGCGACGAGGGCTCCTCGGCCCCTACGCTACCAAAATGGGGCAAATTGTGAATGGCCATCGAGAACAAGACGCGGATATTAGCTAGGTCCCTCGAGCTTCTAAATACGATTATCGGTCCAGGGTGAGCTCAAGTTAGCTATTTGGGCTGCACTACAGGTAATGTATTTATATTTTAATTTCAATTTCAATTTTAATTTATATTTATTCGCAACTGACATAGTATTTTTTTGACAGGAACAATTCAGCCTGGCCCTAAACTCCGCGATTCTATCTTGGAGCAGTTGAGGGAGAAACACAAGACATGGAAGAAAAAATTTCAGGGTCAGTACATTGGGAAGACCGGAGACTCTATTATTAGAATGTGTGAGTCCGTCCTGCCAAAGGAGATGATCTCATTGGCATAAAGGCAAAAGTTCATTGACAATTAGATCGAGGAGCGACAATTGGCAGCTTGCCAATCTGGGAGGGAAAATCGGGCAAAAAAAATGAACATGCACTACTTCGGTCGGATGTCTTACGCCGAGGTGGAGCGTAGGATGATGGTAAGTTATTATTTTTCTATAATTACAGAATTATGTTATTCTGCATTATTTTACTCTGCTAGCCCGGTACTAATTTTGCATTATTTTATTTCAGGGGACGGGGAGTGGCCCTGTGGTAGGCCACATAGGCTCGATGCCTATCTGGAAATTTGGACAAAATAATGGGAAGGATAAGGAGGTGTCTCTGAGCATCGCGGCCACGATTGTAAGTAATCCGACAGTTAACTTTTTGTTAATTACGTTATAATTTTTTTGTTTACTTATTTAACTAATCGTTTGCTTTTTGTCCATTCAGGCAAAGCTTAAGGAAGTGCATGAGTCCCAGTCCGATGCCAACAAGGCATCTTTGTCCACGTACGCACTCAGCCAAGTTCTTGGCACTAATCGCAAGGGGAGGACAAGGGGGTGAGATCGCGGGTGGCCAAATCTAGGACCATCGGATTAGAGACGAGCAACATTGGGTTGAATCGTTAGGTGGACTCGCATGATGCGAAGCTATCAAGGTTTGAAGCAACCGTCCAAGATATGTTCTCATTCGTGAAGAGTTCGTTGGGAGAAAGGGGGAAGGGGAAGGGGGAGGAGAAGGTGGGGGAGGAGGATGAGGATGTGACATCGCTGCTTCATCGCCGACACGTGCGGACTCACCGATTGATGATCCAGTCCCCTACTTGGCTCCCTTCAAGCGGCCTATATCAACAATTGGTTGGCCAAGGGCATTTATAATCGACGTATTTGATGGAATGCATATAGGGAGGGGGCTGAGGGACTCTAATACCATCCAGGGTATGTTGGTTCATGGATGGGCGCTTCAAGACATCGAAACCAACGTGCTCATCACGCATGTGATAATCGGGAAGGAGAACTCCCCATTGTGGTTGCGCAAAAATGCGGCGTGATGCATATTCAGGGGTGTCTCGTGTGGACCTACTTCCTCCTCAAACCTACCATATGACATTATTTGTATCTATTTTATTTGAACACTTGCATTATATTTGTATTGTTTTGATTTGTTACATTTTGGTTTGGATATGGAATTATATATGCAATGATTTGGTGCATTCTTTCTATTTTATTTGGATATATGCTATTTAAGCATGCACAATTTTTCTATAAAAGGTATAAATATACTACTTGGTAGTGGCAGTAGCCAAACTGGCTAGCAGATTTTCTTTATATTCTGCCCAGATTTGTCACGGTCAGTGACCGTGATAATTTTTTAAAGATTGTCACGGGTTTATCACGGTCATTGACCATGACAACAAAAGTTATCACCCCCAGAATTGTCACGATCATTGACCTTGAAAAGTCCAACTTATCAAGGTCAATGACCGTGACAATCCGACAAATTTGCTATAGTGTTACATATTTTAGGGGCATTTGCATAATTTATGAAAGTTTAAGGGTTAAGGTTATAAAATTAAATTAGTTGAGGTCTAAAGGTTCAATTTGATATAAAGTTTGGATCTTGGGGTGAAATATAGGTTAAGTTACACTTTTTTCAAAGTTTAGAGAAGGTAATTTGGTCATTTTGCAACGTTGGGGGTACTTAAGTAAGCAAAGTTGTAGATTTTTAGGCGTTGTTTCAGCTTTATTAGGATCTTTTTAAATTTTATTAAATTATAGGGGAGATATGAGGTGATATATATAATTATCGGATCCTACTTGATCGGTCTAGCATTTAGAATTATGTGGATATCATAGTCTACTTACCAAATAAAAAATACATCCTCGAATTTACCAGTAAAAGTCTCGGGATATTGTTTCTTTATTGCCTATTCTAGTTCCCACGTGGCTTCTTACTGATTTTGGTGTTCCCATAATATTTTTACTAAAGGAATTTCTTTCATTCTGAGAAATTTTACATGACGATATAAGACTTGAATATAGTGTTCTTCAAACTCATGATTTGGTTTAACAGAGATTTTGTTCCATGTAATCACATGTGTTGGGCCTGGAATATATCAATGCAACTAAAACACATGGAATACATTATGAATACTAGATAATTTGAGGGGTAAATTTAACTCATAAGCCACAGGGCTAACACATTTAATAAGACTAAATGGTATGATGTATCTTCATGCTAGTTTTTCTTTCTTTTCGAAACGTAGGATTCCTTTGCGGGGAGAAACTTCCAGTAATACTTGATTGGAAACTTGAAATTATAAGGGATTTCTGTGATTATGAAAGTAACTCTTTTTTTCAATCTTGGAACGTCTTGAGTCTTTCCCTGCTCTGTTGCATCTTCTCGATAGTTTCTTGGATTATTTCAGGACCAAATTTCTTATTGTTTACTAATTTGGCCCAACATGCTAGTGATCGGCATGGCCTTGCATACAAGGCTTTAAATAGGATGGCTTTGATACTTGACTGGTAACTATTGTTACATGAAAACTAAATTAATTATAATTATTTACTCCAATTGTCGAACATATCTAAAGTATAGCTCTTAACATGTTTTTCAATATTTGAATAGTGCGTTAAGATTCTATATCAGTCTGAGGATGAAATGCGGTATTAAGATGAAGTTTAGTACCCATTGCAGTTTGGAGTGCTTGTCAAAATCTACCTACAAATCGAGAATCTTAATCTGATACTATAGATAAATTGATTCCATGTAATCAAACAATTTCTCAAATATAGAGTTTACTGAGCTTTTCGAAAGAATCAACAGTTTTCACTAGGAGAAAATGGGTAGATTTAGTGAGTCGGTCTTCAATCAGCAATATAGACTTGTATCCTACGGGCGTACGAGGCATTCCACTGTACATATCTATGGCGATGTGATCCCATTTACATTCAGGAATCAAAGGAGGTTGGAGAATTCCACTAGGACATTGGTGTTCTATCTTTACTTGCTGACAAGTCAGACATCTTGTCACAAAGTTCTCGATATTATTTCACATATTTGGACACCAATATTTTTTCTTACGTACATGATACATTTTGGAGCTTCTAGGATGTAATATGAATTTTGGATGATGAGCTTCTTGCAATACCTCTTATCTTAATGATGATTCATTAGGTACATAAAATATATTTTTAAAATATAGACCTACGTCCCTATCATATGATAACTCTCGAGTCTTACTTTTGGTTTGTTATTTCATTGCAAAGGGATTTTGGAGTTGTTATTCTAAGATTTTCTTCTTCAAGTTTGGGTAAGTAATAAAATTGGTGAATTTTGAAAAAGTCGGGGTTGGATAAAGATCATACTTGTCTATGATAACATTAATATCCCAAAAAATCTTATTGTTAAGTCTCCCTACAAGATTACGGCTAAAGTCATCGGCTATAACATTTATTTTTCCCGGATGGTAATCTAACTTGAATCTATAATCTTCCAAAAATTCCATCCAACGTCTCTATCTCAAATTCAATTCCGCTTAAGTAAATATGTATTTCAAACTTTCATGATATAAAAATACTAACTCAAGATCATGCAAAAGATAATTAGATTCATAAATCAAGTTATCAAGATCCATACTCAGTTACCTGTCCCATTTTATTATGACACAACCTAAACCTTGGAATAAGGCATCTGTGTATACGTCGTCGTTTAGATTACTAGAAGGCATGGTTAGGAAAGGGGCAGTAGTCAACTTGTTCTTCAAAGTTTGGAATGTCTGCTCACACTCGACAGTCCACACAAATGGCATTTCCTTCCTAGTTAACTTCGTTAAGGGAAGAGCGATTCTGGAAAATTCTTCTATGAAACGCCAATAATAACTAGCTAACTCGAGAAAACTCTTCACCTTGGTGTCATTAGTGGGATTTTTCTATTTTAAAATGGCGGAGACTTTAGCTGGATCGAGTTGGATTCCACTTTCAAAAATCACATATCCTAAGAACTATACTTCTTTCATCTAGAAATAACATTTGCTCTTCGTAGCATACGATCGATAGTTTCTCAAGGCACCTAATACTATTTCTAATCGTTGGGCATGTTCTTCATGATTCTAGGAATAAATGAGGATGTCGTCAATGAATATGATAATGAATTGATAAAGAAAAGGTCAAAATATTCGGTGCATTAGATCCATAAAAGCTACAGCGGCATTGATTAATCCAAAAGACATTACGATAAATTCAAAATGTACATGATGAGTTCGAAAATCATTTTTTGTACTATCTTCTTCTGTTACTTGCGATTGATGGAAACCAGATCACAAACCTATTTTTGAAAATATTCTTGCACCCCTAAGTATATTGAATAATTCTCTAGTTCTAGGTAACGGATATTTATTCTTAATTGTTACCAAATTCAACTTACGGTAATCTATGCATAACCTAAATTTTTTATCACTCTTCTTTACAAACAACATATGATCTCCCTATGGAGATGAACTAAGGCGAATAAAACATTTTTCAAATAGATCATCTGGTTAGGTATGAAGTTCACGATGTTCTAAAGGACCCATTCGATACGAAGGTATCGAAATAGGGGACGTATTTGAATAAAGGTTAATGGTAAATTCAATTTCTCGTGAGGATGGTATTCCTGGCAGTTCTTCTAGAAAAACATCCTCGAATTGTATTAAAATTATAAGACATAAAAGATAGGTGGTACTTTGGATTTGGGAAGTTGAAGTTTTAAAATGACATTTTCCTTAAAACATAAAAGAATAATTTTCTTGGTCTCGAAAGTATACTCCCCTTAAATAACAATCTATATAAGCGTGATGTTTGGATAATACATCCATTACGATAATAATATCGAATGCATGTATATTTAAGATTATTAACTTTACTAAGAGTATACCTAAGCCTAGCTGAATTTCATAATTATTATACCATTGAGTAGGTGTGCTAACCTCACCGGTAGGTAATTCTACTTCCAAGGGAGTGTTTAATGACTTTGGTAAAATTTGTATAACATTAGCTAGATTAAGGCCAATGAATGAATTGGTTGAAAAAGAATAAAAAAAAAAGAGTGGGATAATTATAAAAGAATATTGTAGCTTCTACCACGTTGTATGAATTTCGTATAGGCAATATGACACAATTTTTCCCGTAATTAGGGATTGATTCTTGCTTTCTTTGAGCATTATTAGGCCTGCACAAATTATAGGAAGGAGCTATTTCTCTGGGTATCAAACTATTACCTGATCAATTTTGAGTCACGAAGGGATACAACTTAGGACACTGCTGATGTATGTCCTACTTCTTAGCACTCATGGTATCAAATTACTGGATGTGTGGTGATGTGGTGAATCTGAGAATAAACTTGTCTACTAGAGCTGGGATAAGGTTAGTTTCAAAACCTGGATAAATTTCTAACAATGGAATTATTCTTATTAATAGGATTAGGTGAATGTACATATCCACCTTATGATGGATTGCATTCAACAATCGAAGTGACATCAATAAGTTAGAAAACTTTCAGATTTGCAAAGGGGTAATGAAGGTTTTGATTCTCGGGTGCAGCCCTGTCTCAAATTGCTTACATTTCTTGTTCTCAGTCTCCTAATAGTTCGGGACAATTCTATAAACTTAGGTTCATACTAGGCCACGAATAGATTATCTTATTATAATCTCAAAAAATGTATAATCAATTAGTTGATCTCTTTTAATTTTGAAAAGTACTATTTGAAGAAGATTTCTTCAAACTATTCCCAGGTTAGGGAAGCTACATTTTGACTTCAGGTTACAGCTTGCCACCAGAAATCCACTTCACCTTCACACATGTAAGATACCAAAACTACTCGTAGATTTGTAGTAATTCCTACTCCATTGAATATCTTCGTAATTTGACGTATCCATTTCTCAGCCTCACTTACTCCTAGCTTCCTAAGAAATGGAAGGGGTCATTGTCTCAGAAATTCTTTGAGAGCATTCATTTGACGTGCTTCATTGGTAACTTCTTCTTAAACTTGGTGTGGAACCGATGCTTGTTGCTTATGGCTAGAGATATTAATTCTTCAAGTAATTTCATAATTTCTTCAATATAAGTCTTCTCAGTTCGAGTTTTGGTGGAAGGAGCGTGAATGTTAACCATCCTAAAGCATAATATAACATTTGCATAGTGAAGATATATAAGAATAAAATGTTAAAGAGAGAGCATATAAAATCAACTCTAAGTTTGTTGTATTAAAGAGAAGGTTTATTACAACTACCAAGTTATATGAACATAGTATTACATAACCTAACACATTTCAAACACTCTAATTTTTATATAACCCTTAGTGTCTAACCCATCTATATTTGTAGTGTTGTCACAACTACTTTTTAGATATATTGCGGACATGAGAAGGTAGGTCATTTTATTCTTTAATCTGAAACCACAACGTCGATCTCAAAAGGATCAGAGTCGGGGACGAAGTCAAAGTATTGAGTGCGGATGGGTTCTCATTAGTGGAGCTACTAGAAGATCCCGAAGAAAGCCCAATAAGTTCTCCATTCTAGGTATCTTAAGGGTAAAGTGGGGGTGGGGACTGAACATCGCTCCATGCAAGGTTAATGGCTTCCCGAAGAATGATCTAATCATCTACATACTCTCACATTTTTCTCATTAGTTGAGCTTCACTGGAGATGCGATTCGCCAATACTTATTGCTTCACAGCACTACTAGAATTTATCATGCCATATCAACTTCCTGAACCATAGTGCTAAGTCTTAAAAAAGCTTATTCCCTTACTATGTTTTCCCATCTATTATTGGAAATTATATCGAGGATGAAAAGCAAAGAGTCCTAAGGATTCATGCTACAAAAAGTAATGAAGGTAAATAAGTTATGAAAAGTGTATAATAATTAATATGCTATATTATTCCCTGATAGGAGTCTAACCCGATGTATTTTGAAAACACACACTTATAACAACTTGTCACGCCCTATTTTTGGTATGAATGTACAAGATAATAACAAATAAATGAAACTAAAGCTAAGGCAAAAAACGTAACTCTATTCATTAATACATTATTACATATATTCAACTACCACTGCATGGGTGAATTATTCATGTTAAATTTTATTCCCAAACTGAAAAATAACATAGGTCATCGAGAAATGCCACTCTTCATTTCAATCTTCCTTAATATCCTTCTATATAGTTATATTAGCAAACATATGATCCGTGCATATAACAAAAAGGGAGGGGGGATACAGTTTCCTTCTCCTGGAACATCTAGTGGAAAATGGAATTAGCACAAAATGCTGAGTAGATTTTAACCAGTTTATAGCAACTATATATAGAGAGAAGTTGGAGTGTATATGGAGTTAACTGTTTGCTAAAGTATGCATAAACAAAACTATTTCATGAATAAAGATAAGAAATTTTAAACTAATAATCCCATACTTACCAATTAACTAATTTGTATTTAGAAATTATTAAGCATGATTGGTATAACCAAATAATAATGTCGACTTAAAACCTTTGGGAAAAAATAAACAGTTAGGAAAACTAATTAGAGCGGCACTCATATGTATGTAACTATAAATTCGGTCTCTCAAACATTTAAGACCTTAGGCCAAGTAGGAAAATTTCGTAGGAAAACATGACAGTCTACTCCCTAGTTAATACTGATGTTTATCAAAAAAATAATTAGCACATAGGTGCACGGGTGAACTAATTCAATCATTTCAATAATCTCATGAAATCAGTTATTAAATGATAAAGGTTAAATTGATCCAAATGATCCATGTTCAAATATCGATGATATTGTACAACATATGTAATATGGCGGTATCATAACATGCACATACTAAGAATAATTTTGAGCTATCACAGTGTGATACCAATATCAATATATCAAATATACTGAAAATACTATTCAAAAGGCAAAACCTACTTATTAGCTGGGCAGAAAGTTCTTAACTACGATTGAAGTCCGGATGGAGAGGGTCAGGGGCTTGATTAATTGTCAATCAACATAGTTGTAAGTATATATTATTTGTAATAGGACTCTTTTAGAAAAATAAATAAAAAAATTGTATCTTCGAAAGTTAAAGGGGGCTAATTTGTAAATAATATTGGGAGTTTAATATGTAAGGATTAAGGTCCTATTTTAAAAATTGTATAGAAAATTTTTTTGCCCTAAATTTATCAAACATTATGTTGGAAAAGGTTAGGGTCAAAATTCATAACTTGAAAACACTAGAAGGGGTCGATTTGAAAATATTTGAAAATACTTCTAACCTAAAACCTTAGTTTTCAATAATTTAGTCTAAGATTGACCCAACATTACCTTACCTTATACCATTTTATTAGAAATTTTAATAAAAATATTGGAAAATAATTAGAAATTTTTTATTAGTCACGCGCCATCACGCACGTGACCAATTGAGATGATTCTAGTAGAAAAGTTCATCTTCAACCTCTCGACAATTTACCTAGGCTTTGATAAAAATTTGACCTTGAATAACTTCTGATTTTCGAAACCATTTGAGATTATTCCTTAACTAATCCAACCTAATTTTTCATAAAACATTTGAATTTTTTGAAATAGCCATTGTACTTGAGCTCTCGGGTTCATAAGAAACTTATTCCTAACTTTGAAATAGGTTCAATGTTATAAAATGAAGTTTCATCATTAAAGCTCAAGCTTTATTGGAGTTTTTGAAGGTTTCGAGTTACACGGGTTATTCTACATATAAGAGCCTGTTTTTTTCTTATTGGGTTGGGCATTATGATGGTGCATAAAACATTTGGAATCGAAAGAACAATAAGGGATGCACAAAATCATAGGTTACCAGTTTGGAGGGAAAATTTCAAGTTTGGTGTTGGTTGAAGGGATGAAGTTTGAAGCTGCAATTCGTGGGGAATTTATACACATAACTAAGGAGAGTTCATTGGTGTTGTTTGGAGGTATATTCTCATAGGTTTTAAGAAGGTAAAATGTGGGGAAGATAAGTTCACATGGGTTAATGGTGTAACTCATATGAAATTTCTCCTTTTCAGCTAATGGGATACTTACTTGCCTAGGGAGGGGAAAGTCTAAATAACTTAGTTTTGGTTTTCATCCTTTAAGAGAAAGTTTTATATTTAATTTTGTACTTAAAATGGAAATTTGTATATTTTAGTGGTATTTACATAATTTTATGAAAGTTTAAGGGTTAGGATTAAAAAATTAAATTATTTGAGGTCTAAAGGTTCAAGTTGATATAAAGCTTGGGTCTTGGGGTGAAATATATGTTAAGTTATACTTCTTTCAAAGTTTAGAGTTGTAATTTGATCATTTTTTAATCTTGGGGGTATTTGGATAATTAAGCAAAGTTGTAGATTTTTAGGTGTAGTTCTAACTTTATTAGGATGTTTTTGAATTTGACTAAGTTCTTGAGGAGATATGGGGTGGTATATGTAATTATCAGATCCTACTTGATTGGTCTAGGGTTTAAAATTATGCGGGTGTTACATATTATGTTATTATGTATACTTTCGCAATTGCCTTCCAATATACCGTGTATTTTTTGCAGTCTTTGAAGATTTTCATTAATCTCTCAAAATGATACATCCAATGATAACTAACGGGTCCAAAAAATAAAGCCTCATCATATAAATGCACAAGCAGGTGGGCGCTTATGTCAGCTAACGACAATTAAAGTGGCTTTCGCAACCTTAATGTGTCTTTTTTACCACTTTTGCACAAAGTAAGGTAAAGCACAAACTAATCTGCATAGTTTCCCTACAAATATATTTATGCTCAGAAAATAAATGCCTAAACAATATAGGGATTAATTGGATGATGATATGCCAGTCGTGACTTGATTATTTCATGTCATTTGTATTGTAGCTTACAACCCTGCGCAAATTATCAGAATAAACATTCAGAGTCTAAAATATGAATAATGTGTCTAGGATGATCTTTTTCTCAATAGTATTCAAAGTGAAAGCACCCGCGAGAATAATATTTCTTCCAGTTGTTGGATCAGATTTTAATCTCAATTTTTTTTAATTCCTTTAGACCGCGACGTTCCCTCTCTTCATCTTTAGAATAAGACCCACCCAGACATGTCCCTACCAGATGTTTTATAAAATTCTTATTTGTGTGTATTATATCAAATATGTGCCTTACATGGTTCTCTTTCCAATACAACAAGTCAAATAAGATTGACCGTCTGAGCCATGCCTTCTTTTTATTAGGATCTTATGGATCCTCCCTGGATTTATGCATTTGGACTACAAACCGATGGCATTTGACTATAAACATAATCCCAAAAGTTATAGCCTTTTCCTTCTCCTTAATTTCATAACTGGAAAGCTAAGAAGGTTCTTCCCTATGCTCTTGACCAACAGGTAAAAAGTTAGACTTACCATTTCTAAAAGTATGACTGCTCGGCAGAAATCTACGATGATTGGAATAACTCACCTTCTCACGTTGATGCAAATAAGTGGATTGAATTCCCTCCCCAAAGATGGGACATCCATAACATTGCAACCGAATAAGGTTCCATAGGCTGAAAATTCATGGATCGCCCACATAACCTTTGCTTAAAGTATGTACTCTTCACCCCTATGAGCGTGAAGTGCCCTCACTCCATCATTCCACAACCTTTTAAGTTCTTCAACTGACGAGGCTAGAAAAATATCAATATCGTTATCGGTAGACTTTGACCTGGGTATCAACAACGATAATAATGTGAACTATTTTCACATGCATTGTGTTGGAGGGAGACTTAAAGGCGCTATGAAAACTGACCAATAACTCTGATTAGTGCTTAAATTATCGAAAGGGTTAAACCCGTCGATTGGTAATACAAGACGGATTGCGTGAATCTTTTGCAAATTTAGGGTATCGTGCATTCAAAAGGTACCAGATGAATAACCAGATAATGCATGAGATTACCACCCACTTCGGCTCGAGCTTTCCATGTCAAGGGATCTTCTATACATGGTATAGTGAACAATATTTTTAGCTGTGGTTCGAGTATAAAAGACTTTAATAACTTATGTGGAACTTGCAAGCACTTGATAAATTATATTGTACTGTATTTTCCACTCTCACAAATCATATATCTTGGCTCCTTGCATACATGACATTTATCTTTCAATTTGTGTTCATTACGGTACAATATGAAATCATACTTGGATGCATGAATATATTTTTCTTTAAACCCAAACCCTTCAAGCTCTTTTTCATGATCTTATAACTATCTGGTAATGTGTTCTCTTTGAATGGAGTGTATTTATCCCACATAAGAATTGAAGTTATACTATTTCCTGACAATCCAAATTGACTCTTCAAATTATGCAAACCGATCATTGTGTATAATATCGATTGATATTCTTCGCAAACTTTATACAAAGGTCTAGATGCATCAGCTTTCAACCGTATGCAATCCTGATCTTAGAGTAATTCAGCATCAATTTATTCATTGACTTGGCCATAATTCATAGTATTTGTATCCATAGGCTGGAAATTTTTATGTTGGTGGACTCCATAAGCATTAATAATAAGGTCAATCAAAGGACGATGTTCTGGAGATTCGTTCACCACTTCCACCTAGTGGGGTTTTGTCACACGGTCATGTATCGGAAATTCATTTGGATCATATGGTACATTCTTTTCCTCGTGGAAAGTCCATATCTTATAGTCTTGCATCATTCCCCATATTAGCAATTGCAATTCAACATCTTCCAAAGACATAGATTTTTCGTTTATACAATGGTTGCACGGACGCAGAATACTATCACTTTTAAGATTTTTATTTACATATTTAATAAATTCTCGAATGCCCTTACATGATTTTTATAGAGTCAATGATTCTCTCCCATCCACTCGCTCTATTGTAGGAAAGACATTGAGTAGTCTTCAAAATTCAAGCCACCTATATAAACAAGTGAAAACAAAGGGCATATTGGATATAACAAGTCTCAGTTTATAATTCAAAAAAATTCATTCAACCCAAGAAAATTTAAAGCAAATTCATTCAACTCAATCATTCAGTAAATAGGGAATGAAACCAAAAAGACATCCTATATAATTAAATATTACATTTTTTTCAAAAAGAAATCATTGTTCAATGACTAGCCTTGTCTAACAAATGAACTGGCGAGGTACAAAAATAAATATGATATATTTTTAACAAAGGTCATTCCCAGTGTATAACGAACACAAACTCATCTCCGCAACCCTTGTATACCGTATCAACTAATATATGAGCCTCACCCACCGCCAAAGGGAAATTGTGGACAGGTGTTCCGACATTTATGAAAACAAAAGTACACAATCCAATGACCCTTCTATTAGACAAGTCCTTTATATAATACTGATCACCATTATCATCGCGCATGGATGACGATGATCCATGGAATGTTAGAGGAAGTATTTCGGAGGAGGCATTTGGGAGGATAATGTTCCAGGAGGAGGCATTTGGGAGGGGAATGTTACAGGAGGAGATATTTGGGATGGAAAACCTTGAGGCCTAGGATAGGGGAATATTTGAGGAGATATGTGATCGGGTTAATCTTGACAACCCCTGGATTTCATTTGTTAAGATTTCCATGTTGTTATCAACATTTCCCACCTCCCTCCGAAGCTCTGACACCTCTCCTTTAGTCCTGGCATGGTATTCCACCTCTCTCGACACAGGATTACTCACCCAAAAGATCTCATCCAATAGAGGTGAACTGTGCCGTAGATTTTTACTTGGCATATGTGTGCCCAAAACTCTTATACTCACCTTATTGTCCATCTCAAGTACCTTGGTCAGGGGATATATGCTTAAATGTCATAGGGGTTGCACTCGAACTAGCTACTTGATATGCTTGATATAATTTCCTATAACATATTATTATATTTAGGACTATGATTTTAACAATATTTTATAATAGCATGTATATATATGATAACTCAGAGTCATAGATAATTTGTTCGGGAATTTATTATTCCCTTTTTATCGTTGGGCATGCAAGTACATGCTGACTCGATTAGGTTTTTTTAATTTCTTTCGGAGTCCCCTTGGTCCATTCTTCTCATTCACCCTTCTGATAATCATAAGATTTTGCCCATGTTTGTGGACATAAACATTTTTTGACTGGTTCAGTTTTTTCTTCCTCCAAGTCGGTTTTCCGTCCCTGTCCTCATTCTCTAAGAAATTGTTCCACTGGTTAGTGGGCATTTGAATATTTTAGTGAACTCTTACTTTTAACCCCAAATTTAAAAAATTCATGGCCCATTTTGGGGAAAAATTCGTTCGGAAGTTCTTTCGATAGGTTTTCAATCGATCAACTACTTGGGAAATAACCTTTGCATTCGAACCGACTGTGAATGAAAAAGTATTATCAAGTTGCTCCCACACATCATCCTTTATAGCATGATAAAACTTTTTCCAGTTGTCTACGCTCCTGACGCCCATAGTCATCTTTCCAGAGACATACACCAGTTTTTATAAACTTGAACATCAGGTTTATTACCGATACGATAATTCCCGACCAAGGAGAACTGAGTGGGATTTTTAGGATTAGCTTGAGATTCTTAGGTAATAGGTGGGGGAATTGGAATAATAGGGGGTCTTGAGTTTGATGACTAATAGATGGAGTGGTGGATTGAATCTCTGGCACATTATATTATTAATTACCCGGTGGAGATGATAATTGAGGTTGAGGTGTTAGAGATCTCCCAATTGGCGGTGTTCTGCAATTGGCGGTGTTCTGCTATTTGGTTATTTATTTTCATTCTTCTTTGATATTTCCGAAAATTGTAAAAGCATTTAGCAACTTGTGTATGAAAGTCATGTTTAAGACTATATATATGTAAATACCTTTTTAACAACTTCTAAAACTTGCTTAATGTGTCTGATTTCTATCAATTTTGTATTATAATTTAAAACTCTATGAAATTTTGCATGCAACCAACTAGGCGGAAGCATATCTATGATTGACGTATAAAGGTCCGCGACATGAACTCGGAATTTTTTATTTTTCAAATTATTTGCAAGCTTATTTTAAGAATCATATGTCGCACAAAGTCACAATGTGGGTTAATTACATAGTTTTATCCACAATGGATGAATATTTTTATCCATCTTTTCTAACAATGTCACCAACGTCAGTGCGTTGTAGGGATTATGAAGACGGAATATATTCTCTACTACCTCATCCTAGCATTCTGGCAAGAAAAACAGAATACGATCGAACTGATACTCTTGCGAGAGATCAACTCCAAGATTTATATGGTAATTTTATTGTTCAATATTCCTATTCGCATAGGTGTAAATATGAATTCCCTATATATGGAGCACAGTAATGAAAAGATTTTTTTAGTGCGGTGAAATTTTACACTCTCGTACTCCTTTTGAAAGTAATTACTACCGTGACTCATTTTTCTTAAGAAAATATATAGAAGGAGGATGTGAATATTAGTCATAGAGGTAATGGCTTTAATTAATGATAAAATATTTGTGGTTTTCCATCTGATCAATCATATACAGCAAGTCCAATTTAAGTTAATTTTAATTAAATAAACCTAAAATTACTCTGTCCACTAATTGTGCAATCCCTTTCACCAATATGTATTTATCCAAACAACAGTCATTTAAGAAAGGGGTGAACACGTCCATAACAAGTTAACCAAGAAGTTATATGCATTAATATTCACACATAAACCATCAACAAGTCCAATTTAAGTTCATTTTAATTAAACTTTTAAGTATATCTCAATTACTCAATATATATTCCAATTATCATAAATCCAAGAACAAGTCTAACCTTAATAAGTCAATTCTACATCAAAGTTTTCATATATAATTTCTAATAATAAATAGGGTCATATTTCAGTATAAAAAATGTGAGAATAATAAAATACACGCACAAACACAACCCTCCCCCCAAACACACACACATGCATAAAAATATAGACACACACACAAAGCGAACACACACATACACACACATAAATACAAACGCACTAACATGCACACAAATACACACATATACAGAGAGAAAAAGAGAGAGTACCATGGTGGAGAGAGGAAGAGAGGGCTACTGATGGTGGGGAGAGGGATAGAGGGTCACTGGTTGTGGGTTTAGCAAGAGAGATAGAGAGAGAGTGAGAGAGAGAAATATTTTCTGTGGGTTCTAATCTGACCTTAGTCTCTATTCTATAGGTTTAAAATGGTCTCGATTCTAGACCATGACCCCTACTGTGACCAATGGGAAACCAATAAATGGTCACAATTCTAGACTCCCAAACCTTGACCAATGACAATGGGCAACTTGATCACAATTTTGAATCTAGACCATTTAAACGTGTCCATTTTGACCTATAATTAAAGGTTACGATTGTGGATCGTGACAATAATTCACGGGGATCGGTCATGGTCCAGAATCTTTACCATTAGTGTTAAATTTTTGGCAGGAACTTTAGCACCTAAAAGGTCACGAAATAGTCGTTGGCTAGAGTAGTGACCAGTATGGTTATGTTCCCAAACTGTAATCCATCCCCAGTTAATGTCACACTTTGGTCTGGTCATATGATTGGTCATGGGCTTTTAACGGGGTTACGATTTTGGATCATGACCACCCGGTCACGGCTATGGACCATGACCAATTGACTGTGATAATCTTCGATATTTAGTTTAGTTTGAAAGGAAGGTAGGAGTATAAGGATAAGTCTCAAATACAATGATTTGGGTTAATGAAGGTTAGTATTCATCGGTTGTAGTGCAATAGCTTAAAGGAAGGTATTCTTGCTACAAGTAGTTAGAACTTTTATAGCAATGTGTCCCACTTTTACTTACTTTGTAACGAAAAAGGATAAGGTAAGGGTTTATCTCTTAAAAGTAAATGCATGATTTATGGTCCAATCTATGGTGACCTAGTATGTAGATTCAAAAACCAAAAATTAGAACTTCAAGTCGTTGTAAAGGTTCCATGTAACTGAGCAATTACATTAAAGAAAGATGTTCCCAGTAATGGGCACTTAGAATAACGCAACGATATTAATGATGAAATATTCTAATGAATCTCGCTGTAGACATAAGGTTAATGTAGGTAAATTATTTAATGTACCTGGTTTTAGAAATGTTGGTTTTGTTTTCTAAATTGGTTTTAAATAGATATTCGATTGATTTTATAAAATTTATTTTTATCAAAATTGGATATCTTTATTTTATTCTCGTACAATGATTAATAATGCATACATTATAAGGTTTGTCTCACCAATACTCGTAAATACCTACAGGAATAACTTTTATGGACAAAGATATTTATAGAAAAAAATTCCATTTATAACCAAACATATATAATATTGGCACTTATAGTTAGGTATTTTGTTCTAAAAGGAACTCAAATACTGGATTAAAATGGAAATTGATTTCATTGGAATTTGAGGCACTTTAGTCTTGAATATTCATGGACAAAGATCTTTATAGAAAAAAATTCCATCTAGAACCAAACATAATTTTGGCACTTATGCGTAAGTTAGTTTGTTCTAAATGGAACTCGAAGACTGGTTTAAAATGGAAATTGATTTCATTGGAAGTTGAGGCATTTCTTGTCTCTAATACTATTTTGAAGTTAAAATAACCAAGGGTCCCACCTTCACGACCCAATCTAAAGAGCCAAAGATGTGTTTGGAATGGTTCACTTCGATTAGTCGGATTTGGTGATTATATGGTAAAGAGGTGTTTTGAATGCTTTACCTTTTTCATTAATAATCACTTGAAGGTATGGATGCGTTAAGCTCATGCGCCATGAGTTTGAAACTATTTATTAATTCAAAGTGTGCAAGGATAAGGTGGAGCATGGGTAAGGTAAACTAATCTAGAATTATATGATATGATCGCAGAGGAGTTTACCTATTGGGATAGTTAAGTGGTCATTAATTAGATATTGAGATCGAGTATTCCATTTTGGAATGGTGTAGAGGTAAAGTAGGAATAAGGATCTTTGGGTATGATAAGGTCTATGGTAAATTATTCAGGACTGCAAGATTCTGATTGAGATTTTACTTAAGAGACGACTATATATATTATGAATTTAATTTCTGCTCAATCGATCTCTTCAAACTCCCTTAAACATAAAAATGGGTGCAAGCTCATTCTAAGTCATGTTAGGATTTGGGGGTACTCGACACTCATGGTGTGGAGTTAGCTTATAAAATTAAAATTAAGATATAAGTATATCTCTTTATTGGTTATTCCGAAGGTAATAAAGGTGGTTTGGATCATAATCCTAAGTATAAGAAGGTCGTTAATTACATCAATGGCGGGTTTTTGTAAGAGGATTATGTAATAAACTATGGTTCCAAGTGTAAGTTAGTATTACAAGATAATAAGGTATATCATATTACTAATATTGCAAGATTACGTGTACAAGAAGAAATATAGAGAGTAACCTAGGGGTTTAACGACTTGTTGCATTTCCTAAATACAATCATGTACCTTCAAAAGTGGTAATTTATCCTTTATCTATAGTTTTTTGTTTTGAGTTTCTCTTATGTATGGTTCTCTTTTCACTTCATGACTACAGAGTAGTAATGTGTAAGTTTGAGGGTGTAATTAGTCACGAATATTGCATATAATACCCCTTATATTTACTAATTTTAGAATTCTCATTCTTATTACCTATATATTTATGGTCCTATACTATACAACCTTTATTTTCAATGTATATATCTTGTGCAAAGGTTTATTACAACTTTTATATGTGTTTTAAAGGAAATTCAAGATAATTAAATGTGTTTCGAGAAGTTATGCCCCAAGACGTAACTTCAAGGGATTTTTTGTACTTTTAGACTTAGGATTCCAAGCGGCGAGATTACATGGTTGTATAGTTCATTGAGTTAGCTTCACATGCCCGTCGACGGCTTGTCAATTCATATCCAAATGATCGAGATCTGGTCTTTTCATTTATTAAAGCATGAGTGGGAGATTTTTTTAAGGAGTTTATCGATCGGTTGTTTGATGATCTATAGACTATTCTAAACTTTTGAGGAAAAAATATTTTATTCTTGTTCATCGAAGAGGACCCGGTCGATAGGCCAAAGTCAATCAATCGACTGCTATATATTTTTAATATTTCTTCTTTCTTTTTGCTTTATTTTCTGAGAGAGAGAAGGGACTTCTCAATTAGATATATAACTGATATTTTTCCAACCTAAATAGAAGAAAAAAGATCTCTTCTATCTCTTAGGTTTTAAACACCATTTCTCACTGTCCCTTTAATTAATTCATGGTGATTACTTATAGATTTGTTTGGTTGTATTTTGTGTGTTTTGAATACCATGTAGTTATCTACGGAATCAGTTACCCTTGAAACCTTAAGTAAGATGATTTGTTTTGCTATAGTTACATTTACCTTGTATATTAATTTCCTTCTTAGCACGTGTAGCTAGTGTCATTAGTATGGGAGCATGTAGGCCCCTTTTTCAAAGTGTACTTTAGGGTGACAAAATAATTTTTCTTTCAATTTTTTTTTTCAAATTTATCACGCACCAAGTTTGTGAACCAATTTTACTTAAGCCCAATTTTATCTTGCTTACTCCTAAACATGCATCTAGGTGATTAAAGAAAGTAAAATAAAGTAAAGTTCACAACGCTGTATGTATGAGGAAACCACTAAGGGGAAACACCTCGGACGACCCATGTCAGACAATCACTATAATACGGTTTTACAAAGAAAGACAGATAGACTTACACAACAACTTGATCCCTAAAAGCCTTAACACTCTTCTTTTCCTTAACCTCTCCTCCACAGTGCCCACGTAGAAATCCTTCCACAATATTCGTCCATAGCACACGCGTCCACGAGTGCCTCGATGTCCACCGATGCAGCTTTGGCTACCGTCTACGATTCGAAACACGACCTTCAACGTTTATTCACTGCAAAACTCCAACAAACCAACTTGTTCAATATTAATGAGCAAACGTCAGATGGTACAACCAATATCTTTATAGCATAAAAGTATGAAATATCAGATCTTGAAAACTATAAGGATGATTTTATCTTTACTTAGAAAACTTATGCCGAAAAATGTAACTATTCTAAACTGAATTTTGGTTCTGCACACCTTGAAATTCTGAGAAAAACATGACTTAAATAAAAAAAGTTAAGTCGGCAGCTCCTTAGAACGATATCACTATGTCATTTGAACGACTTGGCCTTGTCGTTAGAAGGACTTGTCGATGTCGTTTGAACGACACTGAGATGTCATTTGAATGACTGTTTGTGTCGCTTAAAGTTTCTAAACTCAAGGAGAGAATTCAATCGACTCAAAATAATACTTATCTCAGAATAAATGAAGATTAAACCTTTTAAAATAATTTTTGACATTTTAAAATTATTTATAAACAGAATATCATCCTTAAAACATTTTTCGAGTCCCATAAACATTATGTGTTCATACTTGAAAGTATCTCGGAATGTAATATGATATAAAGATGTGAAACGTGCACCAATAAACACAGCATGATATATCTTTGAAGCTTGGTTGCTAAGTTTCCAAACAACACGTCATAAAATTTATAAAAATCATGAAAATATAAAAATCTATCTATGACTCAAGCAAGTTTTGTTTCAGAAATAAGTCAAATACATACAAAATTAACTCAATTAGAAAAATTCTCCCTATAAATCTCCCCCTTTGACTATTCCAGGACAAAACCCAAACAGTGAAATGACTAAGACGGGCCATTCAGCCATATGATAGTTAAATCTCATCCCATCAGACCCAAAATTGAAAAATACAGGATAAGGACTAGTATATGTAGGTCCGACAAGCATAAGCTGTCTGAATGTGATGTAGTCTCGAAATCTTGAATCTCTAAAGCATACCTACACACATGAAACAAACATATACCAAGTGCAATATAGAGGAACAAATGATATACAAAAATACCAATATGTAAATCAAATAATAAATATGTGAGCAAATCATGATACCAATTTGTGCAAGACAACATGATACCAAGATATAAACATACATATAATCAAAAACATGATACCAATTTGCAATGCAAAAAGAATATATGTGGTCATCAAATAAAAACTCCCCCTACATCACATATCATCTCTCCCCTTTTTCGTCTTAAATAGACAATAAGTGAAAAAGATAAACACACAAACAACATCATATCTAGAATGAGAATAATCGATGAAGCATATCTAGATAAAAATGAGTATATAGCCAACTAAAAATAATCAGACGATGCCAACTCATAGCTAGCAAACAATCACAAAGAATGAATCATCAATCTAAGCAAAGATCTAACTAAACAAATTAATGCAGTATAAAAATCTGACTAAACAAATTAATGTAGTATAAAAATCAAATCATGAATAAGCACTATCAATTGCATGTAAACTATCCGAATGAACCCAAAAGTACCAAAAACGAATGAAATCGTCATATAGGTACTGAAACAGAACAAGGCTAAAGGGTCGTTTGAACGATGATGCCATGTCGTTTGAACAACATTGGCTTGTCATTTGAATGAGGTAAAAAATGCCCTAAATAATAAGGTGTCGTTCGAAGAGCCTATCTAACAACCCTAAAAACGACACTTCTAATGACCATACCTAACACAATTACCGACTCGAAACTTGTGTAATTTGAACCAGTCTTCGAACGACTTGGACATGTCGTTTGAATGACGTCTAGAAGTCATTTGAACGACTTCAAATATTTTTGTATTCCGGTTGTAAAATTTGCAAAGTTTTACCTATTGAAAAATTTCTCAAAACAAGTACTGAAAATACGAAACAGTAGCAAAATAGAATCAAAACTAAAAAATAAAATAAGAAAAAACAATTTGAGTTTCATGTTAACATAGTATCAATTTCCTTAAATATTAATATGGAATGAATGGGCATGAACTACAACAAATGAATCACAATTTGAACACATCGAAATGATCAAGAAGCTCTAATCGATAGCTAAATGTCATCAAACTTAGTTTTATCCATATGTGACAATTAATATAGTGAGCTAAATGAACTAAACAAACATGCGCCCAAATCCGGAATTTTGACGATTCTACAGATAATAGCGTCATGACACGATTTTTCAACATTAGGATTCGTGGTGGAAACCCGTTTATTTTTCCAATCAAACACCCTCATATATTCATATTTTTCTTTTTTAACTTATTTTTAGGTTTCTATTTTTCTCAATTTAGATAATTCCTATTGGACGTATTTTTGCAATATGTTTCTTTTTATTGCATTAATTTTTTCTCGGGCTCTTTTCAACCGGTGGCTTTCACGAAGAGTTAATTGTACTCTTGCAGTCCTTTTCCATGAACACTCATCATTTTTTTAACTTAAGTAATATAAATCCTCACGGGAAATAGTGCTTATATGCACACCTCCTCCTAAATCTAATAACGCATAGATGACAAAATTGAGAGGAGAAATTCTCACCAAACTCAAATATGAATGAGATGTCAAATATTCATATAAACTTGTGCACGTTTGTGCAATGGCATATAAACAAAGTTGAATCCAAATGCAAATCAACTTTGAAACAGCCTCATTAGTTAATGGTTAAGATCATTCAACGTATCAATAATTATAACCAAATATCCCAACCACATTGATAGTGAAATGATGGGGTCCCAAGCAAACCAATATGCCACATCAAACATGAAAGATCAAGACACAAAAATAAACGCAAATATTTTTTTTTTCAAAAATATTTTTGACCCCAAAAAAAAATTCTTTTTGTATTTTCTCAAAAATATATAAAACCCAAAATATTTTTGTATTCTTTCAAATAAGACTCAAATAAATGAAAAATATAACACAAAGAGATAAACATTTCATATCATTAGCAAGATATATATCATGAAGCAAATACTAGCGTATGACAAACATGGTCATGCAAGCAATCATTCATAAGAAATAGCATGTGAAGCATCATGTGCTAGCATTTGAGAATCAACAAACAAAGCATTTAGCTCTCCAAAACAGATTTCCTAACCCAAAAAGGTGTATGCCTAACAAAATAGGTTTTGGGAATTGACGGGACAGTACGTTTAAACTTCCTAGAGTCTTACTTAAGATCATAGCAAAAACGCCTAAGTTGACCTTTCCTACCACAATGCGAACGTGTGTAAACATGACAAGGAACGGGACCTTTAGGTTGACCTTTTATAACACCTTGGGGTGTTGTTGATGCTCTAAAACAAACTACGGTTTTGGCTTTAATATTCTAAGCACTAGAACAAGATAACCTACTACCATCACTACTTGAATCGCTTAAATCATTTTTCATCTTCAAAATTTTGTACTCAAACAAAGAATTGAACTCCTCAAATTTTTAGGACTCCTTCTTTAAATTTTTAATTACCTCTAGAAGGTTATCTCGCTCCCCCTTAAAATGAACAAACATATCCCTAAGAGTCTTCTCACGTGCCTTAAATTCATTGATCAAAACACAATCTTCAAAGGCACAAACCTTAGAATTTTTAAAGTCCGCTAACTCTTTCTCCAAAATAAGGACTATATTCTCACTCTCTTCCTTGGCTAATTTTAAAAAATTAAAGTTATCATACAAAGCCACAAACTTCTCACGAATGACATCGATTTGAGTTTGAAACATTTGTAAATATTCAATCATATGTTTAAAATAAGAAATTGCTTCTTCAAGTATTTCAATACGTTTTGCAAACTTCAAAAGATTTAACTCGTTAAAACTTTGAGAATCCATCGAGAAAAAAACAAACCAAGAATGATAAACAAACATGATTACCAAAAAGCACAAAATAAGGATCTATTCAATAAAAATTGTTTATAGCTCTAATACTAATTTGTAGTCCCCTTTTTCAAAGTGTGCTTTAAGGTGGCAAAATGATTTTTCTTTTAAAAACTTTTTCCAAATTTATCACGCACTAATTTTGTGAACTAATTTTACTTAAGCACAATTTTATCTTGTTTAATCCTAAACATGCATCTATGTGATTAAAGAAAGTAAAATAACTTAAAGTTCATAATGATGAATGTACGAGGAAACCACTAAGGGGAAATACCTCGGATGGCCCAAGTCAGACAATCACTATGATATGATTTTAAAAAGAAAGACAAACAGACAGACTTACACAACGACTCGATCCCCACAAGTCTTGATGCTCTTGTTCTCTTTAACCGCTCCTCCAGAGTGCCCATGTAGAAATCCTTCCATGATACTCGCCCACAGCGCAGGCGTCCATAAGTGCCTCGGTGTCCACTGATGCAGCTTTGGCAACCATCAATGATTCAAAACACGACCTTCACCGTTTTTTCATCGCAAAACTCCAACGAATCAACTTGTTCAACATGTATGAACAAACCCCAGATAGTTCAAACAATATCTCTATAGCATAAGAGTATGAAAGCTCGGATCTTGAAAACTATATGAATGATTTTATCTTTGAAATCCTTACAAAACTTATGCAAAAAAAAAATATAACTGTTCAAAACTGAATTTGGTTCTACACACCTCAAAATTCTGAGGGAAAAATGACGTAAATAAAAAATTCAGTCGACAACTCGCTAGAACGAGATCAGTGTGTCATTTTAATGACTAAGCCTTGTCGTTAGAACGACTTGTCCATGTTATTTTAACAACACTGAGATGTCATTTGAGCGACTCTTTATGTCGTTTGAAGTCTTTAAAATCAAGAAAATAATTCATACGAATGTAAACAATACTTATCTCAGAATAAACGAAGATAAACCTTTTAAATTATTTTTGACATTTTAAAATCATTTATAAACAAAATATCATCCTTAAAATAGTTTTGAGTCCCACAAACATTATGTGTTCATACCTGAGAGTATCTTAGAATGCAATATGATATGAAGACGTGAAACGTGCACCAGTAAACACGACATAATATATCTTTGAAGCTTGGTCGCTACGTCTTCAAACAACACGTCATAGACTTTGTGGGAATTGTGGAAATATAAAAATCTATTTATGAATCAAGCAAGTTTTGTTCCGAAAATAAGTCAATTACATACAAATTAACTAAGTTAGAAATTTTGTCCTTACAGAGCATGAACCCAACAGGGAGGCCTGAACTTAATTGTTATATTTTTATTTTTTTTAAAAATCATTAGATGTGTGTGTGTGTGTGTGTGTGTGTGTGTGTGTGTGTGTGTGTGTGTGTGTGTTGATATTGGAATATCTTAGTGTATTAACTTTCCTTATAATGTGTAACAACCCCTATTTTCTTACGCAAAGGCTGGTCAGGCACGATACGCATAAGATAGGACTTGTTTGTCAAATAAAACCATTCTTAACATAAAGTAAATATAATTAAGTTATTTTCCAAAACTTTTGCATTCGTAGAACAAAGAACACACACAAAATAATCCAATATTCCAAACCACCATAATAATAATAATAATAATAACAATATCCAATTAGAGTAATAAAATCCCCAACCAGCATAAAATAAAAGAGTATCGGGCTTATTCCTTTACAAAAGTTCCAAATAGTAAATAATTGGGGCTAAAAAACACCTATGCTAGAAGTAACTGAATCTAAATCTTGAGGGCAAGTGAGATCGTGGGACATCTACAACACAATCCAACTATCCATGTCTAGGAGCACCTTGGGGGAGAAAACATTTATATTCGGGTCAGAGCCCGAGGTGTGCAAGAATTAACTTGAATAAAATATGAATGTAATTATAAAGTCGATGCACAGTAATTAATTTATAAACGGGGATAACAGTAATAAATTATTTAAATGAACTTCCTACATTAAATTTTCAACAATCAATTATTCAAGTCTTGTAAATTTTCAAAAGGGCATAAACATCTATTATGCATTAAAGGACTTCATATTTAAATATTGTCTATTTTTCTTAGACAATTCAGATTATTAAATTCAAGTTCGGTCAATTAATAATATATGTCCTTTCATAAATTTGGCACACAAGGGTATCTACCTTTGGTGTCTATCCGTACTCTATCGGCAAGTCCGGAGGAATTCTCTTACTCCTAAGCGGACAACACAAAATACACATACGTTGGGGGCGGTTCCTACGCAGGACACCTTTATACAGCCCATACCTAGCGGTGATACAGGAACGGTCAGTGCCAATCCTACCTCTAATGGGCTGAGCCTCCACGTAGTACCTATATGACCTATATATCGTCAAGCCCACCTGTGCCGACCTGTGGTGCGCGGCCCGAACGCACGAACCCCTGAGCCGATAGGATGGTCCACAAATATGGTATGTCCACATAAATACATAATAGTACATATTATTTATCTCTATAATATGTATAGGTAATTTCTCTACAATTTCCAATAATATTCTTCAATCAATCATTCACAATATTTCTCATATATTAATAATTTATTAACTATATCCAATAATTAATTACTTAACAATCTAGTTGTAGGTAATTATTATAGTTTGGATATGGGTATAATATTGTTCCATAACTTTAATTAATTCAAAACCCAAAATCTCCTTTCTTTAATAATTTCTAAGCCAATATACTTAACGTAACACGATGCAGTGCCCAAGTCTCAGGAACTAGAGCTGAAGAAGAAAAGGGGACGAGGAGAGAGTGAATGGAACACATCGCTCGAACGGCTTGGGGTCCCGTTCGAGCGACAGGCCTTGTCGTTTGAATGACTACTCGGGTCGTTCGAACGACCCCTTCCTCTTTCCCCAATTCGATCTTCCCTTTTACAGTCCGTCCAATGTTCTTAAAACCAGAAAAAACCAATACGAAAATCCAGCAGTTTACCCCTCAAAGGCAACCTCATTAACCTCTATTTAACCTCAGTTGAGTGTTTAAACAATTTGATTACTTCCTCAACATTAAATCCTAACCAATTTGTTAAGAGAGGGTGATAAATTTAGGGATCCATATATGAAATTCAGTCCATTAATGATCAAAATAACCTCTACAATGATCAACTAATAGCCTCCACATAACTACCAAACTAAAGGAAATCTAATCATCAATATACAGACTTTCGATTCCTAATTTTTGGAATAAATTATACATGTGGGGTTTCACCATCAATTTCAATTTATCATTCCTCTACATGTGGTTATTCATCATGAAATCAAATGTAATAAACCTTAATTTCCAGAAATCTACGAAAATAAAATTATGCATTGAGAAATACATTAAAAACATAATTTATGCAAGAAAATTCTTGCCTTATAAATATAGAAGAGATCCCCTTGTGTTCTTCTTTGATTTCTCTTCACTTTTAGTCCCTTTTCCCTTTTCTTGGTATTTCTTCCAATTTCTCCCGTAGTAACACTCTTAGGTTTGTGGAATGATGGTGGGGGAGTGGTTTACCACCACTTAACCTCTAAGCAGTCGGCAAATCCCTAGTTGGACAATGGACCTAACTTTTGGACCCCCAAATGTGCCCGAAACTATTATCTAATTAGTTCAAAACTTTCCCAACCCATATGTTATTGATCCAAGACCATTTTTAAAGGCTTAAACCACTTAAACGAGTTCATATGACTCACAAAATGAGCTCCGAATTATTTAGGCCAAATTATCTACTTTTGTAGGTTTCGAATTTAATTTAAATAAAAACTTTTTCTTGGGCGTAATTAAGTTAAGGATGAAAACAAGCCAACTTTTTCTTTTTAGAAAAACTCTTTTCAATTTTCTAAACCACACCAAGATATGACACAAATTAACTTAACTAAATTTTATCTTGTTTAACCCTAAGCATGCAACCAGTGATTAAAGCAAGTAGAATAAAGTAAAGCAATACTCACAAAGCTGATGTACGAGGAAAACCACAAATGAAAAAAGCCTCAGAGTGCCCAAGCCAAACAATTACTATGACAATGGTTTTATAAAGTCAGGCGGTAGTCTTATGCAACAACTTTATCCACCCACAAGACTTGACGCTCCTCTGATCTTCTACTAATCTTCACAGTGCCCACGCAGAAAGTAACCTTCTTCTATGATGCTCGTCCACAGCAGTTGCCTCTAGGAATGCCTCGGTATCCACCGATATGACCTTGTGTCATCTATGATGTTGAACACGAAAGTAACCTTCTTTGCTTCTCCATCATAAACTAGCAATGTTCAAGTGTTGAACAAACCCAACTTGGTGCAACAAAGATCACATAAACATATGGTCATGATAACTCAGATCTTTGTAAACCCTAAGGATGTTTTAGAGTCCAAACCAAATCATCTTTAATCCGTCCTTATCATCTCTAAACGAAGTGTAAACAAGTAAAACATTTTAAAAACATTTTCTATAAAAAAATAACAACCTCATTTTATAAAATTAAATTCCGAGTTTCATTAACATTATGCATTCACACCTAAGTGGTCTCAGAATGCAATTAAACTTTGAAGACGAGAAATTTGCACCAATTAAACTTCAGCATAATTAATTCCTTGAAGCTTTGTAGCAACGTCTTCAATTAATCTTTGATACATCATAGTCTATGTGGGATCGGATAATAAAAATCTACCTATGACTCAAACATGTTTTGTTCCGAGAATAAGTCAAAACTATACATGGACTCAATTGGAAATTTGGTCCCCACAACTTTTAATTTGTGTCGCGCATAACTTATATTATTTTCTTTTAATTTATAAGCAATTGACATATTCATACACAAAAATGAATTATACACACAAGCATACTCAATAGAAAATTTCCACTTAATATTTTCGAATAGAATATTTATTTAGATTAAATTTTTAAAATTAATTATTTATTCCAAAATAATATTTCTCTAATTATTTAAAAAAAAAATGCGGGATATTACATTCTTCCCCCTTAATAATAGGATTTCGTCCTTGGAATCAATAAAGTACGTACCTAGCTAGAAGAGTTCAGGATACTTTGTGCACATGTCATCCTCTCTCTCCCAAGTCGACTCGTCCTCCCGGTGGTGCCTCCACTACACCCGAACTAAAGGAATAACCGCAATCGGCGCTCCCGTCTATCCAGAATGGCTACCGATCTCTCCTCATAAGTAGCATCTGGTTGGAGCTCAATATCGCTGATATCGATATGCTGATACGCCACCTCATCTCTAAGGAATATCTGTAGTGAAGATATGTGAAAGATATCATGCATCCGCTGTAAGTTTTTCGATAATCCCAACCGATATGCTATGGGCCAAATCCTCTCTAAAATAGAGTACGGCCCCACCTATTGAGGATCTAGCTTCCCTTTCTTCCCAAATCTCATCACCCCCTTCATGGAAGACACTTTAATCAACACCTGGTCTCCAACGTCGAAGTCTAAGTATTTACAGCTCGCATTCACGTAGATATTCTATCTGTCCTGGACAATGCGTATCCTGGCCCGAATCATCTCTACTTTCTTCGAGGTATCCTGAATGAAATCTGGCCCAAGTAATTTGTTCTCCACCATTTACAACTAGCATGAGGGTGAACGGCAAGATCTCCCATAGAGTGCCTCAAACGATGCCATCCCTATCGTGAACTGATAGTTCTTATTGTAGGCGAACTCCACTAAGGGTAAATAATGTTCTTAACTTCCCTTAAATTCCAAAATACACATACGTAGCATGTCCTCCAGCATCAGGTTCACCCTTTAGATCTGCCCGTCGATTTAAGGATGATACGAAGTTCTCAGTCTCAACTCTGCTCCCAAAGCCTGCTAGAAGATCCTCCAAAAGTTGGACACAAACGTCCTATCCCTATCCCACACTATATTAAGCGGTACCCCATGCAGTTTAACAATCTCTACAAGGAAGAGTCGAGCGTACTGCTCTGAGCTATCGTCTGCCCTGATCGGTAAGAAATGAGCCAACTTTGTCAACTTATCGATAATCACCTATATCGATTCATGTCCCCTCTGTGAAATAGGTAGCCTAGTAATAAAGTCCATAGATATGCTTTCCTATTTCCACACCGGGATCTCCAACGGCTACAGAGTACCCGGGACGCTAATAATCCACCTTCACCAGCTGACAATTATCATATTTAGACACAAATTCAGTTATATCCGTCTCCATACCGACCCACCAATATCAACGGCGCATATCACGGTACACCGGACGACCCATATCGTGGTATACCATATTAGTATTGACGGCCCACCAATACTGACGGCGTATATCGTGGTACACCATATCAGTATTAGTAAACCTGATGGCCCACCAATACTGACGGCGCATATCGTGGTACCATATGTTATCGAGGTACATCTTCCCTTAATTTCATTTTTGTGTTATTTAATTTTCATTTACAACCACAACCACAACAATAATGAGTATGGTGACCAATTGATGTAACCTAGTTAATGACACAAAATTAAACACTCAAATTAAGACTAAACTACATCAATAATATCTATCAAATAGTCTATTGTAATCATAGTGTAAGCCTAGGCTAGCTTGGGTATCAAGCTTGGGCTATACTACTATAATAACTAAAACACTTAAAAGGTCATTTATATAATTATAAGCTTAGCGACTAGGGTTCCTAAACTATATTACTACATGGACAAATAACAGAGTAAAATCAAGGAATCAATCTTTGAAAATATTATATGTAGGCCATTCAATTATTAGATTCACATTAAATTAAAGCCAGCATCTACAAACATGTTTATAAAAAGAGTAAATTTTCTATCTCACATAGTGTTTAAGTTTTATCGTGACAAGATTGACTTTGTCTTTATCTTGAAATTTATAATAGCATATATGCTTTTGCATCATGTTACGTTTATGTCACATGTAATATGTGCATTTCTACTCAAAAGACTTTGAATTTCTTTTTTACATAATTCAGGATGTTTAGCCTTTCATATAACTGGGTCTTGCTTTTGTAGGAATAGTTTTTTCATTGAAATCTTTATCATAAGGAAGAGAAACAATTTTTTTTTACGATCCCAGAAAGCAATAGAAATATTGCTACAAACTTCTATTATTAATTGATTTTTAATAACATTTATCTTTTGAGCAACCAAAGGTTATTCTATCTTTTTAGCTATAGTTAATAAAGATATTTCCTTTTGTATGTAATTTAATTGATTTTCTTTGAAAAATATATTGCCTTTTAAAGAATTAATTTTCCTTAATTATGGTTGAGTTATAAACTCTAAACTCAGTTACAAAGACTTTTTAGAAGTCTCAATTATATTGGAGACTATTATAAAAATCTGACACAAGATTCTACAACTTTATATACTATGTTGAAGAAGAATCCTTCTTATTGTACTAATTAACATACTAAAGTTATTCAAAAAATAAAATTATAGGTCAAGAAATTACCTTGCCTTGCTTTAGCCAATCCAAATTCTTCCAAAATTGTTGAAACCGATGCTTCCGATCTTTGCTATAGAGGTATTTTGAAATAAATTATTTTTTCTAATAAAAAAGAAGAACTGTATATGATTCACTAGAACTGTGAAGATGGTAAATTTCATTTTCATCTTGGGATCTCAATGACCTCATCTTAACTTTGCGCGACACCAACTTGTGGTGGGACTCGTGGTCAGCATTCCTTAAATACACAAATGAGAGGAATAAATTATTCCAAAGATAAAGACCACGGGTCCCACCACAAGTTTGTGTCGAGTAAAATTGTTTGTCGTCATATTTAGTCTTCATATGACTGTCTTGCTTTTATAGGAATAGTTGTTTCATTGAAATCTTTCTCACGGTATGGAAAGTTACTCACGTCACGTTGGCGACTTTTCATGTGCCAGAAGTAAAATGAACATGTTCTTCTTTTTTATTGGAAGAATTAATTTGTTTTAAAATACCTCCATAGCGAAGATCAAAAGCATCAGTTGTTAAGACTAAGTTAAACCCGCTAACTTTGTATTATATTAACTAGTCACGCTAAGAATTATTAGTTGTATAAATGAGTGAAGCATATTCCATTATACATAAAGAGTTATAATTAAAATCACAAAATACTTAAAAATAGTTATAAACTATGTTTAAAATGGACCATTGTTGTGTTAGTGGCATAAAAATGAATGTTATTAACAAAGTTCAATCACAAAATTAAAAATAAAACAATTTAAATTTAAAAATACAATAAAAAATAAACTACACAAAACAAACTCAATCGGATATCAATTCAAGTGGACAAGATAATAAAGGTATCAAATACAAATAATATTTAGTTGACACAATTTTAACCTTTACTATACTAACATAAGAAAATCCATGTAATACATATTAGGACAAAGTGTAAAAATGCCCAATATTATCTAATTTTTGCAAGAAATCCCTAACAATTTCAATGCAAAACGTAATTTTTATATCATGATTTTTTCCTGTGTTAAAAGTTTCTTATGATAGTTTTTAACAAAGATGTTTTGAAGACACCTTGAATTTAAATAGTTATGGAAAACTTCTAACTGAATTTGAAGGGAACAAATTTTAGTACCATCACCATTTAACATTGAATTAAAATAGTTATGGAAAACTTCTCACTAAAACAAGGTAGCTGAATCTGAAGGGAACCAATTTTAGTACCATTACCATTTAACTCAAATGACCCACGTGATCGTCCTTGAAACAGGAATATATTGGGTTGTGCATTTTTTAGCGGATGTGACATCTGAATTTACTGGGTAGATTTTCTTGGCAGAAAGCTAAAATTGTCTCACTTTTTTCATCCAAGTAAAAAGTCAATACCTCTCTCAAACGTCAACTAGTAAACACTGCTTCAGCACTGAACTTTTACGGCCTTATTTTCCAGGTTTTTAACTTCACGCGAATCTCTGTACAAGTGTTGTGAGCATCAAACTTTTGTTTAGGAGAATAATTTAGTACTGTTATTTCTAAAATATAGAAGGGGAAGATGAGTTCATATCCGTAATTTTAAAAATAGTTTGACTATTATTATATTATTTTTAAAATTTGCAAGGAACAAGTTTTTTTGGTGGAATGTTTTTATTTAAGTTTTTGGTAAATATATTTTTTTCAGCCACTAGCATATTTTTTTGACACTAATATTTTTCATTAAATATAATATACCTTATAAGTTTGGTGTATACACAAACTTACACATGTATAATAAAAAAAAGGGAACCCTTATTCCCACTCCACCTTTAACTCTAAACACAAAAATGACTAAAATGTCCTTCTATACATATAACTTAGGTTAACAATTTATTAATACATTTATTTATAAAAAAAAAATTATTTTGAACAAATATAATATTTTATAAAAAAATCTATTATTTATTTTTAAATACATAATATTCTGAAAATAAAGAAAGCATAATATTTTGAATATAAACAAATCTAATATTCTGAAAAATAATTTTAAATATTCTGGAAATAAAATTATTAATATTTTTTATAGAAGTGGAAGTTAATCAAAAAACTCCGATATTATTTATTTAAAAAAATGAACATTCTTTTTCATACAAAAATACTGGACAACATTGTTTTTAAAAGTAAAAATGGTCAGAATTTTTATTATAAACTATATTTTTTAAAAACTCTATTTTTTATAATTTCTTATAAAACTGTATTTTTTAATAAAACTGTATTTTTTTTGTAAAAAATTAAGAAGTGACTTTGATACATTACTACTTTTGTATTTTATACTTTAACACGACATGAGATAAATAGCAGGTTTTATAATTTTCACACCACATTAAATACACCATACCACAAATAACACGAGTAAACTAATAAATTTAATATTGTGTCATTGACACCAAATTATTCGTGATATATTATATTCAATTTGGTGTGAAAATTATAAATCACACTATTCGTGTTGTGTGTCGTACATTAAATTACAAAATGCAAAAGATATTAATTTATCAAAATCACAACTTAGTTTTTACAAAATGCAAAAAATACAGTGTATTTTTTTTTGGTAAAAAACTAAGTTGTGATTTTGATAAATTAATATTTTTTGCATTTTTTAATTAAATGTACGACACATAACACGAATAGAGTGATTTACAATTTTCACACCAAATTGAATATAATATATATCACGAATAATTTGGTGTTAATGACACAATATTAAATTTATTAGTTTACTCGTGTTATTTGTGTTATGTTGTATTTAATGTGGTGTGAAAATTATAAAACCTGCTATTTATCTCATGTCGTGTTAAAGTATAAAATACAAAAGTAGTAATGTGTCAAAGTCACTTCTTAATTTTTTACCAAAAAAAATACAGTTTTATTAAAAAATTATGTTTTATAAGAAATTATAAAAAATAGAGCTTTTAAAAAATATAGTTTATAGTAAAAGTTCTGACCATTTTTTCTTTTAAAAACAATGTTGTCCAGTATTTTTGTTCGAAAAGAATGTTCATTTTTTTAAATAAATAATATCGCATTTTTTTTATTAACTTCCACTTCTATAAAAAATAATAATAAGTTTTTTTTCCAGAATATTTAAAATTATTTTTCAGAATATTAGATTTGTTTATATTCAAAATATTATGCTTTTTTATTTTCAGAATATTATGTATTTAAAAATAAATAATAGATTTTTTTATAAAATATTATATTTGTTCAAAATAAGTTTTTTTTTTTTGATAAATAAGTTTATTAATAATTTGTTCAACCTAAGTTATATATATATAGAAGGACACTTTGGTCATTTTAGTATTTAAAGTTAAAAGTGGAGTGGAGGAAATGTTGTTTGGAGTGGGAATAGTGGTTCCCTAAAAAAAATTATGTATGTTTTACAAAAATTATTGTATACATTACTGAAAATCGAGTAAACATTAAAAGATAGATACCTTAGTGCCCAAAATTATAGGATGAAATACCAAAAAGTCACTCAAACATTTTTTAATATACATTTGGTCCAAGCGTTTTATTTTGTACCAAAAAGTCTCTTATTCTCTTATCTTTAAAGGTTTGCGCCAGTGGCATGATAAAGCCTTTTTGGCATGGTGAAGGACTTTTTGGTGCAAAATAAAAAGGGTTGAACTAAACGTGCATTAAAAAAAATTTGAGAGACTATTTGGTGTATGCCCCAAATATATATTAGTGGACTAGAACAATAAAAATTACCAACCAAGGAGTTAAGCTAAAAATCCGTTCTTTTTTCTTTTTAAAAAAGAATTATATGTACATAGACTGGAATAACTATAATTGGTTTACCCTTATAATAATATCATAATTTCATTTAGTAATACTTTTAAAAAAGTAAAGTGTATATTATGATAACATTAGTACGTTTAATATTTTCTACACCCTAAGCTAATAGTCATGTTGTTCTTGTTTAAATCTCTCCCCAGTCATATTTGTAAAGATAGTATATAAAAATTAGATGAGAGAATAAAGTTATCAATCGGAATAATACACATTAGAGATAATATTTTGAAGTGAAAAACTTGTATTTAAAGTTACTCATCAATTTTTTAAGACAAGTTAGGAAGGTCAGTTTTTCCTTAAAATATTTGTAAATTTGTTAAATTTGTAAATTTCACAAATCTGTCCAAAATGATAGTTAAATGTCAAAGTCAATTTGCGGAGGTTAAACAAAGTTCGGAAAACTAAATGGTGGTTAAACCTAGTTATTTTTTTTTTTTGATGAAGTTTACAAATTTAACGGTTATTCTGCTTAACTCTTTTTTATATAACTCCTTATAGTCTAAAATCAAAATGTAGGTTTCGTGCCCAAATACATTAAGCCAAGGTAAAAGTTATACCCATTGGACAATAATTAGTGAAGGTCCGTGTTGCTAAAACTTTAGGGTCCGTTTGGTTTGAAAAGAGTTGACATGACAAATTTTGTCTAAGCAAATATAATTTTTCTCACACTAGGCTATCAAACACCATATGAGGTAAAACAAGTTTTTTTGGCAAAAACATTTTAATAAGAAAACAGTTTAATAAGAAAATATTTTTTAAATAAAAAACAAGTTTTTTTTGTAAAATAAGAAAACAGTTTTTTTTTTTTTTTTTTTTTTTTTTGTAGAAAAACAGTTTTTTATGTTGTAAAATAAGAAAACAGTTTTTTTTGTAAATTAAAAAAAACAGTTTTTTTTTTTTTTTTGTAAAATAAGAAAAGAGTTTTTTTTATATAGAAAAACAGGTTTTTTTGTTGTAAAATAAGAAAACAGTTTTTTTTTTGGGTAAAAAAAGAAAACAGATTTTAAATTATTTTTAAATATTCATAACAGTTTTTAAATTGTTTTTTAAAACATTAAAATCGTTTAAGAAATTAGCAAATTTGTTGACAATATTTCTCAATCAAATAGGTAGGCAAACTTTGTCACCACCTTATACATAATAGATGTTGTACACTGACAAATAATGTCACGGTAAATTATGCAACCAAACACACTAAATTGTAGGCAAATATCTCATTTGCTAACTTATTTGTTATTTGCTATGACAATAAGGGTAATCAAACGGACCATTAATTAATAGTCCATGATTTGGTTGAATTTTTAACGTACAATTCATACTTACTAACTAACATTGCAGCAATGAAATTATATGACCTTTTTTTACTTTGACATCTAAAAGTTATACCCATTGGACAATAATACTAGGTAGTTTTTATATTTGGTCATCGATACCCAATTAAAACAATATACATTCAAAGATTAATTTCATGGCTAATTTTTGTATCAAATTGCATATTTACCTTCAGTATATATTATTAAATTATAAATACACACTTAAAATCAAAGAAAAGACAAAGAAAATGAAACTTTAACCCCCAACCTTCGATCTCCTAAATTACCTCTCATCGACCCCCAAACTCTCAATCCCCCACTCTCCCTACCCTCTCACTCGCCACTCTTTGGTCTCTCATATAATTCGTTGAATAATATTAATTAAGGTGGCCATGCTTAATTAATAAATACTTGTGAGTGAAAAAACTAAATACCATTCTCAGTATGTGACAGAAACATGGAGCAATTTGAAACTTTTCTTAACACGAATAATCGATGAGAAATAACACTACATACAAATTTTTCATTCATTGAAAAATAATCCAATTATATTTCGTAAAATCTTCCAATAATACAAAGTAACTAAACTAAAGGACTATTTCTCATATACAACGATTTGAAAAGAAAAACTGAAGGGTAAGAACTCCCCAAATGTCTGAGGGTATCAATGCTCCTCAATACTTCTCACTCGCCTCAAATCCAACTCTCTTCAACAAGTGAAATCCAAATATAACTCAACCCAAAATCTTAATCAACAAAGAGCGGGTTAAAGTCCTGCAAGTACACCAGCTACGTCATCCCAGTTAGTGTATAAGAACCCAATAATAACCACTAGATGCATTTAATACTACATTATAGTATTTATTAGACATACGTACATAACCACTAGCATAATAGGATTTTTACGAGTAAGTGACATCCTATAATAAACGAGTCATCGCAATCCATTATTATGAGAATAAGAATAAATCATCCTTATAAATAATGAGCCCATAATCGGTCGAACCATGCATATAAAGAATTTACAGTTTATTAGTTTAGCTGTTATACCCCCAAATTTGTCGGTATTATTTCATTCAGTAGATATATTTGTTTTAACATGTATAATAACCCAACAGTTCACATTAACAAAGAGTCAACTAGTTTGTGCAAAACAAATCATAGCATAATCGGGATTCATCCAAAACAGGTGTATAACATACCCCACCCTTATCGGTGTTAATTCCTTTAAAAATTATTTGTGCACACACACAAACATATATATATATATATATATATATATATATATATAGAGAGAGAGAGAGAGAGAGAGAAAGGTCACTAGTACACCAGATAATCCATGACTAATCCCTATATATCGGGTCATTAGCTTGTAAGTCAACCATGTAAGTTGTCATGAATAATAAACCAGTACACCCCTTTGCTCGCCTCCATAAAATAAACAACATAAATGACCATAACTCCTAATGGAGATATGCAACACATATAGTATGACTGAATAATCATATTGAGTTATTTTATGCATAAATGAATAAAATGTTCCTCCTCGTCACACACACGTGTTTTTATTACTCATTAGTATTCATTCACAATTTTTTTTTATCGTATTCGCTTAAGATAACTTTCAAACTTGAAATATATCCTAAACTCTCAACTCCCGGTCTTTCCTAGACTCCATGCATGAGACGTCTCATAAATAAAATCCAAACAAGGAATCCCCCGATACAATTATGTTTAGGTTGGACGGTTGTCCAGAATCTATAATCATGTCTTAAATAGTCATTATTTAAAGCACAACTTAATTTCTACCTCCTATATATCTGTTTCTTTAAAACTATTTATTACAATACATTTACCTCACATGGATTCTAACTTAAGCAATTTGTCACATATCTTAATCATTTTAATTTACTCCTAAAATTCTCATACACTACTAATCCATATTCTCATTAATATAACTCGATTATTCTATATGATGAATAATACTGTGAAGTATCAAGTCAATTTCTTATACTAATGCAATTATCCTTAACACAACATTTATTCACACCTCCCCAAGACATAACCTTTATATTATAATTATGAACGCACCAATGCAAAATTCCTAGTACCATTAGTCAGTATTATTTTGTCACTCGTGTAACTATACCTAACTTCACGTGTACATAGACCTTATATGACTAACTCCAAAAGCACCAATAACCAATCCTAATTATCGTGACTCTCAAAGATAATTACCGTAAGTTAACATCATATAATCGATAATATATAACTATACATAATATCGTCGTTATCTAGTGACTACATTATCACCACCTAAATCATATATACCATCATAACCACCATCCCACTTTAATTCCATCACTAATAACTATTAAGGAAAAATCTATATCACCTACCAAATTATAAATTTCACGTATAGAATATCTCAGATCCACCCAATCATTCAATAATACCAAATGTTCAATCATCATAACCTCTTAATATAATTATCAATGTCGTATTATGCAATATTCTAACATGAATCAGCATACTATTTTTAGCTTCAACTACGTAGATCTAGAATTTATCAACACAACTTCCCCAATACTATAACTATATAACTTTTAATCATAACTAGCATAGGTTGGGGATCAATAACTCCAATAAAGGTTCGTAGTCTCAAAAAATATTTATTTTCAATCATTAAGCTTATGATTTCTAGTCATAAACATATAAGACAAATTTTCACAGTTCCAGGTAAGGTTTCATATACGTTATTATATCTATATTCAAAGTTGGTTCGTGTGAAGTGCCCCAACAACCAGAGTGTACGGAGATAAACTTATCATTTTTTAACATTAAACACATTTCAATGATATACCAAAGGGTTCAACCTTTTAAAAATTATCTCTTTGTTTTGGACCTAACATACTTATTTGTTTACTATGGGTCTTTTAATTTCATTATTTGATTGATACAAGGTTCATACCCCCATAATACCCTTTGTCATATGATGACTACTTTAAATTAGTCAATGATTCTCAACATAAATGTCAAATTATAAATTATACCATAACAAAAGGAGTTTTCAATTCATTCGTATGTCAAATCCAGGTTTAAGGATGTGCGTTAAACCCTAACATTATTAGTATGATTCCAAATTCTAATTTCCAGTTCCCAAATCTCAACATTTCAAATTCCATTCGAAAGTATGAACATCACTATTCATTTTCAATTCATATTTTTTTGTATTTTCAATTCCAAACAATCATATAAATACTCACAATTAGGTTATTATTCCCCTAATTAGGTTTTCAATCCTTTTTAATTCCAATTTATATAAAGTTTAGGTAATATTTAACGCATTTAATAGTTAAGGAGAAAAGTAAAGGCGTACTTACCTCAAGGATACCTAATTCTAAAATGAAGACAATTCTGGCACGATCTTTCTTCATCTCTAAAATATAACTCCAAAATTGAAATCTACGAGAAAAATCAATTCGAGTCCATGTGTGGTATTTTTTTTAAAAATCTCAGGAAAAATTCTCCAAAATTAACTTAAAATCTTAAAAGAAAAATGCAAAATCTACCTTCTTTCGAGCGTTGTTTCTTCTTCTTCCTTTCTTTTGTTTTCTCTTATAATTTACTTTTCTCTATTTTCTCCAGCGCTCTTATTCATTCTATTTTGTTCTCTGTTTTCTTTTTTCTTCTATTTCTTCTCTATATTTTTGGTTTTTTTCTCCACTTCTCTTCCACCTCCATTTTTCCTTTTCTTTTATTTTCCGTTGGTTTCTCTTCACATTTCTTTCTTTCTTCTCCTTTTCTTTCTCCTTCTCATTTCTTGTTCTAAATCCCTACGAACTGTATATCTGGGATGTGCCTTTTCATTTTACCCTAGATTTGACACCAAGTTAAACCCAATTACCTATTTACCCTTTTATTTCATAATTTCCTATTTTGTCATTTTAGTTGTTATAATATTTAAAATTTATATAAATTCATTTTGACTTAATTAAACTTATTAGCAATCAAACTTAAAATAAATATGATCTAATTTCCAACAACTCCCATAATTTGTAAAAAATTTTAAATAACTTTTTTATTAATATCAAATTCTAGAAATTTGTGTAAATTATAATTACATTATTTATTTCATAACCTTGACACAATAATTCGTTACTAATGATTTCCTTGTTTACTTAAATTTTGTCACACTCGTCTTGGAGGAAGAGTATCATCACATCTCACTGTCGAGTCGCCATAAAAGTCCCACAGGCCTATAGTGGGATTGTTTGGATAAGAGTCGACCTCGTCTCAACAAGTCTCGGCTATATAGAAAGTCGAGACGACAAGAGCATCACGTGTTCAGCAAGGACCAGCTTCGTACTCTGCCATGGTCGATAACAAAAGTGATCACACTAATCTAACCTCAGCCTGGTCTATACAGTCGATTCCATACTTGTGTCTGTGAGCATGGGACCACCCTATCGGAGTTAGCAACCTCGTATCCTGCCAGGTCGAGCTCCCATCGAACGATACCAAGCAACGAGCATATGCAAGTACAGAAGTGGCATGCCCACGTGGACAATTCTGTTATAACAAGATCATTCCCTCATGTGAGGGAATTTTACATCATTATTATATCCATGTTCCAGGGACAGGGGTCTTCATATTATTGGGAGCCTCCTCACGCACATGCTGATTTCATGCTTGGGGGGTACATTACACCCTCCAAGCTATATATATACACATCATCTTCTCCATGAGTAGAGATTGATCTCTCTTAATTCAAAACCCTAACAGAACTCTGTCCAATTGTATAAATAAGAGAGAGAGAGAGATCTTTGAGTGTTGTATCCATGGTCATTAACGCCCTTGTTTAGTGGATTTCTCACACACTCGCACAGTGGATGTAAGCCTAATAACAATCATTGAGTTCATCTTCTTATCCTCATCTCCTTCTCTCATATATACATATATCCATTTTCATGATTGTGATGTGATGGATCTTAAGTTATTCATAATCTCATCTTAATCTGGTGATCCTGATTATAGCTTCATCAATTTGGTGCCGTCTATGGGAAGAACGATAGTCATGTCTTCCCTGTTTTAGCTTATACTCACCGGAGTCTCTGGCAGTGAACCAGTCCTCCCTCTTTGTGGAGTTATTTCACCATTGAAGGAGGTCTTATTGAATCTTTTAAGATCTCCTTCTATAGCTCACAGCTCATACAATTTATACCAATGGCTATGGATCCTCCCCCTCCTCCTCCTCCTCCTCCTCCTCCTAAAAACCAACTAGAACCACCACACGGGGTTGGTGCTAGCTCCAGTCAAGTACCGCCTCAGTCAGAAATGGATGAGGTAGCGATAGCACTCCGCTCCCTCATAGCTAGCCAATAGCAAATGCAAAACCAATTTTCTATGTCTAAGCATAATTTTACGGCCAGGACTGGCAGCGTAGGAGTTGAGTTTGTAACTCCAACCGTTAGAGAAGGCATTGTTGATCAACAAGCCAGGGGACTACCCCCAGCACCAGAAAAAGACATCCTTACATAGTAGAGGCAGAGAGACGTATCTAACCCCAAACATCTATGCCTGGGGAGGTAAAGTCAAGAACTCCGTGATGATGAGGTGGGAGACGACCTCTATGAGGACGATGAAGACAGGGAATGCTGGGAACCATATCAGATCTCTAAGGGCACTGTATGCCCTTTATAGTCGAACAGGGAAAAAAAATATCAGCAACGTTAAGACGATAGACCAAGGCAATCAGCCTTAGATAAGCTAGGTAAAGGTTCATCCTTTGATAGACTTAGCCCCTAGTAAGATCTGAGGAACCGTCTTTTTAGATCAAGGAGTGTTATCGATTCAAGAAGAAATGAAAGGAGAGAAAACTACAGACCTCCATAAGACTGAGAGGAGCAAAAAGAAGTTAACAGCAAATCTAAGGGTGCAAACAGAGCACCTTCTACCCATCCAATTGCTTGGCCGGACAATAGAGAAGGGGTCGAAGAAAATGCTACCCTTGTAAAAGCCAATATTATAACTGACAAGCCTTGGAATGAGTCCATACAGAGGTTAGAGAATAAAATAGTGGATATCATAAAAATACGTGACCTCTTACAGAGGGGATATGCTGAAGGATCTCAATTTGTGGCAAAGATACTAAACTACCCAACCCCTTCCAAGTTTAAGCTGCCCGTTGTTACTCTGAAATATGACGAGAGCTTAAATCCGGTGCATCATGTGGAGACGTATCAATCAACCTCCGATATCTATTTAATTACAGACGAGATGACATGCACGAGCATTATGTAGCACATTGATAGGGGCAACCCACGTATGGTTCACCTCCCTCCCCAAGAACATAATAGGGAGTTTCAAGAAGCTAGCCGATAGTTTTGTCCATAATTTCTACTATGGGGTGAAACCTGGGAAGCAAATGACCCACATGTTGTACATCAAACAGGGGAAGAACGAGACTCTGAGGTAATATATATCTCGTTTTAACAAGAATAAGCTGGAAGTCAAAGATTATGAAGAAAGTATCACAATGATAGCCCTTATGAGAAGTCTTCAGAAAGGAGAGCTACTCTGAGAGCTGGACGAGGACCCTCCAAAGTCCATGGCTGAACTCCTGGCTATGGTCGAGAGAGTCGTGAACATAGAGGAGGTGATGGACGATAAAGAAGATGAAGAAAATAGAGCCTACAGTGATGGGAAGTTTTAGAAGTTTAAGGGGAAGGATAGAAAGAAAAGGTCGATAGACGATGAGTTTACAGGCTATACCCCTCTGATAGTCAGTTCTGAGCATATTTTAAATGAGATAAAAAATGATCGGTCTCTTTGGTGTCCAAAAAAGTTGAAGACAACTCCTCATAAGAGAAATAGAAATCTTTGGTGAGAGTTTCACCAAGATCATGGGCACATCATCGATAAATGCTTTGCCCTCAAAGATGAGATAAAAAAAATTTCTAAAGTTTGGTAAGTTGAGGAAATATATTGATAAGAGAGGTTCAAGCCGAGGTCGAGATGACCTGGCCCGAGATGACACCAGAAAGAAAAGAGTTGATAAATACAGAGAGGACGCTCCATCTAAGTAGGATGAACCTTCGGATGATGATAGTGATGATCCGGATCTCCCACCAAAGGATGATAATGTCCCAGTGAAGAGGCTCAATATGATTTCATTTGGTGTAGACATGATTTTATTTTGTTTAAGCATTTTAAATTCAACGATGATTCGTCTTTCCGTGGCCTCTGATATAAATGGATTGAGGCCGTGGCCTCATTATATTATTCGATACTTAAGAGCAAAAGAATTTAGGTGATTTTCGACAAAGCAGAGCTGATTTTTGGTGATATTCTGGTGATCTCATAAATAACCCCTAAAATCGTAAAAATATGCAAACTAGGTTTAACTTTTCTGGGTTTGTGTTTAGGTAGAAACCAATTGGGTTTTTTAGTATTTTAAGTTGGATGTTGGATTTGATGGGCTTTTTATATAGGAGAATGGATTTCGATTAGTTTCGAGTCTAAACGAGTTAACTAGCATTGGTTTAGGATCAATTTAGGGTACTTTGGTTTGTTTTTGGGCTAAGAACATGAACCGTTGTTCGTGGTTGTTCTAGAACAAAACCCTAATATTTTCCTTTTTTGATATTATTAGATCCTCTAAGTTAGACCATAAATGTTTGTCTTACGTTGAGGATGAGAACTGGTGGTCGAGGCCTCGTTCAATTGGTTGTGCCCTTGGACCCGCCTTCGAATTGTTTATTTCCCCATTTGGCAAGTTTTGATTGTGTTGTAGTCTCTTACTGCTAGTTTTGGGGTCTTGGTCCTTGCCTTTACCTTTGCTACTATTTACTCTTGTCGCGGTCTAAGACTTAAGTTTTAAGAGTTTGTGGCCTAAGTTTTTTAGGATTCTTTGGCCTTACCCCTGGTACCTTGGCTTCCAGGATCTATACTCACATCTATTGCCGTAGTCTTTTATTATAGTCATGTTTTTCCAAACTTTTGTCTTTTGTCTTTTGTCCATAATGCCTATGACCCTTTAACTATGGATATACCTCTACTTTTACAAGTTCTTGCCACGGCCTTACGCGTTGGAATACTTAGGAATACTTGAATTTATGGATAAGGCATTTCGATGTTTTTCCTATAGTGGTGTTAAACATAAAAACTTTAAAAATAAGTGGAGTGTCTAAACTAAAAGAGTGCCTAATATGTATATGCATTGATTCTAACCCTGCAGAGTATTTAAACTATAGGGATCCAATGGAGACTGTGAAGGGTAGCCATAGAGTTGAAGAAGATACATGATTTTTAAACAACTAAATGTCAATTGAGAAGATTATTGCAGCTCCTGGTGGAGAAGTGCCTACTGCTAAAGTAAGGAATGTCGAAGCTAGGTCGTCCAGGCATGGAACTAAAATAATAAAAGATCCTACAACCCTCAATCATCGTTATCTAATGAACAAGGAATGGTTAGCTCAGCTGGATAGGGGACTACAAATTCCGTGAGGGGACCATCTACTCACTGCTTTCCGTGGACCAACGATCTTGTTATGCAATTCCCAATGATGGGATTTGCTTACCTTTGCATGCCTTCCTTCTTAGAATGTGACTTCCAATGCCAATTATTATTAAGAATATTTTAAAGGTGATGAATCTAGCCCTAGCCCAAGTTGATCCTAATGGGTAGAGGGCTATCATGGCAGCCTTGGTGGTTTGGAAGAAGAAATTTGGGATGGATATTACGGTCACTGTGTTCTTTGATTTCTACATGCCAAAATAGAATTCCGTGGAAAATCCATGGTATTACTACATGGGGCTCCAGAATGTTAGCATATACCTCATGAGGGGGAGGCCTCCCAGTACTAAAAACTGGAAAGGCGAATACTTTTTTTCATTTCAGAAGATAAGTAAGAGACATATGTTGAGGAATTTGAGAGAAAGAGCACATAGGGTTTTACGATCATGGGGGCATCCCCCTATGGAAGGTATAATATACTTTTATAACATATTTATGGCCTTTGTATTTCATACCTGACATAATATTGACTTCGATTATTTTTATAGTCCGTGTAGGATTGACCCCTAACAAGTGTCAAAGGAAGAGGATTGAAGCTCTAGTCTTGATACCTGACAAAAAGAAGCAGTTTGTTAGGATGGTTACCCTTATGGACTTATATGAGCCTGGGTACTACACTGCCCACGTTTCACTTGTGAGGCGGGCACCATAAAGTAATAAATTTTTACTTAATTAACTACATCCTGATAAATTTTTATGTCATAGATTGTGGCCTAAAGTTTCTATTTACTAACTCTTGTGAAGCTACTTCCGTGGACGGATATCCAGTGATGGTGATTGATAGGGAGTTACTTCTTTACCAACTAGATGAGATGGAGAGGAACGTTAAAAGTTTCAATTAATCCCCATGAAAGGCTAAGAGTAACAAGAGGAAGAGGGAAGTTGGCAAAAGGTGATGGCCCAAAAGCTGATGTCCCCATTCGGACCCAAAATAAAGCCGCGAATGATGACTTCAACATAACATTATCTGAGGATGTCACGGTCAACATCTCCTATTATGGATTTGTTTCCCCCACTTTTAGGGAGACAAATAAAGACCCAAAAAAATCTGACAATATTTCCATCACAAAGTCACCTCCGAAGACATCTGTTATAGCGGACTCTAACTCCATCACCCCATAAAGTAGGGTCATTCCCTCTAGTCCATGGACACGTATAAGGCCAACGAACCCAAAATGTCCATGGGATACTACTTCTTCTGCAGTCCTCTTAATGAGGGGGTTGAAGACCTTGAAAAGTTAACATATTTGTTTAATGAAGATGCTGAGGAATTGGAAGAACACACGCTCCATTGTATTCTTGGTTTAAGTTTGTAAATACCATATACCTCCGCAACTCGTTCCAATATTTACTTAACTAACTCATGCTTTCTCTTCCAGATTACCATGAGCTAGAGGGAAAAATATGAGGAGCTCTATAAACTTCATAAGGACACGGAGGATTACCACCAGGCTGAGGTGGAAAGTTCCAAGGCTTCCTCTTTTGAAGCGGGAAAAATATTTATGGTCGATACCTTCGAGGCTAAAAGTTTTGATGCCAAGTTTAAGTTCAAAGTAACTAATAAGGCCAAAAATGAGGTTGAGGATAACTTTAAGTAGGTCGTGGACTTTCTAAAGGTTTATGAGGTAAAGTGCCTAAAGGTTGTGAGACAAGTCACAGCTAGTGAAGAGAATGTTAGGCATCTTCATGTTAAGATCTAGGACCTAACCCAAAACCATATTGTGGTCATGAAGAAAGTAGTATATGATCATGTTGTGTCTTTAAAGAAAAGTATTGAAGACGTTATGGCCAGTTTTAAGACTTCAAGAGACTTCTTCATTAGCCCAAATAATATGTACATCTACGGATATAAAAGGACGAGGCATAGGGTTACCAAAAATAATCCATGGGCAAATGAGAACATATTTGTCTTGAGATTCACTAACATTGAGCATACTCAGTGTGGAGGAGCTATAGGCAGTTTATAATCTTTCTAGGAAGTAAAAAAAGATGAGGTCACGATTACAGTGGTTAAGGATGAAGAAATTGAAATTGGACTAGAGGAGGAGGATGATAACAATGAGGAAGCATATCCCTAAGCTTATTTATCTTGAGTGTAACCATTTTGATTAAAAATAATGCTTATATCAGTTTTTATTAGAATGAATATTTTATTCTACAGCCTTGTATACCGTGCTTCATTGCGTATTCAATCTTTAAACTAGGCTTGATGATCCTCCATAGAACTGAAGGGAATAGCGGCCCCAAAGGCTTAATGTTGTTATCTTTATACTCCATGGCATTACATTACTACTGCGATCTTTTATCTCCTGTAGTCTTTTAGGATTTATCCAAAGGCTCTATATTACACTCTGCAGACCTGGGGGGTACAATGGCCTCTTAAGTCTTTAGAGCGTACTCCGCAGTCCTTAGGTGTAAGGTGCCCCCCTAAGGCTTTAGGGAATAGTGGGTCTTTTCAAGTGTGATCTTAATTTCTATTATAATTGCAACCTTAGCAATGCGATCTTATCCAATGAATTCCAATTACATTCCATGGACCCGGGGATACAAAGGCCCTCCAAGGCTTTGGTCATGATGCTTTTTGATAGTTGCGGCCATTAAGATGATGTCTTCAACTTCATGGTCTTCCATTTCTTCCTCAGGCGTTAATCTTTACAAATATTTACTGGATGTTGAGGTATTGGGATCCTCTCAAAGCATATGGGATATTCTGCGCCACCTATGGCATTTGCGATATTCTGAGCTACCCAAGGCACACTATACCAAAAACAACAATTTGGCACACCCGGATATTAAAAATCTAGCACAATTTAAAATTGTGCCAAATTCTAGCACGGTTTAATGACAATCTGGTCTGCTTCTTCTCTTTATCCGGTCTGCTCCTGCTCTCTCTCCGATCAGCTCTCTCACTCTCCATGCATAACTCTCCACGGTCTTCTCTATCTCTCTCCGTCCATCTTTTTCTTAGGCACCTATAATTTTTTTAACAACCTAACAAGATGCCTCTTTTTATTAACCTCAGTCTATACATTCACAATCTTGATGATGAATTCAAGATTGTACATAAGATATTATACATATTAAATTTTCTTAGGATAATTAATTTGTTGTTTATTTTATTTTTATTCCTTCACATGTATCTTGGTGATCTTTTCTAGACTGAATTGAATGGGTCTCTGCACATTGATGATAATTTGGCACTTGTCACAAACATATATGAAATAAATGGCTTCCCCAAAAGAATAGGTGCCTTCATGTGGAATTTTTTTATAATGCAGATATGTGTATTGGGAATGTTTTTGTTCGGGATTTTAATGGGCAATTTAAGGAAGCGATGGCACAATATCACAAAAAGTCTATGATAGCTCTAATGTTTGTTGTTAATAACAATTGGACCACATAATTCTATGAGGGTCTAAACATGGAATCTGAGGGTATCTCTGCTAATGGTACTGTTTATTATGATGTATATCGGTTTTAGGAAGGGCTAATATCACTTTTATTTTATTTTGTAGGGAGCGATGGCAACAGGCCTGCTTATATTTCAGCTCAATATGTCAAATTCATTTTTATTTTCCATGTTTGGAAAAAATTCTACCCAAAATTTTAAAATGCATATATCAACAGATTGATGATAATAGTCGACTTTCACGAATAAGTATTTGTCCATTTGTCAATTATGTTTCTTGGACCATAATTGCATATATTCCTGTCCATGACCATAAAAAGTTACAATTTACATTATTGATGGAGTTGAATTGTTGAATTGCTGATTTTTTTGCATATGGAAACTTTTCTTTTTATTCTTACTTTCTTTCTTTTAGTAGTATAGCTTCATGCTATTGTTTACACTGTACAAATTTAATACAACTTTATTCAAGTCCATTCTTCACACCATGTTTTGTAATTTTTTGTTCAGGTATACCAGTTACCACATAGTGTAAGCAGAGGATATACATGATGGCAGCCTCATGGATATGGGATTCAACACAGTGTAGGTAGGGGATATACGTGATTCGATTTCGTCTTCAAGAGGTAACAATGTCTTGGATTTAAGTCTCACATGTTTCATTTAGCTCCCACTTTGTTTTTGCAATATCCATCTGTTTATTTTGGGCAAATTATCTACCTCTCATTTTCATGTGCTAGTAGGACGCATGCGGTGGGATTGTTGGAAACAGGAAATATTCAACTAATTTTGTACCTTGCCTTTTCACATATTATCTCCTAATACACAACTAATTTTGTGCACGGAAATGTATGAACATTTGTGAAGATTTTGATCCTATTCACCACAGTAAAGGGTTCAAAGTCAAATTTCTCAGTGATTCTTTTTGGTGCTTAGACGATTAAAGAATAATCTGGTTGGTATCTGAATTTCCTTATTTATGTGTATCGTTCTCCTCCTCAATACTGAGGGCACCCAAAAGATCAGTTACATATCTGAAAAAGGGTGGTGGCAAATCTGTATCTAGAGTTTACAACGAAGAGTACGTGAGATCATTTGAGCTCGAAGCATTATGTGGTGAACTTGGTCTTCCTAAGTCATTGGCAAGTTTAATGAAAATTATCATTTTATTTAATTTCCCAATAAATTGGTGGGTGAAACAGCTTTTATAATAGGTTAGAACGAGTCATCACATATAATCATGTCCAGATTCTTAATATGTTATATTTCATATCAATTAATCATACCCTTGTCTTGATTTTATTGTACCCGTTGTGCCTATTTTATATATAATGCGATCATTTCATACCATTAGAGATATTCACAGATTCATTGATGCTTCTCTGTCTGGTGCGCCTAGGTCTAATCAACTGCAGACAATATGCTTTCCTCCAAAATAACATGCTGATTTGTAGCAGGCGATCGAGCAGGCTAGCCTAGACAATTAAGTTGTGATCTAAAATCTGTAGGAAGTTTTGATAATGGGATACCATGTCAATTTGACTCATGATATGCTACTATATATTTTAGGCATCATTGTAATTTCTCTTCACGTTTTCTGCACGTACCCGAACAAAACCATGATGTTTGTAAAACTCATCTGCACGTGTACCAGATGCCCTATGCCATTACTATTACCAGTACATTTCTTCCACTACAGAGGTTGTCGAGGTACTTTTTGAAACGTTCATGGGGGTAGGCAAGACTCTCTTGTATTGTTGAATAGATTACATATGAGTTAATATCTCAATATTAATCATATAACATTAATTCCTTTTACATATGTGTATTACTTATTAATTGATTTTATAATTGCTCAGGTTTGATCCTATATTAAGGGTATGTTGGGGTTTAAATCGCAAGGTATATCAAAGGAGGGCTAATATCAGGTCATTAATTTCATGTACTCATAAAAATACTCCCAAAAATTACTCTGTCCAAATCTCCTTTTCCTCCATCTGTAATAAAATGTTGCTATGTATGTTAATGTACATAATTATGTAACTGGATATATAATACTCCATCAGGAACCATCAATCGGGCCATATGCGAGCATTTTCAGACTTATTATTTATTTTTGATAAGAAAGTCCTCCAAGCAGCCTTCAATGTATGTGTTCGGATAATATTGTTTGATTAGTAGAAAATAATCCACCCATGAAAATGAATTGCATATTTATAATTACCACATCTTGAAAATGGCTTGAATATTTATAATTCCAACACACTATAGCTTAAAATCATGCCGTTAAAGGGTGAAAACCCAAAATAACCCCCAAAGGGCCTGTAGGAGGCATTAACACCTCGCACGGGACCATTGTAACTCGTAAGAATTGATCGCGGGGTCACGGGACTCCTGGGTTGAGAATATGACGATAATTTGAAAATATCTACACTTGGTCTTAAAATCATGATGTTAGAGGGCAAAAAGTTAAAATAACCCCGAAACGACGTGATGAGAGGCACGTACACCTCGCATGGGACCAATGTAACTCGTAGGAACTGACCACGTAGTCATAGGACTATTGGTTTGAGAATATGACGATATTTTAAAAATATCTAGATTAGTCTTAAAAACATACAATTAGAGGGTGAAACCCCAAACTAGTCTCCAAATGGACCCGTAAAAGGCATTAACACCTCACACGGTGATGATGTTGTAAATAGCAACACCAGATAAAGAGGTAGTAGAGCTCAAACAGGCATAACAATGGTAGCAAATAACCACACAGATATGTAGAAAGAGGTGAGGGGAAGAGGACAAACACACCAATATAAGTGGTTCGGAAATTGCCTACGTCCACTGTGCAAGTGAGTGTAAGTATTACTATCAGAAGAGGGCTCTAATGGCCTTAGCAATACAATCACTCCACTTTTTCTCTATACTGTAAATGCACCAGAGTTTGGCTAGGGTTTGTAATTGAGACCCCTTTACGAGGTAGAGGATGACCTCTATATATAGTGCTTGGGGGGTGTAATGTACCCCCCAAGCATGCAATGAGCTTGTGCATGAGGATCGAACCAATATGAGAATGACACCTGGCTGATATTATATAGATAATAATGACCTCAATATTCCCTCAGGCCAGGGGAATGATTCAGTTATAACTGATTTTTCGCCATGTTCCAAACCTTACATATACTTGCAAATGCTCGGCCTTTTGTCCTTGAGTGATGTAACCTCGGCCTGGATGAGTACGAGGTTGGTGAAGTCCGACAGTGTTGCTTAGTCTTATCAATATCCATGATGACCTCAGCCAATAGGGATGTCCGAGGTTAGGTATGAGGTAACCATAACGTCGGCTGAGGCAAATGATGATGTTGGCAGTTACTTGAGCTCATGAGACTCTGCCGACCTCGACCGATGGCTAGCCAAGGTTGGTATATTGGGGGCTGACCTTATAAAATATGACCTTGTTGATGGTTGTTATAAGCTTCTTGTCAACTAGACTGTGAGACTAGCCGAGGTTAGTCATTCTGACTAAGAGGGTGCACTTTGGGCATATCAATCACCCCTAGCCCTTAGTCTTCTATGTGAATAGACGATGGAGGGGTATGCGTGTTAGGCTGAGGCTGAGTCTCTTTGGGTGCCAATGTTTTCTTGATACATGTCACTTATTGAAGTGATAAACATATTCCCCAAGGTGAGATGATTTTTTGTCTTTTGGGTTCCCTAGGGCAATGATGGGGGCATTCAGAATCGCGCCCCATAACATAGGTTTAAAAACACCTTCTCTTTCCTCATTCTCTTTTTCCTTCTTCCAAACTTCCCCTGCCAAAGCCTTTTTTCAACTGCCATTCTTCTCTCAAGATCTCCATTATTGTGCTGTGCTTTGAGGTTTTCCCTGCTTCTTTCTCCTCCTCCCTCATTCGCGACTAGCCAGGTATTGCTTTTGACATCTTTTTCCATTGCTGATCAATACTTTTACAGTTTTGCTTTTACGGTAACTTTTTCCACTTTTAAGTGGTTTCAGGGTTAGGATCACAGTGGTTAGGTAGTATCGGGGTCACACCTGGTTGCTCTGAGGTTGTTTTAGCCAAAAACTTCCTTTTTTTTAGGTCTCCGATGAACCTCCGGTCGTCTTCTCTAGTGATTCTATTCTTGATGGTTTTTGAAGTTCTTGGTGAAAACTTTTTAGATTACTAGTTTGATCTTTAGTTTAGATAGAACAAGTTGTTTGCCTGTTCATAGTTTGAGTCAAGTATTGTCTCATCCTATGAATGCGCTGACCTTTGTACCAACTTATTTAAGAGTTTAGGTCTCTGCGTGAGAAGACCTTTGAAAAGATTAGGCAGATAGAGTTAGCCCAGGAAGAAGATCGTAGGGATGAGGCCATTCCCCTCAGACCCATATTTTCTACCCCCTTGAAAATTATATACCCTGAGCCAACCGAGCCCGGTGAGCCCACAGAGGCTCCTGAGGTTTCTGTACCGATATTTGAATCATCTTCCTCAGACCCTATATCCACCTCTGAGGCTGCCGAGTCCGTAGACTCTTTTAAAGAGGCTATGGACTGCTCTCCAAAGAGAAGTATAGTCTATGAGGAAATAGAAGGGTCTAATCATTCCTCATCTTACCAAGAGTCTAGCACCTCTCATAGGTCTCCCTCCATTAAAATCCTAGAGCCGAGTGTGGTAGTTCCCCCTCCTATTGATGCCATTCCTTTGTCGGTTGCTACTGGTGCTGAGTTTGCTCAGAGGTTTCTTGATGGTGCCCCATCTAATCCTCAAACTCAGACTGTTGATGATAACGATGATGATGAAGGGAGTGAACTTGACACTTCCAAGGTTGATGATCCTAAGACATTTGTTACTGAATATGACCTCCTCATCTTCAGACATCTATATTCCATTCCTTCCTCCATTACCTTAAGGAAACCTTTTAAGGACGAGAGGGCTTTCAACGGTCGAGAGGGAGATCTCTGTGTTTATGAGAAGATGTTCAAACTCGGCTTCTGTCTCCCTATTCATCCCACTATTCAATTTGTTCTTTCTTTTATCAACCTTGATCCTTCTCAACTTTCCCCCAATGCCTGTAGGGTCTTGGTTAGGGCCATTGTACTCTGGAAGGTGGTTCATCATACATACCTTCTAGTTAGGGTATTCTTATCTTGTTATATACCCTCATCTTCTAAAAATCACCCTGGATACTATCACTTTATAGCTAGGAAGTCTGAGAAGAAGAATTTGCTTGTGACTCAGACTTTTAACCACAACAGAAAGCCCCAGTTCTTCTTTGCCTCAGGGGCTTGGGAGTTTGGTCCCGATGAGGCTTTTGGAACATCTGTTCCAAGGGCACCCCTGAGGTGGGCTAACATCTATTTCTCAGCCAAAATTGACCTTGGATTAAGCATAGACAATCGCAAGCATGTTGAGGATCTTCGTATTCAGGGAGAAGGTGGTAAACTCGTCAAGTACGAGCATCTGATGACCCCTTACAATTTATCTCAGGCGGGTCTTGGAAGTTACCCTTTGGCCGAGCTTCGTAAGTATTATTAGAAAAAGAAATTTTACAAAGTATAGTCTTATAGGTTTCGTGTGTCTGATCCCCATCTTCCGATGTTTTCTTTTTACAGAGAATCCATAAGGAGTTTCTGAAGACCTTTGGTACATGTCTGCTCTCAGCATCACAAAATTGATAGAGAAACATTGGGGCAAGACCGTACCACCCCCTTCCCACACAAAAAAGGGAGAAGCTCCTGTTGAGACATCAAAGAAGAGGAAGGCACCTGCAGACCCTTCCCATACAAGGCCTAACAAAGCTCAACATGGTGAACGTGGTATACCAATCTCCTTAGAAGACGCTTTATCAGCTCAGCTTGCTCAGTTAAAAATTAGTGACAGCCTCATAGGCAATATTGCCTATAGACATCCCATTCTATTACCCCTTAAACTCCCCTTAAGTCCTTAGCACCTCCCTTCATCACTACAAACCTAGGTCATACCCCGGGTACTGACCTAGAAGCCGTTAGGCACTCCCAGGCTCCATTTGATCGAAAGTTAAAGTTTTCAGCTCGGCCAAGACTAAATGAATCTTCGAAGGGCACTGAAACCCCTTACCAACAGTCCATCCCGTGCACGATTTTGACTTACCATGCGGACGAACGACCCGTTTTCCCCTAAAACTCAATTAGGAGGCCACCGAATGCTCATGGGCTCTGTTTGACCTAAGTCAACTCTTCAACTCGACAGAGACTGAATGAATCTTCGAAGCCCACTGAAACCCCTTTCCAACGGTCCATCCCGTGCGCAATTTCGACTTACGGTACGGATGAACGATCCGTTTTACTCTGAAAGGTCACTGAATGCTTCCAAGGATCGGTTGATCAAAGTTAACTCCCCGAATAGGATCAAACTCTTTGGAATGTCGAAGTACATCTCCTAACCTTTCCAACGGTCCACCCTGTGCGTGATTCGGACTTACCATGCGGATGAGCGATCCGTTTGCGTCCGACGATTCCCCGTCCAATAGATCGACGAATGCTTCCAAGCCACATTTGACCCAAAGTCAACTCTCAAACCCGGAACAGTCCAAAGTACTTTTGAAGGTCTCTAAATTACCTTTCCAACGGTCTGGCTTGTGCATAATTTTGATCAACGATTTGCGTTCTACGACCGATTTTGTGAAAAGGCCTGAAAGACACTGCCAAACGGCAGGTCCTAGACCCTGCCTATCGGCAGTGTGCCTAAACGCACCTGTCGATTGGCAAGAATAGGCTATGCCGATCAGTAATGCCCCGGGCCTATAAAAAGGAGGCCTAGACTCGCTTCCAGGGAAGAGCCCAGATCTGATAGAGATCACTCTCAGCAAATCCAGAAAACCTCTCTCGAAGTCAGTATGATTTCCACACCCGAATCCCTTTCCAACCTTCACTTTTCATCATCCTTTTCATCAAACTTGGTGAATTAACCACTCTCCATTATTATCCAAGTCTAAAGGCTGCTATCCAACATTCAAGATCAAGCTCAAGATCTTCAAGAAGGTCCAATTTTCTCAACTCTCTCCTTAAATTCTCATAAATTCGCAATAACTTATTTTATTACTTAGCACTTTCATTATCTCATCTCGCACATCCTAATATATCTTTTATTTAGTATTATTGCACATCTCTTATTTTCATATAAATAAAAACTCAAACAATAAGAAAAAGAGGGTTTGCTCATAAATTGGAAACGGGAGTTCTCGCACTTTTCTTACACTTTTCTCACAACTAAAACACTTTTTCTACACACACACACAGACACACAAAAATAAGAGAATCCCCCATTTGAATTTATGGGATAAACCCCACCCCTCATTTTGCATGCAAACTACGTGGACTTTGATGCCTCTATAGGTTACGTAGGCGTCTTGGGGTAAAACCCGAGACTCGAGTCCTATTTTTACTTTTTCTCTCATTTTCTATTTTCTCTAAACTCCACTCTCTTATATTATATATATATACATATATTTGTTCTTAGTGGCGTATTATTCCACATGCGTTATCGTTCCATCATAACGGTCAACGTAGGGATAATCGTGTAAATTCAATTTTCTAATATTTTTATACCTTCCTACGGATGACTCGTTTTACCTCTTTCATGGTGAAAGTCGATGATTCCTATCTCCACTATATATATACATGCACACATATCACGGGGAAAATTAAGGAAAATAACTAAAACCCATGAGAGACCGAAAGGGCGGAATGGGTGCCTAACACCTTCCCATTTCGTAACTTAGCCTTCGGACCCTTTTCGAATCATTTTGGTTTCGTATGCATCAATATGTCTTTGGATGCTGTCCTTCGGGATGGCTCCCTTTCTTTTGTCTGTTTTGAGTAAAATAGACTGGAGACTATATCTCTCTACATTTTTCACCTCACCCAAATGACGCCGACCGAAGCGCTCCCGAGAGGGACGACGGGATCTAGGATCCTCACTCACGCCGCCCGCCCGTCTCGAGGATCGAGCATGACCACACTGGCGACTCTGCTAGGGAATATATGAGGGCTAGACTCTATTTTCATGGGTGTTATGTTTGTTTATATTTTCCCCCTATTTGCATGTTCCCCTTTATTACTCATGTGTACCCCATGCTTATGCTTCTATTCACACACTTGTGGAAGATTCTACATGTACAATTCGCACCACGTGCACCTAGGGTCACATATATCCACATGTTGCATGCATCACCCATCCATACTTGGTGTACCCTTGGTACTTGTACTTTGCTCCCTGTTGGCATAACCAAGAAAGACATTCTCATAAGATACTAATAAGAGGATCATGCATGATTCACACGACATCACCAAAGAGCATTGTGGTTGACCAAATTTTACCCAATAACTGGAGGGTCACTTTTTCATGGGCGCTGGTCTGGCAGGGCGCAGTTAGCCTAAGCGATATGACTCTCACCTTCCACTGGCCAAGTACCTTCGACATATATCGAACGGTTCTCCCGCATCGTACCGCTTAACCGAAGTCATGACGGGAGGTATATTACAGGGAACTCGTTCACGTACGTCGAGTATATTGAATTCGCTCTCACATGTACCATCCCCAGGAGGTATATAGTGAGGCAATTCACGTACACTCAGGTATATCAAATGTCTTGTCCACACGTACCGATTGCCCGCAAGAGAAAGACGTATATCGTTGAAGTCATGCCAAAGGGGGGGAACCCTTTCCGATTCACCCAACCAACTGCATACCCGCATATAGGTGTTAAGCCTAGGACACACATATAAGATTATCGGTTTCAAGCCGAAACTCTGCCAAAATTTCAGGTTGGCCTACTGCCCGAATGCTCGCGCATTTTTAAAACGGGACCCTGTCCGTGAGCCTGGTCACAAGTCCAGACATAGCTTTGCATTTATTACAAACCCAATTTTTCTAGGCTCGAGTCCCGTTCGGCATTTCATTTTGCATTTAGGAGAATTAATACAAGTGAAAACATAAGAATTTTAATAATCATGCTGAGACCGTCTCTCATTTCTTTATCAAAAAAACAAAATTCCTCTCTTTATCAAAGATCCAAAAGCATTTTGTCTTTCCATCTCGAAAAAAAAAATTCACCCTTTTTTCTCAAAAATAAATCCCATTTTGCTCCTTCTTAAGTCGATCGCAAGCCCTTGACCTGGCTCCCTATTGGCTTCGGTCTTCAGTCAAATCACCCCGGAGTTTTCGTTCCCCTGTTACTTCTTCTGAGTCCGGTATCCATCTGCTTACCATGGAGAACACAGATCAAGTCCCCGTTGTGCAGCCGGATCTGACGGCAATCCTAGCTCAGCTTGTGTCCAAGATTGAAAACCTCCAAACTGAGGTCCGAGAAATGCAACGAAACCAGGTTCCTGTTCCTAAAGAGACTGAGGTCCTATTTCCTCGCACTATGGGTCCACCCGAGCCTATCTGGGTTCCCGAAGAGTATCTGTGCGCTCCACGTGCCCCTCCTGCTAATGGTCCGCCGCCTGCCCAGCTTCCGATGCCAAATCTTGCCCAGCATGGGGCTAACTTGCCTATGATCATTGATCCAAAGGAAGAAGAGCTGAACAAAGTCAAAGAGGACCTCAAGATGCTCACCAAGAAGTTTTACCAAGTCAGATTCTCAGGAAGTTACATGGACTACACCCACATGTCTCCTTATCCTAAAGCGAGGTTACCTGAGAAGTTCAAGATATCGAATATCGAGAAATTCGGAGGAAGTGTGTAAGGACACAAATTTCCAACTGAGTCCTTTGTAGTTTTGGCTCAATTCCGAACAAAAATGTTTGAGTCGTAGGATAGAGCTATAGACCATCCTTCAAGCCTATGACATTCTAAAGTTGAAGACGTAGCGGCCAAGTTTATAAAGCTTCATCAAATGCTGTTTTTTTTTTTTTTTTTTTTTTTTTTTTGAAAGCATCATTTTATTCTCAAATGATAGAAGAACTAGCCTCTTCTAAATAGCTTACATCATTGAGAAAAGACAAGAAAGAAGGAAATAAGAAACATAAACGAGGTTCTTTATAAATAAGAACCCTTACAGAATCAAATAGAAAAGAACTGATTAAAGCAACCAGAGGAATAAACTAAACACCAATGACCCTTAGACATTTCGGAATGAAGGTAAACCCCATCTATCTACTCTGATAAAACCTTTCAGCTGCTTTGGGAAGTCATCTGTACTATGAGAAAAGCAATCTGTATGTTGAGAGCTGCCTAACTTTGCAAGGAAATCTGCTACTTGATTTGCCTCTCTATGAATATGAACAATTCTGACCTTTATCCTCGACATAAAACTTCTGATTTTGAACATATGCCACTGAATTTTCCAAGGGGAAGAACCTTTATTTTTAATTAAATCCACTAAAACTTTAGAGTCACTCTCTATAGTTAGATCATAGCCAATGAAGTCCATAGAAAATTCCAGACCTTTAAGTAAAGCCAATGCCTCAGCTTCCATATTAGACACTACTCCAAAATGAGCATGAAAAGCCCAAAGCATGTCCCCTGAGTGATTCCTAAGAATTCCGCCGCCCCCTCCATTACCTGGATTACCAATGGAACTGCCATCAACATTAATCTTTAAAGCACCTGTTCTAGGAAGATTCCACTTGATTATCATCTGCACTTTAGCCTTTTGAGCACTAAAAAAGACTTTGTTAGAAATAAGTTCAGACTTGATATGATGTATAACAACATTTACACTAGGAAGACAATCATCAAATCTGCATTTATTTCTGAAACACCAAATACACCAACAAATTATAGCTGGAACAATTCTGCTTATACTTTTGTTTAATTTTACCCCATATAACCACCATTGGAAAAGCTGATTTCTAACACCTCTTCCTTTGTGTCTTGTAATCCCAAACTCGTTAGTCATTTGATCCCATATGCTGCTAGCTACATCTCCCTCCTCAAACATGTGGTCTAGAGTTTCTTCTTTAGGCTTTGAGCAACAACAACATTTGGAAGGACCTCTAAAACCAATGGATTTTAACTTTTCATCAATAGGGAGAAGATTATTCATCATTTTCCACATAAAGACTGACATTTTGGACGGAAGATTCTTATGCCAAATAAATTTTGAGCTCAGCCTTGAAGAAGATTGATTTCTGCTTATGTTCCAAGCTGAGGTGATGGAAAAATTACCTGTGCTAGTTGGCTTCCAGATGAGAGAATCAGGTTTATTAGGCATAATCTCTTCAAATTTCAGAACTTTTTGGACTACATTTTGATCATACAGATTTTCAAGCTTTTCTTTATCCCACTTTTTGTTTTGACTCCAAAAATCTTTAATAGGACCTGCTACAGAATCTGGAAATAACTTACATTCAGAAATACTCCAATTATCCTTAGAAATATTGATAGAACCATCTCCAATCATCCACATCATATGGTCTTCTGTTTTATCTCTCACTGAACACATACGATTCCAAGTTTGAGCACATCCTCTTCTAGGAGCAGAAATAGGGTGGGAGTTTCTACAATAAGCAGCCCTCACATATTGAGTCCATAAGGAATTTTGAGATCTAAAAGTCCACCAGAGTTTCATACTGAGAGAGGAATGAATATCATTTATGTGCCTTATACCTAAACCACCTTCGTTGATAGGTTTAGCTATAGTATCCCACCTGCACCATTGATGTCTAGGAGCCCCAAAACTTGCACTCCAGAAGAATTTGGACATAAGAGCAGATATTCTGTTAAGAATAGCTTTTGGAGGGCTAAGAGCAGATAATAAATACAGAGACATAGATGACAGGACTGCATTGATTAGAATAATCTTCCCTCCAGTACTCAAGCATTTTGCCTTCCAACCTAGGATTCTTTGTTTGATTTTCTGCACCATATCTTCAAAATAAATGATTCTCTTCCTTCCACTATAGATAGGACAGCCTAGGTACTTGATAGAATCTGTCTTCAACTGCATACCAGTACTCTCCTTCAGGTGATTAAGAGATCTTAGGCCGATAAGCTTTGAAGCCATGATGTTACTCTTAGATTTGTTGATTCTTTGACCTGACACTTCTTCATATTGGCTTAAGATAGACATTAGGTTTTTGACATCCCTCCTTGCTCCAGAACTGAATATAATAATATCATCTGCAAAAGATAAATGGTTAAATCTGGGGCTGCCCAAAGGCATTTTATACCCCACAAAACTAGATTTAGACATAAGGTTATCTAAATTTTTGGATAGAGCATCAGCCATAATGATGAATAGACTAGGGGATAGGGGATCCCCTTGTCTCAAACCTCTTGAAGATTTGAAAAATCCTGCTGTTTCTCCATTGATCATGACAGAAAACCAGCAGTTAGAAATGAGCCTCCATATTAAATCAATCCATTGTTCACAAAATCCCATTCTTCTCATGACTTTTAGAAGAAATAACCAGGAAACCCTATCATAAGCTTTAGCCATATCCAACTTCATAATGATGTTCCCTCCAAAATTTTTATGGTTGATTCTGGATATACATTCTTGAGCCAAAAGAACATTCTCTGTGATGGACCTTCCTTTGATAAAGCCTTACTGAACTGGGGATATGATTTGATTCAAAAGATTTGCAACTCTATCATTCAAAATTCTGGAAAAAATTTTGTTGATAAAATTTTGCATACTTATAGGTCTAAAATCATTAAAAGATTGAGGGTTTTCAGTTTTAGGAATCAAAGCATTTTTTGTGGCAGTGGTGATTTTAGGGAGAAAAGAACCTGCAAAAAAACTCAGCACTGCCTTAAATACATCAAGCTTAATATCTTCCCAGAAGAAAGTATAAAAGAAGCCATTGAATCCATCAACACCTGGTCCACTTGAGACATTTAGACCCTTTACTGCTTATTCCACTTCTTCCATATCTGGCCAAGCAATTAACTTCTGATTCTGAGTTACATCAATGGACCTTGGAATCTTGTCTAACACCTGATTCTCACCCATTGGGTTACAGAGTTCTTCAGATTGAAAAGCTTCTGCAAAATGGTCAATAGCTTCAGACTTTACATCCTCAATACTATCTGCTCAAGAGCCATCCTTCTTCTTAATCCTGTGAATGGACATTCTTCTGTGTTTGATTTTAACATATTTATGAAAATATGCAGTGTTTCTATCTCCTTCTGCAGCCCACTTATCATTGGCCTTTTGAGACCAGTAATCAGCTTCTAATTTGAGATGGTAATTATGATCTGCTATAGCTTTATTCAAGGTTTCTCTATGAAGTTCTGTTGGATCTTGATCATAAGCTAATTCAGCTTTTAGCAACTGGTCTTCAGCTTCCCTAGCTTCTTGAAATATATCCCCAAAGCATGATTTACTCCAAGTACAAAGTTTATGCCTGATAGCTTTAAGCTTCAAAGAAATAGCTACTATTGGATTTTGGCACTCCACTTCCTTCCAAGTTTCTTTAACAATTTTAATACAATCTTCCTTCTCAGTCCAAAACTTAAGAAAGCAAAAGGATTTAGCAGAAATTTGATTAGGGGACTTACCTGTCAGCAACATTGGATTGTGATCAGACATGCATCTGTTAAGATGAGAGACTTCCCAGTGGATGCCTATATCAAGGCATTCTTGATTCATAAGAATCCTATCCAGTCTACACCATATACTTCTCTCCTTACTTCTCTTATTATGCCACGTAAATTTAGAACCCTTGAACCCCATATCAATAAGGCCATTGGAATCTATACTTTCCAAAAATTCATACATAGCCCCGCTATTAACAGCATTACCTCCTGCCTTCTCTGATTGATTAGCAATAATATTGAAATCACCACCTACTAACCAGGCAGATTCAATGGCCACTTCAGCTAAATATTCCCATAAAAGTCTCCTGTCATATCTAATACAACTTGCATAAATAAAACTGCATTGCAGATGTTGTTTACTGCCATACATTTTCACTTTCAAAGTAATGCACTGAGGCATATCTGAAATGAACTCCCATACTATACCTTCCTTAAAAAAACACCATATTTTACTATTCCTATTAGATATGCAGGAAGCATAGCCTAATTTTAGCATAAAACTACTTATCTTGCTTTGGCTCCAATACTACCAGAACCTGAATTTTGTGAATCCTAATTAATCTTTTCAACCTTCTCATAGCTCCTTTTTTCGAAATCCCCCTAACATTCCAAATTATTGACTCAATCATAAAGAACATTGAGAATGTTTAGAATTAGAGTTTGACCTTAGAATCCTTTTTGAGCTATTGCAAATGTCTAGTATTTTAGCACCCTTGACTGGAGTTTTCTTCCTTCCGGTGACTGTGACAAAACCATCATCCTTATCAATTGTTGAAAGAGGAGTGAATTCCCCTTCATTTTGAACTGGGGAGCCTGCTTGGGATTCATTGGAAATGGACTGAGGCCTGCTTCTAGTCAAATTCCCTTCAATATTCGTATGCTGTGCACAGTTGGATTCTAGCTCTTCTTGCTCTACTTCTGAATTGATTCTCTGATGCACTATTGTTATTGTTACCTCTTCTGTGATGGGCATGCTATTTGAACCCTCCTTTTGAACTGGAAGCCCTACTGAATGGTGAACAATTATATTATTCTGAATTTGTTTCTTGAAGAAGTGTGAGATAAGAGTTTGACTGTCTTTTTTTTTCCTGTTTTGTATATTTCCACGAATTTCCCCCTCTTCTATTTCTTGTATTTGATCAGGTTCTTGGATTATTTCATCAACTGTTCTCCCAAAGTTTTTGCTAACCCACTCTTTAGTTGATTCTTGCTGTTGTTGCTTCATCTTCTGAACTCCACCTTGAATACCAGTATTCTTCTTAAATTCTGTCTCCCTTTTTACGTGGCAATTTTCTTGGACATGACCTTTTTTTTCACAATAAAAACAGTAGGGAGGCAAGTCTTCATACACTATAGATTGCCAAAAACCTGTATCCTTGTCCTTGTTTCCAATCCATACTCTAGATGGCAAGGTATTTTTAAGATCAACTTCCACACAAATTCTCGCAACACTAGGTCTGGCTATAGAATCAGTAGCACTATCAATCTTGAGAGGATTACCTACTACTTGACCAATGGAGAAGAGAGAACTCTTATTGAATAGATGAATAGGCAGTAGAGGTAACTGAATCCAAACGGGTACAACAGAAGATTCTTTATTGGGATGGAATTCTGGATCCCATTTGAAACTACGCATAGGGAAGTTCTTAATAAACCACGTGTCTTTTAACCATAAACGATGAAAGTCCTCTACATGATCAAGGCGAATCAAGACATGTTTCTGATCAATAAGACCAATGTGAGAGGAAGCTTTGAGATTGAGGGAAGAGAAAAATTTACGGATGTCATCAACAGGTGGTCTCCCATGCTAAAATTTTCCAACTAGGGAGAGCTTAAAGGGGGATGCCATCTCTTGAATGATAGATTCATCAAACATGATTGCTGGCTCACCTTTGAAATGAGTTATAGGCAGTAAAGATGTTGGAGATGATCTAGAGACACAAACCGCATCAGCAAAAGACTTTGGATTAGGGACAGGATGAACGTGGGGAATTGAAAGGGATGAAACATGGGTAAGTGAGGGTTGCATGCCTTCTCCTTGAAGAGGAGAAGGTAGAGGATCCATGCAAACCCTAGGTGAGCGACAGGAGAGAAATCTGTATATATATATAAAAGCTTGGAACAATCTGTATTGGGTGTATTTTATTTTTAAAACTATTGTTTATTTTCAAAAAAAAATTATTAAAACATTAAAATAAAGTTTATAAAGTTTCTGGGCTAAAATCAAATTTTTATACTTTTTGGAAGATAAATGCAATTAAATAAATACTTTCCCTAAATTAATTCTCCCCTTTATCAACAATGATCAACCTAAGAAGATAGCGAATCCCCCTAAGTTAAATCTCCCCCAAACTAAGATACGATTACAATAGGATTAGATACATTACACCAAAATGGCCAAAATGTCACCTTTCAGCTGGCCACCCTTGTCACGGTCATCGACCGTGACAAGACCGTGACAAATGTAGTTGTCATGGACGTGTCACGGTCAATGACCATGAAAATTCTTAAAATAATTGTCACGGTCAAGGACCTTGACACGACCGTGACAATATCTTCAGTAAAAAAAGCCCTATTCTTCCTTTTTCCCACCATTTTTTGGTTTCCCCTCTCTCTCTTTATCCCTAAGCGATTTCTGCTCTCTCTCTTTCTCTCTAACGTATGTTTTTTTTCTCTCTTTCTCTTTCATTTCTATATGTGTGTGTATGTGTGTATATATATGTGTGTATACGTATGTGTATATGTGTGTGTATGTGTGTGTATATATGTGTGTGGTGGTGTGCGGTGGGGGAGGGGGTGGGGGGTGGGCTGTGTGTACGTGTGTGTGTGTGTGCAGGTGTGGTGGTGGTGGGGTAAGGGGTCCAGGGGGTGTGGTGGGGGGAGGGGGAAGGGGTGTGGTGGTGTGTGTGTGGTGTGGTGTGGTGTGTGTGTGTGTGCAGGTGTGTGTACGGGTGACAATTTTTGACACGACACGATAACCCGACACGAACTCGACACGAAGTTAGCGGGTTAGGGTTGACGATTTCTTGACACGAACCCGAATATGACACGACCCGCCAACACAAATAATAAATGGGTTGGGTTAGTGTCAAACATGTATAACTCAAAAATTACACGAATAGACCCGTTATCTCGTATTTTATGGAGAATATATTAGATAATTTATATATCTTGATAGACATTCTATAAAACTCATGGAGAATTGGATGATAAATTATTTATGTGTTGCAAGAAGTTGAAATTAATTAAATTTAAGTTATTATAGGCCTATAAGTGGTATGATTAGTTAAGAGAGAAGAAAAAAATTATTTTACTAATGTTTATATTTAATTGTAATTTTAATTGTATAGTTTTATATGAAAGTAAATTAATAATTAGTGCCCATTTCATATGAACGTAGGATTGCCCCTCATTGTAAATTAATAATTGTATACTTTAATTGTTAGTTTAATTGATGAAATGGATTAATTGAGTAGATGAATTAGAAGGAGTACGGGATACACATTTGTTGTTGGTATTGCTGTTGGAATATAGTGGATCGATATTGGGTTGGTTAACAGTAAAAGTGGCATTACCATTGGATTATTGTCCATATGGGGGTGGGAAATTTTTAACTTTTTTTGAAAATTACTTTGTATATCGAACAATATATAATTATTAATAATTATTGGATTATTGTCCATATGGAGGTTGGCCAATGAGGGTTTTTAGGTGTATCTGGTGGGTATTCTTTAGTGGTTAATTCTAGATATTATTAATAAAGATAAGTAGGGATATTTTAGTAAATTAATATATGATTGCTCCTTATTGTAAATTAGTAAATTAATGTATGATTAATTATGAAAGTAGGATTGCCCCTCATTGTAAATTAGTAAATTAATAATTGTATACTTTATAATTGTTAGTTTAATTGATGAAAATAATTATTGTGTGTGTGGTGGGGGGCAGGGGGTGGTGTGTGTTCATGTACGTGTGCATATGTGTGGTGGGGGAGGGGGTGTATAAAAGTAAATTGATAATTAGTACTCATTTTTATTTGTAGTAATTGTACATATTTGCATGTCTTCTTCTAATTTTTTTTATCTGTACTAATAACATTTTTTACAGCAAATGTCTCCTTTAGGTATTAAGACGAGGATGATGATGCTGGTTATGATGATGTCATCTGGGCTCGGTGGTAGCGGAGGCGACGAGGGCTCCTCGGTCCCTAGGCTCCCCAAATATGACAAATTTGGGATTACCATCGAGAACAAGTCAGAGCTATTAGCGAGATCCCTCGAGCAGGCAAAGGCGGTCATCGGCTCGGGGTTTATGAGTTGGAAGGAGGTGCCATATAAGCTCAAGTTAGCTGTTTGGGCGGCACTACAGGTAATATATATTTATATTTGTATGAATATTTCGATTTCGATTTCAATTTCATTTTATATTTATATTTATATTTATATTTATTCGCAACTAACATTGTATTTTTTGGACAGGAATAATTCAACTTGGATCCAAAGCTACGCGATTCCGTCTTGGAGCAGTTGAGGGAGCAACACAAGACGTGAAATAAAAATATGCGGACACGGTACTTTGGGAAAACACAAGAGTCCATTATCCAAATGCGTGAATCCGTCCTGCCGAAGGAGCCGATCTCATTGGCACAATGGGAAAAGTTCATTGACAATGAGATCGGGGAGCGACAATTAGCATCTCGCCAATTGGGGAGGAAAAATCGGGCAAAAAAGACGGACGTGAACTACTCCGGTCGGACGTCTTACACCGAGGTGGAGCATAGGACGATGGTAACATTTAATTTTTCTATAACTACAGAAATATATTATTCTGCATTATTTTACTTTGCGGGGCCGATACTAATTTTACTTTATTTTATTTCAGGGGATAGGGACTGGCCCTGGGGGTAAGCCACATAGGCTCGATACTTATGTGGATCTTCGGACGAAGAAGGTGAAGGATAAGGAGGTGTCCCCGAGCATCGCGGCCACGATTGTAAGTAATCCAACAATTTACTTTTTGTTAATTACGTTATAATTTTTTAGTTTACTTATTTTACTAATCATGTGCTTTTGTCGTTTCACGCAAAGCTTAAGGAAGTGTATGAGTCGCAGTCTGATGACGACAAGGCATCTTTGTCCACAGACGCACTCAACCAAGTGCTTGGATCTGATCGCAAGGGGAGGACAAGGGGGGTGAGCTCGCGGGTGGCCAAATCTAGGATCATCGGATTGGGGACGAGCGACACCGGGTTGGCTCGAACTGTGGATTCACATGACGCGAAGCTGTCCCGTTTGGAGGCGAAGGTCGAAGATATGTACTCATTCATGAAGCGTACGTTGGGCGGAGACTGTAAGGGGAAAGTGAAAGGGAAGGAGAAGACAGTGGAGGAGGAGGTGTGGGAGGATGAGGCGCAGGATGACGAGGATGTAGACCTCGCTGCTTCATCACCGACACGTGCGTACTTCGATGATCCACTTCCCTATTTGGCTCCCTTCAACAGATCGATGTCGACACTTGGTTGGCCGAGCGTGTTCATATTGGACGTATTTGATGGCCAGCAGATAGGGCGGGGGCTGAGGGACCTGAATATTATCCAGGGTGGAAAAGTTCATGGACGTGAGCTTTAAGAGATCGAGTCCAAAGTGCTCGTCACGCATGTGATACCCGGGAAGGAGAACTACCTATTGTGGTTGTGTGAACAATGCGGCATGATGTATATTAGTGGGTATGTCAATTCGTATATCATGTGGCCTACTCACCTCCTCACATTTACCCCAGACATATAGTGACATTATTTTTAAGTTGGTGCATTTGAATTATATTTGGATTATATCGTCATGTATATTGTTTCTATTTTGAATATATATTTGCATATATTTAGTTTATTTGGATATATGATGTTTGAACAGGTAGAATGTTGCTATAACAGGTACAAATATACGGCTGGGTAGTGGCAGTGGCCATACTGCCCAGCAGATTTTTTTTAAATTCTGCCCAGAATTGTCATGGTCATTGACTGTGACAAGTCCTTGACAAATAAGATTGTCACGGACTTGTCACGATCAATGAACGTGACAATGTTTTTAAAAAGGGTCAAGCCTTTGTCACGGTTACTAACCGTGACTAAAATTGTCACGGTCGGGGACGATAACACGACCGTGACAATTCTAACGAACTTGTCATGGTCAATGACCGTGATAAGTCCGTGACAAAAAAATTTATCTCGCCCCGAATTATCACAGTCATTGACCTTGACAAGCTGAACTTGTCAAGGTCAATGACCGTGATAATTAGTCAGATTTGGTGTAATGATACCATTTCTCCCCTATCAAAGTGGACCCCCGATTGTTCATCTCCGCAACTATCACCGTTCCATGACTCTACTAGGGGCTTCAGAAGAAGTTATGGCCCAAATGTTTCAGCAAACTTTAAAGGATAGCACCCTCCAATGGTTTTTGTCTCTCGAAGAGTCCATAATTCGTAGCTGGGAGGATGTAACTCTGGAATTCATGTCGCAGTAAAAATACAATGAAGAGCTTGAGCTCACCTACCGTGATTTAGAGCTGATCAAATAAAACCCTGGAGAATCAGTCAGTAACTTCATCGCTCGATAGAGGGAAAAAGTAGCTACCATGACCAATCGGCCTTCTAAGGAAGAACAAGTCAGCATAGTGAAGAAGAACTTCTTACCCTATGTTCGAGCAACGATGGGAGGACAATACTATCCCCACTTCCGAGCTCTCAGAGAAGCAGGAGTAGAAATCGAGGAAGGTCTTACTAAAACAGATGTCGAACCGAAGAAGGTGTTTAGACAGTTCACCCCTAGAAAATATGACAAACCTGCCAGTGCTACAGTCTCAATCATCACCAACATCTCTCAACCAACCACATCATGGGCACCGAAAAGCCGTCCTGTCCCAGTCCGAAAGGAATACACCAAGCTCCATGCTCCCCTCTCCAAAGTTTTTCAATCCTTGTTAAGCCGAAAGCTTATCAAACCTTTGGATCCCCGTCCATTGCCAAATCCAGTCCTAAGAAACTTTAAGGCAGATGCCCATTGCACCTTTCACTAAACAGCTGGCCATACCACTGACCAATGCTTTCACCCCCGAAACATAATCCAAGGTCTAATTGATCGACGTACAATCGCCCCACCAACCAATCCTAAGCCAAACACTGCTCACAACCCACTTCCAAATCATACCAATGCCATCTTTCTAGAAGAGAACCCAGAATTGAATCCCTCAACTCAAATAACACCCATACACTCTCCCAAACCTCTCTAAATTAGTCCATATTTTCTCCTACACCCTACTAGCCTCGCTGATCAGGCACTGTCACTCCTTACCAGAGCATACATCATTGTCCGTACCCGTTCTGAAAATGGAGGCATGGAATTATCAGAAGTGTTAAACCAACTCCTAGAGTTCGGGCTAAAATTTCCCTCACCGATGGTCATTGATTGCCAGAGGTTCAGTATACTGTTCTTGGAAGCATGGAAATGGGCTCGAGAGTCCGATAGTTGGGTAGTACCAACCGATGAAGTAAGTCTGGATGATGTCGTCCAGGTCATGGCAAAATTATTCAGGCAAACCAATAACATTTGTAGTATCACCGAGTTACTTGATGCTCTGAAGCTACAAGGGCGCCTAGTCCCTTCACCCTTACACATCCCCACCGATTGGGAAGACCTATATGAAGAAGCCGTTGAAGTTATGGAATGTATCAACTTTACGTGGAAAGACAAAACGGTTGCCACCGGATAGAGGGAAGAATTCGAAGATTCGAATGAAGAGCAAGCTTCATAGAAAACTGGACCGGTAGCCGACATTGTGGAATGATATCATTTGAAGAACTCCTCGGAGAAATAAATAAGGTGGCAAAATAACCCGGGATAGACGAGGAAACGAGATTCATGTTCTTCCATTCTTTAGTAAATCACGTAACCAGATCAAGGAGGCATTACCTGATCCCAAGCTCATTACCATCCAATGACAAAGGGAAGGGCATTGAAAACCTTCCTATGCCAGAAATGACCCTCGAGGAGAGCAAGATACTCGATCAACTGAAGAAAACTCAAGCTAATATCACTCTATGGGGGCTTTTCATGTCTTCTCAGCTACACAGAAGTGCTTTGATCAAGTTGCTCACTGGACCCACAGTTACTCCTTCTACCACACTAGAAGAAGCGATAAATTTGGTCGTATCCTTGACCTCTACCCTATTACTATATTTTTTCGAAGAAGAAACCCCCAAGATTGGGCCAAACCAAAATCATGCACTCAACATCTCCGTTGAAGTTATGGGGAAGGTTGTACCACTAACTCTTCTCGATAATGGATCCGCCTTGAATGTCTGCCCACTAATAACCTTCAAATGATTACGACTGAAAGAAAACGACCTCACTCCAACCTCCGCTGTTGTGCGTGCCTATGATAATACTCGTCGGGAGGAGATGGGATCCGTAAAGCTTGTAATAGGGGCTAGCCCTATAAACTCTGTCATCGAATTCCAAGTTATTGACATCCCAACCTGTTGCTAACACGACCTTGGCTCCACAGTATCAAGGGTGTGTATTCCTCACTCCATCAGAAATTGAAGTTCTTCGTCGACGGACGAGTCATCACAATTTTGGGAGACGACGATAATGTCGAGGGTGCAAGTACTAGCAGTCTAATTATTGAGATACAACACGGGTCAAATGATATGATCCTATCAGGATTCTGAGTTGAACCACTCATACTCTCGGTAGGGGACGACTTCAAAGTAAGGGTTTATCTAGAATACGACCCTTATGGCAACGCCAATGTGATTCAGATGTTAAGAAACATGCAATTCATGCCCAGACTAGGGATAGAACAAATACAACAATGGATACTCGAGCCCATTGAAATGAAGAAGGCTTTCCTTCCTTGTGGTTTGGGGTATCAACCGTCAGAACAAGATCTCATAATGATCCGCTAGTCTCGACAAAAGAGTGGACTAGACTGCGTCCAGACTATCCCAGGTGAATCCTTGAATGGACGATTCATCAAAGAGGGTGATGACTTCCCCCTTTTGAGGCTTTTCGAAACCATGGTATAACCATACAGACAAGAAGATGAAGCCTGGAATGGAGATATTTTTCCAAGACAGCTACCCATGGGCCGATAGTTCCCAACACCATGTACAACCACTCATCAAAGATACCGAAGAGACTAAGGAAAGTGACTCCAAAGATTCCTTTAACTTGCACACACTGGGGCTGACACTCTGCATAGTTCATTCAGGCACTACATCACTAGATCCATCCCACCTGATTAAAAATACTGATACACCTCTCCTCAATTGGCATGCTGCGCCAGTTCTACCTGCTGAAATCCCCCTTAATCCTAATATTTACCCCAATTCTTCTTATGTTGTCTATCCTTATTCAAATGTAATCGAGTCCTCCTTTGATGAGGTTCTCAATGCTGTTTTTCCTATCAATGAAGTAAACAAAGATTTTGAGTATCTTGTTATGCCCTTCATTAACTGTTTGGATTCTAATCAAACTTTTGATGATAATTTTGCAAATGAACAATTCTTAACTGATAAAAATAAGGTTCATAATAAACAACATAATCGCGTTCAAATTAATGAAGAAGAGACTGTTATTATTAACCTCGGTTCTAGTATCCAACTGCGCGAGATTAGAATAGGGGCTACCCTTGACGAGTATGAGCGTGCACAACTTGAAGAATTGCTAAAGGAATTCGTGGATGTCTTCGCATGGTCCTATAACGATATGCCTGCCATTGATCCTGAAATAACTCAACATGAGATTCCCACTCTCCCAGATTACAAACTGGTTAAACAAAAGTTGAGAAAGCTTTGCACCGAATGGTCGCTTAAGGTCAAAGACGAGGTGGTCAAACAGTTGAACGTAGGCGTCATTCTTGTGTTCGAATATCCCATGTGGCTAGCCAACATAGTTCCCATACCGAAATTAAGAGGAAAAGTTCAAATGTGTGTAGACTATAGGGACTTGAACAAAGCCTCTCCAAAGGATGATTACCCGCTACCCAATATCGGCATGATCGTGGACAACACATCCAGTCATGCTCTTAAGTCATTCGTCGACGGGTTTTCTGGATACAACCAAATCAAAATGCACCCAGATCACCAAGAAAAAATCGTATTCATCACCCTATGGGGAACCTTTTGCTACACTGTTATGACATTTGGTCTCAGGAACTCTGGAGCTACCTAGCAGAGGGCTTACACAACCATGTTGCATGATCTGATTCATAAAGAAGTTGAGGTCTATGTGGATGATATGATTATCAAGTCCAAAACTAGAGAAGGTCATATTCCTGCTCTCCAAAAATTCTTCGAACGACTACGACAGTATCAGATGAAACTCAATCCATAAAAATGCGTCTTCGGCATTACAAAGGGAAAAATATTGGGATTCATGGTCAGTGAGAAGGGGATAGAAATAGATCCTGCCAAGCTGAAAGCCATACTTAAGATTCCACCTCCCCGAACAGGAGTCCGAGGTTTCCTCGAGAAATTGCAATACATCAGCCGGTTCATCACCTAGTTAACCTCCATCTGCGAACCTATCTTCAAACTCCTCCGAAAGGATTCAACTAAAGTTTGGAATGAGGCATGCCAAGAAGCCTTTGACCGAATCAAATAATATCTTACCCAACCCCCGGTACTCATGCCACCACAGCCTGGTCTCCCTTTGCTCCTATACCTAACCATAATCGACACCACAGTTGGGGCTTTGCTAGCCCAATACCTTGAAGATTCCCTCAAAGAAAGAGCCATATATTATGCCAGTCTCAAATTGGCCAGATACGAGGTCAACTGCATTACTTTGGAAAAGGCATGTGTCGCAATTATCTGGGTCACCCAAAAGTTGTGGCACTACATGCTCGCCTTCCCCATCAAACTTATATTCCGAATGGATCCCATCAAATACCTGCTTGATAAACCCACCTTGTCCAGCTGAATGGCCCAATGGTTGATGCTCCTAGCCGAATTCGATATCATGTACATCATATAGAAAGCCATGAAAGGAAAAGACATCTCTGCCTACCTCGCTGATTAACCCATGAATGAAGCTGATGTCTGGATCTCCGAATTCCAAGATGAAAACATCCTTTGCACTGCTCAAGACAACCTTCGATGGAAAATATTCTTTGACGGTGCCGCCAATAAAAAGGGATATGGCATTAGGGTACTCCTGATCGCCCCAGATGACTCCCACACTCCAATCGACATCAAGCTGGATTTCCCTTGTACCAACAACATCACTGAATACGAGGTGTGCACGGTAGACCTCAAAGTTCCTCTTGAGAAAGGTATTCAATGTTTAGACATCTACAGGGATTTTGCCCTCATTATCGGTTAAGTGCTCAGAAAGTGGAGAGTCAAGGATGAGAAACTCCAACCCTTCCATGCCCACTTAGAAGAACTAGCCTCTTAATTCCAAGATATCACCTTCCATTACCTACCTCAAGCAAATAATAACCTAGACTATGCCCTTGCTACCTTGGCCTCCATGGTCGACATGCCCGGAGGAATAACTATGACCCCCTTCCTAGTTCAAAAGCAAGACAAACCAACCCACTGTTACCACATTGAGCTCGTCACTATAGAAGATCCCGAGCTAGCCAATTATTGGTACTATAATATCTGGTGCCTCCTCAAGCATGGTAGGTATCCCAAGGGTTCTAATAAGAAAGAGCGAGCAACCCTTCGAATACTCGCCACCCAGTACATTATCTGTCATAAAGCACTGCTCAAAAGGAACTTCGATGGAACTCATTTGCACTGCATCGCAGGGGCTAACATTGAAAAGATAATGCAGAAGATCCATAGCGGGGAATGCGAACCCCACATGAATGGTCACATACTTACCAAGAAGATCATCCGACAAGGCTACTACTGGACCACCATGACCTAGGACTGCACTGCCTATGTACGGAGATGCCTCAAATGCCAACAATTCTTCTACCTTTAGCATCTGCCTCCGTGTGAATTATACAACATGACCTCTCCCTGGCTGTTTTCCACCTAGGGCATCGACATCATAGGGAAGGTTACAACGCAGGCTTACAATGGGCACGAGTTCATCCTAGTTTCCATTGATTACTTCAACAAATGGGTCGAAGCTGAGTCATATGCAGTGCTGAACACCAAGAAAGTGGCCAAATTCATAAAAAAAACATCATCTGTCGGTATGGGCTCTCGCATGAGCTACTATCAGATAACGGGTTGCATTTCAAGGTAAAAGTAACAGAGGTAGTCAACGAGTATGGGATTCAAAGACAAAAAATCTTCTCCCTACCGACCTCAGACCAACGGTGCAGTTGAAGCCGCCAATAAGAACCAAAGCCATCATCAACAAAATAATCGAAAGTTATCGAGATTGGGCCGAGAGGATCCCGTACACCCTCTAGGGATACCAAACCTCGATTCGAACCTCTACTAGGGATACCCCTTACTCTCTAGTTTACGGTATGGAAGCAGTCCTACCCATGGAGCTGGAAATACCCTCATTGCACGTCATGCTTGAAAGCAAGGTCAGCGAAGAAGACTGGTGCCAAAGCTGTCTTGACGAGCTGACCCCCTAGATGAAAGGAGATTAAAAGCACTATACCACATACAAGGGTACCATCGCCGAATAGCGCGTTCATTTAATAAGAGAGTCAAGGACCACGGTGTCCAAAAAGGGGACCTAGCCCTCAAAGAAATTATAGAACCCACTTGGGACCCCAGAGAAGGAAATTCAAGCCCAATTGGAGCAGACCCTACATTATCAAGAAGATCTTGTCAGGTGGTTCCTGCTTGCTTACCGACTTAGATGGGGAAGAGATGACTCGTCCAGTTAGCCTAGACCATCTCAAGAAGTTCTACCCTTAGTCCAAAATCTCGGCGCGCTACGACTCTTCTCATCTCCCTTCTATTCTAAAAAAATATTCATTTCCCGTACCCAGAACTACGTGGGCCTGATCCTCTGCAAATAACTATTTTCAAACAAAGTATAAAATTTCAAAACCATTGAGGTACGTAGGCAGCTCATATACCTTACATGATCACGACCCTTTCTTTTTCATAAAATGCTATTCTTTTCTTACCTCCGTGAACGACCGTTCATTCTAACATATATTTGAACAAAAGGATTATGTATGCCTTAGCGATCGGTATAGATAATTCAAAAATATAAAACTCATCAAAAGTCACAACTGGATGATCAGAAAATTATTTCTTTCACTAATATGAAATTATGGTCCATATTACATAATAAAAGGAATGGATAACTCCCCCCCTACCCTTCTAAAAAAGCCAAATAAAATCCCCACATTTACCCCCCATTACACAATAAACTCTCCAGGAGTTCGATCCACAACTACTAGAGGAGCCTGCTTCGTCATCATCATCTACATCCTGGGGTGGGTCCCCATGTATCCCCTGCCTGAATAGAGTGTCACAGACACTCCATGGATTGATAAGCTCGAACCAGCTTAAAAAAAAACACAACACCTCCTTCCATGGTGTTAAAAGAGACAATCCACTTTTGTCCAGCCTCCACTGCCAACATCTGGCTGACTACTCTCCTCCACAACCACTTCATATAATCCCTAGGGATATGCCAAACTCTCCCAACAGACAGAGAAGGACGGGTCGATGGATACCGATTCTCCCACATAGAGCCAAGCAGCAGGCGCAGACGCTCGGTCAAATCCTCTACCGAAATGAAATTTAGTGTCCGAGGCGGCACGACCTATGCCCAGCCAAATTGGCACATAAGCCACCAAGGGAAATAAAAAGAGGTCTGGCTGAGACCAACCAACCACATATACGGGTATTCTCCTAGCTCCAGAACAGGCAGCAACTGTCCCCACCAAGGCATTGACCAGTACAGATTCCGAGCCCCATGCTCCATAAGCTAATTTTCCCAGCTCTCAATATCCAGGCCAATGATGAAGAAGTGATGAGAAAAGAAGTTGGGTACAATCGATAAAGGATATTCTGCAAGAGTCACTAGGCGGAGTCTTTCAGACAATCACATGTACAGCATAACGGGGCTACCCTGCAGGAAGTCAGAACGACCTTCTCGCCAGGCATCCAGACTGTTCAGGGACTCCGCCAATATCACCTCCACAGGATTGTGATGGTATGACATCCATAAAGTAAAGGCTATAAGTTGCGGATCCACCAGCAGTTCCCCCAGTCACCATTAGCAATTTTGAAACCAGTCCCAGAGCAGCGGCTCCAGTATAGCCACCACAACCTCCTCCTCTGAAATCTGTTGAACCACCCGCTCCCCCAGATACCAAGAATGGGCGAACTCATGCGCTAGCAAATGCCTCATCTGCGCGTTCACCCCGGTCGCCACCGTATCCCGAATGGCTGTCCCCCAAGGGTAAAAAGTCACCTGAAAATCCCCAACAGACATAAGTCAATACAAAATCAGAACATGCCAAAAACCAAGGTTGAAAAGTAAAGAGTCTTACCCTACCACTAGTCCGGCCATTCAAGACCTGACGCATCGCCTCCAGATAGAGAGATCCCTTCGACTGCCGATTGGCCTTGTGCCATCGATACAATCGATAGAAGTACCCAACAGTCTCGTCCTTCAAGGCAATCAACTAGGTATTGCACCCAATCACCTCATAGAACCACATCTGCCAGAGATAGGAATTCACAATAAAAAAAGAGACGCATAAGGAAAATGTGAATGCATGAAAGGAAAATGCGTAAAATTAAAGAATACCTCAAGGAGATACGTGGCTCCAGTAAACGTTTACCGACAACACCGGTTGAATACGTCCAAAGAAAAATAAAGGGTCGCCAAAGTCAGGCTCCCCCAATCATAGAGAGGGATGTTCGAAAACATACTTAAATATGGCAAGAACCACAAGTGGACGACGTCACCGATCGACGCCACTATGAAACCCCTCAACCATCGATCGGCACTGACCCCTTACCTTCCCGAGGCAGTCCAAAAGTTCGTGCCACTGCGAAATGGCACGCTTTAAACCATGCCGACCGGCACCCCTTTTAAATTTCGTACAAAAATTTCAAAAATATCCTCAGAAAATTCCTTCAAATCCCAAGAAGGATTAAAAATATTTTCACCAAGAAAATTTCGCACTCCCTCAAGCAGAACCCATTTTAACAGCAAAACTCTCAAAAACCAAGTAAAACTCCTCCCGAAAACGTCCCCAGAAGATCTCTAAAGATCACCCCCTATGCCGCAAAGGTCTCAATTTTCCCCGAGCAATACATCCAAACCCTGGGCCACCTAATCACCTCCCTAGTGGAATTTTGAATATTCCTCCAGAGGATGCAAAAGATTTCCCCAACAGTCGGCTCCCTACCCCAAAATAAAACGACAAGATAAATCTCCCCGGCAGAGTTCCCCAAGAACATCTCTACATAAGCCTGCAGAATTGGCTTCGACCCGCAGAATCGGTCATCACTACATAAGCACGTAGAATTGGCTTTGACCAGCAGAATTGGTCACCTCCACCTTAAGCCCACATAATTGGCTTCGACCGGCAGAATTGGTCATCTCTACTTATGCCCGTAGAATTGGTCATCTCTACTTAATCCCTCAGAATTGGCTTCGACCCACAGAATCGGTCACCCTCATCTTCAAGCCCTAAGAATTGGCTTTGACCCACAAAATCAGTCACCCTCATCTTCAAGCCCTCAGAATTGGCTTCGACCCGCAGAATTGGTCATCTCACCTTAAGCCCGCAGAATTGGCTTTGACCCACAGAATCGATCACCCTCATCTTCAATACCTCAGAATTGGCTTTGACCCGCAGAATCAGTCACCTCCACCTTAAGCCCGTAGAATGGGCTTCAACCCGAAGAATTGGTCATCTCTACTTAAGCCCTCAGAATTGGCTTTGACCCGCAGAATCGGTCACCCTCATCTTCAAGCCCGCAGAATTATCTTCGACTCGAAGAATTGGTCATCTCAACTTAAGCCCGTAGAATTGGCTTCGACCACAGAATTGGTCATCTCACCTTAAGCCTGTAGAATTAGCTTTGACCCATAGAATCAGTCACCCTCATCTTTAAGCCTTAAAAATTAGCTTTGACCTACAGAATTGGTCACCCTCATCTTCAAGCCCTCAGAATTGGCTTTGACCCAAAGAATTGGCCACCCTCATCTTCAAGCTCTCAGAATTGGCTTCGACTCGCAGAATCGATCACCCTCATCTTCATGCCGTTAGAATTGGCTTCGACCCACAGAATCGGTCACCCTCATCTTCAAGCCCTTAGAATTGGCTTCGACCTGCAGAATCGGTCACCCTCACCTTCAAGCCCTCAGAATTGGCTTCGACCGGCAGAATTGGTCATCCCCAGCACCTCCTCAGGAATTGTCCTAAACCTTTCCTCCAAACCATCCCTTAGGTCCTCAGAATCGAACTCGACCCCCTGAATTGATCATCTTAATTTACTTAGGTCCTCATAATCAACCTCGATCCCCTGAATTGGTCATCCTCGCTCCCTCAGGTCGTCAGAAACGGCATCGACCCTCTGTATTGGTCATCGTCCCTCAAAAGCATCATACGGTGTCTATTCGATGGCTATCGTTTGTTCCAAACTCACCCCTCAAGGGGCTCTGTAGACACCCCATTCTGTTAACCCTTAAACTCCCCTTAGGTCCTTAGCACCTCCCTTCATCACTACAAACCCAGATCATACCCCGAGTACTGATCTAGAAGTCGTCGGGCACTCCCACACTTTGTTTGACCGAAAGTCAAAGTTTTTAGCTTGATCGAGACTGAATGAATCTTCGAAGGGCACTGAAACCCATTTCCAACGGTCCATCCCGTGCGCGATTTCGACTTACCATGCAGACGACCGACCCATTTTCCCCTGAAACTCAATTAGGAGGCCATCGAGTGCTCCCGAGCTCCATTTGACCTAAGTCAACTCTTCAACTCGACCAAGACTGAATGAATCTTCGAAGGCCACTGAAACCCCTTTCTAATGATCTGTCCCGTGCGAAATTTTGACTTACGGTACGAACGAATGATCCGTTTTACTCTGAAAGGTCATCGAATGCTTCCAGGGCTCGGTTGATCGAAGTCAACTCCCCGAACTGAATCAAACTATTTGGAATGTCAAAGTACATCTCTTAACCTTTCCAATGGTCCTCCCCGTGCGCGATTCGGACTTACCATGCGGACGAATGATCCATTTGCGTTCGACGATTCCCCGTCCAATAGACCGACGAATGCTTCCAAACCACATTTGACCCAAAGTCATCTCCCAAACCCGGGACCAATCCAAGGAATTTCGAAGGTATCTAAATTATCTTTCCAACGGTCCATCCCGTGAACGATTCTGATCAACGGTTTGCGTTCTACGATTAATTTTTTGAAAAGGCCTGAAAGACACTACCAAACGACAGGTCCGAGACCTTGCCCATCGTCAGTGTGCCTAAATGAACCTGTCGATTGGTAGGAACATGGCTATGGCAATAGGAAATACCCTGGGCCTATAAAAAGGAGACCTGACCTCACTTATAGGGAAGGGCCCAGATCTGATAGAGATTACTCTCAGCAAATTCAGAAAAATCTCTCTCGAAGTCAGCGTGATTTCCACACCCAAATACCTTTCCAACCTTCAGTTTTCATCATCCTTTTCATCAAACTTGGTGAACTAACCACTCTCCATCGTCATCCAAGTCTAAGGGCTGCTCTCCAACATTCAAGATCAAGCTCAAGATCTTCTAAAAGGTTCAATTTTTTCAACTCTCTCCTTGAATTTTCATAAATTCACAATAACTTGTTTTTATTACTTAGTACTTTCATTATCTCATCTCACACATCCTAATATATCTTTTATTTAGTATTATTGCACATCTCTTATTTTCATATAAATAAAACCCCCAAAAAAAAGAGGGTTTGCTCATAAATTCTAAACGGGAATTCTCACACTTTTCTTACACTTTTCTCACAACTAAAACACTTTTTATACATACACACACACACAAATAAGAGAATCCCCCATTTGGATTTATGGGATAAACCCCACCCCTCTTTTTGCATGCGAACTACGTGGAATTTGATGCCTCTATTGGCTACGTAGGCGTCTCGGGGTAAAACCCGAGACTCGAGTCCTATTTTTACTTTTTCTCTCATTTTCTATTTTCTCTAAACTCCACTCTCTTATATTATATATATACATATATTTATACTTAGTGACATATTATTCCACTTGCGTTATCGTTCCATCATAACGGTCAATGTAGGGATAATCGCGTAAAACCTATTTTCTAATTTTTTTATCCCTTCCTACGGATGACTCGCTTTACCTCTTCCATGGTGCAAGTCGATGATTCCTATCTCCATTATATATACACATGCACACATATCAGAGGGAAAATAAAGGAAAATAACAAAAACCCATGAGAGACCGACAGGGCGGAATGGGTGCCTAACACCTTCCCATTTCATAACTTAGCCTCCGTACCCTTTTTGAATCATTTTGGTTTCGTATGCATCAGTATGTCCTTGGATGCTGTCCTTCGGGATGGCTCCCTTTCTTTTATCTATTTTGAGTAAAATAGACTGGCGACCCTATCTCTCTACATTTTTCACCTCACCTAAATGGCGCCGGCCGAAGCGCTCCAGAGAGGGAAGCGCGGGACCTAGGATCCTCCCTCACACCACCCGCCCGCCGTGAGGATCGGGGATGGCCATAGTGCTCGGGCTTCTGATGCCCTCGGCCATGCAATGATCGAGGATGATAAGCATTTTCTTCACTCGATGGATGTCCCTCTACTGGCAGAGTTTGCTGTTCATAGGGTAATTCAGGTACTTATTTGCAATTTTCTCAAGTGCTACTTCTGCTCTTAGCATTTTATTGTTACTAATGCATCTGATTGTTCTTTTTACAGAGTGCTCTCTCTCTTCATTGTCTGGCTAACTATACTCTGATGAGGCTTCCTCTGATCCAGAAGGGCAGGGATGCTGAAAAGATTAAGGAGAGTCTGAATAAAAGGATTGAAGATTTGGACACCAGTCTGAAGGAGAAGTGTAACGATATCTCTCAAATGAAGACTGATCATGCCAGTGCTCTGAAGGCAAAGGATGATATCCTTCAATCCAAAGTTGATGCTGCCATGAAGGCTGCCTTAGAGGATACCTCAGAGTCAATCATCAAGGAGTATCGAACCTCTGATGAATTTATCAGCTTCAGCCTTGAATACTTAGAGAGGGCATTAAGGCAACCAGCACATGGGCCGCAATAAAGCAAGAAAGTTCCAGCAGTCTGTCAACTGAGGACTTTATTGGCCTTGGCTTTGTAAATGCCTAACTTGCTAAGGCCTTCCAGGAGGTTGTAGAGGGTGGCCCAATAGAGACGAGCCAGCTTGAGGTGACTAAGACTCAAGATGTTAGACAACAAGGTGAAGAGGCTGACGTTACCAACCAAGTTCGAGATCAAAATAACCCTTTCCCTGGTGGGTCAGCTGAAGCCTGAGTGTTTGAGCACCTTTTCTCCATGGCTTAGTTTTTATGAAGCTTTTGTATAACCCCCTGAATTTTTGTGAAGCTCTTGTATATCCCCTTTCATTTGATGAACTAATCTCTTTTCTGAGAATGATGTAATATTTTTTGGTTTGAATGAATGCAATTCTATAATGTTTCATCTCTTATTTCTCAATGTACAAAGGATATGAGGTCACCAAGTTCTGATGTTTTATCCTCACATTCTCACCAAATAATGATGTTAAAAGTGTGAGGTCACCAAAATTATGGTGCTTCACCTCACATTTCACTAAATTAATGATGTTTAAAGGGTCTGAGGTCACCAAATTATGATGTTTTACCTCATATTTCACCAAACAAATGATGTTAAAGGGTTCGAGGTCACCAAATTATAATGTTTTACCTCATATTTCACCAAACCAATGATGTTTAAAGGGTCTGAGGTTACCAAATTATGACGTTTTACCTCATATTTCACCAAGCACATGTTGTTTAAAGGGTCTGAGGTTACCAAATTATAATGTTTTACCTCATATTTCACCAAACTAATGATGTTTAAAGGGTCTGAGGTCACCGAATTATAATATTTTACCTCATATTTCACCAAACTAATGATGTTTAAAGGTTCTGAGGTCACCAGATTATGATATTTTACCACACATTTCACCAAAAAAATTATGTTTAAAGGGTCTGAGGTCATCAAATTATGATGTTTTACCTCATATTTCACCAAACTAATGACGTTTAAAGGGTTTGAGGTCACCAAATTGTGATGTTTTACCTCATATTTCACCAAACAAATGATGTTTAAAAACACAACAAAGTACCATCACAACATTGTTATCTTTTCATTAACATCCTCTTTATATACTGATACACGTATTACAAAAAGATAAGAACAACTGCAACATCATATGTAATATTTCTTTAAATGATCAGCATTCCAAGGCTTGGAGAAAGGTTCTCCTTCAAGATTTTCTAGCCGGTAGGTACCAGGCACAACCTCGTTATTGACCCTATAAGGACCATGCCAATTTGGATGGAGTTTATTTGCCTTTTTTCACGTCTTCTTTAGGACTAGGTCTCCCATAGCTATAGACCTTTATTTCACCCTTTGATTGTAGAATTTTGCAGTTCTCTGCTAGTATGTTGCCTGTCTTATCTCTGAGTCCTCTATTCTTTCCACGATCAAATCAACAACAAGTTTTCTCTCTAACGCATTTCTCTGAGGGTCATAGGTCTGAACTCTATGAGTGGGAAGTCATACCTCTATTGGGATTACAGCTTCTGAGCCATGGACTAGCATAAATGGAGTTTCTCTTGTTGAAATCCTTGTTGTCGTCTTGTAGGCCCATAACACAGCATATACCTCCTCTATCCATCTCCCTTTGGCCTCTTCTAACCTATTTTTTATCCCATCAAGGATTGTTCGATTTATGACCTCGGTTTGACCATTTGCCTGGGGTTGGCCAGGAGAAGAGAAGAAATGATTGATCCTTACTCTTTCGCATTTTTTTCTAAGGATATATTTTTGAATTGGGTTCCATTGTCTGAGATGAGGGTGTTTAGAAGACCATACCTACATATGATGTTCTTCCAGATGAACTGGAAGTTCTTCTGCACAGTGATTATAATTATTGGCTCAACCTCCACCCATTTGGAGAAATAATCAATTGCCACTATTATGAACCAGTAATTTTTTACAGCTCTTGGCAAGGGTCCTACCAAGTTAATGACCCATATTGCAAATGTCCAAGGGGAGATGATAGAAGTAAGAGGTTGGTGTGGTTGATGAGGTATGGTAGAGAATCTTTGACACTTATTACACTTCTTCACATACGCAGCTGCATCTTTGGCCAAGGTCAGCCATAAGTACCCCTGAGTGATTAATCTCTTAGCCAATAGCCTCCTTCCTATATGACTTGAACAAGATCCCTCATGCACATCATACAAGATGTGTGTAACCTATGAAGGGTGAACACATCTGAGGAGAAGGGGCAGGAACCCTATTTTTATACAGGACATCTCCTATAATTGAGAATTTGGCAGATCTAAGCCTCAGCTTTCTCCTTTCTAACTTCGACTATGTCAACTCTCCCTCTCTAATGTATCTAAAAAGAGGGTCCATCCATGGTGCTCCCATATTCAGATTCAAGAAAGTTCTAGCAACCTCTTCCTCTTCGATGGTCAGCTTGAGCAGAATCTCAATTGGTATTGTTCTCCTTATGTTTGTTCTTATTGTTGAGGCCAACCCCGCAAGTGCATCATCTCGATTGTTTTCTAGCCGAGGTATCATCTTCATCTTTACTTCCTTGAAGTTTTTAGAATCGTTCTCACCCTCTTCAGGTATTTGGCCATCCTTTTATATTTGGCCTCATACACCCCCAGGATTTGGTTTACAACCAACCTTGAGTCATTGTGGACTAGGAGTTGGCCGACACTATGGGCCTTTGCCAAAGAGAGACCTGCTATCAATGCCTCATACTCTGACTCATTGTTGGAAGATTTGAATTTGAACCTCAACTCATATTCAATATCGGTACCATCTGATGCTGAGACTATCAGCCCTGCTCCACTTTCACTTTCACAAGATGACCTATCAATGAAGAGGTTCCAAATGGTTACATTTTAAGAGAAGCTTCCCTCTGATAGGGTCCCTTCCTTGAAGAGGTATCTATCTTCCTCATTCTCAACTATTATTTTTCTAGCTTTTCTTGACTCAACCTTGTCCGGATCTTGGAAGGCGATCTATTTGGTTCCTCTGCAGCCTTTTGACTAATCTCAACCTCGTCCTCTTCCTAGGTAAACTCGACTACAAAGTTTGTGAGTGCCTGCCCCTTGAAGGAAACCCTGGGTTGATAAACAATGTCATATTCTCCTAACTCAATGGCCTAGGTCATTATCCTGCCTGACTTCTCAGGCTTATGGAGGACCTATCCGAGTGGGGAATTCGTGAGGATAACCATGGAGTGGGCCTGGAAGTACAGCTTCATTTTCCTAGATGTATGTATCAAAGCATAGGCTAACTTTTCAATCCGATGGTACTTCTGTTCATACCCTTAAAGAGCTTTACTATTATAGTACATTGGTCTCTGCACTCCATCCTCTTCTCTTACAATTGCGGCACTGATAGCTGACTCTGAGACAGCTAAATATACGTACAATTTTTCTCCCTGAATTGGCCGAGATAGAAGTAGAGGGGATCTGATGTGGGACTTGAGATCTTTAAAAGATTTGTAACATTCCTCATCCCATTCGAAGGCCTTTTTAAGAACTTCGAAAAAAGGAAGACACTTATATGTGGCTCTTGAGACAAACCTATTAAGTGCAGCAACTCGTCCGATTAGTCTCTGAACGTCTTTGATGGTCCTGGCTGCCTTCATTTCCAGCAAAGCCTTGATCTTCTCAGGGATAGCCTCTATTCCCCTTTGGTTGACAATGAATCCTAAGAACTTTCTTTCTCCTACCCCGAAGACACATTTGGTCAGGTTAAGCTTCATTCTGTATTTGTCTATGGTGTCAAAAGTTCTTTCAAGGTCGGCCACATGGGTGTCGGCGTTCAGACTCTTCATCATCATATCGTCCACATAAACTTCCATGAATTTTCCTATCTAATCCTTGAACATCTTATTAACAAGATGTTGGTAAGTATCCCCTGCATTCTTCAGACCAAAGGGCATGACCCGAGTCTATGAAGATCTCATTGTACCCTGAATATGCATCCATGAAGCTCGTGAGCTCATGTCCGACCGTAGTATCCACCATATGATCTATACGAGGTAGGGGAAACTATCTTTTAGGAAGACTTGTTTAAATCAATGAAATCTACATATATCCTCCATTTCCCATTATCTTTGGGCACAATGACAACGTTAGACAACCACTCTGGGTATATGACCTCTCTGATGAACTTGGCCTCTTTAAGCTTTCTAACCTCGTCTATGATGACATCATACTTTTCCCTTGAGTATACTCTTCTTCTTTGCTTGATGGGCTTGGCATCTTTTACAACATTGAGTTTATGGCACATAATCCCAGGATCAGTACCTGGCATGTCTACATGGCTCCATGTAAAGATATTCTGTCTCTTCCTTAGCAGCTTTACTAGTTCCTCCTTGATCTCAGGTCTTAGGTCTCTACCGATTTGGATGGTTTTTTCCGGCTCGTCCTCATTGAGGACGATGTATTATACCTCCTCCGTGGCCTCTCCCTTTTTGAACTTTGTTTCATCTCTAGGATCAAGTGTGTTAATGTTGTATGTGGTTTTTTCCCTCTTATGAGTCTCTCTTTCTTTCACAGAGTTGAAATAGCATTCGCGTGCCGATGTTTGGTCACCTTGCACTTCCCCTACTCCATAAGGAATCAGGAATTTTAGCATTTGGTGGATCATTGAAGGCATAACCTCAAATTCCATGAGGACTACTCGTCCTATGATGAGGTTTTTCATCCAACACAGAGAAATTGATTTTTTTGGTGAACTTCTTAGGCCATTCATCTCCAATTCTCACATCCATTTCATACCGGCCCAATGGATGAACCTTTTTATCACTAAAGCCAATCAAGGGATGATGATAAGGGACAATCCTAGCTCTGCTGAGGCCTAGGATCTTTAAAGAGGGCCAAAACATAACGTTTTCAGAACTACCCCCATCAATGAGGATCCTCTGAACTTCACACCCATGCACACTTATGGTGATGGCTAAAGTGTCATCGTGTGGAGCTAAGATACCCTTGAAGTCAAGTCGTGAGAATTCGACCATGAGGGTGTCCATATCTACCTTCTTTCTCTTCTCGCGCTTAACCTCCGTAGATGCCAAGTTCACAACCTCGACTTTAGTCACTTCCTTAGCCTCTGCCGCATGAGCCTTGCGATCTGATACCTCTGAACCACCCCCTGCTAGGCCCCCACAGATAGTGTTCACACCGAAAGAGATCATACTAACCCTCTGCACTGGTGCATTATTGTCTTTTGGTGGGAGGTCAAGGTCATCGTCATCATCATTTGAATCATCATCTCTTCTGGAAGGGACATCTTCTCGACATTTATCATTTCTTTTCTTTTTGGGTTCGTCTCTTCCCCTCTTAGAAGCTTTACCATCCACATACTTTCTTAGCTTTCCAGACTTCAACATCTTTTCAATCTTGTCCTTCAGGACGAAGCACTTGTCAGTCAGATGGTCGTGATCTTGATGGAACTCGCACCATAGGTTCTTATTTCTCTTATGTGGAGGAGCCTTCAACTTCTCCGGTCATCTCAGGTATCTATCATTCTTTATTTTGTTAAGGATATGTTCGTAGCTCACAGTTATAGGAGTGTAGTGTGCAAACTTGTCGTCTGCAGTCCTCTTCTTTCCATCCTTTTTCTTTTGAAACTTCCCACTACTACATCCACACTCATCCTCATATTTTGCTACCATTTCTTCTTTTGCGTTCATGACCTTTCCAGATATTGCTAACAGCTCGATTATAGACTTGGGTGGGTCTTCTGTAAGCTTCCATATTAGTTTTCCCTTCTGAAGTCCTCTAATAAGGGTTGTCATGGCTATGCTCTTTCATAATCTTCTACCTCCAATTTTTCCTTATTGAACCTCGCGATGTAGTCTCTGAGGCTTTCGTTCTTCACTTTCTTTACATAAAGTAAGTGAGTCATCTTCTTTTGAGGTCTTACCCCAAAACAAAAGTTATGAATAAACCGTTCGGCCAAACCTTTGAAATTTTTAAGTGAATTTTTAGGAAGAGACGTGAACTATATATGTGTAGCCCCAGTCAAAGTGCTTGAGAAAGCTCGGCACCTCAGCTTATCAGAGATACAATAAATGTCTGCTACAGATTGATGCATTTCAATATGATGTACTGGGTTAGTACTACCATCGTACTTGGGAGACACCATTGGAGGTTTAAATTTGGCAGGGGTTGGGAAGTTAAAAATCCTTGTAACAAATGGTGAGCCCTCTGAGTATCCCCTCTGTAATGGGTCTCGACTTTTTATGAGGTTCTCTATCTTCTCTTCCAACCTCTGAATGGAGTCATTCCATGGTTTGGCAACGTGGGCTTGGACGAGGTTGTCTGCAGCCACTTCCAAAGGGTGAAGTGAGGGTTCCCCAGCTGCTACACAACGTCGGTTGTTGACCTCCCCCTGACCACAGTCTCGGCCATTTGGGGGTCGGTCAGGACAAGGTCGATGATCACCATCTTCCCTTTGTGAACTAGCTATGCTTCTTGACCTGGATAGCCTCTGCCTCAGATGATTAACTGGTCTAAGCCTTTCAAAGGCTGGCCCTCTACTTATGCGATCAAAAGCAGACCCTCTTTGTTGTTCATCACCATGTCGTCTTTCACACTGACCTCTTCCCTGTTGTATAGGACATACAGTGTTGTTTGAAACCTTATACGACTGGCTCCGAATAGTCTACTAGGGCATCCTCTACCTAAATGTCATCATACCTATCCTCAGGGCAAGGGTTTCCATGCCTCCCCAGGCATAAACGCCTAGGGTCAGCAACATCCCTTCTCCGTTGAGGAGGAGACTGGTACTTTTGTGGTGCCTGGGGTGGTCCCCTGGCCTCATGTTGTGGCTGAGCAGCTGTTAGAGTATTCATCTCCGGTGAGACCCTCGATGGTCTCATTATGTTTTGGCTTAGCTGGGCAAATTATTCCTGCATAACTTTTTAAGTGGCAGCCAAGGACTTCAAGGCTGCTGTCACCTCATCCATCTCGGACTAGGGTGGTGTTTGGCTGGAACTGGATCCTCTAACACCAGATAGTGGAGGAGGTGGTGGTAACTCCAGTTCCACATGCTTGAGATGATGATGGGAGGAATATAGAGCTTGGAAAGTGTGGCCATCGGCTCCCGGATCCTCGCTGCGAGCGAGCGGCACGATGGAGGATCCTAGGTCCCGCGCATCCCTCTCGGGAGCGCTTTGGCCGACGTCATTTGGGTGAGGCAAAAGATGAAGAGAGATTAGAGTCGCCAGTCTATTTTACTCAAAACAGACAAAAGAAAGGGAACCATCCCGAAAGACATCATCCAAAGACATACTCATGCATACGAAACCAAAATGATTCAAAAAGGGTTCGGAGGCTAAGTTACGAAATGGGAAGGTGTTAGGCACCCATTCCTCCCTTTTGGTCTCTCATGGATTTTTGTTATTTTCCTTTATTTTCCCCATGATATGTGTGTATGTGTATATATAGTGGAGATAAGAATCCTCGACTTGTATCATGGAAGAGATAAAGCGAGTTATCCGTAGGAAGGTTTAAAAATAATATTAAAAAATAGGATTTACGCGATTATCCTTACGTTGATCGTTATGATGGAACGATAACACGTGGAATAATACGCTACTAAGAACAAATATATGTATATATATAATATAAAAGAGCGGAGTTTAGAGAAAATAGAAAATGAGAAAGAGAGAAGTAAAAATAGGACTCGAGTCTTGAGTTTTACCCCGAGATGCCTACGTAGCCTATAGAGGAATCAAAGTCCACGTAGTTCGCATGCAAAAGGAGGGATGGGGTTTATCCCATAAATCCAATCGCGGGATTATCTTATTTGTGTGTGTGTGTGTGTGTGTGTGTGTGTGTGTGTGTGTGTGTGTAGAAAAAGTGTTTTAGTTGTGAGAAAAGTGTAAGAAACGTATGAGAATTCCCAATTGGAATTTATAAAAACCCCTTTTTTCTTATTTTTTGGGTTTTTATTTATATGAAATTAATAGATGTGCAATGATACTAAATAAAAAAGTATATTAGGATGTATGAAATGAGATAATAAAAGTTCTAAGTAATAAAATAAGTTATTGCGAATTTATGAAAATTTAAGGAGAGAGTTGAGAAAATTGGACCTTCTTAAAGATCTTGAGCTTGATCTTGAATGTTGGAGAGAAACCCTTAGACTTGGATGATGATGGAGGGTAGTGAATTCAACAAGTTTGATGAAAAAAATAATGAAAAGTGAAGGTTGGGAAGGGATTTGGGTGTGGAAATCACGCTGATTTCGAGAGAGGTTTTTCTAGGTTTTGTGAGAGTGATATCTATCAGATATGGGCTCTCCTTGCAAGTGAGGTCAGGCCTCCTTTTTATAGGCCCAGGGCATTGCCGATCGGCATAGCCCTATTCTTGCCAATCGGCAGGTGCATTTAGGCACATTGCCGATAGTCAGGGTCTGGACCTGCTGTTTGGTAGTGTCTTTCGGGTATTTTCAGAAAATCATCAGCAAAACGCAAGCCGTTTATCATAATCGCACACGGGGTGGACTATTTGAAAGTTAATTCAGAGACCTTCAAAAGTCCTTTGGACTTATCCCGAGTTTGGGAGTTGACTTTAGGTCAAATATGGCTCGGAAGTATTCGTCAGTCCATTAGATGGGGAATTGTTGAACGCAAACGGATCGTTCATCCTCATGGTAAGTCCGAATGGCACCCGGGGTGGACAACAAGAAAGGTTAGAAAATGTACTTCGACTTTCCAAAGAGTTTGATCCAGTTCGAGGAGTTGACTTTGGACAATCGGTCCCTAGAAGCCATCGATGACCTCTCAGAGTAAAACGGATCGTTCGTCCGTACCGTAAGTCGGAATCGCGCACGGGATGGATCGTTGGAAAGGGTTTTTAGTGCCCTTGTACGATTAATTCAGTCTCGGTCGAGATGATGGGTTGACTTTGGTCAAATGGAGCTTGGAAGAGCCCGTTGGCCTCTTGATTGAGTTTCGAGGGAAAACGGGTCATTCGTCCGCATGGTAAGTCAGAATTGCACGCGGGATGGACCATGGGAATGGGATTTCAGTGCCCTTTGAAGATTCATTCACTCTCGTTCGAGCTAAAGACTTTGACTTTTGGTCAAACAAAGCCTGGGAGTGCCCGACGGCTTCTAGGTCAGTACTCGGGGTATGACCTGGATTTATAATGATGAAGGGAGGTGATAGGGTCTTAAGGAGAGTTTAGGGGGTAACAAAATGGGGTGTCTATAGAGCCCATCGATGGGTGAGTTTGGAACAAATGATAGTCGTCGAATAGACACTACATGATGCTTGTGAGGGAGGATGACCAATTCAGAGGGTCGAGGATGATTTCGAGGACCTAAGAAAATGAGGATGACCAATTCAGGGGGTCGAGGTCAATTTTGAGGACCTAAGGGAACGAGGATGACCAATTCAGGGGGTCGAGGTGGATTCTGAGGACCTAAGGGATGGTTTGGAGGAAAGGTTTAGGTCAATTCTTAAGGAGCTGCTGAGGATGACCAATTCTGCAGATCGAAGCCAATTTTGAGGGTTTAAAGATGAGGGTGACCGATTCTGCGGGTTAAAGCCAATTTTGAGGGCTTGAAGATGAGGGTGACCGATTCTACGGGTCGAAGATAATTCTATGGGCTTAAGGTGATGATCTAAGACCGAGGTCAATTCTAACCTATGAGAGGTGACGATCGAGGACCGAGGTCAATTCTGAACTAACCAAGGTGACGATCCAAGACCGAGGTCAATTCTGACCTAAGAGAGGTGACGACCGAGGACCGAGGTCAATTCTGACCTAACTAAGGTGACTATCCAAGACCGATGTTAATTCTGACCTAAGTGAGGTGATGAACGAGGACTGAGGTCAATTCTGACCTAACTAAGGTGACGATCCAAGACTGAGGTCAATTCTGACCTAAGAGAGGTGACGACCGAGGACCGAGGTCAATTCTGACCTACATTTCCTTTGGGACAATCAGGGATTCTGCTATGGGTAAAGATTAGACTTTGGATTCCGCTAGGAAATAATGAATGAGCTAGGGAAAATGTAGTGTCCCCCGAAGTTTCGCTGGGGAAATCCTTTTGATTTTGGGGATTTTACAGAGGAAAGGGAAGTTTGATACCGTAAACCCCATTGGGGAAGTGATTAGGTGGTCCAGGGTTTGGATGTATTGCTTGAGACCTTTGGGGCATAGGGGGTGATCTTTAGAGATCCTCAGGGGATGTTGCAGGGAGGAGTTTTACTTTGTTTTTTGAGATTTCCGCTGGGGAAATGGAGGTTTCGTTTGAGGGAGTGTGAAATTTTCTTGGTGAAAATGTTCTAAATCCTTCCTGGGATTTTTAAGAATTTTCTGAGACTTGTTCAGGTCTTTATGGTATTTTCTAGGAATTTTTGTACAAAATTTTAAGGCGGTGCCGGTCGGCATGGTGTAGAGGGTTACATTCGGCAGTGGCATGGACTTTTGGACTGCCTCGGGAAGGTAAGGGGTCAGTACCGATCGGTGGGTGGGGGGTCAATGCCTACCCTTGGCATCCTATATAAAGGGGGCGAATTCCCTTCATTTTTCACAGCTGTTTGTGTTATTTCTTTTTGCGATTTTCTTCTGCAAATTGTTCTAGCATTCCGATCTCTAAGAAATGGCTACTTTTGTGAGCACTGCAGCACATAGGGAATGGTTGACTGTTGATGACTAGGCGAACATGGAGTGGAGGGCGCCTCTTGCTTTGGGGAGTGAGAACTCCTTTGATGCATTTGAACCGGTTGTGGATGAGTGGACTTTGCTATAGGAGCCATCATTCTTCGAGGGTGGTGAACCTTGGCGGTTATGTAAGTAACCTGACTTTTGGCATTCTTCCCTTTTTTGATGATTTTTCTTTCCTTCTTGAATTTTGACAAGGTTTCTTCTTTTGATAGTCTGATATCTCTTTGAAGAACATGTGTGCCCGTGGGACGACGGGGCTTAAGGACGTCTGGGAGCATCTTCCACTTGTGGTGCGTTGGGTGGTATCATCAGCGGGTTTTGGGAGGTTGGTGTCTACACTAGATGAGACGCTTCATTCGATAGTGGTCTTATGCTCTCTAGGGGAGAGATGGTGGGATACTACCCACACCTTCCATTTCGGTGTTTGTGAGATGGCGTGACTCCCATAGACATGCAGGATTGTGATGGGGAGAAGATAGAGGTGGATATCTCTCTGAGGGTGAGGCCGGAGGCGGTGAGGGCGATGCTCGGTGATTTAGGGAGGATAGTCTCTGGGGATTCCATCCGAATGTCCTTACTGAAGGATGTTCTGCTGAGTAGGGTGGTTGATGTGGAGGATGGGCTGCAAGTGAGGCAGATGGACCGATTATTCATTTTACTGGTGCTGGGAGGTTTCATGGAGGCGTCGAGTGGCGACGTCGTCCATTTGTGGTTCTTACCCTACTTCAGGATGTTTTCGAGGCGACCCTCTATTTTTCTTTGGACGCATTAAGCCGGTGCTGTCGACAAATTTTTACTGGAGCCACATATCTCCTCGAGGTATCCTTTAATTGTGAGCCTTTTCCTTTCATGCATCCACATTTTCCTTACACGTCTATTTTTTATTATGAATTCATGTATTTGGCAGACGTGGTTCTATGAGGTGATTGGGTGCAATACCCAGCTGATCGCTCTGAAGGATGATACCGTTGGGGACTTTTGCCGATTGTATCGACGGCGTAAGGCCAATCGGCATTTGAAGGGATCTCTTTCTTTGGAGGTAGTGCGTCAGGTCTTGAATGGCCTGACCAGTGGTAGGGTACGACTCTTTTCTTTTCAATCTTAGTTTTGGCATGTTCTGATTTTATATTGACTTATGCCTGGTGGGAAATTTTAGGTGACTTTTTACCCTTGAGGCACAGCTATTCAGGACACGGGGGCAACCGGGGTGAATGCGCAGATAAGGCATTTGCTGGTGCACGAGTTTCATAATTCTTGGTGTCTCGGAGAGCGGGTGGTTCGACAGATAGCGGAGGAGGAGGTGGTGATGCCACCTACACAGCATTCTATGTCTATGAGGCGGGAGCGGCTGTTGTCAGAGGATGCAAGGATCGCGATGATGATCGACGAGCCTTACCTTTTGTACACTGATACGACAGCGTCGTATGACTATATGGACTTTGTGATGAGCTGGTTGATGGCGCCCAGTATATATGATGCCTTGCCTTTCCCTCCTGTGGGTTCGAGTTGGGTGGTGGGGTCCTCCCATAGCGACGGTGGTCCGTAAACGTATACAGTGGCGGTGACTTCAGAGGTTCCCTTTGTGCAATTGCATACCCCGTCATACAACATGCGGCGGGCTGATGGAGGGATGGTGCCTATATTACATCGTCCTCATGCGATGGATCCGGAGGAGTTGGGTTTGACAGAGGAGGTTCTTCGTCCTGCGGTATACCTTTCTGTTTTTTTCCTCTTTTTGGTTCCTTTTCTGTTTTGATTCTGATTTGATACTGATTTTGCCTTCTTCTTGCAGCAAGTCCGGGTGTTGACCACTTGGCTGAGGGATATTGGATCTCTTCGATGACCGCCCATATTCGGGATGCAGTCCCTGTTCCTTCTTGTTTGGTTCCTTCTGCTTCGTCTGGGGAGGACTCTGTCTCGGGTAGTGGTGGTGCGTCATCTCACCATAGGGGAAAGAGAGCGCGTCGCAGGGGTGGAAGCTCTTAGAGAGAGGGAGAAGGGTAGGTGAGAGAGAATATGGGTTCGGGTTGAGTCCCGTTGTTTTTTGCTTTTATTTATTTCCTGCAAAATTTGATGTAACACAGAAGAATATATATATGCAATGTAATGGGATTTTTTATTATCCTTTGTTAATGATGAATGAGTGAATGCATGCACATGTGCTTTTTACTTTTCTGCTGAGACCGTAAAAAGAGATATTTTTTTTGGGATTTTGAGTAAAGTTTTAAGAACGAGAAATTATGTAGGGGTGGAAAAGGATTTTTGAAATTCTATTGAGAATATTAATTTATTTTTATTGAGCTTCTGATTTTGATAAAAGAGGAGGAAGGAAAACTTCCAAAAATAGGGGGTTGTCGATAGGAAAGCCCGTTGTCCTGCCTATCGGCAGTCAAGTCCAGCCCCATCAATTCAAAGCTTTGATTAGTGCCCTCTTCAGCCTTTTGGTACTTTTTGGGGTATGATTCCCTCCGATTTCTGCAGGGATTATGTCTTTTATGAGGGTTCTCAAGTATAAAAAAGGGTAGGGTGGAGTGTTTTCATCACACCTTCATATTCTTACTTACTTGCATACTATCTCTTAGTCTTGCAAGATGGCTCTCCCCGGTAGCATTGAGTTTTCTAACTACCTCAAAGCCTTGGAAGCGATGTGCTCTTATAATGTCGACTACGATGCTTTCAACATGCGTCGAGTCTCTTCGTGGCGCAATCGGTCCATCGAGTGGAACATGCTGATGACGACGGTACAATTTTGGTACCCCGAAGACCATGTATTCCGCTTTGGGTTGGATGGAGTTTGTCCTACATACGAGGAATTTTCTACCATGCTGGGGAAAAATCCCAGTGTTACTGTGGCTTTACCCGAATTTTCTCATTCTCCCAGGGATTTAGTAACTGGGCTTCTTCGTATTTCACCTTCGGCGACTAGATCACTGGTTATTGGAGGAATAATCTCCCTCCCGATGGTGTTACAGTCCGTGCATTTACAGGAAGTAGGTGATGCTGGCTATGTTGGAGACGTTGTTCTGCGCTTGGTTTCAAAATTGCTACTGGTGACTAGGGAACTGATGGTGGATCCGCAACTTGCATCTATTACTTCAGGGATGCCATACCATCGCAATACTGCGGCGGTGATACTGGCGGAGACCCTGAACGATCTGTATGCCTGGTGAGAAGGTCATTCTGACTTCTTGTGGGGTAGCCCCGTGATGCTATTCATGTGGTTGTCTGAAAGACTCTTCTTGGTGACTCCTCCACAATATCCTTTGTTGGTTGTACACAACTTCTTTTCGCATCACTTCTTCAGCGTTGCCCTGGATATTGGGAGCTGGGAGAATTGGCTTGTGGAGCATGGGGCTAAGAATCTTTATTGGTAAGTGCCTTGGTGGGGATAGTTGCAACCTATTTTGGAGCTAGGAGAATACCCGTATGTGCGGTTTGTTGGTCTCAGACAGACCTCTTTTTATTTCCCTTGGCGGCTTCTCTTCCAATTTGGCTGGGCACAGGTCGTTCCACCTCGGAAACTAAATTTCTTTTCGGTAGAGGATTTGACCGAGCGTCTACACCTGCGTCTTGGCTCTTTGTGGGAGAGTCGGCGTCCGTCGACCCGTCCCTCTCAGTCTATTGGGAGAGTTAGGCATATCCTAGGGGATTATATGAAGTGGTTGTGGAGGAGAGTAGTTAGAAAGATGTTGGCAGTAGAGATTGGACAAAAGTGGCTTGTCTCTTTTGACACCATGGAAGGAGGTGTTGTGGTTTATTCGTAGCTAGTTCAAGCTTATCGATCCATGGAGTGTCTGCAACACTCTGTTCAGGCAGGAGAAACTTGGGGACCCAGGGATGCAGATGATGATAACGGAGCAGGCTCCTCTGATAGCTGTGGATAGGACTCCTGGAGAGTTTATTATGTAATAGGGGATAAATGTGGGGATTTTATTTGTCTTTTTTAGGAAAGTAGGAGGGAAGGGAGTTATCTGTTCCTTTTCTTATGTAATATCTACCGTAATCTCTTATTAGTGAAATAAACAAGTTTCTGATCATCCAGCTGTGCCCTTTGTTGAAATTTGTATTTTTGAATTATCTATACCAATAGCTAAGGCATACATAATCCTTTTGTTCAATTATATGTCGGAATTGACTATTGTTCTCGGAGATAAGAAAAGAATAGTATTTTGTGAAAAAGAAAGGGTCGTGCTCATGTAAGGCGTATGAGCTGGCTACGTACCTCTGGGGGTTTTGAAATTTTTTAATTTGTTTTAAAATGGTTTATTTATAGAGGATCAGGCCCACGTAGTTCTGGGTAGAGGGAAATGAAGAGAGATTCTTTTTAGAATACAAGGGAGATGAGAAGAGTCGTAGCGCGCCGAGATTTCGGACTAGGGGTAGAACTTCTTGAGACGATCCAGGTTGAATGGACGAACCATCTCTTACCCATCTAAGTCGGTGAGCATGGCGGCATCACCGAACAATATCTTCTTGACAATGTAGGGGCCTCTGCAATTGGGTTTGAATTTCCCTCTAGGCTCCCAAATGGGTTCTATGATTTCTTTGAGGGTTAGGTCCCCTTCTCGTACACCGCGGTCCTTGAATATCTTGTTGAATAAACACGCTATTTGGTGATGGTACCCTTGTATATGGTATAGTGTTTTTAATATCCTTTTGTCAAGGAGGGTCAGCTCGTCAAGATGACTTTGCCACCAGTCTTCTTCGCTGACCTCGCTCTCAAGCATGATGCGCAATGAGGGTATTTCCAACTCGATTGGTAGGACTGATTCCATGCCATAAACTAGAGAGTAAGGGGTAGCCCCAGTAGAGGTTCGAATTGAGGTTCGGCATCCCGAGAAGTCGTACAGTATTCGATCGGCCCAATCTCGACAGCTTTCGATCATTTTGCTGATGATGGATTTGAGGTTCTTGTTGGCGGCTTCAACTGCACCGTTGGTCTGAGGTCAGAAGGGAGAAGATTTGTGTCTCTGAATCCCATATTCGTTGACTACTTCCATGACTTCTGCCTCAAAATGCAGCCCGTTATCTAACACTAACTCGTACGGGACCCCATATAGGCAGATGATGTTTTTCTTGATGATTTTAGCCACTTTCTTGGCGTTCAACACTGCGTATGACTCATCTTCGACCCATTTGGTGAAGTAATCAATGGTAAATAGGATGAACTCATTCCCATTAGAAGCCTTTGGTGTAAACTTCCATATAATGTCGATGCCCCAAGTGGAGAACGACTAGGGAGAGGTCATGTTATATAATTCACGCGGAGGCAAATGCTGAAGGTTGGAGAACTATTGGAATTTGAGGCATCTTCATACATAGGCGATGCAATCCTGGGTCATGGTGGTCCGGTAGTAACCTTTTCGGATAATCTTCTTGGCAAGCATGTGATCGTTTATGTGGGGTTCGCATTCCCAGCTGTGGATCTTCTGCATTGTCTTTTTAATGTCAGCCCCTGCCATGCAGTGCAAATAAGTTCCATCGAAGTTCCTTTTGAGCAGTGTTTTATGATAAATGATATACTGGGCAGCCAGTCTTCATAGGGTTGCTCGCTCTTTCTTATTGGAACCCTCGGGATACCTACCATATTTGAGGAGGTGCTAGATATCATAGTACCAACAATTGGCTAGCTCGGGATCTTTTATGGTGACGAGCTCAATGTGGTAACAGTGGGTTGGTTTATTTTGCTTTTGAATCTGGAAGGGGGTCATTATTATTCCTTCGGTCATGTCGACCATGGAGGCTAAGGTAGCAAGGGCATCGGCTAGGTTATTTTTTACTCGAGGTAGGTAATGGAAAGTGATATCTTAGAATTGGGAGGCTAGTTCTTCTAAGTGGGCATGGAAGGGTTGGAGTTTCTCATTATCAATTCTCCATTTCCTGAGCACCTGATCGATGACGAGGACAGAATTCCTGTAGACTTCTAGGCATTGAATACCTTTCTTGAGAGAAACTTTGAGGCCTACTGTCCATGCCTCGTACTCAGTCATGTTATTGGTGCAAGGGAAATCCATCTTTATGGCGATGGGAGTGTGAAAGTCATCCAGGGCGATTAGGAGTATCTCAATGCCATATCCCTTTTTTTGGCAACGCGGTCAAAGAACATTTGCCATCGGAGACTATCCTGGGCAGTGCAGAGGATGTTTTCATCTAGGAATTTGGAGATCTAGACAACAGCCTCATCCATGGGGTAATCAGCGAGATAATCAGAGATGGCTCTTCCTTTCATGGCTTTCTGCATAACATACACGATATCAAACTCGGCTAGGAGCATCAACCCTCGGGCCATTCGGCTGGACAAGGTGGGTTTTTCAAGAAGGTATTTGATGGGTTCCATTCGAGATACAAGTTTGATAGGGAAGGCGAGCATGAAGCGCTACAACTTTTGGGTGACCCAGACAAGGGCGACACATGACTTTTCTAAAGTAGTGTAGTTAACCTCATATCTGACCAATTTGTTACTGGAATAATAGATGGATCTTTTTTTTGGGAATCTTTAAGGTATTGGGCTAGCAAAGCCCCAGCTGCAGTGTCGGTTATGGTTAGGTATAGGAGCAAGGGGAGACTAGGTTGTGGTGGCATTAGTACCAGGGGTTGGGTCAAATATTATTTGATTTTGTCAAAGGCTTCTTGGCATGCCTCGTTCTAAGTCTTGGTTGAATCCTTTCGAAGAATTTTGAAGATAGGTTCGCAGATGGAGGTTAACTGACTGATGAACCAGCTGATGTATTGTAATTTCCCAAGGAAACCTCAGACTTCTTTCTCTGTTCGGGGAGGTGGCATCTCAAGTATGGCTTTTAGCTTGGTAGGATCTGCTTTTATTCCCTTCTCACTGACCATGAATCCCAAGAGTTTTCCCTTTGTAATGCCGAAGACGCATTTCTACGGATTGAGTCTCATCGGATACTGTCGCAGTTATTCGAAGAACTTTTGGAGAGCAGGTACATGACCTTCTTTAGTTTTGGACTTGATAATCATATAATACACATAGACTTTAACTTCTTTATGAATCAAATTGTGTAGGATGGTTGTGGAAGCCCTCTGGTAGGTAGCCCCGATGTTCTTGAGACCAAATGGAATAACGGTGTAGCAAAAGGTTCCCTATGGGGTGATGAATGCGGTTTTTTCTTGGTGGTCTGGGTGCATTTCGATTTGGTTTTATATGAAAAACCCGTCGATGAATGACTTTAGATCATGACTGGCTGTGCTGTCCACGATGATGTCGATATTGGGTAGTGGATAATCATCCTTTAGAGAGGCTTTGTTCAAATCTCGGTAGTCTACACACATTCGAACTTTTCCTCCTGATTTTGATACATGCACTATATTGGCTAGCCATATGGGATATTCGATCACATGAATGAAGCCTACATTTAACTGTTTGACCACCTCTTCTTTGACCTTGAGCGACCATTCGGTGCAGAGCTTTCTCGACCTTTTTTTAATCGGCTTGTAATGTGGGAGAGTAGGGATCTCGTGCTGAGCTATTTCAGGGTCAATGCTGGGCATATCATCATAGGACCATGCAAAGACATCCATAATTCCTTTAGCAATTCTTCAAGTTGTGAACGCTCATGCTTGTTAAGGGTAGCCCCTATCCTGATCTCACGTAGTCGGCTACTAGAACCGAGGTTAATAACAACAGTCACTTCTTCATTAACTTGAACGCGGTTAATTTGTTTATTATTAACCTTATTTAGATCAGTTAAGAATTGTTCATTTGCAAAATCAACATCATCAAAAGTTTGATTAGAATCTAAACAATTAATGTAAGTCACAACAAGATACTCGAAATCTTCGTTTATTTCATTGATAGGAAAAATAAAATTGATAACCTCATCAAAAGAGGACTCGATTACATTTGAACAAGGATAGACAACAGAAGAAGAAAAGGGGTAAACATTATGATTAGGGGAACTTTCAGCAGGTAGAACTGGCACAACATGCCAGTTGAGGAGATATGTATCAACAACTTTAATTAGGTGGGACGGATCCAGTGATGTAGTGCCTGAGTGAACCATGCAGAATGTCAACCCCAGTGTCTGTAAGTTGAAGGAATCTTCGGAGTCACTTTACTCAGTCTTTTCGGTATCTTTAATGAGAGATTATACTTGGTGTTGGGAATCTTCGACCCATGGGTAGTTGTCTTTGAAAAAGATCTCCATTCTAGGCTTCATCTTCTTGTCTGTATGGTCATGCCATGGTTCTGAAAATCCGTAAAAGTGGAAGTCCTCACCCTCTTTGATGAATCATCCATTCAAGGAGTCATCTGGGATAGTCTAGATGCGGTCTAGTCTTCTCTTTGGTCAAGACAGGCGGATCATTCTGAGTTCTTGTTCTGATGGTTGATACCCTAAACCATAAGGAGGAAAAGCTTTCTTCAGTTCAATCGGCTCAAGTATACCTTGTTGTCTTTTCCCTAGCCCCAGTCCGGGCATGAAGTGCATGTTTTTAAACATCTGAATCACATTGACGTTGCCATGAGGGTTGTATTCTGGACAAACCCTTTCTTTGAAGTCGTCCCCTATCGGGAGTAGGAGTGGTTCAACTCAGAACCCTGATAGGAGCATATCATTTGACTCGTGCTATATCTCAAGGATTGGAATGCTGGTACATGCACCAACGGCATTGTCGTCATCGCCCAAGATGGTAATGACCCGTCCGTCGATGAAGAACTTTAATTTCTGATGGAGTGAGGAATACACGCCCTTGATATTGTAGAGCCAAGGTCATCCTAACAATAGGTTGAAACATGCTGGGATGTCAATAACTTGGAATTCGACGACAGGATTTATAGGGCCTGCCCCTATTACGAGCTTTATGGATCCCTTCATCTCCCGATGGGTATTATCGTAGGCACACACAACAGCAGAGGTTGGAACGAGGTCACTTTCTTTCAGGCCTAAACATTTGAAGGTTCTCAGTGGGCATACATTCAAGGCGGATCCATTGTCCACAAGAGAGAGTGGTACAACCTTCCCCATAACTTCGACGGAGATGTTGAGTGCATGATTGTGGTTTGGCCCAATCTTGGGGATTTCTTCTTCGAAAAAGGATAGCATTCGAATAGAGGTCAAGGATCTGACCAAATTTATCGCTTCTTCTGGTGTGGTAGAAGGAGGAACTGTGGGTCCATTGAGCAACTTGATCAAAGTGTTTCTGTACATCTGGGAAGACATGAAAAGCCCCCGTAGAGTGATGGTAGCTTGAGTTTTCTTTAGTTGATCGAGGATCTTGCTCTCCTCGAGGGCCATCTCTGGCATATGAAGGTTTTGAACACCCTTCCCCGTGTCATTTGCTGGTAGTGAGCTTGGAATCTGGTAATGCCTCTCTGATCTGGTTATGTGATTTACTCAAGAAGGGAAAAATAAGAATCGCATTTCCTCATCAATCTCGGGTTGTTTTTCCACCTTGTTTATTTCTTTGAGGAGTTATTTAAATGATATCATTCCACATATGTTGGCTACCGGTCCAGTTTTCTCTGAACCCTGCTCTTCATTCCAATCTCTGAATTATTCCCCCCATTCGGTGGAAATAATTATGTCTTTCCATGTAAAGTCGATGCATTCCATAACTTTAACGGCTTGTTCATACAGGTCATCCCATTCTGTGGGGATGTGTAAGGGTGAAGGGACCAAGCGCCCTTATAGCATCAAAGCATCGAGTAACTCGGTCATAAATGTTGTTGGTATGCCTGAATAATTCTGCCATAATTGGGACAACATCATTGAGGTTAACTTCATCGGTTGGTACTACCCAACTATCTGACTCTCGAGCCCATTTTCGTTCTTCCAAGAACAACGTACTGAACCTCTGGCAATCGATGATCATATGTGAGTACAATTTCAACCCGAACTCTAGGAGTTGGTTTAAGACTTCTGATAATTCCATGCCTCTATTTTCAGAACGGATACGAACAGCGTTGCATGCTCTAGAAAGGAGTGACAATGCCTGATCAGCGAGGCTAGTAGGGTGTAGGAGAAAATATGGACAAATTTGGAGAGGTTTGGGAGAGTGTATCGGTGTGATTTGAGTTGAGGGATCAAATTCTGGGTTCTTTTATAAAAGGATGGCATTGGTATGATTTAGAAGTAGGTTGTGAGTAGTATTTATCTTAGGATTGGCTGGTGGGGTGATGGTACCCCGGTCAATTAGATCTTGGATTATATTTCGGAGGTGAAGGCATTGGTTGGTGGTATGGCCAGCAGTTTGGTGAAAGGCGCAATGGGTATCTGCCTTGAAGTTTCTTGGGAGTGAATTTTGCAATGGACGGGGATCCAAAGGTTTTATAAGGTTTCGCTTTAACAAGGCTTGATAAACTTTGGAGAGAGGAGCATAGAGCTAAGTTTATTCCTTTCGAACCGGGACAGGGCGGATTTTTGGTTCCCATGATGTGGTTGGTTAAGAGATATTATTGATGGTTGAGACTCTAGCATGGGCAGGTTTGTCATATTTTCTGGGGGTGAACTGTCCGGACACCTTCTTTGGTTCGACATCTGTCTTGGTAAGATCCTCGTCGATTTTTACTACCGCTTCTCTGAGAGCTCAGAAATGGGGATAATATTGTCCTCCCATAGTTGTTCAGACATGGGGTAAGAAGTTCTTCTTCACTATGCTGACTTGTTCTTCCTCAAAAGGCTGATTGGTCATAGTAGCTTGTTTTTCCCTCCATCGAGCTATGAAGTTACTGACTGATTCTCCAGGGTTCTGCTTGATCAGCTCTAAATCACGGCGGGTGACCTCAAGCACTTCGTTGTATTTGTACTGCGACATGAATTCCCAGGCTAAATCCTCCCATCTATAAATTATGGACTCTTCGAGCGACGAAACCATCGGAGGGCGCTATCCTTCAAAGTTTGCTAAAACAATTGGGCCATCACCTCTTCAGAAGCCCCTAGTAGAGTCATGGAACGGTGATAACTTCAGAGATAAACAATCGGGGGTCCACTTCCTCCAAATTTCTCGATATTTGGCATCTTGAACTTCTTGGGTAACCTCGCTTTAGGGTAAGGAGACATGTGGGTGTAGTCCATGTAATTTCCTGAGATTCTAACTTGGTCAAACTTTTTGGTGAGCATCTTGAGGTCCTCTTTGAATTTGTTCATCTCTTATTCCTTCGGATCAATGATCATAGGCAAGTTAGACCCATGATGGGCAAGGTTCAGCATAGGAAGCTGGGCAGGTGGCGACCCATTAACAGGAGGGGCACATGGAGCATGTTGATACTCTTTGGGAACACAGATGGGCTCGGGTGGATCCATAGCACGAGGGAATAGGACCTCGGGCTCTTGAGTAACGGGGACTTGGTTTCGTTGCATCTTTTGGACCTCAATTTAGAGGTTGTCAATCTTGGACGCAAGCTGAGCTAGGACTGTCGTTAAATCCGGTTGCATAATAGGTACTTGATCTGTGTTCTCCAAGGAAAGCAGATGGATTCCGAACTCAGAAGGAGTAATATGGGAACGAACGAAACTCTGGGGTGATTTGACTAAAGACCGAAGCCAATAGGGAGCCAGGCCAAGGGTTTGTGATCGACCTGAGAAGGCGCAAAATGGGATTTATTTTGAGAAAAAAGGGATGAAAATATTTTTGACATTATTTTTTTTCTTTTTGAGATTGGAAGAAAAAATATTTTTGGCTTTTTGATAAAGAGAGGAGAATTTTTTTTGGATTTTTTGATAAAGAAAGGAGAGACAGTCTCAGCATGATTATTATAATTATTATGTTTTCACTTGTATTAATTCTCCTAAATGCAAAATGAAATGCCAGACGGGACTCGAGCCTGAAAAAATTGGGTTTATAATATATGCAAAGCTATGGTTGGACTTGTGACCAGGATTACGGATAGGGTCCCATTTTAAAAATGCGCGAGAATTCGGGAGGCAGGTCGGCCGAAATTTTGGCGGAGTTTTTGGTAGAAGCCGAAAATATAACATGTGTGTCCTAGGCTTGACACCTATATGTGGGTATGCAGTTGGTTGGGTGAATCGTAAAGGGTTCCCCGCTTTGTCGTGACTTCCAAGATATACGTCTTGCTCTTGCGGGAAATTGGTACGTGTGGACAAGCCATTTGATATACCTGTGTGTACGTGAATTGCCTCACTATATACCTCGTGGGGGTAGTACGTGTGAGAGAGAATTCGATATACTCGGCGTACGTGAACGAGTTCCCTGCGATATACCTCCCATCATGACTTCGATCAAGCAGTACGATGTGGGGGTAACCGTTGGATATACGTCGAAGGTACTTAGCCAATGGAAGGTGAGAGTCATATCGCTTAGGCTAACTACGTCCTGCCGGACCAGCGCCCATCACGAAGTGACCCCCAAGTTACTGGGTAAAAATTTTGGTCAATCACAATGCTCTTTGGTGATTTCATGTGAATCATGCATTATCCTCATATTAGTATCTTATAAGAATGTCTTTCTTGATTATTCCAAACATGGAGAAAAGTACAAGTACCAATGGTACACCAAGTATGGATGGGTGATGCGTGCAACATGTGAATATATGTGATCCTAGGTGCACGTAGTGCGAAGTGTACATGGACAATTTTCTACAAGTATATGAATAGAAGCATAAGCATGGGATATACATGAAAAAGGGGAACATGCAAAATTGGGGGAAAATATAAACAAACATAACATCCATGTAAATAGAGTCTATCCTTCAAAATAAAATCCCCATCAGAGTCGCCACTATGGCCATCCCCTCCTGGATCCTCGCGACGGGCGGGCGGCGCGATGGAGGATCCTAGGTCCCTCTCAGGAGCGCTTCGGCCGACATCATTTGGGTGAGGTCAAAGATGTAGAGAGATTAGATTCACCAGTCTATTTTACTCAAAATAGACAAAAGAAAGGGAACAATCCCAAAAGACAGCATCCAAAAACATACTGATGCATACGAAACAAAAATGATTCGAAAAGGGTCCAGAGGCTAAGTTACGAAATGGGAAGGTGTTAGGCACCCATTTCTCCCTTTCGGTCTCTCATGGATTTTGTTATTTTCCCCATGATATGTGTGCATGTATATATATAGTGGAGATAGTATAGGAATCCTCAACTCGTATCATGGAAGAGATAAAGCGAGTTATCCGTAGGAAGGTATAAAAATAATATTAGAAAAGAGGATTTATGCGAATATCCTTACGATGATCGTTATGATGGAACGATAACGCATGTGGAATAATACGCCACTAAGAAGAAATATATGTATATATATAATATAAGAGAGCGGAGTTTAGAGAAAATAGAAAATAAGAGAAAAAAAGTAAAAATAGGACTCGAGTCTCAGATTTTACCCCGAGATGCCTACGTAGCCTATAGAGGCATCAAAGTCCACGTAGCTCGCATGCAAAATGAGGGGTGGGGTTTATCCCATAAATCCAACCGGGGGATTCACTTATTTGTCTCTATGTGTGTGTGTGTAGAAAAAGTGTTTGAGTCCTGAGAAAAGTGAAAGAAACGTATGAGAATTCCCGTTTGGAATTTATGAGCAAACCCTATTTTTCTTGTTTTTTGGGTTTTTATTTATATGAAAATAATAGATTTGCAATAATACTAAATAAAAAAGTATATTAGGATGTGTGAAATGAGATAATAAAAGTGCTAAGTAATAAAAGAAGTTATTGCGAATTTATGAGAATTTAAGCAGAGAGTTGAGAAAATTGGACCTTCTTGAAGATCTTAAGCTTGATATTGAATGTTGGAGAGCAGTTCTTAGATTTGGATGATGATGGTAGTGAATTCACCATGTTTGATGAAAATAATGATGAAAAGTGAAGGTTGGAAAGGGATTTGGGTATGGAAATCACGCTGACTTTGAGAGAGGTTTTTCTGGGTTTGCTAAGAGTGATATCTATCAGATCTGGGCTCTCCTTGTAAGTGAAGTCAGGCCTCCTTTTTATAAGCCCAGGGCATTGCCGATCGGCATAGCCTTGTTCCTAGCAATCGACAGGTGCGTTTAGTCACACTGCCGATAGGTAGGGTCTGGGACCTGCCGTTTGGCAGTGCTTTTCAGGCCTTTTCAGAAAATCGGCCGCAGAACACAAACTGTTGATCAGAATCGCTCATGGGGTGGATCGTTTGGAAAGGTAATACAGAGACCTTAGAAAGCCCTTTGGACTGCTCCCAGGTTTGGGAGTTGACTTTGGGTCAAATATGGCTCGGAAGCATTCGTCAATCCATTGGACGGGGAATTATCGGACGCAAATGGATCATTCGTCCGCATGGTAAGTCTGAATCGTGCACGGTTCAGACCTTTAGAAAGGTTAGGAGATTTACTTCGACATTCCAAAGTGTTTGATCCTGTTTGGGGAGTTGACTTTGGTCAACCGAGCATTGGAAGCATTCGGTGACCTATCAGAGTAAAACGGACCGTTCGTGTGTACCGTAAGTCGGAATGGGGAACGAGATGGACCGTTGGAAAGGGGTTTTAGTTCCCTTCAAAGATTCATTCAGTCTCAATCAAGCTAAAGGGTTGACTTTGGTCAAATGAAGCCCGGGAGCACCCGGTGGCCTCCTGATTGAGTTTCGAGGGAAAACGGGTCGTTTGTCTGCATGGTAAGTCAAAATCACACACGGGACGGACCGTTGGAAAGGGAATTAAGTGCCATTTAAAGATTAATTCATTCTTGGTCGAGCTGAACACTTTGATTTTTGGTCAAACATAGCCTGGGAGTGGCCAACGGCTTCTAGGTCAGTACTCGAGGTATGACCTGGGTTTGTAGTGATGAAGGGAGGTGCTAGGGGCCTAAGGAGAGTTTAAGGGGTAAAAGAATGGGGTGTCTAAAGAAAACTTAAGGTACCTCTTTAAATGGTGAAACAGCTCCACACAAAGGGTGATGCCTAGTTCACCACTAGAGTCTCTGGTAAGGTTAAGCAACAAAAGAGGAAGAGATAAATCTGCTCATTACCACAGACGGCACCAAAATGATGATGTTGTAAACACCACCACCAGATAAAGAGGCAGTAGAGCTCAAACAGGTATAACAATGGCAGCAAATAACAACATAGATATATAGAAGGAGGTGAGGGGAAGAGGAGAAACACCCCTATAGGCACCCCATTATGTTACCCCCTAAAACTTTCCTTAGGTCCCTAGCACCTCCCTCCATCACTATAAATCCAGGTCATACCCCGGGTACTGACCTAGAAGCCATCGAGCACTCCCAGACTCCGTTTGACCAAAAGTCAAAGTCTTCAGCTCGATTAAGGCTGAATGAATCTCTGAAGGGCACTGAAACCCCTTTCCAACGGTTCATCCCGTGCGCAATTCTGACTTACCAGGCGGATGAATAACCCATTTCAACCAAGACTCAATCAGGAGCCCACCGGGCGCTCCCGGGCTCTGTTTGACGTAAGTCAAAGTCTTCAGCTCGACTGAGGCTAAAATAATATTATAATGGCATTCAAACCCCTTTCCAACGGTCTGCTCTGTGCGTGATTCCAACTTACGGTACGCACGAACGATCCATTTTTACTCCGAGAGGTCACCGAATGCTTCCAGGGCTCGGTTGACCAAAGTCAACTCCCATAACAAGAACACACTCTTTGGAATGTCGAAGAATATCTCCTAACCTTTCCAACGGTCCACCCCATGCAGGATTAGGACTTACCATGCGGATGAACGATCCGTTTGCATATGACGATTCCCCGTCCAACGGCCAGACGAATGCTTCCGAGCTATATTTGACCCAGAGTCAACTCCCGAACCTGGGAGCGATCCAAAGGACTTTTGAAGGTATCTGAATTACCTTTCCAACGGTCCCCCTGTACGATTCTGATGAACTATTTGCGTTATGCGGTCGATTTACCAAAAGGCCTAAAAAATACTGCCAAATGATAGGTCGCAGACCCAGCCTAGCGGCAGTGTGCCTAAACGCACCTGTCGAACGGAAGGAACATGTCTATGACGATCGGCAATGTCCTAGGCCTAAAAAAGGAAGCCCCGACCTCACTTTCAAGGGAGCCCAGATCAGATGGAAATCACTCTCAGCAAATCCTGAAAACCTCTCTCGAAGTCATCGTGATTTCTACACCCAAATCCCTTTCCAACCTTCATTTTTCAACATCCTTTTCATAAACCTTTATGAATTCACTACTCTCCATCATCATCCAAGTCTAAGGGCTGCTCTCCAACATTCAAGGTCAAACTCAAGATCTTCAAGAAGGTCCAATTTTCTCAACTCTCTCCTTAAATTCTCATAAAATTGCAATAACTTGTTTTATTACCTAGTACCTTTATTATCTCATCTCACACATCCTAATATACTTGTTTATTTAGTAGTATTGCACATCTCTTATTTTCATATAAATAAAAACCCAAAAAATAAGAAAAAGAGCTCATAAATTCCAAACGGGAATTCTCATACTTTTCTTACACTTCCCTCACAACTAAAACACCTTTTCTACACACGCGCAGACACACAAATAAGATAATCCCCGGTTGGATTTATGGGATAAACCCCACCCCTCATTTTGTATGCGAACTACGTGGACTTTGACGCCTCTATGGGCTACGTAGGCATTTCGGGGTAAAACCCGAGACTCGAGTCCTAGTCTTTACTTTTTCTCTCATTTTCCATTTTCTCTAACCTCCATTCTCTTACAGTATATATATATATATATATACATATATCTTTGTTCTTAGGGAAGTATCATTTCGTGTCCGTTATCGTTCCCTCATAACGATTAACGTAAGGATGATCGCGTAAATCTTATTTTCTAATATTATTTTTAAACCTTCCTACGAATGACTCACTTTACCTCTTCCATGGTACAAGTCGATGATTACTATATCCACTATATATACACATGCACACATATCATGGGGAAAATAAAAAGGAAAATAACAAAAATCCATGAGAGAGCGAAAGGGCGGAATGAGTGCCTAACACCTTCCCATTTCGTAACTTAGCCTCCGGATCCTTATCGAATCATTTTGGTCTCACATGCACCAGTATGTCTTTGGATGCCATCCTTCGGGATGGCTTCCCCTTTTCTTTTGTCTCTTTTGAGTAAAATAGACTGGCGACTCCAATCTCTCTACATTCTTTCAACTCACCTCAAAATGACATCGGTCTAAGCGCTTCCGAGTGGGACGCGCGTAACCTGAGGATCCTCCATCGCGCGGCGAGGATCGGGGATGGCCACAGTGGCGACTCTGCTGGGGACGATTATATGTTTATTTTTTAGGGTTAGACTCTATTTACATGGATTTTATGTTTGCTTATATTTTCCCCCTATTTGCATGTTCCCCCTTTATTATTCATGTGTATCCCATGATTATGCTTCTATTCACACACTTGTAGAAAATTCTCCATGTACACTTTGCACCACGTGCACCTAGTGTCACATATATCCACATGTTGCACGCCCCATCCATACTTGGTGCACCATTGGTACTTGCACTTTGCTCCCTGTTTGGCATAATCAAGAAAGGCATTTTCATAAGATACTAATAAGAGGATCATGCACGATTCACACGACATCACCAAAGAGCATTGCTATTGACCAAACTTTAACCAGTAGCTAGAGGGTCACTTCGTGATGGGCGCTGGTCCAGCAGGTCGCAGTTAGTCTAAGCGATATGATTCTCACCTTCCATTGGCAAAGTACCTTAGACGTATATCGAACGGTTCCCCCGCATCTTATCTCTTGATCGAAGTCATGACGGGAGGTATATCGCAGGTAATTCGTTCACGTACGCCGAGTCTATCAAATTCGCTCTTACACGTACCATCCGCACGAGTTATATCGTTAGGTAATTCACGTACACTCAGGTATATCAAATGGGTTGTCCATACGTACCGATTGCCCGCAAGAGAAAGACGTATATCATTGAAGTCACGCCAAAGGGGGAACCCATTCCAATTCACCAAAACAACTGCATACCCGCATATATGTATCAACCCTAGGACACACATCATAGATTGACGGTTTTAACCCGAAACTCTGCCGAAATTTCGAGTCTGCCTGTTGCCTAAATTTTTTGCGCATTTTTTAAACGGGACCCTGTCCGTGAGCCTGGTCACAAGTCCATCCATAGCTTTGCATATATTACAAACCTAATTTTTCCAGGCTCGGGTCCCGTCCGGCATTTCATTTTTCATTTAGGAGAATTAATACAAGTGAAAACATAATAATTATAATAAGCATGCTGAGACCATCCCCAAAGGGGGAAATTCCTTTCTTTTCTATATCAAAAATCCAAAAACATTTCTTTCCTCATAAAAAATCCAAAAACATTTATCATCTCTCTATCAAAAATCCAAAAACATGCTGTCTTTCCATCTCGAAAAAAATGTCAAAAATATCTTCCCTTTTTTTCTCAAAAATAAATCCCATTTTACGCCCTATCAAGTCGATCACAAACCCTTGGCCTGGCTCCCTATTGACTTAGGTCTTCAGCCAAGTCACCCCGGAGTTCCGTCTGTTACCCTATTACTCCTTTCGAGTTCGGAATACATCCATTTTCCATGGAGTACACAGATCAAGTACCTGTTACGCAGGAGGATCCGATGGCAGTTCTAGCTCAGCTTGTGTCCAAGATTGACAACCTCCAAACCGAGGTTCGAGAGATGTAACGAAACCAGGTTCCCGTTCCTCAGAGCTCGTGGCCCTATTTCCTCATTTTATGGATCCACCCGTGCCCATCGGGGTTCCCGAAGAGTATCAGCACGCTCTACGTGCCCCTCCTGCTAATGGGTCGCACGCCTACCCATCTTTCGATGTCAAATCTTACCCGGCATGGGGCTAACTTGCCTGCTATCGTTGATTCGAAAGAGGAAGAATTGAACAAAGTCAAAGAAGACCTCAAGACGCTCACCAAGAAGTTCGACCAAGTTAGAATCTCAGGAAATTACATGGACTACACTCATATGTCGCCTTATCCTAAAGCAAGGTTACCCGAGAAGTTCAAGATGCCAAATATTGAGAAATTCGAAGGAAGTGTACCCCCGATTGTTCATTTGCGAAGTTATCACCGTTCCATGACTCTACTAGGGGCTTCTGAAGAAGTGATGGCCCAATTGTTTCAGCAAACTCATAAGGATAGCGCCCTCCGATGGTTTTTGTCTCTCGAAGAATCCAGAATTTGTAGTTGGGAGGATGTAGCCTGGGAATTCATGTCACAATAAAAATACAATGAAGTGCTTTAGGTCACCCACCATGATTTGGAGTTGCTCAAACAGAACCCTACTGAATCAGTCAGTAACATCATCGCTCGATGGAGGGAAAAAGCAGTAACCATGACCAATCGACCTTTCGAGGAAGAACAAGTCAGCATAGTGAAGTAGAACTTCTTGCCCCATGTTCGAGCAACAATGGGAGGACAATACTATCCCCATTTTAGATCTCTAAGCGAAGCAGGAGTAGAAATCGAGGAAGCTCTTGCCAAAATAAAATTTTACCCAAAGAAGGTGTCCGGACAGTTCACCCCTAGAAAATATAACAGGCCTGCCAGTGCTGCAGTCTCAACCATCAACAACATCTCTCAACCAACCACATCATGGGAACCAAAAAGTCTCCCTGTCCCGATCTGAAAGGAATACACCGAGCTCCATGATCCCCTCTCTAAAGTCTATCAAGCCTTCCTAAGCCGAAACCTTATCAAACCGTTGGATCCTCTTCTATTAGCAAATCCACTCCCAAGAAACTTCAAGGCAGATGACCATTGCGGCTATCACCAAATAGTTAGCCATACCACTGGCCAATGCTTTCACCTCCGAAACATGATCCAAGGTCTAATTAACCGGGGTACCATCGCCCCACCAGCTAATCCTAAGCCAAACACTATTCACAACCAACTTCCAAATCATACCAATGCCATCTTCTTAGAAGAAAACCCAGAATTTGATCCCTCAACCCAAATCACACCCATATACTCTCCTAAACCTCTCCAAATTTGCCCGTATTTCCTCCTACACCCTACTAGACTCGCTGATGAGGCACTGTCACTCCTTACCAGAGTATGCATCGCTGTCCGTACCCATTCTGAAAATGGAAGTATGGAACTATCATAAGTGTTAAACCAACTCCTAGAGTTTGGGCTGAAATTTCCCTCATAGATGGTCATTGATTGCCACAGGTTCAGTACATTGTTCTTAGAAGCACAAAAATGGGTCCGAGAGAAAGATATATGGGTGGTACCAATCGATGAAGTCATCTTGGATGATATCATCCAAATTATGGTTGAATTATTCAGGAAAACCAACAAGATTTGCAGTATCACCAAGTTGTTTGATGCTTTGAAGCTACAAGGGTGCCTGGTCCCTTCACCTTTACACATCCTCGTAGATTGGGAAGACCTATATGAAGAGGTTGTTGAATTTATGGAATGCATCGACTTTACATGGAAAGACATAATTATTGTCACCGAATTGAGGGAAGAATTCGGAGATTCGAATGAAGTGCAAGCTTCTGAGAGAACTGGCCCGATAGCCAACATGTGTGGAATGATATCATTTGAAGAACTCCTCAGAGAAATAAATAAGGTAGAAGAACAACCCGAGATCGACGAGGAAACAAGATTCATGTTTTTCCCTTCTTCAGTAAATCACATGACCAGATCAGGGAGGCATTACAAGATCCCAAACTCACTACCAGCCAATGACAAGGGGGAGGGTGTGGAAAACCTTCCTATGCCAGAGATGACCCTCGAGGAGAGCAAGATCCTCGATCAATTGAAGAAAACTCAAGCTAACATCACTCTATGGGGGGCTTTTCATGTCTTCTCAGCTACACAGAAATGCTTTGATCAAGTTTCTCATCGGACCCACCGTACATCCTTCTACCACACCAGAAGAAGCGATGAATTTGGTCAGATCCTTGACCTATACCCGAATGCTATCCTTTTCCGAGGAGGAAATCCCCAAGATTGGGTCAAAACACAATCATGCACTCAATATCTCCGTCGAGGTTATGGGGAAGGTTGTGCCACTCTCCCTTGTCGACAATGGATCCGCCCTGAATGTCTACCCACTGAGAACCTTCAAATGTTTAGGACTGAAAGAAAGTGACCTCGCTCTGACCTCTGCCGCTGTGCATGCCTACGATAACACTCGTCGGGAGGTGATGGGATCTATAAAGCTTGTAATAGGGGTTGGTCCTATAAAACCTGTCATTGAATTCCAAGTTATTGACATCCCAGCCTGTTTCAACCTATTGCTAGGACGACATTTTCTCCACAGTATCAAGGGCGTGTCTTCCTCACTCCATTAAAAATTAAAATTCTTCACCGGCGGACGGGTCATTACCATCTTGGGCGATGACGACAATGCTAATGGTGGAAGTACTAGCAGTCCAATCCTTGAGATAAAACACGGGTCAAATGAAATGCTCCTATCAAGATTCCGAGTTAAACCACTTTTACTCCCCGCAGGGGATAACTTCAAAGAAAGGGTTTGTCCAGAATACGACCCTTATGGCAACGTCAATGTGATTCAAATGTTCAGAAATATGCACTTCATGCCCGAACTGGGGCTAGGACAAATACAATAAGGGATACTTGAGCCGATCGAACTGAAAAAGGCTTTCCCTCCCTATGGTTTGGGGTATCAACCATCAGAACAAGAGCTCAGAATGATCCGCCAGTCTCGATCAAAGAGGAGACTAGACTGCGTCCAGACTATCTTAGGTGATTCCTTGAATGGACCATTTATCAAAGAGGGTGAGGACTTCCCCTTTTGAGATTTACCTAAACTATAGTATGACCATGAAGACAAGAAGATGAATCCTGGAATGGAGATCGTTTTCTAAGACAGCTACCCATGGGCTGAGAGTTCCCAACACCATGTACAACCACTCATCAAAGATACCGAAGAGACTGATGAAAGTGTCTCCGAAGATTCCTTCAACACTAGGGCTGTCACTCTACAAGGTTCACTCAGGCATGACATCACTGGATCCATCCCACCTGATTAAAGATACTGATACACCTCTCCTCAACTGGCATGCTGTGCCAGTTCTACTTGTTGAAACCTCCGTTAATCCTAATACTTACCGTATTTCTCCTTCTATTGTCTATCCTTGTTCAATTGTAATCGAGTCCTCTTTTGACGAGGTTCTCAATGCTATTTTTCCTATCAATGAAATAAATGAAGATTTTGAGTACCTTGTTGTGCCTTACATTAACTGTTTGGATTTTAATCAAACTTTTGATGATGATGATTTTGCAAATGAACAATTCTTAACTGATCTAAATAAGACCAATAATAAACAACATAAACGCGTTCAAGTTAATGAAAAAGAGACTGTTGTTATAAACATCGGTTCTAGTATCCAACTGCGCGAGATTAGGATAGGGGCTACCCTCAACGAGAATGAGCGTGTACATCTCGAAGAATTGCTAAAGGTATTTTTAGATGTGTTAGCATGGTCCTACGATGATATGCCCGGTATTGATGTTGAAATAACTCAGCACGAGATTCCTACTCTCTCAGATTACAAGCCAGTCAAACAAAAGTTGAGAAAGCTCTGTACCGAATGGTCGCTCAAAGTCAAAGAAGAGGTGGTCAAACAGTTGAACGTAGGCTTCATTCGTGTGATTGAATATCCCACATGGCTAGACAATATAGTGCCCGTGCCGAAATCAGGAGTAAAAGTTCTGATATGTGTAGACTATCAGAATTTAAACTAAGCATCTCCAAAGGAAGATTATTTGTTACCCAATATCGACATGATAGTGGACAACACAACTAATCATTCTCTCAAGTCCTTCGTCAACGGGTATTTTGGATACAACCAAATCAAAAATGCACCCAGACCACCAAGAAAAACTGCATTCATCACCCCATGGGGAAACTTTTGCTACACCGTTATGCCATTTGGTCTCAAGAACGTTGGGGCTACCTACCAAAGGGCTGCCACAACCATCCTGCACGATCTGATTCACAAAGAAGTTGAGGTATATATGGATGATGTGAATATCAAATACAAATCTAGAGAGGGCCATTTTCTTACTCTCTGAAAGTTCTTCGAACAACCGCGACAGTATCAGATGAGACTCAATCTGCAGAAATGCATCTTCAACGTCATAAAGGGAAAACTCTTAGGATTCATGGTCAGTGGGAAAAGGATATAAGCGGATCCCTCCAAGCTAAGGGCCATACTTGAGATGGCATCTCCCCAAACAGATAAAGAAGTTCGAGGTTTCCTTGGGAAATTGTAATACATCAGCCGGTTAATTATCCAGTTAACCTCCATCTGCGAAGCTATCCTTAAGCTCCTCCAAAAGGATTCAACTAAGGTTTGGAACGAGGCATGCCAAGAAGCCTTTGACCGAATCAAACAATATCTGACCCAACCCCCGGTACTCATGCCACCACAGCCTGGTCTCCCCTTTCTCCTATACCTAACCATAACTGACACTTTAGGTGGGGATTTGCTAGCCCAGTACCTTGAAGATTCCCGTAAAGAAAGATCCATCTACTATGCCAGTCGCAAATTGGCCATTTATGAGGTTAACTACACCGCTTTGGAAAAGGCACGTGTCGCACTTGTCAGGGTAACCCAAACGTTGCGGCACTACATGCTCGCCTTCCTTGTCAAACTTGTATCCCGAATGGACCCCATAAAATACCTACTCGAGAAACCCACTTTATCCAGTCAAATGGCCTGATGGTTGATGCTCTTATCCAAGTTTGATATCGTGTACGTCACGCAGAAAGCCATGAAAGGAAGAGCCATCTCTGACTACCTCGCTGATCACCCCGTAGAAGAGGACGATGTCTGGATTTCAGAATTCCCAGATGAAAACACCCTTTGCACTGCTCTAGACTACCTCCGATGGAAAATGTTCTTTGACGACGCTGCCAATAAAAAGGGACATGGCATTGGGATACTCCTGATCTCCCCAGATGACACCCACACTCCCATTGCCATCAAGTTGTATTTCCCTTTCACCAACAACATGACTGAATACGAGGTATGCACGGTAGGCTTTAACGTTGCTCTCGAAAAAGGTATTCAATGGCTAGATGTCTACGAGGATTCCTCCCGCATTATCAGTCAAGTTCTCAGAAAATGGAAAGTCAAGGACGAGAAACTCCAACCCTTTAATGCCCACTTAGAAGAACTAGCCTCCCAATTCTAAGATATCATCTTCCATTACCTACCTCGAGCAAAGAATAACCTAGTTGATTCCCTTACTACCCTGGCCTCCATGATCAACATGCCCGAAGGAATAATAATGACCCCCTTCCTTGTTCAAAAGCAAGACAAACCAACCCACTATTACCACGTTGAGCTCGTCACCACAAAAGATCCCGAGATAGCCAATTATTGGTACTATGATATTTGGCACCTCCTCAAGCATGGTTGGTATCTCTAGGGTTCCAACAAGAAAGATCCAGTAACCCTCCAAAGACTGCCCACCCAGTACATCATCTGTCAGAAAGCACTACTCATATGAAATTTCGATGGAACCCATCTACACTGCATCGCAGGGGCTGACATTGAAAAGATAATACAGAAAATCCACAGTGGGGAATGTGGACCCCACATGAATGGTCACATGCTTTCCAAGAAGATCATCCGATAGGGCTACTGTTGGACCACTATGACCCAAGATTGCACCGCCTATGTTCGAAAATGCCCCAAATGCCAATAATTCTCCAACCTTCTGCATCTTCCCCCACACGAATTATAAAACATGACCTCTTCATAGTTGTTCTCCACCAAGGGCATCGACATCATAGGAAAGGTTACACCGAAGGCTTCCAACGGGCATGAGTTCATCCTAGTTTCCATCGATTACTGCACCAAATGGGTCGAAGCGGAGTCATACGCAGTACTGAATGCCAAGAAAGTGGCCCAATTCATCAAGAAATACATCATCTGTCGGTATGGGGTCCCGCACGAGTTAGTATCAAATAACGAGTTACATTTCGAGGAAGAAGATACATAAGTGGTCAATGAGTATAGGATTCAGATACACAAATCTTCCCCCTACCGACCTCAGACCAATGGTGCAGTTGAAGCCGCTAACAAAACCCTCAAAGCCATCATTAGCAAGATGGCCAAAAGCTATCGGGATTGGGCCGAACGGATCCCATATGCCCTTTGGGGATACCAAACCTCATTTTGAACCTCTACTGGAGCTACCCCTTACTCTCTGGTCTACGACATGGAAGCAATCCTACCCGTGAAGTTTAAAATACCCTTGCTATGCGTCATGCTTGAAAGCAAGGTCAGTGAGGAGGACTGACATTAAAGTCGTCTTGGCGAGCTGACCCTCCTTGACGAAGGAGACTAAAAGAACTATACCACATACAAGGGTACCATCGTCGAATAGCACGTTCATTCAACAAGAGAGTCAAGGATCGCGGTGTCCGAGAAGGGGACCTAACCCTCAAAGAAATCATAGAACCCATCTGGTACCCCAGAGGGAAATTTAAGCCCAATTGGAGCAGCCCCTACATTGTCAAGAAGATCTTGTCCGGCGGTGCCGCCCTGCTCACCAACTTGGATGGGGAAGAAATGGCCCGTCCAGTCAATCTGGACCTCCACAAGAAGTTCTACCCCTAGTCTGAAATCTCGGCGCGCTACAACTCTTCTCATCCCCCTTATATTATAAAAAAAAGAGGATCTTCATTTCCCCCTTACCTAGTACTACGTGGGCCTGATCCTCAGCAAAATTCGTTTTCAAACAAATTATAACTTTTCAAAAACCCTAGAGGTACGTAGTCAACTCATATACCTTACATGAGCACGACCCGTTCTTTTTCACAAAATACTATTCTTTTCTTACCTACGAGAATGACAGTCATTTCCAACATATATTGAACAAAAGGATTATGTATGCCTTAGCGATCGGTATAGATAATCCAAACAACACAAACTCATCAAAGGCACAGCTGGATGATCAGAAACATTTTTATTTCCTTAATAAGAAATTACGGTACAAATTACATAAGAAAAGGAACGGATAAATCCCTTCCACCCACCTTCCTAGAAAGCCATAATAAAATCCCCACATTTATTCCCCATTACAAAATAAACCGTCCTACCCACAGCTACCAGAGGAGCCTTCTCCGTCATCATCATCTGCATCCTAAGGTCCCCAAGTTTCCCTTGCCTGAACAGAGTGTCGTAGACACTCCATGGACCGATAGGCTCGAACCATCTTTGAAAAGACCACAACACCTCCTTCCATGGTGTCAAAAGAAACAAACCATTTATGTCAAGTCTCCACTGCCAAAATCTTGCTAACTACTTTCCTCCAAAACCACTTCATATAATCCCCAGGGATATGTCAAACTCTCCCAATAGACTGAGAAGGACGGGTCGACGGACGCCGATGCTCCCACAAATAGCCAAAAAGCAGACGCAGGCACTCGGTCAAATCTGCTACCGGAAAGAAATTTAGTGTCCGAGGTGGCATGACATGTGCCCAACCAAATTGGCACAGAAGCCACCAAGGGAAAAAGAAAGAGGTCAGTTTGAGACCAACCAGCCGTAGCAACACTGGGATTTACCCCCAGCATGATAGAAAATTCTTCATAGGTAGGATAAACTTCATCCAACCCAAAGCGAAATACATGGTCTTCGGGGTACCAGAATTGTACCGCCACCATCAGCATGTTCCACTCAATGGGGCGATTGCGCCAGAAAGAAACTCGACGCATGTTGAAAGAATCATAGTCGATGTTATAAGAGCACATCGCTTACAAGGCTTCGAGGTAATTTGCAAACTCAATGCTACCAGGGAGAGACATCTTGCAAGGCTAAGATATAGTAAGCAAGTAAGTAAGAATGTGAAGGTGTGAGGGAAACACCACACCCTTACCCTTTTTATACATGAGAACCCTCACAAGGACATAATCCCTGCAGAAATCAGAGGGAATCCTATCCCACAAAGTACCAAAGGCTGAAGAGGGCACTAATCAAAGCTTTGAATTGATGGGACTGTACTTGACTATCGATAGGCAGGACAAGGTGCTTGCCGATCGGTAACCCCCAACTCTTGGAAATTTTCCTTTTTCCTTTTTTGTCAAAAATCAGAAAAGCCGAATAAAAATAAATTGATATTCTCAACAGAATTTTAAAAATCCTCTTCCATCCCTATATGATTTCCCATTTTTAACTTTCCTTCAAAATCCCAAAAACATCTCTTTTTACGGTCTCAGCAGCAAAGTAAAAAGCGCTTGTGCATACATTCACTCATTCATCATTAATAAAAGATAATAAAATCTCCATTGAATTGTATATATATTTGTTCTTCTGTGTTACATCAAATTTTGTAGGAAATAAAAGAAAAGAAAAAAATAACTGGACTCAGCCCAAACCCACATTCTCATTCTCATTCTCTCACCTACCCTTCACCTCTCTCTAAGAGCTTCCACCCCTGCGACACGCTCTCTTTCCCCTACGATGAGACGACGCACCATCGCTAACCGAGCCCGAGTCCTCCCTGGACGAAGCAGATGGTACCAAGAAAGAAGGAACTAGGATCGCATCCCGAATATGGGCAGTCGCCGAGGATATCCAGTCTCTAATGTCCCTCAGCCAAGTGGTCGACACCCGGACTTGTTGCAAGTAAAAAGCAGAATCAATATCAAAAGATGGATCAAAATAGAAAAGGAACTAAAAAAGAGCAAGAAGGTATACCATAGGACGAAGAACCTCCTCGATCAAACCCAACTCCTCCATATCCATCGCATGAGGATGGTGCAACATCGGCACCATCCCTCCATCAGCTTGTCAAATGTTGTACGAAGGAGTGTGCAATCGCACGGAAGGAAACTCTGAAGTTATCGCCACCGTCGTCGTCGGACCACCACCGCTGTGGGAGGACCCCACCGCCCGACTCGAACCCGCAGGAGGGAAGGGCAAGGCATCATATATGATGGTCGCCATCAACCAGCTCATAATAAAGTCCATATAGTCATACAGTGCAGCCGTATCAGTGTACAACAAGTAGGACTCACCGACCATCGCCGTGATCCTCGCACCCTCCGGCATCAACTGCTCCCGCCTCATGGACATAAGAGGCTGCACGGGTGGCACCACAAACTCCTTCTCAGCAATCTTCCAAAACACCCGCTCCCCGAGATACCAAGAATGGACAAACTCATGCGCCGGTAAACGCCGCATCTGCGCATTCACCCCAGTCACCCCCGTATCCTGAATGGTTGTCCCCCAAGGATAAATGGTCACCTAAAAATCCCCGAGCTAGCATAAGTCAATAAAGAATCAGAACATGCCAAAACCAAGACTGAAAAGGAAAGAGTCTTACCCTACCACTGGTCAGGCCATTCAATACCTGACGTACTGCCTCCAGAGAGAGAGATCCTTTCGACTGCCGATTGGCCTTCCTCCATCGATATAATCGGTAAAAGTCCCCAACAGTCTCGTCCTTCAGAGCGATCAGCTGGTTATTGCACCCAATCACCTTATAGAACCACATCTGCAAAATACAGAAATTCACAATTAAAAAATAGACGCATAAGGAATTTGCGAATGCATGAAAGGAAAATGCGCAAAATTAAAGGATGCCTCGACGAGATACGTGGCTCTAGTAAAAGTTTGTCGGCAGCACCGGCTGAATGCATCCAAAGAAAAATAGAGGGTATCCAAAGTTAGGGTTCCCCAATCATAGAGAGGGATTTTTTAAAACATCCTCAAGTACGAAAATAACCACAAGTGGACGACGTCGCCGCTCGATGCCACCATAAAGCCTCCCAGGACCAGTAAAATGAACAACCGGGCCATCTGCCTCACTTGCAGCCCGTCCTCCACATCGATCACCCTACCCAGCAGAACATCCTTCAGCAAGGACAGCCGGATGGAATCCCCAGAGACTATCCTCCCTACGTCACCAAGTGCCTCACGCACTGCCTCCAGCCTCACCCGTAAAGAGCGATCCACCTCTATCTGTTGTCCATCACAATCCAGTCCCAATAGCTGTTGTAGGTCTATGGGAGTAACCGTTATCTCCCCGAAGCTGAAATGGAAGGTGTGGGTAGTATCCCACCATCTCTCCCCCAAAGCGCACAAGACCGTTATCGATCGAGGCGTCTCATCCAACACAAATGCCAACCTCCCAAAACCTGCTGATGATACCACCCAACACACCATGGGTGGAAGATGCTCCTAGACATCCTTAAGCCCCGTCATCCCACGGGCACACATGTTCTTCAAAGAGATATCAGACTGTCAAAAGGGAGAAACCTTGTAAAAATTCAAGAAAGGAAAAATCACCAAAAAGATAGAGGAATGCCAAAATTTATATTACTTACGTAACCGCCAGGGCTCACCACCTTAGAAGACCGATGACGCGATGGCTCCCGTAGCAAAGTTCACTCATCCGTAACCGGCTCGAATGAGTCAAAGGAGTTCTCACTCCCCAAAGCAAGAGGTGCCCTGGCCCTCCACTCTACGTTCACCCAGTCATCGACAGTTAACCATTCCCTATGCGCTGCAATGCTCACAAAGGCGGCCATTTCTTAGAGATCGGAATGCTAGAACGATTTGTATAGGAGAATAACAGAGAGAAAGAAAGCAAAGATCTGTGAAAAATAAAGGGAATTCGCCCCCTTTATATAAGATGATAAGCGTCATGACGATCGACATTGAACCCCCACCCATCGATCGACATTGTCTCCTTACCTTCTCGAGGCAGTCCAAAAGTCAGCGCCACTGCCGAATGGCACCCCCTGCACCATGCCGACCGACACCCTTTTGAAATTTCGTAAAAAAATCCCAGAAAATACCAGAAAGCCCTGAAAATCCTCAGAAAAATCCTAAAAATCCCAGGAAGGATTTAGAAACATTTTCACCAAGAAAATTTTGCACTCCCTCAAGCGAAAACCCCATTTCCCCAGCGAAAATCTCAAAAAACTAAGTAAAACTCCACCCGGCAATGCCCCCGGAGGATCTCTAGCAATACGTACAATACCTAGATGATCGAGTGGAAAAACCAAGCGTCCGTGTAATACGCTAGTCGTTGTTATCGGCTTCCAACCTCAATACAAAAAAAACCTAAACTTTTAACTACACTTTTATGGAGTATAGTAGTAAGTCTGGGTATCGAATCCACAGGGAATGTTTTATAGAATTTAATTGATTTATTACTTCTAAAATAAAAATGAAAAAGATGATGATTGGGAAAATTTCTATTAAAAAATTACTTAAGAAAAACAAACTGAAAAGTGCAAAAGAAATTAGATCTGACAAATGGGAGAAAATAGGGTAGGGTACAATCCCTCAATCCTTAACAAATTACCGTACAGAATACTAGAATTGTAAATTAAAATTATTGACTAGATCCGGTCTTTATACATTCTAAGCATTACATATATGAGGTTCAAGCCCGCATCATATGAAATCAAAGATAGATATAAAGCGGTGAATGAATCCAGTCTTTATATATTCTAAGCATTACGTATATGAGGTTCAAGCCCGCACCATACGAAATCAAAGGGAAATATAAAGAGGAGCCTTCACAATTCAATCAATATTTTAATTTAACCTCTATTTTCTACATAAATAATTTGCCTTGGATTGAGTTCATGTACCCCAACCCTTGGGAATTTAGCTACTCATGATTTGGTAAAAAAAATAAATTCATACACAAAATTATGGCTCTACAAGACATTATAAATAAATTGCAAATAATAAAATAAGAGAATGGAAATGATATTACTTGAATTCAGCAACAAGAACGGAATTGGGATTCAGAAATTCTTACAAACTAGGATTCATGAAAACTCTTGAAGGAATAGAAAATTTGCTCTCAAAATCTAACCCTAAAATTCAATCTAGCACTTCTAACCTACTCCTAACCTAGCCTCTCTCTAGCAACTCCCTCTCTCTAGCAACTCCCCTTGAAAATGAGGTAGGGCTTGGTCTTTTATAGCACCAAGTTGCACGAATTTGGCATCAAATTTCGCTTGTGGCACAAGTTTTCCAAGAGTTGCACTCCATTAAATGCATAATTAATTACAGAAATCCGCACATCCAGACTCTTCATTATCGCACAACTTCAAAACATCGTAACTTCTTCACCGTAGCTCAGATTGAGGTGCCGTTTTTTCCAGTATTATTGTAATTTAGAAATCTTCAACTTTCTAGTTGGCCCCACCTCCGGACTAAGGCTGTAAAATTACGAAAATGCCCTTCAACTCTCCATTTCTTGGTTTCTTTCACTGTTTTGAGCTCTCCTTCACACTAACTTGCGTGAAATACCTGTAAAACACATGAGAAATACACAAAACACGAAATACTTGCCAAAAAAGGTTAGTAGCATAAATAAGAGACAAATCCAAGCTAAATACACTGCACGGGATCATAAAAATACCGAAATTAAGGGGATAAATGTGAAGAATATGTGCCTAATCACTAGACCACCTAATCACTTCCCCAGTAAAGTTTATGACATCAAACTCGCCTCTCCTCCGCAGATCACAAACACTTCCCCGATAATCAACTCCCCGGCTCAAAACAACGTCATGAGGTAATTTCCCCAGCGGAAATCCAGAAAGTCATTTTCAAAGTCTCCAAATGACACACTACGTTTTCCCCAGCTCATTCCCCTGCGGAACCCAAAATCCAATCTTCATCTTCTCTTAGGTCGGAATTGACCTCGGTCCTTGGTCGTCACCTCTCTTAGGTCAGAATTGACCTTGGTCTTGAAACGTCACCTTAGTTAGGTCAGAATTGACCTCGGTCCTCGATCATCAGCTCTCTTAGGTCAGAATTGACCTCGATCTTAGATTGTCAACTTAGTTAGGTTAGAATTGACCTCGGTATTGAATCGTCACCTTAGTTAGGTCATAATTGACCACGATCCTTGGTCATCACCACTCTTAGGTCAGAATTGACCTCGATCTTGGATCGTCACCTTAGTTAGGTCAGAATTAACCTCGGTCGTCACCTCTCTTAGGTCAGAATTGACCTCGGTCTTGGATCGTCACCTTAGTTAGGTCAAAATTGACCTCGGTCCTCAATCGTCACCTCTCTTAAGTAAGAATTGACCTCAGTCTTGGATCGTTACCTTAGTTAGGTCAGAATTGACCTTGGTCCTCGATCATCACCTCTCTCAGGTCAGAATTGACCTCGATCTTGGATCGTCACCTTAGTTAGGTGAAAATTGACCTCGGTCCTCGGTTGTCACCTCTCTTAGGTCAGAATTGACCTTGATCTTGGATCGTCACCTTAGTTAGTTCATAATTGACCTCAGTCCTCGGTTGTCACCTCTCTTAGGTCAAAATTGACCTCGGTCTTGGATCGTTACCTTTGTTAGTTTAGAATTGACCTCGATCCTCAATCGTCGCTTCTTTTAGGTTAGAATTGACCTCGGTATTGGATCGTCACGTTAAATAGGTCAGAATTGACCTCGGTCCTCGATCGTCACCTCTCTTAGGTCATAATTCACCTCGGTCTTGGATCATCACCATAGTTAGGTCAGAATTGACCTCGGTCCTCGATCATCACCTCTCTTAGGTTAGAATTGACCTCGGTCTTGGATCATTGCCTTAGTTAGGTCAGACTTAACCTCAGTCCTCGGTCATCACCACTCTTAGGTCATAATTGACCTCGATCTTGGATCATCACCTTAGTTAGGATAGAATTTACCTCGGTCCTTGATCATCACCTCTCTTAGATTAGAATTGACCTTGGTCTTAGATCGTCACCTTAGTTAGGTCAGAATTGACCTCAATCCTCGGTCGTCACCTCTCTTAGGTCAGAATTAACCTCAGCCTTAGATCGTCACCTTAGTCAAGTCAGAATTGACCTCGGTCCTCGGCCGTCACTACTCTTAGGTTAGAATTGACCTCGGTCTTGGATCGTCACCTTAGTTAGGTCAGAATTGACCTCGGTCCTCGGTCGTCACCTCTCTTGGTCAGAATTGACCTCGGTCCTGGATCGTCACCTCAACTTAAGCCTACAGAATTGGCTTCGACCCATAGAATTGGTCAACTCAACTTAAGCCCTCAAAATCAGCCTTGGCCCTCTGAATTGGTCATCCTCCATCAAAGTATTATGCGATGTCTATTCGACAGCTATCATTTGTTCCAAACTCACCCGTCGAGATGCTCTTTAGACACCCCCATTCTTTTACCCCCTAAAACTCTCCTTAGGTCCCTAATACCTCCCCCATCACTAAAAATTCAGGTCATACCCTGGGTACTGACGCCATCGAGCACTCCTAGGCTCCGTTTGACCAAAAGTAAAAGTATTCAACTCGATTGAGGCTGAATGAATCTCTGAAGGGCACTGAAACCCCTTTCCAACGGTCCTTCCTGTCCACGATTCCGACTTACCATGCGGATGAACGACCCATTTCCCCTAAGTCTCAATCAAGAGGCCACCGGGCGCTCCCAGGCTCTATTTGACTTAAGTCAAATCTTCTGCTCGACTGAGGCTGAATTAATCTTCGAAGGTCACTGAAACCCCTTTCCAATGGTCCACTCCGTGCGCAATTTTGACTTACGGTACGGACGAACGATCCGTTTTACTCCGAGGGGTCACCGAATACTTCTAGGACCTGGTTGACCAAAGTCAAATCCCCAAACCAGATCAAAATATTTGGAATGTCGAAGTACATCTCCTAATTTTTCCAACGGTCCACCCCGTGCGCGATTCGGACTTAGAATGCGGACGAACGATCCGTTTGCGTCCGACGATTCCCCGTCTAATGGACTGACGAATGCTTCCGAGCCATATTTGATCCAGAGGTAACTAAAAAACCTGAGAGTGGTCCAAAGGACTTTTGAAGGTCTCTGAAGTACCTTTCCAACGGTCTACCCTGCGCACGATTATGATCAGCGGTTTGTATTCTCCGATCGATTTACCAAAAGGCCTGAAAAATACTGCCAAACGACAGGTCTTAGTCCTTACCTATCGGTAGTGTGCCTAAACGCACCTGTCGAATGGAAGGAATAGGGTTATTCCGATCGATAGTGCCATGGGCCTATAAAAAGGAGGCCCTAACCTCACTTGCAAAGGGAGCCCAGATCAGATAGAAATCACTCTCAGCAAATCCTGAAAACCTCTCTCGAAGTCAGCGTGATTTCTACAGCCAAATCCCTTCCCAACCTTCACTTTTCATCATCCTTTTCAAAAACTTGATGAATTCACTACTCTCCATCATCATCCAAGTCTAAGGTATGCTCTCAAACATTCAAGGTCAAGCTCAAGATCTTCAAGAAGGTACAATTTTCTCAACTCTTTCCTTAAATTCTCATAAAATTGCAATAAGTTTATTTTATTACTTAGTACCTTTATTATCTCATCTCACACATCCTAATATACTTGTTTATTTAGTAGTATTTCACATCTCTTATTTTCATATAAATAAAAACCCCAAAAATAAGAAAAAGAGGGTTTGCTCATAAATTCCAAACGGGAATTCTCGTACTTTTCTTACACTTCCCTCACAACTAAAATACCTTTTCTACACACACACAAATAAGAGAATCCTTGGTTGGATTTATGGGATAAACCCCACCCCTCGTTTTGTATGCGAACTACGTGGACTTTGATGCCTCTATGGGCTACGTAGGCGTTTCGGGGTAAAATCCGAGACTCGAGTCCTAGTCTTTACTTTTTCTCTCATTTTCCATTTTCTCTAACCTCCATTCTCTTAAACTATATATATACATATATTTTTTTTCTTAGGGGCGTATCATTCTGTGTGCGTTATCGTTCCCTCATAACAATTAACGTAAGGATGATCGCGTAAATCTTATTTTCTAATATTGTTTTTGAACCTTCCTATGGATGACTCGCTTTACCTCTTCCATGGTACAGGTCTATGATTCCTATCTCGACTATATATACACATGCAGACATATCACGGGGAAAATAAAAAGAAAAATAACAAAAATCCATGAGAGATTGAAAGGGCGGAATGGGTGCCTAACACCTTCCCATTTCGTAACTTAGCCTCCGGACCCTTCTCAAATCATTTTGGTTTCGCATGCACAAGTATGTCTTTGGATGCCGTCCTTCGGGATGGCTTCCCCTTTTCTTTTGTCTCTTATAAGTAAAATAGACTGGCGACTCTAATCTCTCTACATTCTTTCACCTCACCTCAAAATGACGTCGGTCGAAGTGCTCCCGATAGGGACGCGTGGGACCTGAGGATCCTCCATCACGCGGCGAGGATCGAGTATGGCCACAACACCAATATAAGTGGTTCGGCAATTGCCTACGTCCACTGTGCAATTGAGTGTAAGTATCACTATCAGAAGAGGGATCTAATGGCCATAGCAATACAATCACTCCACATTCTCTCTCTACTGTAAATGCACCAGAGTTTGGCTAGGGTTTGTAATTGAGACGCCTTTATGAGGTAGAGGGTGACCTCTATATATAGTGCTTGGGGGTGTAATGTACTCCCCAAGCATGCAATGATCATGTGCATGAGGATCGAACCAATATGAGAATGACACATGGCTGATCTTATGCAGATAATGATGACCTCAATATTCCCTCACGTGAGGGGAATGGTTCTGTTATAATTTATTTGTCCACGTGTTCTAAACCTTACATGTAGTTACAAATGCTCGGCCTCGTGTCCTTGAGTTATGGAACCTCGATCGGGATGAGTACAAGGTTGGTGAAGTTTGACAATGTTGCTTCGTCTTGTCAATATCCATGGTGACCTCGGCCAGGAGGACTGGTCGAGGTTAGGTATGAGGTAGCTGTAATATCGGCTGAGGCAGATGATGATGTTAGAAATGACTTGAGCTATTGAGACTCTGTCGACCTCGGCTCATATCTAGCTAAGGTTGGTATATTTGGGGCGACCTTATAAAAGACGACATTGCTGATGGTTGTCATAAGCTTCTTAACAACTCGACTGTGAGGCTGCCCGAGGCTAGTCATGGGTGTACTTTGGGAATATCACATGGGACCAATGTAACTCTTACAAACTAATCGCATAGTCACGGGGCTCTTAACTTGAGAATATGACGATAATTTGAATATATATAGATTATGCTTAAAAATATGCCATTAAAGGGTGAAAATCCAAACTAACCCCTAAACGGACACGTAAGAGGCATATATATCTCATACGGGACCAATGTAACTCGTAGGAACTAACCGCATAGTCATGAGATTCTCGGTTTTAGAATATGATGATAATTTGAAAATACTTAAACTTAGGCTTAAAAATATGCCGCTAGAGGGTGAAAATGCAAAATAGCCTCCAAACGGCTCAGTGAGAAGAACGAACACCTCTCACAGGACCAATGTAACTCGTAGTAACTGACCGCATGATCACAGGACTCTTGGTTTGAGAATATGATAATAATTTATAAATATCTAGACTTAGGCTTAAGAATACGCCGTTAGAAGGCGAAAATGCAAAATAGCTCCCAAACGGCCCCATGAGAAGCACGAACACCTCACACGGGATTAATGTAACTCGTAGGAATTGATCGTGTGATCATGGGACTCCCGAGTTAAGAATATGATGATAATTTGAAAATATCTATACTTAGACTTAGAATCATGATGTTAGAGGTCGCAAAATTGAAACAACCTCCAAACGACGTCGTGAGAGGCACAAACACCTCGTACGGGACCAATTTAACTCTTAGAAATTGACCGTATAGTCATGGGACTCTCGATTTGACAATATGAAGATAGTTTGAAAATATCTAGATTAAGCTTAAAAACTCATAATTTGAGGGTGAGACCCCAAACTAGTCCCCAAATGGACCCGTAACTCATACGAACTGATCACGTAGTCACGAGGCTCTCAATTTGAGAATATGTCGATAATTTGAAAATATATAGATTAGGCTTGAAAACATGTCGTTAAAGGGTGAAAATCCAAACCATCCCCCAAACGGACACGTAAGAGGCATGGGTATCTCACAAGGGACCAATGTAACTTGTAGGAACTAACATCGTAGTCATGAGATTCCCAGTTTGAGAATATGTCGATAATTTGAAAATATCTAAACTTAGGCTTAAAAACATACCGTTAGAAGGTGAAAATGCAAAATAGCCCCCAAACGACCCCATGAGAAGAACGAACACCTCTCACGGTACCAATGTAATTCGTACGAACTGATCATGTGGTCAAAGGACTCCCGGTTTGAGAATATGATGATAATTTGAAAATACCTAGACTTAGGCTTAAAATCATATCGTTAGAGGATGAAAAATCAAAACAACCCCCAAACGGTGTTGTGAGAGGCACGAACACCTCGCAATGGCCCAATGCAACTCATAGGAACTGATCGTGTAGTCACGGGAGTCTCGGTTTGAGAATATGACAATAGGTTATGCTTAAAAACACATAGTTAGAGGGTGAAACCCCAAACTAGCCACTAAATGAACCCGTAAGAGGCGTTAATAGCTCGCACGGGACCAATGTAACTTAAACGAACTAATCGTGTAGTCACGGGGTTCTCGACTTGAGAATTTGACGATAAATTTGAAAATATATAGATTAGGCTTAAAAACATGTCGTAAAAGGGTGAAAACCCAAAATAACTTCTAAACTTCCACGTAAGAGGCATGGATATCTCGTACGGGAATAATGTAACTCATAGCAACTAACCGCATAGTCATGAAATTCCCGGATTGAGAATATGACAATAAGTTGAAAATATCTAAACTTGGGCTTAAAAACATGCCGTTAGAGGGCGAAAATGCAAAATAGCCCCCAAATGGCCCCGTAAGAAGCATGAACACCTCGCACGGGACCAATGTAACTCGTAGGAACTGATCGCATGGTCATGAGACTCCCGGTTTGAGAATATGATGATAATTTGAAAATATCTAGACTTAGGCTTCAAAACATGCCGTTAAAGAGCAAAAACTCAAAACAACCCCCAAATAGCATCGTTAGAGGCACGAACACCTCGCACGGGACCAATGTAACTCATAGGAACTAATTACGTGATCACAAAACTTCCAGTTTAAGAATATGAAGATAATTTGAAAATGTCTAGACTTAGACTTAAAAACATTTCGTTAAAGGGTGAAAATTTAAAACAACCCGAAACGGCCCCTTGAGAGGCACGAGCACCTCGCATGGGACCAATGTAACTCATAGGAATTGACCGCGTTATCACGGAACTCTCGATTTAAGAATATGATGCTCTTTTGAAAATATCTAGATTAGGCTTAAAAATGCACAGTTAGAGGGTGAAACCCAAAACTAGCCCCTAAATGGACTCACAAGAGGCATTAACACCTCGTACGGGAGCAATGTAACTCATACGAATTGATTGGGTATTCACGGGGCTCTTGGTTTGAGAATATGATGATAATTTGAAAACATATAGATTAGGCTTAATAACATGTCATTAAAGGGTGAAAACCCAAACTGGTCTCCAAACAGCGACATAAAAGGCATGAATATCTTGCACGAGACAAATGTAACTCTTAGGAACTGACTGCCTAGTGACGAGATTCCATGTTTGAACATATGACAATAATTTGAAAATATCTATACTTAGGCTTAAAAGAATACCGTTATTGGGCGAAAATGAAAAACATCCCCCAAACAACCCCCTAAGAAGTACGAACACCTCGCACAGGACCAATATAACTCGTAGGAACTGATCGGGTGGTCACGGAACTCCCGATTTAAGAATATGACGATAATTTGAAAATATCTAGTCTTAGGCTTAAAAACATGCCGTTAGGGGGCGAAAAATCAAAACATCTCCCAAACGGCATCGTGAGAGGCATGAACACCATGTACGGGACCAATGTAACTCGTGAGAACTAACCTCATGATCGTGAGACTTTCAATTTAAGAATATGATGATAATTTTAAAATATCTAGACTTGGGTTTAAAAACATGCCGTTAGAGGGCGAAAATTTAAAACAACCCGAAACGGCCCTGTGAGAGGTACGAACACCTCGCCCGAGTCTAATGTAACTCGTAGGAACTCACCGCATGGTCACGGGACTCCGATTTAAAAATATGACGATAATTATAACTCGTATATGAAAATTTTCATTTTGAATACTATTTTTTTAAAATTACTTAGTTACTAATATCATATCTTTTTGTATCTTATTTTTTTTGCAGAATAACATTTTATTGTTCGCTTTTATCCACGTGGAACACACGAAGAAGTCAATAACTTAAAAAAACGGGGTTGTTTATTTAGTGTCGATAATGTTTAGGATTCCATTTTTTATGTGCTATGGTCGTGTAGGATTTTGTAATTTTATTGTTAACTTTTATGGCCATGTGGGCTTTTGTAATTTTATTGTTATATTTTATGGTCGTGCGGGCTTTATATTACGTAGGTTTTATATTAGCAGGTCCTAGAATGTCCAAAAATAGAGGAAACTCTCCCCAATTTTTTTTTGGTATGTGAACTATTAAGACTTATAATATTTTGAAATTTTTATGTACATTAGTTTATCAATAACGTGGAAGATTGGCAATTTGAGAATTTTCTTGATTTCTTTTTTTGCAAATAATAAATGTTTTTCATTCCAGCTTTGGAATTTGATGATTTTTCTGATTTGTTTTCAAATAATTAATTTTTTTCTTTGATCCAAAATTTTAGCATAGTTCAAAACGTGCCAAAAGTGTATCAAGTTTTTGTTCGGTTTTGAACTACGTCAAAAGTGTATCAAAATGTACTCAATATGGCACAGTTATAAACTGTGCCAAAAGTGTGCCATAAATATCAAATTCTGGCACAGTTTAAAAGTGTGCCAGAAGTGTTAGTGTTTGGTTAAATCTAGCACACTTTTAAACCATGCCAGAAAAAAATGGCCATTTTGGAATGCCTGATTCTGGCACTGTTCAAAACTGTGCTAGATTCGATTTGGCACTGTTTTAAACCATGCCAGATTAATATTTTTCGTGTAGTGGTATGTAACAACCCGTCCTTTTGGAGACAATTAAATTCCATAATATGGTGTGAATTGGAATTTGGAGAATTTTCCCGGAATAGTAATTTTTGGGAATTTTGAGGATTAGATGATTTTCTATGGGTGTTATATTTACTTTTGGGATTAAGTATATGAATTGGAGTATTTTAATAATATGTCACTGTTGGATAAAGAGATAGAAGATAATGTTTTAATGGGAATACAACATTATTTATTATGGGTTAAAATAGTGATTTGCGGTTAAGTACCTCAGATGGGAATTTCGATTGCGCCGTGAATCTTGGAATGGCCGAGATAGTCGGAAAAGAGTGTTTGATTATCGAAATTGAGTTTTGAAAATTTTTAAAGTTTTAAAGGCTCATAATTGAGTAAACGAGTCATTTTTCGGTTTTAAGGGGTATAAACCCTTTTATCCCTATATAAGGAGGGAGAGAGGGAAAGAATAGAAAGAAAAGAGAAAGAAAAGAGATAAGAGAGAGAGGAAGGAAGAAAGAAAGTGGAGAGAAAAAGGAGATTTCGGGCCAAACTCTGCCGGACTCGACTCGGGATCGTCGAATTGTATCCATGAGGCAAGTGTTTACTTGCTTTATTTACTTTTGAGCATAAATATCATATCGTAGTTTGGTAATAACAAACCCTAAAGATTTTGGGTTGGGTTTTCGTGGATAAAACGGATTTTTGGGAGTTAAAACAAATAAACCCCAATAATTTCTTAATTCGAGAAACTTAGAAATTAATCAAAATTAATTATTGGTTTTGGGTTATAGGATGTTTAGAACCATTTTTATATGAGTAGGATTAGTTGGTTGAGGTTGTAGGACGTTGGAAGAGGAGACAAAAGCTTGGGAGAAGTTTTAATGGACGAAACAGTCTCGGAGAAGACGATGAACAGTAGCCAATGTGCTTACTGAATCGATTCGGCTCTTGGTCAAAAAATAGAAATTGTATATCTTTTCGATACGGTAGCGTGGGTGCCGATCGCGTATTTTTCTGATTTTTTTTGGATTTATAATGATTTTTCTACGGAAGGGTGTCCGAGATCGAAATCGTTAGTTAGAAATCAAACTTGATATTGGAAGAATTAAGGCTAGAATTGTTTGGAGATAAATATTAGGGGTTCCTAAATATAGAGTGGGGACCTCTAGATCACTATTTGAGCGAAATGTAGTCCTTGGGTTCGTGGAAAGAGAATCCACAACCTAGTAAATTTAAGGGTGTTCGGGGACGAACATCAATTGGGATAGTTTTAGTGGCCATTTTGGCCTATATGATTATACATGAGGGATAACATAATTATGTTGACGATGGTTGAGGGAATCCTACGAGATTATTAGGATGGAATTGAGAATATATATATTCACTTAGAGTGAATTGGTATATTTGGAGATATTCGTTAAATCCTTAGATGAGAATAAGGTATTTATTATTTATCAAGTGAGGGGATACTTCCGGTATGGTATCGTGAGTATGTGAACGTATGTATATGATTCTTTGAGACAATCTTTGGGATTATTGGTTATCGCTAGATGTGATTGGCAATTATGGCCACATATATATATATATATATATATATATATATATATATATATATATATATATATATATATATATATATATTCGAGGAGGAATATATGGTATATATGTACTATGTGATTTAAGTATATATATGTTATGATATAAACGATTTTGAGAATGTAAAATATGAATGTTTTCAAATTGGAAAAAGAAATTATTTTCATAAATGATAATTTATGTGAACACACCTCTCTAAATCGCTATCATAAGGGAAGTTGCTCGCGTAAGGTGAAGTCCCCTGGCTAATGAATGCAGGAGAATATAGTCCTAGGCCATATGGGTGATTATTATATATTTTACTGCGCTGGTGAGGTAATTCTGAGTGTGGTTATGAATCTCCCGCAGGCATATGGCCGTTTCCCGATGTCTTGCGTTGTTGGATCCCAGGTTGTCTTGATTGATAGGCCATGGAAGATGATAGACATTTAGGAGCGCACCCAGTGGAGAAACTCGGAGGGGCGGTCGTAGAATCATTATATGATATGAAATATAACTATTCTCAATAATGTGGGACATTATTGATGTTAAAGCAATTTATGATAATAAATTGGCTTTAAATACATTTTCTGGATGGAAGAAGGGAAATGGGAGTATATAAGATGAAAAAGCATTTTTAAGATAATAAAATTGGCTTTTAAATACATTTCCTGGATAGAAGAAAGGAAATGGAAAGTTTTGAGATAAAAATGAAAATAAAGTAAACCTCAGTCCGGGAGATATATCCGGATGTGCATTATAAAGATGAATATCGAGTAAATGAATTCTCATTCCGGGTGATAGATCCGGAGGTGTAAAATCATAAGTATATACAAGATAAATATGTTATGTATATTAAATTATATGAGTATATATGTATAAATTGAGTACTGAGGGTCTAATGGATCTTGACGATCGACCTTGCCGTGTAGTAGTGTATCGGGGGGGTTCCTTGTTTAGATTTCGCTTCGCGAGACACCCCACGCATGAACTTGGCATAGTGTTGAGACTGGGGGGGGAAGTTTAACCCTTAGTGCTCTAACATGGAGAATTCTTATATGGTGTATATATATATATATATATTTATTGTGTACTGAGGGTCTAATGGATCTAGACGATCGACCTTGCCGTGTAGTAGTGTATGGGGGGTGGTTCCTTGTTTGGATTTCGCTCTGCGAGACACCCCACGCACGAACATGCATAGTGTTGAGACTCGGGAGAAGTTTAGCCCTTAGTACTTGGATTAACTAGGGTTGTTAGACGATGGGTGACGGATTAGTTAGGCAGCGTATCTTGACTAGGATGTTTAAAAGGATGCGCTAGGTGGGCACTGTTAGAAGAGAGGTGAGGGGTATCTCATGGGAGTACGATACCAAATTTAAATATGAGATAAAACCTATTTTCTAAAAATAAGGCATTTATGCACTTGCTAAATATTTTTCAAACTCGGGCTCTGACCCATTTATCTACTTTTCCTCTCTTGCTATATATATATATATATATATATATATATATATATATATATATATATATATATATATAGGTGTCCAGACACAGGGATGCCTGGATGACACATCTTTCGAGTCAGACGTTGGCTACAGCAGTTGTGGATGCACGCAAGTTCTTGATAGACGCTTCTATTCTTGTACTCTCGATAGGAGGTACTGTATAAATATTCGGGCCAATGGTCCAATTGCATCTATTTATTCTTTTAGTACGGCATTCGATATGGTTGTATGATATTTGAACCAAGTGTTTGGTTATTTTATTTCATTTCAGTTTCATTCATATAAACTGTGTGGATGTTTTAAACTGTAGTTGTTTAAAAAGAGTAGTTAAGTAAAAAATTTGACGCCAGCCTAATAGGTTATTAGTAATTAAATGGATTTTCGACAGTGATGCTAAGAATGATCCATATGCAACTCCTGTTTTAATTTGATATAGGAGTGATCGCTTGGTATTTTATTAGGTGGGGTGTCACATGGTATTCGTGATATTCTGAGCCACCTAAGGAATTTTGTGTCATTCCAGAGTTAGCCTCAAGTCTTTAATAAAAGACTCACTCCAATCAAGTAAATCGCCATCGTAGAGGATCCAACCATAACCACTAGCATGAGGTTCTATCCAGTTGCGGTCTCAGCGTAAACTAAGTCTAATTTATTAACTTTGGTTTTGTCGTTGGAGTTGAATCTGACTGTCTGTCAGCTCCTAGGATTATGGGCATCTCTGCCTCTTTGGTTGTTGATTGGATTATTCGGCCTTATTTACTCCTAAGCTATAATCTTCTTGTTATTAAGGTTTTATAGAACTTCTTCCCCTACGGCCGTTGATAGGGTTATTGGGCATTCCAATCTCCCTGGACACAGTCTTCTTGTTAGCCAAAGGACCATTTCCTTGGTCATTGTCTTAAGTTATGCTTATTGTTAGTTTCTAATTAAAATTGTTGAATAAGAATTTGCGAAGGCATTAAAGTCAAATGTAACTTGTCATTGATATATATGTTCTTAAGGAATACAAAATTAATACATAAACTCTAGTTTGCAATGACTTGCAAAAGTACAAAATAAAAACATTTCCCCCTCAAAACTTCTGGAGGTCTACAGCTTATCGCTGGTCAATGGAAAGATGCAGCCTCTGTGAATCGCCACAACATTCCTTATATGGAAAACCTCCCAACCTCATTCTTTAGGCATAAGCACTTACTGGTAATATGGCCAATGTCCTTGTGGAAATCACACCACATGCCTCCATTTCTCTTACTAGTAGGAGATTTCAGTTTGCCTGTACATCTGAGGAGGTTTTCATTTTTAATGTTAGCCAAAATATCTTCCACGTCATAGTATAGAGGGGTGAACTCCTCATATGGACTTTCTGGGGAGTTGTCATTCTTCATTCTTTTCCCTTTCGTTGATTTCGCTATAGGCTTCCTTTTAGTGGTCGCATACACAATATTTTTCTTAGGATCTTCAACCTGTAGCATGTAGTTGATGGATTCGGACTCAAGCATAAGAATTCTATATCTTAAGAGGTTAATCTGACCCTAGAAGGAGGTCTGACCCTCACACAGATGGTTGATGAACCTTATTAAGTGGGCTTGTCTTCAGTCTACTAGGGGCTTAATTATAATCTGCCTTCCATGATTCTTCTCTTAGAATGTTATCTCTTTAGAAAATCATTTTTCTGAGAAGAACAAAACAAAATGAGAGATCCAAGAGTCATAAACTAAGAAGAGTAAAATATTAAACATATATTAGTAATGGTATTCAACTGTTCGCATTGAGATCGCGGCCTATTAATCCAACAAACGACGAGGTTATGGCCTTTCTCCTTTACAAGGATTTTTTCCACCATGATTGATATGATCAAGCACATTTTTTCTCTCGGGATGATTCTATCTGGAAAATAATTCACTGAGTACATGATATTGGATGGAATAGTAACTCAAGCTAGTAAAAATAACTTGACCTATCTTGGGCAGTTCACTAATCCTTAAGGCAGTAGCCTCGCCGAATTTTCCTCGTTGAATCATCAGATGTCAATCGAAATACCTACCCTTATGCGAATTAACCCCACCCACAAGCCATAAAGCACGTTATGGTGGTTTTAAAGCTTTTAGTGGAATCTTGGGTCTAGAATAAAACAATTTTAAAATAAAAAATGTGAAATATGACATATATACAAGAATTTGCCGAATTTATCAATTGGAGGTCGCGGCCTGCAGCCTGACAACATGGGCAGGCTGTAAAAAGTAGGGGCGGGACGTAGATTCTAACCCAATTTTTCCAAAATGTGATTTCTCACCCTAAGAGTTCAGACTAAAAAGTTTTTTGGGTGTCAAACTAAGGCATAACAAATCCTTATGTGCAAAATAATATTATTTTATCAATAAATTCCTATTATATAGGTCACTACATAGTAGAAAATGCGTAAAATTGTAGAGTAATCGGAGAATATATACACCCTTAGTTCCCAATCCTTGTAAGGTTGTGGCCTGTCAAGCTTCTTATCAAGATTTAGATATGAAACATCATTGAGGCATACGGATCTTCCCCAAAACCTCAAAATTGATTTGGAAAAATATATGTGAAAAGATGAAGATACCCTTAATAGGATTATATGCAAATACGGGACTAGCCACCAAAGTATCACCCATAGGATGTAGATACAGAGACCCTTATGGGTGAAATAAGGCATAATGGACCCGAATCATGAAACACTCGATAGAAAACCTTGTTTTGCACATACGATGCCAAATTGTTGTCATCCAAGAATAGTTTACCAGACTAAATCTTATCGTCAAAGCTAAACACAATAGTCAAACTATAAAAAAAATAAAGTAAAAGAGAGACAAAGTGAGAGAATACGATATTTATAGTGGTTCGTCCATGAAAATGAGCCTAGGTCCACTTTGGTGATTTATTCTCATTTGATTCATTCAATTAGTGTAAATTTGGAGGGTCTTGGAGGCATAGAAGAAAATAGAGATATGCTAAATTCGTAAGTATAAGTTATATGTACAAGAGGTTATGGACTTATAGTGTAGACTAGAAAAAAGGCCACGACTATGAATACATCAGGTGCTAGGAGTGTGAACTCATGTGTAGAGAGATGTTGGGGAGAGTTTGGCAGGGCTTCATTGCCTAATGTTGGTTGTAAATTGAGGATGTGAGAACCGTTGTTTATAGTGATGAGAGTGTAACGCCCACAGTGTACGTGAATTTTGGATAAGTATGTATGAGATCTAATCTTTATAGAATGTGGACAGTTGGTAGGACAATGATGACGTGTTGAGGTTCGTGGCCTATACATATAGGGATGTGCTGAGGTTGGAGGATTGCAACCTATTACGGGCATAACAGTGTTCTTTTGATGCAGACATGCTATGGATCCCGTAATTTATCTGTGCATCAGGTTATGGTCTTGAGTGTATAAAGAGCTAGATGGATCAATGTCCACGCCGTGGTTGGGTACAGGCTGTGGCCTTATATGTAGGCTAATGCCTTTTTTCAGTACTTATGTATATATTTTCTATACTTGCAAGGATGTCTCTGCCATGTGTCTTATGTTTACTTATTGACATTTTTTGGGTATAATAGTGATTTCCCCCTCTTCGATGAAGATTCCACTTCACTATTAGTGAGACTATGGCAAGATGCAACGAATTTTGATTTAGCATTGTATTGGTTTCGTTAGGCATAAGAGTTAAAATACACTTTCATACTTAAAACATAGAACAACCTAACAGTTTCTCCATAATTTCCTACTATTTATGATTCGTTGATGCATTGGGAGTTTCTCTGGCTCTATTAATCGATTCTTCTTTAAATCAGGGAGTTTTTAGCTATTTTTTTATGGAGTTCCCTAAGCCCATGTTTATATTATTGAAAGTTTTTTTTGGTTGAATGTTTGTCATTTATTGATGTTTCTTACTAACCTTGAATGATAGGCATGCTTTAGTGTAGTGTTTGTGTTGGGGGGTTATTTATTGGTTTGTTTGTCATGACTATTTTTTTATGTTTGTCAACTGGAGTGTCAAGTATGTGTTTATGTTAAGGATTGTTTGACCTATTATCTTACATGAAACTCTTTCTTAAATGATTTTTTTATGATCCTCTAATGTATCTTTTATTATATCTAGTTTTCACATTTTATTCACATGATTTTGTTTTGGTTACGTGATTTTCAACCTATTCTAATGGATCTTAAGTCACATTCGAAATCCCTAACTTCGATTAATGCGCATAAATTTTCCATTAGGATCTTCAAATAAATATACGATGATACCTATTCCAAGCACCATGTGTAGGAGCAAAGGATTAGAAATTTATAATCTTTATTTGGTACTTGAATTCCTCTTATTTTTGAAGAATAAGAATGGATGGATCTTTGCACACAAATTGGGACATTTTACCTAAACTTGGTAAATGAATTTTACTCTTCAATTACGTTAGGTAGTAAAGGTTTAAAGGTGTGTGCCTAATAATCATCCCAATTAATTAATTAATATCTTAACTAGTTATTAAAAATTTTAATTTTTCCAAATAAAATTATTTACTCCAAATTTCATGCAAGTGATTATTAACAATGCAAGCGATGAAAGATGCTACAAGCAACACACAAGACTTAGAGTGGAAACCCTCACTGGAAATACTACAATCTCCCCCAACCCATAATTAAGTCCACTAAACTAAAAAATAATTTTTATAGGACTTAATAATGACATAAACAACAACAAACATATATGATGACGCTTACTCCCGCGTGTTCACTCCCTTGCATTTTTCTCATCTACCTTTACCCATACTAGTGAGTGCTGCTACAGTCTAGAAAATCAATTGCATAGCCTTTAAGGCCTAGATATCCATTGATCTCAATTGTAAATGATCAACCCTCATCTAATCCAATGTGTTATCTTCACTCACATGAATTCACGTGCTCGAATAGTCTTGGAAGTAGACGATTTATTGGGATTTTCAAACCTAAAGTCTATTTTGAAGATTTATGGGGATTTTTAAACCTAAAGATTATTTGGATTGTATGGAGTTAATTTGATCTCACAAACTCAAGGAACTCTCTCAATAGGTATTTGTAAAACTAGGTTTCACCTTGTTAAAAGACGTGATTAAATGTGTTTAAACACTACAACAACAAAAGAGAACCATTAAAAAATGTTTCTCTATTTTGAAGTCCTTGTTCTAACGAGAGCTTTCAAATGAGAGTTCCAGATTTGAAATTTTATCTTTCAGGGGCCTTTTGTGATTGTTGTGATCCTCTTTTGAAATCATTTTTGATCGAGGGTGATCTTGTTTAAAATTGACTTCGATTGAGGTCCACTATTTTAAAAATAAATTCCTTGTTTGAAACCAACTTCATTTTAGAGTGACCTTGTTTGAACAAGGTCACTTATTTTTAGACCCTTATAAAATTTGTAGAAAACTTTTAAAAAAATTGTTAACTTAAAATAAACTCTTGTACTGTCAATTATTAGAAATAAAGTAAACTATAAGGAAATTTAAAAATTTTGAAACCTTACCAAATCTATGATACGGAATATTTGAATGTGTCTAGTCCAATTCATAAGTCTTTTCCATGGTGATTTATCTATTTTTCTTCATTTCATGTAACATTACCACTCAATTGAATCGATACAAAGGTACTATAACACAAATGTTTTTTTTTAGAACTAACCAAGCACAATAAAACTTAGTAAGTGTAAAATATATCCTTACAAAAAGATATGGTGCTAAGTGTCTTACTACCTTTATCTGAGGAACTGAAAGTGCCATCACGCCTGAGAAAACATCTCGACAGTACACTCTTAAGGACGTTAATAATGCCGCTACTCATATAATAATGAGACTTTATATCTTTCAAAGGGCGAAGTGATATATATCTTGAGTGACAACCATTGTTGAACTTATACCAGACAGAATTTTCTTAAAGCCTACTTACTTAAGAACTTTTATATTGTAAATATGATTGCGTCTTCATGTGTTTTAAATACTATACATTCAAAAAAAAATTGTGTGAGAATTTTTATGTTGCATGTTACTAAAAATAATGTTGTTATTAACTTTTCAAGCCTAATTTATAAGATTACGATGATCTACACTAAAAATGACTTTAGTAATAGATCTTTTCTATTTAGCCGTATGATCATCTAGATTTATTAGACTACGAGGTTCTCATTCTTCCACATGAAGTTATTGAGAGACATGAGGCTAGTTTCACTCTGGAATATTATCATAGATGGGTCACTCATTTTATTGCACCTTGTGTTCCTCGTCGTCATCCCAATCCCTCATCCTATAAACTTGATACTCTGTATAAAAAAAATTGTGTTCGACATCATTTTTTAATATTTTATCGGTGTGGTGCCAGAATTACCCATGGATGGTTCATCTTCTCTTCATCCACTTGTCGAACACTACAAGTGCCAACACACAACTCTATCAAGTTATGGATTCCTTACCATTATTGAGTCACGTATTCGCAATCACCGTAGAGAGAGGAAGACTAAAAAAAGGCATGGGGATAATGAGTAGTTTTTTTTTTGGTCTATTAACAACTATAGATTAAACATGATAATCATGCCAAAAAATTATGACATAATCACATAAGAAGGGAGAAAATCCTTATGGGTATAAAGTGTTTGGGTTTCATATGATGTTTATTAAGATATATTTCATAGAAATTGGGAGTTTGCTTTTGTAGTTAATGAATTATTTCATATCTCCACAACTATATGATTCATCTTATTACTCGTATGTTTTTACGATCCTTATGTTATGCATTGGTATTTGATGTGTTTGCCAGTGAGTGATGGGAACACATGAAAAAGAGATCGTTGAATGTCGATTGAGGGTCTTGTGTTTTATTATTTGTATATGCAATCTTGTATATTTTATGCATTTCGTTGGCTGATTCGTGTCATCAGTGATATACTTTATTCATTTTCTTGTATTTAATATTTTTGTGTTTTCTTTCAGAATTTGTAAAAGGGGAAGATTGTAATAGCATAGTATACTCATTGTGCCTCTAGAATATAAGTTTTCTATAATTAATTGACCAAAACACCCATTTCAATCTTGTTTAATAGGTATCCAAAAATCTTCATTAATCAATATCATTCATGTCAAGTCATCCATTCCATTGCCTTAAGGATACCACTTTATGATAAAGGCATGTAGGAATAGAGGATGCATATTCAACCCCATGGTTAAAATGTTTCCTAAATTAAAAAATTATTTTAATTTAACCTTGTTGATTGTGAGATTTCAAATATGATGTGAAATATATTTTGCATAGTAAAATTATTTCAAATATGCATATTGAGAAATTAGAAAATATTTGTTTGTATATGCAACACAAGTTTTCTTTGAGTTGTCTTTCTCACTGCAGTGAAGATATGCTGGACAAGAAATCCAAAGACAAATCATGGAAATTTTCTTATCTTCTTTTACGACCTCATCGTTGGTGGCTCGCCACAATAAATTTTTCCTTCGCTATATCAAAGCTCTCATCAAAACCTACAGAAATCTTAATGGTTACATCCCAAAAACAATTGTTGGCTTTATGATGTATTTTGTTATATGCATGCTCCGGCAAAGCTTGACTTCACTCAAAAAAGTGCTTGCAAATGTTTTAGCAAAGGCCCACATATTGCAGGATTGGATATTTACAGTATTTCATTTCATTGAAAATTGTGACAAGGGACACGACTCCAAGATTGCCTTGGAATGAAAGGAAATTCTGAATCCACTTTTCCTACAAATAAGGAACCTATAAGTAACACCACTATGAATCTCATGGCGATAAGGGGATAAAATATCTATTACTTTAATTTCGGTTTCAAAAAATAGATAATTTTTCTAACTGGATAAAGGCAGGTGTAGATCTATGAATCGGAGATATTGTGTGAGTGTTTACAGGACCTAAATTATCATCATGCTCTTTAAGCACATTGAAAATTTATAGAGTTAGGCTCGGGAGTGATTGAAGTTTGTTTATTAACAGTCAGTGGGCGTAGTAATAAGAAAGTAGGGTTTTTTCATTTCATGATCATATATTGGCATATGATTCAAATCCATAAATGAGATTTGGTCTTAAGTACTCCTAAATATTTTACACACAAGTTAAATCCACCCCCACAATGCTTTTTTGTTGTCTAACATATGTGTTCTCACTATTGCACTTTTAAGAGGTTTTTCCCCTAAAAGAATTGAGAAATTAGTGGGTGATTAGTTTTTATGTGTTATTCAAACTCTCCTTTTCATTTATGAGAAACCCCTTTGAAGTATTTCTATCTTATTTAACTTAAAATTAGAACAAACATTTTCTAAAACTTTTTTCTTGAGTAATTTTTTCTAACTATGAATTCGAATTACACTTTGTGAGATTTTTAGTTCCATAAACACTCACTACACTTTTCAACCTTTAGGATATCGTCACACATATTACATGTAGATTTAAGTGGTTACTCTTGTTTTCATTTTTCTTGGATCTTGTTTCTCTTCAATGATAAAGAAGATTTGTTATGGGGATGATTTGAAGATATCAAATATGGACTGAAATACGTCGCCATTGTATAGATTTATCCAAATGCAGGTGTAGACACCACATTATAGGACCCCCAAAGTCTCTCCTCAGGACCCTAGCACCTCCCCAATTCATAACAAACCCAAGGTCATACTCCGAGTAGCGATATAGAGGCCATAGGGCGCTCCTGGACATTGTTTGACTTTGATAAACCTTATCATTAGAGATAAATATTTTAGAATCTATAAAGGGCACTGAATGAGCTTTCCAAAGGCCCACCCCATGTGTGAGTCGTCATAACAGTCCAGACGAATGAACTATTTTACTGCAGAAAATTGATTTGGAAGCCATCGGGCGCTCTCGGGCCCCATTTCGAACCCAATCAACTTCATCGTTAGAGCAAAAGATCTTTTAATGTTCTACGGAAACTGAAGATCCTTTCCAACGGTCCACCTCATGCGCAAAACGGCATAATCGTTCGTAAGAACGATCCATTTCCCCTAAAAAATTTATCTGGAGGACACCGGGCGCTCCCAAACTTCGTTTGACCAAAGTCAACTATTTATCTCGACTGAGATTGAATTAAACTTCGAATTTAACTTAATACCCTTTCCAGCATTCCTCCTTCGTGCGTGATTCTGACTTACAATACGGATGAATAACCCGTTTTACTCCGACAGGTCACCAGACACTTTCGGGCGGGCCCCGATTGACTAAGGTGAACTATCCGAACCAAATGAAACTACTTGGAATGTAGAAGTACATATACTAACCTTTACAATGGTCTTCCCCATGCACAATTCTGATTTACCGTTTAGACGAACGATTCATTTATCGACGTGCGCTTTTGAGCCACATTTGACCTGAAGTGAACTCTCGGACCCGGGAACGGTCCAAAGACTTCTTTAAGGTCTCTTAACTAACTTTTTAACGGTATGCTCCGTGCGTAATTTGGATTTACGGATTACATTCTACGACCGTTTTTCAAGGAAATCTGCATGAGATTGCTAATTGGCAGGTCCCAGACCCTGCCTATAGGTAGTGTGCCTAGGGTCACATGCCCATTGGAAGGACCAGGGCTATGCCGATCGGAAACACCCTAACCCTATAAAATAAGGGCATGGCCTCACTTCAATGCACACCTACAGCTTAGATCCAACAGCATCACTGATCTCAGCAACATTCTCTCAATCAGTGAAGTTCCCTTACATGAAATTTTATCCAAGTTCACATTCCCATCCCTTTCATACCCAATTTGGCAAGATCTCATTCAATATCCATATCAAGCATCAAGGGAGTTCATCTAAAATTAAGGGCAAGCTCTCATTCTTCACAGAAGGTCCAAATCCTTCCCTTATCCCTTTAAATTTATTGATTTTTCATTAGTTATATTAGATTCATAATCTAGTTGTATTGGAAACGTTGACCCCCAATTTTTAAAATCTTCCACTTTAATTTCCTATAAGTGAGGAATAAATATGGTTACTAACAAAATTTAATTTTCCAAACTTTATTTGATTTTATTTTCTTAAAGAGATGAAAAATTAAATTAAACACAAATTTTAATTTCTAAAAACTAAATTAAAATTATACCTAAAGAAGTGAATTATGGTGAACACACACAAAATTCACACAAACCAAATTTTTTATTTTCTCAAAAACAAAAATAACACTTCAAGTTAAATATGAGAAATTTACTTTTAGCCCAAAATTAATTTAACACAACTCCTAAAGTTTGCCTATCAAGATTAATTCATTTTGCAAATTAGGCCAAACCAAATTTTATCAAATTAAATTATCTAGACTTGAATTAAATTAACTTAAATTTCACCCAAACTAATTTTAGCACGGAATTAAACTTTAGTGTGATTAAATCCAATTTTATCTTGAATTACCTAAGCATGCATCTATGTGTATTTTACAAGATAAAGTAAATAATATCACACTACGCCGCGATGTACGAGGAAAATCCAAAACGAGAAAAATCTCGGACGTCCCCTAGACTTAAGTCCACTATGTATGGATTTAGTGTTACAAGACAGATGACTTACTACACACGACTCGACTCCGTCCAAGCCTTGACGCGTCTTCTTGCAACTACCTCCGCCTAGTCGACAATTCCAGACTCCGCCAGAACCTTAGAATCCACCAATGAAATTTTTTGGACAACCGTCAACCCGCACCCGAAGCCTTTCTTCAAGCGAGAACGCCGCTGCAAAAAAGTCTTCTTCTTCGTGGGATATAGAAGAAAACCAAAACAAACTCTTCAAATTGTAGAGTATAACCCGTTGCCAAACACTCCGAGCAAAGATATATATATATATATATATATGAAGAACTTGGAATTGAAACTATGGGTGTGAAACACTTGGTTTTGTTCTAAGGATTAAACATTTTTACCAAAAACTAAGGAGACCTTTCGTAGAGAATTTTTACTCTCAAGAGCCCTTAGAAAAGTATAAAAAGTCTTAGCAAAAAGTTTCTTCCTACACATATTAAAACTGGTACAAAGTAGTGGGGTAGTGGGGGTTAAAAATGAAAAATGGCAAAAAACGGACAAACTGAAATCTCGTTCGAATGAAATATTGTTTGAACGAGGTCATTTGAACGACCTTTCTAACGAGATTTCAGGCCATGATTTTAGAGAATTTCGAAATGAACGCGTGGTCTCCAGTTTCATATTTGTCTGATTATTTTTGGATTTGTTATGATTTTTCTACGAAAATGTGTGCGAGAACAAAATCTTTAGAACTATGAATTCAAAAAAAAATTAACAAAAAAATACTAACACCCAAAATAAATTTCCAAGCTCCTATATATATATATGAATGCATTCATACCTTTTGGAGACTATGAAATCCTCATGTTGATGACGTGAAACGAGGCATTGAAATACGACAAAGATGTTTTCTTAAAACGCAAGCCGCAACGACTTCAACTGTAACAGGTCATAGGCTTGAAGGATGCTCAAGAACTCTATCCTATGACTCAAGTGTTTTTGTTCAAAATTGATCCAACACTACATTAAGACTCAATCGTAGACTTGTGCCTTTACGAATCTCCCCCTTTGGCTATTCCGGGACAAAAACCAAAATAAAATCCTAAAGGGTCGTCAAGCTCTTACTAGAATAAAAAACATCCCACCCAAAAAAATAAAATTACAAGCTTGACTCGAAAACCCAAGGAACACTATCTTTATCGAACGAAAGTTGTCGTTTAGAATAAATCATGCACACTTAAGCAAAACATTAAACGCATAGGGAATATCAAAATATTAAATGTAATTAAAATAAATACTCCCCCTAAATTAATTCTTCCCTTTATCAAATAATTGACCTACTTAGAAATACGTCTCCCCCTAATTTAAATCTACCAAACTAAGATACGATTACAATAGGATTAGATATCATTTATCCCCTTATCATTCTCCCCCTTTTTGTTCAGGAATAGATAAAGGATAAAAGAACTAATCAATTACTCATTTCTTTCCATTTTAACTAAGTACGATTTCTCTCCCTAAAAACGACATAAGGGATATACATATGGGAAAACAAGTAAAACAAATTGATGCTTAAGAGATAGGATGAAGAAGAGCTATGGGCAACAAAAGATAATAACTAATCCAAGTAAGTGACAATGGATACTAGCTACAATGCAAACAAAATGATATCAATTTAAAACATAAGATACTAGGCATGTGATATCAAACAAAAGTTTACAACAAGTTAGGCACCAATTATGAATTAAAGCATAGGTGGACTAGCTAAAATGAAAAAGACTCAAAATAAAACATAATATCATATATATGTATACACAATAGATCTAAAATATATACAAGCACAGATATATTGATATAAACTCATAATGACACAAAATAAATTAACATGAATTTTCCACACTCTTATAGTATAAATGTGTCATATGGAAACGGAAGTGAAGGGGTGTGAACAGGATGCCGATGAATTAAAACCCAACACTTAAACATGTTCACGGAGTTCTCATTTGATTGCAAAACTTTATCAACTTAAGATTTTGCCGTATATGACAATGTAAATTGAACTCAATGAACAAACATACACAATGCATACAAGCCTAGCATATTAATGATTCCCCAAACCAATATAGTCATGACAATGAAAGAGAAACTAGGATAAAAGAACATTGTGCAGAAACCTCAAAATATGCATATAATACTTTTGAATGAATGTACCAAACTAAATAAAATAGGCCTTGGTAAATAATTTTCTTTTAATGGCATATTTTTCTTTTAGGCCTCTGGACCACGTATCTCTTTTATGTCCATTCCATACGATGGCTTACTCTCAAAGGATAATATTTCCTTTCGGAGCCCTTCCCCGTGCACATTCATATATCATTTTTTATAACACAAATCTCACGTGCAACGGAGTTAACATGCACAAATCCTCCTAGGTCACACGAAATTTAGATGACTAGATTGGTAGGAGAACACCTCACAAAGCTCAAATATACATTTGAAGTTAAAATTTCAAAGGGCTCGTGCATGTGTGTGAAGGCATATAAAAAGTGAATCCATTAAGCAAGTCAAACTTAACTACTCCATGTAACCATGACAAAGAACATTTTAAGGATTGAAAATTTTAACCAAAAGTTCTAGCCACATGGAAGCGAAATGATAGGATTCAACACAAACATATGCCGCAAAAGGTTTTTCAAACTAATATACACAAAAAAATAAAATCATTTTGAGCTTTTCAAAATTTTTAACCAGCAAAAAATAATTACTGAAAAGTTGAAAAAAATTCATTTGTATTTTTCAATAAGCTATATACAACTAGCATGAATATATACCATGTAGCACAAAAGCTAGTGTATGTAAAACATGCAAGCAATTACTCATAAGATATAGAAAGCGAAGTGTCGTGTGCAAGCATGCGACAAACATCAAAAACGAGAAATTTCAAAAAAGGCATATTTTCTGTTTTAAAAACTCAAAAGGATCTTGAACGTAACAATTTAGCGATCCTAGCTCTGATACCACTTGTTGAAAACGTACGCCCCCAATTTTTAAAATCTTCCACTTTAATTTCCTATAAGTGCGGAATAAATATGGTTACTAACAAAATTTAATTTTCCAAACTTTATTTGATTTTCTTTTCTTAAAGAAATGAAAAATTAAATTAAATAAAAATTTTAATTTCAAAAAACTAAATTAAAATTAAACCTAAAGAAGTGAATTATGGTGAACACACACACACACAAAAAAAATTCACACAAACCAAATTTTTTACTTTCTTAAAAACAAAAATAACACTTAAAGTTAACTATGATAAAATTACTTTTAGCCCAAAACTAATTTAACACAACTCCTAAAGTTTGCCTATCAAGATTAAATCATCTTGCAAATTAGGCCAATCCAAATTTTATCAAATTAAATTATCTAGACTTGAATTAAATTGACTTAAATTTCACCCAAACTAATTTTAGCACGAAATTAAACTTTAGTGTGATTAAACCCAATTTTATCTTGAATTAACTAAGAATGCATCTAAATGTAATTTACAAGATAAAGGAAATAATATCACACTACGCCGCGATGTACAAGGAAAACCCAAAACGAAAAAAATCGCGGACGACCCCTAGCCTTAAGTCCACTAAGTATGGATTTAATGTTACACGATGTATGACTTACTACACATGACTTGACTCCATCCAATCCTTGACGTGTCTTATTGCAATTACCTCCGCCTAGCTGACAATCCTGGACTCCACCGGAACATTGGAATCCATTAATAAAGCTTTTAGACAACCATCAACTCGCACCCGAAAGCCTTTGTTCAAGTGGGAACCCGGAGCAAAACAAGTCTTATTCTTTGGGGAATATAGAAGCAAACCCAAACAAACTCTTCAATGGTAGAGTAGAACTCGGTGCCAAACACTCCAAGCAAAGATATATATATGAAGAACTTGGAATTGAAACTATGGGTGTGAAACACTTGGTTTTGTTCTAAAGATTAAACATTTTTAACAAAAACCAAGGAGACCTTTCTTAGAGAATTTTTGCTCTTAAGAGCCCTTATAAAAGTATGAAAAGTCTTAGAAAAAAGTGCATTCCCGCACATATTAAAACCGGTACAAAGTAGTGGGGTAGTGGGGGCTTAAAAATGAAAACTGGCAACAAACGGACAAACTGAAATCTCGTTTGAAATCTCGTTCGAAAGAGATCGTTTGAACGACCTTTCGAATGAGATTTCTGGCCATAGTTCTAAAGAATTTCGAGACGAACGTGTGGCCACCAGTTTCTTTAGAACTATGAATTAAAAAAAAATAACAAAAAAAATACTAACACCCAAAATAAATTTCCAAGCTCCTTTAAGACTATGAAATCCTCATGTTGATGGTGTGAAATGAGGCACTGAAACATGGCAAAGATGGTTTCTTGAAACGCATGCCGCAACGTCTTCAACTGTAACAGATCATAAGATTGAAGGATGCTGAAGAACTCTATCCTATAACTCAAGTGTTTTTGTTCGGAATTGAACCAACACTACATGAAGACTCAATCAAAGACTTGTGTCCTTACAAGTTGTTACCTTAATTCATACATATTAATCTCTACATTTTTAACTAGTATATTGCACATTCTTTATTTTCTACCAAAAAAAAAAAAAGATCAACAAAAAAAGGATTATACCCATAAATTCCTAATGAATTCATCTTTCACACTTTTCTAAAACTAAAACTATTTTTTTCCACACAGACTTTTATAATAAAATCTCGTTCGAATATATGGGATAAAACTCCAACCTCACGCCACATGTGAACTACGTGGGCTTTGATGCCTTTATAGGCTACATAGGCATTTTTTATTAAAACCCAAGACTCGAGTCCAACTTTCGATTTTCCAATTTTCATAAAATCTCTATTCCTATATTTCATCATATTCTTGCATTATTATATGTTTGTAATTCTTTGTAAGTGCTCCATCCGACAGATATTGTCATTTCTCCATAGTGGTCAATATCATGATAAGCGCATAAAATCATATTTTCTATACATATATATTATCTTTGGGAACATTCCTCTGGTTGATTTCACTATATCTTTCCCATGATATGATTTGAGTGATTCTTATCTCCATTATATATACACGCAGACACATTTCACGGAGAAATAAAGGAAAACATTAACACAAGCCCATGAAAGATCAAAAGGGTGGGATGGGTGCCTAACATATTTCCATTCCGTAACTTATCCCCCTAACCCTATGAACTATTGGTTTTGTATGCATCAGTTTGTCTTTGATGTCGTCCTCTCGAGGTGGCAACATGTTCTTTTGTCTATTTTGAGCAAAATATACTGGAGACTCTATCTCCTTACATTTATCCCCACACCGACCATGGATGAAGCGTCCCCAAGCGGTAAGAGAGACCTCTTTGAGCCACCCAAGATCGGATTGGGATGGACACAATTGCGACTCTGCTGGGGACTTTCATAAGAGGGCTAGACTCTATTTGCATGGGTGTTTTGTTTCCTTGTGTGTGTATGCACCTACATGTGTGTTCCCTTTTTCTCCTCTATTATTTCTTGCGCTTATATACCTCATATGTATACCACTACTCACTCACACACTCATAGAAATTATCCATGTACACTTCACACCATATGCACCTAGGATCACTTATATCCACATGTTGCACACATCACTTAGAAATCCATGCTTAGGTGTCACTAACACATATTCATACCTATCACACACCACTTGTAGATGATCCATGCTTAGGTTCACTACAACACACTCACTTGTGTATAGTTTCACATCACTCACTCTCACATGTCCATGCTTAGTATAGATTTACTTTATATACTCGTACATGATCCGCTGCTTGGCATGATACTCATCAATAAATATACTCTCTCCATAAGATACTAATCAAAGGATCATGCATTTTTGCACCTCACATCACCAAAGAGGAATACTATTGACCAAATTTTGTCCCATAACTAGAGGGTCACTTCATGATGGGCGCTGGTCCGGCAGGTCACAGTTTGACTAAGCGATATGACTCTCACCTTCCATTGGCCAAGTACCTTCGACGTATATCAAACGGTTCCCCCCGCATCGTACCGCTTGACCAAAGTCATGACGAGAAGTATATCGCGGGGAAATTATTCGCGTACGTAGAGTATATTGAATTCGCTCCCACACATACTGTCCTCATGAGGTATGTAGTGAGGCAATTCATATACACTGAGGTATATCAAATGGCTTGTCCATACGTACCGATGGCCCTAAAAAGTAAGATGCATATCTTGAAAGTCATGCCAAAGGGGGGAACCCTTTCCAATTAATCCAACAAATGCATTCCCTCATATAAGCGTCAGACTTAGGACACTTATATTTAATCGCCAATTTCTACCCAAAACTCTTCCAGAATGACGGGTCAGTATGCTGCCCAAATTTTCGCACAATTTTTAAAACGGGACCCTTTCCATGGGCCTGGTAACAAGTTCGACCATACTTTCATGTATTTTTCAAACCCAATTTTTCCAAGTTGGGATCCCGTTCGGTATTTCTTTTTGCAATTAGGTAAACTTAATACAAGAGATAACATAATAAACATAATGATCATGCTGAGACCCGTCTCTCGTCTTTTCCCTCTTTTCCAAAGAAAATATCAAAAACATTTCTTTCTTCTGAATAAAAAAATACCAAAAACATTTTCGCCTTTCTCGTACCAAAAATATTTTTCCTCCCCTTTGTCCAAATAATTTTGCCTTCATTATTTCCAAAATGTTAAAAGAAATTCCCTCGTTTTCAAAATAATAGTTTTTCCCTTTTCTCTTTCAAAAATAAATTCGATTTTTTTCTTTCTTAGCTCGATTGCATAGCCTTAGCTTGGCTGCTTATTGGCTTCAATCTTCAATAGAACCGCCCCGAAGCTCCGACAGTCCCCTCACTCCAAGTCCAAAATTCATCCATTTTCCATGGAGAACATATCAAGTACCGATTGTTCAGCCACATCTAATGACAGCCCTAACTCAGCTCACTGCCAAGATTGACAACATGCAAGCTAAGGTCCATGAAATGCAAAGAAATCGGGGACTTATTCCCGAAGAGCCTGAGGTCCTCTTGCCTCGTGCTATGGATTCACCCATATCCAATCCTATCTGGGTTCCCGAGGAATATCAACATGCTCCACGTGCTCCTCCTACTAATGGATCGCCGCCTACCCAGCTTCTTATATCGAATCACTCCCATCCAGCGGTAACTTAGTCGTGATCGTTGATCCAAAAGTGGAGGAATTAAATAAGGTCAAGCAGGATATCAAGATGCAAGCCAAGAAGTTCGACCAAGTCAAAATATCAGGAAACTACATAGACTATACACATATGTATCCCTATCTGAAAGCGATGTTTCTAGAAAAGTTTAAGATGCCCTACATCAAGAAGCTAGGGGGTAGCGGACTTTTGATTGTTCATCTTCGCAGTTATCATCGAGCCATGACTCTCCTAGGGGCATCAGAAGAAATAATGTCCTAAATCTTTCAGAAAACTTTGAAGAATAGTTCCCTTTGATTGTTCCTATCTCTCAAAGAGTCCAGAATCCGTAGCTGGGAAGATGTGGCCCAGGAATTCATGTCATAATACAAGTATAATGAAGAGTTGAAAGTCACCCGTCGGGATTTAAGGCTTCTCAAATAGAACCATGGGGAATCAATTAGCACCTTTATATTAAGGTGGATAGAGAAAGCTATCACCATGAACAACCTACCTTTCGAGGAGGAGCAAGTCATCTTCGTAAAGAAGAAATTCTTACCTCATCTTCAAGCGACAATGGGAGGATAATACTACCCTCATTTCAGAGGTCTTCGAGAAGCAGGGGCGAATATTGAAGAAGGCTTTGTCAAGATTAAAGTTGAATCGAATAAATTTTTTGGACAGTTTACTCCCATGAAGTATGAAAAGCCAGTCAGTGCTGCAGTCTTAACCATTAACAACATTTCTCAACCAGACATTTCAGGGGCATTAAAAAGCCACCCTATCCCAGTCTAAATGGAATACACCGAGCTCAATGTTCCCCTCTCTAAAGTTTACTAGACCCTCCTAAGCTTAAAACTTATCAAGCCATTGGATCCTCGCATGTTACCAAACCCACTTCCCAAGAACTTCAAACCAGATGCCCACTGTAACTTCCATCAAACTGCTCTCCATACCAACAACCAATGTTTTCACCTCTGAAACATGATCCAAGGTCTGATCGATCGGGGTGTCATTACCCCACTAACAAATCCTAACGAAACACTACTCACAATTCGTTCCCAAATCATACCAATGCCATCTTCTTGGAAGAATAGCCAAACTTCGATCCATCAACCCAGATTACACCAAGATAATTACCCATCATACCCATGTACTCTCCTAAACATCTCCAAACTTGTCCATATTTCTTCCTACACCCTGCATGCCTCACCGACCAGGCATTGCCACTCCTAACCAGAGCATGCATCATTTTTCGTACCCATTCTAAAGATGGAAGTATTGAATTATCAAAAGTACTGAACCAAATCCTTGAGTTTGGGCTGAAATTACCCTCCTATATGATCATTAATTACCAAAGCTTTAATTCATTATTCTTGGAATCAAGGAAATGGGCCCGGGAATCAGATAGTTGGGTAGTACCTCTCGATGAAGTCAGTCTAGATGATGTCTTCTAGATCATGGTAGATTAAAAAAATTGATGGTATTCGAAGCATGTCCAAACTATTAGATGCTCTGGAACTATAAGGACGCCTGGTTCCTACCCCTCTACACCTCCCCGTCGAATGGGAGGATTTATATGAAGAAGCCATTGAAGTTGTGGAGTGTATTAACTTTTCATAGAAAGATAATATTGTCACCACCATATGGGGAGATAAATTCGATGATTCAGATGAGGAGCAAAGTTTAAAAAGGACTAGATCGATAGTAAACATATGTGGGATGATATCATTCGAGGAGCTTCTAGGAGAGATCAACAGAGTGGCCGAACAACCTGAGATCGATGAGGAAATGAGTTTTATGTTTTTCCCCTCTTCTGTGAACCATATGATCAGGTTAGGGAGACATTATCAAGTTCCAAACCCCCCGCCATCAAGAAGTGACAAGAGGAAAGGTATTAAGAATCTTCATATGCCCGAAATGAATCTCGAGGAGAGTAAGGTCCTCAATCAGTTAAAAAAGACCCAAGCGAATATCACTTTGTGGGGACTCTTTATGTCTTCCCAACTGCACATAAATATTTTGATTAAGCTACTCATCGGTTCCACATTCCCTTCGTCTACCACACTAGAAGAAGCAGTGAATCTTGTTGGATCTCTGACCTCTACAAGAATGCTCTCTTTCTCCAAAGAGGAAATCCTCAAGATCGGGCCAAACCACAAATATGCTCTCAATATCTTTATCAAATTCATGGGAAAGACTACCTCGCTCTCTCTTGTCGATATTGGATCTGCTCTGAATATTTGCCCGCTAAGAACCCTCAACTATTTAGGACTAAAAGTAAACGAATTTACTCCAACCTCTACCGTTGTAAGGGCCTACGATAATACTCGTCGAGAAGTGATGGGATCCGTAAAGCTTGCAATAGGGGTTAGGCCTATAAATCCTGTTTTAGAATTCCAAGTCATCGACATCCCAGCTTGTTTTAATTTGTTTGTTGGATGACCATGGCTCCATAGTATCAAGGTTGTTTCTTCTTACCTGCATTAGAAACTGAAGTTCTTTGCTAATGGGAAAGTCATTACAATCTTGGGCAATGACAACAGTACCAATGATGCAAGCACTAGTAATTTAGTACTTGAGATACATCATGGGTCAAATGATATGCTCCTATAAGTTTATCCAATTCTATTCCCAACAGGGGACGATTTTAAAACTAGGATTTGTCTAGAGTATGACCCCTATGGCAACGACAACGTGATCCAGATGTTTAAAAACATGAACTTCATGCCCGGACTGGGGCTGGGGCAAAAATAGCAAGGGATACTCGAACCCATTATGTTGAAGAAAGATTTTCCTCCTTGTGGCCTGGGCTATCAACTGTTAGCAGAAGAACTTAGGACGATTCACCAACCTCGACTGAAGAAAAGACTAGAATGTGTTACGGCCATATCAAGTGATTCCCTGAATGGAAGATTCATCAGAGAGGGTAAAGATCTCCCCTTTCGTGGCTTTCCTAAGCCCTGGTATGACCATGTGGATAAGAAGATAAAACCTGGAATGGAGATCTTTTCCTAAGATAACTATTCGTGGGCCGATAATTTCTAACATCACGTGCAATCGCTCACTGCGAAGATCATGGCCAACGCCAGAGATTCCAAAGAAAGTGACTCTGAAGTTTACTTCAACTTACAAACACTGGGGCTAGCACTCTGTATGATCCACTCAGGGGCTACATCATTTAATCCATCCCACTTGATCAAAGTTACTGACACACCTCTCCTCAACTAGCATGTTATACCAGTTTCACCTGCCAAAACTCAACCAACCCTAACGCTTCTCCTATTTCTTCTTTCATTATTTCTTCTTACTCTGATATAATAGAGACCTTTTTTAATGAGGTTCTCAATTCCATTTTTCTAATCAATAAAACAAACGAAGATTTTGATTATCTTGTTGTGCCTTATATTAATTGTCATGATTCCAATCAAACTCTTGAATGATGATTTTACAAATGAACAATTCTTAACTGATCTAAATAAGGTTAATAACAAACAAATAAAGATAAAACTATTGTTATTAGTCTCGATTCTAGTAGCCAACTGCCCGAGATTAGGATAAGGGTTACCCTTGATGAGCATGAGTGTACATAACTCGAAGGATTACTGAAGGATTTTATGAATATCTTCACAAGGTCTTATGACGATATGCTCGGCATTAATCCTGAGATAGCTCAGCACGAGATTCCTACTCTCCCAGAATGAAAATCGATCAAACATAAACTATGAAAGCTCCACACTGAATGGTCTCTCTAGGTTAAATAAGAAGTGGTCAAACAATTGAACGTGAGTTTCATTCGTGTGATCGAATATCCCACGTAAATAGCCAACATCATGCCTATGCCAAAATTAGGAGGGAAGGTTTAGATGTGTGTCGACTATTGAGACTTAAATAAGGCCTCCCCAATGGATGATTACCAGCTACCCAATATCGACATGATTGTAGACAACACGGCCAGTCACACTCTGAAATCATTATTTGATGGGTTTTTTAGGCATAACTAGATTAAGATGCACCCGGATCACCAAGATAAAACTGTATTCATCACCCAGTGGAGAACCTTTTGCTATACCGTTATGCCATTCGGTCTAAAAAATGCCGGGGGCTACCTATCGGAGGGCTGGCATAGCCATTTTTTATGATCTGATACACAAGGAAGTAGAGGTCTATGTGGATGATATGATTATCAAGTCATAGATAAGGGAAGGTCATGTTCCCTCTCTTCAGAAGTTCTTCCAGCGATTGTGATAATTCAGATATGGCTCAACCCCCAAAAATGTGTCTTCAACATTATAAAAGGAAAAATCTTGGGATTCATGGTTAGCGAGATAGGGATAGAAGCAGATCCTGCCAAACTGAAAGCCATACTCGATATGACACCACCCGAAACAGAGAAAGAAGTCCAAGGATTCTTTGGGAAATTATAGTACATCAGTCGATTCATCAGCAAGTTGACTTTCATCTGTTAACATATTTTTAAACTCCTCCGAAAGGATTCAACCAAGTTATGGAAAGATAATTTCCAAGAAGAATTTGATCGAATAAAAAAATACCTAACCCGACCTCCAGTACTCATGCCGCCATAGCCTGGTCTTGCCCTACTTCTATACCTAACTGTTATAGATACTATAACTGGGGCTTTGCTATCCTAATGCCTCGAAGAATCCTGCAAAGAAAGGGCCATCTACTACGGTAGTCACAAGTATCTGGCTACAAAGTCAATTACACTTCTTTGGGAAAAGCGTGTGTCTCCTTGTGCGGGTCACCCAAAAGTTGTGGCATTACATGCTTGCCTTTCCCATCAAACTTGTATTTCGAATCGATCCTATCAAGTACTTGCTTGAAAAACCTGCTTTGTCCAGCCAAATGGCCCATTGGTTGATGCTTCTAGACAAATTTGATAATGTGTATGTCACGAGATGTCCATGAAAGGAAGATCCATTTCTGACTATCTCATTGGGTACCCTATGGAAGAAGTCAACATCTGAATTTTCAAGTTCCCAAATGAGAATATCCTTTGTACCTTCCAAGAAGACCTTCGACGGCAAATGTTCTTTGATGGAATCGTCAATAATAGACAAAATGTCTACTTGTACCCCATATAACCTTACTATCTCAAGAATAATGGTTGGGTTTACTGCACACGTTATGTTTAGTCCTTACTTGGTATAACTTGAGTTACTCAAATCACCCGACCCATTTGCACCCGAATAGAGTCGTGATCCCGTTACAAAGTAATTTACTCTGTTATGGTCTAGGGATATATTCTCCCATTACTAATGAGGAATTTCTATTGCTGAATGGTCCACTTACATTTTGATCTTAGTAAGGTCTTGTCTCGTTTATGCCATCACTATTACGGTTTTATATCAATATGCATTTTACCTTTCTCACAAATGCATCAACATCCATGACTCGTGTGACAATTGTCATCGTCGCGTGTCGTAAGTCCTTCCCCCTCTCTTTATGGTTTCATATTCTCGTGAAATATGGTCTCTACATGTCTTACCAAGTAAGTTTCAACTTTCTCGAGTTAAACTCTATCGAATTTTTCCTATACCATCCTCGTGGCAAATTAGGGAAGTATCAGGCCTAACTGACCCAAAACAATTGATCGTCTAAGTCCCAAAGTCACCATTTCTACATTCATTTACCTTAAAAAAATGCATTTTGTCTCAATTTTCACTTATGGAAACTACCATAGTCCACTACCTAGGGCATCCATACACCCTATGTTTTGTGCATTGCATCACCACTATACAAGATGTGTTATATCTCTCTCAAATTATGCCCCATATGCTTGGCATCACTAAATGGTAGGGTCCTACTCAGCTGCCCTAACTTTTCCCCACCTAATTATATCTTAGGTTGTCCCACTAGCCTGCTCATAGTGTTAACAATTAGTAACATTCTCAAATATTAACCTTATTAGGCTCTATCAGCCTTAATCTCTAATATAACCATTATCTCATAGTTATAACTATGTATACGTGTAACCACTACGATATTAAATCCATGTACGAAAGTCAAACTTCTCCCAACTTCCAACGGTCACTAAGTTTCATGCGTGGGATGTCTCGCAGAGCGAAATCCAAACAAGGAACCCCCCCCCCCCCCCAAAACACTACTACCTAATACAGCTGGTCGTTGAGATTTGTTAAGTCCTTAATCCATAACATACTTCCTTGAATTCCAGTCTATGAACATAAAAAGTCTACTCGTCCACTATAATGTCACTAAATATGACATACAATGTGGTGCTGTAACAATCACAAGTTATTAGTACTATATAATTAACGAGCTATCTCGCTCCGCTCTACAACAAGTCAATATACCCTGAATCACATCATTAAAACATCCCTGCTCCCTGGGATTAAAATAGTAAGACAACATACTCACTGAAGTCTATGAGATAATGTAACATACATGAAGGCTCAACCGTCTTTCAGGTAATGCCTTGCCAAAACCATATTTTAAAACTGGATATATTAAGTACGATAGTCTTATCACCCAATTTACTACCTTTCTAACCCTCAGCATCTAGTACCGTATAATATAATAATGATTTGTTCAACTATCAAACAGTCAAAGGAGCACGAATTGTTACGCAATACCATATACAAATTCTTCTTATTGCCCACACCTGCTCCTCCCCGCAGGTGGTACAAAAGTCTTGCTACCAAATGGTAGTCATTTACATAATAAGGATGTTATCGCCAGCGCATCCACTACCAGATGTACACTCGAATACATAGTGTTAACCACTCACACATGTTATGAAACGCTCATGTCATTGAATCCATCATTTTCTCTTAAGGATGGAACAAATCTTTATCATTCTATCGTGATCATAGGGTCCCCGCATGTACGTTTCGCGACCCATAATTGTCTATCATAGTTATACATTTCAGATTCCATTCATTAATTTTCCCTTTTCTCATTGTGGGTAAATTATTATGTTCTCCGGCTTACATTCCTCACATTAATATGTTGGCCCCATATCTCTAGGCCACAATTATGTCCTTACTGGCCTTCCTTTTATTACCTGGGCCCCGTCGACCCTGAAATGCGGTATACTATAATCGTTGAGGACTAGACTGGTCCTGTCTGGACCCACTACTCTCGGGTCATTAGTTCCTGGGCCCAATTCTTTTGACCTAAGTTCTACACAGGATATCTTACTTCCCCAATTGTTACGCCATACCGACATGGTTTGACATTCATGTTCTTCTTATGTGGACGCATTCAATACTGGTAACCCCTCTCTACAAATAGGGATATTCCCCTTTCCCTGGTCCTACTGGCCTTTTTGGGATCTCCTTTTCTCGAACCTCGTAGCCTTAGCTCCCAGTTGTTATTTTCATTGTTCCTTTGGCTCTATTGGACATATGGAACACGTGGTCAACCTCGCTAGTCTTGGCTGAATCCATCACCACTATGTTAAAATGGAATCATATCTTTTTAAATAATTTTCCACACTAGGTATACCTTCTGGTGGTGTTTCACTAACACTGTTGAATTCAATCTTGCCCTTCGGCTAGGTATCGCAACTCTACTGGCTCCCTTTATTCTGGGCATTGACGTATTCTCATAAACGTATAATTTTAACCACATTAGTCACACCTCCCATTCACGCTTGGGCATTCCACTCACGAATCCATTTTCAACTTGCGGACTCTTTTTGTCTTCTATAACACCTACTTCGGTTATGAAGTTCCCTTGTCAAGTAAGCTTATTTTCTCCTGGTCGGTCCCTACCTGAACTATTTGTGATAAGTTTAAAATATCTTTTGTATCTCTGTCTGGCCAGTAGATGGAAAATTAGACGGTTAACCCACACCCAATATCTCGATGTGATTGACTACTTTTACTCTTTATACTGCTTCTCTGAGATAGAAAATTTTTGTCTAAAATTTAAATTCTGAGTGTCACTTCACTCTACCTTACACTATTGCCTTTGGATTAGCTCCTTCCATTGGCATATCACACTTAGATAATACTATTGGTGAGTTCTATCACGATCACCGTTCCCCAAATGCTTCATAGCTTTCAATTGTTTCCCTTCTCCTATAGTCCCACTGACGGCTTTCGCTGGTCGTTCCATATTATTCGGTGTACGAAATCCAATTAAACTCGCATATGAATTGGATTCACTAAACTTAATCGCAGAAGAGCGTAAATTTCATATGTAGTGGAGTACAAAAATCCTAGAATAACGATCTATATCAAAGAACGCTAAGCTGAAACGTAATAAGCCGTACAGATCCTAAAGGACACTAGAACCTGATGCTCTGATACCACCTGTGACACCCCGCCCAATTAAATATCGGGTGATCAATCCTATATAAAATTTAAAACTGAATGTTCGGTTGGTTCATTCTTAGCATCACTGTCGAAAACATAACAACCTTATTAACCACCTAATAATTAAATAAGCTAGTGTCAAAATATTATTTTTCCTTTTTAAACTATAACCAAAATCATTTATTTATAAATTTCGAGAATTAAAATATAATCCATCTACCACACAACTGAATAAAATAAATACTGACTCTGAATCACGTACTGAAATAAATAAGACTGGATAAAACATTTCCAGTGCAAAAATCTAAACAAAGAACCAAAGTAAAATAAATTCGACTAAAATGTCTGGAAAGTAAACTAAATACAATCTCTGATAAAAAAAGTCTATGGAGTGGGCGACACAAGCCCTAAATGAAAAGTCTAGATAAAACTGAATGAAATGATAGAGGCGTCCAATGCAAAGACCTACAGATTCCACAACAGATGCAGCACGCCAAGCAATTCAAGTCTCGAAGTATGTTGTCCCTGTGGCTGAGCACCGGATATAATACATATATATGGCAAGAGATAAAAGAGATGATAGAGAGGGGTCAAGCTCGATGTGTAAAAATATTTGTTTTAGCAAGTATTTAAAATTTGCAATAAAGCAAGTATCAAATGCATGTTAGTTCAAACTCTCACATGAGATCCTCACCTCTCATCTATTATGCATGCCTAACGTACATCTGTTCTAACCTAAACATCCGTAACCCTTCTAACTAGGTAAGTACTTATACTTCTAGTCATACCTCCTGGAAGAAACCCGAAATTCCCAGCTTCCACATTATTAATATAATCATTTATTAATTCGGTTAAGTGTTATCACATTAAGTTAAGTATTCACAGCTTGCATTACTTAAGATTGTACTATCCTAATAACCTACAATTATCTCACAATAGGAATAACACAAGTATACATACATATATATATATATAATCACCAGTATAATATACATATACAAATACAGCACCCCAAGGCTAAACCTGTAGGGCATTGCATACTCTACTATCATGTCCCGGTATATCTCATACTCAAATAAGGACTATCGTTTTGGAAGTGTCCCACGAACCATATACACAAATCACACATAGTGGAGGCGAACATAGTTCACATACCTATGGGTCACGCACATACCTACGCTCCCATAGTCAGCTAACTTATCAACTCACAAATAAGTCTTCACAGTCCTATGTTCTGAGATACAAGTCAAATATCCACCCAAAGATCACCCAGGATAAGACTGTCTCTACACAACCTCCCGCGATAGCAAGCAGCTAGGTATGTCATACACATTGTTAAGCATGTAATAGGTATCCACACATCCTATTAAAATCCATTAGGTATCTACCCAACCTAATCATATATATTCCATACGGATTATTCTCTCATTACTATGTATAATATATTTACTTCATCCCAAATAGTCTAAGTAGAGTATTGCTCCTCACTCGAAGGGTACCACTACATTTATATATCAAAATAGTAGATACGATCTCGATACTCTACTGGTCCAGGGTATTTTTCTCCTCATATCTCACAATTTAAGATTCTAAAGGTTTCTCCAAAGTTCTGCAGCAGCACTGAAAGTCTACAGAAAAACGAACCGAACCCATACTCCAGAAATTGAACCGATTCTACTAAAATAAAACGAATTGATCCTATCAGAAAAAGGAACCGATCCTAGAAGAAAAAGGAACCGATCCTATTAGAAAAAGGAAGCGGTTCTGTTATGTCAGACCTGTTCTTCAACAGTTATGTTTTTAGTATTTTTGGACCCAAAACCTCACAGTGCATACCCAATCTTCAATGTAACTATTTTGATGGATAACCCAACATGTTTACCCAATTTCAAACATCCTAGGATCATTCAATCGTTATAAATTATAAGGTAAAAATAAAATCCCCAATTTATATCATAAGAACCCTAGTTTTCCAATTTTCCATATAAGAACTTAATTAACTTAGATTTGTTCGTCAATTTGTACTCTAATTTCGTATTATATCCTCTTACATACATGAAGGAGTTAACTACTTAACCTTATGTCCATAATCATAAACTACTTCTTAAAAATTTTACCCTATTTCAATGAGATTCATTATCAAATTAATCCAACAATAATTATAAATCACATAATTATTTAAATGCTAAAAAATACAGAGTGTTACACAAAGTCTATCTATTGTCATTTCTCCATAGTCGTCAATATCGGAGGGTTCCGGGGCCAAGTTGCGAAATGGGAAGGTGTTAGGCACCCATCCCGCCCTTTCGGTCTCTCACGGGCTAGTGTTATTATTTTCATTTATTTTTTCGTGAGAAGTGTGTGCGTGTATATATAATGGAGATAGGAACCACTCAACTCATATCATGGAAAAGATAGAGTGAAATCATTCATAGGAATGTTCTCAAAGATAATATATATATATATATATATATATATATATATATATATATATATATTGAGAGAGAGAGAGAGAGAGAGAAAATATGATTTTATGCGCTTATCACGATATTGACGACTATGGAGAAATGACAATATATGTCGGATGGAGTGATAACAAAGAATTACGAACATATAATAATGCAAGAATATGATGAAGTATAGGAATAGAGATTTTATGAAAAATGGAAAATCGGAAGTTGGACTCGAGTCTCGGGTTTTAATCCAAAATGCCTACGTAGCCTATAAAGGCATCAAAGTCCACATAGTTCACATGCAGCGTGAGGTTGGGGTTTTATCCCATAGATTCGAACAAGATTTTATTATAAAAGTGTGTGTGTAAAAAAGAGTTATAGTTTTGGAAAAGTGTGAAAGAAGAATTCGTTCGGAATTTATGGGTATAATCCTCTTTTTGTTGATTTTGGGTGTTTTTGTAGAAAATAAATTTGTGCAATGTACTAGTTAAAAATGTAGAAATTAATATGTATGAATTGAGGTAACAACTAGATTATGAATCTAATATAACTAATGAAAAATCAAGAAACTTAAAGAGATATGAGAAGTATTTGGACCTTCTTTGAAGAATTAGATCTTGCCTTTAATTTTGGATGAACTCCCTTGATGTTTGATATGAATATTGAATGAGATCATTCCAAATTAGGTATAAAATGGATCAGAATGTGAACTTGGATAAAATTTCACATAAGGGAACTTCGCTGATTGAGATAATGTTGCTGAGATCAGTGATGCTGATGGATCTGAGATGTAGGTGTGCTTGGAGTGAGGTCATGCCCTCCTTTTATAGGGTCAGGGGATTGTCGATCGGCATAGACCTAGTCCTGGTAATCGGCAGGTGACCCTAGTGTAAATTTAGTTATGCCGTGCGTGATACTAATTTAAATAAATTTGCAAATTTCCAATTTGTAATTTTTTAATCTGAGACAATCTTAAACGAAATAAAATCAGTCCCTAAATATTCAACTATGTGTGTATGTTTCAAACCATCACACATAAAATTACTAACTCGAAGATGTCAGGAAAAAAAACCTTTCGCGTAAAACCTTTTTATTTCACTATGCAAAATAAATCGCAACTTACATACACAATGAAATATGCAATGATCACTCTGAAGAACAATTACATAGACCTCAACCTCGAGTCAACTAGAACCGTAGCTCCAATTTAGCCCAGGAATACCCACGAGCACTCCCTATGGCACGTAATCATCTTCGGCCCAGTACTCACCCCAAGAACACCTAGATCAGCGGTAGAGATATTCTCTACAAGAGAAACTTGATACAAGATGTGGTTTTGGATTCCAAAACAACTCACATAATCTATTGTGATCTTGTGAATTGAAAACAAAAGGGATTAAAGCCCTAAAAGAGAAGACAAAGGTTTCTGCAGTATCAGTTTTCATAAAACAGTAATTTCAGGTCTTCTGAACAAAAACGAAACTGGAAAAATCAATTTATAGAAAATCTAAGGCAGTGCGTCGCTCGAACGAAAAGGCAATCTTGCTCAAATGAGATTCATGCGAGGCAGCTTGTCGCTCGAACGAAAAATTAAAAAATAATTTTTATTTCTTTCGCTAATAAATCTTCTGACTTCGAAAAATATTTTTTGACAAAAAACTTAAAAAAAGTCCGCTCCAACACTTAGAAAATATTTGATAAAAAAATATCCCAATACTCTAAAGTGAAATGCAAAGGAATTAAAACACAACCTTTACCAAATTTATCTCGCGGAGGCTTGAATGTTGAAAAACTTTGATATTCGAATTCGTCTCGAAGTTTGAATGATCTTGAATTATTCTTCGACGGTTGTAGCAGTATTGGACATACTCAAGAGGTAACGAACCATATAAATAATGTCCTTACAAATCTCCCCATATGTCTATGCCAGTAGAAAATAAAAACATCTGGATTATCAAAACAAAAAGCCTATACAAATCTAATACCCTCCCATGAACCAAAAACCGAAAAGGTACTAAATATGCAAGTATCAAACTTTTCTTAGAAAATCTTCAACATCAAATCTTCAAATCTTTAAGCTTTTCTCATGAGGGTGTGCAACATAATGATCATCAATCTTTGTACCTATACACATTAGATAAAGAAAATACCTTCGTGACTCATCGAGTTTGAAATGATATAAGAATAAATCAATCAATAATGAAATCTCCCGCATAATGAAGAAAATCCCCCATAATTCACTCTCCCCCTTTTTATTTGAGCGAAATAGACAGGAAACGAATAAAACAAAACAAACAAGGAGTTGTCATGACAAAATGCATAGTAAACATGGATCAAACTAAGCTCGTGCAAAGAGTAACCCAAAAGCTTCCACAATCTATTTTTTCTTTTTTCAATTTTTCATACAAAAATGAAAAAATAATTTTACAAAAATCACACACCATGAATTTACAATAAGACAACTAAATCATGAAAACGAAATGAATGGGTGTGAACATATTCGATAGTCAAATCAAAGAAATCAAACATAACATATGTGCATGATGAATACGTGCACTCCCATTGAATGAATCTAAAAAACGTCCTTAGATGTTGAAAGTGTTGAATTTAAATGGCATCGAATCAATCCATCAACACATGAAAGTCAATAATGATTCCCAAACTAATAATGTCTAAAGCTATGAATGTTTTTTCATGATGCTGTCAGGACATGCAAACCCATTTTTTCACTTCTTTCCATCCAAACTCCCTCATAAATAATAATACTTTTATTTTTTCTTTTGAGGTGGCCCCTTTTTGGCATGTTTATCTTTTTATTGCCTTTAAATTTTTTTCGAGCTCTTTAAAACGGTGGCTTTCACGACGAGTTAATTTTGAACTCTCCTAGCCTTTCCCATGATTCACTAATCATATTTTTTCTAGAATTAAATCCGCACAGTAAACAATTTTTACATGCACTACTTCCATTGTCAAGTTTTATCACATACAATTCATTTTAAATACATAATTGAGATGACAACACTCCGACCAATATGTGATAAACAGGTACAATAATTAAACAAATCCGTGCAAGTGTGCATTAAAGGAACTCATGAGTCAAACATATAGGTAGTAATAACTATTCACATCTCAATGACTCCAAATATTGTAAAGCACAAAAATAAAATGATGACGCGTATCAAAACACTATCAAATAGTCACATGGATATGGAATGAAATTGTGACTCGGACATCCTAAATTTCCCTTCATATACGGTGCAAAACAGAATACAAAAACTCTTTTTGAATTTTTCCAAAAATTTTATCAAAATAAAATCCTTTTGTATTTTTCAAAAATTTTCAAAAACAAAAAATCTAATACAAAAAAAGACACACTAGCAATAGGCAGACAATATCATCATACAAATCACCGTATACTAGCAAACAAGTATAAACCTCAACCGTTAGGTGTGGTGGAGTTTTCCAAAGGTGGTGACATCCTATCAAAAACCTCCATCAATCATGTGAAGTCTTGACTGAAATTTTTACCCGCTCCCTAAGATGTGCAAACTCTCACATGTAATCATCCGAAGCATCATGTGTGCGTGCGTGTGTGTGAACACGTGTAGTAGAAAAATGTGACACATGACTCAACTTATAATAAAACTCTCTAAGGTGTCCTCTCTTCTTGAAGTGTGTGCAAATATAAGCATGCCTAGGTGCACCTCTCTAAAAACGTCTCCTATACGCTCTCCTATCAGGTACGGGATGCCTAGGTGGGTTGGGTTGAGAGCCATATGGATCAATCACTAACTCAGGAACCAACTCGAGTGCAACATGTGAAGTGGACGCACCGTCATGACCAAATCCTAAACTCTCACCTATACCTAAAATGGGATTGAGAAACATCTTTCCCACATTCTTAGATGTGTTTTCTAAAGGGACTTTGACCTCCCGAACACATTCGAGATTAATCTCGAGTTTGAATACATGTGTCGTCAGACTAAACACCGTGTTGGTCAAATCAGTCTTCTCCCGACCTACAGCAATCAACTGTTCGCTCAAAGAAACGTTCACCTTCTCGAGTTGACTTTTTTTCACCTCAAACTCCCTCAAAACCTCTAACTCTCTCTCCAAATCTCTTATCCTAAGACTCAACTCCTTATTCAATTTTTAAGTCGTTAAGGTCTCAGCGTATAAATCTCTAAATGCGATTTGGATCTCACTATCACCATCACTAGAATACTCACTCTCAGACTCGCTAAAAAAACTCAAATCATCCTTGGGGGTCTCACGTGAATAAGTATCCTCATCGTCATGGGACAAATTTGGTGTTCTCACGTAACTAGCAGAAAAAACAACAGACTTCCCATGTGATGACTCATCCCCGAAATCTTTCACCTCTTCCTCACTATCACTATGAGTGGACGACATGGTAATATTTTGCACTTTCTCTTTAGCCTAATGGGACACTCAATACCTCTATGGACTTTTCCCTTACACTCAAAACACCTATCCTCTTCCAATTTCCCACTTTCTTTCTCCCCGCTCTCTTTTCCCTCATTTTTATTTTTCTCAAAAAATCTTTTAGTGGTAGAATTCTGTTTTGAAAACTTGAGAAACTTTTTAAATTTTTTTATAAGCATGGCCATATCAAAATCAGACTCGTCCTCAGACTCAGACTCATAAAAACTCACTTTATTTTTCTTCTTAAACTGGGCTTTAAGTGTTATCCCTCTATCCTTAGGCTTGACAGTGTCAGGAAACATGTCAATCTCATATGTTTGGAGCTCTCGTACCATCTCTTCTAATTTCAAACAATTCAAATTACCTAAGGTATTCAAAATAGTCACTTTTGGGATAAAAAGTTTTGGTAGCGATCTTAAAAAAAATTAACCACTCGTGCATCAGGTATAGACTCACCAAGATTGAAACTAGCGTTCACATTGTCAGACAAATGTGCATAAAAGTCATCAAAACACTACGTGTCAAGCATGGCTATCATTTCAAATTGAGTAGTTAAATTTTAATTTTAGACTCTTTGACCACTCTAGTGCCTTCGTGGGTGAGTTGTAAAATATCCCACGCTTCTTTAGACGTGGTGCACATCATAATACGTGGGAACTCATCGAGGGTGATGTGTCCAAAAATTGCACTAAGTCCACGGAATTAAAAGTGCTCCATCTAAACTCATCCTCAGTCCAATATGACACAGATTTTAAATTTGTGACATTATTTGCAATGACAGTGGAAGGAGTCCACCCTCTTTCACAAATAACCCAAACTCTCTCATCGATTGCTTTTAAATTTGACTTCAAGGGGGCTTTCCAGTAAGCATAATTAGACCCGTCCAAAATTGGTAACCGATTATATAAGTGTTCATTCGAAAACATTACAGTAGTTTTTCAAAATCAGATTAAAAAAAATCAATATCACATAAATTTTACGGAAAAATAGGAAGACACAATAAATTAGCGAAACTTGCTCTGATACCAATTTGTAAACGGAGTTGTGCCAAGCATGATACTGATTAAAATAAATTCACAAATTCCCAATTTATACTTATTTAATCTGACACAATCTTAAACCAAATAAAATTAGCCCCTATACATGCAATTATGGGTGTGTCTGTCAAACCATCACAAACAAAATTACTAACTCGCAGATGTCAGAAAAAACCCTTTCAGGTAAAACCTTTTTATTTCACTATCTAAAGTAAATCACAACTTACATACACAATGAAATCTGCAATGATCACTCCATAGAACAATCAGATAGATCTCATCCTAGAGTCATCTAGAACCGCAACTCCACTTCAGCCCAAGAATACTCACGAGCACTCCCCATGACACGCAGTCGTCTTTAGCCCAGTACTCCCTTCAATAGCAACTAGATTAGCAATAGAGATCTTCTCTACAAGAGAAACTTGACACAAGATGTGTTCTTGAGTTTCAAAACAACTCACAAAAAGTATTGGGATCTTGTGAATTGAAAACAAAAGGGATTAAAGCCCTAAAAGATAAGACAAATATTTTTGCAGCAGCAGTTTTCGTAAAATAGTAATCTCAGGTCTTCTGAATAAAAAAACAATTTATAGAAAATCTAAGATGGTACGTCGCTCAAATGAAAAGGAAATATTGCTCGAACGGGGACACACGTCGCTCGAACGAGCTTCGCGCGAGACAGCTTGTCGCTCGAACAAGCAGGTATGTCGCTCGAATGAAAAATTAAAAAATAATTTGTATTTCTTTCTCCACTAAATCTTCCGCCTTTAAAACTTCGAAAAATGTATTTTGACGAAAAACGTAAAAAAGTTTGCTCCAACACTTAGAAAATATTTCATAAAAATATCCCAACACTTTAAGTGAAATGCTAAGGAATTAAAATACAACCTTTGCCAAATTTATCTCATTGAGGCTTGAATGTTGAAGAACTTTGATATTCGGATCCGTCTCAATGTTTAAATGAGCTTGAATTATTCTTCGACGGTCGTAGCGGTATAAGACATACTCTAAAGGTAAGGACAATGAAAATAATGTCCTTACACCTAGGCACACTGCCGATAGGCAGGGTCTAGGACCTGCCAATTGGCAGTCTTGTGCAGATTTCCCTAAAAATAGTCATAGGACATAATTCGTCGATCCGAATTATGCACGGGGCATACCGTTAGAAAGGTAATTCAGAGACCTTAAAGAGTCCTTTGTACCGTTCTCAGATTTGGGAGTTAACTTCGGGTCAAATGTGTCTCGAAAGCACACGTCGATCCTTTGGACAGGAGATTATCGGACGAAAATGGATCGTTCGTCTGAACGGTAAGTCAGAATCGTGCACAGGGTGAACCGTTGGAAATTTTAGGATATGTTATTCAAAATTCCAAAGAGTTTTTCTCGGTTCGGACAGTCGACCTTGGTCAATCGGTGACTTGTCGGAGTAAAACGAGTTGTTTGTCCGTACCGTAAGTCATAATCGCACACGGGGTGGACCGTTGGAAAGGGAATTTAGTTTCATTCAAAGATTCATTCAGTCTTGATTGATCTAAAGAGTTAACTTTCGTCGAACAGAGCCTACGAGCGCCCGGTGGCCTCCGAATAAGTTTTTTTTTTGGAAAATGGAGAATTCATCTGAACGGTTATATCATTTCGCACACATGGCGGACTATTGGAAAGGGGTTTTAGTGAAATTCAAAGATTCAAAGAGCTTTCGCTCTAACGATAAAGTTGATTGGGGTCAATTTTGGGCCTAAGAGGGCCTGATGGCTTCCAAATTGATTTATGTAGTAAAATGATTCAAGTACGGGGCAGACCTTTGGATAGGTCATTGAGTTCCCTTCAAAGATTCAAAGAGATTTTTCTTTGATGATAGGTTTGATTGAAGTCAAACGAGGCCCGTGAGCATTCGATGGCCTCTAGATCATTACTCAGAGTATGACCTAGCGTTTGTGGTGAATTGGGGAGGTTCTAGGGACCTGAGGAGAGACTTAGGAGATACTAGAATGTGATTTCTACAGAGCCCCTCGATGGGTGAGCTTGGAACAAGTGATATCCGTCAAATAGACACCACATGATTTCTTAGAAAGAGGTCAATTCAACGAACCTATGGTAATGATGAGGATTGATGAGTCGAGGTCGATTCTGAGGACCTAAGGTGGGAACGACCAATTCTAAGAGTTGAGATCAATTCTGACTTAGAAGAGGAGACGACGTTCAATTATGACCTAAAGGAGGTGATGACCGAGGGTTGATTCCAATTCTGACCTAAAAGAGTTGACGACTAGGACCCGAGGTCAATTCTAACCTAAAAGAGGTGACGACGATCAATTCTAACCTAAAGGAGGTGATGAATGAGGTTCGAGGTCAATTCTGACCTAAAAAAGGTGACGATCGAGGGATAAGGTCAATTCTGACCTAAAAGAGGTGACAACTAGGGGCCGAGGTCAATTCAAACCTAAAAAAGGTGATGATCGGGGGTCAAGGTCAATTCTGAACTAAAAGGGGTAACAACTAAGGACCGAGGTCAATTCTAACCTAAAATAGGTGACGACTTGGGGCCAATGTTAATTCTGACCTAAAATAGGTGACGACTGGGGGCCGAGGTCTATTCTGACCTAAAATAGGTGACGACCAAGGGCTGAGGTCAATTCTAACCTAAAAGGGGTGATGACCGGGTGTGAGGTCAATTTTGACCTAAAAGAGGTGACGATCGGGGATCGAGGTCAATTCTAACCGAAAAGAGGTGACAACTAGGGGTCGAGGTCAATTTTGACCTAAAAGAGAATGACCAATACCGTGGATCGAATTCTATTCAAAGGGCTTAAGTAGGGATGAACTTTGGAGGCTCCACTGGGGATATTTTTCGTGCGATTTCGTATCTGATTTAGATTCCGTTGAGAAGGTGGTTTTTCTTAACAGGGGAAATTTCAATTTGAGACATCAATTGATTATTGGCATTTTGCTGGGGAAGTAAGAGTCATCAGAAGAAATGGCCTGGAAAAAATATTTTTCTTAGTGAAAAAAGTTCTAAAACTCATGTAGAGATTTTAAGAATTTTTCGAGAATTTTTCTAGATTTTCTGGAATTTTTCTGGAGTTTTTGTAAAAAAATTCAGAAAGGGTGCCGATCGACATGGTTTGAGGGGTGACAAACGGCAATGGCACGGTCTTTTGGTCTACCTCGAGCAGATGGAAGGCCAGTGCCGATTAGTGGGTGGCAGGGGACTGACGATCGGCATGCCCCTTAGCCTTGTATAAAAAGAAGGGAGGTTCCCCTCATTTTGTACAACTTCCTTCCATATTTTCTTCTACATTTGTCTTCTACAAACCATTCCGACGTTTCGAAATCAAAAGTTGGCCAACTTTGTAAGCAATGCGACACATAGGGCGTGGCTTAATGTTGATGATTGGGAAAATCTGGAATGGAGGGCTAGGGTGCCCTTTGCTTTGGACAGTGAGAACTCTTTTGATTCTTTTATGCATGTGGGGGATAAGCGTACCCTTCTCCGTGAGCCGACGCATCATCTTTCTTCGAGGGTGGTGAACCCTGTCGGTTAAGTAAGTGGTAATGGATTTTGGTTTTCTTTTCTTATTTTTTGTCAATTTTTCCTTAATTTCTTTAATTTTAACAAAGGGTTTCTTTGACAGACTGATGTTTCTACGTCGACTGTGCGCACTTGGGGGATGATGGGTCTTAGGGATATTTGGGAGCATTTCTACCTGTGGTGCAGTGGGTGGTATCCTCTGCTGGGTTTGGGAGGTTGGCGTCTGCACTAGATGAGACGCCTTGCTCTACGGCCGTTTTGTGCGCCTTAGGGGAGAATTAGTGGGACACTACCCAGACTGTTCATTTTGGTTTGGGGTAGATGACGGTGACCCCCATGGATGTGCGGCAGCTACTGGGGCCAGAGTGTGATGGGATGCAGGTTGCGGTTGACAAGTCTTTGCCCATTTGTCTTCTTTGAGGGATTTGTTGTTGCGTCGGGAGGTTGATGGGGAGGATAGGTGGCAGGTGCGACAGACGGCCCGATTATTTATCATGCTGGTCTTGGGAGGTTTTCTGGTGGCGTCGAGCGACGACATCGTTCATTTGTGGTTTTTATCATACTTGAGGATGTTTTCGAACATTCATCTCTATGACCGGGTGAGACTGACCTTGGCGACCCTTTGGTCTTCTCTGGATACATTTAGCTGGGGTTGCTGGCAGATTTTTACTGGAGCCACGTATCTTCTTGGGATATCATTTAATTTGCTCACTTTCCTTTATGCATTCGCATTTTCCTTAGTTCCTGATTTCTAATTGCTGACCTTTGTCCTTTGCAGACGTGGTTTTATGAGATGACTAGGTTTAACATCCAACTGATTTCTTTGGAAAATGAGTCTGTTGGGGAATTTTGTTGGATGTATCGATGGCGAAAGTCCAGCCGACGGTCAAAAAAGCCTTTTACTCTGGCGACTGTGCGTCAGGTCTTGAATGGCCTGACGTGCGAGCGGGTAAGTCCTTATTTTTCTTTTGACCTTTTTCTTTATGATGATCCTTATGATATTAATACTTATCTTCCGGGGAATTTCACAGGTGACCTTCTACCCTTGGGGGATGACTATCCAGGATACGGGGACAATCGGGGTGGACGTGCAGATGCGGCATTTGTTAGGGCATGAGTTTGGCTACTCCTGGTATTTCGGGGTGAGGGTTGTCCGATAGATTATGGAGGAGGAAGTTGTGGTGCCTGATAGAAAGAAATTTTGCGTATAATTTTTTTTTCATCGTTGCTTGAAAAGCTCCTCTAATCAAAACCTCAAATTACCTACAAATATAAAAATCTCAAGTGTAGATAGGTAAGTAAGGGTATCAATCCACATCAAGGGGGTAATCTATAGGTAAACTCAATTGTAATTAAATTTTTATTTTCTTTTTGGGTTTTGGCTTTTTCTAATTTTTTTAATCTTTCCAAATATAAAAACAAGTAGGTGAGGTGCGCTGAAATAACACCAAACTAAAATGTGAGATGAAAACAACTAACTAGAAAGTGACTAAAAGTGAAAACTAAAGTCTAACACTAAAATAAGAGATAAAGTGAGGTAAATAATAGTGAGAACAATCAAGGAGTGGGATTACACCACAAATTTTAGCTATTCTAATTAATTAATTTAATTAATTGAATTCTCCCAAATTAATATCAAACTTACAAATCAACTCTCGTTGCAAATGTAATTTTAATAGCAACCTTTTGGAAAATTAAGTTTAACACCCCACATCTCTAGAAAATAGATCTACACTCCTTTGAATTATTCACCTGCTACGATCGATCAATTAAAATTTATGTAAATCTTAGAAAATAAATGTATAGTTGAAATACAAGGAATATACCCCACTTAAGAAACCCCTATCTCTAGTTCGAATCTAAAATGGGTATTATAAATAGAATTTTGATTTTCTCTCAAAAATCATTTACCCTCTCTCGAGGCATAAATTTAAGGGTGGGGGATCAAAATTAACATTCAAAGGGACTTTTCAAGTAATCAAACTAATTAAACTAAAATAGCATCAAATAAGGGTTTCCCCCCACCCCTTGAAAGGGGATTTAGCCTAACATAATATAAAGCATGATAATCAAATAATCAATAGGCATTTAATATAAAAGAGAAAAGAGAAGAACAATCAAACCAATCTCTTGAATTTAATTGACTCCAATCCTCCAATTTGAAATTTACATCCCTCCAATTGAGCATCCAAGTGATTTGCAATTAAATAATCACTCAATTAAATCTCTTACAAAATTTAACCTCACAAATATCTAACAAAAATAAAAATAATAAAATTATTTACAAAATGGTGTTTATCCTAATTTATTTTCTAACCTAACTCTCAACTTTTCTCTAGAATTTTCTCTCTCTATTTGATGATGATCCCCTCAAGTGGGGTCTTGAGTCTTCTTTTGTAGTAGATGCATGGCACACATGGGCTAAGGGGTATTTTTTGTAATGGGCTAGGGTGAACATGTGGGAAAGGTGTGAGCACATGTGCATGGGGTGTGACGTGTGAGGATATTTCGGAAGTAGAGTAATGGAGATAATAATATGATTTGGTTAAAAAGGGGTTGGGGGTAAAATGGGTATAAGCGGGGTAAATGGTTTAAGTGGGGTTTATGGCATGTGGGGAATTGGGTTTATTTGTTGGTTTTGGCAGCTCACGATTTTGGTCTTTGTGTAAAATGGGAAATGAGGTATAAGGTTGGTGGGTTACGGGTATGGGTTGGCACGGGTTGGAGTTTTGAGGTTGGATCAAAAAGGTTTGAACGCTGACAAAGGAGTAGGGGGAACACCGCCGAATTTGGGGCTGGTGGCGACGGGTTTCAGGCCGGAGCAGGTCCGGCTGGGGTAGGGTCGCGCCGGGGGTAAAGGGTGATCATCAGGTTTGGCATGGCAGGGGTCAAGGAGGTTTGGGTTGGGGGCCGTGCTCGCGGCTTGGCTGCCAGAGTTGGCTGCAATTCGTCGGAGTGGGAGCAGGTATGCCGGCGGGGTGTACTCGGGTTATAGCACGCCGGTGAGGGGAGGTGAGGTGGTGGGAGATGGTATGGTTAGTGGTAATGGTTGTGGGTTTTGATGGAGGTGAGGAGAGAGAAATTCTTTATGGTGGTTATGGAGGTTTGGTGAGAGGAGAGAGAAAGAGGTGGGAGGTTCGTTAGAGAAGATGAATGGGGGTTGGTTAGGGTGTGTGTGTGGTGTGGGAAATTAGTGTGAGGGTGGGGGGTTGTTTAGGTGTGTTGTGTGTAGGGTAGTGTATTGTATGAGTGTGTGTGTTAGTTTGTGACCCTTAAATAATAAAGACTCAACTAAAATTAATAAAATTAAAAATAAAAAATAAAATCTAACTAAAAATAAAACAAACTAAAAAAAATATTAAAATCAAAAAATAAAATCCTAAGCTTATATAAAAGCTAAAATAAAACAAAAGAAATAAAAACTTAAAAACTAAATGAAAATTAAAGTCCTAAAAAATATATAATCTAATAAACTAAAAATAAACTCCTAAAAAGTAATCCTAATAAAAATAAAAATAAAATAAAATTGTAAAAATAAAATATAAAAATAGAAAATAAACCTAAATAAATCTAAAATAAAACCTAAAAATAAAACGACTCAAACTAAAAAATCTAAGAAAAATATAAAAGAGGGCACAACCAAAACACACACGGGGTTTGGGGTAGGTTTAGGTTCAGTTTAGGGTAGTTAGCACCATTTTTTCACAATTTCCTTGATTTAAGCGTTTGAACTCTGCAATGCACAATTTGACCTACAAAATAAATATTTAAGCGCATAAGACCTAAATTGTCGAGAATTAGCAACCAAAGTACGTCTATTCGGGGTATAAAATGTACAGTTTTGGGTGCTTATCACACCACCCCCAACAGATCGTTGGTAGTCCTCGAGCAATCAGATAGAGAGAATGAGAAAGATAAGAAACCAAAAGTGTACCACTTTCGCGGTCACTTGCGATTGCACTTAGTATGTGCAACAAGCCTTTAAACCTATAGGTTTCCCTATAGGACGAGTTGTGTCTCGTGAGAGTTTTGCAGGAAATATACCTACAAAATTCTTATTTTGCAAAATTTTATTGAAAGGCATCCAATCTCTTATTAGACATAGAATAATCGCACAATCCATTATAAAGGAAATATTTTGAGAAATACAAGCTAGAAGTGCATAAAAAGTTTAGCTAAGTAAATACTCAAGGCACGTCCTTCCTAAAACTCAACATGTGTGGGTAAAATCTGTCAAAACAGGTCGAGTATCATCAAAGTAATTCCTAGATTTCCTTATCGGAATCAACGCTTCAGGTTCAAAATCTCACGAATATATCGCTCTTAAACGAACTCTCGAGATATGGGTTAGTGTATCGCTCTTGTGTGTGAGGAGGTGAGTAAATGTAAGCAAGTTCAAATATCTCACACACACCTAAGAAAGAACGAATAATTAGAAAGAAAAATGATCTCATGAAATAAATGTTAATCACTATAGTGAGAACGTCGAGTTATTCACCATCTTGACTTTCATTTGCCGAAACACCTAGGGAAACATGGAAGATAATGGGTGAGGGGAAATTAAATGGGATGAGAAGGATATGATAGGTAGGTATGATGGAATGGATGATGGATAGAAGATGGATGTGTGAGAAGAGTGTTCAATACATGAAGAACAAATGTCTTTATTTCAAAACTAACTACTAACTACTAACTACTAACTACAAACTCTCTTTCTTTTCTTTTCTCTTTTTCCTTTTTCTCTATTTATTTATTTTTTTTTTCTTCTTTTTTTTTCTTTTTCTTTTTCTTCTCTTTCTTTTTTTTGTTTTGTTTTTTCTCTCTCTTTTCAAACCAACATTGAAGACATTTAACATTTGGAATCAACACTCTTTTATTTGAAAATGAAAGATGATATGGAGATGATAGGCGATGGTGTGGGGAAATATGGAAAAGTATAGGAATGTAATGGGTGAATTGAATGGAAATATGTTATGGGGGAAAAGTGGTAGGTGTATGGATGAAAATCCTAGTGATCGGAATAAATTTCAAGACACATGTTTCTTACAACTCGAAAGTGATGTCATTCGGAGTGATCAAGCCAAAAATTTTATGAAAAATAATGAGATCATACAACGATTTAATGCGGACCCAAAGGAAGTTGAATCAACTTATGACTCGGAGTTTGCGTAAAATACTCTGAATGGTGAAAGGCACAAATCTCACGGGCTAAAGTCTCTACTATTGATCCTTAAGGTTCTCTTTAGAATTATAGTACTCCTCAACTCTAAACCGTAGTGACGTGATAAGTGTGCAAATTTTGTTGAGTCTAGAAATTCATGGTGTAACATGCCTTGTTATGTATTACATAAGCTATTAGAAAAATTATTCTCTAGCTTGATTTCTAGACTTTTGAAAGATGGATAATTGAAAATTCACATCAATGAGTGAGATGAAATAAACTGCACGAAATTTTAAAAATCAAGTTTAAAACTCAAAAAATTTCAAAAGAGGAACGATTTTGATAAAATTCTCCACCTTAAACAAAAAGGAACATCGTCCTTGATGTTAAGGAAAATGATTTTTAAAATTGAGAGCATAAAGCCGGAAAGATACCAGAATCAACCGCTAATGAAGTGAACAGATGAAGCCAAGAATAAACCTGAATAAATTATAAGAAAAAAAATGTGTACAAGTCCATAAAGCATGTAAAGCATAGGGTGATGTGAAACACCAACCACAAATAAGGTGAGACTAGTACAAGAAACGCGGGCTTCCTCCCAGTAGCACTAAAGTTTAATGTCTTCAGCCAGAATGATGGAGTCTCACCCTAAAGATAAGATTTAGGAAAGCGCAGGGTGGCAGAAGAATGGGTGAAGAGAATCACCCCCAAACAAGACTGAAGCGTCGGTCTTATTGGATGAAGGATAAAGGGGTCAATGCACTTACATGGAAAAGTACATCACATGATGCAAAACATCGATGGACCATGGGTGGGTGGGGATTAAGGTAAGGGTGAGGGTGAATAGGCATCGATCACGGGACTTGTTGAGCTTAAAGGTGAGGGCAACTAGGGCCCTATAAGCACGGTGCTCTAATTGGTGAGGGAGGAAAAATGGTTTTCTAAGTTGAATCGAATGGGCCTCAGAAAAATCACACGATCATTCTATAAATGGGCGATGGTAATGATCGCACCATGACCCCCGAGGGAGCTGTTGAGAAAAAAAAATCAACACCACAAGAAAGTGGTGTTCATTGAAGAACAAGCTCGGTGTCATGATGGAGAGTAGAACCACAAATACTCACATGGAAGGTAGAGGATGGTTTCAGGTGAGGATCTAAAAATGTAGATAGAAACTTGAAATGTGTAAAATCAAGATCCAAACCAGGTGGTGGGATAGAAGGGACAATGGGTGGGTCGGGTGGGATAAATGGTGGAGGAAGATGATCCAACTCAAGCGTGTGAGACACACACTCATTGGGAGGAGTGAAGGAATACTCACAAGGGAGTGTGGTTTCTAAAGATGGAGTGATCAACCTCTCCATAAGAATATCTTCGATGAATGTGGTGGATGGGTAAGGCGAGGCACCAAGATCAGAGATAGAGGAATCACTAGAAATATCGGGCTCAATTGGAGCTATGCATGGAGGAATAGGATTCATATCCGGATAGTAAGGAACTATCGCGGATTCTATCTTAGGAAAATGGTGAACACTCGTAGCCGGAGCTAAACTAAACAGATATGGGCATGTCAGAGACATATGCAATTGGGGCATAAGGTAAAAGCTCGGGCATATTTTTGGATATTACGGGAGTGGGAATAGTAACCTCAAGTGTGAGTTCCTTTGGATATGGTGGGATTTGATCAGGCTCACTATCGAAAGGTAAGTCAACACAATTGTCGACTTGGGACCCCGACCATGGAATGGTCTCAACATCAAAATTCTCGGGGTGGTAGAGTTGGTCACACTCAAAATCGGTGTCACAAGAGGACACATCATCATCACACTCGGGTGCAACGATGGGTGGATCCATGGGAATATCCAACTCTTGCGCACACTCCAATTCATTTAAACTTTGTTCAAGCCTTTGGTGACATTGTGTTTGAATTTGAGTGGCATGCTCTTGCTCGAGTATGAACTTTTGCAAGAGGCTTTCAAGCGCGGAGGTGGATGATGGTGGTGGTGGAGTGACGGGTGGTAGCAATGGGTGAGGTGGACACAACGCGCTACTATCATGACTATACTGAGAATACCCAAATGAAGTGTGTGGAGTGGGTCCAAGTTCATCATACACGAAAGTATCACTTTCGTGATGGACAATTGGTTGATACTCAGGGGTGCGTAGTGAGGGAACTGATCGTGAACGGGTGCACAAGGTTTCCATGACGACTGTTGGAATGTGTGAGGATCCACAACATCGGGTTGGGGTTCGTATTACGTGAAACGATGATCAGGCCTCCATGAACAACTCGGTACTCACACAACTCGGGATTAATTATATCAGGATAATAGGCCAAAGTGGGTTTCGAAACAGTGTCATATGGATACGCATGTTCCATTGGGAGTTCGGATGGATATGGAATGTAAGGGCACTCATAGGCCATGTGATTGGTGGTATAATAACAATGGGTGCACAACAAAGTATTAGACACGTCGACACTTGACACCGAGGGTGATGGAATATGAGGTTCATGCATGGATGGGTCAAGAGTATCAACGGTACTCGTGAGAGAGGTGAAGCCACTAAGTATCTCATAAAGAGACGGCTCGGGATCACTCTCACACGTGTCGCGTGGCAATGAAAAATGACCAAAGTAGTCCCGTAAAGGACGTTCTCCGGCCATGTGGAGAGAAATATTTTTTGGAGTTTTTAATTTTTTCAAAAGGAAAGAAAATATTTTTTTGGATTTTTTAAAAATAAAGGAAGAAAATATTTTTGGATTTTTGTTATAAAAATATTTTTGGATTTTTGTTATAAAAATGAAAGAAAATATTTTTGGATTTTTTGGAAGAAAAGGTGGGGAAAATATGTGGACTCAGAAATTTGGGACGAACTAACGAAAACTGACTATCGAAAAATGAATTGGACACACACACAAGTCAAGAAAATTTCCTAACTAGCACATAGCCAATTTTTATCTTGAAATTTAGTGAAAGGGATAGTCAAATTTTTATTAAGTCCACGGGCGATAAAAAAAATCACGGAATAATATGAGTGATCGCCTTTGCAAAATTATCTCCTATTGGGCTACCTAGTTGATTGATTTTAAATTTAGTGATGGCATGGGTAGCACACAATTGGTAAGCAAGTGAGTCGGGTGATGAAATCCCTTCTCGTGAGTGACCGGGTGTAGGTCTTAGTAATTTAATTCATCACACTATTCAAAAAATAAATGCGAGAATAAAATCACACAAGAGCACACAAAAGAATTGACTCGCTAACAGGAGAGGCGCGAGGGTGTAAGAAATGTACCTCCCACAATTTTTAGGCCGCAGGGTGCCGAAAAATTTGAGTCGACCGGGGGGAGATTACATCTATCTCAGTTATCCCTGGAAGTCCTACCGATCCAAGGTAAAGAGGCTTCTAAATCCTCGCCTTTGGACGCCCTTTCTCTACCTTGTCCGATTTTCCTATCACGCTTTCTTCGATGATTATAATTTTTAAGATGAAAAATAAAATAAAGGTGTATCTATGCACCGCAATACAAGCAATGATAAAAATCCTAATACAAGCCATATAAAATAAAGAAAAAAAATGGTGCTAAAATGCAACAAAATAAAGGAGATAAATGAACTACAAAATTGAATTTGCTCCGAGTGCTTCGCGCTCCCAAGAATGACAACGGCGCCATTTGATAGAAAGAAATTTTCAGTATATATTTGTCGTTGTTGTTTGAAAAACTCCTCTAATGAAAACCTCAAATTACCTACAAATATAACAATCTCAAGTGTAGAGGTAAGTAAGGGTATAAATCCACATCAAGGGGGTAAGCTAGAGGCAAACTCAATTGTAATTCAATTTTTATTTTCTTTTTGGGCTTTTTCTTTTTCTTTTTTTTTAGCTTTTCAAATATTAATACATGTAGGTGAGGTGAGGTGAAATAGTACTAAACTAAAATGTGAGATGAAAAAAACTAACTATAAAGTGACTAAAAGTGAAAAGTAAAGTCTAACACTAAAATAAGAGATAAAGTGAGGTAAATAATAGTTAGAACAATCAAGGAGTGGGATTACACCACAAATTTTAGCTATTCTAATTAGTTAATTAAATTAATTGAATTCTCCCAAATTAATATCAAGCTTACAAATCAACTCCCGTTGCAAATGTAATTTTAATAGTAACCTTTTAGAAAATTAAGTTTAACACCCCACAACTCTAGAAAATAGATCTGCACTCCTTTTAATTATTCACCTGCTACGATCGATCAATTAAAATTTATGTAAATCTTAGAAAATAAATGTAGAGTTGAAATTCAAGTAATAATGCCCCACTTAAGAAACACCTATCTCTAGTTCGAATCTAAAATGGGTATTATAAATAGAATTTCGATTTTCTCTCGAAAATCATTTACCCTCTCTCGAGGATTAAATTTAAGGGTGAGGGATCAAAATTAACATTCAGTGGGAATTTTCAAGTAATCAAACTAATTAAACTAAAATAACATCATATAAGGGTTTCCCCCCACCCCTTGAAAGGGGATTTAGGCTAACATAATATAAAGCATGATAATCAAATAATCAATAGGAATTTAATATAAAAGAGAAAAGAGAAGAACAATCAAACCAATCTCTTGACTTTAATTGACTCCAATCCTCCAATTTGAAATTTACATCTCTCCAATTGAGCATCCAAATGATTTGCAATTAAATAATCACTCAATTAAATCTCTTACAAAATTTAACCTCACAAATATCTACCAAAAATAAAAATAATAAAACTATTTACAAAATGGTGTTTATCCTAATTTATTTTCTAACCTAACTCTCTACTTCTCTCTAGATTTTTCTCTTTTTATTTGATGATGATCCCCTCAAATGGGGTCTTGAGTCTTCTTTTATAGTAGATGCATGGCACACATGGGCTAAAGGGTATATTTGGTAATGGTCTAGGGTGAACATGTGGGAGAGGTGTGAGCACATGTCCATGGGGTGTGAGGATATTTGGGAAGTAGAGTAATGGAGATAATAATCTGATTTGGTTAAAAAGGGGTTGGGGCTAAAATGGGTATAAGTGGGGTAAATGGTTTAAGTGGGGTTTATGGCATGTGGGGAATTGGGTTTATTTGTTGGTTTTGTCTTTGTTTGGTTTTGGCAGCTCATGATTTTGGTCTTTGTGGAAAACGGGAAATGAGGTATAAGGTTGGTGGGTTACGGGTATGGGTTGGCACGGGTTGGAGTTTTGAGGTTGGATCGAAAAGGGTTGAACGTTGACAACGGAGCAGGGGGAACGCCGTCGGATTCGGGGCTGGTGGCGACGGGTTTCAAGCCGGAGCAGGTCCGACTGGGGTAGGGTCGCGCCGGGGGTAAAGGGTGGTCGCCGGGTTTGGCATGTCAGGGGTTAAGGAGGCTCGGATTGGGGGTCGTGCTCGTGGCTTGGCTACCGGAGTTGGCTGCGGTTCGCCGGAGTGGGAGCAGGTATGCCGACGGGGTGTACTCGGGTTGTAGCACACCGATGAGTGGAGGTGAGGTGGTGGGAGATGGTATGGTGAGGGGTAATATTTGTGGGTTTTGATGGAGGTGAGGAGAGAGAACGTCTTTATGGTGGTTATGGAGGTTTGGTGAGAGGAGAGATAAATAGGTGGGAGGTTTGTTGGAGAAGATGAGTGGGGGTTGGTTAGGGTGTGTGTGTGGTGTGGGAAATTAGTGTGAGGGTGAGGGGTTGTTTAGGTGTGTTATGTGTAGGGTAGTGTATTGTATGAGTGTGTGTGTTAGTTGGTGACCCTTAAATAATAAAGACTCAACTAAAATTAGTAAAACTAAAAATTAAAAATTAAATCTAACTAAAAATAAAAGAAACTAAAAAAAATATTAAAACTAAAAAATAAAATCCTAAGCTTATATAAAAACTAAAATAAATGAAAAGAAATAAAAACTTAAAATCTAAATGAAAATTAAGGTCCTAATAATATAAAGTCTAATAATCTAAAAATAAACTCCTAAAAACTAATCCTAATAAAACTAAAAACTAATCAAAATCAAAATAAAATAAAATTATAAAAAGTAAAATATAAAAATAGAAAATAAACCTAAAGAAATCTAAAATAAAACGACTCAAACTAAAAAATCTAAGAAAAATATAAAAGAGGGCACAACCAAAACACACATAGGGTTTGGGGTAGGTTTAGGCTCAGTTTAGGGTAGTTAACACCATTTTTGCACAATTGCCTTGATTTAAGCATTTGAACTCTGCAATGCACAATTTGACATACAAAATAAACATTTAAGTGCATAAGACCTAAATTGTCGAGAATTAGCAACAAAAGCACGTCTATTCGGGGTATGAAATGTACTGTTTTGGGTGCTTATCAGTGCCACCATCTTAGACCCTCGTGTACATGAGGCGGGTGTAAGAGAGGGTAGACAATGCACGGATACCTGCAATGATGGGCCAACCTTACTCGTCTTATATCGACACAACGGTGCCGTATGATTGTCTGGAATTTATATCGAGTTGGTTGATGCCGCCCATCATATATGACGGGATACCTCTCCCTAGGCAGGTTCAAGTCACCAGGTGGGGTCTTCCCCTAGTGCAGTTGGTCTGTCGTCATCCGCTGCAACGACATCCTCAGAAATTTCTTTTGTACGACTCGACTCTCCTACTTATAATGTTCACAGGGCCGATGGAGGGTCGGTGCACATGCAGCATCGCCCTAATGCAATGGATCCGGAGAAGATGGGATTGACAGAGGAGGTCCTTCGTCCTGAGGTATACTTTTCATCTTTTTGCCTTTTGATTCTCTGATTTTTTTCTTGGTATTTAATTGACTGATTCGTTCTTTCTATTTTTCAATCAACACATCCGGGTGTCAACCACTTGGGTGAGGGATGTTAGGGATTGGATATCTTTGGTGACTTCCCATATCCGGTATGCGATTTCGGTGCCTTCTTATTTGGTACTGTCTGCTTCTTCTGAGGAAGGGTCTGGCTCGGGGAGTGGAGGTATATCGTCTCGCCACCGAGGAAAGAGAGTGTGCCACAGGGAAGGAGGTTCCTAGAGAGAGAGAGAGAGAGAAGATGTGGATGCGGGCTGATTCTCATTGTTATTTCTTGTTTCCTGCAAAAACTGATATTACACAACAATATATATATCTACACAATGAAGTTTTTATTCATTTTATTGCCTCAGTGACTTAATGCACATGCTCTTTTTACTTTTCTACTGAGATCGTAAAAAGAAATGATTTTGAGAGAGTTTATTTAAAACAGGGTGAAATAAAGCACAAGGATAAGGAAATTTTAGAATAAAAAATTATTTTATTGAATTTTTTGATTTTGATAAAAAAAAAAGGGAAATTTCCCAAAGTAGGGGGTTGTAGATTGACATACCCCTTGTCCTGCCTATCGGCATGTCGGTCCACTACAATTAATCTAAGGCCTTGATTGCACTTTCTGCAATGGGTTAGTACTTGGTGGGGTAGGTTTCCCTCCGATTTTTGCTGGATTATTTGTCTTTGTTTGATCCTTTCTAAGTACAGATAGGGGGCATGAGTGGAGAATTTCCTCACACCTACACATTCCTTATTCTTTGCAGTCTTTTGCATACTATCTCTTCATTTCTGATATGGCTCTCCCTTGTAACATTTAATTTTCTAACTTCCTCGAGACTTTAGAGGCAATGTGTTCGTACAATGTCGACAACGATGCTTTCCATATGCGTCGAGTCTCTTTATGGCGTAATCAGTCCATAGAGTCAAACATGCTAATGGTAGTCATAAAATTCTGGTACTCTGAAGACCATGTGTTCCGCTTTGGGTTGGATGAGGTATATCCGACTTATGAGGAATTTTTTTCCATACTAGGAATAAATCCTAGTGTTACGGAGGCTATGCCTGCATTTTCTCGGTCCCCTAGAGAGATGTTAACGGGACTTTTCCATATTTCACCTTCGGCGTCTAGATCACTAGCAGTGGGGGGAATGATCTCTCTTCCTACTGTGATGCATTCTATGCATATGCAAGGTGTTGGAGATGCTGACTATGATGGAGTCATCATCCTGGGCCTGGTTTTGAAACTGTTGGTGGTGACTGGGTAGCTTCTGGTGGAGTCTCAACTCCCAGTCATTATTTCTTGGATGTCGTACCATCTCAATCCTGTGGCGGTAATACTGGCCGAGACTCTGAATGGTCTGGATGCCTGACGGGATGGCCATTTTTATTTTCTGAGGGATAACCCTGTAATGCTGTTCATGTGACTATCAGAGAGATTTCGTATGGTGGTCCCACCTGAGTATCCCTTGCTGGTTGTTCCAAAATTCTTTTCGTGCCACTTTATCAATGTAGGACTAGATATTGAAAGCTGGGAGAACTGGTTTGTGAAGAATGGGGCCCGAGGCTTGTGCTGGTCAGTGCCTTAGTGGGGGGAACTGCTACCCATTCTGGAACTGGGGGAGCACATTTATGTTCGGTTGGCCACATACAGACCTCTTTTTATTTTTCCTGGCAGCTCTTGTGCCAATTTGGCAGAACAGATTGTGCAACCGTGGACACTGGATTTCTTCCTAGTAGAGGACCTAACAGAGCGAATGTTCATGCGGCTTGGATCTTTGTGGGATAATCTCTGACCATCATCTCGTCCTTCACCATCTGCTGGGTGGGTCTGGAATGTCTTAGGGACTACATGAAGTGGTTATGCAGGAGGGTAGTTGAGTCCGCTCAATGGTGGTTTTTCACTTTTGACACCATGGAGGGAGGCGTTGTGGTTTTCCCAGGATGGTCCGAGCTTATAGTGCTATGGAGCGTCAACAACATTCAATTCAGGCAGGGGAAGTTTAGGGTCCCTAAGATATGGATATTGATGACGGGGTTGGCTCCTTTGGCAGTTGCGGGTAGGGTTCCCTGGGAAGTTTATTTGTGAAGATTTTGATATGGTTTTTGGTAGTGTATTTGGTTATTTTGGTTGTGCTGTGTGGGAATAATTTTGGAAGGGTTGTTTTTATATATGGCTTATTTTTAGGAAAGTAGGAGTAGGTTGGTAAGAGAAGTTATTTGACTCCCTACGTCGATGTAATTGTATCAAAATTTCAAATAATGGAATAATTTTTTTTTATCATCTAGTTGTGCCACTTGATGAGTTTTGAATTTGAATTATTTTTACTAATCGCTAAGGAATACATAATCATTTTGTTGAGTTATATGTTAAAATGAACTGTCATTCTCAGAGATAATAAAAGAATATCATTTTGTGAAAAAAAGTGGGTCATACTCATGTTATGCGTATGATCTGCCTACGTACCTCTAGGGGTTTTGAAAAGTTTAGTTTTCGAAAGAAAAAAGGTTTTTGTAGAGGATCAGGCCCCAAATAGTTCTGGGTAGGGGAAATGAAGAGATTTTTTTTAGAATAGAAGGGAGATGAGAAGAATCATACCGCACCGATTTTTCGGACTAAGGGTAAAACTTCTTGAGATGGTCCAGGTTGAGCGGATGAGCCACCTCTTTTCCATCAAGTTTAGAGAGCATAGTGGCACCACCTGACATGATTTTCTTTAAGATGTAGGGGTCGCTCCAATTGGGCTTGAATTTTCCTTTGGGGTCCCAGAGAGACTATAAAATTTCTTTGAGGGCTAATTCCCCTTCTCGGACACCGCAATCTTTTACTCTCTTGTTGAATAATTGTGCTATTCGGTGATGGTACCCTTATATGTGTTATAGAGCTTTTACTCTCCTCTCATCTAAGAGTGACAGCTTGCAAGACGCCTCTAATGCCAGTCTTTTTCATCGACTTTGCTTTCCAACATAACGCACAGTGAAGGAATTTCCAGCTCCACGGGTAGGACTGCTTCCAAGCTATAAACTAGAGAGTAAAGGGTGACCCCAGTAGAGGTTTGAACTGAAGTACGGTAGCCCCATAGGGCATAAGGGATCCGGTCGTCCCAATCTCAGCAACTTTTGGTCATCTTGCTGATGATGGCTTTGAGGTTCTTCTTGGAGGCTTCGACTGCACCGTTGGTTTGAGGTTGGTAGGGGGAGGATTTGTGTCTCTGAATCCCATATTTGTCGACCACTTTTGTAACTTTTTCCTCGAAATGCAACCCACTGTGTGATGCCAGCTCGTCTGGGACTCCATATTGGTAGATGATATTCATTCTGATGAACTTGGCTACCTTCTTGGTATTGAGAACTGCGTATGATTCGGCTTCAACCCATTTGGTGAACTAATTAATGGAAACCATGATGAATTCTTATCCCTTGGAGGCTGTGGGCGTTTCCATATGACGTCGATGCCCCATGTGGAGAACGGCCAGGGAGAAGTCATGTTATACAATTACCGAGGAGGCAAGTGCTGACGATTGGAAAATTGTTGGCACTTGAGACATCTCTGAACATACGATACAATCCTGCACCATGGTAGTCCAGTAGTACCCCTGTCAGATGATTTTTTTAGGGAGCATATGACCATTCATGTGAGGTCCACACTCCTTGGTGTGGATTTTTTGCATCATTTCTTTAATTTCAGCCCCTGTAATATAGTGAAAATGGGTTCCATCGAAGTTCCTTTTGAACAGTGCTTTGTCAGAGATAATATAATGTGACAACCCGCCTACTAAAATAATAGGTGGCCAACCCAATACTCTAATAATCACAGGAATCATAGATGGTCCATTCTCAGCATTACTGTCGATTAAAATAATAGTACGAGATAACCACCAATCATTTTAGAAAACGGGTAAAAAATTTGCAAGTAAAAGAAAAACACTTCGCCAATCCCATTTGTAAAAATGGTGGATATAAAAAATCAACGAATAAAGAATGACAATATTATAAATAATCACCGAATAAGTTGTTGGTGAACAGACCAATACAAATACTAACACTGAGTATTACAATTTAATATCACAGTAATAATAAATGAATGAAACGCTTGGGCAACACGCCCGAATAAATAAACTGAACATAACTAGAGTACAATGGGAAGAAGAGTCTAATACAAATAACCTATAACATCCGCAATATGTTGTAGCTCCATGACAACATGAATGGAATGCCAATACGGGTGTCCTCACGGTAGAGCACCTGAATGGACAAAGAGTTGCATGCACAACAAAGAAATATATAAGGGTCAGGGCCCGGTTTGATATGATTACCATGTGACTAAAATGCATGACAGTTAAGTGAGTAATTCTCTCGCAATTAACATAATAATTCTCACCTCTCAATCTAAAGGCACACCCTATCGCAATATCATGAGACACTCTAGTTAACCCAAGTACAAAGAGCTAACTTCTCCCCAGTCTCAACACTATGCCCTGTTCGTGCATGGGGTGTCTCGCAAAGCGAAATCCAGATAAGGAACCCCCCTCCCCCCGATACACTACTACTTAGGCAAGGTTGATCATCGAGATCCATCTGACCCTCAGCACGTAATAGATATATATATGTGTATGAATGCATATGCATGGGAGGTCACATCTACAACTACTCAAGGGGATATAAATAAATTCATTCATCATCTAAAGGCACAATTCCTATTTTCTTTAGGAAATACATATATGGTAAATTCATCTCATCAAATGTTTACCAATTAATCTCATTTCAACAATTTCTTTACCAATTTTATTTCCTTTCTTCCATCCAGGAAAAATACATTTTTAAAGCAAGTTTTATTATCATAAAAATGCTTTACCTTTTTATAAAATCCCGCTTCCCTTCTTCCATCCAGGAAGTGTAAACAAAAGTCATTTTTATTATGATCAAAATACTTTTGCATACCATGTGCTTCCATCTCACTTCTTCCATCCGAGAAATGTATTCGAAGCCAATATATTTAACCCATTTCCCTTCTTCCATCCAAGAAATGTAAATAAAGCCATTTTATTATCATAAAATTATTTAACAAAATCTAAGACCACCCCTCCGGGTTTCCCCACTGGACGCGCCCCTAATGGCTATCATCTTCCAGGGCCCATCAAACAAGACAACCTGGGAACCTAACAAATGTCGGGAAGCGGTCGTATGCTTGTGGGAAAGTCAAGACCACACCCAGAATCTCCTAACCAGCGTAGTATAATAAATGCCCATATGGCCTGGGGTCTATATCCACCCTGCATTCATTAGCCAGGGGGCTTCACCACGCGCGCGCAACTTCCCTTATGATAGCGATTTAGGGAGGTGTGTAATCATAAATTAACATTTATGAAAACATTAATTTTTCCATTTTGAAAACATCCACTTTTACATTCTCAAAAACCATTTGTACTTATTCATTTAGTACCATATTTATAATATGCAATTCTTATTCTTAGTGTTATATTTTATTAATGACCTAAGACCCGAAGCGCTATTATCCTAAAACTAGCCTCCAAGAGTTCATAAATTTCATAAACTATTAAAGTGAGTCTCCCTCAAGGAGTATCTCCCAAAAGTCCCAACATTAACATTTTACCTCCAATTAATTTTTTTATTTTTTTTCGGTTAATCTCCTATATCATTCGGGCATTATCCTACCCAACTACCCCTCGGGGTAAGCCCAATTATCCTATTTTATCCTAGGACATTAGTCTACCCAAGACAAACCTCTAGGACTCCCCATGACTTCCCGAAGGAAGGTTACTAAACCTCGAACCTAAAAGAAAAGGGCTAAAATAAATGAGGAAAAATCTCACCTTTTCAGAAGGGGTCGATCGATCGACCCTTGGCCGTCGATCGATCGAAGGCTTCGATCGATCGATCCCCCAGGCTTGATCGATCGATCCTGGCGGACAACTTCTTCCCCGAGAAGCTGTTTCGGCCATTAACGAAACCTCCAAGCTTTTATTCGTCATTTCACCCAACCACAACAACAAATATTACTACAAAATCCTTTCTACACATCATGTAACTAAATTATTTACCTCAAATCAAATTTAAATCAAAGATTTAGGATTAAACACCAAAATCAACCAAAAACCCATTTATGGTTTAAACCTCCAAAACCTAACTATACATGAAGATTTATCACATTAAATCAATATCTAGCAAGTAAGAAACTTGCCTCGAGGTTGTAGTCTCTGATCCTCCTCCAGTAGCAACGGATTTTGGCCTCAAATCTCCATTTCTCTCTCTTTTCTCCATTTTTCTCCCAACTCTCTCTCTCTCTCTTCTCTCTCTCTCTCTCTTGGTTTCTAACATGAAAATGAGAAAATAAGAGGGGTGGGGGAACTTATACGGGTTCTAAAACATAATCCCCCTCTTTTAATTGTTAATACACCACTAAAATGACTCGTAACCACTTAATTGAGTCATAACCCCTTAAAAATGCCCGAATCTCAAAAATACAACTGGGCACTTATTTCGACTCTCTCGACTATCCTAAAAACAACCGCACCCCCTATTTTGACATTTGGAGTAACATGAACTATTTTTGTGTTCCAATTTCATTTTACTTTATTAATTTTACCCAACTTTAAATATAGGTCATAATCGTTGTTTTACATATAACGACGCAATAAAACACAATATAATGCTATTTACCTTCTCATAATGGTAAATAGACAAAACATAGTAAATATTATCCCTTAATATCACGGGAAATAATATTTACTCCAATTATCCCATCAGACAAAATAATATAAAATAGTCGCCCAAAAGTCTGGATTGTTACATACTCCCCCCTTAGAGGGGAATTTTGGCCTCAAAATTCAGGCGCAACGTATAACCATATAAAGGTATACTATACTAAACTATCGTTTTATCATTCTTAGCAAACCCCTCGGTAGTGCGGCGTTCTCATTGGACTCAGACTAAGGTCATCACTATTCGATCTCAGTCCATCTTCTTAGTGCTCCCACATAGCACCAAATCGTTCCCCATGAACTATCGATCCTACCTTTTCTACAACGGAACGAGATACCAACACATCTCGACACAAATTGCCTTTTTTCCCGAAACACGTTATACCCTTGCCAGGGAATAACTACACTAACTTACAATCACTCCACCCCAATACTACTTACTTCTATTCGCATTGGCATAACCCTTGAAAGTATGCGGCTCAATGAGCCCAATCATCAAAGAAATATTCTCGGGCCACTCCAAGCCCAAGAAATATATTGTCCGCTGGTTCCATTCCAACGAACAGGCAATTTCTCAGCCGACTACACTAGGCCACACCCACGGCACCATAATAATAGAAAACGACCCGAACTATTGTACGAAAATTCGACCCATAAAAGCTACTACTCCAAACCTACCTTGTTCCACCACTAGTCTCTTCACACTAGTAGGTGAATCGGTCAACCACGGATACGAACTCTCTTGCTATAGCATCCCCTCGGTTAAGCTCATTCCACTTGGCATTCCATGCCTTACTAATCTCTTCGACGGTTTTCTACTCGGTGCATCTACTACTCCCATTCACATTTCCTTAGCAAAAGGTGTAGGGATACAAATTTCCAATTGAGTCCATCTATAGTTTTGGCTCAATTCCGGACAAAAACATTTATTCATAGGATTGTATTTAATTGTAATATTCTCAAGCCTATGAAAAGTTTGTTGTAGACGTAGCGGCAAAGAGTATAAAGCTTCATCATCATGCCGGTTTCGTGCCTCGTTTATACGTTATCAAACGATAGTTCCATGCTCCCAAGGTATGAATGCCATTCTATATATATAGGAGCTTGGAACTTGTTTATTGGGTGTTAGGTTTATCTAAAACTGCGTTTTTATTTTCAGAAAGATTTCTAATTAAAACTTTAAATAAGTTTATAAAATTTTCTGGGCTAAAATTGAATTTTCCTACTTTCTGGTTTTTCGTTCGATAGAGTCATTCGAACGAGTTTGTCATTCGAACAAAAATGTCGTTCGAACGAACTTGCCAACGACTTCCCATTATGGCATACTGGAACTTCGTTCGAAATGTCGTTCGAACGAGAATATCGTTCTAACGATATTTCTAACGATCTTCTAACGAGTTCATACTGGAACTTCGTTAGAAGACTCGTTCGAACGAGATGTCGTTCGAACGAAATGTCGTTCGAACGAGTTTCCAGCGGGAACAGTTTTCTGGCAGTTTTGAGCAGTTTTCACCCACTTCCCCACTTGATTCTTAACCAACTATTTTCAGACTTTAATATGTGCGAGAATCACTTTTGTTGATTAATCTTTTTCATATCCTACTAACTCTTAGAAAGTGTTTTGAGAGTAAAATCAAAGAGGGAAAAAGATCATGTTTTGAGTGTGTGTTTTTTTTTCAAAGAGAGAAATATACACCACTCTAGTTTACACCCAAATTAGTTTCTTCCAAGTTCCCATATTCATATATCTTGCTTGGAGTTTGGCACTGGGTTCATCTCTTCCATTTAAAGAGAAGTTTTGGATTTTCTTCTACATCCCATAAAGAAAGAAGAAGAGGTTGTTGTGACATTACCCACTTGGAGAAAGGCTCCTTGCTCGGGTGACGGTGACCATATAAAGTTCGATCGGTCGATTTCGAGACCGCGGTGGAGCTCCAAGGTTATACGCTAGGAAGAGGTATCTACAAGAAGAAGCGTCAGGGCTTGAGAGGGATCGAGTCGTGTGTTGTAAGCCTTTCTGTCTTGTATTTGTAAATTCCATATCTAGTGGATTTGAGGCTAGGGCCGTCCGAGGTTGTTTCCCGTCTTGGGTTTTTCCTCGTACATCGCGGCGTAGTGTGATTGATTTATTCTTATCTTGCATAATGAATTAGAACTCATGCTTAGGGTAATTCAAGATAAAAATGGCTTTTAATTGTCACACTTAATTTAATTGGGTGCTAATTAAATTTGGATAATTGTTTATTTAATTCAAGCCATTTGCTAAAATTGGTTTGCCCAAATTCTAGAACTTGAATTAATTGGTTTAAGTAAAATTAATATTTGCTTGTGTTTAATTAATTTTCACTTGGGTTTAATTTGAATTTATTTAAGAAAATTAAAACTTGGTAATTCGTTTGTTTGTGAACCATCACACTTCTTTACGCTTTCGCATCTTGATATATATATAAAAGGAAATAATATTTTAATTGAGAAAATTAAAAATCGAGGGCCTATCATTCTACAAATTGGTATCAGAGCCAAAGCGATAAATTATTTCGTTAAAAATCCTTTAAATAATTTTTGGCCAAAATGGAATTTTCCCCATTTTCTAAATTTCCTATTTTCGATGGTTCTAACTACGCGTATTGGAAAGCACGAATGAAATCGGCACTAAAATCTATCGATGAGAGGGTTTGGATGTCTATTGTTAACGGGTGGTCTCCACCAATTCATTTAGTTGAAAATGAATGTGTTCCCAAACCGGTCGATAGATGGACTGAGAATGAGTTTAAACTTTCTAATTTTAATTCCCGAGGTTTAAATGTCTTGTTTAGCGCGGTCACACCGGATGAATTCTGACGAATTATTACATGTGAAACCGCTAAAGAAGCTTGGGGTATTTTACAACTAACTCATGAAGGAACTAGTGTCGTTAAAGCTTCTAAACTCCAAAACCTCACCACTCAATTTGAAACTATCAAAATGAACGATAATAAAACTTTTGATGAATTTTATGCTAGACTTTCCGATATTGTCAATTCATCTTTTAATTTGGGAGAGAAAATACCCGACAACCGAGTTGTAAAGAAAATTTTAAGGTCCCTACCCGATAGATTTATTCCAAAAATGACCGTTTTAAATTCTTTACCAACTTTAGCCTCTACGAAATTAGAAGAGCTTGTAGGAGATTTATAAACCTATGAACTAGACATGTTTCCCTCTAAAACTGAAAAGAAAATTAAAAAGGGCGTTGCTTTAAAAGCCCGAAAAGAGGCCAAACAAGTAGTAGAGAGCGAGAGTGATAGTGACTCGAAAGACATGGCTTTGTTTGCTCGTAAATTTAGAAAATTTCTTAAATTTAACAAAGATAAATTTAAAAATGATTTTAAGAAATTTGAAACTCCTAAGTATGACAAAACCGAGAACATCCCTAAACCTATCATTGAAAATTTAAATAGGGACGAGTCTAATAGGTGTTTTGGTTGTGAGGATTATGGCCATAGGGCTTCTGAATGCCCCACTAAACTAAGAAAGAGGGTAAACAACCCATTGCATATAATGCGACCCTTAGTGATAGTGATAAGGAAGAGGGACCCGATCCCCCCACTAAGACTAATTTTGTGGCTTTTATGGCTAGTCATGTGAGTGATAGTGAGAACTCATCGATTGATGAAACTTTAACACATGACACTTCCAAGGTCATAGTTTATGATTCTCTTGTTTTTTATGATAGTGAGAGTGGAGAAGAAAGAGAGATTGAAAATTAAGAAGAGGTTAATGTGAGTGAACATCAAAATGCTTTTCAAGAATTATATAAAGAATCTATTAAATTGAAAAAAGCAAATTTGAAGTTAGAAGCTAGTTTGAAAGAACGTGTCAAGGTCATTGATAATAGTATGTTGGTTGAAGACCTTAGGACATGAGAGAAAGCTCTTCTAGAGAAGCTTGAATATATAGAAGGTGAGAGAGATAGCCTTAAAGGTTTAATGGAATCCTTGAAAAAAGATCTTCTTGCTTTTAAAGAGCGAAATGTTTTATTAGAGTCTAACATTTTAGAATTACAAAATAAATTAAAAGACTCTAGTAATGTCAAATTAGATTTGGAGTGTCATTCGAAAAAAATTAGATAAAATATTAGGAACGGTCCAAATTAAAAATGACACTTGCGGTTTAGGCTTCAATACTTGTAATGAGTCTACTCATAAAGCCAAGACCAATGTTTTAGGAGAATCTACTAGGAATGCATTTAGAGATCACTCCTCAGGTAAATCTTTTCGACATGTTTTTACTTGTACACATTGTGGTCGAAAAGGTCATCTTAAGAAATTTTGTTTTGATCTTAAACGAATTCCTAGAAAATCCCAACGTAATGCAACCAATGTATTTAAAATTCCTACACCCCAAGATAGTTACTCTTCATTAATTTGGGTTAGGAAATCTGACTTAGTTGCCTTGCAAAATAGGGTTTTTGATTCTCATTTACTATCACATGCTTCCTCCATTGCTAAATCTAATGGATAAATGTGTTAGTTGTTTGCATACTTTATCTTTTTTACTTCATGCTATATTCACATGCTAAATGTATGCTTGTTTAATCATTTTCTAGTCTATACTCCATGCTTATCACATGCTAGAATTATGATTTTTGTTTATCTTTTGTATTATATTTCCTTCATTTTGTTTGCATTAAATAAAAAAATACAAAAAGATTTTTGTTTATCATTTGGATTTTATCTCTTGGTAATTCAAACTTAATGAAAAATTCAAATGATTTTTGTTTGTCTTTTGAGTATATATATTTTTTATTTTTGGTTAAAAATTTCAAAAACTCAAAAAGATTTTATTTTGTGTGTAGTTTAGTTTGACACACTTTAAGTGGCATATACTTGTGTTTGAATCCCTCCTTTAACGCTCCCATGTGGCTAGAACTTTTGGTTTAGATTGTCAATCCTTAAAATGTTCTTTACCATATTTTTATGGAGTAGTTGGATTTTGTGTTGGTTAAATGGATTCTATTTTTATATGCCTCTATTCCCACATGCACGAGCTCTTTTGAAATTTTAACTTCAAATGTATATTTGAGCTATGTGAGGTGTTTTCCTTCCAATCTTGTCATCTACATATTTGTGACTTAGGAGGACTAGTGCATGTCAAAATCCGTTGCACGTGAGATTTGTGTGAAAAATGAAAACATGATAAATAAAAATGTACACGGGGAAGGGCTCCGAAAGGACTAAGTGATCCTTTGCGATTGTAAGCCACCGTTTTTTAATGGACCTAAAAGATATACGTGGTCCAAAGGCCTAAAAACAGAAAATATGGCATTAAAAAGATAAATAATTTGCCAAGGCCTATGTTTAATTGATAGATTCATTCAAAATCAATATAAATGCTTATGGAGGGAGAATTGGATGGTATATCAACGGTTTGCACAATGTCCATTATCCTAGTTGCGTATTTCATGTCATGACTCTATTGGTTTGTAGAATCATCAATATGCTAGGCTTGTATGCATTGTGTATGTTTGTTCATTGAGTTCAATTTATATTGGCACATGAGGTTATATTCAAATGTGATGAAGTTTGCAACCAATTGAGAACTCCGTGAACATGTTTTAAGTGATTGGGTCTAAATTTAATTATTACTAGTTCACACCCCAACACTTCCGTTTCCATATGACACATTTTTGCCATACGAGTGTGCAAACTTATTGTATTTTGCGTCATGTGTGTGTTTATATCTATATATATTTATATATATATATGTGCGTGTGCATTATTGATATATTTCTAGTACATATATATATGGTATTTTGTTTTGCCTTTGCCTTGCTTTCTAGTCCTTCTATGCGTATACTTTAGTTTTGGTATCTATCTTGGATTAGTTACGTTTTTGTTGCCCATATGCTTTCATGTCTTATCACTTTAAGCTTCAACATGCTTTTATAGTTGTTCTTTATCCTTTGCCTATTCCTGAACAAAAAGGGGGAGAATGATAGGGGGAGAAAATGGTATCTTATCCTATTATAATCTTATCTAAGTTTAGGAGATTTAACTTAGGGGGAGTAGCTAACTTCTTGGGTTGATCATTTTGATAAAGGGGAGAATTAATTTTGGGGGAGTATTTATTTTAATTGCTTTAAATACTTTGATATTCCCTATGCATTTGATGAGTTTGCATAAGTGTGCAGGAATTCTTCTAAAGCGGCATCGTTCAATGGCAAAGCGTTTCATCCTTGGGTTGAGTCAAGTTTGGGTGGGTTATGTTTTGAGTCTAGTGAGCTTGAAGGCCCTTTAGGATTTTTATTTATTTTTTGTCCCGGAATAGCCAAAGGGGGAGATTTGTAAGGACACAAATTTCCAATTGAGTCCATCTATAGTTTTGGCTCAATTCCGGACAAAAATATTTATTCATAGGATTGTATTTAATTGTAATATTCTCAAGCCTATGAAAAGTTTGTTGTAGACGTAGCGGCAAAGAGTATAAAGCTTCATCATCATGCTGGTTTCGTGCCTCGTTTATACGTCATCAAACCATAGTTCCATGCTCCCAAGGTATGAATTCAATTCTATATATATAGTATCTTGGAACTTGTTTATTGGGTGTTAGGTTTATCTAAAACTACATTTTTATTTTCAGAAAGATTTCTAATTAAAACTTTAAATAAGTTTATAAAGTTTTCTGGTCTAAAATTGAATTTTCCTACTTTCTGGTTTTTCGTTCGATAGAGTCTTTCGAACGAGTTTGTCGTTCGAACGAAAATGTCGTTCGAACGAACTTGCCAATGACTTCCCATTATGGCATACTGGAACTTCGTTCGAAATGTCGTTCGAACGAGATTGTCGTTCTAACGAGATTTCTAACGATCTTCTAACGAGTTCATACTGGAACTTCGTTAGAAGACTCGTTCGAACGAGATGTTGTTCGAACGAAATGTCGTTCGAACGAGTTTCCAAAGGGAACAGTTTTCTGGTAGTTTTGAGCAGTTTTCACCCACTTCCCCACTTGATTCTTAACCAACTATTTTCAGACTTTAATATGTGCGGGAATCAATTTTGTTGATTAATCTTTTTCATATCCTACTAACTCCTAGAAAGCGTTTTGAGAGTAAAATCAAAGAGGGAAAAAGATCATGTTTTGAGTGTATTTTTTTTTTATCAAAGAGAAAAATATACACCACTCTAGTTTACACCCAAATTAGTTTCTTCCAAGTTCCCATATTCATATATATTGCTTGGAGTTTGGCACCGGGTTCATCTCTTTCGTTCAAAGACAAGTTTCGGGTTTTCTTCTACATCCCATAAAGAAAGAAGAAGAGGTTGTTGTGACATTACCCACTTGGAGAAAGGCTCCTTGCTCGGGTGACGGTGACCATGTAAAGTCTGATTGGTGGATTTCGAGACCGCGGTGGAGCTCCAAGGTTATCCGCTAGGAAGAGGTATCTACAAGAAGAAGCGTCGGGGCTTGAGAGGGATCGAGTCGTGTGTTGTAAGCCTTTTTGTCTTGTATTTGTAAATTCCGTATCTAGTGGATTTGAGGCTAGGGCCGTCCGAGGTTGTTTCACATCTTGCGTTTTTCCTAGTACATCGCGGCGGCGTAGTGTGATTGATTTATTTTTATCTTGCATAATGAATTAGAACTCATGCTTAGGGTGATTTAAGATAAAAATGGCTTTTAATTGCCACACTTAATTTAATTGGGTGCTAATTAAATTTGGATAATTGTTTATTTAATTCAAGTCAATTGCTAAAATTGGTTTGCCCAAATTCTAGGACTTGAATTAATTGGTTTAAGTAAAATTAATATTTGCTTGTGTTTAATTAATTTTCACTTGGGTTTAATTTGAATTTATTTAAGAAAATTAAAACTTGGTAATTCGTTTGTTTGCGAACCACCACACTTCTTTACGCTTCCGCATCTTGATATATATATAAAAGAAAATAATATTTTAATTGAGAAAATTAAAAATCGGGGGCCTATCATTCTACAAAGGGGAATATTCAATCGATAGTCCTTCATAAAATCCAACTTCTTGCTCGTGAAAAGACCAAATTCCTGCCCAGGAAGTAGTGCCTCCATTCTTTAAGGCAAATACTACCGCTATGAACTCTATATCCAACGGGGAATAATACTTCTCACAGAATATAAGTTTGTGAGATGCATAAGCAATGGGTCCATACTTCAGTATTAATACTTCTCGTTCCTGGCAGAGACTCGTTCGTTAAATCCACTCTCGATCTTAACAACATGAGTGCAGGAGTGAAAGTCAGCTCATCCTTCAACTCCTCCAAAAGTTAGGTTACCGACGTAACGCTCTATCTAAGAGAGGCCCCACCATCTATGGCCTAACGTTCTGAATCACTCGAGATCCTATACTTCTCATTCTAGGGACCAAATCCTACTTAGAGTTAACCCACAAACCTATTGTGGTCAACTCCCTACCACCTTCCTAAAATAACGTCACATGCCCCAAGGGCCTAGCGTCCTAAGAATCCTAAAGTCGATATATATTCTATCTAAGTCGTATAGGTGTTATCCTAATTATATCCCAGTATACATACATACATCTTTTTAAATGGCCTTCTAATTAAGGCATAACCATAAATTTCAATCCAACTTTCTTATTCAAGTTTACCCCACATCGATCAGAGGGAAAGACTATTACAATGCTCATATCTCGCACTTTAACTCAGCCCTTAATCACTCAATTACGTGATTCTCGGCTAAACCTTCCAACCCAGCACTCAACCATAAAAAGAAAGTAAAGAAAGAAAAATAAATATAGCATCTCTCCACTCCCAATGTCATTAAGGTTCATGCGCGGAGTGTCTCGTAAAGCGAAATCCAAGTAAGGAACCCCTCCTACACAATCCCCTTAACTTGTTGGTCGTGGAGATAAGGCAATATCATACACAAATAATGCAAGCAAATAATAAAACAAAACAAACAAAGCAAAACAAATAAGAATGAAAACCAGCTACATACAGTAAACCACCTCTATAAAGTCTCAACCTTTATCCAGGGGAGATATTATAGAACAACTAGTCCTTCTCTAGAAATAGAAATAGGATAGCCTCGTGATTTATTCGCTTGTTATCGCACCATCCAATCCATGGATATTCCCACCCGTATAACACATACAATACGAGTAGTACATAACACACATGTATATATAAATTGCCAATACCCGATTTATAACGAGTGAGGAAAATATAGAACTTCCCTTCTACGGAAGCCATGTAACTACACCGATAGTGCCACAAACTCAATATACACACCCGAATCTAGGGTAAGTACATTACTACTCCATCTTATCATAGGAATTCACCACCCATAACTAAGGTGGAATTCCCACAAACATCCTTGCCAATCACCCTGGCCACTACCAATGGTTCCTATACTCAATGTTCTAGTCTTAGCCGAACCAAGCTACTTCCAGCTATACCCCAACTAGGCACCCTATTCTTCTCGGTCGTCTTCAATCGACAAGATCAAAATGCGTAGTTCCCTTAGCTTTTTTTCAGTAAAGAGAATATTCTACCAGCCTCCCCGGCCTTAGTTCAATGAGTCTTCCCCGGATGGATGTCCACCGTTGGGGTCTCACGAACACTACTTCTCCAAAAGTGTTAGTAACACTTACTTGTGAGCCTATCATTTCCATTAAAAGTCTCTCTCTCTTCCTTGTACCAACCTTATTTCGGTGCACAGTTTCCTTAACCGTAACACCCTTTATTCACAGTCGGCCTCTAACCGAACTCCAAATGAATATTTGAGAATCTACTTTCTCATTATTCCAGACATCCCTGAGAAACTCGCTGTTGAAAATATCTAACGGTTTTCTCTATGGGCAAAACTTTCCACTCCACCAAAATAAGGCGACTACCATATCCTCCACTTCAATCTCACTCCAGTAGGTGAAAGATTTTCCTTCAATCTTCGCACCCGGGCACTTCTATACCCCTCTCTAGGCCAAAACTCTCGGGCCTTATACTTCCACCGAACGAGGTTACACTTCCTCTATCCAATCGAACTTCAACATATGGTCCTTATCAAGGACCCCTCGACTTCAAATTAGCGTTGCTTGAAATCATAAACTTAGTACCACTCTCTTCTTGCAGTGATACATGAAAAGCGACCTTCAAAACGGTCCTTATCCCCGACTACAGCCTACAGTTCTTAGTAATCCCGCCTCGTGACGCCTTCACAATGGCCTTCCATGATGCCCTTCATCTAACGACTTACGAATCTCACACGAACGAGCAAGGGATTTTCGGGGTTCTCATATCATAGCAGGAGAACGAAATCTCACAGGAGAAATCAATGATCTTAATCCTAAGGCTCTATATCAAATCAAAAGGAACTCAGAAGACGTAATATGCCCGCACAGATTCCTAAGGACTCTAGAACCAAATGCTCTGATACCATCTGTGACAACCCGCGTACTAAAATAATAGGTGGCCAACCCAATACTCTAATAATCACAGGAATCATAGATGGTCCATTCTCAGCATCACTGTCGATTAAAATAATAGTACGAGATAACCACCAATCATTTTAGAAAACGGACTATCATAAAAAAAAATTTGCAAGTAAAAGAAAAACACTTCGACAATCCCATTTGTAAAAACGGTGGATATCAAAAATAAACGAATAAAAAATGACAATATTATAAATAATCACCGAATAAGCTGTCGGTGAACAGATCAATACAAATAGTAACACTGAGTATTACAATTTAATATCATAGTAATAATAAATGAATGAAACGCTTGGGTAACACGCCCGAATAAATAAACTGAACAGAACTAGAGTACAATGCGAAGAAGCATCTAATACAAATAACCTACAACATTCTAAAATATGTTGTAGCTCCATGACAACCGGAATGGAATGCCAATACGGGTGTCCTCACGGTAGAGCACCTGAACGGACAAAGAGTTGCATGCACAATAAAGAAATATATACGGGTCAGGGCCCGATTTGATATGATTACCATGTGACTAAAATGCATGACAGTTAAGTGAGTAATTATCTCCCAATTAACATAATAATTCTCACCTCTCAATCTAAAGGCACACCCTAGCGCAATATCATGAGGCGCTCTACTTAACCCAAGTACTAAGGGCTAACTTCTCCCCAGTCACAACACTATGCCCTGTTCGTGCGTGGGGTGTCTCGCAAAGCGAAATCCAGACAAGGAACTCCCCCCCCCCCCCCCGATACACTACTACTTAGGCTAGGTTAATCATCGAGATCTCAGACCCTCACCACGTAATAGATATATATATATGTGTATGAATGCATATGCATATGCATGGGAGGTAACATCTACAACTACTCAAGGGGATATAAATAAATTCATTCATCATCTAAAGGCACAATTCCTATTTTCTTTAGGAAATACATATATGGTAAATTCATTTTATCAAATCTCATTTCAATAATTTCTCTACCAATTTTATTTCCTTTCTTCCATCAAGGAAAAATACATTTTTAAAGCAAGTTTTATTATCATAAAAATTCTTTACCTTTTTATAAAATCCCACTTCCCTTCTTCCATCCAGGAAGTGTAATTAAAAGTCATTTTTATTATCATCAAAATACTTTTGCATACCATGTGCTTCCATCTCCCTTCTTCAATCCGAGAAATGTATTCGAAGCCAATATATTTAACCCATTTCCCTTCTTCCATCCAAGAAATGTAAATAAAGCCATTTTATTATCATAAAATTATTTAATAAAATCTAAGACCGCCCCTCTGGGTTTCCCCACTGGACGCGCCCCTAATGGCTATCATCTTCCAGGGCCCATCAAACAAGACAACCTGGGAACCTAACAAACGTCAGGAAGCGGTCGTATGCCTATGGGAAAGTCAAGACCACACCTAGAATCTCCTAACCAGCGTAGTATAATAAACGCCCATATGGCCTTGGGACTATATCCACCCTGCATTCATTAGCCAGGGGACTTCACCACGCGCGCGCAACTTCCTTTATGATAGCGATTTAGGGAGGTGTGTAATCATAAATTAACATTTATGAAAACAGTAATTCTTCCATTTTGAAAACATCCATTTTTACATTCTCAAAAACCATTTGTACTTATTCATTTAGTACCATATTTATAATATGCAATTCTTATTCTTAGTGTCATATTTTATTAATGACCTAAGACCCGAAGCGCTATTATTCTCAAACTAGCATCCAAGAGTTCATAAAATTTCATAAACTATTAAAGTGAGTCTCCCTCAAGGAGTATCTCCCAAAAATCCCAACATTAACATTTTATCTCCAATTTTTTTTTTTCGGTTAATCTCCTATATCATTCGGGCATTAACCTACCCAACTACCCCTCGGGGTAAGCCCAATTATCCTATTTTATCCTAGGATATTAGTCTACCCAAGACAAACCTCTAGGACTCCCCATGACTTCCCAAAGGAAGGTTCCTAAACCTCGAACCTAAAAGAAAAGGGCTAAAATAAACTAGAAAAAATCTCACCTTTTCAGAAGGGGTCGATCGATCGACCCTTGGCCGTTGATCGATCGAAGGCTTCAATCGATCGATCCCCTAGGCTCGATCGATCGATCCTGGCGGATAACTTCTTCCCCGAGAAGCTGTTTCGGCCATTAACGAAACCTCCAAGCTTTTATTCATCATTTCACCCAACCACAACAACAAATATTACTACAAAATCCTTTCTACACATCATGTAACTAATTTATTTACCTCAAATCAAATTTAAATCAAAGATTTAGGATTAAACACCAAAATCAACAAAAAACCCATTTATGGTTTAAACCTCCAAAACCTAACTATACATGCAGATTTATCACATTAAATCAATATCTAGCAAGTAAGAAACTTGACTCGAGGTTGTAGTCTCTGATCCTCCTCCAATAGCAACGGATTTTGGCCTCAAATCTCCATTTCTCTCTCTTTTCTCTTTTTTTCTCCCAACTCTCTCTCTCTCTCTCTCTCTTCTCTCTCTCTCTCTTAGTTTCTAACATGAAAATGAGAAAATGAGAGGGGTGGGGGAACTTATACGGGTTCTAAAACATAATTCCCCTCTTTTAATTGTTAGTACACCACTAAAATGACTCGTAACCAATTAATTGAGTCATAACCCCTTAAAAATGCCCGAATCTCAAAAATACAACTGGGCACTTATTTCGACTCTCTCGACTATCCTAAAAACAACCGCACCCCCTATTTTGATATTTGGAGTAACGTGAACTTTTTTTGTGTTCCAATTTCATTTTACTTTATTAATTTTACCCAACTTTAAATATAGGTCATAACCGTCGTCTTACATATAACGACGCAATAAAACACAATATAATGCTATTTACCTTGTCATAATGGTAAATAGACAAAACATAGTATATATTATCCCTTAATATCACGGGAAATAATATTTACTCCAACTTTCCCTATTTTATAAAGTTATCCCATTAGGCAAAATAATATAAAATAGTCGCCCAAAAGTCTGGGTTGTTACATATACAAGGCAGCCAGTCTGTGGAGAGTTTCTTGATCTTTCTTGTCAGAGCCTTGGGGATACCTACCATGTTTAAGGAGGTGCCAAATATCATAGTACCAGTAGTCGGCCATTTCAAGATTTTCCTCTGAGACGAGCTCAATATGGTAATAGTGGGTTGGTTTGTCTTTATTTTGGACTAGGAAGGGGACCTTTGTTATTCCTTTGGGCATATCAACTATGGAGGCTAAGGTATCAAGGGCATCAGGTAGGTTGTTCTTTTCTCAAGGCATGTAGTGGAAGGTAATATCTTGGAATTGAAAGGCTACATCTTCTAACTGGGTATGGAAGGGTAAGAGTTTCTCATCGCCGACTTTATGTTTTCTAAGCACTCAGCCAATGATGAGGGATGAGTCCCTATAAACATCCACGTATTGAATTCCTTTCTTGAGAGTGACTTTGAGGCTTACAATACACGCCCCATTTTCAGTCATGTTGTTGGTATAGGGTAAATCCAGCTTGATGGCAATAGGAGTGTGAGAGTCATCAGGGGCAATTAGGAGAATCACAATGCCATACCCCTTAATAGATTCGAGAGAGTTATGACTCAATTATTGGGAAGAGTTTCTAGGAGACCATGACTATCGAGATGCGAATGTATATGGCCGAACACACCCACAGGCGGATGAGTAAACTGAGAGTTTTAGTGTGTATTGCGAAATACATTATATTTGCAAGTATTGGAAGTTTTAGAGTAATATCTTCCACCGATGGAGTTAGTGTACGACAACTCCCCTTAGCTCAATATCGATACGACTCCAATTGAGGCATCATATGAAAAATCTTGTCATCCTTGTGGTTATTAGTTAGAGGTGGAGGACCATGAGCTACTAGGGCTAGAGGAATTTAGGGCCCATTAACCAGGATTGAAATGATTTGGAGTCGCATTGTTGCATGTTGGTGCCAAGTGATGTGGGATCTTTTTCTATTATTGTTAATATGGAACTGGGAGCTTAAAGGCTTGGGTTCCATAGTCCGTTGCTGAGGCAGTTTGGCACAAATGTGTTAACATGGATAGTACATATTGTGTGTAAAGTATACCGTATAAACAAGAATAAACTACTGATGCGATATGGTAGTAAGACGAATTCGTATATTTCTAAATACTGATTAATCTTCTAGTGCGAGTAGTAGGACGATAGATAGTAATTATCTAAAATTTAATTAGTGAAACTTAAATGGTAAGCCTTGGAGAGTAAATTTATAACATCAGTGCGTTGTATATTATTATGGGTATTCGATAATGTACTGTATGCGGGGTATAGCATAGATTACATGAGATGTGAGGTAAATACCCAGAGTTGTCCTTACCAGAAATGCCTTACTTTTCGAATTTCGGGACGAAATTCCGTTATTAGGGGGAATTATGTAACACCCCGTATTTTTTAGCATTTAAATAATTATGTAATTTATAATTATTGTTGGATTAATTGAATTAAAATGTGAGATTTAATTGTTAATCAATCCGGATTAAAATAGATAGATATTAACTAGCGTGCTAGTGTTAATACTTATTGATTAAATATTACTGAGTGAATAAGTAATATGGAATTATTGAATTTGATAAATTGTCGGGAATGAGAAATGCGACATTTGGTAATTTAAGTCGGACACGCGTGTGAGTCGTGTCAGGGCTAATTAATTTAAATAAGAAGAGAAATTATTTTTATAAACTCGTATGGTCATTCTGAGTGCGCCGTTGAGTCCGGGAGGATTGAGATAGTCAGAAAACTTTACCCGCTTATTTTATTTGGACTCCGAGATTTTTTAGGCCAAGCCGGCACCCCGTAGGGGTAATTTTGTGATTTGGGTCTTTGGAGAATTAAAATGGATGAAAATCAGTAATTAAATAGAAAAGTTACATGGGTGAGAGGTTACGTATCGGTTTCTAAACCTAAGTCAGAGAGAGGGAAAACCTAAGAGGGAGAAGAAGAACTCCATAGGTGTTCTTAGAGAAAGACTTAAGCTTTCACACCAATAGTTCCACCAACGCATAGATTGGAAAATGAGGAACGCACCAGTACCAACATCATCAACGGATCAGGCCTTTAAATTTGAGGTAAGTATTTATTAATTGCTTTCCTTTAGCAACAATCATGTTCATGTCAGTGTAGGCAAATTTGATAATGAATTTCATTGAAATTGGGTGAAAAAATGGATAAGTAGTTTATGATTATGCACAGAAGGTTAAGTAGTTAACTCCTTCATGTATGTAAGAGGATATAATACGAAATTAGAGTACAAATTGACGAACAAATCTTAGTTAATTAAGTTCTTATACGAAAAATTGGAAAACTAGGGTTCTTATGATATAAATTGGGATTTTCTTTTTACCTTATAATTTATAACCATTGAATGATCCTAGGATGTTCAAAATTGTGTAAACATGTTGGGTTATCCATCAAAATAGTTCCATTGAATATTGGGTATGCACTATGAGGTTTTGGGTCCAAAAATGGTAAAAACGTAATTGTTGAAGAACTTGTCAGACATAACAGAACCGGTTCCTTTTTCTAATAGGATCGGTTCCTTTTTCCGCTTGGATCGGTTCCTTTTTCTGATAGAATCGGTTCGTTTTCTGATAGGATAGATTCGTTTTATTTTAGTAGGATCGATTCGATTTCTGGAGGATGGGTTCGGTTCGTTTTTCTGCAGACTTTCAGTGCTGCTGTAGAACTTTGGAGAAACCTTTATAATCTTAAATTGTGAGATATGAGGAGAAAATACCCTGGACCTGTAGAGTATCGGGACCGTATCTACTGTTTTGATATATAAATATAGTGGTACCTTTCGAGTGAGGAGCAATACTCTACTTAGATTATTTGGGATAAAGTAAATATACTATACGTAGTAGTGAGAGAATAATCCGTATGGAATATATATGATTAGGTTGGGTAGATACCTAATGGATTTTAATAGGATGTGTGGATACCTATTATATGCTTAATATTATGTGTATGACATACGTAGCTGCTTGCTATCGCGTTAGGTTGTGTAGAGACAGTCTTATCCTGGGTCACCTTTGGGTGGATATTTGACTTGTATCTTAGAACATAGGACTATGAAGACTTATTTGTAAGTTGATAAGTCAGCTGACTATGGGAGCGTGGGTATGTGCGCGACCCATAGGTATGTGAACTATGTTCACCTCCACTATGTGTGATTTCTGTATATGGTCCGTGGGACACTTCCGAACCGATAGTCCTTATTTGAGTATGAGATATACCGGAACATGATAGCAGAGTATACAATGCACTACATGTTTAGCCTTGGGGTGTTGTATTAGTATATGTATATTATAGTGGTGAATATATATATATACATACTTGTGTTATTTCTATTGTGAGATAACTCTAGGTTATTATGATAGTACAATCTTAAGTAATGTAAGCTGTGAATACTTAACTTAGTGTGATAACACTTAACCGAATTAATAAATGATGATATTTATAATGTGGAAGCTGGGAATTTCAGGTTTCTACCACGAGGTATGACTAGAAGTATAAGTCCTTACCTAGTTAGAAGGGTTACGGATGGCTAGGTTAGAATAGATGTACGTTGGGCCTGCACAATAGACGAGAGGTGAGGATCTCATGTGAGAGTTCAAAATCACATGCATTTGATATTTTCTTTATTACAAATTTTAAATACTTGCTAGAACAAATATTTTTACACATCGGGCTCTGACCCGTCTCTTGCATCTCTTTTCTCTCTTGCTATATATATGTATTATATCAGGTGCTCATCCACAGGGACACCAGACTTAGAGACTTGAATTGCTTGGCGTGATGCAGCTATTGTAGAAGCTGTAGGTCTTTGCATTAGACGCCTCTATCATTTCACTTAGTTTTATCTAGACTTTTCATTTAAGGCATGTCTCGCCCACTCCTTAAACTTTTTTATCAGATATTGTATTTAGTTTTCTTTCCAGTCATTTCAGTCGAATTTATTTTACTTTGGTTCTTTGTTTAGAGTTTTGAACTGGAAATGTTTTATGCAGTCTTATTTATTTCAGTACGTGATTCAGATTCGGTATTTATTTTATTCAGTTGTGTGGTGAATGGATTATATTTAAATTCTTGGACTTTATAAATAAATGATTTTGGTTACAATTTAAAAACGAAAATTAATATCTTGACACTAGATTAATTAATTATTAGGTGGTTAATAAGGTTGTTATGTTTTCGACAGTGATGCTAAGAATGAACCAACCGAACATTCTATTTTAAATTTTATAAAGGACTGATCACCCGGTATTTAATTGTGTGAGGTGTCACACTTCGATGCCGTCCTCTCGAGGCGGCGACATGTTCTTTTGTCTGTTTTGAGCAAAATAAATTGGCGACTCTATCTCCTTACTTTTACCCCACATCGACGACGGCCGAAGCATCCCCGATCGGGACACAGGACCTCTTCGAGACGCCCAGCTCGGATCGGGATGGCCGAAAGATAATATATAAAATAAGTTTAGTGAAAGTTGTGCTAATGGAATGTGAGACGTAGTTTTTGTGAGACATAGTTTTGCTTTGTAAGTCTCTATCTTATGATGGATGCAATATTTTTAAACATACTTTTGCTTTGAAAGTTATCCTTATCTTGTGACAGATTGTTGTTTATTTTAATTCAATGATTGAGTTTTGAGCGATATATTATTTTCCACGAAGTCGAACCCACCTACTTCAAGCAAATTTCCGAAGAGATGCACCTTTTTCGACAACTTTCGTAGTCCATAGGGAGGCCGAGTTTACTTTTTTTGAGTTTGGGGTGTGTTTGAAATTACTGGATTAGTGAGCAGTGTTAGAAGTGTGTGGTATATGTTAACGTCGAGGTTCTAGGAGAAGGTGGTGTTGCGTTGGGAGTTTTGCATAGATAGAGGGAGATAATCTATAAATTCCAAATTTTATTCATATATACAGATATTTACAAAATTTCTTATCACATATGTATTGACCAAATTATCCCACCTACGCATTGCACATCTCAAGAATTATGTTAAAATTTTGAGGGCTATTTGCGTTTTTGGCATCGTTTTTCTTATTTATTATTGGTCGAGTGCCAATTTTTTTAGTATTATTGGTTGACTATCATTTCTAACATATGTCGTTAGAAATGATCTCCCCCCCCCCCCCCCCTCATTATATATATTCTCAAAAATTAAAAATCACAAAAATCCACTCTTTTATTTGTAAAAAAAAATAAAAATAAAAAAGTTGTAAAAAGATCTTATAAAAAAGTTGGAAAAATATCTTATAAAAAAGTTATAAAAAATGGTTGAAATAAAAGTGATTTTTATTTATACAAAACAAGATTTTTATATTAAAAAATACATATTTTTCATTTATATATAAAAAATTCAGTCTTTTAAAAAAACATCTTTGATTTATAAAAGAATGTAAAATAAAAAAAGTTATAAAAATATTTTTATAAAAAAAAGTTATAAAAAGTTATTTAAGATAAAAGTCAATTTTTTATTGACCATTTTTTTTTATATAAAAATTCTTTATAAGTGTTGATACAAAATTTTACCCAATTATGTGGACCAATCAGAAATAGACACGTGTCATCCACTATGGCAATAATCCTAGTCAGCAAAGAGTAACTGCCGACCAAGGCCTGGAAGCCCGACCATCATACTAGGATACCGACCAACACCAAGAAGCCCGACTAACACTGTCAATAAAACGCCAACAGTCATATGCATTACGAACAATATGTACTGATGTAAATGCCTAATTTATAAAGGCATTCCATCCTTTGTCATTCCAACTCTTGATCGCCTAGTGGATTATAAAAACATTATAACCCCTACAATAAAAAGGATCGGAATACAATCCAAGTGAAAAATAGTCAATGCAAGACAATGGACGTAGGCTATTCCTTTCAGCCAAACCACTTTAAAAATCTTACTTGTCTCTTTTATTTACTTATTTATCTGTGATCAAATAATTAGATTTATTCTAATTTTTTGCATCAATAGATTCGCGTCGTCTATGGGAACGTGTTTCTAATATTTCACTCATCTATTTCAAACCTGACTGATATTCCTGAGTCAAGTACCAGGCATGATGGCATCCCGCTTGTTCCTTCAGCTCCACCAACTAATAATGATTTGATTGGAATATTTGCTAGTCTCGCCAGAGGACAAGAGGCTATGCAAGATACCATAAGGTAGTTAGCACACACCCTGCAAGCCATGACACCTTCCTTATCTGCTCGTGGAAATATGCCACCACCGCCTCCAAGAAGCAGTAGACATAGCCAATTCCGGACTACTAGAGATACTTCCTATCGCCCATGAGTAAGTTCTTTGCTCAGAACATGGGAGCCCTATGACGAACAGTCTTTTACTCCTGAAAGATTAAGTGCCTTAGAAAGGCTAAGTCGAGAATCTACCTTTGATCGTTTAGGACCCAGGGGGAATAAAAATGTTCCCAAGGCATTGTTGAGAAATACTCGACGACCAACTAATCAACGTGAGGGCTCAGCCCAATCTAGATTAGATGCTCGACGAACTACTCGTGCCGATCATCATTAGTTCAGTACAAACGATTGATCGGAATGAAAGAGCTGCAACACATAGATCTGACTCTGGTAATAATGGATGGAACGTTCCATCCAGCGATTGGAAGATAGATTGAGAGAAATGGCTAAGTCCAAGAACCCTTTGCAGAGAAGCTTTGTAAAGGGATCTCCTTTCGTACAAGCTATTGTGGATTTTTCCACACCTTCAAAGTTTAAATCTCCTGTAGTTAATTCCAAATATGATGGGAAAAATAATATCGTCCTTCATATAGAGAAGGATCAAGAAGCAGCTAACATCTATGTCGTCCCTAACGAAATGATATATAGGACATTCTCAAGAATAATTACAGGACCCGCTCAGATCTGGTATAACAGTCTTCCACGGGGGCAGATTTTTAGTTTTCATCAGCTTACGGAGATATTCATTGGTAACTTCTGCTTTGGAGCTAAACCAGTGAAACGAGTAGCTCATTTTCTCAGTGTAAGGCAAAAAGTGAGAGACAGTACCCAAGATTACATCACTCATTTCAACAATGAAAAGTTAGAAGTCATTGATTATGAGGAAAAAATAGCCATTACAACCCTTATGAGTGGGTTTCTCCCCGAAAAGCTCTACTACACACTTGATAAAGATCCTCCGAAGACGATGACAGAGTTGATGGCAAAGGCATCCAAAATCGTAAACACCGAGGAGGCAATGGCAGCCAATCAAAACTCAAAAGTAAAAGCTGAAGGTAAAACTGATAAAAAGGACACAAAGATCCTAAGGAACATAGGAAGTCAAAGCAAAAAAGGAATATGGACCGTATCAAAAGGTACAACAATTATACTCCCTTAACAATGGGCATCCACCATGTTTTGGAGAAGATAAAGCACAACAAGGATGCAGGTTAGCCTAAAAATCTAAGGACACCTTATGCCAAAAAGGACAGGTCCAAATACTGTGAATTTCACAGGGACCACGAACATACAACAAATCACTGCGTTTCTCTTTATAATGAAATTGAAGCACTCATCCGAAGAGGAAATCTAGACAGGTTTGTTGATCAATAGAACAATAGTAGAGCTCGGCAGAGGTCAAAGTCTCCATGCAAGCCCAGAGATGAGAAAAAAGATAACTCATAAAGATGATCAATAGGATGATCTCGGCCTACTTAAGAAACCTAAATAACCAAAACACGATGTATTCATGCTCAGTTTTAGATCTTTTGATTATTAAATGATTACAAGAGGAGATGAAGGAGGAGGGATCATATTGCTGAAATGAAAGATTACCTCAATGACGCTCACGCTTGTTCATATATCCATAGGATTGACTAAGCCAAAGAATATCGACCAAGGAAGGTTAGCAAAGACAAGATGGTGATTGGTTTTTCTAAAAATGACCTTTCAGGGGTACTATACCCCCATGATGATCCTTTAGTAATTAAATTTCGAAGGGAGGATGTAATTGTTTCTAGAGTGTTGGTTGATAACGACAACCCGACAGATATCATATTTTACCCCTGCTTTGATAGTCTGGACTTGAAGCTCAACCAATTAGAACCTTATCACGGGCCTCTAATAGATTTTTTTTGAAAAAAGTTATATCCTCTAGAGACAATCAAATTGGAGGTGTTGATAGGAATATGGCCAGCAAGCTGGAAAGAGAAGATACGTCTCTTTGTAATAGACAAAAATGTTCATGCTGCCTACAATATGATTGTGGGAAGAGTAGGATTAAAGAAATTCAAAGATGTGTCGTCTATAGTTCATCAGTGTTTGAAGTTCTCGGCTAACTTTGGGGTAAGCATGGTAAAAAGTGACCAAAAAGCAGCTCGGGAATGATACTACTCATCTGTCGAGCAAGAAGATCTGACAGATATAAAGAGAAAAATAACAACTTATCAAGTGGAAACCTCTGAACCTAATAGAAAATCTGAGGTTGAAACCTTAGATCCAAGAGAAGAAAAAGAATTGGTGAAAGGCCAAATAATGGAAGCAAACGAGAACATTATGTTAGATGATAATAAGTGATTCGTATCAAATATTGCATATTTCCACCCATTATCTTTATGAATTCTAGCGCTTTTACGATCCTAAATGCCTATATTTATGTTCATTAACCAGACAACCTTTGATTTGGATAGATACACATTTTGCAGGGATTAATTGTGCTTTTGTAGGTATTGGAATGCTAAAAGTGAGGATCCGTTGAATTTCAGTCCGTCGTCGGATGCTACTTCAAGGGAATTTTAGTTAATTCACATTTCTTATTCAGCTCATGGAAATTCCACGAATGTGTAGTTCGTTGAGTTAGCATCGCGTGGCCATAAACGGTGCATCGTTTGGAGTTCGGACGAAGAAGATATGCCTGATTCTGTAATGAAACTTTTCTTCCTTGTGATGACTAAATGCAACCTAAAAACAGAGTACCGGTCGACCGCGTCCCTGGGATCGGTCGACCGCATTTTGGAATTTTGTCGTGGGAAGGAGACAGTGCACTTTGGCTTAAGGGACCGGTCGACCGCACCCCTGCGACCGGTCGACCGGTAGTGCCAGATATTTTGGGCTCTTTCCTTCTTCTTTCCTTTTTCTTTTACTTTTTCCCACTTACTATAAATACCCTTTTTTGTTGTAAATAAATATATAGGATTATAAATACTTAGTTAGAAGAGATTGTAGAGAGTGGTAGTTAGGGTTTGGGGGTTTTGAAGAGTTTGGCTTTGATTCTTCTCGGTTTGACACCCGATTGGGTTGTAAGTTACACTATTCATCGTCCCTACCATTTAATATAATTTGTATTTCTTCATTTCTTGCTTTCTAGTTAATTTACAAGCTTTCTAATTTAGGTTTACATGCTTTATTTACATGCTTTGATTTACTTGCTTTGTACTATAATTTTATCGCGTTTATTTCCCGCTTTCCATTTATCGCGTTTTTAACATGCTTTCTCGATAATTTAAATTAGGTTGTGTTTGAATGGAACTCACTCGGGTTGACGTGTTGCTTTACTTTGGTGATGGAGTTTATGAGTCTATTTCGGGTGCGTTGTCCAAGTCATTACGCCTAGGGGATTTGAGGGGGCATATCATGTATGTCCCGTGCTTACGACCTTTCGTGCGTAATTTCAGGGATATTTGTTGACGCCAAAATCTTATTAGGCTTTTATGATGATTTAGGGCGTAACAACCATTGATTTAATTAACTGTCGAAACAAGACGCATTTATAATAACTCGTCGACCCATGTAACCATTTTATACTAATTAACTCGAGTAAGGGATATTCGACGCAACCTATAGTTTTACTCGCTTTCTTAATCTAGTTTCAATACCTTGCCTTGATTAACATTTCCCTTTATGCATATTTTTCCTTTTAGTTTGTAATCATCTTTTAAACTTTTATTTTGGAGTATTAAATCACTTTAATTCTAGCAACTCCTATCTGTGGATTTTCGATACCCGACTTACCGTTGTGCTTGCCCCGCAAGTGTAGTAGTAACTTAGGTTTTTGTATTGAGTTAGCGAAACGAAAACAACGATTAACGTGTTTACAAGCGCTACTTTTCGCACTTGATCAAATGGCGCCGCTGCCGGGGACAAGTTTGTTTTAGACTATATTTGATTTAGTATTTCATAGTATTTTCTTTCTATTTGTATTATTTGCTAATATTTTGCAGGACTTCCACATTTGAGCACTTAGAAACGATCGAATTCTTTCCGCGCGCACTTACTTTGTGGAATCCGCCACTTGAGCCATTTTTGGGGTAAGCATGTCTTATTCCAATTCTTTCGGTAATCCTTGATATAATTCTCAAAATTCTAGGCCTATGACTTTTGGTGAATACTTAACATCCCAAAGTAAAACAAATTTAAATATTACTTTGGGCGAGTATAACGAAAGTCAACATTTGGGTTATTGGAATTTCGATGATGATGATGATGATAATGATTTTGGGCCTTTACCTCCTTATAATAGGAATTTTGAAACGAATTCGAATAGTTTTCAAAATTCCTATAATAATGAGTTTTCGTTTAAGTCCGATGGTAATTTTCAAAGTTCCCATTTCATGCATCCGCACCTCGACCCATGACATTCGGTGAGGGTTTGCGTATGTATGAAAATGAGAAAATTGAAAATCGCTATCGGGAAGAAAATCGTTGTTGGGAACATGAGTTGGATTTATTATTTGAGTCCGACGATGATTTTGCTTCCGAGACTTTCGAAGTCGAGGAATCTTTTGAACCAAACGAGGTACTTGTGCCTACTTTGGAACAAACCATTCTAGACTTTGCCCATCGCGTAATAGATATTGAAAGCGAGGATGAAAATGACGTAATATCTATTTGCAATGAAATGATTTCTTCTTTGGCCCCCAAAGAAGAACATTTCATTGCAAATGATATTATTTCATTCGAAACTCAAACTTCATGCAATGATGACTCATCTCATGAGTTTGAATTTCATTCATCCTCATTTTCATTCTCTATTACCCCACCGGAACAAGTACCCGATGATTCGGTTTCAAACTTTAATGTTTTAATCCCTATCGCCGATGAGGAGTACTTGATCGAGTCGCCCTCCACGATCGCATTCGTGCCTTTGTGTGCGCCACCTCCCATTCCAATTTCAAAATCATTGGGAGGATTTTCGGCTTTTCTCGATCCCCACTTGTTTTTGTCACCCATTCATTCCAAACCCCCCATCGTCCCTCCAAAACTTTTAATTGGCGATGGTTCCTTTCTTCCGCCTTACACATGCCTTCCGTTGTTAAAACGGAATTCATATTTTTCGGAAGGCATGCTTGTATGTGAGGGTACACCGATTATCCTCAAAAGTCAAATCGTTCTTATGGTGGACCCTTAGCTATTTAGACTTCTAGTGTACAGTTAGTGTGATGTCTAAATAGTAGGTTGTATATAGTTAGCTTTTTATTCTTTCTTTTTATTTTTCTTTCCTTTTTAATTTAGTCTAGTGTAATTAGTTAACTTTTTGTTATTTGTTTTTGCTATGCTCGGTACTAACTTGTTTTATAGATTCTTTGGACTTGTTTTTATGGGGATCGCTCCAATTTTAGGTAATATCGCTATTTTCCTCTCTTTGACTTGGTTCTTAATTTACATTGAGGACAATGTCAAGTTTTAAGTCAGGGGGTGTGGGATATTCTATCCATTTGTTTATTTAGTCCATGTTTTTGCTCACATGTTAGTTACTTAGTATGCTTTTCTTAGAAAAATTAAAAATTTAAAAAAGATTTTCTTTCTTTTTTCTCCTTTTTTGGGCATTTTGCCTTTGTTTCCGATGATAAATTTCAATAATTGCCCGATCCAATAGACAACCCAATGATGCATGTTCTCGATTTTAGAAGTTATTAGACTTTAGTCTCGATTATTGATATTATGAATAACTTCATGAATTAAACTTTAATCCCATGAGCACATGCACTTTTATGGTTATATTGATTTGGTTTAAGATTTTTATAACTCGGTAATCTTTTGTTGCATTATATATACTTACTCCGAGTAAGCTTTGTACCTTTCGTCGTTTGTGAGTGTATACACTATTCTTTTCTCATTGAAAACGTTACAGTCATTAATAATCTCTCTATTCTTTCATTTGACCGTTCATTAATTGAGTTCATACTTGAAATGTGTTACTTGATCATGATTTTCATATATTGTTTTGATTCGAGAATTGCGTAAACTTTCGAAAATGATCATAGGCCATCTTTTTTATATCGCCCATATTAGCCTTGACCTCACCCTTATATGTTTACCTCGTTAACCCCTTTGAGACTAAATATAGCCTTTCGTTTCATAACCCCAATCCCATAACCAACTCTAAATTGGAGTTATAAACCATACATACACTTTCCATACCTTTGTTTGGAATGTTACTTGGGATTGAATGATATTGTTATGATGTCGGTTGCAATTTAGGCATATGAGAGTTTGACAAGTAAAGTAAAGAAAGATGTGAAAAAGTGAAGAAAAAGAGAAAGCAAAAAGAAAAAGAAAACAAAAGAGAAACATGAGAAAAAGAAGAAAACAAAAGAAAGACAAAGTTGTAAATGTTGTGTATATAGTTCAATAAGCTTTGATTACTCTACCTGATGATATATTCGATGCCTTTTGGAACTTGTTTTCCAATTTTGATATTGACCGCATCGTCCTATTATCCCTAGTTTTCAATCCGAACACTTTGAACCCTTACATATATATCCTTCATTTCGTACCCTAGCCAAACCTACATTATAACCCTATACAAATCCTATGTGATCTTAGGTTGATGTAATTTAAAAGTTGAAATAGTTTTGATAATCTGTGAAACTGCATTTTGCCTCCTTTGATGTGCGGTATCTTTCATTGAGATTACATTTTTCATTTTATATACAGCATTCTTCGTTGGTGACATGTGTGTGGCCTAGTTTCCATTTACATTTACTCTTTATCCCGCATGTTCCGTGTGTTACCTCCCTGTTTTGAGTTAATTCGCTTGATGAGCATAATTTCGGTGGGGATTGAATATATGCTTGCCTTTATATTTATCTGGTTTATATAAGTTTTTTGCCAAATCACACTTTGCATGTGCTCGCTCCCATCCCACATTTTAAGGTTTCAATTCTATGAGGTGCATTCTATAATGTTAATGATTTGGACTTTTGTGTGAATTCATTCACTTTTCTAATAATGCGTATGAAATCTTTTTCATTGTTGTTGGGCTTTTCGAATGTTAGTTGGGCATATTTTGAGGAAACCATATGATGTTTGTGGGTATCATCCCTGAAAACCCTCACGAGACGACACTCGTCCACTAGGGTAACCTAGGGGTTTAACGGCTTATTGCATATGCTAAATGCAATCGTGCCCCCTACGAAAGTGGCATTTATATTTCGATGCATACATACGTCTTGTACCACCCTCTGTGGTCTGGTTTTCTTTGTTTCATTACTAGGGACTAGCAATGTTTAAGTTAGGGGGTGTGATGCGTATCAAATATTGCATATTTTCGCTCGTTATCTTTATGCATTCTAACGCTTTTACAGTCCTAAATGCCTATATTTATGCTCATTAACCAGACAACCTTGGATTTGGATAAATACATATTTTCCAGGGGTTAATTGTGCTTTTTTAGGTATTGGAACGCTAAAAGTGAGGATCTGTTGCATTGCAGAGAAGTTTCATCGTTGGATGCTACTTCAAGGGAATTTTAGTCAATTTACATTTCTTATTCAGCTCATGAAAATTCCACGGATGCGTAGTTCGTTGAGTTAGCATCGCATGGCCGTAAATGGTGCGTCATTTGGAGTTCGAACGAAGAAGATATGCCTGATTCCGTAATGAAACTTTTCTTCCTTGTGATGACCAAATGCAGCCTGAAAACAAAGTACCGATCGACCGCGTCCCTGGGACCGGTCGACCGTATTTTGGAATTTTTCCGTGGGAAGGAGATAATGCCCTTTGGCTTAAGGGACCAGTCGACCGTGCCCCTGCGACCGGTCGACCGGTAGTGCCAGATATTTTGGGCTCTTTCCTTCTTCTTTCCTTTTTCTTTTACTTTTTCCCTCTTATTATAAATACCCTTTTTTGTTGTAAATAAATATAGAGGATTATAAATACTTAGTTAGAAGAGATTGTAGAGAGTGGTAGTTAGGGTTTGGGGGTTTTGAAGAGTTTGGCTTTGATTCTTCTCGGTTTGACACCCGATTGGGTTGTAAGTTACACTATTCATCGTCCCTACCATTTAATATAATTTGTATTTCTTCATTTCTTGCTTTCTAGTTAATTTACAAGCTTTTTAATGCTTTATTTACATGCTTTGATTTACTTGCTTTGTACAATAGTTTTATCGCGTTTATTTCCCGCTTTCCATTTACCGTGTTTTTAACATGCTTTATAGGTAATTTAAATTAGGTTGTGTTTGAATGGAACTCACTCGGGTTGACGCGTTGCTTTGCTTTGGTGATGGAGTTTACGGGTCTATTTCGAGTGCGTTGTCCAAGTCATTACGCCTAGGGGATTTGACAGGGCATATCATGTATGTTCCGTGCTTACGACCTTTCGCGCGTAATTTTCGGGATATTTGTTGACGCCAAAATATTATTAGGCTTTTATGATGATTTAGGGCGTAACAACCCTTGATTTAATTAACTGTCAAAACGAGACGCATTTGTAATAACTCGTCGGCCCATGTAACCATTTTATACTAATTAACTCGAGTAAGGGATATTCGACGCAACCTATAGTTTTACTCGCTTTCTTAATCTAGTTTCAATACCTTGCCTAGATTAACATTTCCCTTTATGTATATTTTTCCTTTTAGTTTGTAATCATCTTTTACACTTTTATTTTGGAGTATTAAATCACTTGAATTCTAGCAACTCGTCTCTGTGGATTTTCGATACCCGACTTACCGCTGTGCTTGCCCCGCGAGTGTAGTAGTAACTTAGGTTTTTATATTGAGTTGGTGAAACGAAAACAACGATTAGTGTCTTTACACGCGCTACTTTTCGTACTTGATCAATAATCAATAGCAGACTACTCAAATGGGAACAACATTGGATCTTATTCTTAAATAGGAACTAGTGTCATTCCTAAGATAGAGTAAGCACGTGTTCGCTTGGAGTCATGAAAATATGCATGGAATTGACCCTAACTTTCTCTGCCATGAGCTCAATGTTAGCAAAGACGGTAAGCCTATAAAGCAAAGGCGTAGGGTGTTCAACCTCGAGAAGACCCAAGCAATTCAGGAAGAAGTTGAGAAGCTTCAGAAAGCTTCATTCATTGATGATGTGAAATACCCAAAAGCTGGTTATCCAACATCATTATGGTCAAGAAGAAAATTAATAAGTGGAGAATGTTTGTGGATTTCACGGAATTAAATAAGGCGTGCCCAAAGGACCACTTCGCTTTGCCACGAATTGATCAACTCATTAGTGCTACGTCGGGTCATGAGATGTTAAGCTTCATGAATGCTTACTCTCGTTATAACCAGATTAAAGTAAATCCTAAAGATAGAGAAAGCACTTCTTTAATTACTCCCTGGGGAACTTATTGCTTTAATGTTATGCCATTTGGTTTGAAAAATACTCGTGCTACTTACCAGAGATTTGTGAATAAAGTCTTTGAGGAGCAAATAAGAAAGAATAAGGAAGTATATGTAGATGGCATGCTGACAAAAAGCAAAAAAGCACCTGACCACATTACTGACCTCAGCCAAACCTTTGATCAACTAGAGAATAACCAAATGAAGTTGAATCCGATAAAGTGCATTTTTGGTGTACCAGAAGGAATGTTCCTCGGGTGTATAGAAAATCAGAGGGGAATTAAAACAAATAGAGACAAAATTAAGGCATTGATTGAAATGCAGTCCCTTACCTGCAAAAAGGATGTACAAAGACTAAGTGGGCGAGTAACAGCTTTGAATAGATTTTTGTCCCGAACTACTGACAGGTGCCTACCATTCTTTAAAGTGCTTAGAAAGAGATTTGAATGGAACGATGAATGTGAAAAGGCTTTTCTGGAGTTGAAAAAGTAGTTGGGATCACCCCTATTGTTATCCCCACCAATTTTGGGAGAAAAACTGTACTTATACTTGGCGGTCTCTGACTCAGCTTAAGTTCTGCCTTGATCCGAGAAGAAAATAGAATACAAAAAATATTCTATCACATGAGCCAGGCCTTTCGAGGACAAGAAATCAGATATCCACGATTGGAGAAGTTAGCATTATCACTGATTGAGGCTTCCAGACGAATGAAGTCCTATTTCTAAGCCCATATAATTGTGGTGTACACTGATATGCCTCTTAGGCAAGCCCTGCACAAACTGGAGAAGTCTGGGAAATTGATGTATTGGGAAGTAGAGTTGAGGGAGTATGATATTGTGTATAAAATAAGGTCTTGCTTAAAAGGCTAGGATATGGCAGACTTCATTGCTGAATTCACTTATCTAGAGGTTCCCGAGCAACAGGGAATTCAGGCAGAGTAAGACTTAGGAAGGGATAGTCCAACTAGGGCTATCATTGTCGACCTACCAGAATCTTCCACCAAAGCACAACAGATGTTTAGGAAGTATGAGAAAATAAGGAATAAAACATTCCATCATGGTATTTTGACAGACCACGCGTTTGATAACAATTTCCCCGTATGTAACTTATATGTTGATGGATCGCTTTGCGCAACCGAAAGTGGAGCAGGTATACTACTCAACACCCCTGATGGGATTGATGTTGAATATGCTCTACAATTCTTGTTTTAGGCCTCAAATAATAAAGAAGAATATAAAGCTCTCATTGTGCGCCTAAGTTTGGCTCAATCGCTGAATGTCGAGCAGGTTATGGCGCAAAATTATTCTCAATTAGTGGTGAATCAAATACTGAGTTTGTATGGAGCCAAGGGAGAACTAATGACAAGATACTTGTCGAAAGCTTTAGAGGTTATAGAAAAATTATCAGCTATTCGGATGAGTAGAATTCTTAGATTGGAGAATGCCTAAACTGACGCACTTGCTCGATTAGCGTCGGTAACTAGAATTAAGCTCCGAAGAATTATTCCCGTTGAAATTATAGTTAACAGAAGCATTGATGAAAACCTGATGTTTAATTTCATCATAATGGACATGTGGTCATCTTGGATGGATCCCATCAGAGCTTATATTGAATAAAGAGTCTTGCCAACAGATCTAATTGAGGCCAAAAAGTTGAAGTATAAAGCAACAAGATATGTGCTGGACAAAGGGGAACTTTATAGGAGAGGATTGACAGCTAGTTTGCAGTGATGTGTTCACCCAACAGAGGTTCAAGACTTTGTAGAGGAAGTCCATGAAGGATCTTGTGGAGCTCACATAGCGGGCGGATCATTATTGCAGCGGATTAATACATAAGGATATTACTTGCCAACTATGAGAGAAGATTGCACGGCCTTTGCCAGGAGATGTGACAAGTGCCAGAGGTATCCCAGCATTCGTAGAACTCCACAAGCTTCTATTACCGCAATTACTTCACCTTGGACATTTTCTTTATAGGGGATAGATTTGGTCGGGCCACTGCTGACCACCCGAGGAAGATTTAAATGCTTGGTGGTAGCTGTGGAGTACTTCACCAAATGGGTCGAAGAAGAACCATTAATTGACATGCCCTATGAGAAAGTTTACTAGTTCATCTAGAAAAACATTATTTGAAGATATGGTCTGCCTTATGCTTTCATTACAGACCATGGCATACAATTCGACAACGAGGATTTTGCTGCCTATTGTGCCCAATCAAACATTCAAAAGATTCATTCTGCTCTAAGCCTTCCTCAAAGCAATGGGAAAACCAACGTAACAAGCAAAACTCTGCTCAATGGGCTAAAGAAAATACTTAACTATGCCAAGGGAAAATGGATTAATGAACTACACTTTGTTCTGTGGTCATACCGAATAACTCCAAGGACTACTATAGGAGAATCACCATACATGATGGAATTTATAACTGAAGCCATAATACCACTGTTCTAAAAAACCCGCCTAGGCACGCCTAGGCTTGAGGCTTGGGAAAAATGCCCCACCTTAAGATTTTGACGCCTTATGCTTGGTAAAACCCTTAAGGCGTACTTTTTCTCTAAAAACAACAATGCTTTAGTGAAACGATATCTCCTTTTAAAGATTTTTATACAAACCGGACCATTATCTCATCCAAAATAATCAAATAGTATTTTTATTTGCAAATATTCAGACATATTTTTATGATATGTACAATTTTAGTATTTTAATAGCCTTGTTATTGTTAAAAAATATTAAAATATATTAAAAAGACGTAAACGCCTTTTCACGCCTTTTTACGCCAAGGCCCGCCTAGGCTTCTAAGGCTTAAGGCTTGGCCTCCACGCCTCGATCACGCCCCGCGTTTTTTAGAACCTTGCATAATACTGGCTTAATTGGGTTTGCCCACTCATAGAGTGTTAAACTTTAATTCTCCTGTTAGTGATTTGATGCAAAGATTAGATTCGGATATGCTGGAGGAAGCACGCGAAGACGCATCCTTAAGAAATGCTGCTTATCAGTAGAGGACAACGCACTTTTATAACAAAAGGATGAAGCCGACGAACTTGAAGGAAAGAGATTATGTGCTCAAGAAGGTAATATATAAGAATAACAAACTTGAAGCCAATTGCCATTGTCCATATCGAATTTCAGTAATTATCTTACCAGGTTCCTACGGAATCGAGACATTGGAAGGGGAAGAGTTAAAAAATCCTTGGCATGCTGAACATCTGAGAAAGTACTACCAGTAATGTAATAAAAAAATTGTAATCATAATATTTACGTATCAATAAAATGAAGATTTCCTCCATTTTTCAATGTTTTTGGGGAGTACTAGTGCTATGCACTACATATTTGATGCACTTTCTTCAAAAGTTATGTTATACGCGTCAGAAAAGAAAAACTTTCAAAAAATTCTTCAACCACATAGTTGGTCGGAGCTCAGAACAACAACCACATAGTTGATTGATTGGTACTATTCGACAGTTGGTCGACACAAGCAAGAGTTAATTGGAATCAAACGAAAACCCAAGTAAGACAAGATCTCAAGTCCTCAAGAAACTTGGTCAACGCAACTAAGGGTAAAACAATAGATTTTATCCAACTGGGAAAAATGAAGGAAGAACGTTGTGAAGATTCCTAAAAAGGAATGCAGACACATATTCCATACATGCGTGGTCACCATTGGTAACTAATGCAAAACCTAAAAATTTAGGTGTATTAGTATAACCTATGGAAATACATGGGTAACTAGTATCAAACTTGGATTTTAATCTAAGTATACTGGTAGAACCTATGATAATAATCTAATTGGTAATTGGTACTAAACTTAGGTAAAAGCCTAAGTGCATTAATAGAACTAATGAAGCAAAGAAGCCATTCATACCCAAAGATTGACAAGATAAGTTAATAAAATATTTCATTCATTTAATTGATCATTACATGATATCACTTATAACTGAATTACAGGAACAAAACTACTCTACGGGATGCTTCCCCTCTACTTTAGAGGAGCTCGACACTGGTAATGTGTAAGGGGAGTTGATAAAATTGAAGTCTTGAAGAATCCTTCTATTACTGCTGCTCGGGGTCTCTTGAAGATGAGGAGGACGACTAATCTCTAACTCGTCATGAAGGCCATAATCCCCTAAGTATTTTGAAATTAAGAATTAGGGAACAGTGTTGACACGGATCCAACTATGTCCAATTTGAGAGGAGGATCTTGAAAATCTAGCAAACCAGGATCATACCAGTTTCAAAGTTTATTGTTCTTCTCTGCCTTCATAACTATTATGCAGAGAGTTCAGCCCCACTTGTAACCTTCATGTTGGGCTTGCTTAAATCGTTCATCAAAATGACCAAGGGCCTCGTTATATCCCACCATTCAGAATTCCCTAGGCTGTTTATGAAATTAGAAAGTCAATCTCTCAACTTGATGATGCAATTTCTTCAGTAGTCCATCTTTATCTTACAATTAGGAAGAATAAGTAGAACGTTGCTCGGCTTGGAGTTTCTTGGACATATCAGCAATGGCCAAATTCTTTGCTTTCAATTGTGCAGCCTGGTTAGCAAGTGTTTACTGAGTCCTAGCCTTATCTGTAGTAGCTCGTCTAGGTTTAACTTTTGCCCGGGAGGAAGAAGCAGACTTAGTTTTCTTCAGTGCTTCCACTTTTTTCCTTAATCTGGCATTTTCAGTCTCCAAGAAGGAAACCCCATCATCAACAGCAACAATAGTAGTAGAAGAAGCCTTTAATGAGTTCAATTCATCCCTCAGACTGTTATTCTCTTCTTCCACCAACTTGGCGATGGCTCTAGCGTCCTCTACTTCGCGATTAAGTAGAAATTCTTGCCTCCTAAAGAAAGATGCATGCTTTTCCAACTTCTACTCAAAACCCCAACCTTCACTCAGAGATTTATACTTTTATTCGTAGTCGGCATGCAAAAGATATTTAGCCTCCTTGTGATCTTCTTGAAGCACTTCTATCATTTCAAAGTATGCAACATTATTAGCTACCTCCCAATTAAGAAGACACTTCAAGTATATGTACGATTCTTTAGCCTGATCTGAGACATCAGCCCCGAGCAATTTGGATAGGTCTTCCTCGGATAAAGTCATATCACCAACCTCGAAGAGATCATTACATCTTCTTAGTAGCACAGAGTTAATGGAGAAAAATTGATCCAATTTAACCATGAACTACAAAGAGTAAGAAAAATCTCCAATCAACAACAAAATAAAGAATTTGAAACATAGGAAGACAAGTGCAAAGAAATGATCATTTTCGTTAATGAAAATCAAGTTACAAGTACATTGATTTGAAGAAGAAAGTAAAAATAAAGGTAAAAAAAAGTTGCTCGCCAAGAAAGTCTACACCTTCTTTCGGTTAGAAATGGCCCTAGTTTGGGAAGGCGCAGAGATAGGTGGAGTGACTTGCTCAGAAGAAGGGGGAATTAAAGACCCAAATGTCAATGCTTGTTGTTGATCGACAGAATCCAAGATAAGATTATAATCCTTAATTATCCTCCATTATCCTCAATCTCCTCATCCAAGTTGGTAAGAGAAGCAGGATTATGCCTAAGGAACAACTCGGAGTCTTGGGATGTGCAAACCTCCATAAGTGCTGCCAACCATCCATCCTTGAAGAACTTTTTCTTTACAAATTCAATTTGAGCAGAGGCAGCGCTGATAGCCTTCTCCCAGCCTCTGTTGAATACAGACTCCTTGGCCTTCAATCTTTTAGCCTTGTCAGCAGCCAAACTCTTTTGTAATTGGGCAACCTTCCCCCGAGCCACTACAGCATCACTCTTAATAGTCTTTATTAAGGTTTTGCATTTTTGTTGTTCATTTGTTAATGTCTGTTGGGATTCAAAAAAAGACTTCTTCAGGCATTTAAATGCCTCATCCACCTTGTTTGAAGAATAACGAAGGATGTCATACCTCTCCAACATCTGGTTAAAATCAACTAGGAGCTGTAAAAATAAATCAGAGCAAGTCAGTATAAGAGATCTGTCAAACAACTGAATATAAAAAAATAATACTCTTACCAAAGCAAGGCTTTGAGCAGCCCTTTTAGATATTTTAGAGCGGGGAATTGCAGAAGCAGCACCCCTATGGTCTGGAAGAATACCAGACTTTATTAATTGCCTGGACAAACCAAGGCCAATAGCCACTAGAAACGTAGTATTAGGCAAATCGATCAAGTCCCGTTGGTCGGCACCAGAAGTAGTTCCTTCAGCCAGCTAGAAGGAAGACCCTTCTTCAAGTATTTGAGATGGGACTTCATCATTCTTCTTGGATGGGGGATTCTTCCCAACCACATCCTTATTGTTGGTTCCACAAGAAATAGATTTTATGGAGCCAGCAGTGGTAATATCTCCCATAATGTTAGGAAACTTTCTCTTCACCATGGCAGTGGCAAAAGGTAAATCTGAGCCAATTGAAGATGAGGGGCCTGTAGCAGCTTCACCACTGCCAGATATAGTGGCATAAGAAGTGGAGACAGGGTCTTGGTCAAGATCAATCACCAAGGAGGGAGCAATAAAAGTTGTACGAGCAATAAAAGAAGTGATGGAGATTTTATACTTCAACAGATAAGGTACCGAACTAATGTGTTCCTTACCAATCTTCTGGTGAATACCCCAAAGAAACTTCAACTCAATAAGATTGATATCACTCTCCGTGGGCCACTTTCCCTTCTGATCAACTGTAATCAAGAGAAAACAAATACAAGTTAGTAGTGTAACCAATGAAATTATCAAGAAAAGTTGTACAATACTTGCAACCTATCCCATGGCTATATTGAGGGCATATGGGCCCCTGGTATACTACATTCCCTGTCATGGGTGCATATTTTCAATTCTTGGCAATCACTCCATGATCAAAATAGTCTCTGTTGGAGTCTGTGAGATTAACTACTAAAGCCCTATTTACAACCCTAGTTTTAAAATAGTAGTACCATCATTGGTGACTAATTTATAGCAAAACATAATCTCTATGATGCCTATAAACCCCATTTATAACTCTCTAAGTGTTGGGGGATATTCTAGTAGGTGCAACGTCAGAATAGTGACAAAACTCAAGACAAAAGGGGTTTGGGAAAAAAGTAAATCCACATTCAGCAATGAAAAGAGAAGGGAACCAATGGCCCTCAGATAAAGAAAAAAGATCTACAGGAAGCTTAGGGAGTTCCAAATCCACCCGCGAAGGAATATTCCATTCGCTCATAAATTCTTACAAAGACTTGGGGATTCAGCAAGAATGGAAGGACGGAAAGAAGGATCGTACGAAAAGCTCAAGAGATAGCAGCAAAAATCAAAAAGTTTGAGGTAGAAGATAGTCGGGATTTTACCGCCTTTATAGATTACCTCGAAAATCGGCGAAAGTAATGATTAAAGGGAAACGATGATTGAAATTTTGGCGGCTAAGCTAAAAAGACGTATTTGCCCCAAAAACGATCTGTTATAATTACAGGTAATTGCAAAAATGTTATCCGTGTTATACTTTATCAGCCAAGTTGATCATTTTACAAGTGTGGAAAGTCGATAGCCGACCAAGTATCAGAAAAATTGCCCAAGATACTATCAGAACTAAATGCTCCATACTTTCAAGCAAGTATTGCGCATGGAACATTGGAGGCTTCTGTTGATACCAAAATTTACCCAATTACGTGAACCAAAAAAAAATAAACATATGTGATCCAGTGTGGCAATAATCCTAGTCAGCAAAGAGTAACTGCCGACCAAGGCCTCGATGCCCGACCATCATACTGGGATACCGACCAACACTAGGAAGCCCGACCAACACTGTCAACAAAGCGCCAACAATCATATGCATTATGAACAGTATGTATTGATGAAAATGCCTAATTTACAAAGGTATTCTATTATTTAACATTTCGATTCTTGATCCCCTAGTGGACTATAAATACATTGTAATCCCTACAGCAAAAGGAATCGGAATACAATCAAAGTGAAAAACAGCCAATACAAGACAGTGGACGTAGGCTATTCCTTTCAGCGGAACCACTTTAAAAATCTTACTTGTCTATTTTATTTACTTATTTATTTGTGATCAAATAAAAAGATCTATTTTAGTTTTTTGGATCAATAATAAGAAATGTCATTTTTTATTTATAATTTTTTTTATTTATAAAAATATATAAAATAAATTAAGTTATAAAAAAATTAATTTAAATAAAAGTGAGTTTTTCATATATAAAAAAATACCTTTTTATTTAAAAAATAAAAAATATATATTTTATAAAAAAAATGATAAAAAAAGGGGTTTATTATATATAGGTCCCACCTATATGAACAATTTTTTCCTAATTAAGTCCTATTGATTTTTCAACCATTAAATATGTCATATTCCTAACTTTTTGTTATTTTTTTCACAATTATACCCTTTTAAACCAGCCATCATTAACTTTCTTGAAGAAGTTACATAAGTGGTTGAACGTTTTTTTTTCATTTTATTTTTAATTTTCAAATGATTGTAACTTTTGATTGACAAATCCGTTTCTCGTAAAATTGATATTTTTGAAATCTTCTCGCCGAGATCTATCAAACAAGATCCATGAAGCCTATAAAATTTCAAAGAACAAAAATTACACAGACAGTAAACTTTACTGTATGCACCAGAAAATGAAATAGTTTGATATCTGTGACATTTTTATGAACACTGACATTTTTTGTGTTAATATTACACACACAGTAAAATTTACTGTGTTCTTAAGAAAATTTTACCTATATATTTATTAAACAAGTTCCACGGAATACATAATATTTTAATGAAAAAAATTACAAAGACGATAATATTTACTGTATACACAATTAAAATAGAACTAATTAATGGTTGAATAGTCAACGGGCCTTAATTAAAAAAAATCTCAATGTAGGAATTACATATAATAATACATATTAACTGAGTTGTCATATTTGTTGTTATTATTAAATAATAATACAAACAATTTGGTTAAATAAATGGGTCAAATAATCTCTCTCAGAGAGAGAGAGAGAGAGAAAACACATATTTTTATTTTAACTCATTTAATCGCTCAAACACTCATTTATCCAATATTCTCTTATTTTTAAAGGTCTGCAGCAGCAGGACCCAATGTCACCCCTACTCACCCCAAACAGTGCCAGCGACACCCAATGTCACCTCTACTCATCCCAAATAGGAGATCGAGTGGATCCAAACCCCATTTATCCAATATTCTCTTACTTTTAAAGGTCCGCACCAGCGGCAACCCATGCAAAGCCTACCCATCCCAAACCAAAAAATTAAATAGTATTATATTTGTGATATTTTCACAAATTCTTATGAAAATATCACATTTTCTTGTGAACGCAGTAAACTATACTGTATGCACCAAAAAATGAAAAAGTTTTATATCTGTGATATTTTCACAAATAGTAACATTTATTATGTTGAAATAGTTTTATATCTGTGACATTTTCACAAACAGTAACATTTACTATGTTGATATTACACATACGGTAAAATTTACTGTGATGATCAATTAATACACACACACGCACACACGCATATATATATATATATATATATACTTATTTATTTAAAAATGCACTTATTTTAAGTTTAACACATTGAGTCGCTCAAACACTCATTTATCAAATATTCTCTTATTTTTTAAGGTTCGTGCCAGTGGCCCCCTATGTCACTCCTACTCACCCCAAACGGGAGCTCCGGTGGATCCAAACCACTTTTTTTTTTTATATTTTCTTATTTTTAAAGGTTCGTACTAGCGGCACCCAATCGCACCACCACCCACCTCCATTGTCGAAGGTCCAATGACATTCATCAGAGCTCCGGTTTGGAGTGGGTAGGGTTGGCATGGTTGCCGCTGGCGCGGACTTTTAAAAATAAGAGAATATTGGATATATGGGATTTGGCTCCACTGAAGCGTCGATTTTGCGTGAGTATGGGTGGCATTGGGTGTCTTTTTTTAGAAATAAGATAATATTGAATAAATGGGTGTTTAAGCGACTAAATGAATTAAACTAAAAATAGGTGTCTTTTTTTAATATATATATATATATATATATATATATAGGTTTATAGATTATTTGATCCATTATTTAACCAATTTGTTTGTATTATTGTTTAATAATAACAACAAATGTGACAACCCATTTAATATGTATTATTATATGTAATTCCTATTTTGAGATTTTTTTTTAATTAAGTCCCATTGACTATTTAACCATTAATTGATTCTATTTTGAAGGTATACACAGTAAATATCACTGTCTGTGTAATTTTTTTCATTGAAATATTATGTATTCCGTGGATCTTGTTTGATAAATGTATAGGTAAAATTTTCTTGAGAACACTGTAAATTTTACTGTTTGTGTAATATTAACACAGTAAATATTACTTTTTGTGAAAATGTCACAAATATAAAACTATTTTATTTTCTCGTGCATGCAGTACAAATTACTGTATGCGTAATTTTTTTCTTTGAAATTTTATAGGCTTCATGGATCTTGTTTGATAGATCTCGACGAAGAGATTTCAAAAATAGTAATTGTGAAAAACGGATTTGTCAATCAAAAGTTATGATCATTTGAAAATTAAAAATAACATTAAAAAAAATTCAACCACTTATGTAACTTCCCCTAAGAAGTTACGGAGGGTTGGTTTAAAAGAGTAAAATTGTGGAAAAAAAAGTCCCAAAAAATTAAGAATGAGACCTATTTAATGGTTGAAAAGTCAATAGGAGTTAGTTAAGAAAATTTTGTTCATATGGGACCTATATATAATAATCCCTAAAAAAATTATTTTATAAAAAAAATTTGTATTTCTATTGATAAAACGTCTTTTATTTATGAAAAAATATAAAAAAGTTATAAATAAATTGTTTTATTACAAAAAGTTATAGAAAACTGTTTCAAATAAAAGCCAGTTTTTTTATTTATACTAAAAATTAAAAAAAAATGTTTTATGAAAAAATTTAGCTTTTTATTTATTAAAAAAACAGTCTTTTATTTGTATAAAAATATGAAATATAATGTTATAATAAAAAAAACTATTTTATAAACAAGTTATTAGAAAAATTCTTTCAAATAAAAGTCAAGATAAATAGTTAGAAATGGCCGTGACATTTTCTCCCAAGCAATAAAACTAAGAACTTTGGCACTAACCTAAATTTTAATATAGCATGTATGTGGTTTATCATTTATCCCTACATACTAGAAATTTGAAGATGAATGGTTCAAAATACGAGTTATGGAGTAATAGTGCCCGCATAGTGATACAAGGGTTTTATTAGGACAGTTTTAGATGTGGATTAAATTTGGTCCTAATTTAATTTTTGGTACAATTAAAATAATAATTGATCAACGAAAATTACGAATTGAGAGCATAAATTAATTGATGTGTGCTTAAAGGTAATTGAAACACCACGGGAAATGATAAATAAATAAATTTAAAAAAAAAAAGTGAAATGCGAGCCACCGACAAAAAATACACAAATCTTTTAGTTAAGAGAAAATCGTGAGCAATCATTACGTATACTACTCATGTACGGATTCAAAAGTTAAAAGATGAGGTAAAAGAATAATATAGGAAAATTTTCTTTTTGTTCAATGGGTGGACCCAATATCATACCATGCCCAGAAAATAATGAGAGGTCAAATTCGTTGTATCTTTGCTCAAATCTCATAAAAGTTGAAGACTTTCTTTATACTCCTCGTCCTTTTAGTGGACCTTGCATATAGATTTAGTCCATCCTTGGCCAACAACTCAACTGCTATTCTGACCAGCATCAGATTGAAGGGTTTAATTTTTTTTTAAGAATTTAAACTTAATATAAAGGCTTTGTTTTTTATTATTAGACTAGTAAATAATTAATTTTCTTCTGAATATAAATTTATAAATATAATATTATGTTAAAAAAATATTTTATTCATGCACATACAAATAAGGTCAACCATCCTTAATATTTTAGTAATTGATTAATAATTTTTTACCATAAATGAAAATATAACGTCAAAAGAGCGTAATTTTTTTTTTTTGATGCCATTACATGTAAATTCTAATTATACATTCCTATGCTCACATAGTGACGGATTATCCTAAGTAAAAAAATTACTAAATTGGGATAAATTAGTATTATTGTTAATAATTGGTGAAGTGAGATTCATATAATTATGTGGAATTATCAATACATGATAGATGGTCATTCGTATGATTTCAGTAAAGTTTGTGAATTCTTTACTTGTTGCCCAAGTAGTATTGAATTCCCCATACATATATTTGATTGAATCGATTTAGTAATACTCACACTATTTTGAAATGGATATCACCCCCTACGATTTAAGAATTTACCATTTTTTCCATAACAAAATTAATTGAGACAAACAGTAAAGTACAATATGCGAGGAAATATTGAAATGCCAAATAAAGCAATTTCCCCCTTTTTGAATTTAGTATAGAATTTATGCCTCACCCCCTTCCTTTGTAAAAGTAGTATAACATTGAGAAGGAACGAAAAATAAATTAAGAACTTAAAGATAAAAGATATTGAAATACATTAGTGGCCTGTGGATTTAAATTGTGGAATTATATCGAGAGTGGATAAATATTACATTTATATTGATGACCCTATGCATGGGGACACTTTTGTTATAAAGTTATTATGGTGATGTTTGGAGGATAAAGTGGTTATGTATAGTGAGGCTTGGTGACCTCAAAGGGGACTGAAGGCCAGACACGATTACGATGATTTTATTATTGGTGGAGTTTTGCAGTGGATAAGGCAAGGTTGGATTTGTATGTATAATGGGGATTTATTTATAGTATGATTTATTATGTTTCAAATGTATATAGTACTAGTTACTCCTACGAGGTGTATTTAAAAATGAAGGATTACTTTAATTATATATATATATTTGTGTATGTGTGTGTGTGTGTGTGTGTGTGTGTGTAAGAGAGAGAGAGAGAGAGAGAGAGAGAGAGAGAGAGGGGTAGGTTACGTATTATGAGGCTTAATTTAATAATTGTAGAATTATTATTTAATTGCATAATTGTCAGTGGGTGGCATAGCTCTGTTAGCTTGCGATGGCCTGACTTTCATTTATTGAATCTCATTCAGGTGTTCGTGAGTATCCGTCTTAGCTTCCTAGTTTTTGTTGTATTGAGTTTTGTCACCGTTTCATCACCACAATCAGGATGTAATTATCATCTTATTTATTTTAGTTTATGCATTGAGAAATGAGAGGATTGTGACTTCAATTATAACATGTTTATTTATAGTAATTGAGTTGAATTTCTAATTGGTTATTTTGTGGAAGTTTGTACTTGTAATGTCACTTGGATTTCATATATTGACGAATTATAGTTTATTTTTATAGAGTAGATGGTGGTGATGTCTTTCCTATCAGTTGTTATCTTATGGGATTCTCTTATTGCACCTTTATTGTATTATCTACATCGTTTGGCTTCACTCATGCTAAGTATGGTATTTAAATTTTTTGACAAGTTTTAGTATTTAATAAATAGACTTAATCAACCTAATTATTAAAAATTATTGGCTAGCAAACCTTTGTCTGTGATAAATGAGGTATTTTCTTAATCAATGGGATCCATTTTGATTTTATTTCTTCCAAAGTATATATCCATGAAGGAGAGGAATTCGTGGTTAGCGATCGACTCTACCAAAATGTCGATGTGAGGAAAATGGTAGAAAACTTTGGGACATGACTTGTTGAGATCAATGAAATCAAAACACAATCGTTATTTCTTATTGTCTTTAGGTACTAGCACCACATTTGAAAGTCATTTTATTTATTGCTCTTCTCTAATGAAATTGGTTGCTAAGATCTTGGCAACCTCCTCAACACTAACGGTGTTTCTTTCAGGTCCAAAGAACCTTTTCTTCTAACGGACAACCATGTAGCTTGTTATGAGCTCAAACAATATCAATAAACAGACACACATGTACTTAGAGTGGTGGCAAAATACTTATGTTTTAGCAACTGCAATATATGATTTCGCTACTATTTACTAATTAACAAAAGTATATATTGCTTTGGGAAGAACAAACCCACGAAAAAACACATTTAGTAGAAAGCTAGAATTTGAGAAGTAGCAATTTTTTAAAAAATAGACGACGATTTTGCAAACTAAGTTTTTAAATTGTAAATAATAACATTTGATTTAGATCACATGTTTTGAGCATTAAAAATGATAAGTAAGGGCTTTGCTTGACTATCTATGACCTATTAATTGTATGTCGGCATTGTATCATTACTCTATTTAGGTTCCTAGTGTTTGTCCTTAGGGAAAATATGATTATTATTGGTGGTGGTGGTATAACCACTTGGTTTGGTTGTCGTGAAAGGGAAACCATAATTTTTGGCAATTGGGGAATATAATCAAGCCAACAAATAGTGTCTAAGTAATATGCCAACACAATCCTAACATTATATTAAATACCTTCATTGCTCAACCGAACTATAACCTTAGTGTTTTCACCGCCACTCCCCCTAAACACAATATCATCATACCTGTATCTTTTTCGTCTTTCTCTCCACTATCCAAACCTACAATCATGAAACTTGTCAACCCGCCACCACACCACTCCCTTCCCATCTCCACTCTTCTCTCAATGAAAAACTATTTTCATTTATATCTTACATTTTCACGACTCATTTCGTGTGTAAAAAATTTAATATTGAATTAATTTACTATGCGAACTTTAACTACAAACAAACATAAATGGAATCTATAGCATTAATCCATACAAAAATGACTTAAAATTGTGAACCATGTTTAAACATGTTGTTCAAGCCATTCACTCACTCAAATCCAAAAATGATGAGAGAATTTAGTCCTCGAGATCGAGTACTTCCTAACATCTTGATAGAAAGACTTTTGCGTATATTTTCGTCGTTGCTTGAAAAGATCCTTCTAATCAAAATCCTTATGTACCTACAAAATATATATCAACTCAAGTGTAGAGGTAAGTAAGGGTATCAATCCACTTCCTAGGGAGTAAAGCAAATGGAACAAATTCACATGTAATTCACTTTTTATTTTCTTTTTTTCTTTTTCACTTTTCTAATTTTTTTTAGCTTTTTCAATATTAAAAAAATAGGGTGAGGTGAGATCTAAACTAATCTAAACAACTAACTAAAAAGTGACTAAAATGAAAAATAAAGTCTAACACTAAAATAAAGAGATAAGTGAGGTAAATAATTGTGAGAACAATCAAGGAGTGGGATTACACCACAAATTCTAGTTATTCTAATTAATTAAGTTAATTATTTGAATGCTCCCAAATTAATATCAAAGCTACAAATCAACTCTCGTTGCAAGTGTAATTTTAATAATAACATTTTAGAATATTAAGTTTAACACCTCACAACTCTAGAAAAATAAATTTACACTCCTTTTAATTAATCACCCGCTAAGATCGATTAATTAAAATTTATGTCAATCTTAGAAATTAAATTTAGAGTTGAAATTCAAGTTATAATCCTCACTTAAGAAACCCCCATCTCTAGTTCGAATCTAAAATGGGTATTATCACTAGAATTTCGATTTTCTCTCGAAAATCATTTACCCTCTCTCGAGGCGTAAATTTAAGGGTGAGGGATCAAAATTAACATTCAAAGGGATTTTTCAAGTAATTAAACTAATTAAAATAAAATAACATCAAATAAGGGTTTTACCCCACCCCTTGAAAGGGGTTTTAGCCTAACATGATATGAAATATGACAAATTAATAATCAAAGGCAAAAATAAATGAGAAGAGAAGAAAACAATCAAACCCCAATCTCTTGAAGTGAAATTGAACTTCTATTCCTTGAGTTGAAATTCACATCCCTTAATTTGAATGATTCAAACACAATTACATCAAGAATCTCACTCAATTTAATCCTCACAACAATTTATTTTCTCCTCACTATCTAAAAATAATAAAATAAAAATTCTAATCTAAAATTACACTAAAATGGTATTTTCTCTCTCTACAAATTCCTATCTCTAACCTTTAGCTCTTTGATTTGGGGTCTTCTTCTTCAATTTATAGTAGGCATGGAGCATGGGGTAAAAATAGGAATTGGCTATGGTGAACATGTGAGAAAGGTGAGAGCACATGTGCATGAGGGTGTGAGGTGTGAATAAATTCAGATTTGGTTTGAGGGGTATTTTGGGTGTTTTGGTTAGAAGAGGTTAGTTGGGGATTTTTAAGGGTAAAATGGGTAAAAGGTGGTATAAGGCACATGTGGCATTTGGGTTATGTTTTAGTTGGCTTGGTCTTTGGCAGCTCACGTTTTTGGTTTGGGAAGTGGGAAGTGGGAATGAAATGGGTTTTGGATTGGAAGGGGTTAATGGGTCGGTTTTGGAAATGGGTTGAGGAGAGAGAGAGAGGGGATCGAAAGAGGAGGTCTCCGCCGTGGAATTGCCGGCGATGGTCGCCGGAGTTGGCGGGTTGATCAGCAGGTGGGGTCGGGTTTATAATCGCGGACACGGGTAGGGGAAAGTTCGTCGGGTTGTTGGGATATGGGTTTGGCTCTCCATCGGGTAGGAGGTTAGAGGTCGGCCGGAGTTAAGGGAAACGAGTCAGGGGTACCGCCGGCGGTTGGTCTTGGGATGGATCGGAGTTCGGGGTGGTTCCGATGCGCAGCGGTTTACAGGTGGTGCGGGTGTGTCTGGTCGGCGGAGCAGAGGGGATTGCGATCGCCACTGGCGTTGGTAAGGGGAGACGACGCCGGAACATGGGCAGGTTATGGAGGTTGCGCCGGCAGCGAATTGCGTTGCTCCGGCGGTGGGTTCGCCGGCCGGAGCTGGTGGGTTTAAGGGGGTAAGGGTTGGAATCGGGTTTGGGTTTGTTTGGGTAAGAGAGAGAGTGTGAGGTGTTAATGGGGGTTGTGGGTGTTGATGAGAGGAGAGAGAAACAGAGTGGGGGTGAGGTTGAAGATGAAGTTTGGAAGAGTTGGGTGTGATAAGGTGTAGGGAATATGGGTGAGGATGAGGGTGTAGGATAGTGTGTAGGTGTAAATGGGTGTATGGGAGTGTAGGATAAGGAGGTTGTGTGTGTGTTTAATTAGGACACCTAAAAAAATAACACTAATAAAATAAAATTAATAAAATAAAATAAAAACCTAATAAAATCTAATTCAAAAATAAAATAAAGACTCAAATAAAATTAAAACTAAAAAGAAATGAAAATAAAAAAATAGAAATCTATTAAACTAAAACTAAGATCCTAAAAAGAAAATGTAAAATAAAAATAAACTAAAAATAAATAAATCCTAAAAAAAACTAATTCTAATAAAATAAAACTAATAAAAATAAAGATAAAATAAAAATAAAATATAAAAATAGTAAATAAAACCTACAAATTCTAAATAATTCTAAAATAAAATCAAAAAAATAAAACGACACTAAATAAAAATCTAAAAAAAATTAAAATAAAATAAAAAGGGATCAAACCAACACACACGGGGCTTGGGTGACGGTTTAGGCTAGGTTTAGGCTCGGGTAATGTTACGGGGTTGGTATTTAGCTCCATTAAATGCACAACTGCCTTGAAATACGCATTTGAACACCGCAACGTGCATTAAGCCTGCATAATAAATATTTAAGCACGTAAGACCCGTATTGTCGAGAATTAGCAACTAAAATACATCTATTCGGGGTATAAATTGTACAGTTTTGGGTGCTTATCACACCACCCCCAAACAGAGCGTTGCTAGTCCTCGAGCAATAAGATAGAGAGAAAGAGACAGATAAGTAACCAAAAGTGTACCACTCTCGCGGGCACTTGCGATTGCACTTAGCATGTGCAACAAGCCTTTAAACCTATAGGTAGCCCTATAGGACGAGTTGTGTCTCGTGAGGGTTTGCAGGGAATATACCCACAAAATTCTTATTTGCAAAAATTTATTGAAAGGCAGTCAATCTCTTATTAAACGTAGAATGATCTCACAATCCATCACATGAGAAATATTTGATTTCAGAAATACAAGCTAGAATGTGTAGAAAGATTAGCTAAGTAAATACTCAAGGCACATCCTTCCTAGAACTCAATGTGTGTAGTATGAATCAGTCAAAACGTGTCGAGAATCATAAGAGTAATTCCTAGATTGCCTTGTCGGAATCAACGCTTCAACTTCAAAATCTCACTGATATAACTCTCTCAAACGAACTCTCGAGATATGGGTTAGTGTATCGCTCTTGTGTGTGAGGAGGGGAGTAAATGTAAGCAAGTTCAAACGTCTCACACACATATAAGAAAGAACAAACAATTAGAAAGAAAAATGATCTCATGAAAGAATGCTAATCACTATAGTGAGAACGTCGAGTTATTCATCACGTCGACTATCATTTGCCCGAACTCCTAGGGGAACATGTATGTATATGGGTGAGGGCGAAATGAAATGAGAAGGATGGGATATGAGGTGGAATGGTGATGTATGGATGAGTAATGAGTGATGGATGTGTAATGGATAAAAGATGGATGCGATATGTGAGAAGAGTGTATACACTTTAGGCACAAATGTCTTTATTACTACTACAAACTATCTTTCTTTTCTTTTCTCTCTTTTTTTTTCTCTCTTTTTTTCATTTTTTTTCTTTTTCTCTATTTTTTTTTCTTTTTCTTTTTTTTTTCTAATTTGCTATTTTTTTTTTCTTTTTCTTCTCTTTTTTTTTTCTCTTTTCAAACCAACAATGAAGACATTTGCATTTGAAATCACACTTTTTTTTTCTCAAAATGATGATGGTATATGAATGGAGTGATATATGGATGATGTGGGGAATATATGGGAATATGGAAGAACATGGGTGAAGTGAATGGATGGGAAGGTAATGGGTGATGGGTAAATGAAATGTGATATGGAAAAATGGTAGGTGTATGGATGAAAATCTAGTATTCGGGACAAATTTCAAGACACGCGTTTCTTACAACTCGAAAAAGATGTCATTCTCAGTGATCAAGACAAAAAATGAAGAATAATGAGATCATAAAAAAATTTAAGTGCGGACCCAAAAGAAGTTGAATCAATTGTGACTCGGAGATTGCGTAAGACACTCAAAAAGGGTGAAAGGCACAAATCTCACAAGCTAAAGTCTCTACTAGTGATCCTTAAGGTTCTCTTTATAATTGTAGTTCTCTTCAACTCTGAACCGTAGTGACGTGATAAGTGCGCAAATTTTGTTGAGTCTAGAAATTCATGGTGCAACATGTCTTGCTATGTATTACATAAGCTACTTAGAAAAAATATTCTCTAACTTGATTCCTAGACTTTTGAAAGATGGATGATTGAAAATTCACATCAATGAGTGAGATGCAAGAAACTGCGCGAAATTTTAAAAATCAGGTTCAAAAATCAAAATTTTCAAAAGAGGTACGATTTTGATAAAATTCCCCACCCCCAAACAAAAAGGAACATCGTCCTCGATGTTTAGTAAAATGATTTTTAAAATTGAGAGCATAAGGTAGGGAAGAGATTACCAGAATGAACCGCTAATGAAGTGGACAGATGAAGCCAATAATAAACCTGAATAAGTGATAAGAAAAAAAGGTGTACAAGTCTATAAGCACGATAAAGCATTGGGTGATGTGAAACACCACCCCCAAACAGGATGAGACTAGTACAAGAATAACGGGCTGCCTCCCGGTAGAGCTAAGTTTAATGTCTTCAGCCAGACCGATGGGATCTCACCCTAAAGATAAGATCTATGATGGCTCGGGGTGGCAGAAAAATTGGGTGATGAGAATCACCCCCAAACAAGACTGAAGCGTCAGTCTTGCTGGAAACAGGCTAAAGTGGTCAATGCACCTGTATGGCGAAGTGCATCACGCGATGCGAAGCATCGGTGGACCATGGGCGGGTGGGAATTAGGGTAAAAGTGAGGGTGGAAAGGCATCAGTCACGGGCCTTATTGAGCCGAAAGGTGAGGGTAACAAGGGCCCTATAAGAATGGTGCTCTAATTGGTGAGGGAGGCAATATGGTGTGGAAATAGGAATGGGGTGGGGCTCATAAAAATCACACGAACGTTCTATGAATGGGCGATGATAATGGTCGCGTCGTGACACGCCAGGGAGCTGTTGAGAAGAGAAATCAACACCGCAAGGAAGTGGTGTGCATGGAGGAACATGCTCGATGTCACGGAAGTGGAGAGTAGCACCAAAAATACTCTCGTAAATGGTGGATGGCTTAAGGTGAGGATATAAAACTGTGGATGGAAACATGAACTGTGTAAAATCAAGATCCAAACCAGGTGGTGGGGTGGAAAGGATAATGGGTGGGTCGGGTGGGATAAATGGTGTAGGAAGATGATCGAACACTCCTCATGAGGCGCGGAGTGATCCACAAGGGAACTCGCAGGAGGAAGTGTGGAAATAAACGAGTGAGTGATCAACTTATCCACAAGAGTAGCATTGGAGAATGTGGTGGGTGGGTAAGACGAGGCACCAAGATTAGAGATAGAGGGATCACTAGAAAAATCGGGCTCAATGGGAGCCATGCATGGTGGAACAAGATCCATATCCGAATATGTAGGAACTATCTAGGATTCAATCTCAAGAAAATGGTGAGCACTGGTAGCCGGAGCTAACCTGAAAGATATGGTCATGCCAGAGACATATGCAATTGGGACATAAGGTAAAAGCTCGGGCATATTGTTGGATATTGCGGGAGTGAGAACCTCAAGGGTAGGTTCATTAGGACATGGTGGGATTGGATCAGGCTCACTATCGAAGGATAAGTCAACACATTTGTCAACTTGGGACCCGGACCATGGGATGGTCTCAACTTTGAGATTCTCGGGGTTGTAGGGTTGGTCACACTCAAAATCTGTGTCACAAGAGGACACATCATCATCACACTCGGTTGCAATGATGGGTGGATCCATGGGAATGTTCAACTCTCTCTCACACTCAATTTCAGTTAATCTTTGTTCAAGACGTTGGAGGGCTTCATTTTGAAATTGAGTGGCTTGCTCTTGCTCAAGTATGAAATTTTGCAAGATTGCCTCAAGAGTGGAGGTGGATGATGGTGGTGGTGGAGTGATGGGTGGTGGCGGTGGTTGAGGTGGAAACAACTCGCTATGATCATGACTATATGGAGAATACTCAAATGAAGTGGGTGGAGTGGGGCCAAGTTCATCATACACAAAAGGATCGCTTTCATGATGGACAAATGGTGGATACTCATTGGGTGTGTAGTGAGGGAACTGATCGTGAACAGGTGCACAAGGTTGCCATGACGACTGTTGGAACATGTGAAGATCCACAACATCGGGTTGGGATACATATTGCGTGGAAGGTTTATCAGGCCTCCACGAATATCTCGGGTACTCACACAACTCGGGATTAGGTATAGCGGGGTAGTAGGCCGAGGTGGGTTCCGGAACAGTGTCATATGGATACACATGTTCCATGGTGGGTTTGTAGAGATACGATGAGTAAGGACACTCATGGGACAAGTGATCGGCATAGGAACAATGGGTGCACGACAAGTTATGCGACACGTCGACACTTGACATCGAGTTTGATGGAAAATGAGGTGCGTGTATGGACGGGTCAAGAGTACCAACGGTACTCGTGAGAGAGGTGAAATCATGAAGAATATCATAAAGGGACCGCTCGGGATCACTCTCACACATGTCACGTGTCAATGAAAAATGACCAAAGGACGTTCGTCGGCCATGTGGAGAGAAATATTTATTTTTATTTTTAAATTTTTTTCAAAAGGAAAGAAAATATTTTTTGATTTTTCTAAAAATGAGAAAAAGAAAATATTTTTGGATTTTTTTTCTAAAAAGGAAAGAAAGAAAATATTTTTGGATTTTTTTTTTATAAAGAGGAAATAAAGAAAATATTTTTGGATTTTTTATAAAAATAGTAAAAGAAAATATTTTTTGATTTTTTGGAAGAAAAGGTGGGGAAAAAATATGGACACTTGATTTGGACGAACTAATTAAAATTGACCACCAAAAAATGGGATTGGACACACACACAAGTCAAGAGAATTTCCTAACTAGTACATAGCCAATTTTTATCTTTAATTTTAGTGAAAGGGGTATTCAAATTTTAATTAAGTCCGCGGGCGATAAAAAATCACGAAAATATTTTAGTGATCGCCTTTACAAAAATGTTCTCCTAGTGGGCTACCTAGTTGATTAATTTTAAATGTAGTGATGGCTAGGGTAACACACAATGATAAGCGAGTGAGACGGGTGATGAAATCCCTTCTCGTGAGTGACCGGTTGTAGGTCTTAGTCAATTAATTTATCACACCATTCGAAAATAAATGCGAGAATAAAATCAAATAAGAGCACGCAAAGCACACAATAATAGACTCGCTAACAGGATAGGCGCGAGTGTTGAGAAATGTACCTCCCACAGTTTTTAGGCCGTGGGGTGCCGAAAAAGTTGAGTCGACCGGGGGAAGATCACGCCTATCTCAGTCGTCCTCGGGAATCCTACCGACCCAAGGTAGAGAGGTTTCTAAATCCTCACCAATGGACGCCCTCTCTCTACCTTGTCCGGTTTCCCAATCACGCTTGTCTTTAATTATTACAATTTTAAATGGAAAATAAATGTGGTCCTATGCACCGCAATACAAGCCAAATAATAAAAAAGTCCTAATACAATCCTTCTAATAAAATGCAAAAATGGTACTAAAATGAAAAAAAATACAATACAAGTGAATCACAAAATGGAATCCGCTCCGAGCTTCATAATCCCAAGAATGGCAACGGCGCCATTATAGTACCTACAAAATATTTTCGTCAACGACGCCATTTGATAGAAAGACTTTTGTGTATATTTTCGTCGTTGCTTGAAAAGTTCCTTCTAATTAAAATCCTTATGTACCTACAAAATATATATCAACTCAAGTGTAGAGGTAAGTAAGGGTATCAATCCACTTCCTAGGGAGTAAAGCAAATGGAACAAATTCACATGTAATTCACTTTTTATTTTCTTTTTGTTCTTTTTCACTTTTCTAATTTTCTTTAGCTTTTTCAATATTAAAACAATAGGGTGAGGTGAGATCTAAACTAATCTAAACAACTAACTAAAAAGTGACTAAAATGAAAAATAAAGTCTAACACTAAAATAAAGAGATAAGTGAGGTAAATAATTGTGAGAACAATCAAGGAGTGGGATTACACCACAAATTCTAGTTATTCTAATTAATTAAGTTAATTATTTGAATTCTCCCAAATTAATATCAAAGCTACAAATCAACTCTCATTGCAAGTGTAATTTTAATAATAACATTTTAGAATATTAAGTTTAACACCTCACAACTCTAGAAAAATAAATTTACACTCCTTTTAATTAATCACCCGCTAGGATCGATTAATTAAAATTTATGTCAATCTTAGAAATTAAATTTAGAGTTGAAATTCAAGTTATAATACCCAACTTAAGAAACCCCTATCTCTAGTTTGAATCTAAAATGGGTATTATCACTAGAATTTTGATTTTCTCTCGAAAATCATTTACCCTCTCTCGAGGCGTAAATTTAAGGGTGAGGGATCAAAATTAACATTCAAAGGGATTTTTCAAGTAATTAAACTAATTAAAATAAAATAACATCAAATAAGGGTTTTACCCCACCCCTTGAAAGGGGTTTTAGCCTAACATGATATGAAATATGACAAATTAATAATCAAAGGCATAAATAAATGAGAAGAGAAGAAAACAATCAAACCCCAATCTCTTGAAGTGAAATTGAACTTCTATTCCTTGAGTTGAAATTCACATCCCTTAATTTGAATGATTCAGACACAATTACATCAAGAATCTCACTCAATTTAATCCTCACAACAATTTATTTTCTCCTCACTATCTAAAAATAATAAAATAAAAATTCTAATCTAAAATTACACTAAAATGGTATTTTCTCTCTCTACAAATTCCTATCTCTAACCTCTAGCTCTTTGATTTGGGGTCTTCTTCTTCAATTTATAGTAGGCATGGAGCATGGGGGTAAAAATGGGAATTGGCTATGGTGAACATGTGGGAAAGGTGAGAGCACATGTGCATGGGGGTATGAGGTGTGAATAAATTCAGATTTAGTTTGAGGGGTATTTTGGTTAGAAGAGGTTAGTTAGGGATTTTTTTAGGGTAAAATGGGTAAAAGGTGGTATAAGGCACATGTGGCATTTGGGTTATGTTTTAGTTGGCTTGGTCTTTGGCAGCTCACGTTTTTGGTTTGGGAAGTGGGAAGTGGGAATAAAATGGGTTTTGGATTGGAAGAGATTGATGGTTCGGTTTTGGAAATGGGTTGAGGAGAGAGAGAGAGGGGATCGGAAGAGGAGGTCTCCGCCGTGGAATTGCCGGCGATGGTCGCCGGAGTTGGCGGGTTGATCAGCAGGTAGGGTCGGGTCTAAAATCGCAGACACGGGTAGGGGAAAGTTCGTCGGGTTGTTGGGATATGGGTTTGGCTCTCCAGCGGGTAGGAGGTTAGAGGTCGGCCGGAGTTAAGGGAAACGAGTCAGGGGTACCGTCGGCGTTTGGTCTTGGGATGGATCGGAGTTCAGGGTGGTTCCGGTGCGCAGCGGTTTACAGGTGGTGCGGGTGTGTCTGGTCGGTGGAGCAGAGGGGATTGCGATCGCCACTGGCGTTGGTAAGGGGAGACGACGCCGGAACATGGGCAGGTTATGGAGGTTGCGCCGGCAGCGAATTGCGTTGCTCCGGCGGTGGGTTCGCTGGCCGGAGCTGGTGGGTTTAAGGGGGTAAGGGTTGGAATCGGGTATGGGTTTGTTTGGGTAAGAGAGAGAGTGTGAGGTGTTAATGGGGGTTGTGGGTGTTGATGAAAGGAGAGAGAAAGAGAGTGGGGGTGAGGTTGAAGATGAAGTTGGGAAGAGTTGGGTGTGATGAGGTGCAGGGAATATGGGTGAGGATGAGGGTGTAGGATAGTGTGTAGGTGTAAATGGGTGTATGGGAGTGTAGGATAAGGAGGTTGTGTGTGTGTTTAATTAGGACACCTAAAAAAATAACACTAATAAAATAAAATTAATAAAATTATATAAAAACCTAATAAAATCTAATTCAAAAATAAAATAAAGACTCAAATAAAATTAAAACTAAAAAGAAATGAAAATAAAAAAATAGAAATCTATTAAACTAAAACTAAGATCCTAAAAAAAATGTAAAATAAAAATAAACTAAAAATAAATAAATCCTAAAAAAAACTAAGTCTAATAAAATAAAACTAATAAAAATAAAGATAAAATAAAAATAAAATATAAAAATAGTAAATAAAACCTACAAATTCTAAATAATTCGAAAATAAAATCTAAAAAATAAAACGACACTAAATAAAAATCTAAAAAAAATTAAAATAAAATAAAAATGGATCAAACCAACACACGCGGGGCTTGGGTGACGGTTTAGGCTAGGTTTAGGCTCGGGTAATGTTACGGGATTGGTATTTAGCTCCATTAAATGCACAATTGCCTTGAAATACGCATTTGAACACCGCAACGTGCATTAAGCCTGCATAATAAACATTTAAGCATGTAAGACCCGTATTGTCGAGAATTAGCAACTAAAATACATCTATTCGGGGTATAAATTGTACAGTTTTGGGTGCTTATCACACCTCATATAAGGAAAAAACATTTTTCAACACCACACAGTTGCTTGAATCTTACATCTATACATTGTGGATACTCGACCCCCTCAGACATGTATATAAAAAATGATAATATTGAGCCCACGGGAATTGAGTTTGTACAAGTGATCATGTGCATAATTATTACATAGAGGGTCCCTGGCTAAAGATTAATTAGGTCGTCGCCAACCTAATATTTGGGGCCCCCTGATTTAAAAAAAAAAGTATAAAAATTGAGTGTAAAAAAATTATAAGCATAAAAAAATAGAGTTTACTAGTTAAAATGGGCCCCAATATAAATCAAACTTGATCAACTTATAACAAATCATAAAATGAAAAAAGGCCGAAAATAAATCAAACTACACCCACTTATGATTTCAATAGGAAAAAAAAGGGTCCAATTAAAAAGACTCTCTCAATGACTTAAAATATGCTCACACACAAAATCCCTATCCCACTATATAATGAAACCCTAAACCTCTTTATCTCTCTCTCTCTCTCTATCTATCTATCTATCTATCTATCTATCTATCTATCTATCTATCTATCTATCTATCTATCTATCTATCTATCTATCTATCTCTGTGTGTGTGTGTGTGTGTGCGTGTGCATGTATCTCTCTTAACTCTTTTCGCACTCACTCACTCACTCTCAACTTTATCTCTCTAGCATTCTCTATCTATTTATCTCAGATCTACTCTCTCTCTCTCTCTCTCTCACTCTCTCTCTCTCTCACACACACACACACACATGTAAAATATTCAAGCCAAAAAATAAGAATTATTTATTCAATTTCAAGCTAAAAAAATAAGGTTTTAAAATCTAGTGTTTTAATTTTAAGCGTAAAAATTAGGGACTCATACTCAATCATTATTTATTTTAATTTTACATGCTCATGTTATTTTTTGTACTAAAATCAATTATGTAGTCTTTTTTACTGCTTGTTGATGCCAAAATTCTCCTTCTACATGGACCAGTCAGAAAGGGACACTTGTCATCCTATATGGCAATATTCATACTAGCTCGGCACCCGAGGAGAGTTGGTCGGCATACCAACCAACTCAAGGAAGACAAACCATCCATCAGATCAAAATCCATTAGAAGAAGACTCATCCACAGTCATGGAACCCTAGAAGGCCAACAGTCATATTTATTGTAAATAGATGTAAATGTCTGAATATATAAAGACATTCCATCTCTTGGACTCCCATCAATATAAATACATGCCTTCCCTTAGACAAAGGGACAATCAGAACTAGGTAACAAACTAATTCATCCTTAGCAAACTCTCTCTCTACACCATATTGTGCTATTATAAACCCCTGAGAATAAAATAACAGTGGACGTAGGCTTTCACTATAGCCGAACCACTTTAAAAACTTTTGTCTATTATATGTTTGATGTGCTTGTTTATCTTCATTTCATTTTCAATCTCATCCTCATTACTTTATCTCTTGTTGACGCCACTAAAATGGCATAGAGGCCATTTTCTGTCTTCAACAGATTGGCGTCGTCTGTGGCAAGAGACACATAATTCTTTCCTTATTATTAGAAGTGATGAAGATCATCATCAAGAGCTAATTTTTCTTTGCTCTGTGTATAACTAATTATATGTTATGCACGCATGTTTTTGTTCCATCATGATTCTCATATGTTTATATTCATAACGTTGAATCAATTTTCATTTGGAAATCTGCAAAACATTAGATTTCTTAACTCATAAATTTTGTATGATTCCTTGAAAATAGGGCAAACTCATTTATTTACGGGATTACATCTGATGTTTTGAATCTCAGATCTCAAATTGATAGCGGGGGATAAAAATGGTTTTCTCATCCTTTCATTTGTGTTGATAAACCGAATGCTCAACTTTTATTCATCCATCTGCACAACTATGTTAATTTTAAATAATTTTCGTTGTTGGTTTTGAGATGGATGTCATAATAAGAGGACTTTTCATAGTAATTTTTTATATGATACGATCGTCCTTCATATTTGTCCCTGAAAATTCACTTGGCCACTTCCATAAAGAACTAACAAATGAACAGTTGCTCCTATATTCAAGAAATTGCTACGGAGAAAATTTCATTTCGCTAATTCTCAGGAAGTTGAAGGAGTTTTGGATTTATTAATTATCAGTTCTTTCGACTTCAACGGTCTATAGCAACAAAAATAATGAAACTGGGAGACATCAGATAAACATGTGAAAGTGTTCTTTCTCATCAGAAATCAAACCTACAATTTGGGGACTATCATCCACCCTACAAATTGGTTCATTTTCAGATCAACAAAAAATTTCAATCCCCAGATTTTCACTCTCCGGTTCAAAATTTGCAATAAATGCCAGTGACACCCATAAAGAAAAGATAGTATATTCGCACGGGTATAGCAACGAACCCAAGAAGCTCATAAAATCCTAAAAATGGAACAATCTTGTATCAAAATCTCCAGAATCATCAAGCCGACCATCTACCCGGAGGCTTGTCGATGGCTGTATTAGTTCTGATGAAGATCTCTGAGTTTCACAACATGATTAGAACAAAAAATGTTTTATGGTTTGTGGTTATGGGTTTCATCGATTTCCTCCCCGATCGACTTGGTCGGCAGAACTTATTATAGCTCGAAGGTTGACAACATGGTTATGGTATCAATACCTGGAAATGGTCGGCAGTTGGCAACACTGGAAGCAATTTCAATACCTATTATCGATTGGAAGCAGTTAATATTAGTCAGCTAAGTCTATTTACAAGTCGGAAGCAACTATGTGAGGCGGGAAGAATAAACTATATTCAGTTGGTGGATGGAAAGAACGAGAATTATAAGCAAAAATTTCTGATCGAAAATCCGACCAACATGGTCGCTGCAAGTCTTTCTACGCAGGTCGGCGAAACCTACCACAAGTCGGCGATCGCTGAGTTGGTCGGAACCATTGTACAGTTGTACTACAACATCGGGAGTTTTATTTTCTTGCATAGGTTGGTTGACGACCACTGTATGAAGAAGAAAACCTCAACTGATCGGCAAAGCACAACACTTGGTCGCCGGCGTGTTTGAGACATATGGGTTTTCCCCACTCAACATTTGTACAAATCGGGTAATTCCCGACCATCTATTACTACCATATTACTATTCGATGGTAACTTCGACCATCTATTAATTATCAACATCAATTATTAGTCCTCTGTTTTGGTCAGAATTCTTATGTGGCAAACAGACCAGATCGACGACCATCTATAGTTGGTCGACAATATCAATATTATTGCTGGGCTTACCTGAACAACTGGTCGACACCATTGTGATGCAGCTAAGAAAAGATGGCAACTATTCTTGGTCGAAAATCTCACCGGACCATTTTCATTGGTCGATGGTAAAGTTTGAAGATCCGTCAGTAACGTTGCATAAATCAACAGCACCTATCCTTGGTCGGCGACAATCGGCAGCATATATTCCTGGTCGGCGAGAGTCGTCTTAACATTTGCACAGGATGGGGAACCCTAGACCTCCTATTTGTTGGTCGGAAATTTCACCGAACCATTTTTGCTGGTCGGTGATAAGCTGTAAAGATCCCTCAGCAACATTGGTGTTGGTCGGTAGTTGTTGTAAAATGAGAACATCTGGTTGGCAAGTATTGGTCAGGAAATCTAACTTGAATCAGTTATGATCGTGAATATAAATGATGTATTGGTGGTAGATTTATACTCGGACTTCCGTTCCGATAACGATGGTCGAAATATCATCTCAGATATCCATGTTAATTCGAGGCTCATAAGAAAACCTTAACAATCTTATCTGGAATGCCTCTAGTGGTCGACGACCATCATTTATGGCCAGCGATAATTTATCACCTGTCGACAACAAATGCTGGAATAGAGGAGTGGCAAGTTTATTTGCCCAGATTATTGACAAAGTCAAAATCACAACCATGGTGTTAAAAGACAAGTTCACCCCTACCATTTCTTAATTCATACCTTTCTAATAAAGTAATTTTTTTAAAGCTACATAAATTATGCTTCAAATAATTTTTCAACCCAACTTATATTTAGTATTTGTTGGAATCCGCAAAAATTCAAAACTGATGAACTAGTCTTTATATCTTGTACATAATTGATAAAAATCTGCTTAAGCCTCACATATTCCGCATGACACACATTTTTGATAAAAAAACATATTATTTCACTTATGTTGCCTCAATTTTAGAGCAGATACATATCATATATTGGTTGACTAAATTATTCTCATGTCAAATTTTTTATTTAGCTTCCACAGATACTCGAGCAACTTATTAAATTCTACAAGTAAAAGATTTATTCCTGGTAAGAGTTCGGCCACAATCTTATGCTATGGGAAATATTATTTATTGCTCGGAACCACACAATTTTACCTCGGCATTTAGCCAGACATTATTTATTTTCTTATTGCTCCAACGGATGATCGAGCACACTACAACACTTTAAGACCCGATGACTGGTTGGGAAAGATTATTTCTTATATCCGACGAATGCTCAGACACTGATATTTCTTAAGATTCATTATTTATTATCTGACTCTCAACCTGAAAGAGGGTTATGCATATTCTATGGTCTTCTCATCATGGAGCTCAGCAAAATATTTATTATCACATATTGAGCTTCGAGGATGTCTACAACAATCATTATATTTTATCTCCAACACACACTTAGTCGAGAAAATTCTTCTCTCTATATATATTCAGAAAAAAACCAATAAAATGTTGGTTGGCATCAGCAACCACCAACAAAATGTTGGTCGACATCAGCAACCACCAACAAAATATTGGTCAGCATCAACAAATCACCAACTAAATGTTGGTCAGCATCAACAACCACCAACTAAATGTTAGTTGGCATCAACAAAGGCACCAACAAAGTTGGTTGTCAACACAACCATCAACAAAATATTGGTCGGTATCAACAAAGAAACCAACAAAGTTGGTCGTCAACACATAAAAACCATGCAAGGCAAAATTATAAGTCCCAAATGCTTGGTTAATGAAGACCCGGATGACAAATGTTCATCTAAACTGGGCTAAAAGATGGACAAATGTTCCACTCACGCTTGGGAACCACGCTACTAATGAAATTACCTAAACACGTTTGGGTACATTAGTGTAACTAACCATGGTGATGCACTGGTAATTGGTATTACTCTTAGGATTATCCTAAGAGTATCAATAGAACCGGTGAACAACTAGAGATTGACAAACCGTCGATCCAAAATTAGAGGTTGATAAATCGTCGATCCATTCATATACAGAGATTGACAGAAGGCGATCCATCCACTTACAAAGATTGACAAGATAAGTTAATCAAATTTCATTCATTCAATTAAATAATTACATATTGTATCGTGCTTGTTACCAATAATGCACGATCAATCGATCCCCTCTCTTATTATTTATATGGATTTCTTATTGAGTCCGGCAGATGGCCAACACTATTATTATTTATCTGGATTTCTCATTAAGCCCCCCGACAGATGGTCGACACTCTTATTATTTATCTGGATTTCATAGCGCTTTTATTATGGATTTCTCACTAACATGGATATTCGATGCAAATTATATATTATGCTCAATCATACTCATTATTGTATCATTCTATTAAATCCCGACGAATTCTCGGGCATTATTATTAATATTCAGTCTCTTAAGCCCAACTAGGGACTCCACGTCTCAAATACGCCGATCGATGGCACATATCAGAATCAGATTCCTAATTGGAATATATCACATTCCTAATTAGAATGCCAACACATTTCTAATTTGACTATATGTTAAAAGCAATTTTACTCAACCAAAATTACTTGGTCGGCAAATTATTTCTATGGCTATATCAGGAAAATATTGAATAGCAAACATGCAAAGCTCTTGGGAAGAATTTCAGGGAACATTTCCTTGGCCTTATCGTTTCTAGCAAGATCATCATACTTTAAGACCAAGAAAGTATTCATAGTTCATACTCCGTATATGGGGGCTTTTACTACAGAATTAATTATTCATTCAGTGGCATAGTATGATAACATCACGCAGGATCAGTCGAGCATCAGATTCAGCTCCAAATAATAACAGAATAAGACATATCACTAGCCAATCATCATCCAGAAGTTATTATACACATGCCATTGAAGTTCAGGAGTCAGATTCAGCATCTATAACACTGGGATCTCCACTACTGTTGTCCCAACCAGCACTAAAGAAGAAGTTGTACTTATGTGTAAATGTTTCACAGTCCGTTACTAACTCAACACTAATTGTATTAAAGAATTGGGCTCAAAAGCTAGCATGTTACATCAGCAAAGCCTTCAGAGGATCATAAATCAAAACAATCTAACACGTACACTCCGCACTCAGTTAGTCGGCTAACTAGTCGACCAACCCACTTGAATATTATGACAAGACATAAGTTGCAAACTATGACATTACTGCATCCAAATTCCCAGGGGTGATACATAGCACAAGTTCGCTTGATGAACATAGTTCTTTAAAAGAAAGATTAGCCCCAACACAACAATCAATAAACCTGAATCATCCGTTGACCAGAAGATAGTGCACTTTATGTTGAACAAATCAAGAAGGCCGATCAAGAATCTCATTATGCACAAGCACCAAGAAACATTGCAGAATAAATACTCCATCCTTTCAGTAAACCATCAAGCATGGAACATTGGGGGCTTCTGTTGATTTTAAAATTCTCCATCTACTTGTACCAGTCAGAAATGGACACTTTTTTATCCTACATGGCAATATTCATACTAGCTTGGCACCCAAGGAGAGTTGGTCGGCATACCAACCAACTCAAGGAAGACAAACCATCCAGAAGATCAAAATCCATTAAAAGAAGACTCACCAATAGTCATGGAACCCTAGAAGGCCAACGGTCATATTTATTATAAATAGATGTAAATGTCTGATGTTGAAGACAGAAAATGGCCTCTATGCCATTTTAGTGGCGTCAACACTACTGATTTGTTTTTTTCACTTTATGGTATTTATTTTGTAGCTTTTAAGTTGTTATTAAGGTATTTACGCTTTGGGGATGGTCTCAACTTGGTTGTAACTTGTAAGAATTGATATGTACAAATTTGACACTCAATTTAGTCAAGGCCCAGTCCACCTCAAGGATCCAAGCATAACGAAATGTGTAACAACCTTAATTTGCCTCATGGAGCTAAGGCCACCATATATACCCCCATGGAAATATGTTCAAGCCTTACATGAGCCAAAAAAATATGGGACCCTCAATATATGCATATGTATTATACAAATTAAAACCCGTGGCCGCCTATCCTTATGAAAGAATACCACACGAATTGGAGACATGATTTTGCAAATATCGTGGGACCCGCTTAGATACAACAGCCACAAACAGGAAGAAAAGACCAAGTTTATCTCCTGCACATCACCTAATCCATGAACCTAACCAAGTCATGCGCATGACCTACTCATGTACATGACCATGTCTTGCACCTGGCCAAGTCCTACGCATGATTAGCCCAACTCAGCAAAGGGATCCAACATCACTTGTCTAAGGCCTCACATACTAAGTCCATAACACCAAGGTGATGATATTAATGCATGATAGGTCCATGGAGAAGGTGGGCATTAAATGTCTCTAACACATCCTCGGAGAAAGTGAGCATTAATGGCTCTGATATGTCCTCGGAGAAAGTGAGCATTAATGACTGTAACATGTCATCGGAGAAGGTGGGTATTAATGCCTAGAAACAAACACAATTAAATCATCCTTCCCAACTAAAGTTATAAGGCTATAAAATTCCTAGCACTTCATTAAGGAAAGGTAGGTTGATAATTGAGTTCCATTTTACTACACACTATATTCTCTCTCTATATATATATATATACATATATATATATATATATATATATATATATATGTGTGTGTGTGTGTGTGTGTGTATTTCTCTCTACTTTTAACTCCCCAACCTCTAGAACATGATGAGTTTAGTCTTCAAAAATTTATAATTGAGCCTCCAGGCATTTATAATTTGGCATTTTGGCCCTATATTAATACAAAGAGAGAAAGAGAGCATTCCAACCATGCACATAGGCTTAAGCGTCGGGATGAACCACCTTAAACACTTGTTTCAAAATTCATGTATTATCTTTTATTTTCTAAGTCCAACTCATGTATATTTCATTCTAGGTGAAGTCAAAGACATCGTTTGGGCATCATTAGTTGGCGTCGTATGTGGGAAAGACTTAAAACTTTCTTACTCCCCCTTTTACTAGTGAGTTAGGTTCTTTCCCTATGGATCCTATAGCAAGGTTTTATGGCATGAAAAAAATGCTAAACAACGAAGTTACGTTGTAAGCCCAGTTGGCGAAACTACTACTAGGGCCTAATATTTAAGGCCCTTCACCGGAGTAATACCATGTAGAGTGTATGACTGAGGTGGAGGGGCCCTCTCAAAGGCAACGGGTATCCGTCCACCAAAGGCTCTCATATGCCCTTGGCAGACCACAACCTTTGAGAGTCCAAATCCCATATGCGAATCGTCTTTGAGCACCGTATGAGTGTTCGCATAGGTTGGACTTTTAGGAAAATCGCTTGTATACCTCTCACAAACCGGATGAGAATTCTAGGGATGAGAGGATCTGTCAAGAAATGAGAAACCAAATTGGATATTGTATAAAGGCTATTGGATTTAATCCCCAAATTTTGAAACACTTGCCTTATATTCCAAGTCCCCCTTTTTCGACATGGTGCGCCAGATTCCTATACCTAGGAAGCTCAAACTCCCCAACCTTAAGAGCTATGATGGGAACAAATATCCTATTAACCACATCCAACAGTACAACATGGTAATGAGTTTGTAAGAGGTCCTTAATGCCATCATATGTAGAGCCTTTACAACCACACTAAAAGGATCTGCAAGGCAGTGGTATAACAAATCTCACTTGGGTCTATCACATCATTTAAAGAAATCAGAACCCTAGTTTCAATGCACTTCATTGGAGGAAGTAAGCATCTAAAATCCCCAGCCTACTTGTTAAATGTGAAGAAATAAAAGGAAAAATCCCTCAAGGACTATGTGAAAAGATTTAATGAAGAATCTCTCAAAGTGGATGGTCTCACTGATCAAGTAGTCATTAATATCTTTACAACCAGAGTCCAGCCCACCGGGTGCATTGTGGCCTTAGACACAGACCCTCCAACCACTATGTCCCAACTCTTGACTGAGATATAAAATAAAATAAATGTGGAAGATGCACTACTTAAAAGGGCCACGAATAAGGTGGATGGAGGACATTAGAGATCTAACCCCACCCTATAAACCCATGCAGTAAAGAAGAAGAAGAAGAAGAAGAAGAAGAAGAAGAAGAAGAAGAAGAAGAAGAAGAAGAAGAAGAAGAAGAAGTAAACCAAAAAATCTGGACCTTTGACATTCCTTAGGTTTACTCCATTAATATATCCAGTGGTAGAAGTCTTCGACCAAATGGAGGGCACCCTCTTTAGAGATACAGCCAAAATGAGGATCCCAAATAGAAAAATAAATTGACAAGAGTAGATTGATTCCTCTGGGACCACGATTATGAAACTAGCGATTGTATCAAGCTCAAATAGGAGATTGAATGACTCATTCAACAGAGGAACCTGAGGCAATTTATCCCAAGAAATTCATAACGAAGACCTCTAAATATGGATAGAGCTAACGCTGGCAAAGCAGAAGCCTCGACAACAGAGTTATTTATTATCACTGGAGGATTTGCAAGGGAGGAGAAAGTAGCTATAATAATAAATCACATCTCAGAGAAATTTGAGGGTGTCCAAAGTGTTTAGAACTAAACGCAATAAAAAAAGATAAAATACGTTGCATAATTCCATAATATCCTTATCCGAGGAGGACGCGGGCGCTGTCCATGATCCATATGACGATCTTTTTATCATCATAATGACTGTGGCATCACACCTAGTCCATCGGATGTTGATAGACACAGTAAGAGGACCTAAAATATTATTTTATTATGCACTTAAAAATATGGGTGTGATGAAGGAAATACTTCAACCAGTGAGAGGCACTTTGGTTGGTCTCTCAGGAGAACAGGCGCATCCCTTAGGTTACATTGAACTCAAGCTGACCTTAGGCACAACACCATTTTAAACTTCCACCAAGACTAAGGTTTTAGTAGTGAACAAACCACTAAGATACAAAATCATCCTTGGGGGCTCGACTCTGAACAAAATCAAGGCATGCCTGTGTAATCACAGCCTAACCATGCATTTCCCAGTCCAAGATAGTGGGGTTAGTAAAGTTAGAGTCTATAAAAAAGAGGCAAGGGACTGCTTTTTTGTGTCAATGAAGGAGAAAGTGGAAGTGAAGCCTTTCAAGTGAATGGTATGGACCTTAGAGATGACCAACCCAATACGCAGGGACTCATAATAAGGAATTAGATGTAATTCAATTAGATGAATAAGATCTAGATTGCACATTACAGGTGGGATCCTAATTGGACCCCTTCCTTAAGAAAGCACTTGTAAAGTTACTTAAAAGCAATAAGGATATATTTGCTTGGAGTCACACGGACATAGCCGGGTATATCCAATAATTATGACCCATCATTTATCTGTAGATCCAGCTTATAAGTTGGTGAAGAAAAAAATGAGGTCATTTGGTGCAGAAAGAAATGAAGTAGCAAAAGAAAAAGTGGGAAAATTTCTTACAGTCGAGTTCATTAAGGAAGTGCACTACTTTGAATGGATCTAAAATGTGGTGTTTGTGAAGAAGCCAAATAGCAAGTGGCAGCTTTGTGTGGACTTTACAGATCGAAACAAGGCTTGTTCCAAGGACAACTACTCGTTGCCAAAGACAAACATGTTGGTGGATGCAACAACAGGTCATGAGTTGCTATCCTCCATGGATGCATACTTCGAATATAACCAAATTCAGATGGCTAAAGAATATGAGGAGAAAACTTGATTCATGACTGATCGAGGCATATATTATTATAAAGTTATGACTTTCGATCTAGACAAAGTAGGAGCAACCTATCAGAGATCAGTAAACTCAATGTTTGAAGGGAAAATAAGGAAGACCATGGACGATAACATGCTAGTGAAGAGTCTCAATTCCTCTGGTCGCATTAAGGACCTTAATGAAACCTTTTCCAATCTCTGTCAATATAAGATGATTTTGAATCCCACCAAGTAAGCACTCAGAGTGTCTGTAGGAAAATTCTTAGGGTTTATCGTTACAAAGCGCAGAATATAAGCTAATTCAGAGAAGATTTAAGACCTCCTCAATATGAAGTTCGAAAGAACTTTGAAAGAAGTCCAAAGCCTGGCAGGGAGAGTGGCAGCACTTAACAAGTTCCTTTCGTGCCACAGAAAAGTGTCTCTTTTTTTTCAAGGTCCAAAGAAAGGATTGTACATAAAATGATAAATGTAAACTAGCTTTCGATGAACTTAAAGAATACTTGGGTTCTACTTCATATCTTTCCAGAACCCAACCAAGGTAGGATTTATGCCTCTATTTAGTAGTGTCACCATGGGCTGTGAGCTCATCACCGATTAGGGAAGATGAAGGAGTTTAAAGACCAATATACTACACAAGTTGAGAACTCTAAGGAGCGAAAACCAAGTACCCACAGATGCAGAAATTAGCATTTCCCCTCATAATAACCTCAAGGAATTTTCTCCTTTATTTTCAAGGACCTTGGATCATTGTAATGACCGACCATCCTCTTCGTCAATTACTTCAAAAACTAAAAACTTTAGGGCATTTACTGATTTCTTCCATAAATCTGGGTTAATTTGACATAGAATATCAACTAAGGACTTCTCTCAATAAGTAGGCCCTTGCGGACTTTGTAGAAAAATTTACATCCATGGGAGAAGCCACACAAGAGCAAGAAAAAGAAAAGGGAAGAATTAACAAAAAGTAAGGGTGCTAAAACCAAAGATCTAATGATTCCAATCTAGATCCTTCATGTAGATGGATCGTCTAGCCAGTTGAAAAGCGGGGCAAGCCTAATTCTTGAGGTACCAGATGGCTAGTAATTTACCAGGCATTAAATTTCAATGTTAAGGCCTCTAACAATAAGGTGGAATACGAAGCATTAGCCAAGGATTTTGGTGCAGAACAAGTCAAATCTCACAATGAATCTCAATTGATAGTGAACTAAGTTATAGGAAAAGATGAAGTTATGGAGGAACAGATGGCTGCTTATATGGGGAAAGATAAGAATCTTATGACAGAGTTCAAACATTTGGTGATCGCTAGAATTACAAGTGAAGATAATGAGAGATCTGTCCCACTTTCAAAGTTGGTCGCCATGGAAGAAAATACAATTCCACTTATGTGGACTTTTCGGACCAAAAGTCCATTATGGTCCAAGAGGATCCTCCTCTCATAGATCCGGTAGAGCATTGTCAATGTTGAATGGACCTTATCCAAGTCTGTCTAGAAAAGGAAACACTACCAAAGGAGAAATTAGTGGCTAGTAAGATCAAGTACAGGACCACTTGTGAATACTCTCGTCAACGGAGTCCTTTATAAAAGAGCTTAGACTTTGCTATCCTGAGGAGCCTTTACCCAGAAGAGGTTAACTATGCCATAAGAGAGGTCCATGAAAGAATATTTGGGGGAATCCAGGGGCAAGGTCCCTTATTCATCGCGTGATAATGCATGTATATTTATGTCCTACATTGCTTAAGAATGCGAGTGAAATTGTAAAAACATGCGACAAGTGCCAAAGTTACTTTAACAGCCCATGACAACCACCTAGTGAGATAGTCCCAATAATCTCATTAGGCTATTTACTCAGTGTGCAATAGACCTGGTATTCCTCTTCCACATACTCTAGGATAGAACAAATTTACGATGATGGCAATAGATTATTTCATAAAATGGGTGGAAATAGAACCCCTCCCCACCATAACTGAGAAGAAGATTGAGAGCTTTATGTTAAAATCAATTGTTTGTACGTTTGGCATCCATATGGTGATTATTAGTGATAATGACACTCAATTTGATAATGATATCTTTCAAAACTTCTATTCAGCATTGATAATCCATAATCATTATTCGTCACCTTCTCACTCACAAGCCAATGGTACGGTCAAAGTAACCAATCGAACCATTATCCAAAGCTTAAAGAAGAGGTTAGATAATGTAAAGGGGTTATGGGCAGAACAACTCCATGGCATCCTATGGGCCTACTGGACTACTGTGCAGGGACCAACAGAGGTGACACCATTATTTTTAGCCTTTGGAACTGAATCTATCATACCAGTTGAAATTGGTCTCCCGTCCTATCGAAACTTAACTCCCACCCCTAACACTGAGAATGGTGAGAAAATAAAGGTTGAGTCGGAGCTTATTTAAGAGAAAAGAGAGGATGCTCAAGTCTGAGAAGAACCTACAAGCAAAGGATGGTCATGTACTACAAAAAGAATGTTCGCACCAAGAGTTTATTTATATGAGACTTGGTCCTTAGGAGGGTTATATTTGCGATTAAGGACCCAAAAGATGGAAAGTTAGGTCCCAACTGGGAAGGGCCTTATGTGGTAACCAAGATAATAAGTCCCATAACCTATCATCTAAATGCTATGGAAGGAAGGGATATCTTCCACTCTTGGAATGTTGAACATCTAAAAAAATACTATTAGTAGTATAAGACAGTCCTTTTATCACTTTTGTATGTTATAGTCCAGCATAAAAACTCCATAAATGAATGAAAAGTTTATTTTGTCATAAAGAAGTACCGTTTTAAAATTTATTTGATAAGGTCCCAAGTCCCACACTTAGGCTACAGCCCCAAGGTCTCAAATGGACGAATTAGGCTATGGCTCAAAGGTCTCAAAAACACCACCTAGGCTATGGCCCAAAGGTCACAAAAGACCACATTAGGCTACTTCCCTATAGTCTCAAATGACTAATTATCAGGATAAGGCCCCGAGAAGCATAGTTTTGACATAATAAGAGTGGGGGACAGGGCCTACATAATACTTAAATAAAACCTCCAATAATAAACTTCTCATGTCAAAAAAGCAATCAAATTATCAGTCAATTTATCATGTTGCCCAAGATTGTCTTTGGCACAAAACACTTGATGTAGATTGATAAAAGGTCACAACCCTGAATCTGAGCCTTAAGAGTCCACAACACTCTTCCATACTTTAAAGACCATGCAATTCCAATTGAAGATATGTGTTGGGAGGAAATTTCTAAGGCCCCATCCTCCACGTCATCACAGACCACAGTCGTGGTGTACAAAGTTGATATCCTCCTGAAAGCAAGACTATGTGCCCTTTGTCTAAAGAAAAATAATCAGTGTCATTATGGTCATTGTGGAAAAGATAAAAATTAATTCACTCAACCAATCCAACACCCAAAATTTTGCAAACATTAAATTTTTACCATGCCTAAACAAATAGCTCCCCAAACAACCCAAAAAAAAATTGAGGGGGGGGGGGGAATCAAGTTATAGCATGCCAGCATATGTTATAATAGATGGGAGAGCAAGAGGACATGATGCCGACCATGTCACGAATAACATAATGAAGAATAAAACATCCATGAAAATGGGTATCTATCTGACCCATACGCTACCGACGATAATCAAATCGGAGGCATTAATACCCATCTCATGGAGAAAAGTTCATAGACCAAGAATAAAAGAAAATAGGTGGATTTATTTCACCTAGTCAGGAGTTTAGTAATTGAGTTTATCATTTTCAGGAGGGCTTGGAATGGGATATGAAAGTGGGATCCCCACTACGCACCTCTTGTAAAATTTAGGAAGGTTACGCCTTTCACCAATGCAAATTAAGGAGTTGTGGGGATTGTTACATTTTAATTTTCTAGTCCTATTAAAACTTTGCATAGTGGGAACTTGATATTAAATTTCCATGCAATCCAGACTTTGAATTTTTTTTACTCAGGCCTCAGAGATTGACCTCGGACTATTTTTTTCCTTCACCCTTAGAACTATTTTTTTACTTAATCTTTACACAAATTTGTGTATAAACTATTTTTACAAAGTCCTTTGACAAATCTCACTTGGACTATTTTTTTTACTCAATCTTTATACGCAGTCATTTGGGAAATTTCACTTGGAATATTTTTCACACAATCATTACAAAAAAATTTCATGGACTACTTTTTGTTCATCCTTGAACTTTGTCCATAGAAAAATTGTCCTTAGACAAACATACTGTCTTAACTATATTTTTGATATTTTGGAAAAGTTTACACATTGTTCCTTTAATTGACAATGTTCAAATACTCACACTCAGTGATGGGTTTATATTAAATTTCCACGATATCCAAGCCCAATTTACCTCATGGAGACAAGGCCATCATATAAAAACCCATTTAAATATGTTTAGGCCTTACACGAGCCAAAAATGAGGGACCCCAATATATGTATATATCCATGGTACAAATCAACATCTGTGGGATCCCCTCCTTGTTAAAGAATACCACGCAAACTAGAAATATGATTTTGCAAAGGGTGTGGAACCCCCACTAGATACAACCGACTCAAAAAATAAGAAAATACCAAGTTCATGTCTTGCGCATGACTTATCCTTGAATATGGCCAAGTTCTACACATGACTTACCCCTGCACATGACCATGTCTTGCACGTGACCATGTCTAGCACATGACTATCACAACTCAGCAAAGGAATCCAAGATCACGTGTCTAAGGCCTCACATACCAAGTCCGTAACACCAAGGTGATGAAATTAGGCATGACAGGTCTTCAAAGAAGGTGAGCATTAGATGGATCCGACACATCCTTAGAGGAGGTCAGAATTAATGGCTCTAACATGTCCTCAGAGAAGGTGAGCATTAATGGATCTAACATGTCCTCAGACAAGGTGGGTATTAATTCCTCTCCATCACCACATATAAAGTGTCCTTCCCGGCTATAGTTCCCAGGTTATAAAATGCACAACACTTATCTAAGGAAAGGGAGGTTGATAATTGAGCTTCATTTTACTACACACTTGTGTTTTCTCTCTCTCCCCCTATAAATTCTCCAACCTCTTGTACATGATGTGTCTAGTCTTCGAAAAATCATAACTGAGCATCCGGGCACTTGTAATTTGGCATTCTTCCCCCATATTAATACATAGAGAGAAACAGAGCATTCCAACCCTGGACATGGGCCCAACCCCTCAACTTGAACCACATTAAACACTTTGTTAAAAATTATTTTTTATTTTTTAAGTCCAACTCACACATATTTTATACTAGGTGAAGTCAAATTAATCTAAATTTTGGCATTATCAAGAGTCATAGTAAAAGAGTAACCGTAATACAAATCAACAAGTAATAATAGGTTGAGGCTTGTTCCATTAAAATCGTGACCTGTAAGCCAGAAAGATTTGAGTCCGTTGTATTTTTGTTTCTGAAGGGGTTTTCCATCTTGATTAACATGATCGAACACAGTTTCCTCACAGAGCGATTCCGTCTCCTAGACCACTTGATGAATACATGCCTGGACTGAATGGTAATATGATAACTGAAAAGTTAGTAAATCGTTTCAACCTATCCCGGGTGATATTACCAATCCTTCTGGGCCAAAGCCATTTTGGATTTTACCCGTAGAATCATTAGTTTTCCAATTGTAAAATCTAGCTTTATGGAGATTAACCAACCCTAAAAGTCATAAAGCATTATATGGGGTTTTTTATGCATGTTACATCATCACAAGTCTATAAGAAGTGTTATTCTTTGCTGAGAAGGTCAAATATACCCAAAATGGAGGTTTTGGCCGAGATGTGAATTATAATCTTGAAGTTCGTGGACCTATCAGCCAATTAAGGGGAAAATTGCATATCACAACCAAAATTTTAGCCCAAATATGGGTTTTCACCCCCAAAATTAGGCTAAAGAGCATTTAGAGCGTTAAACCAAGGCATAATATGTCCTTGTGTGCTAATAAACATAATTTCAATAACAATTACCTAGTATATTGGTCATAATATGACTAAAATGTCAACGAATTCAGAGAATTTAGAAGATAGCCCCATCCCTAGTTCTCAATCTCCATAAGGTTATGGCTGATCTAGCAGCTTATATAGATTTGGACATGGGAACGTCATTGGGGAAAAAAGGATCTACCCAGAAACCCTAAATAGGTTTGGAAAACTAGATCTAAAAAGTAAAAGGAACCCTAACTAGGTTTTATATGAAAAGTTTGATCTAGCCACCAAAATTTCACCCAAAAGATGTAGATCCGGAGACCCCTATAGATAAAACAAGGCATATATGATCCCCGATTAGGGAGAAACTCGATAAAGAACCTTGTTTCTCACAGACAGTGATAAACTTTTATCATCGTAAAATGGTTTACTAGTGAAAATCATGCCGTCGGAGCTATACTCAACAATTCAAAGTATAAAAAAGGCTAAAGGAGAGATATACAATATTTGGAGTGTGTTGGACATTAAAATGATCCTACATTCACTTTCGAGCCTTATCCTCATTAGATATATGCATTAAGTTTATGGTTCTGGCCATTTAAGTATACAAGAATAGAAAATAGGCTAAATACATGAACATGCATAATACTGTGCAGTTGATGTCGTGATCTTATTGTGTAATCTACTATGACGATGAAACTATTATGGTCTGGGGTTACAAGAGCAGGTGACCTTAGTGAAAACTATAGTGTAAAGAGAACTTGGAGAGAATCGAGCAGAGCAATGAGGGGCGAGCACCATTATATATAGGATTTGGTTTAAGACCTCCCATGCATTGTTCATATGACTTGTGGATAAGTATGGATGATAAGGAATCTTTGTAGAAGGTGAAAATCTATAAGTCCTTGACTAGCGTGTAAGGTTTCACGGCCTTTATTATTAATGGTTATGTTGTGGCATCATGTCTGCGGCCTGGTAATGAACCGGGTCTGGGCCTTGTCTTTCAAGTCGTACCCTTTGTGTACAAGTTAAGCCCTCCATGCCACATGTCTCTTGGTCATTAGATGACATATTTTGGTTATAAAAATTATATATCCAATATACCTAATAGAAAATAACCCTTCAATCATCAAAAAAGGAAACGATAAAAACAAATTGAAAAAGAAACATAAAAAATAGTGGTATCACTATATAAATGTTTTAATAAATTCTAAAAAATAGAAAAGAAATAAAATGAACATGTGGAAGATTTAGTTGATAACCCTTAATAGTGAATAACATCAAAATTTAGAAACTAAAAATGAAAATGTAGAAATTGAAAAGGAGATGAATAATGAAGAACATCAAATTTTTAGCCAATCATAACATTTTCCTTTAAATATTTTTTATCCGACTAATTGTAAAAAAAAATGACCAATATTTGATATATTTATTAGTAAAAATCCAATAGTAGATAATGATAAATTCTTACATTCATTCTACAATGTCACAAGAAAGATTAAATGGATTAACTATGTTATCAATTGAAGAGGTTTTGTTAAATAAAAGTTTGCTGATTTAATTGATAATTTTTATAAAAAAATATGAAAAGAACACGTTTTCTTCAATTTGGAATTTATATATATATATATATATATATATATAAGGAACGCCTTTGGTTGTTCGCGTAAGGCCCCAAAAATGTCTAGGTCAGCCCTCGGTACATACTCAACTTGGTGTCAAGAATGCACAATTTGTGTATGGAAGCATCAAATGTTTAATGTCATATAAAGTATTTCTTCAACGCATCTAGTTTTATAAAGTACTCGGTTACGGGGGGTTGAATTTTGTTATATTTCTCAATCCTAGTGATCGAATGTTCGGACAATGGGTATAAACATGTTTAACGATTTTGAGTTATTTCTTGTGCATTAGGGTTATATGTATAATTTATATTTTTGAGATAAAATATCTTATAAAAAATATTTTTTGTTATAAAAATATATTAGTGAGTGTCCATTTATATCCCATATTTATGAAAGTCTTTTTGTGGACGTCTTACTCTCTACTATAAATAGGGTTGATACCACTTGAGTATTATGATATACCAATGGAATGAAAATTGTTCTCTATCCATTTAAATTCTCTTTGTTCCTTATTTTTCTTAACGCATTATCACCATAAATCTACCTAAATAAATAATGAGAGTGCCAATAGGAAGTCATTCCTTACCAATAGGATTAAAAACACCAAAGGCCGACTTGCAATAACAATCGATCAAATTTTTTTCCCACTATTTTTTTGAAATCGAGTTACTATTCAAATAGATATATGTATGTGTTTACTTACAAATCCTTGTGTAAATCTTCGCTCATGCAAGTATCTGTAGAATTACATTTGACTAGCAAGCTTTACAGAATCATGACATCGTCCATACTGATTTTCATGTGTTAAAGAGAAAAACTAACTAATTTTTTCTTACATAAAAGAAGGATTCGATTTATGAGAGGTGGGTACGAAATTATGGAATAAAAGAAAAAAATGGACTATTTCATCTTCTGAAATTTTGAGATAACTTTTATATATTTTTAAATAATTTGTCAAGGAAAAATAAAGATATAAATAAAAGAGTAAACTACATCGATCCCCCCGAGCTATTGATTTTTTTACACCCAACCCATTTTCAACCAAAAAATTACATTTTTATGCATAAAATCATGTTTTATAATAAAACATTTTATGAAAATGGATCGGGTGTAAAAAAATCGATAAATCAAGGGGCATCATGTAATATACCCCATAAAAATTATATATCCTTTAAATTTGGGTACTAATAATACCTTTATTATTTTTATATTGACCACATAACCTTAGGTATTCCAAATTTTTTATGTATTTACATTTTGAATATTCAATTAGGAGAAGTACTACATTATACCTAATTTGTATGTATACAAAAATAAAATTAAATATCAAGATCTGAAGTGTCTTATTATTATTGAAACCCAAAGTTTCAATATTACCTTTAAATTTAGAACCTAAATATCTCCTAATTAATTAAATTTTGAGACCTGAAGTTCCCAACTATCATTAAATTTTGGATCTTGGAGTTTTTTTTAACTATCATTGGGACTTAAAGTTCCCTATTTGTTATAGAGACGTGACACTCTCAATTATTGTTTTAATATTTTAAATTTCCTATTTACACTTCAAATTTGGGGCATGAAGTTCCTATAAATATATTTTAATTTGGGACATCAAATTCCTGATTATTATTCATATTTGGAACCTAAAATTCCTTAGCCATTATTATACGCTATAATTTCCATATTAATTAATAGAGCGTGAAGTTTGTAACTATTAATAAAAAGTTAGGAACTTAAATTCCCTAACCATTTTAACAATGGGACCTGAAGTTTCCTGTAAGACGCCGTATTTTTTAATACTAATATAAATATAATTTGTATACTCATGACGTGGAATGTCACTATATATGTAATTTACATATAGGTATAATATAAATGAGTTAAAAATTAAAACATGGTAAAATATTAATAAATATTTTGAACATACCCGCGAATTATGGGAGACTACGGATTGGACCAGAGTTTGACATTAAGGGTTTTCATTTTTGTATTATCTCTTGATATCGAGTCCTAATGACTATGAAGTAGTCAACTATAATGTCATTTTACACCAAACCAAATAATTATAATTTAAGTAATTTTCTAACTTAAATTGGATAATATTTTGAACGTGTAACATTTATTAATATTTTTCATGAGGTTGATGTTTTATGAGAGTTGGTAACATTTAAAATAATGGTTTTTAATTTAAAATAAGGTATTTTGAGCCTATTAGGATAATATAGTGAATTGGGGGATTTTTAGATTAGCTAAGGGTTAGTTTGGGCAAGTTAATTAAGAATTTATTTTTAGTTCCAAGCCCAAGTTCATTTTTAAGAGGTCTAGATGAGTCATTAGAAGTTTCACTTAATATATAAATATAAATTGGGGATCTTACGAACCCAAAGTAGGAGAGGGAATTCTTGAAGATTTTGATCCTTTTTCTCCATCAAATTTTAACAAGTTTAATGAGAATATTTCTATGATTGACCTTGATTTAGATTATGCCTATCTATGTAAATTTAAAACCTAATTGTGATTTTGGTCGATTTATATGGATTAACTCTATTAAATTCATAATTAAACTAATTAAGCAAAAATTAGTGATAATTTGCATTAGTTTGGTTGATTTCTATGTGAATCTGAGTTGGAATTATTAGATTATGTATAGTAATTGACTTTTAGTATAAATCCTTCATAAACCTCTTGAATATATGATAAATCTTAGATATTGAAATCAAATTGATTGAGATTGAATTTATAAGTTCTTGATAGGGAATTGAGTTTTATAATTAAATCTTGAATTGAAATTGGGATTTTGATGTTATAATGGTGTTTAAATCATATTTTATTCCTAGTTACATTATTTAGATGTTATATGAATCTTATATGGCGGTTTCGGGGCCATTAATGGAGCATTGGTTTGAGATTTGTTGAGTTGGGGAAGATAAAGTCCGGAGTGGAGTTTTTAGCGTATCTGTAGCGGTCGGTCGACCGGTAGATGATCGATCGACCAGTGATAATAGCAATTTGACACTTTTATCTTTGAGTTGTTGGATTGAATATTTGGGTTTGTGGAGCTAATTCAAGTTTTCCTTTGGATTTAATTAACTTTACTAAAGCATGTTACTAGGGTGATTCATAGGTTTATAATATATGGTAAATTCATTATTTAACTCACTTTATAAAAATACTAAAGTGAATAATTCCTAAACTTTGTCTAGATTTCTATATATTATGAGAATGTCTTTTATAATGTTACATGTGTAAACTGTATACCATGTGCATACTTGTTTATATCGTACCAAGGGGGATCCCATTATGGGGGTACATACAACGTGGACTGTGATGGTACCTTGGTGAGTAGATGAGTAAGCCTTGGTCTTATAACCTTCGCATCACACATTTAAGTACTAATATTTGAGATGGATTGATGGGGTGATTTTATCACATAGATTTGGGTATAGTAGACTATATGAGTAATAGCTAGACGTGGAGATTCATCCCTTGCTCACGTTAAGGCATTAGGTTTGGGATGACCTAAGATTATACTTGGTATGTGCGAGTGATACCCGAGGGCAATAGGGATATGCCTTTGTTATAATTTGACCAAGTAAAATGAGAGCCTACTTCTATGGTACATTTTATAGTTCATGCTTATAGATTTTGTGATTGCCTTATTTATTTTAAACACTCGAAATTATTTAGCCCAATGAACATTATGAATCCTTTAGTTGTAATCATTTGTGAAGGATAAAACTTAATAATGTGATTCACTTGGGATGGGAATTTATAATAATGTAATATCTAGGATTATTCGTGGGATAAATCTAAAATATAATAAAAATGGGAGGGGTATGTTTATAGTTATGATTTTATTCCAATTTAAATTACACAATTATTCTATTTAGACTTGTTATTACAGATTTCTATTTAATGTTTCAGGTTCGAGGCCATCGGTGTCTTATCCTTAATAGATCTTGTTGTTGCACCATCCTTCTCGTTTCTAATAGTCGTTAGGATGTAAGTGTGCCTTCCCTGAACACCATCTTCTATAATCATTTATGTTACTCTTAGTTTAGCATGGAAAGTTAAATATAGGACTTATACATTTCATGTGTTGGGGAGTTGGCTTGTATGATATAGTTAACTATATAGATTTTTTGGGCATATATTACGGTATCAGAGTTGATGAACTGTTACTTTTCTATATTCAATAGAAAATAAATTTGTTGCACGGTATAAGCATAGAAAAATGTATAGGTCCCAACTACTTGACTCCTTAGTAGTGGAGGTTAACATAAAACCATGCACAAATAACGCTCTAGTAGATATTATACATAACGCTCAAGAAGAGGCTATGCATACACTATTCAATTTCTTTAGAACCCATAATAGGTTATCGTTTATAAAAACGATAAAGATCTTAAAGTATGCAAAAATACCAAATATTAAATGAGATCTTTACATTTTATATATATATATATGAGAAAGGTGGGATCACAAAATATGACCATTGATGACAAAATTATATATATATTGTAGCTACACAATAATCAAAGGAAAATTATACTACAAATTCAAGTACTATAAATGAATGTCGACAAATATTATATTGGTCAAAATGAAAAAATGCCATGACGGCATAATTCTAGTACTTTAATATACGGGGTGTATACGAACCTATAGTACAAACCCCATAAGATATTAACACGTAAGTTTGTAAATGGGTGTTTATAAGAAAAGAAAGTGAGAAAATCTCTAAAAATTGCATTACCTGCGACACTAGGTTTCCTATAAAAATCAAAGATTTATTATATGCAAACATACCATCTCATTATGGTCATAAATACTTTTCAGATATCTGATTAGCTTAGAAGTTTTTAAAATATATTTTATATGAGACTCATAAAATTATAAATGCTTATTTATATGGGACATAGACAAATAATACATATAAATATCCTAAAAGGATTTTATTTCCCTGAAGCAAAGCCATGGTACGTACTCAATTCGAATAAGATATTCATTCAGAAAAAAGGAGATTGAAGTAACAATCTATTTGATTTTTTCACCAAGTAAATGTCGAAGTCCATATTTTAGAAGCTCGTGTATGAGACTTGTATGCGTCGAATCAATCATTAGGGAAATGCCACAATATAAGTGGGAGTATTAATCATAGGAGAATATAACATGATATTTATAGACATATGTGCGACGCACTCCTTTTTTTTTAATTAGATTTTTTCCTATTAGGTTTTCATATTAAAGGTTTTAATAAGACAACACTAAGTACATCCAACACCGATTCAATAATCACAAAAGTTGTACCCTTTTTCTTAACATTGATTATTTCCACTGAATTTTTCCTCGGTATGGTTATAATAAGACAACAATCATTAAATATTGAAAATAGTTTACATATAATGGAGAGTGGCATAGAATATATATTAATGGATGTCCACATTTATGAAGGGATCTTTTGAGATACCTTACTTTGTACTATAAATATGAGTTATATCACTTGAATATTGTGATATACTAGTGAAATGAAAAGTTTCTCCCCCCTCTAAATTCTCTTTGTGTCTTATTTTTCATAACATTTCCATAGTTAATAATTTTTAATAAACAAAACTATAGTGTTTAATAGGTAAAGATAATTGACGAAATAGAATTTTTTAAAAAGTATATTAAACTCTAATTACAAATATAGAGCTCTTCCCTCAAAACCCTGTCCAGGGGTGGAAAATCATGTTTTGTCCTTATCTTTTACCCATGCAAACACAACACGACTCATTTAAACATGACATGACTAACACGATTTATAATTTTATAATTTTTCATTTCAATTATAGTCCACCTACAATATTTTTTGGCTCCAGTCTACTTACATATTTTTTTTAGCACTAAGGTCCTTAACCCATGTATACCTTAAAAGTTATGGTACACGAAAATTTACCACTTATATATATAACAAAAATGTATGTATACCCTATAAAATTCCACATACAAATTACTATTTTTTCCAAAAAAAAGAAGAAAAAATTCATGTACACTTAACAAAATTTATCGTATACATTATTGAAAATCGATTATACATTAAGGGAGAAAGACCGTAGTGATAAAAAAATATGTAGCGGACTAGAGCCAAAAAAAAATTACTGATCAAGGAGTTAAGTCCAAAAGCCGTTATAATTTTTACACTCAATTAAACCTAATATTACACAAAAATAAAAATAAAAATACGAGAGCATGACAGGACATGAATAAAATGACTAACACAAGTCATAATTTTAACATAAGAACTTGTCAAATACCCATATCAATTTTGTTCCATTGTGACCTGGAGGTCACAGGCTCGAGCCATGAAAACAGCCTCTCTACATATGCAGGGGTAAGACTACGTACATTAAGCCTTTCAGTACCCTGTAGTGACGGAATCCTCGTGCACCGGGTTTGCCATTTATTATTGTATCGTGTTTAATGAGAATTTCATCTCTAAAACTAATAGATAAAAACACACTACCACCATATTTCATCTTCAAACCATCACCACCACTAGAAGACCGTCTTCCTATTCAGACAAATTAACCTCGTCGGCTGCTATTTTTAGTGCATCTTCTTTGACAACATCATCCGATGAGCTCGATTACTAAGCAAATCTGAATAAGGGAAAATGGTATCTTGCCCATTCCATCACTATCGGCATATCTTCTCCGTCCCCACCATCACCATTGGCAGGTCTTCTCGTCACCACCATCACTAACTCCAGAAAGAAAAATAGGGTTGCTCATTGCAAAAATTCACTTAAAAACCCAAGCCCTAATCATACTCTCCCACACGAAAGTTAGGTTTTAAAGCTTCATTAATTGATTTTCTCATTGCGGTAAAGTTTTCACATTGTGCGATTTTGCAACATGAAATTTTGCGTTTTGAAGTTTATTTTAATTTTTAATCATTTTTTTAAAATTTGCATAAGAACACACTCTTTTCAAATACATAATTTCCCAAAACTATGGATCTTTTGTACAAAAAATTATTATTTAAAAAAATGGGGTTTTGGGAAAAGGCCTAATCTAACTCAAAGTGTATAAAAATAGAACACTATACATAATTCTATAAACTTAGTCCGTGTACAAAAAACACTATGAAAAATGATCAATATCATTTGACAACTCATACAAATAAAAATCCATCAAATTTTTAAAAGTCCATAACTTCGAATCTAGAAATCTAAAATTCACAAAATTTATATATTTAAAATCAACCCATTGAGATCTATTCAACAACACCTATATTTGATATTTTTTGACAAAAAAATCGAAACCGATAAATTTACTATTTCACTAAAACCTCAATTTTTCCGGCGAAAACTCCATTTTTTTCGACTTTCGGAGAAAAACCTTCTTATCTGGCGCTGACAATAGTATCGTTGGCGCGGACCAAAAAAAAATGAAAGAAATAAACGAAAGGAGAGTGAAATGAGCAGAGAGAAATAATCCGGTGAGAATTCTGGCGGTCTCCGATGAGGATTTCGACATTTCGACAAAAAATTCGGTGGGTGGGGTGGGGTGAGGTGAGGTGGAGGTAGGGTGGGGTGGGGTGTTTATTTTTAAAATGAGTTTTAAATAAGTATGACTAAGGATATATCTCTACTACTTAAAAAGAGGGAAGTTCCACTCTAACGATCTGATGTCTAAAATACCCTCATACACTTTACAAATCCATTAATACCTTCCTATTCTATTGTATTCTCCCATTTGCATGTTCAACCTTAGTTTGTCTCCGTGCAAGGCAACTGTAAAGTCCCGAGGGGCCAATTGAATTTTGAGGAATTCTAAGAGATGACTTACGGAGACAGATACTGAAATGGGATATGAAAATATTAGCTTTACTCGCTTCCAACTCTTGCTATATCTTATTAATTTTCTAACTCTTAAATATTCTCTCCCTCTAACTTTGTAATCTGACTTTACCCTAGGGGTTATGTCCTCTCTCTCATTTCTCATCTCTTGATTCAGAGATACCATGGCATATCACCATATCTACTTAACCATCAGAAGCCACGTTGTTGTTTGATTCATCCCCCTATGTCATCACAGGTACTCACACCCTCCCTCTCCACGATTTTTTTTACCCTTTGTGCTCTTTTAATGTCAATATTCCACAATCTCTTAATCGTCTATGGCTTTGAGTGTATATGCGGAGGGTGGGGGATGTGACGATGGTGGAGGGGCGGCGCGTGATTGGGGTTACAGCTTGGCATATGGCACAGCAGATGGATCTGGCGCTTGGAGGGAGTTGTAAAGGTACGTTGCATTTCGAACAATTAACATTCATGTATGCATAAACATTTGTAAAACACGAAGATCATTGTTCCAAAATCTTCAATTCTGAAATAAATCTTCAAGATTTCATAAGTTCTCTATAAATATAATAAATACATTTACGTAGTAAAAGAAATGGATACATAAAGCAAACAATCAGAAAAACTTCATACAGTCACAGTACCCAAAATTTCGAGAAAGGATTCCATAACATACACTCATTATTTCTAAAATGAGAAGTTGGTTACTTTTTATTTCATTAAGTTACCCTAGACATATAACTTTATCTCATTTTTGCAATTGTCTGATATGATACATATACTAAGTTTGTACATCTTTTTTTTAAATAGTAAAAAAATATATTTTTGAGTTGATTTTTTTTTTTGTGATATTTAAACATTTCAATGAACCCATATTAAAAAACTCAGGTATAAAAAACTTTTTTTGCTATTTAAAAAAATAGTTTTAGCTGAATTTTTTTTTGAAATGTTTAAATATCACATAATAAAATAAATATATATAGGTCCGTTAAAATGTTAAAAAAAATTATGTGCGCCAACACGTGTGCAAATCTCTCTCTCTCTCTCTCTCTCTCTCTCTCTCTCTCTATATATATATATATATATATATATATATATATATATATATATATATATATATATATATATAAAATAAAGCTCTTTTAAAGACATAATCATTATCGCTGTTTTTTGAATCAGGGATTGAGAAGTATAAGAAAGGAATGGAGGTTGTGTTTGTACCTTAATGGATATAAGAACGGAAATGGAAGCAATCATATCTCACTCTATCTAGCCATAAGTGATGCGGAACGTCTTTATCAAGGGTGAGAGACTTATATGCATTTCAAGTTTTTTGTATATGATCATATAAGGGATAATTATATAACCATGACAATTCAAATGGATACCTCTTGGATGACTCTTGTGTATTTGGAGTTGATATTTTTGCTAATAAATTTATATATTTAGTCTATTTAATTGAAACTTAATTATATATTGTGTTGCTATTATTTCTTCTCTAAAAAGCCAGATTAATACCAGTATCTTTTTTCTCATTTCTAATTCACACATCAAGGTTAATTCCAACGAATCTTTCTCTCATTTGTAATTTCAATCAAGGGATATTAATACCAGTATCTTTTTTCTCATTTCTAATTCACACATCAAGGTTAATTCCAACGAATCTTTCTCTCATTTGTAATTTCAATCAAGGGATCAATATAGAATCATAAATCGTCTACAATAGTTTAGTTTTGAAATTCTGTCCTTTTGAGTATGAGATGTTTGTAATGTTGTTTTTTATTCTTCTAAATTGAAGGTTAACTCCAATGCAATTATATACCATTTGTAATTTCAATCAATGGAAGGCACATCATATGTTTGATTAAATGTAGATTTGTGGTTTGGCATCCATTTATAGAATTCGTGTACGATGATCAAAACTTTGACTCTACTATGCTAGGACAAATAAATCATTACTGAATATGGAATTTTGTTTGATTATTCCAAACTCAAGTCCAATTCCATTGCATGCTTTTTTATAGAAATTTTATTTGTAATTGTGAAGTGTCCAAAATTTTCCAGGCATATATTTTATTTAAAGTCCTTTGAATTATTAATGCTTTATATATTTTCTAAATTATGCATTAAATTAACTAAATATGGAATTTCTTCATGTATTCCCAATATGAATTTGTTAAAGATATATAATATAGTGTTATTTGATATGGTAAAGATTTATGCAATTATGTAATTGGTATATGAACCTGTGTCAGATATTAATAAACGTCAAAAGAAAAATATTTGACGATTTGGGTTTCACATTTTATCTGTATACTATGTTTTTATCTTATTTTTTTCTTAAACAATATTTCTTCTAATCTTCATTTTACTTTATTCGTAAGACGGTTTCATTGATATGGATGCCTGCTATTTTTTTCAAGTTTATAACTTCTTGTGTTATGGCTAATACGTTGTTTTTCACAAATTTCTTTCCTTTACTTTTTTATCTTCACATTCTTTGTTTATGGTTTTAACATTTACATTAACAATTTTAAAATTCACAACGATTTTTGCATTTATTTACCTCATCAAATTGATTATCTGGACTCACCCACGCGTGCAATGCACGTGGGCACAACTAGTAAATGTAAATACCTTTTTAACTAAAACAAATGAAATTACCTGTTTTGTATACTCCTAACTCTAAAGAGACCACACAAATAAATGTTATTCTACCACAGAGACTAAACTTATAAATCTAAAAACCTTTGTCCTAAAAATTCAAATATAGGAAGAAACATAATTTGACCTTAATTTTTTATTAAAAAAATATTATTTAACATCATGCAATTTAACAATAAAACATTTAAAAATATTAAATTTTGCAATGCGAAAGCTTCAAAATGCAAATTTTGAGATTTCGTTGTAATATATGATCCCTTAAAAGATATCTAAAATCTAAATTTGACGTGAAAAGAACTTATGTTAACGAAATAAGAATCAAAACAAATCTGTCCTTTTGTTTAACTTTCCCCCATATTTAAAGGGTCTCGCTAAACTTTTCGTTAAAATGAGATGAAGGAAGCCCCCTAAATATATACTTTCTTTAAAAAGGCCAAAAGTCGTCTTCTATGGATGTGATATACACCGTAGTTGTTCTCCTTTGAATTAACGTCCATGTGGTTGGTGAAAGGTCAAATCGTGCCATTCTATACATAGTTCACTGTACATAGTTCACTAATTCATAGGATTCTCTCTGTGCAAACGTTGACAAAAGACCTTTCTTTTCTTCTTAAATAATTTCAAAATAAATCTCAGTCCTACAATGCTCTTCGTCCCTACCTTTTTTATTTAAAAAAAAAAGCAAATTAGGTAATGCTAAAAAAAAATATATTTTTTCTAATAAATGATAAAAGACAATTAATAAAACCGTCAATTAATCTAATAAACTATGGAACTGTTTGGTTGCGCAAATTGTTCGATTATATAAATTGGTTCATTGCATATTTAGGTTCGTTTGGTTGACATTATTTGTCATGTCAAATGTCAAAAAGTTGACAAATATGAAAATTTACCAACTTTTGACTGTTTGGTTGCATAATTTACTATGTCATTATTTGACAGTGTACAAGACTCATTATGCACAAAGTGTTGACAAACTTTGTTTACATATTTGAGTGAAAAATATTTGTCAACAAATTTACTAACTTCTTAAATAGTTTTAATATTTTAAACAATAATTTAAAAACCGTTTTAAATATTAAAAAACTGTTATGAATATTTAAAAACTGTTTTGTAATGCTTTAAAAACTTTTTTAATATTATCAAAATTTTTAAGAAAATGTTTTACAAATTTTTCTTAAAATCGTATTATGAAAATATTGTAAAAACTGTTTTGAATATATTATAAAAACTGTTTTAAAAAACAATTTTAAAAATTGTTATAAATAGTTAAAAAAACTGTTTTGTAATATTTCAAAAACTCTTTTTAATATTATAAGAAATTATTAAGAAAATATTTTACAAATTTTTTTAAAATTCGTATAAAAATATTGCAAAAATTGTTTTTAACATTTTTAAAAATTATTTTGAATATATGATAAAAAATATTTTAAAGTTTAAAAAAAATTAAAAACTATTTAAAATAGTTAAAAAAAACTGTTATGAATATTTAAAAACTGTTTTTAATATTATAAAAATTTGTTAAGAAAATGTTTTACAATTTTTTTTTAAAAACCGTTTTATAAAAATATTGTAAAAACTATTTTTAACATTTTTAAAAACTGTTTTGAATATATTATAAAAACTATTTTAAACTTTTTAATAATAATTTTAAAAACCATTGTAAAAATATGTTTTAAAAATGTGTTATAAATATATTTTGCCTAAAAACTTATTTTACCTCATTTGATTGATTGATAGCCTAATGTGAGAAAAACAATATTTGTCTTGGTAAAGTTTCGCCTAGGCAAAATTTGCTCGGACAAAATTTACCATGTCAACTCTTTTGCCCAACGTCAACCAAACGAACCCTTAGTGATTTGTAAATGAGTGGATTTGAAATGAGTTTAAATTCAATTTTATGTAATGTTTGTTAATCTGAAATTGACATTAAGGTTCTATGAGAAAAAAAAATAAAAGCAAATTAAGAGATATATGAGAATGAGGAGGGGTAAGGGAGGGAAAGAGAGATAGGATCATGTACTTTATGTGCATTTCACGTTTTTTGTTAAATGATCCAATTTTAGATTTCACACATAAATTGAAATAGGTCAACTAATTATCATTTCATTAATAAAATCAAAGACAATTAATAGATCAATTTGTAAATGGACTAATTTATGAATAGATTAATTTACAATTTTGGAACAATCAAATGGAGCCTATATACATGAACATGTATTTATTAAGATGGGTCAAACTCCTACCATCAAAATGACTTCATTCCTGTTATAAATAAGGCCATTCCACTAAAAGTCACGCGATATTTTTTTTATTTAAAGTTTAGTCCAAACATTTATATTTTGTTTTGAAAAATCTTTCACTATGTAAAATACTCATAAACATTTTTTTTTATTTTCTCCTAAACTTTAACAATAATTGCAGAAAAAATAGATAGGAAACTTTTTAGAACATAAAAAAATAAGACGGACTAAACGCGAATGTACTTATCTCCTAGGGACTAAATATTTATTGTCCCGTTTAAATACTATATAGTTTTGCATATAAGTTCTACCCGAACAAGATTTATTATATAAGTATTATTAATTAGTGAGTCATTAAATGAGTCTTATACATGTTAATTTAAAAATAAAAGACTAAAACATCTCTATACGCATCATTACTTATTTATCATGTCCATTTCTTTCGGCAAATCATCGTCCCCTTCCATTATAACCTATTAAGAACATATCCAAGACATTTGAGGATTTGTGTTTCTTTAAAATGCTCCAATGCCATTTTGCTCCATAAAAATAAAGATTTGCTCCAACTCATTTGGTATGAGCTATGTTCCCGTGGTAGACCATGTGTCATTGCTCCAAAGATCGCACGAGAACTCTTCGTAAATATAAGGCACTTTGTGAGTTTGGATGGTATTTCATTAGCCGCCTAAACTCATCTGTAGTCATTTTCTCTGTCATTATCACTCGTATCTCTCCCCTCATAATATCGATGAGGTTAATCGCTCGTTAATGCATCGACATGCATTGTGCAAGTTATTAGCGCGACGATAAACGTGCAATTGATGATTTTAAATTTTTAGACGGTATGGATATTGTGAAGCCCCCTATCTAGTCATCTCCAAAGAAATATTACTCCCAGTGAGCTTTGAACAATGAGGTATGGACATCTTTCAATTTTATTTTTATTTTAATTAATCATTTAATAAATAAATTAATCAGTTAGTGAATTAAATAAATTCACATAATATGTTAAACTTTTAATCATTTGGTAATTAAATTGGCTAGAAAGTGAATCAATTTAATAAAGTGAATTAATTGAACTTTTTATTAATTTGATAAATATATTGGTTAGTTGGGGAATTAATTTAATTAAGTTAATTTATTGAAAATTTTATTTGGCTCATCAATAAATCATTTTTGAAATTTTGGTTATCAATCCTTTTAAGCTTCGCTGCACGATGAGATCCGTTTATACATGGTGGCATGATATGGGAGGTTGGGGTTAACATTGGTCACATATTTCTCAGTGTATTACGGGGAAAAAAAACTTACCATATTTTTATCAGGTCCTACATACAAACAGATTGAGACCTTATTATACAACTTTTTGAGAGGTGATGGGACAGGATTAACCCGTTTAATTCTTCCTACAGATAAATATGGTTCCCATGGATCAACTTCACGATGCTAACAGGGACTAGGAGAGATATTTTTATTTAACAGTAGGAACGTAACATTTGAGTATGCGAGTTAGTATCTCCCTATATTGTTTCTTGATTATATAAAATCTAACGTAGTTCAACATATGTATTTTTAAAGGATGAATAATATGATCAGGGACAACGTGCTACCCGTTGATCATATGGGATATAATCGGTCATTTATGTTTTATACTCTAGGCTAGTTATTTTTCATGACTAGAAATATTCCCATCAGATTTGGTTGGTTGGAGTCATTGATTCAATTAAAACATTTGGGTGATTTTGACTAGGGTGATGCCATCACGGCATAACTTTATATAATGTTGGGGAAAATGATATTGGAACCGAAAAAATTACCGAAAGTGGAGATACCGAATTAGGTGGCGAGCTTCTATATGTTAGTTTGTGGGGTCCGCACCAGCGGGTCCAAAGAACCAACCAATAACACGCCTCCACGTGTCATTTCAGTCAAAATTTAAGTCATTTATTATGTTACGATAGAAGTGTTCATAATGTTGGACGTGGCATGTCGACTTAGCAAACAGTGTGGTACCCACACTGGAGGTCACATGTGAACATATTGACATAGATCCTTCATGTAAATTTATTTCATGTACTTCCTTTAGTTGAACTAATCATTATTATTAACTCCTGTTTTCCAATTTTGGCAGCTTGAATACATGCAGTGCATGCACCCTCTGCTAGATGAGGATCATCCCAATAATGATGTATTCCCGTTTAATCTATGATGGATGTAAGGACATAAATTTCTAATTAAGTCCCTGTATTGTTTTGACTTAATTCTGTGAACAAAACTGTGTTTGTAATATGTCATAGGGAGATTTTATTTTATCACGATCCCACTTGGTCTATGATGTATTGAAGAAATTGAAGACGTTGAGGCAAAGCTTAAAAGAATTAATCATGCCGAAGTTTAATTGGTGCAAGTCCATTCGTCTTCAATGTTTATTGCATTTCGAGATCACACAGCTTGAAATAGAGTTTGACTTATTTGGATCTCCTTTGGAAGAGACATTTTAAAGATAAAGTTAAAAAGCCAAAACTGACATGCACGTCGTTCAAACGACAAGCTGGCTCGTTCAAACGAGATAGCCATGTCGCGCGAACGACAAGTCAATCTCGTTCGAGCAACACGTTTTTTGAGGTGATGATCTTTTCCTATTTAAAGCGTGGTTTCATCACAATTAATATGTGTGCATTCTGAAAAAACTATTTACGATCCAGAAACGTGTTTGCACATGTTTTTCTAAGGTTTCAAAACTTAAACACATCCTTAGAGTTTTCAAAGATCCGAGTTATCATTATTATATGTTTATGTGATCTTGCTGCACCAAGAAGGTTTGTTCTATACTTGAACATCTAGGTTTTGCGGTGAAGAAAAGAGAAGGACTTCTTGTTCGACATCGTAGACGTATCAAAGCCATTCGGTGGACATCGAGATATACGTGGACGCGTGTGTTGTGGACATGTATCATGGAAGAAGGACTTTCTGCGTGGGCACTGTGAGAGGAGTGGTTGAAGATCAGAAGAGCGTCAAGATCCGTGGGGATCGAGTCGTTGAGTGAGTCTTCGTCTGTTCATTGTAATTCCACATTCATAGTGATAGTCTGGTTTGAGCCGTCCGAGGTTATTTTTCCGTTTTGAGTTTTTTCCTCGTATATCCGGCGTTGTGAGTATTCTTTACTTTACTTTACTTACTTTAATCACTATATGCATGTTTACGATTAATCAAGATAAAATTGGTTTAAAGTAAGAATTGGTTTTTCACAACTTGGTTTGGTGCTAATTAAAAGTTGGATAATTTTTGGTTAAAATTGGTTTGATTTGTGTAAGAAGGTACTTTAGATTATAAATGGAGGCGTAGCCCCTTTGAAGTATGGTGATGATAAGTTGATTAGCTAAAACCTTGGATTAGTGATAGAATATGCCAACACAAGCCTAATGAAGATGAAGCTTAGTTTAAACGCATAAATATCTCGTGTATAACTCAAGAAAGTAGTAAAGAGACTTAGAAGTGACTTAGCTAGAGGGAGAGAGAAGTAAGCACCCTAAATACACCTTGGTAGGCAGGCAAACACACCAAAAAACTCTCAAAGATCTCTGTCACGTATTAAAAGCTCCATAATAAAAATGATAATGGTGAGTGAATAAGACCTCTGGTTTGTAATAACTCCCTCTCTGATGTGTAATCTCTTTAGCAATAACTTCTCCAACTCTCAAAAGATCCCCCCCTCCTCAGGGGTGGTTGGGGTCCTTAAATAGCCTCCACACCATCCCCGAGGCGACTCAGTCATTAAAAACTATGAAAGACATCCCTCATACCTTATGTCACAATATTAAATGCCTGATGCACTAGTTGTCTCCATGTCATAAATATTACATGCCAAGACATGCCTTTTGTCTAACCACTGTGTGTTAGGGGGCTGTTATCGCAGAGGTGGCTCACCAACTTCCTAATAGCCCCAAATACCACGGTGGTTTACTCGAGTGTAGGTCTGACACTGTTTAGTTGACTAGTGACATCACCTACAGTAGATGTGACATTAAGTAGATGATTGTTTGGTTCACAGCTCAACTCCCGATGGAACTCCAAGCTGCTCCGCTCGAGGTTCCACGGTCAAGGTCCTTCGATGTTTTACCAGGTGTATTTAAGATGGTCGGGACAAGCCCCAACGGTGCTTCACTTTTTAATCATCCAAACCAAGTCCCTCTAAAGTTCCCACGGTGAGGTCATTTGATAGAGCATGAAAGCTCTCCCAGGCCTGGTCTCTCGCGAGTACCGTTTGACCTCATACTTAAAACTCGTTTTTATTCTCGTTACATCATTACAACTGTGATAACTTATAGTCAATATAAACAGAAATACAATATGACTAGTACAACAAGCTAAAGTATGAGTTGCCACGCTAAGCTGCCTCGCTGAGTTGCCACGCTTGAGCTGCCTCGGTTTCTTCATCTCAAACAGTGTTGCTAATTAGGGAATTATCCCTAATCTCTGGATTACCTTCAAGCCCCCTCTATATTTTCCCCTTCATGGAGAGATTTATTGGAAGAAGAAATGTCTGAACGAAACTTCTCAATTCGATGAACCCTCTCTGCGTGAAAATTCTGGCCTCCTCTATTTGTTAGAACCATAGCCTTATAGTCTCTTGGAAAAAGTAAAATTCTCCCCGATGTACCTGAGCCGAAACACCATGACTTATTGGGGCTTGGGCGAAGGGACATCGCCACTTTTTCCTCATGCTGGGCCTCAATCGTTCTAGCTTTATTATTTAAAATTCTCTTGAAAGGCCTACTAACCTTCTCAAATACTCGTTTGGACTTTTGGCAAGTGAAATTCTCCCTTGTAATGCTTTGCTATCTTCGAAAAAGCAGAAATTCTCCCCGATGTAACTGAGTCGCGAATTGAACAAAGTTCGGACTTGTGGCGAGGGACATCATAGTTTTTTTGGAATTGTTGGGACATCTTTTTTGTTGGGCCTTATTGGATATGTCTGAAAAAAATTCTAGCGCCAAAATTGAAACTTGCTAGAGAAGGCAACCTCTTTTGTTTCCTAGGCGTCTCTTCGTAAGTGAGGTGACGCTGTCTTTTAAACTGTCAGAACACTTCTCAAAGTGCCACGTGTTAATTTGAAATGATTATAGGCGGTTGTGGTCGTGCAATGGTAGGAAACTCAAAGGATAGGTCTCAAAAACTTCAAACGTCTCTTTATACTTCAAAACCCTTCTCTTTTCCTTCATCTTCTTCAAGCTCCCCGCTTTCTGTAGAGAGAGAAATTCTGTGCGAACTCTATGCAAACTCCATTGCTGCCCCATTCTTTACTCAGTCTCCTCTCTCTTTCATCTTTTTGTGCCACCACCTGCGGTTGTGCTCCTCCCCTTCTGTTCTTAGCCCTTCTTACCGAGTTATATCATTCATAACCACTCTATCATGGCTTCTCCAAGTACTTCCAAGGTTGCTGCCATCGCCACTCAGCTAGACTCCCCCTCCGCCACTTTTAGCACTACTGCTGCCCCTAGCGCCGCTGTCCTAAATGCTGCTCATCAAGAGCAACTACGCTTCTATCGCCGGGTGCCCATCTTTGACGAAGATGATAAATTTTTTGAGGCATGCAAGACCTGCCATTTTTCCTCCAAGTTCGACCCTTTGTTGTTGGGTGATGAGGAAATGGATTCATCGAAATGGGGGTATTTACCCCCAGAGGGGACTCTGCATTTTCGTTTAGACCGTGGTGACTTCCCCTATTCTCAAATTGACTTCAAAGCACCTGGGGGGTCGTCAGCCCATTTTAGCGTCTGACATGCACATATGCAGAGTTCTCACGCTGCTGCTCTTGCGAAGGTTGGGATGTATCAAGCCTAATGGTTTGGCGAGTTCACACTCTCTAAGCACAATACTGCGCTCCAAGTGCTAGTTTCCTGATGGAACATCACAACCCATACCTTCTTCGCTGCGTGGGGGGAGTTTATTGTTATATTGGAGGACGTCTGTGAACTCCTTGGGTTTGAAACCATAGGTGAGTTCACCTATGATGATAAGGCTCTGGATGTCGAAGAGGCTGTTGATCGAGCTGAGTTGGACCAGATCTGTCGTAGTTGCACTGGTTCCTCGAACAAAGCCACATTTACTCCCCTCATTAACTATTTTTTTGAAGCTCCAACTCCGAAGGACGTGAGTACCGTAACGGGCTGAGCTAGAGGTACATATCTGGAACTACCGGCCTATATACTTGTATTGCTTTCATGGTTCTTTCTAACTGGGAAGCCCAATGATCAACCCAGGAGGGACCTGATAAATATTTCTATCTGTTTAGCTAGGGGGTTCAACCTTCCTCTGGTCGCCATCACCTTGGAGTCCCTCTATACCTAGTTGGATCGAACCCACGTTGACATGGAACGATCGCTGGGTCGTTATAACTTGGCTAACTTTGCCAACACTATTATTCTGACGAGTTTCCTTTACACCCGCTTTCCTGCTATTGCCGCCAAGTCAGTTTCTCTGCCCATGAGCGAATGTATCAAGCCCCCACGCCTCCTATGTTTCCACAAGAAGCAAAGTCAAAAAGAGATAATGGAGGTTTTTGATCATGTAGAATCCTTCGTGCCTATAGTGAGTCTACCTTTGCCCACAGTTGGGGCTTCTTTCCTTCTGCATCCACAACAGTCAAGTTCAGTCCGGTTGTAGAAGATCCCTCGCAAGCCGTAGTGCTTTTTTTCACCCCGGGGTTTCTCCCCTCCAGTCCGTGTCCTCCTCCATCGACAGTATCGACTGTACTATCGAAGGAGCTATTCTTTGTTGAATCACGATGGTAGTTGTATCGCTCCTCATGATCATCTTCTGGGTAATGGTGGCATATGCGTCCGGGTGGAACTGGCAAAGAAGTCTCTGGATGATTGTTCTGTATGGTGCCAAGCTCATGTGTTTCAACGCATATTCTCCATTCACTTACTGAACCACCAAGTTTGAATATACCTTGATGCAAAGTGAACGAACCCCTCTCCAAAGAGCCTCTAGTAATCCCAATACCAATGCCTCATATTCTGCTTCATTATTGGAGCAAGGGAAATCTAACTTGTAGGAAAGGCAAATCTCCTCCATTCCTTTTGAAAGAATACTCCTGCCCCTCCCTTCTTTTTCGTCGAAGATCCATCGAACTGCATTGTTCATTCCTCCTCCATTGCGTCTAAGTAATTGGCCTGCAAATCGTCTCCCGAAATGCTTTCCTTGGGTGGCTCAAAAGTTCTCGAAGAAAAAATAGCCAATAGGTCAGCGTACGCCTGGCTCTTGATTACGCAAGGCACCACTCACTTCAAGTCATACTCTGATAGGATGAGGAACCACCTAGATGCCCTGCCAATCAGTATAGTTCTTACTAGCAAATACTTAATAGGATCACATCTGGTTACAGTATAAATTGTAAAAGACAGCATATAATGTCTAAATCTTTGCGCTACAAATACTAAGGCTAAATAATGCCTCTCTAAACTACTATATCTGACTTCTGGCCCGTGGATGATCCTGCTGAGGTAATAAAATGTTCGTTCTTGCCCATCGATCTCTTGTGCCAATAAAGCTCCCACGGACCTTGTGGTGTACGTGAGATACAACTGCAATGGTATTCCTGCTTTTGGGGGAACCATAGTCTGTGGTGAAACGAGCAGTTTCTTCAGCCCATCGAGAGACTCCTGGTGAATCGCCTCCCATTTAAACTTCGTGTTCTTTCGTAACAGCTGCATCAACGGATGTGTTACCTTGGCTAACCCAGACACAAATCTCCTAAGGTATGAGACTTTACCGAGGAGACTCTTCAGTTCCTTTGCCGTTCTTGGATATGTCATTTCTAAGATTGCCCGTTGCTTGTCCTGGTCCATCTGCACCCCTTATCGATTAACCACGAAGCCTAGGAACTTCCCACTTGTCACCGTAAATACACACTTTAATGGGTTCATCTTCAATTTGAACTTCTTGGAACGAGAAAATACCTTCCTCAAATCGCTCAAATGGGACTCCTCCTTCCTCGACTTGATGACCAGATCATCCACATAAAATTCCATAAATTTGTGAAAGAAGTTATGGAAAATGGCCATCATCGTTCTCTGATAGGTTGCCCCAGCATTCTTGAGTCCAAACGGCATCACCTTGTACATGAAGTTGCCCAACGGGGCTCTGAACGCTGTTTTCTCTACATCTACGGGGTCCATCTTGATCTGGTTATACCCTACATACCCATCCATAAAGCTATACATTTCATGACCTTCCATTGCATCTATCAAGCTATCAATGGAGGGTAGATTAAACTCATCTTTGGGATAAGCTCTATTCAAATCTTTGAATTCCACGCAGATCCTTATTTGGTTTTTGTCTTTCTTCCCCACCGGGACAATACTGGATAGGCAGAGTGGGTGTTGTATCAGTGTGATGAACCCTGTCGTTAGTAAGCATTGAACCTCCTCTTTGATCTTCAAATCTAGCTCAATCTTGTACGTTCTCGTCGCTTATTTCACTGGAATGGCTAAAGGCATTACGTTTAACTTGTGGCAGCTTACTTCCTCATCCAGTCCTTCCATCTCCGTGTCTTTCTAAGCGAAGACATCTATAAACTCCTGAATCAATTCAACCAAGGCCTTTTATTTCTGATTACTGAGATCCTTCGAGATGAAGATGGGCCTTGGATCTTTTCCTTCTTTCGCTAGGTTCAATTACTCCAACTCTTGTGCCTAGGGCTTTGGCTGATTTGCCATGTAATCTGGTTCCTCGGTGACTTCTTCCACAAATTCCTGTATGCTGGAGTTATCTATCACCATGAATTGTCCTCGTTGATCTACCAGAAAGCATTCATATATCGGTTCAACCTCATCCTTAGCTTCCTCGGTCGCCCGCTCACACCATTATAATCAATTCACTACTTTTCCTTCCTCGGTAATGACCTTCTTACATTACCTATTGGTAGTGGCGATGCCTTCCTCTTCTTCTCTCTAGAGGCTTTGGACACTTTTTCTTCCGGGAACCGGCTTAGCACGCTCTTCCGTTGAACCTCATGATCCATCGGGTCCACTCTGGGCCTCATTCTATCTTTAAGCTTCTTCGAGATGCCTTGGGGCCGTGGGACCACCTAATGGGCTTCTTCGGTAATTTACCTTGTGCTGCTTGTAACCTCCCTCTTATGATCGTTTAAAGGCCCCATCCTTTCTCTGATCGAGGGAACCCATGCCCCCTCCATTCTTCTTGTCAAGACCCGAACATCTTCCTCTAACTTTGTGTAAAATGTTGCATCCACCAGGTGAGCTTCCTTAATAGCGACGGGCCTATTTGTAGCCTTAATAATCACCTCTGTCCCCTTGAAATTTGCTTTGGCACATTGATGGTATGTAGAAGGAACTAGCCATTGGTTGTGCATCCACACCCTCCCTATTAGCAGATGATAGGAAGTTTCACTCTCTATCACATGTAACTTGATATGGGAACTCATATTTCCCATTACAATCCCAACATTAACGTACCCAATGGACTTGGAAGATTGATTATCATACCCCGAAATCACTAAAGGCGTAGGGACCAGCCTCTCTTCTGGAATATTGTCCGCATGAAAAGAGTTGATCGGCATGATATTGATGGAAGCTCCTCCATCCATAAGAGTCCGTGCAAAGCTAACTCCGTTGACACTGGCAGTCACATATAATGGCCTATTGTGAGGGAACCTTACACCTCTATCTGCATCGCTGAAGGTTACCTCTGACAGAAACTTTCTCACCAACCGGGCCATGGGTCCCTTCCATCTCAGGGAAGGGACTGCGTTCTTCCTCACAATATCGAGTATTGCTTGGGTTATCTCCAACCTACTTTCCTTTGGTACCCCCACCTGGTCGAAGAACCAAATGAACTTCAGGGACTTCAAAACTGCACGGTATTTTAGAACTGGATCTACTTCCTCACCTTCAACACCATACACCTCCTCCACATCCTTGGCACTTTCTTCGTCATAAGCCAATATAACATTAGCCATTCCCCTCGTACAATCTTCCAGAGCCCCTTTGTACTCTTCTTGCTTCATTGTCGACTCTTTTTCCCCTCTCTCGGCCTCTTTATTATAGGCCACCACGAGATTGGCCCCATGTGTTGGCAAGAGGTCGTTATTAACATTATGTGGATGAATTTGTAATGTCCCTGCCTTCACATACTTGTCGATGATTCTTCTCAGCATAAAGCAACTCTTAGTTGGATACTAGATCCTTCGATGAACCTGGCAGTACTTTGGATCCGCCTTCGTTACCTCAGCGGAATCCCCAACGGGAACGTCCTTTGGCTCATAGATCATACCCCCTTGGACCATCGCGTTGTAATAGCTGACAGCCTCTCCCACTGCACAAGGCAATGGTGGTGGGTCCTCCCTGTCTCTTCCAAACTTTCTCTTGTTGTCCTTCTTCGGTGCTTTGCCCCTATCTCCCCCCTCGGTGTACCCTACCCGTGGGGGCTGAGAACTTCCCCCCACGGGTTGCATCGGCTGCCTAAACATCATTGGCACCACCATCGGATTGGGCCGCACCACCAAGGAGATGTTCCTTGATGCTTTTAAAAATGCCACAAAAGTCCCCTCGCACGTCTCATTAATAAGATGGAAGATGTAAACATCCCCTCAGTGCAGATCTTTAATAACTTGGATTCTTTCGCTTCCTCCCTCAGGTCGAGGGATCTTTCCATGAACCTTCGAACATAGGCCAACACTTCTTCCCTAGGTCTTTGCTTCTCCCTACCAAATTGGGTCAAGGTGAATTCATCTTCTGCTAGAAAGAACTTCTGGACAAATAATACATGCATCTCCTCCCACGTAGAAACGTTGTTAGGAGTCAAATGGGAGTACCAGGTGTATGCTTTATCAGTTAGGGATTTGGAAAACTCCCTCAACCTAAGCTTCGAATTATGGCAATGCACTCCCATGTGTTCAATAAAATGTTTAATGTCCTCCTTCGGGTTCCCACCTTTCCCTGTGTATTTTTCAAAGATAGGGGGAATATAATCCTTTGGATAGGGATCATCGTTGTACTCCTGAGGATAAGGTGTTAAAAAATCATCATAAGCTGAAGCCACCTCGCTGGCAGATTGCGAGGAAGCTTGCATAAACTTCAACATCTCTTTCTGCATCTTTTTTCTCATTTCCTCCATGGGCGATGCCACCGGAGCAACCAACAACGGGGTCACGGGCTTAGTGCCCGTTGTAACTGGAACGAACGTTACAGATGGTGCCGTTGAAACTCCTGAGGCTCCCACTGCTGAATTTACAACAGAGGGTACGCTTGCTGGGATCGTTCCCGCAACACCTGCACTTGGTGGGGCCGTTGGAGCTACCCCTGGTGCTACGAAAGCATTAGCCTCCAATCCTCCCAGCATAGCTGAAGCTACTAGAGTTTGCAAAAACTCATAAAACTTGCCCACGAGGAGCACGACCTGAGTGGGTCCCAACCCCGCACTCGTTGAAGGTTGTGTCACCACCGGAACGCTTGACGTCGCGGGAACCGGAGGTACCTCTACTCGAGGGCCCCCATCCCTTATGGCCTCTTATTCTCTCGCGACTTGTTCTTCATTATGTTGGATATCATCGAAGTTGAGTCTTCGAGTAGAATTATCTTGTGCCACACTCCTTACTTAGAAGAATGCCTCCCCAGCGGAGTCGCCAAATGTAAGAGGGTACTTTAGATTATAAATGGAGGCATAACCCCTTTGATGTATGGTGATGATAAGTTGATTAGCTAAAACCTTGGATTAGTGATAGAATATGCCAACACAAGCCTAATGAAGATGAAGCTTAGTTTAAACTCACAAACCTCTCGTGTATAACTCAAGAAAGTAGCAAAGAAACTTAGAAGTGACTTAGCTAGAGGGAGAGAGAAGTAAGCACCCTAAATACACCTTGGTAGGCAGGCAAACACACCAAAAAACTCTCAAAGATCTCTGTCACATATTAAAAGCTTTGTAATAAAAATCATAATGGTGAGTGAATAAGACCTCTGGTTTGTAATAACTCCCTCTCTGCTGTGTAATCTCTCTAGCAATAACTTCTCCAACTCTCAAAAGGTCCCTCTCTCCTCAGGGGTGGTTGGGGTCCTTAAATAGCCCCCACACCATCCCTGAGGTGACTCAGTCATTAAAGACTATTAAAGGCATCCCTCATACTTTATGTCACAACATTAAATGCCCGATGCACTAGTTGTCTCCACGCCATAAATATTAAATTCCAAGACATGCCTTTTGCCTAACCACTGTGTGTTAGGGAGCTGTTGTCGCAGAGGTGGCTCACCAACTGCCTGACAACCCCAAATACCACGGTGGTTTACTCGAGTGCAGTTCTGACAATGTTTAACTGACTAGTGACATCACTTACAATAGATGTGATATTAAGTAGAGGGCCATTTAGTTCACAGTTCAACGCCCGATGGAACTCCAAGCTGCTCCGCCCGAGGTTCCATGATCAGGGTCCTTCGGTGTTTTACCAGGTGTATCTAAGATGGTCAGGACAAGCCCCAACAATGCCTCACTTCTCAATCCTCCAAACCAAGTCCTTCTAAAGTTTCCACGGCGAGGTCATTCGATAGAGCATGAAAGCTCTCCCAGGCCCTGCCAAGCCTGGTCTTTCACGAGTATCGTTTGACCTCATACTTAAAACTCGTTATTATTCTCATTACATCATTACAACCGTTATAGCTTACAGTCAATATAAACATAAATACAATATAACTAGTACAACAAGCTAAAGTATGAGTTGCCACGCTAAGCTGCCTCGCTGAGTTGCCACGCTTAAGCTGCCTCGGTTGCTTATTCTCAAACACTTTTGCTAATTAGGAAATTATCCCTAATCTCCGGATTACCTTCAAGCCCCCTCTATAATTTGAAACACACGCATAAGGACCACTCTTTCAATGGGGATCGTAGAATAGGCTTATTGCTATTGGTGAGGTTCATCGGAACTTCATTATGATCCGTTACAACTAGAGAATCGGAGATTGACTGTAGTGGCGGGGCATACATAGGTGAATGATCAACACGTTACGAGGGACAACGTGGAACAATCCCACATCATTATAAGACACAAGGTTATTCTATTAACCAAAAATGGTATTTATGATTGATATTCAGGGGATCACTGTTGATGGAATCACATTGAATTTTTATTGAACCCATTTCCCATGCCGAGCGACATGGAATGCCATCACGTCTATCCCAAGAAGATCATATCCCACTGAAACCCAAATAAATAGCCCAATATTTTGTGTATATGTTGCGGGATTATGACAAATTGTGAGGGAGTATGATCGAAGGTCGTTGGTACCATTGGTATACTAAATAACTAATGTTAGATGTCAAGTGAGCCAATGCCATCATGCCAGAGCTACTGATCTTGTATACTGGTGATGCTCACTATGCCTTAAGAGGATACCCTGCTTTCATACCATACCTACATCAAGTTGATAAGGGTCCATGAATGGCATGTTTAGTGAGCATACATGGGACCAACTATGTCATGTTGACCCAGTGTCCTCTATAGCTTGCTCTATGTATTATGTTAGATTTGTATGAGTTGCAGGAGGTAAAAATTTATATGTTCGGTTGTCAATATTTTATTTTTATTATTTTGATATTTATTAACTTATTTAATAAATGTAAGATGAATACCAAAGGCTTCATTGTCTAGAAATCCTAGTAAACCATAAACCAAGGGAGGGATTTACTTTCAAATGCATGATCAATCCTACCATCCTTCGCATACACATAGAACATTGGTGCAGACTATGAAGGATTTTTTCCCCATGCGTATTAACTATAATGCGTTATGGATAAATTGTGGCATCATATACGATGTACAAGCAATGAAATAAACCTTGAATTATTTGGAGTCATCATCTTGCCTAAGAAGATGTAGGCGACGCCATGGTAGCAAAGAAAATGCCCCTAATTTAATTTTATTAATTTCCTTTTAAAATTCGTGTCTTGAACAATTATTTTGTAACCTTTCTTGTAACTATTATGCTTTTAATGCGTATGGGTATGTTTTTATTTAATATCATGGTTTTGTTTATCTTTGCAAAATTCACCTATAGTTTATCAACAGACGAATTTAAATGAAATGAACAAAAAAGTAGAAGTTAACATTACTTAGAAAAACAAGATTTAAAAAAATAAGTTTGGATTCTTACGATATTTCAATCGTCACACATACCTTTCTTGCGTCCTTTAGATGGTCACTCCAAGCCCAACTATGCTTCTCCTAAAGAAGAAAAACCATAAGCTTTTAACTTTTTATTTTACTTGTTACGATCACTTATTAGTTTGCAAAATGCTTTAGAGAGCCAAAATCATAGATTTGTGGAGCAAAAATAGCATTTTGCAAAACTTCTCTTTGCCTTAGAGATAATATCACGCCCACTTTTGCTACCACTTAAATACTAAACAATTGGTGAGAAAATCAATTATAGTGACCCTTCATAACACTATTGTAATACCGTTTCCATTGTATTTCAACTCACTAGCAATACCTTTGCCATTACATTACAACTCAATATTCAAGAGAGGCTTTTTTTCAAAAACTTTCAAAAATTTAAATTTATTTTCCAATTAGAATTTTTTAAGAAACCCTCATTTTGTAATTGAATATTTTAGATACTTAATAAAATTTTAAATTCTCAAATTATATATTTTTTTGAATAGTTTTTCAATTGTCTTAATTTTTTTTTGAAATGTTTCAATTAATATCGCATATTTAGGTGTTGTTGGTTAATTTAAAGTACACACACTACACATACCTCTAGTTTAATCGCACTATTTTTATAGTGTATAATCAAAACAAGTAATGAAAAAACATAACAAATGAGGGTTTGTTTTAGGTGAGTGATCTAGCGAAGAAGATTTACATTTAGTTATCATAAAATGTAAAGGAACGAATATAAGTGATAAATTTTGATGTTCATGATTCGTTTGAAGCTAATAACATATTGTTTATGATAAATGGATATATAATTATACAAACTCAACTCAACAATAAATTTTCTTTGAGGACTCATATTTTCTCACTTCCTTAAATTTAATGTTATATCTTACTTAAACCATATGATGTCATCTCCTTTTTGATCATTTTCTACCACGTTAGTTTTGGTATACCCCTATCTCTAGTCTTACCATCAATATTCACTAAATTACCCTTCCTAATATGGGCACTTATTGGTTTATGCTTGACATGACAAAACCATTTACTCGGTTTATCTTCTGTACAAGTTACTTCAACTGCTTTACGAATACGTTCATTTCAAATTTTATCATACATTTATTTTAATATCCGCATCTCTACCCGATTATTTTCTATATATGTTATTTTCTGGATATGTTGTCCCATATTGCATGACAAATCTAATGATCATCATATTGAAATTGCACATTAACTTGACATATGTAAACCTGTCACATAACATGTCAGTATCACTTTGCCCTTAACCCCACATGATTTAATCATATGGGTAACATCACTACTAACATCTCTCCCTCTTAAAACGATCGAATCTAAATAATAAAAATGATCCTGTTTAGTTATCTATGGGACCTTAAGTTTTACCACATCTCATTTCTTCTCATCCTATTATTAGAATTCTAATTTGTATATTTTATTTTAGTCCTTATCGTTAAACCTTATTGTTTCTAGAGTTACTCTCAACATTTCCAATCTAATATTAATCCATTCCTTAGTATCGTCCATTAAAACAATATCATACGTAAATAACATACACCACTCCTCATAATCTTATATTTTTCCATACAATCCATCAATAACAATAGCAAAATAATAGTGTAGTGGTGGTTAACCCTTTCCTACATTTCCATGTTGTTGTTACTATGCATGAATCCACCATATCTATCGGCTATTATACTAATATATATATATATATATATATATATATATAACAACTTTGTGACACCCCATAAAATTCATAAATAGATTAATGAGTTCTAATATAAAATGGGAGTAAAATAATTAATGACATTTTAATCATGAACGAAATAAATAATAAATGACAAGAATACTAAAAAAACAGTGATAAATAAAATGCAACACTCATACCATCAGAACAACAATAGAATAAAACTCCTCCTATGATACCCCATATAAATATATAAATTTCATAAAAATCTCATACTCGGGAAAACTAAATAAATACAAATTGTCTAAATAACTGAATATAAAAGAGTACAAGAATGTAGATGAGGTACACCTTGACACCTACATCGTAAGAAATGATAAATATAATTGATGCTTGAGAAACTCCTCTAAAGACTAGTGTAAAGACAAATTTCCAATATTGTCAATTTTTTTTACGTACTTTGGCTTAATTTTATTTGGACAAAACCGCTTGAGTCACAAGTTAGGACTTGAGTTGTTTATCCTTCAAGCCTATAACGCGTGATTGAAGATCATAGTGGCCAATTTAAAGTGTCTATAGCATTTTTCCCAAAGACCGTGGAATCTCTGGAGATGTGAATTCATAGATATTTGATCCCTGGATATTCATTTGGGTGTTAGTTTATATAATGAGGCATTTTTTGTAAAATGGATTTAAAAAAAATATTTTTGGTTTAAGTCATTTGAACGAGAATCACCTGTCCAAACAAATTTTATATAGTTTTTCGAACGAGTTTAAAAGTTGGTCCAAACGAGAATGCAATTTTCTTTCGAATGAGCTTTAAACGAGTTGGTTTTGTTTCACAGAAAATTTTGTTCAAAATTTGTTTGATCCTCGTTCAAACGAGTTTCGCTATTTAGTTAGAACGAGATTTATTTTGTTCAAACTAGATTACACAACTCGATCGAACAACCTTGTATTTTTCGTTCGAACGAGTTGCCTCAATTTTTGTCTCGCCTCGATTTTTATATTTTTTTTTTATAAATGGGAGTGCAACTAACCTTTTATTAAGAGGTTTTACGAAAAATGCTTTCACATGATAAATCTAAGAGCCTCCAAACCTTAGTTTCACCCAATAGTTTTAAGATCCAAGTTTCATCAAAATGTGCTTGTTTGAGATCCTGTGTTTAAAACCAAAGTTTTTTTACTCATCATCCTTGTTAAGTACCATTTCATATGATGGATTCCACGTGTGTTGCGGTTTGATGTTGTGGACTTTGTGTTATTGTGACGGTTTGATGAACCAAGATCGGTGGATACCAAGACGTGTGTAGAGCATGCATTGTGGCAATTCATATGTGGATTCTTGCATGTCATTGTAAAGAAGATCGAAGGAAATAAGATATCTTCAAGGCTTCAAGTAGTCGAGTTGGTTGTGTAAGTCATCGATCGTCCTTGTGTAATTCTTAGATCATAGTAAATTTACGTGGCAGGGTTATCCGAAGTTTTTCCTATTTGGATTTTCTCGTACAATGAAGTGTTGTGCGATTGGTTATTTCACTCTTGCTTATTTACCTAGATGCATACTTAGGGCAAGTTAAAATTTGGCTAATGATTTTTTCACAACACAAGTTTAATTGTTGCAAAGTTAAAATTGATTTAATTAAAATTAAAAAAATTAAAAATTGGTGTGTGTTTGACAATCCATTTAATCTCTTAAAGCGCAATAAGACTTTTAAATTGGTATCAGAGCGGGTTTTAATAAGTTATTGTGTTGATCCATATTTAGTCTTATTTTAGGGTTGTTCATTTGTATCTCTCTCGATATATGTTTATTTCTCTCAATGGGTCTTTAAAGTGAGAAGTTGTATGATGTGCTTTGCGATAATGACAAATTTTTTTTATATTTGAGAGGTGTTTAATGAGCCTTATAACCATGCCTATGGGTTAACTAAGTTGAATTTGAAGTTTACAAAAAGAATACAATTTCTTGAAATAGAAAATTTGTTCTTACAAGATGATAATGAATTTTTATGAAACATTCAAATCCTAAGAGACGAATTTTATGAAAAGCTCAAGGATATGAAACATGATTTTTAAAATTTAGTCCAAGAAAGAGAATGAGTCTAGAGTGTAAGTTTTAGAGTGTGAGTTAGAGGACTCTAAGAAGTTTGAGGCTAAGGTAAAAGAACGTGTCGTAGGCATTAGTGATAAATTGATGGATGATTTAAGCGATGTGAGAAGACTCTTAGGGATAAGTTTTCTTACATTGAGGGGAGCGAGATAAACTTCAAGGAATAGTCAAAAATATGAAAAAGGAATCACCAATAACTGAAAAGTTTAAGCTTTTGCTTGAGTGTAGGATTTTTGAAGTTAAAGATGAATTAAAATACTCAAGTTGCACTGGTATTGGCTACAATGATACAAATACTTTCGCTGTTAAAGCCAAGACCATATATTTAAGAGTGTCAACCTTTGCTAACTACATTAGAAAAGATCAACTCAAGGTCAATATTCCTTGTATTTACACATACTCGCATTATGATAGGAAAGGTCACCTTAGGGTGTTTTGTTATGATCTTAGAAGAAGTCCTGGGAATACTAGATCCTATGTCACCGTGGTTTCCAAAACTCGAGACACTAAGTATTCATCTATTTGGGTTAAAAAATAAATTTTGGAGGCATTGAATGTTGGATTGATTAATTCTCACATGCTTGACCACGATTCTTCTCATGCTATATCTAATGGTCAATTATATTTGCATATTTTCACTTACTAATTTTTCCTGGAGACACTTGCACAACATCTTGGATTTATAGATCTGCACTCGCCTTTATCCAGTTAGATACAAAATTATCTATTTTTGAAATCGGAATTAAAGTAGTAGAACTTTTTGCCCCTTATTGTCGTGGAGAAAAAATAGGACTATTCGGGGGAGCTGGGTGGGTAAAACAGTACTAATTTTTTGCTTTATATTATATGTTATTGCTAGTTGTGTGATGTTTGAGTCTTTTGTATTTTTATTTTTCCTTTGTTGCGTCTTATTGAGAAAAATATTTTGTTTATCTTTTGAGTCGTTTTGAAACATATTTTTTTTTTTTTTTGTGTAGTGTAATTTTACACATTTTCATGTGGCATATCAGTGTGTTTGAATCCCATTCATTCCATATTTTCTATGTGACTAAAACATTAGAGTATGGCTTACAATGATTAGGATGGTTTCTTAATTATGCTTGTATGGAGTTGTTTGAACTTGATTTGCTTAATGGATTTAATTTGCATATGCCTCCGCACACACTTGCACGAGATCTTTTGGATTGTAACTACTTATGTTGCATGAGCTAAGTGAGGTGTTCTCCTATTAATCTTGTCATATATATATATTTGATTGAGGAATTTGTGCATGTAAAAACCATTGTCCAAGAGTTTATTTTAGTTTGAAAAAATACGAGGGTGCAATGGAAAGGGCTAAGAAAGGAGTATATCTCTATTGAGTGAAAGACCACCATTAACAAGAGCCTAACAGAAAATAGAGGAAAAGAAAGGAAATATTATTAAGAACATTTTTAAAAATTGATGCTTAAAAGTTGGTATCTTCAAAAAGAGAGAAAAAAAATTAAATATCTATACTTTTGAGGGTATTAAAATTGAAGATCAATGGGTTTGCACAATGAGTCCTAGTTAATCTAACTATTTGATACTATTGATTTGAGAGTCATTGAGATTTTTAGGCCAGTGTGCATTATGTATGTTTATCCTTTATGAGTTCTTTATTTGTCACTTGAGGATAAATCGAAGTTTGATAAATTAATGCGGTAAAAAAGAATTATTTGGACATATCTTGAGTGATTGAGTCATATTTATTTTATTTTTAGTTCACTTCCCTTCACTCTGTACAACAATTTATTTAGACATGTTGATGCCATACGAGTGTGGAAATCTTATGTGTCTTGTAGTGTTTATACCTATATACATATTTATGTGTGTCATTGGTATATGTGAGGTTATATATATGGTATGTTATTTTAGTCTTTACTTTGCATTTAATCCACTCTAGCCATATGCTTCATCTTCGTATCAAATTGATATGTTATACGATCATATTGGTATCTTTTGTTATATGATTACATTTGTATCATTTGTTCATTGTTTGGATTATTTGTGATTCTGCTTTCGAGTTTATGTGTCGTTGCATGTTCACTTCACATCATCGTATGATTCACTTGTTTCTTTTATGTTCGCACGTGTTACATTTGTGGGGATAAGTTATTTATATTGTGCACCTTTATCTTTGTCTATTACTGAACAAAAAGGTGGAGAATATTTACCTCAGGGGGAGACGTCTTACCTTAGGTGGAGAAAGCTTAACCTTAGTTTTAAGAGATGTTTGGCTAAAGGAGGAAGGTTTTTCATATACGGGTTTATATCCGTTATTTATTTTCTTTACATTTGAAAGGTGTGTTTCAGTGTGTAGGTTTGAAATGATGCGACAAAGTTTTTATAAGAGAAAAGCTAGTCAAAGTTTGTGTCCATCAAGTATCTATACTTTTTCCTTTTGGGGTAAGGATTGATACTTTTGAAAGCTTGAAGACTAATAGATTTTTATTTTGAGTTTTATCCCAGAATAGCTAAAGCGGGAGATTTTGAAGGATAAATTTCCAATAGAATCAATTTGTATGTATTTTGGCTTAGTTTCGTTTCAACAAAATTATTTTATTCATAGGTTAAGACTTGAGTTGTTTGACATTTAAGCCCATAACGTGTGACTGAAGACTGTAGTGGTTAAGTTAAAGCAACTACATCAGCGTCGTGTTTTGTGCCAAGCTTCATCTTCAAAGTCCATAGGATATCCAGAGGTATGAATTGTATATGTTTGATCCTTGGATATTCATTAAGGTGTTAGTTTTTATATTGAGGCATTTTATTTAAAAAATATTTTTTTGTCTAAGTCATTGGAACGAGAATTTCACCCGTTCAAGTGAGTTTTTATTTGTCGTTCGAACAATCTTAAAAGTTGGTTTAAACGAGTGCATAATTTTCTTTCGAATGAGATTTGAAGGAGTATTAAACAAGTTGGTTCTATTTCATAGAAATTTTTTGTTCGAAATTCGTTTGATCCTTGTTCAAACGAGTTTGCCTATTTCATTCTAACAAGATTAATTTCATTCAAACGAGATTTCACAACTCGTTTGAATGCCCCCATGTTTTTTGTTCGAACAAGTTGCCTTTTTGTTTATGCCACCTCAATTTTCATGATTTCTATAAATAGGAGTGTAAGAAACTTATTTTGTTGAGAGGTTTTGTGAAAAACATTTTTTCAAGATAAAATCTAAGAGCCTCCGAATCCTAATTTCACCTAATAGTTTTGAGATGCATGTTTTATCTAAATATGATTGTTTGAAATCTTATGTTTGCCACCAAAGTTTGTTTAGTCATCATCTTTATTGAGTATCATTTAATACAATTAATTTTACGTGTGCTGTGGTTTGATGCGGTGGACACCATGTTGTTATGATGGTTTGCTAAGCTAGGATCAGTGGATACCGAGACGTATATGGAGCACGTGTTATGGTAGTTCGTAGGTGGATTCATACATGTCACTATATAGAAAGTCGATGGAACAAAGATAATATCAAGGCTTGAAGGAATCGAGTTGGTTATGTAAATTATCTGTCGTCGTTGTGCAATTCCTAGGTCACAGTGAATTTGCATGGTTGGGTCGTCCGAGGTATTTTTTCATTTGAGTTTTTCTCTTACATCATCATGTTGTGTGATTGGTTATTTTACTCTTGCTAATTCAAATACATGCATGCTTAGGGAAAGTTAAAGTTTGGCTGTTTTCACAACACAAGTTTAATTGGTGCAAAGTTCAAATCAATTTAAGTAAAATTAAAAAAAAAATTAAAAATTGGTATGTATTTGACAATCCACATAATCTCTTAGATCACAATAGCACTTTTAACTAGCTTAAGTTTGTGACAACAACTGCGGCCTAAGATATGTAAAAATAGTTCCACAAAGAGGATTAAACCTAGCAAGTCTACAATGTAAAAAATATAACTACATTTAGAGCATAATAATAAGAGCAATATTTATTATTCTCAATTTATATTTTCAGATTAACATCTCTAACAATATTATCTTACTTTAACAGTCTCAATTTATCTTTCCATATAAATATCTTTGGTTTCATTCTTTAATATTACCGAGTTGTAATTCTATATATACATCTCTACTATCTTTTATTTCAACAACCTCGAGTCGTAATTTCAAGTGTATACATCTCTAGTATAATCATCATATTGTACAAGCCAATGGAAAATCACAAAATTCAGAATACTTGTATGTCCAACTCACATAAAATCATATAGGTCTAAGCACCACCTGAATCCAGAGTATGAAGGCAAACACCTATACCTTCGAGGATCACTCATACCACTACTAGTTATAACTATAAGACACCCCAACCCTACATACTTAAACAATAACATCAAGGGAAATCACTACACCATTACAACAAACGTATATCCCCATACCCCCTGTCTATATGAGGGGGATTTGGATCTAGTGTCCCAACTCGGGAGACTGGTGCCTCAACATATAGAATCGAGTTAAATAGGACCTATGAAGAGCCCATCTCAATCACGGGGATACCATGTAAGATCAACGTCATACGTCCCTCATCAAATCCCTACTAATAGGTTACCCATGAGTGTGCACACACCCATGGTATGATACACATAATCCAAATAAATCATCAATAAAACCTACTTAATGGTTTGTAAATATAATCTCTTTTATTTCATGCTATTGTGTGACACTCATGAGAATAATTCCCCAAACCTTGGCATTCAAAAAACTTTTCCCAGTCATTCACCATCTTGGAACCATCTCTATTTTTCCTATTATAGCCAATAAAGTTACTAGGTTTCTTTTATAAAATCTTATCAAATCTCTTTTCACCTCTAAGCATAAGAAACTTCTTAAACTTCCTAAAAAACTATCTATCTCTTCAGTATCGAGCTTACCGTCACTATTAGAATCTGACACGACCACTTTTTAAGCTTTCAAAGAAATGCCTTTTTTTAGTTTTCTGTGGAGGACACACATCCATCACATATGTTTGAAGATCACCTAAAGTTCTTAGACTATTATAGTGTTAACACCACCCAAGGAATCTAGGACCATGACTTTAACGTAAATCTTTTAGGCAACGACCTTGAGATTTCTTGCACAACTCTAGACTCAGAATCAGCTTACCAAAGTTAAATGAGGAGTTGATATTATCCAACAACTTAGCATAAAACTCATCAAAAAACTCATTATCTAACATCTTAATCATCTCAAACTCAATCGTTAGATTTTGTAACTTGAAAACCTTAACAATATCTGTTCCCCCGTGTATGGATCGCAAAATATTCCAAGCATCCTTAGTGCTCTGGTAAGTTATAATGTGTCTAAACTCTTCTGCGCTCACAGTTTACCCCTGGAATTAAAAGTAGAGGCCTTATTTTCTCCTATTGTCCAGTAGGCATACACTTTAGGAGCACCACCTTCAGTGGGTGGAGACCACCCAAACTTAATCGAGTTTCAAACATTCTCATCTATCGATTTTAAGAAAAATCACATCTGAGCCTTTTAATAGAGATAGTTTGACCCATCAAATAATGGAGGCTAGCCAATGGAACTACCATCTCGATTAAAATCCATCTAAACCCTAAATAAGCACTAAACAGGGATCTGACACACTATGCCAGCGTAACCCGTTTCGATACTATTATGAGAAAGCTAGTGTGCCCTCGGGTTTGTATGAAAAACACCACTAATTTTTATTTTTCACAATTTTAATAAACTTTGTACCTATTAAAACCACAAGTATTGTGTGAAATAGTTTTATTTATTTTAGTCTTGTCCTAAGAATGCATCTAGGTGAGAATAAGCAAGAATAAAATAAGTAAACCACAACATAACAATGTATGAGGAAAATCCACAACAAAAAAAAATCTCAGACGACTCATCCATACAAGTCCATTATGATATAAGTTTATTTACAAGAATAACTTAGACTTACTCACAGACTCGACGCCTTCAATCCTTGATATGCTTCTTAATTCCTTATAACCTTCTTAGCAGATAATATTGGACACCTTCCAATAGCCACACAATACATGCACGTTCTCACGTCTCGATATCTATCCGATCTTACTTGTCTCGCGACCAGTCCAATCGTTGCTCAACAAAACACGGTCTCCATCGCTCGAAAGGCTCACCGTATGAAGAGACAACATATATGGTGCAACACAAAAAGAGATATCAAATAGACATATAAATGTAGGATTCTTGGATCTCAAAATTGGATGTAAACTAGGGTTTGGAAGACACAAGATCAACTTTGGAAAATTATTTTTGCAAAAGACCTCCTAGAAAATTGATATTAGACCTGAGTATAGAAAAGAGAAATTTTGAGGTGACACATTTTTCGAGGCAAATTGTTCGAATGAAAATTTAGGGTTCATTCGAACGAAAACCTTATCTCATTCGAACGAAAATCTTATCTCATTCGAACCAATAAAACCTCTTTCCAATGAAGATGCTAATATCGTTCTAACCCGCTTCAAACGAGCTTCGAACAAATATACTTATGTCTAATAGATTTACCACAATTGATGTTCGTTGGAAGGTCGTTTTAAGGACATTCACATCTCGTTCGAACGAACTGTTCAAACTCGTTCGAACGAAATAAAACAAATAAAAAATTTCTTTTAAAAAATATTTTACGAAAAGGCCTCAAACAAGTTTTATAAAACGACACCCAAACGTATCCAAGGATCAAACACAAATATGCATTCATACCTTCATTGAGATCATTTTGATATTGAGGATGAAAACTCGACACGTAATTTAATGTAATCTCAATCTCGCTTAAGCTTTGCCAGATAGTCTTCAATCACACATTATAGGCTTCAAAGACACACAACTTAAGTCCTAACCTATGACTCAAACAAGTTTGATCTAAACACAGAATAAAGCTCATACTTATAAATTTACTTGATTTTAAAATTTGTCATTACACATAAACTAGGGTTCTTATTCGATTCATTTTAATTACGAATTATTTTTTTATCAAGAACTAAAGTTAGATTGCATAATTATATTCATAGATTCTAACATATAATTACTATCACAACACAAACCTAATTATATTTCTACACAATGTAAACTTGTTGTAGGATGATTGTAAGAATTCAATCCCCAAATACCCAATTCTCTAAATATAGGTTTTTTCCTTTCCCTCCTTAGTAGTTAGGGTTCCTCACAACTTGTTTTATGTGTTTTGGGTTAAGTTAATTAATCTACTATATTAATAAAACTCTAAATTAGGCTCATACCCTAAATTAACCTCAACCTAAAAGTCCCAAAATAATCTCCAAATGGTCTAAAACTCTGTTCAGTCCATATATTAACCCAATGTACCATGATTCCATTATTATTAACTCAAATTGTACTTTCTAAACATCCCATGAATGAACCCGAAAGTTAACATGTTTTACAAGTAAATTATTTCATTAAGTTATATTAATTAGTCGCTACGCGTAGATGAAGTTTAAATCTTAATTAATTAAATTTTAACTCAGTATTTTAATAATCTACTTCACGATCCGTGGGATCCAATGTGAACGAAATAATTCAAATAAGAAAATCGTTGACACCTAGTCCCTGACCGTTTCATAGCCTCCCATAATAGTAAGTCACTAAAATATTTATCTTAATAAATTATTATGAGATCGCCAATAGCTATAACAATATATGTACCCAAACAATGCACAATTAAACTTGGTAATATTACATATTTTTCATCTCAAAGTAACATTTCAATATACGAGATGAAATATCAAATGTCAACATATCACACCACAAAGTGACATACCGAATGTTATAAGAAATAACAACCGATCAAGTAGCCAATAATTAATTTTACAATTAAATAAATGCCATTAAAATACAAGGTATTACAAACTCCTCTATTTCTTTAAAATCCATTGTCTTATATACCTAGGTACTTTATCATATGCATTCTCAAAATTAATAAAAGTCATATAAACATCTTATATTCATCTCTCTATATACATTTTCATTAATCTCCTCTTACCCCATCTCTCTCTCTCTCTCTCTCTCTCTCTCTCTCTCCACACACACACACACACACACACACACAAACTCTTCAAATGTTTTAATTTCCTCCTCACCCCCTCCCCCTGAAAAATCACAATTCAGAAGTCGCATAATAAAAACATTTTATACCGTGCCAAAGTTGGAAAATATTGGGTCAAAAATTAAAATTTTCAAACCAAAGTTGGAAACTATTAGGTCAAAGTGTAGACTTTTCCAAAGTTTTAAAAGAATTGGTACCTTAAGAAGAAAGAAAAATCAAAGTTATTTATCCCTTTCTAGAGCAATGTGTTATCCGACTGCTTTTTTGTTGTTATTCCACTTTGAGATATATTTGGTGGTAGTTTGTGAACACCAAACTAGATCAAACACTTAACTATGCATAGATATATGTAACAAAGTTTATGACATATACATATAAAAAGAAAAAGAAGAAGAAGAAGAAAAAAAGATCAAGAACTCACCAAAATATTTTATCACATGTTGGTTATCGTCGACCTCACGAGAGAGATATATATATAGATTGACAGATAGCTAGATAGAGTTGTTATTATTATTGGCTGGTGACCGTGGGATGATAGTGAAAGATCAGTAAATAGTGATCATAAAGAAAGATGGATGTGAATTTTAGTCATCAAGACACGAGATGTTACGAAAATGAGGCTTACATCATTATATTTAAAGCTTAATGGGACTTAAATTGGATTAAAAATTAAAGGGACTTATTTTATCGATGACCAACTAAATGAGATTTATATGCAATAACCCATAAATAATATCATACTTTTCTAAAACCTTAAATAGTGTTGGGAAGTCATGCACAAATCACAATGAAAGTGAGATAGATAAATATTCAATTCAAAATTCAAAACAAAATCAAACTTTTAATCGAATGAGATAAATCGAAACCAATATCATTTTTGAATTTAGGGTTCTAATAATATTTATATCCAATGTTTTTTTTTATAAAAAATAAAGGAACATTATGGAGATGTATACGTATATTTATAAATTATGGTAATATATACAAATGAATAGAGTATTTGATGTTTAAAAAAAATTACAAGGATCATTTGTAGTTTGAGGTTCTTTTTTTCTTATTTGTAGGTTGAAGTTCACTAACTACTCTAATAATGATATTTAGGGGTTATAGAGTAAGATAAACGAAATCCGTTTGTTGCCATATCAAATTTCACGCGTAAAATGCTTAAACTGTCTCTTTTGGGTATTGTAAAATGTAAAATGGCCATTTATCTTCTTCATTAAATATTAATTAAATATGACTTATTCTTATAATTAATAGAATTATAATTAGTGTTTAAAAAAAATAAAAAATATAAATATTCAAATTATTTCAATTGAAATGTAATGATTATATAATATTTTAACATAAATTAAGTATGAAAAAGGTATACTAAAATTTAATATAAATTAAGTACGAAAATTACATATATAGGCTAATATAAATATCACTTTTTGTAGAAGTGCTGCTCAAGGGAAATTTTTTTATTTTTGCATGTGAGTTTGGAATTAATTTGTTATGTGAGTTTGACTGTATTTATATGTACATATGCACCTAATGGTTTTAGTAATTCTACACTTATCACAAGTTCTTACTAACTTTTCCTATCGAATTGCTTTAATATACTTGAGCATTTGATTTTTCAATCAAACGCACTATCATTTAAAGCATCCGATAGGAAAATAGGGTAAGAAACGATGATAAGAATATCATTTTCTTTATTTTTCAAATGAAAGGTAGGGTGGTAAAATCAATCTAATTGCTTGAGCATCAAACGGATTCCATCCATTTAGACCCGAACTTATAATTATAAAACTAATGGACCCCAATGTACAATTACCAAGAACACAACCGTAAAAATAAAGGAATTCCAGTTACACCCCCATTCTTTGACTTACACTCCCAAACAAAATATGACTTTGACACCCAAAATCACAAAAAACAAAAATTGACTTGCAAACCCAAGATGGGATGCACTTCAACTTGAGGGGTGTAAGTCTAAAAAGACATAAAATAAGGGATTAAATTAAAACAAAACCACACAACCAAACAACAGAAGTCCATTTCATTCACGGGTCTAATGAGCAACCCTAGTAAACAGGTTTTTGTTCTCACATGCAAGTCTTCAAAACTTGTGTCCTCCCACATACACACACTCATACTAAACAGTTCTCTCTTTACTCACTCCCATGGAGTATAAACATTGACAAACAATAAGCATAAAATTAAAATCACTCCCTCTAACTCATTCTCTTTCCTCTCCAATGGCCAACACATTAACATTCTTCTTCCTTCTCTCATCACTCTTCATTCTCACTTCATCTTCATCAGAACAAGATATTCTCCTCACTTTCAAAGACTCTCTTGAAGACCCAATGAACTATCTTTCAACATGGTCCAACACATCAACTATTCATCATTGTAACTGGACTGGTGTCACTTGCACAACTCCACCTTCTTTATCTGTTTCTTCTATCTCTCTCCAAAGTTTTAATCTTTCTGGTGAAATCTCACCTTCCATATGCCAACTTCTCAGTCTCACTCACCTCAACCTTGCTGACAATCTTTTCAACCAGCCCATCCCACTTCACCTTTCACAATGTGAATCTTTGGAAACTTTGAATCTAAGTAATAATCTGATTTGGGGAACAATCCCAGATCAGATTTCAGATTTTGGGTCATTAACAGTTCTTGATTTTAGCAGGAACCATGTTGAGGGAAAAATACCTGATAGCATTGGTTCATTGAAAAAGCTCCAAGTTCTTAGCTTGGGTAGTAACTTGCTTTCAGGCAGTGTCCCTTTAGTTTTTGGAAACTTCACTGAGCTGGTTTTTCTTGATTTGTCTCAAAACCCATTTTTGGTGAGTTTGATTCCTAGTGATATTGGGAAACTTTATAAACTTGGGCAGCTTTTGTTACAAAGCTCTGGTTTTTATGGTGAAATACCTGTTTCTCTCTTTGGTTTGAAGGCTTTGACCATTTTAGACCTTTCTCAGAACAATCTCACTGGTGAAGTACTTGGGTTTTCTCTCACAAATTTGGTTTCTTTTGATGTTTCAGAGAATAAGCTTTTTGGGTCTTTTCCATATGGTATTTGTAAGATTGCTAAAGGGCTTGTAAGCCTTGGTCTACATACTAATACCTTTAATGGGTCTATACCCAATGACTCTATTGATGAGTGTTTGAATCTTGAGAGGTTTCAAGTTCAAGACAATGGGTTTTCAGGGGATTTCCCAAATGGGTTATGGTCATTACCCAAAATCAAGCTCATTAGAGCTGAAAACAATCGATTTTCTGGGGAAATACCTGATTCTATATCAATGGCTACTCAATTAGAGCAAGTTCAGATAGATAACAACAGCTTCATTTCTAAACTTCCTCATGGTTTTGGGCTTGTTAGAAGCTTGTATAGATTTTCTGCTTCTCTTAATGGAATCTACGGTGAGCTTCCCCCAAACTTTTGCGATTCGCCCGTGATGAGTATCATAAATCTCTCACATAATTATCTGTCTGGTCCAATCCCGGAAATGAAAAAGTGCAAAAAATTAGTCTCATTGTCTCTGGCGGATAACACTTTTGTTGGTGAAATCCCACATTCTCTTTCCGAATTGCCGGTTTTGACTTACCTCGATCTTTCGCATAATAATCTCACAGGTCCGATCCCACAAGAGCTTCAAAACTTGAAGCTCGCGCTTTTCAATGTATCGTTCAACCATCTCTCTGGTAGAGTTCCGTTTTCGTTAATTTCAGGGCTGCCCGCTTCGTTTTTGCAAGGAAATCCGGGGCTATGTGGGCCGGGATTACCTGATTCTTGCTCAGATGATGAAGATGCCCGCAAAGTGGCTCGTCTTTCGAGATTGGTATGTGCCCTCATTTCTGTTGCTTTAATTGTTGGGATAGTTATGCTTGCTGCTGGAATTTACGTGATTCGTCGATCTGCTAAGCAAAAATCTCAAATGGTTGTTTGGCGATCGGTCTTTTTCTATCCCCTTAGAGTTACCGAGAATGATTTGATTATGGCAATGGATGAAAAGGCTGCTAGAGGAAGTGGTGGACCTTTTGGAAGAGTTTACATTATCAACCTCCCAAGTGGTGAGCTTGTTGCTGTGAAGAAGATAATGAATTTTGGGAACCAATCTTTGAAAAATTTGAAGGCTGAGATTAAGACATTGGCCAAGATAAGGCATAAGAACATCATTAGAATTTTGGGATTTTGTCATTCGAGTGATTCGATATTTGTGATTTACGAATTCTTACAGAAAGGGAGCCTTGGCGATTTGATTGGCGGTCCCAGTTTTGAGTTGCCATGGAGTGTGAGGTTGAGGATTGCCATTGGAGTTGCTCAAGGACTTGCATACCTTCACAAAGACTATACTCCACATTTACTTCACAGAGATGTAAAATCAAACAATATTCTTCTTGATGAGGATTATGAACCAAAGCTTGCAGATTTTGCTCTTGATCGGATTCTAGGAGAAACTGCATTTCGATCATCTTTGGCATCAGAATCAGCTTCTTCTTGCTATACACCACCAGGTAATGGAGATTTCATTAAACTTTTTAGACTTCATAATAAGTTTCTTTTTATAAAATTATTTGTTATGATATTATCATAGTCTTTTTGAAGAATTCAAGTCAATCTTATTCATGTCCAGTCTCATATATTTGTTAATTGTATTTAAAGGTTCAAATTCATATTCTCTTTGAGAACAGAGTTGTGCTGTGTCTTTTGAAACTGTCCATTTTTGTTTTATTTTATTGTGAAACAATTTACTTTCTGCGGAGAGTTCCAGTGGGAATGAAATTGGATGGTTCAAGGCATGAAACTAGTACATTTTTGGGCATTCTTTAAAGTATAATATTATTTTGTGGAATTCTTTAATTATTATTGTGTACATTTTTGTATCATTGCAAGTGGTACAGTAATTAGAAACTTGCTCATCAATTTTAATAATGATTTTCTATTTTGGTAGGCCTAGTTCGTGTACCATGGCTCCACTGACCAGTTAATTGTCCATCATTGTTTGGGTAAAATGAAAAAGCCCTTGAATACCCCTTGGTGTTGCAAAGGTGCCCTGAAACTAAGGAAAAGTTATTGATACCCATTATTTCTCCCTAATAACATTCTTCATTAGCGACTAAAAAAGTGAAAATATTAAACGACATAAATAATTAAAATTACCTTTTCCAAAATGCATAATTCAAGGATTGTTTTTTATTGGTGCATTATTCATGTGATTTCTTGCAATCTAACCTTGTCTTAATATTTATATATTTTTCTTATACCCAGAGATGATACCCCCTGCATGTTTTATTAACCAGAGTTATCTCCCCTATGTTCATTAACCCGCTCTTACCTTATGCATTACTGTTGCATGCTTGGGGGAGGTAACTCTAATAAATGAACATGCAGGGGGATATTTTTAAATACTGAATTATCTCATGGGGGTAAAAAAAGCTTCTTTATATGAATGTTTTGTTGTTGACATATAGTTTAACAGCTCAATATCTCATGACCATATTGGTTTGATGGCAGAATTTGGGTACACAAAAAAAGCTTCCGAACAAATGGACACATACAGCTTTGGTGTGGTCTTGCTAGAGCTTGTGACAGGTCGACAAGCAGAGGAAACAGAATCAGGAGAATCGCTCGACGTTGTGAAATGGGTTAGAAGGAAAATCAATATTACCAACGGGGATATCCAAGTTATCGACCCCAAGATTTCAAATTCTCCCAAACAAGAGGTTTTAGGAGCTTTGGAAATCGCTCTCCGGTGCACTTCTGTGATGCCAGAGAAAAGGCCACCAATGGGTGAAGTTGTGAGAGCACTTCAATCCCTTAGCTCAAGAACTTGCATTCCAAACATATGAGTGTTAAGAGAAGAGAGAACCCCAGTTTAGATTTTTGTAAATTAAGGTTGGTTTTACATTGTTTTTGTTTGGGGGGAATGCTTTCTTTTCAGGAATGGTTTTTGGCTGAGAGGAAAAAGATATGGGAAAGAGAATGTGTCTGGAAATGTGTTTCTTGTTTCCTCACTGATTTAGTTTGGGTGTTGATTCAATACAATTTGAAATCTTTACAATGCTATATATAATGGTGTTGTTCCTAGCCTTTCAGTGGATCTTTGGAATTTTATTAATAGTACGAGTCTGCTTGGTATGCTAATTGTCGGAGGAAAAAAAATGAAAATTTAAGATAATTCATTTTTCTTGTTTGGGTCGTTTGGTAAAGTAGGAACTTTTATTTTACCCAACTTTTAAATGCACCTACTAAATTATGTACCTTACCCCAATTTTAGAAAACATGCAACTCACCCCCACCATATTTTAATCGGTGAATTGTAATTTGGTGGATGCATTTAAGAATTTTTTTATTTTATTAGGTGCTTAAAGTTCCACATATATAAATTATGGCCTACTTTGTGGTATATATAAGATTATCAAAGCACATCTTCAGTCTTATTAGTCTAGAGTATTTGATCCCATGGTTCACTCTATGAGTGTGATGTGCTAAATGGCGATTAGACGATTAGATTATGCACTTTCTACTTCTCACATACGGAGCAAGATGCTTCTAGTGTTGCAATTTTTACAAAGCTCTAAAATGTTCGATTCGATATTTTACAACTTTGGCATCATATATGAAATTTTTGTGGAGTATGGCTCAAAAACCCAGCGGTGGCAACAATTTCACTGTTGCAAAGGGATGATTCACCATAAGGTAGGGGCTCGGAGGGTGTGGTTCCTTCTACGTTTATTGATGAGTTTCGCCTTGGGAGGCGTGATCAGTGAAGGAGGAGGTTCTCATAAGCGATCAGGCCTAGGTCCGCGAAATAAGATTTTTCAAGTTTGGGTATTTTGGAAGTTTCACCCCAAATGTATTTCACCTATAAAAAGAACCTTACGAGGGTCAAAACCCTAAGCATTTTGACTGCTTTCTTGAGAGCTGGAGAGAGAGCATCTTCCTCCAAATGTGATGGTTTATAGCTAGAGGTGATGGATTTTCCCTCTCACCCATGGGTATTGTTCAAAGGTGGAAGAAGGATGTGAGTGTTTTATATATGGTAAGTGTGCTCAAAATGTATTGTGTGGGGGATTTCTCATCGAGATACATGGGAGCGGGATGCATCGGATTGGGTACATGGAAAAAACTTGAGGGCAAGAGACTAAAAGGGTTCTAGGCTTAGAACTTGGAGTCACTTAGGTGGAGAGCTGATGTACAATGGCTACCTGGGAGGCCGGACTTGGTGCGATGGCAAGTATTTGCCCGTCCAAAGCATTATTTCGAAAGTTCGAGTCGTGGAAGCAGCCTCTCCAAAAATGGGGATAAGGCTTGTCTACATCTACCTCTCTCAGACCCTGCTAACGCGTGAGCCTTATGCACTTGGTACGACCTTTTTTTTAGTAGAGGGTATGCAATTTATCTTTGTATATTCTATATTGTACTTGTAATTTTTTCAAATATAGTGGAATCGGGCCTCTCCGTGGATGAAGCCAAGCTGGTCAACCAAGTATATCTTGTTGTTGTCTTTCTTGTTTACATCTTTATTGTACTTGTCATTATTACCATTTTATCTTGATTATATCCGGGTCATGGTTGATTAGAAGTTGGCTTAAAAAATAAGGCGCCAGAGCACAATAATTTGGTATCAGAGCTCTTGGTGCGCACAAGGTGTTTCTAAAAAAAATAATATGAGATTTTGGTATCAAACCATTAACACTTGGATTTCTTGGGTGTGTTCATTCAACCTTGAAAGGGGATATTGCTTCACACATTTATGTGGAGGGATTTAATGGTAATGCTTGCTTCGCTCTTGGTGACACAGAGTGACGGTCAATCTTGTTCGACATAAGTCGTATAATGGGGTTAATTGAAGAATGGGAGTCGGATAAAGATCGAAGGGTGTGATTACTAGTTCGAAATGCAATTGGTAACAATGTGATAGCCATCCGTCTATTGATTAAGGTTTGATGTTCACCCAGAAGAAGATTGATTCTCGGGGATGTTGTAATAGATAGTCTACATCCAAGGATAATGAGTATTGCTAGAGGGAAATGAGTTGTTTCTTGGTTAGGTATTTAAAAAAAGGATCGTTGTGGCTCGAGAAGTACCTCAATACGGTTAATGGATATGCTTGACTTTTGGGGATATTCTCACAATCTCCACAAGTGATAAATTCCAAGGACAATAGTGCTTGGTTGTAGGCAGAGTTCATAACTCACACAGTGTTGTGATTAGTTGATGTCATATGGATTGATTTCAATGGTATATTTTGGGAATAAAGTGCACAAGTGAGGAATGCCTTCCAAACTCTTTCATTTACAACCGATGAGCAGGGTGTATGTTTCGATAAACGATGATGACAAGAATTTTTCTAACGAATGGGTAGGGTCGAGGTTCCTCTTCGGAGTGAATGGATATATTCGACTAGTTGTAGCTACATTTAGGCATTCACCCGTGTGTTCAACTTCAGTAGATGTCCGAGAAGAGCAATTAAAAATTGCAAGGTGTAATGTGTTAAACTACCCTTCTACATCTGGTGACTCTTTTAGGGAGGTATCCTATCTACCATAGATAAAGAAGGTCACAATGTTTATAAACAACTAGTCTTTGACGACACTCCATCAGGTTGTAGACACCACATTCTAGGACCCCCCTAAGTCTCTCTTTAGGTCCCTAGCACCTTCCTAATTCACTACAAAACCTAGGTCATACTCCGAGTATCGATTTAGTGGCCATCGGGTGCTCTCAGACCCCGTTTGACTCTGATCAACTCTATCGTCGGAGCTAAAGCTCAATAATCTTTGAATGTATCTGAATCCCCTTTCCAACGGTCCACCCCGTGTGAAAATCGGCATAACGCTTCAGATGAACGGACCATTTTACTATCGAAAACCAATATGGAGGCCACCGGGTGCTCCCGGGCCCCGATTTGACCCCAATTAACTCCACCGTCAGAGCGAAAGCTCAATGGATCCTCAAAGGGCACTAAAATCCCTTTCCACCCCGTGTACAAAACGACATAACCGTTCGGACGAACGATCCGTTTTCCCCCAAAAACTGATCCGGAGGCCACCGGGCGCTCCCGAGCTCGATTTGACCAAAGTCAGCTCTTTAGCTCGAATGACACTGAATGAATCTTCAAAGGTCACTGCATACCCTTTCTAATGGTCCTCGTGAGCGAATGAGCCTTACGATATGGACGAACGACTCGTTTTACTCTGAAAGGTCACTGGGCGCTTTCGGACCTAATTTGATTAAAGTCAACTCTCCGAACCGAGCGAATATCTTTGGAACATTGAAGTGACTCACACAACCTTTCCACCGGTCCGCGCTGTGCGTGATTCAAACTTACGGTTTGGATGAGCGATCAATCGTCATCCGATGTTCTCCTGTCTAAAGGACCGACGGGAGCTTCTGAGACCCGTTTAATCCAAAGTCAACTCCCGGACCCGAAAGCGGCCTAAAGGATTCTCAAAGGTCTCTGAATTAGCTTTCTAACACTATGCCCGTGCGCAATTTGGACTCACGGATTGCGTTTTATGATCATTTTTTTGAAAAATCTGCACGAGACTGCCACTTGGTAGGCTCATTTCCCCGCCTATCGGCAACGTGTCTTGAGTTACCTATCGATAGGCAAGACAAGAATAGTGGCGATCGGTAGTCCCCCTACCCTATATAAGGAGAGCATGAGATCACTTTGAAAGGCACCCCCAGATCTATCAATATCAGTGATCTCAACAACATTCTTCTACAATCAGCGAAGTTCCTTGTGTGAAATTCTTCTCCACCTTTCATTCCCATCATTCTAATACCCAATTTAGCAAAAATATCCTTCTCTCTCATCCGACATCAATCCCAATTTGCAAGGAAGCTCATCAAGGATCAAAGGCAAGCTTCAAGTCTTTAAAGAAGGTCCAAACACCCTTCTGTCTTTAAATTTCTTTATTTTGACATTAGTTATATAAATTCTCAATTTAGGCTTTACTTTAGATCATACACATTAACATATAATCCTTTATTAATTATATTGTACATAATTTACATTCTATACCCCCCCCCCCCCCCCCCCAAAAAAAAAGAGTTACACCTACAAATTTTGACGGGATATCATCACATTTTCTCAAAACTAAAAATATATTTTCTACACGCACACATATAATAAACTCCCCTTTAAATCTATGGGATACACCCCACCCTTGTGCTTCATGCGAACTACGTGGACTTTGATGCCTTTATAGTCTACGTAGGCATTTTGGGCTAAAACTTGAGACTCGAGTTCTGTTTTCATACTTTCATCTTTTTCCAATTTTATCTACATATTATCAATATATATTATACTTGTGATTCATACCTGCGTCTTATCTAACATATATTATTGTTTCATCATAACGATCAATATCTTGATAAGCGCACACATCATATTTTCTAATTATTATTTTGGTAACATTCCTATGGATGACCTCGCTCCGTATTTTCCATGATGCGAGTCGAGTAATTCCAATCTCCACTTATATATACACGCACACACTTCATGAAGAAATTAAGCAAAATAGTAACATTAGCCCATGAGAGACCGAAAGGGTGGGATGGGTGCCTAACACCTTCTCATTTCGTAATTTATCCCCCGAACCTCTGATCTAATTGGTTTTGCAAGCATCAGTTTGTCTTTGATGCCGCTCTTTCGAGGTGATGACATGTTCTTTTGCCTGTTTTGTGCATAATAGGCTGGCGACTCTATCTCTTTACATCACCTCAAAACTGACTACGGCCGAAGCACCCCACAATGTAGCGAGGGGCGCGGGACCTTTATCTCTCCCTCTTTATTCCCCCGAAAGCATCGCGGGGAGAAGGGGGAAGAATCTCAGGGATGGCCACAATGGCGACTATGCTAGGGACTAACTTAAGAGGGATAGACTCTATTTGCAATGGTGTTATCATTTTCTGCTTGTGTGCGTATGCACCTATCTGTATGTTCCTTTTTTCTCCTCTACTATTTCTTGTATATATCTACCTCATGTTTATATCACCTCTCACTCACTCTTTACTTCACACACTTGTAAATAATCTTCATGTACACCTCACACTACACTACACCAAAACTACTCACTTATCAAGGTCTAAAACCGTGACAAGTCAAACTTGTCAAGGTCTAAGACCGTTACAAGTTTGGGGGTGACAAAGACATTTGTCATGGACTTGTTACGATCAAAGTCCGTGACAAATCTGGGCAAATTTAAAAAAAAACTGCTGGGCAGTATGACTATCCAACAGTATATTTGTACGTGTTATAACAAGTGTTAACCTGTCCAAACAACATGTATATCAAGCAACATTCAATATTCAATAACCAATACAAATAAATACAAATATCCATAACCAAAACCAAAACCACATCAACATGTAAATATCCATAATCAAATAAAAAAAAAATACAAATAATATCCAAATAAAATAAATATAAATAATGTCATGGAGTAGGGTCTACAGTAGGTTGGAGGAGGAAGGAATGCCACACAACATATGAATTGAGACACCCGTCAATTAGCCAAACTCCGCATTATTCTTCCAACCACAAAGGTGCATTCTCCCTTCCTGTCACAATATCCGTGACGCGAACCTTTGCCTTAAAGTTTTGCATGGCATGTCCATGAACCAACATACCCAGGTGGGTGTTAGGGTCCCACAACCCCTCTCTATGGGCGTGCCACCAAATATGTCTATTAAAAACACGCTCGGCCAACTGATTATTGACATAGGTCGTTCGACGGGGGTCAAGATGGGAAATAGATCATATAAGGGGGACGAGTCCGTGCATATCAGCAAGTTCATGCGTATCGGCGATGGAGCATCGGCGTCCTCGTCTACTTCCTTCCCCTTCCCCTTTCCCTTGCCGTTCACTCGGGGACACCTCCTTATCCTTTCCCTTCTTCATCCGAATTTCCACATAGGCATCGAGTCTATGGCCTACCCCCAGGGCCAGTCCCTGTCTCCTGAAATAAAATAATGCAGAATTAGTAAGTAACGCAAAGTAATTATAAATTAGAATAACATAAAACTAAAATTAAAGAAAGATAAAAACTTACCATCCTTTGCTCCACCTCGGCATAAGACGTCCTCCCGGAGTAGTGCACGTCCACCTTTTTTGCTCGATTTTCTCTCCCTGATCGACGAGATGTCAATTGCCTCTCTTCAATATCATTGTTGACAAACTGCTGCCACTATGCCAATGAGATCGGCTCCTTTGACGGGATGGTGCCATACACTCTCATAATGGACACCCGGGTCTACCCAAAGTACCGTGCCCGCATATTTTTCTTCCACATCTTATACTAATCTCTTAACTGTTCCAACATGAAGTCGCGAACATGTGGGCGCAGGCCGAATTGATCATGTGAAACAAATACAATCCAAAAAGAAAGTAAGTGTTAGTTGTATTTAAATTATAAAATATAAATGTAAATACACTACTTGTAGTACCCCCCAGATGGCCATCTTGAGCTTATTTGGCACCTTCCTCCAATCAGTGTACCCTGGGCCGATGATCGCCTTCAGTAAATGCAGGGATCTAGCCAGTAATGTCATCTTGTTCTCGACGATGGACCTCAATTCGCCCCATTTTGGGGCCTTAGTGGCAGACGAGCCTTCGTCACCTCCACTACCTCAATGCCTTGATGAAGACATTTTCTGCAATAATTGGACTTTCCTCTTAGGCGGAGGGGTTACTCGCGATGGGCCCCTCGCCCTTGGCCTTTTTTCTGTGGCCTTCTATCTTGGGTGGAGGGGTTACTCGCGGTGAGCCCCTTGCCTTTGGCCTTCTTCTGTGGCCTTTCATCTTGGGCAGAAGGATTACTCGCGGTGAGCCCCTCTCCCTTGGCCTTCTTCTGTGGCCTTCTATCTTGAGCAGAGGGGTTACTCGCGGTGAACCCCTCGCCTTTGGCCTTCTTCTATGGCCTTTCATCTTGGGCAGAGGGGTTACTCGCGGTGAACCCCTCTCCCTTGGCCTTCTTCTGTGGCCTTTCATCTTGGGCGGAGGGTTACTCGCAGTGAGCCCCTCGCCCTTGGCCTTATTCTGTGGCCTTCTTTCTTGGGCGGAGGGTTACTCGCGGTGAGGCCCTCGCCCTTGGCCTTATTCTGTGGCCTTCTTTCTTAGGTGGAGGGGTTACTCGCGGTGGGCCCCTCGCCCTTGGCCTTCTATCTTGGGTGGAGGGTTACTTACAGTGAGACCCTCGACCTTGGCCTTCTTCTGTGGCCTTCTATCTTGGGCAGAGGGGTTACTCGCTGTGAGCCCCTCACCCTTGGCCTTTTTCTGTGGCCTTCTATATTGGGCGGAGGGCTTACTTACGGTGAGCCCCTCGACCTTAGCCTTCTTCTGTGGCCTTTTATCTTGGGCAGAGGGGTTACTCACGGTGAGCCCCTCTCCCTTGGCCTTCTTCTGTGGCCTTCTATCTTGGGCGGAGGGGTTACTCGCGGTAAGCCCCTCGCCCTTGGCCTTCTTTTGTGGCCTTCTATCTTGGGCAGAGGGGTTACTCGCGGTGAGTCCCTCGCCCTTGGCCTTCTTCTGTGGCCTTTCATCTTGGGTAGAGGGGTTGATCGCGGTGAGCCCCTCGCCCTGAGTTCTTTTCTGTAGCATCAAGTTTGGGAAGAGGGGTCACTCAAGGTGGATCCCCTCACCCCAGGCTATTTTCTGTCAAACTTGCAATCTTGGGAAGGTGGAGCCACTCTAAGTGGATCCCCACACTCCAAGCTATTTTATTATTTGTTCACTTGCTTGAGTACTTCTCAATATTAGCCCCCTCGTGCAAAAGTGTCTTTTAATGTCGAGAGACTTGTGCATGAAACTGTCGTACCTTTTATTTATACTTGGCAGTTACTCAAAACTGCGAGCGCTCTTGTGCCCTTGGAGCCTTAGGTGCTAAACTGTCGCACCTTATATCTATACTTGACAATTGCTCAAGACTGCGAGCGCTCCGATGTACTTGGAGCCTTAGGTGCTCAACTGGCGCACCTTATATTTATACTTGGCACTTGCTCAAGACTGTGAGCGCTCCGGTGCCCTAGGAGTCTTAGGTGCTCATTTGGAGCACCTTACGTTTATACTTGGCACTTGCTCAAGACTGTGAGCGCTCTGATGCCCTTAGAGCCTTAGGTTCTCAACTGGCGTACCTTATATTTATACTTGGAACTTGCTCAAGACTGTGAGCGCTCCGGTGCTCTTGGATCCTTAGGTGCTCATCTGAAGCACCTTATGTTTATATTTGGCACTTGCTCAAGACTGTGAGCGCTCCGGTGCCCTTGGAGCCTTAGGTACTAAACAATTATACCTTATATTTATACTTGACACTTGCTCTATACTGTGAGCGCTCCGGTGCCCTTGGAGCCTTAGTTACTAAACTATTGTACCTTATGTTTATACTTGGCCTTTGCTCAAGACTGTGAGCGCTCTGGCGCCCTTGGAGCCTTAGGTGCGAAACTGTCGCACAGGTATTTGTACTTAACACTTGCTCAAAACTGTGAGTTTCTCTATTTTCTCTGAGAACTTCAAGATGGAATTGCCCCATAGTTTGTGGAGTACTTTGCCAATAATCTGAGAAAGTTATCATTTTGATGTTCCCCTCTAACTGAAGGGTTCTTGCATATAATTGAGCAAGTTAATATCCTGAAACTTCCCCTATAACCGCGGGGTACTTGCATATAGGCTAAGCAAGTTAATATTTTGAAACTTCCCCTCTAACTGCGGGGTACTTGCATATAATTGAGCAAGTTATATTTTTTAGCGCAACCCCGTGTGACTGTGCGGTACTTTTTAGTGCAACCCGTGTGACATTGGGGTATTTTGTTATGCATATTCATTCCTTGGGAAGTAACTAAGAGATGGGGTTAGCCCTTCTCCTTCCCACAAACTTTGCATAAAATTTCACATATATTATAAGTAAAGAAATAATTATTTCTTTATACTAAAAATTTCCCTTGGTCTGAAGGGTCCTTGTTCCAAACTTTTCTTCGGAACATTTTTGTCTTATAAAAATAACAAGTTTAGAAAAAATGTAATGAATTTTTTTATTATTATTACTAGGAGGATAAACTCCTGCTGGTCTTGTCGGGTCTGTAGGGACTTTACTCACTATACTTTTACTTTTGGGTTGGATATACCCCCAAGTATAATGAGGAAAGTTCCTTATATCATGGGCCCTCTTCTAATCTAGTAGAGGTTCTACCCTTCTTATGAGAAAAGAACACATAAATATGGTGTACCCACCGCACAATTTAGGTAAATGAGTCATGCACAAATTTTTAAGTGCCAACAAAATATAACTAGTATTCATTTCTGCATTGTAGTCACTCTTTGTATTTCTTACAAAGAGTGTGCTCATATAATGTTTTTTTTTTCCTAAAAAAATAAAAAATTTCTGCACTTAGATCAAGTGGTTCAATCTTTTAAGAAAATGGAACTTGGCAAGAGTTAGGCATAGTACCTTTTCAACCATAGTGGTAAGCCGACGGGGGGTTCTCATTAACATCTACTGGTGGAATCTGCAAAGTTCCATTGGCTACCTGCTCGCCAAATGAAAATAATCTTTGGTGGCATGCTGATCCCTCTGGTGGAGCTCACGAAACTTTACATCCTCCTTGTCTGTTACTATTGGGATCTCCCGATTTGAGTGAGGGAGTCCTGTTACCCCCCTTCTCGCACTAGTTTTTAGAAGTCTATCTGGATAGGAGATCTGTTGACGGCGGATTGAATTTTAGGGTGAGGACCTCTAAGGGTCCCTCGCCGCTTTCTTTGGTAGACGAGGGTTCCTCGTCTGAGGCCTTGAATTTAGGGATACCTCATCCACCGCTTTGGATTCAAGGGTTTCCTCGGCCAGACGCTTCGCTACTGTGGATTCTTTGTTTGAAAGTTTGAACTTGAGGGGTACCTCATTCACCCCTTGATTTTGAGGGGTTTCTCGCACCACGTAAGGGAGACCGCGGGTTCCTCGCCTATTGCTTCCAATACAAAGGGTTCCTCGACCACGGGTATCTCATCTGGAGAAGTGGTTTTTTTACCCCAACCCTACTGCTGGTAGGGAAAATGATTTTGAAATGCCAACTGGTATGGATTCTTTGTCGAGGGTCGTGATGGGTGAGGGTCCCTCGAAGGAGGCTGCTGCTGGCACGGACTTGGGTTCCTCGAAATTTAATACTTCTTTATTTATGGGTTCCTCGTACGAGGCGCTGACCCAAGGGTTCCTCGCCTGGTGGAGCTTTGTTTGGGGAGGGGGATCTCGTCTGATTGACACGCGTCTTAAGGATTTGGATTTGAGGCAGCAGCTGCTAAAGGTTCGTCGCAGGTGGACCCAATATCCGAGGGTTCCTCGCAGACTACTCATTTTGCTAAGGGTTTCTCATCGCGACTGCCGTCAAGGGTATCTCGACCTTGCATTTCGTCAAGGGTATCCGAGGGTATCGTAACCTTACATTTCGTCAAGGGTTCCTCGACCTTATATCGCGTCGAGGGTCCCTCGCGCGTTGACTTCACCTCTAAGGGTGTCTCGACATCTGCTGATGTTGATAGAGGTACCTCGCGGGTCGACCTCATGTCTGAGAGTGTCTCGTCGACTTCCCATGTTATCAAGGGTTCCTCGTGTACTGACCTCGTGCCCGAGGGTGTCTCGCCTGGTGGAGCTTTGTTTGGAGAGGGGGGTCTCGACCCCTAGTTCTTTATTTCAAGAGGAGGGGGTATCTCGACACCTAGTACTCATTTTGCTAAGGGTTCCTCATTGCGACTATCGTCAAGGGTATCTCGACCTTGCGTTTCGTCAAGGGTCTTCCTCGACCTTATGTCGCGTCGAGGGTTCCTCGTGTGTCGAGTTCACCTCTAAGGGTGTCTCGACATTTGCTGATGTTGATGGAGGTTCCTCGCGCGTCGACCTTATGTCTAAGAGTGTCTCACCGACTGCCAATGCTATCAAGGGTTCCTCATTCCCGAGGGTGTCTCGCCTAGTGGAGCTTTGTTTGGAGAGGGGGGGGGGTCTCGATCCCTAGTTCTTTATTTCAAAAGGAGGGGGTATCTCGACCCCTAGTACACATTTTGTTAAGGGTTCCTCATTGCGACTGTCGTCAAGGGTATCTCGACCTTGCATTTCGTCAAGGGTCTTCCTCGACCTTATGTCGTGTCGAGGGTTCCTCATGTGTCGAGTTCACCTCTAAGGGTATCTCGACATTTGCTGATGTTGATGGAGGTTCCTCGCGCGTCGACCTTATGTCTGAGAGTGTCTCGCTGACTGCAAATGCTATCAAGGGTTCCTCGTTCCCGAGGGTGTCTCGCTTGGTGGAGCTTTGTTTGGAGAGGGGGGTCTCGACCCCTAGTTCTTTATTTCAAAAGGAGGGGGTATCTCGACCCCTAGTACTCATTTCTCTAAGGGTTCCTCGTTGCGATTGTCGTCAAGGGTATCTCGACTTTGCATTTCGTCAAGGGTCTTCCTCGACCTTATGTCGCATCGAGGGTTCCTCATGTGTCGAGTTCACCTCTAAGGGTGTCTCGACATTTGCTGATGCTGATAGAGGTTCCTTGCGCGTCGACTTTATGTCTGAGGGTGACTCACTGACTGCCAATGTTAATAGGGGTTCCTCTCCGCCCATTATTTCCTTCGGCTTTATTGCTAACAAGAGGTCCTCGCCAACTATTGTTTCTATCATGCAAGCGCCTCGTGACCCACTATATTGGTGAATTCCTCGCTTATTAAGGAATCTGGTAGCACTTTTTCTGTTGGAGGTTACCAGCCTTTGGGTTCCTCGCGTGCCATTACTGCCCATAGGTTCCTTGACGTCATTATAGCCCGTGGGTTCCTCGACCGCTGTAGTGAATGAGGGGTGTCTCGATCGGTGGAGATTTATTAGTTCTTTATTTTAGAGGAGGGGGTCTCGACATCTCCGGATTCTACGAAAATGAGTGTCTCGAACCATGGAGGAATGGTGGTCTCGTCTTCGCAGACTACCCATTTAACCAAGGGTCCCTCGCGGGCTGTCCCTGTATCAGCGGGTCCCTCATCAGAAGTGACATCGACGGCTGGTGGTTCCTCACTTGTCATCCTCATAGATGGAGTGTCTCGATTTTGGGTATCTCGTCGATAGTTATACTGGATCTCCTTCTCGCTTCCAGTTTCTCATCGATAGCTTGAGCCCGAGGGGTCCCTCAACGCTGCATAAGATGGACGGGAGTCCTCGCACAGGGGCCCCTCATCACAATCTAATTTCATAGGACACTCGTTGCTCAACTTAGCACCGAGGGGTTCCTCGTCAAAAATTTTCACCATGAGGTACCCTCGTCTTGACCCTTCTTAGCCGTGGGTTCCTCGTCCGAAGTTTTGAACATAGGGGGTCTCTCGTGCGTGACTGGTTTAGGACTTATAGGTTGCTCGCCAAATAGAGCTTCAACTAAAAGACCCACTGCCAAGGGTCCCTCACCCATAGTTAACACTGCCTAGGGTCCCTCGTACAAAGGGAGTTTCAACTTGAATGACTAATACTTCTGGGGTTCCGCACCGACTGTTGTTATCATGAGGAGTGTGATGACAACCAAGGGTCTCTCGCGACCCACTTTGCTGGTGGGTTCCTCAACCGCTATGTCCTAACTACCTCTGGGTTCCTTGACGGCTATGTCCCAACTACCTCTGGGTTCAAGTGGGACTTTGAGACCTTACGATGTAAGAGGTTCCTCGCGCATTGGTTCGCTTGTCATTGAATTTGAAAAATTTGGGTGGAACATACCCCTTCGGGCATGATTTTTCATTCACGTCTTATGCTCAGGGTCCTGCAACTCTTTATACAAATGAGGACCCTCTTCCTCTGAGAAGAGCAGATAAACTCCCTGACCTCCTTCTTAGTAACAACTTTGGAGGGTGATTACTCGAAACTCATGCCCTTGCCTGCTAATGAGCTTGACGATGTCACAACTTGTTCCGACGCCGGCCTCTGCGGTCGAGATAAATCTACTGGAATCACTGCCGGAGTGACTACCCCTTCAGAGGGGGCTGTCTCCGGAGCCGCTGTCGGTGAACTGGTTTGTCCTCACTGTGGAGCAAGTACTCTAGCTCCGATCACCACTGCATCCTCCGGAGTGGTCTGGTCTATTTAAGCTCCATTCCTAGATGAAATGTCTTTAAACACTAGCTGCTCAGAAACATTAAAACCTTCTTTGTCCATGGAAGTGAGGATACCTCCCCAGCAGAGTCGCCAAATATAGGAGGGTAGTGAGACTGGGGTCTATGAATAACTAGAAAGGGTGAGGCATGACCCACTCCAATGGATGCTGTTTGCAAGGTTCTCAAGAACTTCTGGAGCAACTTCTGATGAGACCTTCTCCTTTTGGTAAAAAATGGAGCGCAAGCTGGAACTCCCTCCCTGCAAGAAGATGAACTTTCAAAGCAAAGATAGTAATTTTCTCAAGAGGAGCTCCTGAGAGTGATGGCTATCAGTGGGGAGTGAAAGAACAAGGAACTTAGCACTTAAAGAGAGTAGGGAGAGAATACTAGAGAGGTTCTGGTGTGATTTTGACAGAATCACTTTGCTATTGAGTTTTTCTCTATCTTTTCATGACCTTGCCCCGGGGTCCTATTTATACTTGGGCATTAGGACTGGGTTGGCACTTTTGGCGCCAAAACTTAGAGGGTTAGTGAGGGACAAAGTCGGCAGTGTACTATTTGTCCCTACCTGCAGGCAGCTCTGCATGTCCCCTCTGGAAGATGCCCTGGTGTCAACCAAAGTTCAAAAGAAAATATGTCTTCTAATGGAGACAAAATATCTGATTTGCTAAATATCTTTTGAAACGGTAACTTTTGGTACAAACTTTGTAAACTTGAGGGGGGTCTCGAGGACCACCTCCTCTAAAATCTTTGTAAGCTTGAGGGGGATCTTGAGGACCCCCTTCTAAAATCATTTCTTGAGAGGGGTCTGGAGGACCCTCTCCTTTAAAATCATTTTATAAATAGTTCTTTTCTTGTGAGCAGCCAGCCCTTTGGCTGCTCACTTCATTTGTGACAAAGTGTGAGGTATGTGAGGACTGGACACACCTAGGGTCTTCCTACTAGTATTCTCTCAATCCTATAGTGCTAAGTGGTTGAGCTTGCTCAACATACCTTGTCCCTCAGCCGCCAAGCCAAAACTCCCAAGAGATCCCAACTGGCCTACTTGATCTCTACTTGCTCAACTAGGCAACCTGTACAAGAAAATACGTGTTAGTACTTTTGTTAGTTTTTGTGATGAGGGGTTGCTTATGGTAGACACCCCGTCGCCCAAAATTTTTCTGGGAGCTGAAGGGGGAAGAACCTTGTGAGTCCCTCTTCTCAAATGTCATTTCTACGGGGACCCTTGCGGAGTCCCTCTCAACTTGGGCTTCTGCAGGGACCCTTGCGGTGACTCTTCTCAACTTGAGTTTCTGCAAGGACCCTTGCGGTGGTCCTTCTCAACTTGGACTTCTGCGGTGAACCTTGCAGTGGATCTTCTCAACTTGAGTTTCTGCAGTGACCCTTGCGGTGTCCCTTCAACTTGGACTTCTGCAGGGACCCTTGCAGTGGCCCTTCTCGACTTGAGTTTCTATAGTGACCCTTGCGGTGGCCCTTATCAAATATCATTTCTGCGGTGAACCTTGTGGTGGCCTTTCTGAACTTGGACTTCTGTAGTAGCCCTTGCGGGGCACTTCTCAAATGTCATTTCTGTAGTGACCCTTACGGTGGCCCTTCTCAGCTTGGACCTCTGCAGTGACTCTTGCAGTGGCCCTTCTCAACTTGAACTTTTATAGTGAACCTTGCGGGGCACTTCTCAAATGTCATTTCTGCAGTGACCCTTGCGGTGAACCTGTAATACCCCGTAATTTTATTGATTTTTATTTAATGGATTAATTGAATTAAATGAGAATTAATGTGTAAATTAATCCAGAGATAAATACTAGCGAGATGTGAGTTGGTACTTGATTATGATGTTAAAATAAAATATTACTGAGAATATATGGTAATATACGAGTATTGAAAATATTAAAATTGTTACGAGGCAGAAATACGACAATTTGGGAAATTTAGTTGGGACGCGCGTGTCAGTCGCGTCAGGAATGAAATTTATTTGATTAAAAAGTAAATTATATTTTTATCAATCGAATGGTCATTTTGAGTGCACCAACGTGTCCGTAAGGGTCGAAGTACGAAAACACTAGCCGAGAGTTTAGTTTGGGTCCCGGGGCATTTTTAGGCCAAACTTGCAACCCAAAAGGGTATTTTGGTAATTTTAAAAATTAAGGGATTAAAACCCACGAATTTTAGAGTTAAATTAGATATTATTCGAGAGGCCACTAGGGCCATTACCAGCCAAAAGCAAGAGAGTGGGCTACGGGAGTTTTGAGAGAAGTTAGAGAGAGGTTAAAAGAGGTTCCAAACCAAACCATCTCCCATCACCATCATTTTGGAAGGAATTGCAACCAGAAAGAGGAGAGAATCAGCCTATAATCACCGACGACAAATCTGAAGAACAAACCTAAGGCAAGTGATTTGATGTTATTAGTTTCAATGAATATTTCCTCCATGTTTAGTGTAGAAACTTTATATGCTTTGAAAGTTTTGATGAAAACCCAATGTATTTGTCATGGAACTCATAAGTTTGGATAGGGATTGCATGTAGAATGTTTATGGACGAAATTAGTACCCAAAAGACTTAACTTTGATGATTTAAAAATGGATTAATGATGAGTATTTAAGTGCAATAAAATTCTATGTTCATGTTCATAGGGTTTGGGGCAAAATTTGAGGATTTATGATAATTGCATGTTGATTAGAAAGATTTGACCCTAAAAAAATGTTAAGGAGTGACCTAGGACGACTTAGAGTAGTTTACAAACATTAAAACTTAATTGGGATGATCTTAGGATGGATTTAGAGAAGAGAAATTGAAGAAAAATGAAGTTGGTAAATTTCTGGGCGTTCTCTGCCATCTCATTAGAATACCAACCCAGGTCGTTCGAACGAGCTTCTAACGAGATGCCAGTAACCCTTCTAACGAGTTCATAGTTCGTTCTAAGCCATTCGTTCGAATGAACTCGTTCGAACGAGATTTCAGTGACTTCTAACGAGTTCACAGAATGGTCTTTTTAGGCCCGATTTTAGTTTCGAACTTCCCGTAAACTTATTTAATTGAGTGTTATTCTTCCCTTATTGATTAGTGGGTATAGTTGTGAGATTGGAGTACGTTGAGGAGTAAAACTTAGAATTATATATTAGACCGGGTGACTTCTAAGGGTTAGGAGATAAGTACTTGAATTTGCGACATGAGAAGAGTTGATAATCTATAATGTATATTTTTCGGAAACTTGTAAGTGTACTACTTTAATGATGGTATAGGAATGTAAAATATACCTCTATTAATATTATAAGATATCTAAGATGTGTGAATGCTTAGTATATGTGGTTATATGTGTATAACATACCTACCATACTTGCTATCACGGGAGGTCGGCGTTCGATCAGGGCCAGCTAATCTTTGTGTGCCTACGGGGGGATTTAGATTGGTACCTCGAGGACATAGGTCAGAGAATGACTTATTAGGGAGTTGATAAGTCTGCTGATCATGGGAGCGTAGGTATGTACGTGACCCATGTGATGTGAACTATGTTCGCCTCCATTATGTGTGATTGTTACTTATCGAAACGATTCCTGAGAGATTCAGAATACGTGGTCCTTATGTACGTGATGTACCGGGATTTGATAGCAGAGTCTGTGTGCACCGCAGCTTAGTCTAGGGGTGCCATTATTGTATATTTATGATGAGATTGATATATTGAAAAATTGAAGTGGACTATTCATATAAGTGTAAGTGTGAATAATTTGTATCATCTTTGTAGAGTTAAAAATGGGAAAAACTCTTAGTAATTCTTGTAACTAATTTTGAGTATCGAAAGTAAAACTCTCAGTTTATATTAAGATGTCGGGAATTAATCCATGAATAGTATAGTAAAGTCAGGTTATGGATTTGGACTAGTTAGATAGTGGAATAACTAGAACAGGTCTGGGTACGATAGGCGTGCACAATTAGTTGAGAGGTGAGGAACTCATGTGAGAGCACGCACTATGATGTATTTTATATTCACTGTTTAATGACATTAAACACTTGCTATATTTTAAACTGTTTTCACAATCGGGCTCTGACCCGTTTGCTTTCAAATCTATTTTTTTTGTAAAAACCTTTTATGTGCCCGACCACAAGGACACCAAGCGTAGAAGTTCCATTCCAGTGACGTGCTGTAGCTGCTGTGGAAGTTACAGGACCTCGATTATAGACGCCTCCACTTTCTACCTTGATTCCATTTCAGACTTATTTATCTGTAGGGCATGGCGCCCCTTTTCTCTTAGAGATGGTTTATTTATTCTGTTTTATTTCAGTTTTGGATGCAATTAATTAGTGATTCAGACTTTATATTCGGTTTTATTCAGTATTCGGATTATTCGGAGGAGTATTCCTCCAGATTTATTGTATTCCATTGATTATTCTATTGTGACTATGATGTGGTTGTGGTATTAGCATTTCTTAATTTAAATTGGTTGTATGTTAATCTAATTTAATTAAAATTGACATCCCACTTTTTAAATATTAGGTGGCTAGTAATTGTTAAAATGCTTTTCGACAGTGATGCTATGAACTGAACCAACTTGACATTTTGTATTAATTTGAATAAAGGAGTAGCCCGGTATTTAATTAGTCGGGGTGTCACAAGTGGTATCAGATCCAGGTTCTAGTGTCCTTAGGATCTGTACGGCTTGTTATGTTTCCGCTAAGCTTTCTTTGATGAAGAGCCCTATGTTTTAGGAATGTTGTGCTGATTAGGCATATATTCTTCACATTTCTCCCCTTAATTTCGGTATTTTTATGATCCCGTGGAGTGTATTTAGCTTGGATTTGTCTCTTATTTATGCTACTTACTTTTTTGGCAAGTATTTCGTGTTTTGTGTATTTCTCATGTGTTTTACAGGTATTTTATGCAAGTTAGTGCGAAGGAGAACTCAAAACAGTGAAAGAAATCAAGAAATGGAGAGTTGAAGGGTATTTTCGTAATTTTTCAGCCTTAGTCCGAAGGTGGGGCCAACTAGAAAGTTGAATACCTCTAAATTTCAAGAATACTGGAAAAAACGGCACCTCAATCCGAGCTACGGTGAAGAAGTTACGATGTTTTGAAGTTGCGCGATAATGAAGAGTCTGGATGTGCGGATTTCTGTAATTAATTATTCATTTAATGCAGTGCAACTCTTGGAAAACTTGTGCCACAAGCGAAATTTGATGCCAAATTCGTGAAACTTGGTGCTATAAAAGATCAAGCCCTACCTCATTTTCAAGGGGAGTTGAATTCTAGAGAGAGGGAGTCAAATTCTAGAGGGTAGGAGTAGGATTAGAGAGAGAAAGTTAGATTGTAGTTTTCTTTGGTAGAAGTTTTCATAAACCCTAGTTGTAAGTTTGAAGAAGAAGTTTTGCTGGATTCAAATTCATCTCTTTCTCCTCTTGCTAAATACAAGTATCAATTTCTATTCTCTATTTTATTTTTCCATTCAATTCTCAATTATTTTGCAAATTGTTAACAATGTTTGTTAGAGTTTTCTTTTGTTTTCATCATGTTTAGCTAATTTTTAAGGGTTGGGATGCATGAACCCATCCCGATGTAATTTATCTACGTAGGAAATAGAATTTAAATTTAAATTTGAAAGAATCGTGTAAGAGAAGTTCACAATCATCCTAGATCTTTTAATCTCTCTTGCCCTAGATACTTGGGATGTTTAAGAATATGATGTGCGTGAAATTATTTAAGCACTGCTTTATATTTATCTTTGATTTCATATGATGCGGGCTTGAACCTCATATATGTAATGCTTAGGATCTATAAAGACTAGATTCATTCAAATTTATAATTTACAATTCTAGTATTCTAATGGGTAATTACTAGGGATTGGGGGATTGTATTCCAACCTATTTCCTCATTCATTTTAATTAGTTTTATAAATTTGTTCCAACTTATTTTCCCTTGTCAACCATCATCATCTTTTTCACTTTTATTTTAGAACTAATAAATCAATTAAATTCTATAAAACATTCCCTGTGGATTCGATACCCAGACTTACTACTATACTCCATAAAAGTGTAGTTAAAAGTTTAGGTTTTTTTTTGTATTGAGGTTGGAAGCCGATAACAACGACTAGCGTACTACACGGACGCTCGATTTTCCACTCGATCAAAATGGCGCCGTTGCCGGGGAGTGTTTGTTATAGATTATAATTGACTTACTGCTTCGTAAAAATAAATAAATAAATAAATAAATAAAAAAAGAAAAAAAGAAAAATGTGTGTCACGTTTTTGAATTGCCCACTTTGAAATGTCTTATTTTAACTCTTTTGGTGGCTTTAATTGTTATGCTAATAGTGAGGAGGAGGAGGAGGCACTCAAAACTTATGACCATTGGATCAACATCACTAAAGATGATTATAAAAAATACAAGCCTAGTGCTAAGAAAATCCAAATTTATCAAAATCAATTGCTTGAAGAAGAAAGACTTGAAAAAGAATATATCGAGAAAAAAATCGTTATTCGTAGCAAGAGTTAGATGCATTATTTGAACCCAATGAGGATTTTTTTTCCGATAGTTTTGAAGATGAAGTAAGTTTTCAACCAAATGAGGAATTCGAGGTACTAGAACCAAGGAAGCCTACTTTGGAAGAACTCTTGCTTGATTTAAAAAAGTAATCTGATGACCTTGCTGTTACCGAGTTGAAAATTGCAACACTTTGCAAAGAGTTGAATGATAATTTGGACAACTTAGAGAAGGTCGAGACTTGCGCTTCACCTAATACTTTTGAGAATGAAATCATTAATAGTGATCCAAGTTCTTTTGAATATCAACCTCTTATAAATATTTCAAAACCTATTGAGGTTGAAGATCATTTGTCTCCTTGTGTCCCCACTATTATCGAACCATTAAATCCATCACCGGAACTGGATGAATGTCTTGAGGATGTTGATCCGCTTCTTGTATGGGAATGTTATTTTGAGATGCTTCATCTTATGGGACATACACTCAGACGTGTCACTCCACCAGATCCAATTGAAAATTTTGAGGGAGAAGATTTTGAGGACACCAAGCAAGAGAGAGAGCTAGAGGAGTTGAGCCTAGCAGAGTTTGAGCGCGAGTTCGGACAGGTGGATGCAAGCCTAAATGATGAAGTCCAATCTTTCTGGGCCTCATTTCGTCATTTAGACGAAAGCGAGTGGGACAATAGAATTGATGCATTCCTCCTTCCCAAACCTCCACCCACACCATTTGAGTCTTCGGAGGTACTTGAAGATACGACTCAAATATCGTCCGACTTAGAGACCAACCCACGTGCTACGCAACAAGAGGATCCTTTTCCGGTTTATGAGGACAAGCACTCTATGCTTAAATTGTTTTCTAATATGGAATGTTTCTTTTTGTGTGCCCCTCTCTCCATACTACTTGAAAAATCTTTGGGAAGTGATTCTATTTTTCTTGGATCCCAATGGGACTTGTCCTCTTAGGCACCCAAATCCTTCATTATCCCTCTAAATTTTTTAATTGGTGATGGTTCATTTTTTAAAATTTGCACATGTCTTCCATTTTTCAAACGGAATTCTTACTTTTCGGGAGGCATGCATCCTAGTGAGGGCACACTATTAATACCTCAAAGTCAAATTGTATTTTGGGTGGACCCTCAAATTTTTCGACTTTTAGTGTATGATTTATTAGCCGTTCAAATTTTAGGTTGTAAATAGTTAGTTTTTTTTCTTTTTATTTTTCTCTTTTATTATAGTCTAGTTTTGATAGTTAGAGTTTTTGTTATTATTTTTTCTATGCTTGGTTCTAACATGTTTTGTAGATTCAATGGACTCGCACTCATCGGGGATCGCTCCATTTTGGGTAATATCTTTCTTTTCCTCTCTTTATGTTGTGTTCTTGATTCGCATTGAGGACAATGCAACATTTAAGTTAGGGGGTGTGGGATATTCTTCCCATTTATTGTTTAGATTCATTGATTCAATCACATGTTCTTTCCAAGTGTGTTTTTTTAGAAAATAAAAAAAAAAAAATGAAAAATTTAGAAAAAGTCAAAAATATTTTTCTTCAAAATAAATAAAAATTGGAATTTAAATTTTTCAAAAATATCACCTTTATTCTATTTAAAGTCTCAAATTGTTAACAATCATAATGCACTAAGCCAAAATTGATCGAAGATGGAAATTGAAAGAAAATTGACGACTTTACGAATAAGTGTGGAGATTAGTCCAACCCGGTGAGATTTTGAGCCTTTCAATTTTTTATGAGTTTTTAAATCAATCCGAGTTTATGGTAAACTCAAAGTTCTTTTCAGCGATTTAATAAGTCGTTGATGATCTCAATTCTTTGTTTTGATCGGTTATGGGAAATGTGTGAATTGTTGTTTCGAAATTCGTGCTAAATATATCTCTAAACTTAATTAATCTCGAGATGCATATGGTAAGGTGATTAGAAATTTGGACAATGAAGTAGGCCCTCGTTTGTTACCCAAAAATATTAGCCATAAAAAGTTATGAAAAACAAAATTATCCCTTTGCAACCCAAGTTGAGCCTAATAAAATGTTTTCCTTTCGTTTGATAACCCAAAAAAACCAAATAGCCCGGAATTGTGAAAATTGAGAAAATTCATCAAGTAAGTCCAAATTGTGCTATAAAAAGGGGCAAGAATAAAAAATAGATATGCTCAACAAAAATAGCAAGAAAAGAAAAAATGAAAATAGAAAAAAAAGAGAAAAATGAGCAAATGCTCGAAAAAGCACTAATGGACATCATAAGGATATTTTCCAATTCCGAACATTCCGTCCATACCCATTTTTACCCTTTACACTTTTTAACCCGAAAAGTCCTAACTGAGTCCGAATGGCGAAATTAATTACTGCATGGAGAGTTAAAACATGAAAAGATAATATGAGAGATTAAATGGTGTGAAATAGAGGTGATGTTCCCATTTCCTAATAATTGTATTCCGATGATGAGATCTTTTCACCATATAGTTCCTTCTTTTCAATTTTGTATGCATGAATTTGTGTCCGTTATATTTACTCTTTATATCATGCATACCGAGAGAAAATAGCCACAATCCGAGTGATTCGTTTGTGAGTGCATCCGTAAGAATTTGAATCAAAATGAATTTTCGGAAAGTAACGTAATGCTCAATCGATGGAAATTTGAGGTTTAATTTTTGGCTTTGCACACACACACACACACTACGGTTTGAGACATTTGAATATGAATTTATGGTGAGTATTTTTCGAAAATTTTAAATTGTACAATTTTTAAGTGTTTTGATATTTATTTGAGTCAATAAAGAATTTTGTGGGTATATTCACTGCAAACCCTCACGAGACAACACTCGTCCTACTAGGGTAACCTAGTAGTTTAAAGGCTTGTTGCATACGCTAAATGCAATCGCTTACCTGCGAAAAAGGAATTTTATTTTAATAAAAGAATTTTCAAGAGTAGAATTTTGGCTAATTTCATTTACATTGCTCGGGACGCGCAAAGTTCTAAGTTAGGGGGTGTGATTAGGCATATATTCTTCACATTTCTCCCCTTAATTTCGGTATTTTTATGATCCCGTGCAGTGTATTTAGCTTGGATTTGTCTCTTATTTATGCTACTAACTTTTTTTGGCAAGTATTTCGTGTTTTGTGTATTTCTCATGTGTTTTACAGGTATTTCATGCAAGTTAGTGCGAAGGAGAACTCAAAACAGTGAAAGAAACCAAGAAATGGAAAGTTGAAGGGCATTTTCGTAATTTTTCAGCCTTAGTCCGAAGGTGGGGCCAACTAGAAAGTTGAAGACCTCTATATTACAAGAATACTGGAAAAAACGGCACCTCAATCCGAGCTACGGTGAAGAAGTTACGATATTTTGAAGTTGCGCGATAATGAAGAGTCTGGATGTGCGGATTTCTGTAATTAATTATGCATTTAATGCAGTGCAACTCTTGGAAAACTTGTTCCACAAGCGAAATTTGATGCCAAAATTCGTGCAACTTGGTGCTATAAAAGACCAAGCCCTACCTCATTTTCAAGGGGAGTTGAATTCTAGAGAGAGGGAGTCAAATTCTAGAGGGTAGGAGTAGGATTAGAGAGAGAAAGTTAGATTGTAGTTTTCTTTGGTAGAAGTTTTCATAAACCCTAGTTGTAAGTTTGAAGAAGAAGTTTTGCTGGATTCAAATTCATCTCTTTCTCCTCTTGCTAAATACAAGTATCAATTTCTATTCTCTATTTTATTTTTCCATTCAATTCTCAATTGTTTTGCAAATTGTTAACAATGTTTGTTAGAGTTTTCTTTTGTTTTCATCATGTTTAGCTAATTTTTAAGGGTTGGGATGCATGAACCCATCCCGATGTAATTTATCTACGTAGGAAATAGATTTAAATTTAAATTTGAAAGAATCGTGTAAGAGAAGTTCACAATCATCCTAGATCTTTTAATATCTCTTGCCCTAGGTACTTGTGATATTTAAGAATATGATGTGCGTGAAATTATTTAAGCACCGCTTTATATTTATCTTTGATTTCATATGATGCGGGCTTGAACCTCATATATGTAATGCTTAGGAACTATAAAGACTGGATTCATTCAAATTTATAATTTACAATTCTAGTATTCTAATGGGTAATTACTAGGGATTGGGGGATTGTATTCCAACCTATTTCCTCATTCATTTTAATCAGTTTTATAAATTTGTTCCAACTTATTTCCCCTTGTCAACCATCATCATCTTTTTCACTTTTATTTTAGAAGTAATAAATCAATTAAATTCTATAAAACATTCCCTGTGGATTCGATACCCAGACTTACTACTATACTCCATAAAAGTGTAGTTAAAAGTTTAGGTTTTTTTTTTGTATTGAGGTTGGAAGCCGATAACAACGACTAGCGTACTACACGGACGCTCGGTTTTCCACTCGATCATGTACTCTTTTGTATATTTTACGCTCTTCAGATATTTTGAAATAATAACTGTAGACTTATAAGACTTCTCTTTCATTTCAGATGCCTCCACGACGTGCACAACGAGTTCCCAAGGATGCTCAGCCCGAGCCACAGCCTGCACCAGTTCAGGGCACCATGAATGCCACAGAGGTTGCCGCTATTATGGCCCAAGCGGTAAATGTCGCTCTAGCAGTTGTGCAGGAGGCACCGTCTCAGGTGCCGGTTGTAGCGCCAGTACAGGCTCATGCATTCCCGTCTGCTTGGGAACGCGTTCGTGATCCTTTTCAGAAAGCATACCCTCCGGAGTTTGCATGTAGCTTCCACGTCGTTGTGTCCAGTCAGTGGAAGAAGGACATCCAAAGACACTTGAGGATGTATGAGTGTACAGATGTACAAAGATAGATACTGGCTACTTTTAAGCTAGTAGGGTCAGCGTTGCAGTGGTGGGAGTCCATTACCACCGCAGAGGAGAGAGATGTCCTTTTTATTCAGGAGTTCTGGGTGCGGTTCGACCGCAAGTATTTTCCATCAGCCGTTCACACCGAGTGAGGAGGAACTTGATGAACCTCAAGCAGGAGGGGAGGACAATTGCTGAATATGAGGCCGAGTTCACAAATCTCTTGACATCGTTCCCGATAAGATTTAGACATAGGAGAAGAAGATACAGAAGTTCGTGGATGGGTTGACTTGGAGGATCCGTCAGCACTTAATGGGAAATCTCTCGTTGGCCACTTATTCTGATGTGGTTAACGCAGCACTGCTTCACTGCCAAGACCAACACTTTCACTTATCAGAGGGTAAGCGATCAGGAGAGTCTAGCCATCAGGGCAGGACAAGGGGAAATGGTGCCAACGGGGCACAATCAGTTCAGGGTCAGCATAGTCAGGGTGATCAGAGTTCCCAGCAGGGGGATTCTAAGAGATTTCGATCTGGAGGTTTCAGAAATGGTCAGGGAAGCTTTCGACATGGCCAGCAGGGTCAGCACAGCAATCAGGGTCAGCATGGCCATCATGGCCAACAGCAGCAGTTTCATCAGGGCCAGCACAGCCAGGGGAGGAATGGCAACGGCCTCCAGTGCCGTGGGCAGCAAGGTCAGAGAGGTGGAAATTTTCTGGGGAAATGTTTTACTTGTGGCAAGATTGTCCACAAATGCCAGGAGTGTCCTGATATTGGAAGAGCCCCACAACAACAGCAGCAGGGTGCTCGACATAATCCTCCGAGACCTATGTTTCCCGCCGCCCTTCCAGCACCACCGCAGATGCCAGCTTTGCCACCCATCCCAGCAGTCCCAATCCAACAAGGATAGCTTCAGTACAGGCGATTATATCAGCTCCAACAGGCCTCAGCCCCACAGGATCCACCCACTATTGAGGGTATGTTCTCTATTCAGGGGACTATGGGGCGTATTCTATTTAATACGGGAGCCACACACTGTTTCATTGCCACGAGATTTGCACGCATTATAGGGTTGTTAGACACTACAGAGAGCACGATTACTTGCGTAGATTCACCATTGAGTAGGGGTTCTGTGATTTCTCTTATTTGTAGAGGTGTGAGTATAGAGATCGGTAGGTTTACTTTACTTGTTGATATGTTAGTATTAGAGATGACTGAGTACGATGTGATCGTTGGTATGGATTGGCTAGTTGCATATCGAGCCATGATTGATTATTTCAGCAGGAGTATTATTTTTTCCATACCCGGGCAGGAGATGTTCCTAGTGATGATGCCTCGTCCTGAGGGAGGATCGTCCACTCACTTGTACTATATAGAGGAGGAGACCTCTAAGGAAGTGGTAATACCACTCGATTCGATTCCAGTTGTTAGGGAGTTTGCTAATGTATTTCAGGATATACCTGGATTACCTCCTAGTAGAGAGATAAATTTTGTTATCGATTTGACGCCGGGCACTCGGCCAATTGCCCGCGCACCTTACCGTATGGCTCCAGCGGAAATGAGAGATCTAAGGGATCAGATAGAGCAGTTGTTGGGTCAGGGGTTTATCCGTAGGAGTACTTAGCCATGGGGTGCCCCTGTACTGTTTGTAAAGAAGAGGGATGGATCGTTAATGTTGTGTAGATTATCGGGAGTTGAATAAAGTCACGATACGGAATAAGTATCCGTTGCACCGAATCGATGACTTATTCGACCAGTAGAGAGGAGCTTACTTCTTCTCAAAGATTGATTTACGATCGGGATACCATCAGTTACGTATCAGGGAATAGGACGTCTCGAAGACAGCTTTCTTGACGAGATATGGTTCCTATGAGTTCCGGGTTATGCCTTTTGGCCTAACCAACGCTCCAGCCGTGTTTATGGACTTGATGAATAGGGTGTTCAGAGACTTCCTAGACCAGTTCGTCATTGTCTTTATTGATGACATTCTAGTTTACTCCCAGACAGAGGAGGAACATGCAGAGCAGTTGAGACAGGTTTTACAGACGCTGCATCAAAACGAGCTATATGCAAAATATAAAAAGTGTGGGTTTTGGTTGAAGGAGGTACAGTTTTTGGTCATATCATTTTAAACAGGGGGATATCAGTTGATCCGGGGAAGGTATCGGCGGTGAGGGAGTGGGGACAGCCCACGACACCGACTGAGATTCATAGTTTCTTGGGCTTAGCAGGATACTACAGGAGGTTTATTTGAGGTTTCTATATAATAGCGGGTCCTTTGACACATCTGACTCGCAAGGGTGTGCCATTCATCTGGAGATATGCCTGTCAGTTGGCATTCGATGAGTTGAAAGACAAGTTGACTTCAGCGCCTGTGTTAGCATTGCCCAGATCGGGAGTTGAGTATCTAGTCTACACCGATGCGTCCTTAGAAGGACTTGGAGGTGTACTGCAACAGGAGTGTCAAGCCATAGCTTATGCTTCCCGTAAACTTATGCCTAACGAAAAGAACTACCCCACCCACGACTTGGAGTTAGCAGTAGTTGTATTTGCTCTTCGGATTTGGAGACACTATCTGCTGGGGGAGAAATTTCGGTTGTTCACAGATCACAAGTCTCTACAATACCTTTTCATGCAGAAGGAACTGAATATGCGTCAACATCGGTGGCTTGAGTTCGTGAAGGATTATCAGTTCGATATCCAATATCACCCAAGGAAGGCTAACATGGTAGCAGACGCGTTGAGCCGAAGGCCAGTATGTGAAGTGGCCGAAGTGTGGAGAGCAAAGTGGAAGGAGTTGGGACACCAGGACGCAGTGTCCCGATCATTCATGTCTGTGATGACTATTATGCCTCAGATTGTTACGAAAGTGATACAGGCCCAGGCAAAAGACTCGTTCTGTTAGGAGCAGATAGTTCGATTACTAGCAGAGGGAGCCGAGTCCTATACCGTTGGTTCAAACGGGAGCTTACGCTTCAATGGGAGACTGGTTGTTCCTGAGGGGGAAGACTTACGACATGAGGTAATGTCAGAGTCGCACGGTTCGCGATTCGGAGTATATCCTGGTGGGGATAAGATGTACCAGGATATGAGGCGACAATAATGGTGGAGCGGGATGAAGAGGGATATTATCGAGTTCATTTCAAAATGTGCCACTTGTCAGCTGGTAAAGGTGGACCATAAGAGACCGAAATGACTTCTACAACCCTTAGAGGCCCCTATGTGGAAACGGGAGAGCATTTCCATGGATTTCATCACGGGGTTACCTACGTCACAGAAGGGTCACGACTCAATATGGGTAATAGTGGATTGTCTAACCAAAGTTGCTCATTTTTTGCCGGCCCGGACAGACTAGACCATGGGACAGTATGCCCAGATTTTTATAGCGGAGATAGTTAGACTTCATGGGGTACCTCTCAACATCGTGTCTGACTGAGACAAGATATTCGTTTCACGATTTTGGGAGAGTTTCCAGGAGGCCATGGGTATGGAGTTGCGGCTGAGTACGGCGTATCACCCGCAAACAGATGGGCAAACCGAGCGGATGAATCAGATGTTGGAGGACATGCTGCATATGTGCATCCTAAATTTTTGAGGTATTTGGGAGCAATACATTCCACTGGTGGAATTTGCTTATAATAACTCCTATAAGTTCACCATTGGCATGGCTCCATTCGAGGCATTGTATGGTAGGCCTTGTCGTTCTCCAACATGTTGGTTAGAGGTGGGAGATAACAAACTCCTTGGGCCGGAAGTGATTCAGGATACTTCGACAAGGATAGAGATGATACGGAACCGGATTCGGGTCGCTCAGGACCGACAGAAGAGCTATGCTGATGCCAAGAGGTTCTTCAGAGAATTCAAGGTGGGGGACCAGGTGCCACTCAGAGTATCCCCGATGAAGGGGATTATGCGTTTTGGGAAGAAAGGGAAACTGACACCAAGATATGTGGGGCCATTTCCTATCATCGAGCGGATTGGGCTAGTAGCGTATAAAATTGGGTTACCGGAGCACTTGCATAGGATTCATGACGTGTTCCATATTTCCTCCCTAAGGTAATATCTTAGGGACGATTTGGCCCATACTCACATTGCTTTAGAGGACATCGACCTACAGCCCCATAGTTCCTACGAGTAGGGACCGATTGCCATTCTGGACCGCAACGAGAGGAAACTGAGGTCGAAGATAGTACCGTTAGTACGTGTTCAGTGGCGGAATCATAATGCCGAGGAGTCCACATGGGAGCGTGAGGACGAGATGCGCGACTGTTATCCAGAGTTATTTGTATCGGGTATTCTTTAGTTCCGAATTTTGGGATGAAATTCTGTTATTAGGGGGGAAGTATGTAATACCCCGTAATTTTATTGATTTTTATTTAATGGATTAATTGAATTAAATGAGAATTAATGTGGAAATTAATCCGAAGGTAAATACTAGCGAGATGTGAGTTGGTATTTGATTATGATGTTAAAATAAAATATTACAGAGAACATATGGTAATATATGAGAATTGAAAATATTAAAATTGTCACGAGGTAGAAATACGATAATTTGGGAAATTTAGTTGGGATGCGCGTGTCAGTCGCGTCAGGAATGAAATTTATTTGATTAAAAAGTAAATTATATTTTTATCAACTGAATGGTCATTTTGAGTGCGCCAACGTGTCCGGAAGGGTCGAAATAGTCAGAAAACACTAGCCGGGAGTTTAGTTTGGGTCCCGGGGCATTTTTAGGCCAAACTGGCAACCCAGAAGGGTATTTTGGTAATTTTAAAAATTGAGGGATTAAAACCCACGAATTTTAGAGTTAAATTAGATATTATTAGAGAGGCCACTAGGGCCATTACCAGCCAAAAGCAAGAGAGTGGGCTACGGGAGTTTTGAGAGAAGTTAGAGAGAGGTTAAAAGAGGTTCCAAACCAAACCATCTCCCATCACCATCATTTTGGAAGGAATTGCAACCAGAAAGAGGAGAGAATCAGCCTATAATCACCGAAGACAAATCTAAAGAACAAACCTAAGGCAAGTTATTTGATGTTAATAGTTTGAATGAATATTTCCTCCATGTTTAGTGTAGAAACTTTATATGCTTTGAAAGTTTTGATGAAAACCCAATGTATTTGTCATGGAACTCATAAGTTTGGATAGGGATTGCATGTAGAATGTTTATGGACGAAATTAGTACCCAAAAGACTTAGCTTTGATGATTTAAAAACGGATTAATGATGACTATTTAAGTGCAATAAAATTATGTGTTCATGTTCATAGGATTTGGGGCAAAATTTGAGGATTTATGATAATTGCATGTTGATTAGAAGGATTTGACCCTAAAAATATGTTAAGGAGTGACCTAGGAGGACTTAGAGTAGTTTAAAAACGTTAAAACTTAATTGGGATGATCTTAGGATGGATTTAGAGAAGAGAAATTGAAGAAAAACGAAGTTGGGAAATTTCTGGGCGTTCTCTGCCATCTCGTTAGAAGAAACAAGATTCCAGTAACCCTTCTAACGAGTTCATAGTTCGTTCGAAGCCATTCATTCGAATGAAATCGTTCGAACGACCTCGTTCAAACGAGATTTTAGTGACATCTAACGAGTTCACAGAATGGTCTTTTTATGTCCATTTTAGTTTCGAACTTCCCGTAAACTTATTTAATTGAGTGTTATTCTTCCCTTGTTGATTAGTGGGTATAGTTGTGAGATTGGAGTACGCATAGGATTAAAACTTATAATTATATAATAGACTGGTCGACTTCTAAGGGTTAGGAGATAAGTACTTGAATTTACGACATGAGAAGAGTTGATAATCTATAATGTATATTTTTTGAAAACTTGTAAGTGTACTACAATAATGACGGTATAGGAATGTAAAATATACCTCTATTAATATTATAAGATATCTAAGATGTGTGAATGCTTAGTATATGTTGTTATCTGTGTATAACATACCTACCATACTTGCTATCACGGGAGGTCGGCGTTCGATCAGGGCCAGCTAATCTTTGTGTGCCTACGAGGGGGGATTTAGATTGGTACCTCGAGGATATAGGTCAGAGAATGACTTATTGGGGAGTTAATAAGTCTGCTGATCATGGGAGCATAGGTATGTGCGTGACCCATGTGATGTGAACTATGTTCACCTCCATTATGTGTGATTGTTACTTATCGAAACGATTCATGAGAGATTCAGAATACGTGGTCCTTATGTACGTGATGTACCGGGATTTGATAGCAAAGTATGTGTGCACTGCAGCTTAGTCTAGGTTTGCCATTATTGTATATTTATGATGAGATTGATATATTGAAAAATTGAAGTGGACTGTTCATATAAGTGTAAGTGTGAATAATTTGTATCATCTTTGTAGAGTTAAAAATGGAAAAAACTCTTAGTAATTCTTGTAACTAATTTTGAGTATCGAAAGTAAAACTCTCAGTTTATATTAAGATGTTGGGAATTAAACCATGAATAGTATAGTAAAGTCAGGTTATGGATTTGGACTAGTTAGATAGTGGAATAACTAGAACAGGTCTGGGTACGATAGGCGTGCACAATTAGTTGAGAGGTGAGGAACTCATGTGAGAGCACGCACTATGATGTATTTTATATTCACTGTTTAATGACATTAAACACTTGCTATATTTTAAACTGTTTTCACAATCGGGCTCTGACCCGTTTGCTTTCAAATCTATTTTTTTTGTAAAAACCTTTTATGTGCCCGACCACAAGGACACCAAGCGTAGAAGTTCCATTCCAGTGACGTGCTGTAGCTGCTGTGGAAGTTACAGGACCTCGATTATAGACGCCTCCACTTTCTACCTTGATTCCATTTCAGACTTATTTATCTGTAGGGCATGGCGCCCCTTTTCTCTTAGAGATGGTTTATTTATTCTGTTTTATTTCAGTTTTGGATGCAATTAATTAGTGATTCAGACTTTATATTCGGTTTTATTCAGTATTCGGATTATTCGGAGGAGTATTCCTCCAGATTTATTGTATTCCATTGATTATTCTATTGTGACTATGATGTGGTTGTGGTATTAGCATTTCTTAATTTAAATTGGTTGTATGTTAATCTAATTTAATTAAAATTGACATCCCACTTTTTAAATATTAGGTGGCTAGTAATTGTTAAAATGCTTTTCGACAGTGATGCTATGAACTGAACCAACTTGACATTTTGTATTAATTTGAATAAAGGAGTAGCCCGGTATTTAATTAGTCGGGGTGTCACAGGACCTTCTCAACTTGGACTTATGCAGTGACCCCTGCAGTGGCCCTTATCAACTTGGACTTCTGCAGTGGCCTGTGGGGCACTTCTCAAATGTCATTTCTGCAGTGACCCTTGCGGTGGCCCTTCTCAACTTGGACTTTTGCAGTGGCCCTTGTGGGGCACTTCTCGAATGTCTTTTCTGCAGTGACCCTTGCGGTGACCCTTTTCAACTTGGACTTCTGTAGTGACCCCTGCAGTGGCCCTTCTCAACTTGGACTTCTGCAGTGCCCCTTGCGGGGTACTTCTCAGATGTCATTTCTGCAGTGACCCTTGCGGTGGCCCTTCTCAACTTGGACTTCTGCAGTGACCCCTGTAGTGGCCCTTCTCGACTTGGACTTTTGCAGTGGCCCTTGAGGGGAACTTCTCAAATGTCATTTCTGCAGTGACCCTTATGGTGGCCCTTCTCAACTTAGTCTTCTGCAGTGGCCCTTGCGAGGCACTTCTCGAATGTCATTTCTGCAATGACCCTTGCAGTGGCCCTTCTCAATCTTGGACTTCTGCCGGGACCCTGGGGGTTCCTGCTCAATATGAGTTTCTGTCGGGACCTGGGTGGGTTTCTTCCCAATATTTTCAATAAAAAAATATTTTTATTTATTTTTATAGGTAAACACGCTTCTACATTATGCATGGGGGATTCCAAATGTCTCTTATAGGGGAGATTCAATATTTCTTAGGACTATAAATCAAGCAAAAAGATGATGGGTTATTTATGTCGCAATATAAGTACGCAATTGAGTTAGTGAAAAAATTCGATTTAGATTATGCCAATATTGCTAGAACTCCCATGAATACTTCTACGAAACTATCCAAAGATGAACATGGAAAACCAATAGATCCTACCCTATATAGAAGTATGATAGGCAGTCTGTTTTACTTAACAACCTTTAGACCCAATATCATGTATGCTATGTGTGTATGTGCTCATTACCAAAGTGTGCCTAAGGAAAGTCACCTTTTATGTGTTAAAAGTGTAATCAAATTGTGACACCCCGCGTAATAAAATACCGAGTGATCAGTCCTATATCAAATTAAAATAGGAATCTCATTTGATTCATTCTTAGCATCACCGTCGAAACTTTTTAAAAATTACTAACCACCTAGTATTCAAAAAGCTGGTGCCAAATTTTATCTTTAATAGTCCAAGATAAAAATAAGTGCAGGAATAAAATAAAAACATCCAATGCTGATAGAAACAATCATCACATAGAATAATAAAATCTTGCTGAATAAACCACCGGCTAAAATCAAAAACCAACCAAACTACCAAGGAGTAATAAATCCCATACAATCTGAAAGAAAACTAAATAAACTGTGAGTGAAATGATCGAAATGAACTGATATGAATCCCTACACTAGGAATAGAAAAATAGATGCGTCTATCCAAATCCTGCAAAATCCACATATGCTACAGTTGCGAATCTCTGAAATGAAGTCACACTTGGCATCCCTGTGGCTGGACACCTAAAAGGTTTTTAAAATATTTGATAGCAAGGGTTAGAACCCAAAACATTTTGAAAATATTTAGCAAATGATTAACTTGCAGTAATTAAAATACATGAATGCGATTCATATTTAAGTTAGTGTCTCACTCTCTTGAGGACATACTCACCCCTCAACTAATGTGCACACCTAATGATTTCTCTATAACTCACCTAGTTATCTATCCCATAACTAAATCTTGTTAAAACTTTTCCCTGACACCCTACTCTAGCCCAATTATGTTTAATAAATGATTTATAAGTTATTTATCACCTTAACTTAATTAACCATTTCCTTGAAAGCTATATAACATTCACTAGTTATATAAATAATACAATTTCTCCCATGTATTAAATTACCCGTATATAATTGTTTATCACATCATATACGTAAAACCACAATACAACATTCACACATATGTTGAATATATATATAACCCATATGTCATTAATACAATTCACTTCATGTATTTAACTACCAGTATATAATTATTTATCCCATTATATACGTAAAATCATATTACAACATTCACACATATGTTGAATATATATATAACTCATCCTCCCGAGTAATAACTCACCGGATGTATTCTCTAAAGTTCTATTAATCCAGGCTACTCAGTCCCACCTACAGTTCCGAGACAACTATGGTACGCCGAATCGGAACATAAATAAAAACATAATGGAGGCGGCCATATTCCCCCGAGTATGAGCACATCATCTAAATGCCCCATCTCTGAAATTGGAGGCTATAACCTGGGGATATACTCGCCTTACTCCTCAAGCTAGGGGATTGACCCACATTGCGCAACCTCCCCGACAGCACTAGAATATAAAAATTAACTAAATATCTACTCAGTGATATTTATAAGTACACAATATATATATACTATCACACACCGTATATATATAGTAATTAATTCCCAGCTTTACCGTGTACCAATACCGTAACACTAGCCCAAAAATCCCTAGTCTATGGTCCGACTCTAATCTAATTAATTAGTTTCACTTTAATTAATTATCTTAAAGTAGTGTCGCTCAACTACATTACCCGGACATTTTCCCTCGGTCTGAAATTAATACTTAGGAATTATTATCCCAAAATTTATCCATAATGTGTCACCCACATCGCACCCCTAATCCAATTATATTCCTCATAATTGTTAGGAAAATTTATTCTTATATTTATTTTTCCCTAAATAAATACTTTGAAATTTAATTCTTAAATAAATTCCCCTTATATAATAAAACTGGCCGAACTACCAAAATTCTGGGACCGTCGATCGATCGACTCCTTGGGTCGATCGATCGATCGATCTAGTACCCTTCTCCCTGAGTTGTCTGTTTCCTTCATTATTAACCCAACCAAGATTTTAACTTCAATCTCAGTATTCTCAGATCACAATCAACAATATTAACACATGAAAACAGGTTCTAATCATCCTAGAAACCTTAATTCAATAACTAATTTCCATGGATTCCAACGTTTTCCAGATTCGGGTTTTATCCGGGTTTCAAACATCCAATAGAATTTTACATCTCTATTATAAAAAATTTAACATCGATTCTTATTGGATTTAACATACGATTCATACTCCTACACTCCAGAATCATAAAACAAAATTAATTTCACCCTTAATCTCCTTAAAGTATTTCATTCACCGAAAACCCAATTTTACCGGAATACCCACCCAAAAACAGATTTAAAATACACCCACTACAATATGAACTGATTATCACAATTAAAAATCACAGCAAGTTAACTACTTGCCTTTTTGGGTTCGTAGAGTCTGATCTGTTGAGGTAGAGAAAGGTTTGATGAAGAACACCTAATTTGTTCCTTGTTTAGTCTCCAAAAAGATCCCCGATTGCTCTTCCAATTGATCCCTCTAGCTTTGTCTCAAACTCTTAGGTTTAGTTTTGTGTTACTGTCATTCAACACTTCTTAGATTTAGGTTTAATACTCTAATCCCATTTTTAGTCTAATAGGCCAAGCCTTAGTGACGCGAACACCCCTGTGTGGGTCCGATTATGCCTAAAAACAACCTGAGACCCATTTACTACCCCTGGTCACTCTTTTTCGACTATCTTGGCCCATCCGGACTCAACCGTGTGCTCAAAATTGACATCCGAATTAATTTATTATAAGTTCCTATCTCACACCCAACTTAGTCTATATCCGATCCCAATCGAGATAAATAGATACCACGTCACTAATACATGTTATCACGTAAATCAATTATTACTATTCACTTAGTAATTCAATTTCATAAGTATTAACCATTTACCCTTCGATTAATATTACCATAATTAATTCAATTAAATTACGACACGTAAGTAATTTAAAATTTACCCAAATTAATTAAGTATTTAAATGCACAGAAATATGGGGTGTTACATACTTCCCCCCTTACAAAGGAATTTCGTCCCCAAAATTAGGTTATACCTGCGGCTAATAACTCTGGATACTGCTCTCGCATATCGTCGTCCAGCTCCCACATAGACTCGTCGACGTGGTGATGACCCCACCCTACTCTAACTAATGGTACTACCTTAGACCGCAACTTACGCTCACTACGATCCAGAATAGCTATAGGTCTCTCCTCATATGAGATGTCTGGCTGCAAGTCAATCTCCTCGAGTGGAACGTGCTATAAAGCCCTCTCGCTCCATCGATATTTCTTCAGCGATGCCACATGGAACACGTCGTGTATCCGTTGAAGATGCTCTGGCAAACCCAGTCTATAAGCTACCTGTCCCACCCTCTCAATGATATGGAAGGGCCCCACATATCGCGGTGCTAGCTTCCCCTTCCTACCGAACCTCATCACTCCTTTCATAGGAGACACCCGAACCAATACCTGATCGCCGACCTCTAACTCCACATGTCTCCGAGAAGCATCAGCATAACTCTTCTACCTATCCCGAGCTATCCGAATCCGTCCCCAAATCATCTCTATCCCCAATAGATTGTTGTCCCCCACCTCTAACCAACATACGAGCGAACGACAAGGTCTCCCATAAAGCGCCTCAAACAGTGCCATGCCCATCGTAAACTGGTAAGAGTTGTTATACGAAAACTCTACCAAAGGAAGGTATCGCTCCCATCCTCCCAAAAAGTCTAAAATGCACATCCTCAACATATCCTCCAACATCTAATTAACCATTACAGTCTGCTCGTCTGTCTGTGGGTGGTAAGCGGTACTCAATCGTAACTCTGTGCCCGTGGCCTCCTGAAAGCTCTGCCAGAAATGGGACACAAAATTCTTAACTCTGTCAGACACAATGTTAATCGACACCCCGTGTAGCTTAACAATCTGTCCTATGAACAGCTACTCGTATCGTATCATCTCAAAATCAGTAGGAACTGGGAAGAAATGGGATACCTTGGTCAACCGATCCACAATCACCCGTATGGAATCGTGTCTCCTTTGTGATGTAGGCAACCCCATAATTAAGCCCATGGAGATGCTCTCCCATTTCCACACGAGAATCTCCAGTGGCTATAGCATCCCTGGAGGTCTCTGATGATTAACTTTCATAAGATGACATGTGGTGCATTTCGAGACAAACTCTTCTATATCTTATTTCATCCCTGCCCACCAGTACTACCTCCTCATATCCTGGTACATCTTATACCCATCGGGATGTACCACAAACCTCGAGCCATGGGACTCTGTCATGACCGCATGCCTCATATCCGCATCCTCCGACTAACCTCCCATTAAAGCGTAGGCCTCCCTCCGAACTAACCGAATAACACTCTGCTCCCTAGGCGAGTAACTGATGTATCCTGTCCCGACAGGTCTAATCCTCCGCCTGTGCCCTCACAACCCGCATGATAATCTCGGGAGTGATAGATAAAGCTGACATACATGCCCTAGCGACATCGTCGTCATGTCGAAGCTCCATCCACTTCACCTTCCAGACCTCTGCAACCTCCCCAGTGGGTCTCCTGCTCAGTGGTTATGCTACCATGCTGGCCTTAACAGGATGATACTAGATATCAAACTTGTAATCTTTCACGAATTCTAACCACCGCTTTTGCCTCATGTTCATATTCTTCTGTGTGAAGAGATACTGAAGTGACTTATGATCCGTGAATAGAGTAAACTGCCCTCCCAGAAGATAATGTTTTCATATCCTCAAAGCAAAACTTACCGCCCCCAACTCTAGGTCGTGGGTGGTGTAATTTTTCTCATGGGGTTGCATAATCTATAGCCCTCTCCTCTTATTGTAACACACCCCAAGTCCATGCAGGGATGCGTCAGTGTAGAACCGGTACTCCAATCCTCCCCTAGGCAAAGCAAGTACGGGCGCATATGTCAACTTGTCCTTTAGCTCATCGAAAGCTAACTGACAGTGGTCATCCCATACAAATGGTACCCCCTTGCGACCCAAGTTCGTCATTGGACCCGCAATCTTTGAAAACCCCTTAATGAACCTCTTATAATACCCGGCCAACCCCAAAAAGCTGTGGATCTCTGTCGGTGTCGTGGCCTGTCCCCATTCGCTCACCGCCGATACCTTACTCGGATCAATAGTAATACCCCGGTCTGACACAATATGTCCAAGAAACTTCACCTCTCATAGCCAAAATCCACACTTCCCAAATTTGGCATAGAGCTGGTGGTCCCGTAATGTCTGCTGAACCATACGCAGGCGCTCTGCCTGTTCCTCCTTTGTGCGCGAGTAGACTAAAATGTCGTCAATGAACATGATAACAAACTGGTCGAGACACTCTATAAAAACCCTATTCATGAGATCCATGAACACTGCTGGCGCATTGGTGAGCCTAAATGGTATCACCCTAAACTCGTAGGATCCATATCGCGACAGAAAAGCGGTCTTATGAACATTCCCTGATCGGATACGCAGCTGATGATTTCCTGACCTCAAATCAGTCTTGGAGAAGTATTCTTCCCCTCTCAACTGATCAAACAAGTCATTAATCCATGGTAACAGATTCTTATTCCGTATCATCACCTTGTTCAGCTCCATGTAGTCTACGCAGAACCGAAGCGAACCATCCCTTTTCTTTACGAACAACACGGGAGCACCCCACAATGATGTGCTCCGCCTAATGAAACCCTGACCCAAGAGCTGTTGAATCTCCTCTCTAAGCTCAAGAATCTCTGAAGGGTCCATACGGTAAGGTGCTCGAGCAATCGGCCTCGAACTCAGTACCAGATCAATAACGAACTCAATCTCTCTGCTGTGTGGCAACCCTGGTATTTCCTGAAATACATCCTCGAAGTCCCTCACAACCAGAATCCAATCTAATGGAATAACCACCTCTTGTGAGGTCTCCTCCTTAATATAGTATAAGTGAGTGTGCGACCCTCCCTCGGGACGAGGCATCTCCACTAAGAACATCTCTTGTCCCGGAATGGAGAACACGATGGTCATCTCAAAGCAATCTACCGTCGCCCTATATCCTGCCAACCAATCCATGCCTAGGATGACATCATATCCCTCTATGTCTGACTAGGAGGTCCGCTGCTAAAGTCAGTCTCCCAAATAAAATTTCCACTCCTCTATAAATCGAATGTATAAGTGATCCACTACCCATCGGTGACTCTACACATATAAGGAGACTACCCGCTGTCTCTAGCAAACCGATGACCCTAGAAAATCTGGTTTTAATAAATGAATGCGATGCCCCAGTATTAAAAAGTATCCTACCCTCATGCCCATGGATAGGAAATGTACCCTCAACTCCTGGCGGTGCCTGAGGTGCTGGTGGAATGAGGATATCCCCGACGTTGTAAACACACCCATAGTGCATCTGCCCCTACTGCTGTGGGGGTTGGTGGAGCTGGTGCTGTAGGAGGTCGTTGTATCTGCTATCCCTATGGGGCACCCTGTTGCTGGCCCCCTCTTCGCTGTGGGCACTCTCTTTTGAAATGACCCGTCTGGTCACAAATGTAGCAACGCTTCTAACCATCTGCCTGACGCTGTCCCTGCTGGCCCTGACGAGGTTATCCCTGGTGATTAGTCCTATATCAAATTAAAATAGGAATCTCATTTGGTTCATTCTTAGCATCACTGTCGAAACTCTTTAAAACTTACTAACCACCTAGTATTCAAAAAGCTGGCGCCAAATTTTATCTTTATTAATCCAAGACAAAAATAAGTGCAGAAATAAAATAAAAACATCCAATGCTGATAGAAACAATCATCACATAGAATAATAAAAGTCTTGCCGAATAAACCACCGGTTAAAATCTAAAACCAACCAAACTAACAGAGAGTAATAAATCCCATACAATCTGAAAGAAAACTAAATAAACTGTAAGCGACATGCTCGAAATAAACTGATATGAATCCCTACACTAGGAATAGAAAAATAGATGCGTCTATCCAAATCCCGCAACATTCACATAAGCTACAGAAGTGACTCTCTGAAGATAAGTCACACTTGGCATCCCTGTGGCTGGACACCTAAAAGGTTTTGAAAATATTTGATAGCAAGGGTTAGAACCCAAAACATTTTGAAAATATTTAGCAAATGATTAACTTGCAGTAATTAAAATGCATCAATGCGTTTCATATTTAAGTTAGTGTCGCACTCTCTTGAGGACATACTCACCCCTCAACTAATGTGAACACCTAACGATTTCCCCATAACTCAGCTAGTTATCTATCCCGTAACTAGTTCTTGTTATAACTTTCCCTGACACCCTACTCTAGCCCGAGTATGTTTAATAAATGATTTATAAGTTATTTATCACCTTAACTTAATTAACCGTTTCCTTGAAAGCCATATAACGTTCACTAGTTATATAAATAATACAATTTCTCCCATGTATTAAATTACCCGTATATAATTATTTATCCCATCATATACGTAAAACCATAATACAACATTCACACATATGTTGAATATATATATAACCCATATGTCATTAATACAATTCACTTCATGTATTTAACTACCCGTATATAATTATTTATCCCATTATATACGTAAAACCATATTACAACATTCACACATATGTTGAATATATATATAACCCATCCTCCCGAGTAATAACTCACCAGATGTATTCTGTAAAGTGCTCTCAACCCAGGCTACTCAGTCCCACCTAGAGTTCCGAGATAACTATGGTCCGCCGAATCAGAACCTAAATAAAAACGTAATGGAGGTGGCCATATTTCCCCGAGTATAAGGACACCATCTCAATGACCCATCTCTGAAATTGGAGGCTATGTCCTGGGGATGTACTCGCCCTACTCCTCAAGCTTGGGGATTCACCCACATCGCGCAACCTCCCCCGACAACACTAGAGTATATAAATTAAATAAATATCTACTCACTAATATTTATAAGTACACCGTATATATATATGTATATATATATATATATATGTATATATATATGTATATATATATATATATATATATATACATATATATATATATATATATATATATATGTATATATATATGTATATATATATATATATATATATACATATATATATACATATATATATATATATATATATATATATATACATATATATATATATATATATATATATATATATATATATATATATATATATATATATATATATTAATTACCAACTTTACCGTGTACCAATACCGTAGCACTAGACCAAAAATCCCGTGTCTATGGTCCAACTCTAATCTAATTAATTAGTTTCACTTTAATTAATCATCTTAAAGTAGTGTCTCTCAACTACATTACCCGGACATTTTCCCTCGGTCCGAAATTAATACTTAGGAATTATTATCTCAAAATTTGTCCATAATTTATCACCCACATCGCACCCCCTAATCCATTTTTTTTAATGAATTTAGAATTTTATTAGATTAGGAGAGAAGAGCCCTCTCCAGGTGGCATGTACAAGAAATCAAACACAAGTGACGTTAAAGTCTGAAATAAAAGAAAGAAAAATTCTAGCCTTGGATCCATGATATGGCATTACGTGAAATGCTAAAAAAATATCATCTTTGATTTTTCGAATTATCTTTGAAGAGATAATAGGAGAATATTCGAAATGATTTGAATTTCTTGCTTTCCAGATGTGCCAACAAATGAAGGATGGGATGATTTTGCTAAGCAAGATCCTAATTGAATTTCCTCGAGCATGTAACCACCAAAGCATTAGATTGCCTTTAAAAGCCGATGCTCGAAATGAAAGGCCCATCATATATTGAAAGTGATTCCAAATATTTTGAGCTAAGTCACCAACAAAGAATAGATGTTCCTGAGTTTTTTCTTGTGGAATGATGCTGCATCTACACCTAGATGGGAGACTATTGTGTATTTTTTTGAGATACTCATCTATTGGGATACCTTTTAGAAGCAACTTCACATGAATGTTGACACTTTTGGTTGGATTCTGGAATTCCAAATGCAAGAGAATGAAAGAGTTGAACAAGTTGAATGACGGATGATCTCCCAAGCTGATTTAATGGTGAATCCGAAAGGATTAGGCTTCCAAGTGATAGTATTCCCAAGATTGAGATTGTTATGCATTGTTGACCAAACATTTTTCATGCGTCTCCATGTGTGGGATGGCTGAGAGGATAAGCCATGAAAGTTTGATGCGGATAACATCGCATATTTGGCACGAAGGAATTTTGCCCACAAACCATTAAAAGTGTAAAAAGTCCACCATAATTTACAAGCCAGAGCATCGCAACAGTCTTCAATGCGTCTGAGGTCGAGCCCACCTCTCGATGAGGAAGACAAATTTGCTCGCAACGAATTCAATGATGTCTACTAGAATTATTGTTACCGCTCCAAAAATAATTATTGAATGAAGATTCTAAATTAGCTATCACAGTGCGTGGAGGGTGAAGAGCTGCGAACAGATGAAAGGGAGTAGATTGCAAAACGGATTTAATAAAGGTGATACGGCTAGCAGCTGATATGAATTTTCCTTCCCAACAGTTGGTTTTGTGACCAAGTTTGTCCACCAAATTATCAAAAATTCTTTTGTTTTTGCGACCAACGTAAAGAGGAATTCCCAGATATTTCAGAGGCATTTCTTTACGAGAATAACCTGTTACCTCGTGAACGATGTTGCGTCTGCAAATATCAGTGTGAGTAGGAACAATGAAGCAACTTTTATCTTTGTTGATTAGGAGACCTGAGTTGGATTGAAAAATTTCTAACAAATTCATGAAATTCTTTAGAGATTTTTTATCCCCATTTGAGAAAATAAGAGAGTCATCCGTAAAAGATAGAGAAGAAACTAGAGGGAAGCCCCTGGGATGAGAAAATTTCTTGATGATATCCGATGATATAAGTTTATGGAGTCCTCTGGAAAGAACCTCAGAAGCGATGACAAATAGAACTGGATAAAGAGGGTCGCCTTGACGAACACCTTGTGATGATTTGAAGAAACCCGAGGATGCACCGTTGATGCAAATAGAGTACCAACAATTAGAAATGAGCCTCCAGATCATGTTAATTGTAGTCTCTGCTAAGACAAAAGCACGCAACACCTTTGTTAGGAAGAGCCAAGATATGCGATCAAAGGCTTTAGAAAAATCCATCTTGAATAAGACATTAGATCCTCTGACTTTGTTGTTAAAGTTAGCCATAATCTCTTGCACAAGAAGAGTGTTATCAAGGATGCTCCTACCTTTAATAAAACATGTTTGAGACTCAGAAATAATATTCGAAAGAATATTTCCCAATCTATTCACTAAAACTTTAGACAAAAATTTGCAACAGAAATTACATAGACTTATAGGTCTATAATCGCTACAAAGCTTTGCATTTTTTATTTTAGCAATAAGAATTAAGAGAGTTATAGTCCAATTATAAGGAATTGTGTGACCCAAAAAAAATGACTGAATAGCCAAAATTAAGTCAGATTTGATGATATGCCAACGAACTTGAAAAAAAGTTCCGTTGAATCCGTCCGGACCAGCAACACTGAGACTATCCATAGCAAAAATGGTCTTCCTAATTTCTTCTTCTTCTGGAACTTTGCCAAGATGAGAGTTGTCTTCCTCTGACACAATTGATGGAATATCATGCAGTAAAGTATTGGAGGTAGGCAAGGCAAAAGGAGAGCAAAGAGTATCTTCAAAATATTCCCCATAATCCAATTATATTCCCCATAATTGTTAGGAAAATTTATTCTTATATTTATTTTTCCCTAAATAAATACTTTGAAATTTAATTCTTAATAAATTCCCCTTATATAATAAAACTGGTCGAACTGCCAAAATTCTGGGACCGTCGATTGATCGACTCCCTGGGTCGATCGATCGATCGATTGGGTACCCTTCTTTCCCGAGTTATCTGTTTCCACCATTGTTAACCTAATAAATCTTTTAACTTCAATGTCAATATTCTCCGATCATAATAAACAATATTAACACATGAAAACAGGTTCTAATCATCTAGAAACATTAATTCAATAATTAATTTCTATGAATTCCAATGTTTTTCAGATTCGGGTTTTATCCGGGTTTCAAACATCCAATAGAATTTTACATCTCTATTATCAAAATTTTAACATCAATTGTTACTGGATTTAACATACGATTCATACTCCTACCCTCCAGAATCATAAAACACAATTAATTTCACCCTTAATTTGATCAAAGTATTTCATTCACCGAAAACCCAATTTCATCGGAATCCCACCCCAAAACGGATTTGTAATACACCCACTACAATATGAATTGATTATCACAATTAAAAATCACAGCAAGTTAACCACTTGCCATTTTGGGTTAGTAGAGTTTGATCCGTTGAGGTAGAGGAAGGTTTGATTAAGAACACCTAATTTATTCCTTGTTTTGTCTCCAAAAAGATCCCAAGTGCTCTTCCAATTGATCCCTCTATATTTCTCTCAAACTCTTAGGTTTAGTTTTGTGTTTCTGTCGTTCAACACTTCTTAGATTTTGGTTTAATACTCTAATCCTTTTATAGTCTAATGGGCCAAGCCCAAGTGATCCGAACACCCCCGTATGGGCCTGATTATGCCTAAAAACGCCCCGAGACCCATATACTACCCCTGGGCACTCTTTTCTGACTATCTCGACCCATTCGGACTCAACCGTGTGCTCAGAAATGACTTCCAAATTAATTTATTATAAGTTACTATTTCACACCTAACTTAGTCTATATCTAACTCTCGGCTGAGATAAATAGATATCACATCACTAATACATGTTATGACGTAAATAAAATATTACTATTCACTTAATAATTCAATTTATTAAATATTAACCATTTACTCTTCGATTAATATTACCATAATTAATTCAATTAAATTATGACATGTAAGTAATTTAAAATTTACTCGAATTAATTAAGTATTTAAATGCATAAAAATATGGGGTGTTACACAAATATGTTAAAAGGATTATAAACCGAGGTATATGGTATACCAAAGACACCACTATCACAATTATAGGATACATCGACGCTGATTGGGCTAGTGGTTCTGACGACAGCAAAAGCACATCAGGTGCTTATTATTTTGTAGGTAATAACTTAGTAGGATGGAGCTGTAAAAGGCAAAACTGCACTTCACTTTCCACAGCCAAATCTGAATATATTGCAGGAGGAAGCTGTTGAACTCAATTAATGTGAGCAAATGATTAGTGATTATGGCATTAATGAAGATAAACTAAATCTATATTGCGATAATCAAAGTGTGATAAATATCTCTAAGAATCCTATTCAACATTTCCGTACTAAACACATTAAGATAAGACATCATTTCAGACAAGAATGAGTTGAATCTAAAGAGTTGGAGATAAACTATTTACCCACTAAATATCAACCAACTGATTTATTCACTAAACCTGTGGATAATTTACATTTTGAATCATTACGAAAATCCATTGGTATGATAATTCCTGAAAAGATATCTATCACCTATTATTATATCCTCCGGTTGCTTTCATGCTTATAATTGGTCCTCAAGGATATAGGGCACAGTCGTTTGAAAAATGACAAAAGACGCCTCCTATCTCTATTTTATATAGGGGATCCTTGAGGTGACCCGTTGTATAATTAAGGTTGATAGATAAATACTTACATGCTTGATATACTCTTAATATATATTTTTTCACCCTTTGTACATTTGAGAAAAATTGGGGGAGAAGATCTTGAGTAACTGATTTTACATTAACTCATCTAATATGCTCTTTGAGTGTTTTTTTTCAGGACCTATTCAGAACCTGTGTACAGTTTATGATATTTTAGGGTAATGGTCTGTATAATAGTTGAGTTATGCATTTTTCTTTTCTGATTTTTTATTCTAGGATGGGAAAGGGTAGAGAGATCTTTTGTATAGGAAATCTAGGATTTTTATTTTTATCTGCGAGTACATGTTACTCAAGGGAATTTTTTCTCCAATATCCAAAGGGGAGATGAATAACACACTATTTGGTTGACTTACTTGAGTCTATACTATATAGTATTTCCAACTAGTTTGCATAGGGTGACAACATAAGAAGATTTCTTTTGAGCATCCCCTCCAAGGTATACAAGCTTCATCAATAATGTTGATCCAGTCTAAGAACCTCATATCTACCAAAAGGGAAGTAATCTTATCTCTTGAACGTACTATACGAAAAAATTATGCATATATGTGTATAAGGGTGTGCACAAGTGTTTACAAATTTTTAGGAATTTTTTAAACATTTTGTTTACATCTTTAATCATTTAAAATGATTTTTACAAATAATTAAAATTATGTTTTAAAGTGTTGGGGTTAACAATAAAATTATTTTATTCCTTAAAAATATGCCAGGTAGAATATATAATCTATAGAGACAATTGTTGGTGCAATTGGATTTTGAAAAGTTCAAAAATATGTGTTTTACATCCTGTTATATTATTCCACGTGTTATCTAATTACTGGTTAGAAGTGTGTTTCTTTACACTCACATTCTCGAACACTCTTCATGGCCATTAGATCGTTTACCATCAACGCTCTGCATTCTTAGAGTTCATCCACATGATAACCTTTAGAGCCAATCAGAGTCAGAATAAATGCGGTGCGTTAACAACCATTAGATTTGGATGTTGAATCGTCAAAATGACCTCAACCTAGGGGTGTTCAGAAAATCGAATGGACCGGCGGACCGAACCGAACCGAACTGGATCGGTATAATTTTTTCGTTTTTTAATCGGTCCAGTCCAGGTTTTTTTTACAGACCGGTCTAATCGTTCCGATTCTCGATCTCCCATATAAATACCCGGTCTGGACCGACCCGGACCGATTACTCTAATATATATGCATTTAATTATATTTATACATATATAATATATTAATAATAACACACGCACACACAAGTTAGAGTTAGAGTTAAGTTAAGGGGTACGATGGTCCAAAAAAAAGAAAGGAAGGAAAGAAAGAAACCCTAATATATTATCTCAGACTTTGATTCAAAGTCATTCGCACATTAAAGCAGTAAGAAAGAAAAAAACCTATGGCGGTTTGCCCATCGAAGCAGTGCTCTGCACACACCTATGGGGGTTTTCTCTCCTCTCCTCTCCTCTGCGCTGACTGATCTTCACACATCGACGGTTGCTTCTCTTCTCCTCTACGCTGACAGATCTGTGTCGCTTCTCCTCTGTGCTACGCCGCGCCGCGCAGCTTCTCTTTCCTTCCATTCCCGTCGCTTCTATTCCTTGCTTATCCTATGATCTCCATCACTACTAGTGGTAAGACATAAATTTGTTTTGTTCATTACTTTTGTTCATAACTGCGCTGACTGATCATCTGTTTTGTTAAAAAAAAAAGTGTTGTTAATCGAAATTAACATGTCTCAAAATAAAAAGAAGAAATATGTAGTAGTTCAAAGACAAAAGAGATATACACCATGTTCATCATTACTTGCTCCAAATTGATGATTAACTGTCTCATCTTTGAACTTGACTACGCTTAATAGTGATTAACAAAAGTACAAGCTAAATACAATTAAAGCCTAATCAAACAAATCACCCAAAAAGTGGCTTTTATCATTGAAAATAAAAATGACCAGAAATGAGAAGTGCCCAAATTAATTGCTGCACCAACTGATTGATATATAATTATCTTGAAATTAGTGGATACAAACTGTATTTAGCTTGTAATTTTGTTCAGTCAGTGTGTGGAAACTTAATTTTGTTTTTTGTTTAATAATTAATATAAATTAAAAACTAAGGCAGTTATGATATTTGAGCAGTTTTTATGATAAAACTTGGGCAGTTTTTATTTTTAAAAAGATTATTTCAATAAGATTAGGACCGATAATTTTGACTGGACCGACCGTACAAAAAACCGGACCGACTAAGCCCGAAAAATTGGTTTAATCGGTCCAGTCTTGGTCCTTTTATTTTTAGGGCCGGTTTCATCGGTCCGGTCCTTAAATTCAATAAAAATCGGATCGGATCGGACCGGACCGTGAACACCCCTAACAGTGACCTCTACGCCACAAAATAAAAAATCCACTAAAATTATACAAGATTACAAGCACTAATCACGCATTCAAGATCCTAAGTCTAAGATGAGAATTATACCTACACGAGTTCCCCTCTCAAAGGTAAATCTGATCTGGCTTTAATCTTCCTAGCACCTTCCTTGCCATCCTCCTTGCTTCTTGTTTGCAGTGGCTCAAGTAGTCCAAAATCTCTCAAAATAACCACACTTAACTAGGTATTCGTGTGAGAGTGTTTGTGATAGTGATGTGACTCCAACTAGATGCAAATAATGCAACTCATACCTATCAAATGTTCATAGTGCGTCAAAGGATATAATGACCCAAATGTTCCATCAAACCCTCAAAGAAGGTGCCCTCAGGTGGTTCTCGTCCCTTGAGGAATCCAAAATTCATAGTTGGGTAGACGTGGCCACAAAGTTCATATCATAATACAAGTATAATATGGAATTAGAAGTAACACACAAAGACTTGGAGCAAGTCTAGTAGAATCCAGTGGAGTCAGTAGGTATCTTCAATGAAAGGGGGAGAGAGAAAGCTGCTACCATGACCAACAGACCATTAAAAGAAGGGTAAGTGATCATAGTAAAGAAAAACTTCTTACCCCATATTCGAATGTTGATGGGAGGTCATTACTACCCTCATTTCAGAGCCCTTCGAGAGGTTAGTATGGAGATTGAAGAAGGGGTTACCAACTATATAGCAGATTTCGATCCAAAAAGACTAACTGGGCAATTTACGTCGTGAAAGTATGATAAGTCAGTCAACACTTTAGTGTCAATAATCAATAACATATCCCAACCAGTCACTTTTTGGACACCTGAAAGTCATCCCAATCCTACCAAAAAGGAATATACTGAACTCCACGCTCCCCTATCAAAGGTGTATCAAGCCTTAGTTGCCCAGAATCTCATTAAGCCATTAGAACCCTAACTGTTGCCAAATTCTCTTCCCAAAATATTTAGACATAACGCTTACTGTGAATTCTACTTGATTACAGGGCACACCACTAATTAATGCTTTCACCTCATAAATGTGATCCAGAGTCTCATATATCGGGATATCATCTCTTCACCAGATAATACTAAATCGAAAACCATTTATAACCCTCTCCCAACCTATGGAACTGGGGTGAATGCCATCCTCCAAGAAGGAAACGTCAAATTTGACCCCTCTACAAGAATCGAGCCCATTTAAACACATAAAATTCCTACAGTCTTACCAAAACCCCTCAAGGTTATCCCATCCTTTCTCCTGCATCCTACAAGCTTCACCGATCAAGCTCTGTCACTCCTCACACGAGTCTTCATTGCTATTTGTACTCGCTCAAAAGGGAGAGGCATGGAATTACTCGAACTTCTAGGCCAACTTCAAAAGTTCGGGCTGAAATTGTCCTCAGAAATGATTATTGACTGCAAAAAGTTTAGCGAATTGTTCATAAAAGCATGGAGGTGGGCCCTAGAGTCAGATGAATGGGTTGTGTCCATGGAAGAATTCAATCTAGATTGAAATTATGCAAGTCATGTCAGATGTGTTCCTTAAAAAGAGAGAGATATGTAGTAGCTCTGAGTTGCTTACGATCCTAAAGCTCCAAGGGCGACTGGTCCCTTCGTTCCACCACTTCCCCGTTGAGTGGGAAGATTTATATGATGAAGTTGTGGAAGTTGTTGAATGTATTGACTACTCTTAGAAAGATGGCATCGTCGCCACTAGGTGGGGTGATGATTTTAATAACTCAAACAATGAATCGGAGGGTAAGGATCTCCATTTTTGTGGATTCCTTAAATCATGATATGACCCTATTTACAAGAAGATGAAATCGAGGTTAAAAATCTTCTTCGAGGATGACATCACCCGGGAGGAAGGGAAAAAACATGAGGTGGAGCCTCCAATAGACAAAGCAATAAAGAGCACTGAAAGTTCTGAGGACAGTGACCCTGGTGAATTCTTTGACCAGCATACACTGGGGTTAGATCTCTGCATGATCTGCCAGGAATTTGCGCTATCTAACCCATCTGAGAAGATCATAGCTATTGAGGTACCCCTCCTCAATTTGCATGCCATTCCCGTTAGACCCACCCAAGTTAACCTAGACCATGCCATCTATTTTATCCAAGAGATGCTCGAGTCTACTTATTTTTCTTCTATTTCTGATATAATTGTAAACAAGGCCTCCTTTGATGAGGCCTTCACTGCTGCATTTATTGCAAACTCTTTTAATAAAATAAATTAGGACTTTGAGTATCATTTTATGCCTTACATTAATTGTCTTGATTCTAATCAAACATTTGATGAAAATGACTTAGTAAATGAACAATTCTTAATTGATCTTAAATAAGGAGAAAAATAAATAACATAATCGCGTTCACACTAATGATGATGATACTATTGTTATTAATATCGATTCTAGTAGCCATCTGCGTGAGATTAGGATAGGTAAACGACATGCTCGGTATTGACCTAAAAAGAGCTCAACATTAGATCCCTACCTTCCCAGAGAGGAAACCTGTCAAACAAAATGGTCCCTAAAAGTCAAAGAAAGAAATCGTGAAACAATTAAATGTAGGCTTCATTCGTGTGGTCGAATCCCCTACATGGCGTGCAAACATCGTACCCGTGCCGAAATTAGGAGGGAAAGTATGGATTTGCATCGACTATCGAGATCTGAACAAAGAATCTCCAAAGGATGATCATCCTCTGTCTAATATCGACATGATCATAGATAACACTGCGAGTCACGCCCTCAAATCATCCGTAGACGATTTTATTGGGTACAATCAGATTAAGATGCATCCTGACCACCAAGAGAAGACCGCCTTCACCACCCTATGGGGAACCTTTTGCTATAGAGTCATATCGTTCAGTCTCAAGAATATCGGGGCTACCTACCAAAGGGCCAATACAACCATCCTACATGAGCTTATCCATAATAAAGTCGAGGTTTATGCCAATGACATGATCATCAAGTCCAAGACTCGATAAGGTCATATTCCTGCCCTGAGGAAATTCTTCGAGTGGCGGTTACAGTACTAAATGAGACTCAACCCACAGAAATGTGTCGTCGGCATCACCTCCTTGTTAGTAAAAAGGGGATTGAGGTAGACCCCATTAAACTGAAAGCCATACTCGAGATGCCACTGCCCCGAATAGAGAAATAAGTGTGTGAATTCCTGGGTAAGCTCCAATACATTAATCGGCTCATCAGTTAACCGACCTCTATCTACGAGCCCATTTTCAAACTTCTCCAGAAGGATTCAACCAAAGTTTAGAATGATGCATGCCAAGAAACTTTCGATCAAATTAAACAATACCTTACCCGACCTTTGGTACTCATGCCTTCGCAATAAGGTCTTACCCTCCTCGTATACTTGATTGTCACCATCATTACATTAGGGGCTTTGCTGGCCCAAAATATTAAAGAATCTCGTAAGGAGAGAGTGATCTAATATGTTAGTCAAAAGCTAGCCGAATACGAGGTCTACTACACTGCACTAGAGAACGTATGTGTCACCCTGGTCTGGATCACACAAAAACTCTAGTATTATATGATTGTATTCCCCATAAAACTAGTATCCCTAATAAATCCCATGAAATACCTTCTAGAAAAGACCATTGTGTCTAGCTGCATGGCCTGCTGGCTGATGTTGCTGGTCAAGTTTGACATCATTTATAAAATGGAGGGCCATCTCTGATTACCTTGTCGACAATCCCATAAAGGGAACTAAAATTTGGATCTTCAAATTCCTAGACGAAGACATCCTCTGCACCTCTCATGAGGACCTCAGGTGGTGGATGTTCTTAGATAGAGCTACTACCAAAAAAGGCTATGGTATTGGGATACTCCTTAACGCCCCCGATGATTCTCATGCCTCGATTGCCATTAAGCTAGATTTACCTTGCACCAATGACGTGACAGAATCCGAGGCATGCACTGTAGGGCTTAAAATTGCCCTAGAAAAAGAAATCAAACACATGGAAGTCTATGGAAACTCAACCCTCATCATGGGTAATATCCTCAAAAAATGGAAAGTCAAAGATAATAAGATCCTACCCTTCCACACTCATCTAGAAGATATTTCCTCCTAATTTAAAGATATCACCATTTATTACCTTCCTCGCTCAAAGAGTAGACTAATTGGTCCACTAGCAACCTTGGCCTCACTCGTCGACATGCCTAAAAGAATAATAATGGGCCCCTTTTCTGGTTCAGAAATAAGCTACACCCACTCATTGCTACCACATTGAGATCATTACAGAAGAAGAGTCGGATAAGGAAGGACTATGGTACTATGATATTTAATGCCTCATCAAATATGGTAGGTATCCTCGAGATGAGAATAAGAAAGATCGTGCGACTCTTCGCAAGTTGGCTTCCCCATACATCATCTGCGACAAAATGATATTTGGGATAAACTTTTATGGAACTCACTTACATTACGTAGCAGGGACTGGGATCGAAGATATAATGATTAAAATCAATAGTAGGGAATGTGGCCCCCATATAAACGGTAATATGCTTTCTAAGAAAATCATCCGTCAAGGGTATTACTGGATCATCATAGTTTAAGACTACAATGCTTATGTTCGAAGATGCCTCAAATGCTAGCAGTTTTCCAACCTTCAACACTTGCCTCCTCGGGAGTTGTACAACATGATCTCTCCATGACCCTTCTCCACTTGGGGCGTAGATATCTTAGGAAGGTTATTCCTAAAGCTTTAAATGGGCATGAATTCACCCTCGTCGCCATTGACTACTTCTTAAAATGGGTCAAAGCCAAGTCATATACGGTAATAAATACAAAGAAAGTAGCAAAATTCATCAAAAGAATATCTTTTGTTGCTACAGAGTTCCCCACGAGTTAGTGTCAGACAATGGGCTCATTTCAAAATAATTTCCTTTATGAAAATTTTTTGCAACCAAGCCACCGAGGCATTTATCTATTCAAATTTCCAAAAACATATTCAAAAATTTTAAAAAACACATTTTTCCTACTTTTTTCTCAAAATAAAACCTCAGTAGAAAATTAAAGTTCATGTAGAGTAAGCCACTAAATCAAGATAATTAAACAAAATATTCATCTCTTTTGCCTTTTTGAGTCTCTTTTTAGATACAAAGAAAAGCCACGAAATAAAGCATACATCATGATCAATGCCAAGTTCCTCAAGTCACAATGATGGATATGAAAGAAAATCCCAAAAGGAAATAACCAGAAATGGATGTTACCTCACCCTCTCTCACCCGCCTAATAGCCCTATCCCCCATGTACCAGACATATCACAAATCATGCGTCAAAAACCTCCGCATCTGGGCATGCATGACGTAATCCCTATAGCACTCAAGGACAAACGCCAAGGGTAGAATGTCACCTGTTTCCCCAAGCAAGAATTAGTAATCTACCAAGTGCAAACATGGTATTAAAACCACAAAAAGACGAAACTGACAGTGACCTTTCCCATTCCCCAGGAGCCCAAGAGTCTGGCCCCTATGTCGATAGGTACCTCCCTAGCCATGCCTATCAGTAGCTCCCTCAAAATTTTATTGCAAAAGTGCCAGAAAAATTCAAAAATGGCCCAAAAAACTGATAAAAATTCCCAAAAAATCTCCACGAGATCAAGAACATCACTACTCCGAGAAAAAATTATTAAGGATAAACAAACTATTTACAAGGTTCTCATAAACCCCCAGCAAGATTATGCGCAAATGCATCAACACTCATAAAACTTTCATCACCAACATACTCCCCAGTGGAACCAAAGTCCAAGGTGCACATGCACTCGCGATAACTAACATCCTCCCCAGCGGAGCTATAATTAGAAAACATTTCCCATAAATAATTATCTAGGTTTGCAAAATCGACCTCGACCCTTTGAATTGGTCATCTCAACTCTTTAGGTCCATAGAATTGAGCTAGGTTTGCAGAATCGACCTCAACCCTCTAAATAGGTCATTTAAACTATTTAGGTATGCAGAATTGACCTAAGTCCACAAAATCAACCTCAACCTTTTAAATCGATTATTTCAACTCTTTAGGTCCGTAAAATTGACCTAGGTTCGCAGAATTGACCTCGACCCTCTAAATTAGTTGTTTTAACTTTTTAGGTCTGCAAAACTAACCTCGACCCCCTAAATTGGTCATCTCCACTCCTTAGGTCCGCCTAATTGACCTAGGTTCGCAGAACTAACCTCGACCCCCTGAATCGGTCACATTAATTTTTTAGGTCCGTAGAATCGACCTTGACCCCCTGATCGGTCATCTCAACTCTTTAGTTTCGCATAATCGACCTCGACCCCCTCAATCACTCATCTCCACTCCTTAGGTCCAAAACATTTACCTCGACCCGCTGAATTGGTCATCCCAACTCTCTAGGTACGTAGAATCAACATCGATCCTCTGAATCTGTCGTCTCAACTTTTTAGATCCACAAAACTGACCTCGACGCTCTGAATCGATCATTTTAACTTTTAAGTCTGTAAAATTGACCTCGACTCCCTAAATTAGTCATCTCAAATCTCTAAGTCTGCAAAATCGACCTCGACCCCGTGAATCGGTCATCTTCATCCGTTCGGTCAACATCAACCCTTTAAACTAACCATCTTCTACCTCTCAAAGGGGTCCCCAATTCTGGAACATCGATGAGGTATCTATTTTTCAATGACCTTCATTTATTCTAAGCTCACCCGTCTAGGGGCTCTGTAGACACCCCATCATATTACCCCCCCCAAAGACCTCCTTAGGTCCCTAACACCCCTTCACTCTAAAACCCAAGATTCTAATCTAAACCATGATAAAGATGCCACTGGGTGCTCTTGGGCCCCATTTGACCTCGTTCAACTCTCCAACCTGAGTGAATCTCAATGAATCTCATAGGTCTCTCAATCCCCTATCTAATGGTCTATACCATGTGCGAATCGACTGAGGCCTCACGGTTCACACGAACGTGCCTTTTTACTCCGAGACTTGATCTAGAGGCTACCAGAATTTTTGGGCCCTATTTGACCTCGTTCAACTCTTCAACCGGATCAAAGATCAATGAAACCCCATACGTCTCTGAATCCCCTCTCTAACGGTCCATACTATGCACGAATCTGCTTAACGATTTGCACGTACTTGCCTTTTTACCTCAAGAACCCCTGTCAAGAGACTATTGGGTGCTTTCGGTCCCCATTTGACCTCGATCAACTCTTTAACAAGGTAATGGATCAATGAATCTTGCAGGTCTCTGAATATCCTTTTTAACGGTCCCAGCCTTGCCTGATTTGAACTTACAGTTCCATTTTTTCAAAAAAGTCAACTCCGGACTGCCTATAGGCACCGCAGACACCCCCGCCTATCAACAGGATGTACTTTCCTTAGCCAGTAAGAAACGTGTCATGCCGATCGGCAGGCCAGTAGCCATGACAATCGCCACCCCCTGAAACACTATTTTTTACTATTTAAGGAGACCATGACCTCACTCTTAGGCGTCCCTTTTTGAAATCAGAACATTCCCCTTGAAATCAGTGTGCGGAAATTCTATTTTTGCATACATTCTCTCCATTCCCTTACATCACTCTCCTCCATTATCCAACCTACTTTCTACCTTTACATCACCTCTATCCATCCATACTAAAATCATCTTGATACCATTGTAAAATCAAAATTAAAGTTCTTTAGAAGGTCTACCCTTATCTATTTACAACTCACTCAATTAGTAGTAGTTGTTTACTTTCATTTTTATATTTGATATATTTTTTATTTCATTCACTCAAATCACAACTAATCTCACTTGTTATTATTTAATACACATAAATCTTATTTTCATAAAATCTAAAAAGACAAAAAGGGGGTTTTCTTATAAACCCTAAATTCGAATTTTCTTATTTTCACACTTTCTTCACTGTGCATGATTTCTAAAAACAAACTAATGGAAGTTGTAAGTTAGGATTTATGGGTTAAACCTTACCCTTTTGTGTTATTGAACTACATGGACTTTTATTCCTTTTGGCTACATAGGCGTTTTGTGCATCCAATCCTAGGATTCGAGTCCTATTATCTCATTTTATGCTTTCTCGTATTTATTAGCATTTGTGATTCCACGAACTCCTACATATTCTTGTTTCGCTCAACATACACATTCACTTCTTCATAGTGACTTGTGATTCAACGGACACTCACATTATATTTATTTTATTACACACTCCTTATACTGATTCCACCCCATCTTTCCCATGATGTGGGTCGGATGATTTCTTTCTCTTGTTACACTTTGGAGTAAAGGAGAATATTATCATAGTCCATGAGAGATCGAAAGTGAAGGATGGGTGCCTAACACCTTCCCATTCTGTAACTTAGTCCCCTAACCCTTTATTCATTTGATTTCGTATGCATCAACATGTCTTTGATGTCGTTCTTTTGGGATGACTACATTTCTTTTGCCTATTTTGAGAAAAATTATTCGACGACTCCATTTCTTCGTGTGTATCCCCTTTAGACTAATACCCATTTATATCCGAGGTAGCCCATGATGATTCAACACGAGTGGTGGAAAGAGGACATCCATATCCTTGAATCCCCGCACTCACGGAAGAGAGGGATTTCTTTGATTTCCCCTCCTATCCCAATTTTGGGGCCAGCCTGCGCTAGAGAAATCCTACGCATGGCCATAAAATCAATTTGAGTTGATACAAAATATGAAGTTTCATTCAAATAATCCTCAATGATTGAAAGTGACCCATTGTCATTTGAAGATGAACTAGGATAATTATAGGAAGGCCTACTTTCATATTCCACAAGTTTTTCTTCAGATGAACATGATATATCCATTACTTCGATCTTTATAAAGTACGTGAGAAATAACAAAGGTACCTTTTATAATATGAGTAGTGGCTAGGATAGTAGTTTACAAAGAGATGTCTTTGAAGGGCTAATACCTTTGCTCGAGAACTATCATGTAGGTCTCCCAAACACCTAAGGTGTCTGTGTCTGAACCTTGACCCACCAGAGCTAGGGTCTTGCAACTTTCATTACTCGGGTTTTCTTCCGAATTTCCCATATTTTAATGGAGACATGGTCAAAGAATAGCCACGAATCTGAGCAGGGATAAAATCCATCCATATCTGTATGCTTTCTCTTCGTAGCAACTTTGGCATAAATTTGACTTTGGCTTGGGACTTTTCTTATTTAGCATCCACACCAGGATGCTTGTAAGAAATGGTTTTCTCGTGTAAAGAATTAACCTGAATAGGAATAATTGATTCCAATGGAGCCCTCGCAAAATTACTAGGATGTCGAGTCTCTTTGCGAGTCCGATTTCATAAAAAATTATCAAAAAGGGTAATAACTTCAAGGTATTTATCAGGGGGTTAACTTTTGATGCAATATTAAGTACTCTACACTTAACATTGCAACAAAGCAAACCAAGTTGTGCTTATGGTAGGAAGATAATAACAAGAGGCAATTTGAAAGTTCTTGAACCCAACAAACCTCTTTACAACACCATTATCAGTAAATTTGAAATAAGAACTCTTGAGCATTTGATCTACCGAGTGAATGGGAGAAAAATCCGAGGAATATGCACCTTGATCATATTCCAGCTATTTTATTGTTTCGTGAGGAATTTAGATTTCCATGCCTTGTCCTAACTCAGTTAAAGTTAAAAGGACAGAGCGAAATATTATGGCCACTGTAGAAACAAAAGGAGTGCTCGAAAAATATTCAACTTTTGTCGTAGGAGTGAACAATTGGGGAACAAAAGGAAAAAAAGTCTAAAAAAAATACAACCCAGCCTCTTCTCATACGAGCGAAAACAAAATTCTTTAATGTTATCCAAAATGGAGTTAGAGTTAACATGTGCCTTTGTCGTCTTCATGTGCCACCTTACAATACGAGCAATTGTTCTAGGAAATGAACGTGATTTTGGAGCAAAGCTTGGGAACTGCTCGAAAGGAAACCCCATCAGAATAAAAGAGTTTCCAAAGTTTTAGACGTCATAACATCCATGAGATCTCTCCATATATCAACGTGTTCTTGATGCAGACAAGTGTATAGTATTCCCAAAGTCATTGCTGCGAGAGGCATATTTTGACCATGAGAAAGACGAACAATCATATGAAATAATAACTTGTGAGGAGAGTTATTTGGCACTGTGTCCATCCCCGATCCTCACCGTGCGGGTGGGCGGGCGGAGGAAGGATCCTCGGGTCCCGCGCATCCCTCTCGGTAGCGCTTTGGCCGGCGTCGTTTGAGATGTGGTGTAAAAATGTAGAGAGATTCAGATTTGCCAGTCTATTTTACTCAAAACAGATAAAAGAAAAAGGGGAAGCCACCCCGAAGGATGGCATCCAAAGACATACTGGTGCGTGCGAAACCAAGATGATTCGAGAAGGGTTCGGAGGATTGGTTACGAAATGGGAAGGTGTTAGGCACCCATTCTACCATTTCGGTCTCTCATGAATATTTGTTATTTTCCTTTTGTTTCCCCCCGTGATATGTGTGCATGTGTATATATATAATGGAGATAGGAATCCTCGACTTGTATTATGGAAAAGATAAAGTGAGTCATCCGTAGGAAGATATAAGAATAATATTAGAAAAAATAAGATTTATGCGATTACCCCTACGTTGATCGTTATAATGGAACGATAACGCGTATGGTGTAATGAGTTATTAAGGGCAAGTATATAGAATATAAGGAAAATGGATTTAGAGAAAATAGAAAATGAAAGAAAAAGTGAGAAAAAGGACTCGAGTCTTGGGTCCTACCCCAAGACGCCTACGTAGCCTATAAAGGCATCAAAGTCCACGTAGTTCGCATACAAAATGAGGGGTGGGGTTTATCCCATAAACCCAAATGTGGAATCACTTATTTGTGAGTGTGTGTGCGTGTGTGTAGAAAGAGTGTTTTAGTTGTGAGAAAAGTGTGGGAAAAGTGTGAGAATCCCTACTTGGAATTTATGAGCAAACCCTCTTTTTCTTGTCTTTTGGGTTTTATGAAAATAAAAGATGTACAATAATACTAAATAAAAAGTATATTAGGATGTGTGAGATGAGATAATAAAAGTGCTAAATAAGAAAACAAGTTGTGGGGAATTTAAGGGAATTTAAGAAAGAGTTTGAGAAAGTTGGACCTTCTTGAAGATCTTGAGCTTGATATTGAATGTTGAAGAGTAGCCCTCGCACTTGGATGATGATGGAGAGTGGATAATTCACCAAGTTTGATGAAAAGGATGATGAAAAGTGGAAGTAAAAAAGGGATTTGGAAGTTGAAATCACGCTGCCTTCGAGAGAGATTTCTAGGATTCATTCAGAGAGATTTTTATCAGATCTGGGCTCCCCTTGAAAATGAGGTGAAGGACTCCTTTTATAGGCTCAGGTCACTGTCGATCGGTATAGACCTGTTCCTGCCTATTGGCAGGTGCCGATAGGCTGCGTCTGGAACCTGCCATTTGGCAGTGCGCTTCAGGCTTTTTTGAAAAATCGGCCGCCGAGGGCAAACCGTTGGTCAGAATCGTGCACCGGGTATACCATTGGAAAGGTAATTCAGAGACCTTCGAAAGTCATTGGGTACACTCCCGGGTTTGGGAGTTGACTTTGGGTCAAATATGGCTCAGAAGCGTTTGTCGGTCCATTGGACGGGGGATCTTTCGGACGCAAACGGATCGTTAGTCCGCATGGTAAGTCTGAATCGTGCACAGGGAGGACCGTTGGAAATTTTAGGAGATGTACTTCAACATTCCAAAAGGGTTGACCCGATTTGGAGAGTTTACTTTGGTCAAAGGGGCCCGGGAAGCATTCGGTGACCTCCCGGAGTCAAACGGATTGTTCGTCCGCATGGAAGGTCAGAATCATGCACGGGATGGACCGTTGGAAAGGGTATTTAGTTCCCTTTGAAGATTCATTAAGTCTCGTTCAACCTGAAGAGTTGACATAGGTCAAACAGAGTTCGGGAGCACCCGGTGGCTTCTAGGTCAAGTTTCGGACGCAAACGGATCGTTCGTTCGCATGGTAAGTCAGAATCGTGCACGGGGTGGACCGTTGGAAAGGGTATACAGTGCCCTTTGATGATTCATTCAGCCTCGGTCAATCTGAAGAGTTTGACTTTTGGGTCAAACTGAGTCGGGGAGTGCCCGACGGCCTCCAGGTCAGTACTCGGGACATGACCTGGGTTCACAATGATGAAGGGAGGTACTAGGGACATAAGGAAAGTTAGGGGGTAACAGAATGGGGTGTCTACAGATCCCCTCGACGGTTGAGTTTGGAATAAATGATAACCGTCGAATAGACACCACATGATGCTTTTGAGGGAGTATGACTGATTCAGAGGGTCGAGGCTGATTCTGAGGACCTAAGGAGTGTGCTGGGGATGAATGGTGACCAGAGGTTTAGATCAATTCTGAGGACCTGAAGTGGTGTTGGGGAGGGTGACCAATTCTGTGGGTCAAAGTCAAATCTACGGGCTTAGGGTAAAGGTCTAATAACCGAGGTCAATCCTGACCTAAAGAGTGGCGACGATCGAGGATTGAGGTCAATTCTGACCTAACTCAGGTGACAATCCAAGACCGGGGCCAATTCTGACCCGAGAGTGGTGACGACCGAGGACCGAGGTCAATTCTGACCTAACTCAGGTGACGATCCAAGACCAGGGCCAATTCTGACCCAAGAATGGTGACGACCGAGGATCGAGGTCAATTCTGACCTAACTCAGGTGACGATCCAAGATCGGGAACAATTCTAACCCAAGAGTGGTGACGACCGAGGACCGAGGTCAATTCTGACCTAACTCTGGTGACGATCCAAGACCGGGGCCAATTCTAACCCAAGAGTGGTGACGACCGAGGACCGAGGTCAATTCTGACCTAACTCAGGTAACGATCCAAGACAGAGGCCAATTCTGACCCAAGAGTGGTGACGACCGAGGACCGAGGTCAATTCTGACCTAACTCAAGTGACGATCCAAGACCAGGGCCAATTCTGACCCAAGAGTGGTGACGATCGAGGATCGAGGTCAATTCTGACCTAACTCAGGTGATGATCCAAGACCGGGGCCAATTCTGAACCAAGAGTGGTGATGATCGAGGACCGAGGTCAATGCTGACCTAACTCAGGTGACGATCCAAGTTTGGAGCCAATTCTGACCCAAGAGTGGTGACGACTGAGGACCGAGGTCAATTCTGACCTAACTCAAGTGACGATCTAAGACCGGGGCCAATTCTGACCCAAAAGTGGTGATGTTTGAAGACCGAGGTCAATTCTGACCTAACTCAATTGACGATCCAAGACCGGGGCCAATTCTGACCCAAAGAGTGGTGACGACCGAGGACCGAGGTCAATTCTGACCTAACTCAGGTGACGATCCAAGACTGGGGCCAATTCTGACCCAAGAGTGGTAACGACCGAGGACCGAGGTCAATTCTGACCTAACTCAGGTGATGATCCAAGACCGGGGACAATTATGACCCAAGAGTGGTGACGATCGAGGACCGAGGTCAATTCTGACCTAACTCAGGTGATGATCCAAGATCGGGGCCAATTCTGACCCAAGAGTGGTGATGACCGAGGACCGAGGTCAATTCTAACCTAACTCAGGTGACGATCCAAGACCGGGGACAATTATGACCCAAGAGTGGTGACGACCGAGGACCAAGGTCAATTCTGACCTAACTCAGGCGACGATCCAAGATCAGGGCCAATTCTGACCCAAAAGTGGCGACGACCGAGGACTGAGGTCAATTTTGACCTAACTCAGGTGACGATCCAAGACCGAGGCCAATTCTGACCCAAGAGTGTATAAAGATTGGATTTTGATTCTGCTGGAGAAAGAGATTTATGATATTGATCTGAGCTAGGGAGCTGATAGCTGGGGAAGCTTTTAGGAGACCTCGTAGGGGGAACAACCTATTTTGGGTGCTGTAAGAGAATTTCGCTGGGGAAGTGATTAGTTGATCCTTAGGGATCCTCTGGAGCTTTACCGGGAGGAGTTTTCACTTGCTTTTCGAAGATTCCGCTGGGGAAGAGGGGTTTCGCTTGAGGGAATGCGAAATTTTCTTGGTGAAAAGGCTTTTAATCCTTCTTGGGATTTTTAGGAATTTTTTAGGGATTTTTCGAGGCTTTCTGGTATTTTTTGGGAATTTCTGTACGAAATTTAAGGGGGGTGCCGGTCGGCATAGTATGAGGGGTGCCATTCGGCAGTGGTACAGACTTTTGGGCTACCTCGAGAAGGCAAGGGGTCAGTGCCGATCGGTATGGTAGGGGGAGATGCCGATCGGCATAGCGCTTGGCATCCTATAAAAAGGGGGCGAATCCCTTCATTTTTTCACAGCTTCTTTGCTTTCTCTCTCTCTGCGATTCTTCTGCAAATCATTCTAATATTCCTATCTTCAATAAATGGCCGCTTTTGTGAGCACTGCAGTCCACCGAGAGTGGTTGACCGTTGATGATTGGGCGAATGTGGAGTGGAGGTCTAGGGCACCTCTTTCTTTGGGGAGTGAGAACTCCTTTGATGCGTTTGAGCCTGTTGCGGATGAGCGGACCTTGCTGTGGGAGCCATCGTTTCATCGCTCTTCGAGAGTGATCCCCGACGGTTATGTAAGTAACTCAACCTTTGGCATTCTTCTCTTCTTGGTGATTTTTCTTTCTTTCTTGACCTTTGATGAGACTTTTCCTTTTTGCCAGTCTGATATTTCTTTGAAGAACATGCATGTCCGTGGGACAACAGGGCTCAAGGATGTCTGGGACCATCTCCAACCTGTGGTGTGTTGGATGGTATCATCAGCGGGTTTTGGGCGGTTGGCATCTACGCTGGATGAGACGCCTCATTCGACAACGGTCCTAAGCGCTTTGGGAGAGAGGTGGCGGGACACTACCCACACCTTCGATTTCGGCTTCGGGGAGATGACTGTGACTCCCATAGACGTGCAGCAGCTGCTGGGGCTGGATTGTGATGGAGTGCAGATAGAGGTGGATATCTCTCTGAGGGTGAGGCCGGAGGCAGTGAGGGCGGTGCTCGGCGATGTAGGGAGGATAGTCTCCGGGGATTCTAACCGGCTGTCCCTGCTGAAGGATGTTCTGCTGAGCAGGGTGATTGATGTGGAGGACGGGATGCAAGTGAGGCAGATGGCCCGGTTATTCATTTTGCTGGTATTGGGAGGTTTCATGGTGGCGTCGAGCGGCGACATCGTTCATTTGTGGTTTCTTCCGTACTTGAGGATGTTTTCGAACATCCCTTTCTATGATTGGGGTAGTCTGACCTTGTCGACCCTTTATTTTTCTCTGGATGCATTCAGCCGGTGCTGCCGGCAGACCTTTATTGGGGCCACGTACCTTCTTGAGGTATTCTTCAGTTTGTGCATTTCTTTTCATGCATTCGCATTTTCCTTTCATGCATTCGCATTTTCCTTTCATGCATCTCTCTTTGTTTGCGAATTCAGACGTGGTTCTATGAGGTGATTGGGTGCAATACCCCGCTGATTGCTTTGAAGGACGACACTATTAGGGACTTCTGTCGCTTGTATCGATGGCGTAAAGCCAATCGGCAGTTGAAGGGATCTCTCTCCCTGGAGGCGGTGCATCAAGTCTTGAATGACCTGACCAGTGGTAGGGTAAGACTCTTTCCATTTCAGTCTTAGTATCTGCTCCTTCTGATCTTGTATTGATTTATGCTTGCTCGAAGATTTTCAGGTGATCTTTTACCTGTGGGGGACAACCATTCAGGATGCGAGGGCGACCGGGGTGAACGCGCGGATGAGGCATTTGCTGGCGCATGAGTTCGGCCATTCCTGGTATCTCGGGGAGAGAGTGGTTCGTCAGATTGCTGAGGAGGAGGTGGTGGTGCCACCCGCACAACCACCTACGTCTATGAGGCGGGAGCGACTGTTGCCGGAGGATGAGAGGATCACGGTGATGATTGGCGAGTCCTACCTGCTATACACCGATACGGCTGCGCCATATTACTATATGGATTTTGTGACGAGCTTGTTGATGGCGCTCAACATATACGATGCACTGCCCTTCCCTCCGACGGGTTCGAGTCGGGCGGTGGGATCTTCCCATAACGGTGGTGGTTTGTCGGCATCTGCGGCGGCGGTGACCTCGGAGGTCCCTTTGGTACGGCTGGATACCCCTTCATACAACATTCAGCGGGCTGATGGAGGGATGGTGCCTATGCTGCACCGTCCTCATGCGATGGATCCAGAGGAGTTGGGTTTGACAGAGTAGGTCCTTCGACCTGCGGTATACCTTTCTGTTCTTCTCTTACTTTCTTTTCTGTTTTGGTCATTTCTGCTTTGATACTGATTTCACCTTTCCTTGCAGTAAGTCCGGGTATCGACCACTTGGCTCAGGGACTGGATATCTTCGACGACTGCCCATATTCGGGATGCGATTCCTGTTCCTTCTTGCTTGGTGTCGTCTGCTTCGTCCGGGGAGGACTCAGGCTCGGGTAGCGGTGGCACATCGTCTCGCCGTAGGGGGAAGAGAGCACGCCGTAGGGGTGGAAGCTCTTGAGAGAGAGAGACAGAGAGAGAATGTGGGTTCGGGTTGAGTCCCGTTGTTTTATTTTTCTTGTATTTCCTGCAAAAATGATGTAACACAGAAAACAAATATATGTAATGCAATGGAGTTTTTTGATTATCTTTTATTAATGATGAATGAATGCATGCACATGCGCTTTATACTTTGCTGCTGAGACCGTAAAAAGGAATATTTTTGGAATTTTTTGAGGGAAATTTTATAAGGAGAAAAAGGGATTTTGAAATTCTGTTGAGAATATCAATTTATTTTTGTTTGGGTTTTCTGATTTGACAAAAGAGGAAAAATGGAAATTTCTAAAAATGGTGGGGGGGGGGGGGGGGGTGTCGATCGGCAAGCACCCTGTCCAGCCTATCGGCAGTTCAATCCAGTCCAATCACTTCAAAGCTTTGATTGGTACCCTCTTCAGCCTTTGGTACCTTGTGGGGTAGTATTCCCTCCGATTTCTGCAGGGATTATGTCCCTTGTGATGGTTTTCAAGTATAAAAAGGGGTAAGGGTGGAGTGTTTTCATCACACCTTTGCATTCTTACCTACTTGCCCACCATCTCTTAGCCTTGCAAGATGTCTCTCCCTGGTAGCATTGAGTTTGCCAACTACCTCGAAGCCTTGGAAGCTATGTGCTCTTATAATGTCGACTATGATGCTTTCAACATGCGCCGGGTCTCCTTGTGGCGCAATCGGCCTCTTGAGTGGAACGTGCTGGTGACGGCAGTACAATTCTAGTACCACGAAGACCATGTATTCCGCTTTGGGTTGGAAGAAGTTTGTCCTACCTATGAGGAGTTTTCTGCCATACTGGGTGTAAATCCTAGTGTTGCTGCGGCTTTGCCTGAATTTTCCCATTCTCATAGGGATTTGTTGGACGGGCTTCTTCACATCTCGCCTTCGGTGGCTAGATCATTAGTTACTAGAGGAATGATCTCCCTCCCCGAGGTGCTACAGTCCCTGCATTTGCGGGAAGTAGGTGATGCTGGCTATGCTGGAGCCGTTGTTCTGGGTCTGGTTTAAAAATTATTGCTGGTGATTGGGTAATTGCAGGTGGACCCATAACTTGCAGCCATTACTTCTTAGATATCATACCGTCGCAATCCTGCGGCGATGATACTGGCGGAGACCTTGAATGGCCTGGATGCCTGGAGAGAAGTTCGTTCTGACTTTTTGAGGGGTAGCCCTGTGATGTTGTTTATGTGGTTGTCTGAAAGATTCCGATTGTCGACTCCTCCAGAATATCCCTTGTCAACCGTACCCAACTTCTTTTCGTGCTACTTCATCCTCGTTGGCCAGTATGTTGAGAACTGGGAGAATTGTCTTGTGGAGTATGGGGCTTGTGGGTTGTATTGGTCAGTGCCTTGGTGGTGTGACACCCCGCCTAATTAAATACCGGGCGATCACTCCTTTATTAAATTAAATCAAGGTATACAGTTGGTTCATTCTCAGCATCACTGTCGATAAAATGAATTTTCCAATTTAACACCCTAAATAATTAAGCTAAGTGTCAAAACCATTTTCATACATACTTTCCAAATTTTAATTTAAAGAAAAAGACTTATTTATTTAAAAACAACATTACTACAATTAAGAATCACGCCACGATAAATCAAATGATATAATACATTCGTCAACCGAATGTCAACATAAGAAAACTAGAATCACAAATCCATACTGAATAAATCCCATAGAACAATACTGGAAGTAAATGAAATATAAATGTCCCAATAACAATGAAATAAATGGAAAGGGCGACACGTGCCCCAAAATGAGAATGCTAGAAGTGGAGTCAATAAAAGAAGCCGTCTACGCAAGTGACCTGCAACTCCCACCTAAGCTGCAGCACGTTCCTCTCAAGGAATCCTAAGCAAGACGCCCCTGTGGCTGGGCACCTAAAAAATATACATATATATACAAGAGAGAGAGAGAAAAAGAAACGGGTCAGAGCCCGAAAGTGTGTTTGATTTTAAAATACGTTTAGCAAGTATTTAAATTGATACAGGCCAATGCAACAACATATTAGTGCGTCACTCTCTGGAGAAAATACTCACCTCTCTTCTAATGTGCACACCTATCGCATTAACTTTCCCAACGGTTTGTTTTAACATCTAACGCACTAGTCTTTCTAAAAGATTTAACTTATCTTAGATTACCCGCAAGATTTACAATTCACGATTCCATTTTAAAAAGGATGTTCCAATTAGTAACCAAAGTTCTCTATTTTTAACTTTATAAAAACAATAAAGTTTTCCAGTGACATATTATACTTTCTCAAAACAAGTATTTAATAATTTGAGTCAACAACCATGTCCTACTTATCAAATCTCAGTAGACAGTTTCAAATATCATAATCTCATATATACATTAACTACTCGTATAATATATATATATATATATATATATATATATATATATATATATATATATATATATATATATATATATATAACAGCACCCCGAATAAAACTATGGTGCGTGCATACTTCCACTATCCAAACCCCATACCACTCAAATCAAGGGGAATACAAATTCGGAATCACTCTCGAATTGTATTAACACATACACAAACAATATCGAGGCGAAGTATAGATTCCAAGTCTCTAAGAGGATGGCACATACTCGCGTCTCTTAGGACCGTCTGAACTATCAATTCGATAGCCTGTACCAAGGATATCTATCTTCTAGGGTACAAGTCAATATCCCCCATAAAGGTCCCATCGAGATAAGACTGTCCCAGCGCGGTAACCTCAAGGATAGTAAGTAGCGCGGTATGTTTTTCACATGCATATAATATATGTACACACAATCATATAAATATACCACTTTATCATATTAATATATGTTCTTCTCATCACCCGTAATTATACCATTTTTCCTTAATTTCACAATTATAGGATTACGCATAAGGTTTCATTCCTAACCTTAACTCGAAGGGTTCTCTCACTTATTACCTAACACTCGTGGGCTATATCCTCACAAATCTGAAATTCAGTAAGTGACTTTATTAGATTCTAACGTAACTCTCTTACGCACCTCACCCTTTAAATTCATAAATCTACCAACCTAAATTAAATATCCCATAAATACCATACTCGTTGAAGATTAAAGGTTCCAACATTTATTCATATACCCTACTGGTCCTCAATGTCTCCCAAATCAATTTATCAAGAATGCACAAGAATTATATCATGACAATATGAAATTAACTCATTTAAAGAGGGAATTAGGAGTCTGCCAGGAGGGGTCGATCGATCGAAGCTTGGTGCTCGATCGATCTAACCTTCGATCGATCGAAGCTCTAGGCTCGATCGATCGATCAAGTAGGTCTGGGCAAAATTCTGCAGAATGCAGTTACGGGTTTCATCACCAAAATTACACCAAATCCATATTTTCAAGTTCCAATCGTCCCAGAATTCTACTACCAACATTATAACAGTATACTAGATGATTCTAACGTAAGGCATGTATATATTCATCATTTAAACATGGATTTTCAACCTAAAATCATGTCCAATTATCAAGAACCCTAGAATTTTCTTAAACAGATTTCTAATGAATCTTTCTCCAATATTTATTTCTTATGATCACCAAATTTCGTGGTTTATTACCTCTACATGGCAAGGGTTTCCAGAATCAACATATACATCAATACTACATGGATTTTCCTATCAAAGATTGGGTTTTCTTCCATAATTTTTATCACAATTCAATCCTAAACTAATATGAAGATTGCATTAACGAAAATACGCAAGTTAAACACTTGCCTGGGATTTTGGTATGCAGATTCACGACTGATTTTGGTATGGCTGCGTTCCTCGTCTCGTGATCTACGCGGTGGTGGTGGTGGCGGTGCAAACCGGTGGCTTTTTGGCCTTGAATTGCCTTGGAGCTCTCTCCTCTCTTCTCCAATGGCCGTCGCTTGATTTGTGAAAGTTCTAACCCTAAGAGGCTAACCTAATGGCTAATATAGGTTGGCTGAAATTCGTGGGTTTAATTACCCAATTATGTAAAATGACTAAAATGCCCTCCCGGGGTACTAATTAGGCCTGCAAACGCCCCGAGACCCAAACTAAACCCCCGGGTATACTTTTCTGACTATCTCGACCCTTCCGGACGAGTTGGCGCACTCAAAATGACCATATGAACAACTTATAAAATATTCACTTTTTATTTAACAAAGATAGTCCCGACGTGACACGGGTACGTCTTGACTTAAATTTCCGAAATAGTCATTTAATTCACTTATGACATTCAATATAACCAATATAATATATTACTATGCTCATTAGTAATATTCAACAAGTTTCCCATAATTACTAACTCTCGTCACGTTAATAATTGTAACATAATTAATTTCCGGATTTTTATTAAATGAACATTCACATTAAATTTAAATAAATCCCCAAATTAATATAGCATAAAAATACGGGGTATTACATACTTCCCCCCTAATAACGGAATTTCGTCCCGAAATTCGGAAAAATAAGGCATACCTGGTAAAAACAACTCTGGATATCTCTCGATAGTATGCAGACTAACTACATAGTACGGCGCTCAATCACTATAACCTTTTCCTCACAGCAACATTGTTTTACATTCTCATTAGCGATACTTCACATTGTGATCCCACCCAAAAATATTCGCATTGGTCATGCCTCTAAGTTATAAATTCCATTATCTCACTATCATTAGGAGGTCGCACCTCACTACATGACAACTTCTCGGTTTTTATTACAATAAATTACCATTTTGAGAAGATTATACGAACATTTGACCACTCTTGACTGCCTAAAATAGTCGTGGAATTCCACCATAGTTATCGGATATTTTCTCGACCGATCCAAAATTTTTGATTATCTACCCTTCTCTTAAACATACGGAAGAAGAATAGTCGAGGTTATTCCATAACAAAACCTTAATAAGTACCTCGTATGCGACAAACAGGTACGAGTGCTTCGACAAATCATTCTTGAAATCATCGTACCAAGATTCCAAAATCTCCTTCACGTGGCTCCACTAATCTTTAATCACCATGCGCTTATTCCCTAGCTAAGGGTGATACCTCCTACTTGAAACGAAATATTATCACCGCTGGTTCCTGGAATCCCATATCAAAGGTGGGATTCACCAATCTCATCCTGATTCAGAAATTTATACTGCGTCAGACCATGCACTGGCGCGATCCTTCCTTTCAAAGGAAGTCTGGGGCATACTAGTTAAAATTGTAAGACAGCCCAAAGGAATATCAATCACTTCCTTCTCGTCGGCTTAATTCACATGCTCAGGATAAATCCTTGATCTTGCTTTGAGGATGGCAACTCATTCAAAAACTTAACCGGCTTTACCGACCTCTTCAAATTTCAGGAATTTTCGATAAACACAAAATTCTTTGGTTGATTCTCCTTTTTCAACCAAACTTTACCTATGGGCAGTGCATGTAGAGACTACTCACTACGTCTCGCTAAACATCGATTCTTCCATTGGAATATTCACATTAAGTGACCCTTAATACTCCCCTTCCTTCCTTGGAGTATGCCGAGAGTTTCGACCCGTGCTTTCCTCTCCATGGAGCGCACTTCTGGATCTCTTATGCCATCCTAACATCATTACTCTTTGTATGCGCAAGTCGCTCTCACACTTGACTAATGACCACTCTGCTCCGGGTTTACTTCATAACAATTAAATTCTACTATATTCAAGGAATACCAATTCTTGAATGGCTTCCCACAGCCTTCCAATCAAGTTAGGGTGTGCTATTCTAATTGCACACTTATGTATGGATTATCGCCCCTCATGTGACGTTTAATCCACTCTATTACTTCCACTTCGTTATACTAGTCCCACAAACATATATTTCACACGTCTATAACCACGTCCCTTCGACTCGGACTATTTTAACTGTAGTTAACCAAGATGCCTGTAATACCCCGTATTTTTGGCTATATTTATTTTTGGGATTAATTAATTAAATCGCGTATTAATTGGAAATTAATCCTGGTTATAAATACTAATGAGATGTGAATTGGTATTTGATTATGTTCATATATGATTATATATGTATTTGGTATTATAAAATTTGTCGTGAGATTTATATACGGCAATTTGGAAATTTTGTTGAGACGCGTGGGACCGCCGCGTCACGTTGTAATATTTTGATAATAAAAGTGAATTTAAAATATATAATCCGTATGGTCGTTTTGAGTGCGCCAACGCGTCCGGAAGGGTCGAGATAGTCAGAAATCACTAGCCGGGGGTATAGTTTGGGTCCCGGGGTATTTTTAGGCCATACCGGCAACTTAAAGGGTATTTTGGTAATTTTACATTTTGAGGAATTAAAAGTGACGAAAATTGGTTAATTAAATCTGATGTGGATATTGACCCACTAAGCCCATAACCAACCCATATTAACCCTTTAAGCTACGGAGGCTAACATTAGGTTTACAATCTTCCCCAAATCAAACCCTAGCCACCTTAAGCCACCATTGGAGAAGGAGCTTAGAGAGAGAGGAAACTCTGCAAAATCTTCACCAAACCTACACCAAAATCAGAAATCAAACCAAGGCAAGTGTTTTAATCATATTTAAATTCGTAGAATGTTTCCCCCATGTTAGAAAATTGATAAATTACAACTGTTCTTGAAAGATAATGAAAACCCATGTAGTTTGAAGTTTAGAACTTGAAAATTGTGAAGAGAATTGCATGTAGTATGATAGGTAGATGATTTCCCTTATATTAATTGTGATTTGAAGGAATTAAAATGAAATAAATTTTGGGATTTGATGATGATATAAACCTAGGGTTCATGTTCTAGAGAAATTGGGAAAAGTGTAGAGATTTGTAAATTTAGTTGATGTTATGATGATTCAATCCTTGAAAACATGTTAGGAGATGATGTAAATATGTTTAGGATGAATTAGAGACCCTAAAACGTTATTGGGATGAACCTTGGAAGAGATTAGAAGTGATAAAAATGGTGAAAAACGAATTGGGGAAAATCTGGGCCGAATCTGGTAGCTCGTTAGAAGCAGTCCCCAGGTCGTTCGAACGAACTCGTTCGAACGAGCTTCTAACGAGTTAACCAGTCGTTGCTAACGAGTAGGAATTTCGTTCGATATCTCGTTCGAACGAGATATCGTTAGAAGGGACAGTTCGTTCGAACAAACTGGATCTCGTTCGAACAGTCTCGTTCGAACGAGACTTCTAACGAGCTGACAGTCCAAACTCGTTCGAACACTCGTTCGAACGAGACTTCTAATGAGTTGACAATTTGGTCCTTTTTGGACTGTTTCGATTTTTGGAGACCCGTAAACTTGTTCGAGGATATAGATAGCATTTCTTTGATGATATAGTGATAGACTTGGGACATTTGGGTATTTATGAGGAGGAATTTACATACGAAAGTTGTATTACATGTACGGTTTGGGTTGAGACGTGAGTGTCTACTACGACGTGAGAAATTATAGCGCGTATAATTACAAATCGGAACAGTATAGATTGTGATAAATATAGTTAGTGCGAGAATGCGATACGTACTACTATTAAAATACGGTATTACTAAGATGTGTGTTTACTTAGTATATGGATTGTGTGTATGACATACCTACCATACTTGCTATCACGGGAGGTTGCGTTCGCTTAGGACCCTCTAATCCTTGTGTGCCTACGGGGGGGATATAGACTGGTACCTCGATGAACATAGGTCATAGAAAGACTTATTGTGATATTAATAAGTCCGCTGATCATGGGAGCGTAGGTATGTGCGTGACCCATGTGATGGTGACTGTGTTCGCCTCCACTATTTGTGATTTGTGTTATCTGAACTATTCCTGAGAGATTCGGAATGTGTGATCCTTATGTACGTGATGTACCGGGATGGATAGCAGAGTATGTGTGCACCACAGCATAGTTCGCGGGGTGCTTGTATTGTATATTTATGATATGAATAATATACATTAAATTAATGGGAATCCTCATGTTAATGTTGTAAAAATATTACGGTATTGTTTCGAGATATATATTGAGTTAACTGATAGTTATATATATGGCATATTTAGTAACTGAGTTTATGTTAAACCCCTATTTAATTACGAGCGTGGTTATGTTAAATGGAACCGAGTAATATGGGTAGAACCTTTGGCAGTCTAGCTAGTTATGTTGTCACTTAGCTAGTAGTATGGGTCGTTATAGATGGGTACTTACGTTAGGAGTGCACAGTTAGACGAGAGGTGAGAATATCATGCGAGTGTACGTCCTAACATGTACTTTGCATTTAATGTTTTAAATATTTTTAAAGCACTTGCAGGTTTTTAAAATATAACTCCACATTCGGGCTCTGACCCGTTTGCTTTTCAAATCTCTTTTTCTTTGTAAAACCATTTTAGGTGCCCAGCCACAAGGACACCAAGCATAGGATACTCATTCAGGTGACGAGCTGTAGCTGCTTATGGAAGCTACAGGGATTTGCATGTAGACGCTTCTATCTTTTGGATTCCAGAGTCACCATCTATCAGTTGTAGGGCATGTTGCCCATTTCTTTAGAGACATCTTTTACATTTCAGTTTTCAGACTTTAGCATGTATTGTTTCAGTTTATTTATTTCAGTTGTGGGATTGTAGTGAGGAGTTTTTCCTCCAGACTTTATTTACTGTTATGTGATGGTTATTCATTTTACTTCAGTATGGGGAATGGTGTTGTTTATTTCTTCATTACATTTGTTGCATGTTAATCAGACTTAATTAAAATTTGGCAACTTGCTTTTTAAATACTAGGTGGTTAGTAATATTAAAATGTTTTCGACAGTGATGCTATTAACTGAGCCAACTTGGCATTTTGAATTAATTTAATAAAGGAGTAGCTACCCGGTATTTAATTAGTCGGGGTGTCACAGGTGGTATTAGAGCATCAGGTTCTAGTGTCCTTTAGGATCTGTACGGCTATTATGTTTCCGCTACGTTTCTTTGATATAGAGCCCTATATTTTAGGATTGTTGTACTCTTTTTGTGTATGCTTCGTTCTTCAGCTATTTTAAGTTTATAAACAGCGAACTTATAAACTTTGTTCTTATTTCAGATGCCTCCACGACGTGCACGACGAGTTCCCAGGAATGCAATGCCCGAACCCCAGTCCGCTCCAGTTCAGGGCATGATGAACGCCGCTGAGGTTGCTGCTATAGTAGCCCAAGCGGTAAATGTCGCGATTGCCGTAATTCAGCAGGCACCGCCTCAAGCGCCGGTTACCGCGCCAGCACAAATTAATGCATTCCCGTCTGCTTGGGAGAGTGTACGAGACGCTTTTCAGAAAGCGCATCCGCCAGAGTTTGCAGGTAGCTCAGATGTGGTAGTCTCGAGCCAATGGAGGAAGGACATACAGAGGCATTTGAGGATGCATGAGTGCACTGATATTCAGAAACAGGTGCTAGCTACTTTCAAGCTAGTGGGATCTGCACTACAGTGGTGGGAGTCTATTACCACCGCGGAGGAGAGGGATACCCTCACGATTCAGGAGTTCTGGGTGCGGTTTGACCGCAAGTACTTTCCGTCCGCAGTTCATACAGAGATGAGGAGGAAGCTGATGAGTCTGAAACAGGAAGGCAAGACAGTGGCCGAGTATGAGGCTGAGTTTACTAATCTGTTGAATATCGTTCCAGACGAGATACCAACAGAGAAGAAGAAGATTGAGAAGTTCACCGATGGGTTGAATTGGAGGATCCGTCAGCATCTGCTAGGGAACGTATCGTTGGACACTTATTCTGATGTGGTTAACGCTGCATTGTTGCACTGCTAGGACCACCGTTTTCATATGGCCGGGGGCAAGAGGTCGGGGGAGTCTAGCCATCAGGGCAGGACTGGAGGACATGGTGCCAGTGGGGCACAATCGGGTCAGGGGCAGAGGCAGAATGAGCAGGGCTCCCAGCAGGGGGATAATAAGAGGTTCCGGTCAGAGAACTACAGGCAGGGACAGGGAGGTTTCCGCCAGGGCCATCAGGGCCAACAGGGACAGAATGGGCAGCAGCTTCATCAGGGCCAGCAGGGCCAAGGGAGGAATGGTAACGGCCACCAGGGCCGGGGACAGCAGGGGCAGAGGGGAGGGAACTTCCCAGGGAAGTGTTTCACTTGTGGCAAGACTGGCCATAAGAAACAGGATTGTCCTGATAGGGGCAGGACCCCACAGCAGCAGCAGGGTGCTCGCCAGGAGCCACAGAGGCCTATGTTTCCCGCCGCTCTTCCTGCACCGCCACAGATGGCAGCTTTGCCACCCATTCCAGCAGTCCCAGTTTAGCAGGGAAAACTACAGTATGGACGTGTCTACAACGTTCAGCAGGCTGCAGTTCCACAGGCACCGCCCGCGATCAAGGGTACGTTTCCTATCCATGACACTTTGGGTCGGGTGTTATTTGATACGGGTGCTACACATTGTTTCATAGCTACACACTTCGCGAAAGCTTTAGGATTGTTAGCCACGGCAGAGAGCACAGTGACGTGTGTCGACTCACCATTGGGGAGTGGGTCACTTATTTTCTTTATATGCCGGGGAGTGGGGGTAGAGGTTGGTGGTTTGGTATTACCTGCGGACATGTTAGTGTTAGACATGCATGTTCACGATGTGATCATCGGTATGGATTGGCTCGTAGCATATAGGGCCATGATTGATAGCTTCAGCGGGAGCATTATTTTTGCCATTCCGGGGCAAGAGATGTTTGTAGTGGCGATGCCTCGCCCAGAGGGAGGATCGACCGCTCATCTGTATTACATAGAGGAGGATACCTCTAAGGAGGTTGTTATTCCTTTAGATTCGATCCCGGTTGTCAGGGAGTATTCAGATGTGTTTCAGGAGATACCAGGCTTACCACCCAGTCGAGAGATAGATTTCGTTATTGATTTGCTACCGGGTACGAGACCTATAGCACGTGCACCATACCGTATGGCTCCAGCTGAGATGCGAGAGTTACGGGATCAGATAGAGCAGCTGTTGGGGCAGGGCTTTATTCGCAGGAGTACCTCACCTTGGGGCGCTCCAGTTTTGTTTGTGAAGAAGAGGGATGGTTCACTGAGATTGTGTGTGGACTACCGAGAGTTGAATAAGGTCACGATACAGAATAAGTATCCGTTGCCTCGAATCGATGACTTATTCGACCAGTTGAGAGGAGCTTCTTTCTTCTCGAAGATTGATTTGAGATCGGGATACCATCAGTTGCGTATCAGGGAGGAGGATGTCTCGAAGACCGCGTTCTTATCGAGATATGGTTCTTACGAGTTTCGAGTTATGCCTTTCGGCTTGACCAACGCTCCAGCAGTGTTTATGGACTTGATGAACAGAGTGTTCAGGGATTTCCTAGACCAGTTTGTCATTGTCTTCATTGATGACATTCTGGTTTACTCTCGGACAGAGGAGGAGCACGCCGAGCATTTGAGGCAGGTTTTGCAGACACTTCGTCAGAACGAGTTGTATGAAAAATATGAGAAGTGCGGGTTTTGGCTGAAGGAAGTCCAGTTCTTGGGTCACATTATTTCCGACCAGGGAATATCTGTCGATCCGGGGAAGGTATCAGCGGTGAGGGAGTGGGGACAGCCCACGACGCCAACGGAGATTCGTAGTTTCTTGGGTCTAGCAGGATACTACAGGAGGTTTATTCGGGGTTTCTCGAAGATAGCAGGTCCTTTGACACATCTTACTCGTAAAGGTGTGCCGTTCATTTGGAGTGATGCCTGTCAGTTGGCATTCGATGAATTGAAGGACAAGTTGACCTCAGCACCTGTGTTAGCATTGCCGAGACCGGGAGTTGAGTATTTGGTTTACACCGATGCGTCTTTGCAAGGACTGGGAGGTGTATTGCAGCAGGAGAGACAGGCCATAGCTTATGATTCCCGTAAGCTTAAGCCTCATGAGAAGAATTACCCCACACATGATTTGGAGTTGGCGGCAGTGGTATTTGCCTTACGGATTTGGAGGCACTATCTTTTGGGGGAGAAGTTTCAGCTGTTCACGGACCACAAGTCACTACAGTATCTGTTCACGCAGAAGGAATTGAATATGCGGCAGCGTAGGTGGCTTGAATTTGTGAAGGACTACCAGTTCGACATCCAGTACCACCCGGGTAAGGCTAACGTGGTAGCAGACGCGTTGAGCCGCAGGCCAGCAGATGAGGTGGCAGAGGTGTGGAAAGCTAAGTGGAAGGAATTGGGACACCAGGATGCAGTGGCCCGATCTTTCATGTCTGTGATGACCGTTACACCGCAGATTGTCACAGAGGTAGTACGGGCACAGGCTAATGACTCGTTCTGTCAGGAGCAGATAGTTCGATTGCTAGCAGAGGGAGACGAGTCCAATACCGTTAGCTCAGACGGGGGATTGCGCTTCAATGGGAGATTGGTAGTTCCGGAAGGGGAAGAATTACGGCACGATGTGATGGCAGAGTCGCACGGCTCACGGTTCGCGGTACATCCCGGAGGGGACAAAATGTACCAAGACATGAGACGGCAATATTGGTGGAGCGCTATGAAGAGAGATATCGCTGAGTTTGTCTCGAAATGCGCCACTTGTCAGCTTGTAAAAGTGGATCATCAGAGACCAGCAGGATTGCTACAGCCGTTGAAGGTTCCGGTGTGGATGTGGGAGAGCATATCCATGGATTTTATCACGGGGTTGCCTACGTCGCAGAGGGGTCACGACTCCATTTGGGTAATTGTGGACAGGTTGTCCAAGGTCGCTCACTTCTTACCCGTAAGGACTGACTACACTATGGGACAGTATGCCCAGCTCTTCATTTCAGAGATTGTGAGACTTCACGGTGTGCCCCTAAATATCGTGTCTGACAGAGACAAGATATTTGTTTCGAGGTTTTGGGAGAGTTTCCAGGAGGCCATGGTCACGAAATTGCGGTTGAGTACGGCTTATCATCCGCAGACCGATGGGCAGACAGAGCGCACCAATCAGATGTTGGAGGACATGCTACGCATGTGCATTATTGACTTCGGGGGTGGATGGGAGCAATACCTTCCACTGGTGGAGTTTGCTTACAACAACTCCTATCAGTTCACGATTGGCATGGCTCCGTTTGAGGCATTGTACGGTAGGCCTTGTCGTTCCCCAGCATGTTGGTTAGAGGTGGGGGACAACAAACTGCTTGGGCCGGAAGTGATTCAGGACACTTCGGCAAGGATTAAGTTGATTCGGAGTCGCATTCGGGTAGCTCAAGACAGGCAGAAGAGTTATGCTGATGCGAAGAGGTTTTTCAGGGAGTTCCAAGTGGGGGACCAGGTTTTGCTCAGGGTATCTTCGATGAAGGGGATCATGCATTTCGGGAAGAAGGGAAAGTTGGCACCAAGGTATGTGGGGCCGTTTCCTATTATTGAGCGGATCGGACCGGTTGCGTATAGACTTGGACTACCGGAGCACTTGCATCGGATTCACGATGTGTTCCATATTTCCTCGCTGAGGAAATTGTGACACCCCGACTAATTAAACACCGGGTAGCTACTCCTTTATAAAATTAATTCAAAATGCCAAGTTGGCTCAGTTAACAGCATCACTGTCGAAAACGTTTTATTATTACTAACCACCTAGTATTTAAAAAGTAAGTGCCAAATTTTAATTTAAAGTCTGATTAACATGCAAGTATGATGAAGAAATAATAACACCATTCACCATAATGAAGTAATAGAATAACCGTAACATGATATAAATAAAACTGGAGGAAAAGCTCCTCATAATACAATCTCACAACTGAAGTAAGTAATGAAATACTGAATACTGAAATGAATACATGCCAACGTCTGAAAACTGAAATGGAAATGTATCTAATAGAACTTGGGAGACATGCCCTACAACTGAGGAATAATGAATAAGGAATCCAAATGATATAAGCGTCTAAAAGCAAATCCCTGTAACTTCCACAACCAGCTACAGCTCGTCATCAGAATGGAAATCCTATGCATGGTGACCTTGTGGCTGGGCACCTAAAATGGTTTTACAAAAAGATAGATTTGAAAGCAAACGGGTCAGAGCCCGAATGTGGAGATATTTTAAAAACCTGCAAGTGCTTTAAAAACATTTAAAACAGTATATGCAAAGTACATGTTAGGACGTGCTCTCACATGATATACTCACCTCTCGTCTAACTGTGCACTCCTAACGTTCCTGTACCCATTCGTGTGTTATCTCATAACTATCTAAAGAGTTTCTAACACTTCTACTCGGTTCTCGTTATAAGTTCCGTCATTAACAATTAAATAGAGAGTTCTACTTTAATTCCCAAGTTCCCAATTATTAACCAAACCATTTATTTGATAAAAGATCTCTTTTTATCCTTCAAAACATTACCATAATTATACTCACAATTTAGCATAGTAAATTCCTTCTCGATTAACCGTATATTTTTCACATCATACATATACAATACATGCACCCAAAGGCTAAGCTGCGGTGCACACATACTCTGCTATCCATCCCGGTACATCACGTACATAAGGATTACAAATTCCGAATCTCTCAGGAATTGTTGGAATCAACACCACACACATAAATGGAGGCGAACATAATTCAATCATATCCATGGTCACGTACATACCTACGCTCCATAGTCAGCTGGCTTATTAACTCACAAATAAGTCATTCTCTTGAACTATGTCCTCTAGGCACCAATCTAAATCCGGGCAACACAAGGATAAGAAGGTCCTAAGCGAACGTAACCTCCGTGATAGCAAGTATGGTAGGTATGTCATACACATAAGATTATATACTAAGCATTCACACGTCTTAGATCTTTCAATATTAATAAGGGTATTCTCTACATCATTATACCATTATTCCCAATTCATATATTTCAAGTATCCCGACAATATATAAATTAAATAGTCGACACGTCTCACGTCGTAATATCTTAAACTTAAAACCTGTCTCGAATAGACTATTAAGTTCCCATAATTCCCTCATATAACATCGCTTATACCTAAGGTCCTTACTTCTGCCCCAAACCTTATTTCATCAAATTATTCAAATTTGTACTATTAACCCAAATATTAATTCACATAACGAATTTCATTAATTTAGAATAATTCCTCAAATTAAATTCCAATTCATGTCCAATCTCAAAATCATGCCTACTGGTCTTCCTTAAAATTTAGGGTAACCACAATGTCTCCAATAATATTATCCAAGGGTTATCATCATTAAAATTCAATTAAGGAAAACTTTATTCATTCTGGGAAGGTCGATCGATCGACCTTGACCTTCGATCGATCGATTGTGGTCGATCGATCGACTGATGAATGTCGATCGATCGATTACACAGGTCTGTTACGGACTGCTTTGTTTTGCAGTTACAGTTTCGTCCCAAATCACCATTTTTAAGCATGAAACTTCAAGATAAGGTTACTATAACGTTATACTAACATCCTACATCAGTAATAACATTCTAAATTCCATAATTCATCATTTAAAGGCTTACTTTGGATTAAAACTACATCAAACTAATTCCCAGATTTCTTCCATTCAAGAACATCATTAAGTTTCTTCTAATTCTACCTTTTGATCATCAAGGTTCTGTTTTCAACATATAATTTCGTCCAGAATATACTACATGCAATTCCTACATAAATCATGGCTTTTATCTTTCAATTCATGGGTCTAATTTAACTCCAAAAATCAATTTCGAAAATTCCTAAACATGGAAACATATCTTGAATTAAAAGGGTTTAAATCACTTGCCTTAATTATCTCAGAATTTGGTGTTGAATCTTGATAGCCAAGTTGTTCTCCCTCTCACTTTTCTGCAGAATTCTTTTCCTTCTCTCTCTCTCTCAAGCTTTTCCCAAGGTTGAAGATAATGGAATATGGAGGTGAGTAATGGTTTGTGGAAGTTGAATTGCTATATCAACTTCTCCCGTAACCCATAATGACATATAGTGGGGTTAGTGGGTTAAGTGGGTTAAGGAAATAGTCAGCTTATTAATTCCATTTTCGTCACTTTTTAATTCCCCAAAAATGCAATTTACCAAAATGCCCTTTATGATGCCGGTATGGCCCACAAATACCCCGGGACCCAAACTAAACTTCCGGCTAGTGTTTTCTGACTATCTCGACCCTTCCGAACGCGTTGGCGCACTCAAAACGACCATACGGTTAATGGAACTAAAATTCACTTTTTAAATTAATAAGATACCATGACGTGGCGGTCACACGCGTCAAATAAAATTCCCAAATTGCCATATGTCAAACACGTGACAATTTCAATATTACCAAAGTTCATATAATGCCAAGTATGCACATTATAATAAAATACTAACTCACATCACGTTAATATTATTATCCGGATTAATTTCCAATTAATAAACATTTAATTCAATTAATCCCCAAAATAAATAACGCAGAAAATACGGGGTATTACATACTTCCCCCCTAATAACTGAATTTCGTCCCGAAATTCGGAAGTAGCAAGTACCTGGTAAGAATAACTCTGGATAATGTTCGCGCATCTCATCCTCGCGCTCCCATGTGGACTCCTCGACATTATGATGTCGCCACTGAACACGCACTAACGGAACTATCTTTGACCGCAGTTTCCGCTCACTTCGGTCCAAAATAGCTATCGGTCCCTCCTCCTAGGAGCTATCCGGCTGGAGATCAATGTCCTCTACAGCAATGAGAGAATGTGCCAAATCATCTCTAAGGTATTTCCTAAGCGAGCAAATATGAAACACATCGTGAATCCGATGTAAATGTTCCGGTAACCCAAGTCTATACGCAACTGGTCCGATCCGCTCAATAATAGGAAATGGACCCACATATCTCGGTGCCAACTTCCCTTTCTTCCCGAAACGCATAATCCCCTTCATAGGAGATACCCTGAGCAAAACCTGGTCCCCCACTTGGAACTCTCTGAAGAATCTCTTCGCATCAGCATAACTCTTCTGTCTGTCCTGAGCCACCCGAATGCGACTGCGAATCAATTCTATCCTTGCCGAAGTATCCTGAATCACTTCCGGCCCAAGTAGTTTGTTGTCCCCCACCTCCAACCAACATGCTGGGGAACGACAAGGTCTACCGTACAATGCCTCAAATGGAGCCATGCCAATGGTGAACTGATAGGAGTTGTTGTAAGCAAACTCCACCAGTGGAAGATACTGCTCCCATCCACCCTCAAAGTCAATGGTGCACATACGTAGCATGTCCTCCAACATCTGATTTGTGCGTTCGGTCTGTCCGTCGGTCTGTGGGTGGTACGCCGTACTCAACCGCAACTCCGTGCCCATGGCCTGCTGAAAACTCTCCCATAACCGTGAAACAAATACCTTGTCTCGGTCAGACACGATATTTAAGGGCACCCCGTGAAGTCTCACTATCTCTGAAATAAAGAGCTGGGCATACTGTCCCGCAGTGTAATCTGTCCTGACGGGTAGAAAATGAGCGACCTTCGACAACCTGTCCACAATCACCCAAATGGAGTCGTGCCCTCTCTGCGACGTAGGCAACCCCGTGATAAAGTCCATAGAGATGCTCTCCCACATCCACATCGGGACCTCTAATGGCTGTAGCAGTCCTGCTGGTCTCTGATGATCCACTTTTACGAGCTGACAAGTGGCGCATTTTGAGACAAACTCGGCAATATCCCTCTTCATCCCGCTCCACCAATACTGACGTCTCATGTCTTGGTACATTTTATCCCCTCCAGGATGTACCGCGAATCGTGAGCCGTGCGACTCTGCCATCACCTCATGCCGCAATTCCTCCCCTTCCGGAACCACCAATCTCCCATTGAAGCGTAATCCCCCGTCTGAGCTAACGGTATAGGATTCAGCTCCCTCTGCTAATAATCGAACTATCTGCTCCTGACAGAACGAGTCATTTGCCTGTGCCTTTACCACCTTCGTGACAATCTGCGGTGTAACAGTCATCACAGACATGAATGATCGGGCCACTGCATCCTGGTGTCCCAATTCTTTCCACTTGGCCTTCCACACATCTGCCACCTCATCTATCGGTCTACGACTCAACGCGTCTGCCACCACGTTAGCCTTCCCCGGGTGATACTGGATATCGAACTGATAATCCTTCACAAATTCAAGCCACCTCTGTTGCCGCATATTCAACTCCTTCTGCGTGAATAGGTACTGAAGGGACTTGTGGTCCGTGAACAATCGAAATTTCTCCCCCAACAGGTAATGTCTCCAAATACGAAGGGCAAATACCACTGCCGCTAACTCCAAGTCATGGGTATGGTAATTTTTCTCGTGAGGCTTAAGCTTACGGGAAGCATAAGCTATGGCCTGACTCTCCTGCTGCAGTACACCTCCAAGTCCTTGTAAGGACGCATCGGTGTAAACAAGGTACTCAACTCCCGGTCTCGGCAATGCTAACACAGGTGCTGAGGTTAACTTGTCCTTCAGCTCATCAAATGTCAACTGACAGGCATCACTCCAAATGAATGTCACACCTTTACGGGTTAGGTGTGTCATGGGACCCGCTATCGCGGAGAAACCCCGAATAAACCTCCTGTAGTAACCTGCTAGGCCCAAGAAACTACGGATCTCTGTCGGTGTCGTGGGCTGTCCCCACTCCCTCACCGCAGATACCTTCCCCGGATCAACCGATATTCCCCGGTCGGAAATAATATGCCCCAAAAATTGAACCTCCTTCAGCCAAAACCCGCACTTCTCGTATTTTGCATACAACTCATTCTGGCGCAGTGTCTGCAAAACTAGTCTCAAGTGCTCGGCATGCTCCTCCTCTGTCTGGGAGTAAACCAAAATATCATCGATGAAGACAATGACAAACTGGTCTAGGTAATCCCTGAACACCCTATTCATCAAGTCCATAAATGCTGCTGGAGCATTGGTCAAACCAAATGGCATAACCCGAAACTCGTAGGAACCATATCTCGATAAGAACGCAGTCTTCGAGACGTCCTCCTCCCTGATACGTAACTGATGGTATCCAGATCGCAAATCAATCTTTGAGAAGTAAGAAGCTCCTCTCAACTGGTCAAATAGGTCATCGATTCGAGGCAACGGATACTTATTCCGTATCGTGACCTTATTTAACTCCCGGTAGTCCACACACAATCTCAGTGAACCATCTCTCTTCTTCACGAACAACACAAGGGCACCCCACGGTGAAGTACTCCTCCGAATAAACCCCTGACCTAACAACTGCTCAATCTGATCCCGTAACTCCCTCATCTCAGCTGGAGCCATACGGTACGGTGCACGTGCTATAGGTCTCGTATCTGGTAACAAGTCTATAATGAAATCTATCTCTCGACTGGGGGGTAGGCCTGGTATCTCCTGAAACACATCAGAATACTCCCTGACAACTGGGATCGAATCTAAAGGAATCACAACCTCCTTAGAGGTATCCTCCTCAATGTAATATAAATGCGCGGTCGAGCCTCCCTCTGGGCGAGGCATCGCCACAACAAACATCTCTTGCCCCGGAATGGCAAAAACAATGCTCCCACCAAAGCAATCAATCATGGCTCTATGATCAGCGAGCCAGTCCATACCGATAATAACATCGTGAACATGCATATCTAGTACCAACATGTCCGCAGGTAATACCAAACCACCAATCTCTACCCCCACTCCCCGACATATAAAGAATATAAGTGACCCATTTCCCAAAGGTGAGTCGACACACGTAACTGTGCTCTCTGCCATAGCTAACAATCCTAAATCTTTCGCGAAGTGTGTAGCAATAAAACAGTGTGTAGCACCCGTATCAAATAACACCCGACCCATAGTGCCATGGATAGGAAACGTACCCTCAATCGCGGGCGGTAGCTGTGGAACTGCAGCCTGGTTGACGTTGTAGACACGTCCATACTGTAGCTGCCCCTGCTGAGGTGCTGGAATGATCTGTGGCGGTGCGGGAAGAGCGGCGAGAAATATAGGCCTCTGCGGCTCCTGGCGAGCACCCTGCTGCTGCTGCTGTGGGGCCCTGCCCCTATCAGGACAATCCTGTCGCTTGTGGCCAATCTTGCCACAGACGAAGCACTTCCCTGGGAAGTTCCCTCCCCTCTGTCCCTGCTGTCCCCGGCCCTGGTGGCCGTTACCATTCCTACCTTGGCCCTGCTGGCCCTGATTCCCGTTCTGCCCCTGTTGGCCCTGATGGCCGTTCGGACCCTGATGGCCCTGACGGAAACCTCCCTGTCCCTGCCTGTAGTTCCCTGACCGGAACCTCTTATTATCCCCCTGCTGGGTACCCTGCTCAGTCTGTCTCTGCCCCTGACCGGTCTGTGCCCCGTTGGCACCATGTCCTCCAGTCCTGCCCTGATGGCTAGACTCCCCTGACCGCTTGCCCTCGGCCATATGAAAACGGTGGTCCTGGCAGTACAATAGTGCAGCGTTAATCACATCAGAATACGTGGCCAACGATAGGTTCCCTAGCAGATGCTGACGGATCCTCCAATTCAACCCATCAGTGAACTTCTCTATCTTCTTCTTCTCTGTTGGAATCTCGTCTGGAACGATATTCAACAGGTTAGTGAACTCGGCCTCATACTCGGCCACTGTTTTGCCTTCCTGCTTCAAACTCATCAGTTTCCTCCTCATCTCTGTATGAACTGCGGATGGAAAATACTTGCGGTCAAACCGCACCCAGAACTCCTGAATGGTGAGGGTATCCCTCTCCTCCGCGGTGGTAATGGACTCCCACCACTGTAGTGCAGATCCCACTAGCTTGAAGGTAGCTAGCACCTGTTTCTGAACATCTGTGCACTCATGCATCCTCAAATGCCTCTGTATGTCCTTCCTCCATTGGCTCGAGACTACTACGTCTGAGCTACCAGCAAACTCTGGCGGATGCGCTTTCTGAAAAGCGTCACGTACACGCTCCCAAGCAGACGGGAATGCATTAACCTGTACTGGCGCGGCAACCGGTGCCTGAGGCGGTGCCTGCTGAATCACGGCAATCGCGGCATTTACCGCTTGGGCTACTATAGCAGCAACCTCAGCGGCGTTCAACATACCCTGAACTGGAGCGGGCTGGGGCTCGGGCGTTGCATTCCTGGGAACTCGTCGTGCACGTCGTGGAGGCATCTGAAATAAGAACAAAGTTTATAAGTTCACGGTTTATAAACTTAAAATAGCTGAAGAACGAAGCATACACAATAAGAGTACAACAGTCCTAAAATATAGGGCTCTATATCAAAGAAAACGTAGCAGAAACATAATAGCCGTACAGATCCTAAAGGACACTAGAACCTGATGCTCTGATACCACCTGTGACACCCCGACTAATTAAACACCGGGTAGCTACTCCTTTATAAAATTAATTCAAAATGCCAAGTTGGCTCAGTTAACAGCATCACTGTCGAAAACGTTTTATTATTACTAACCACCTAGTATTTAAAAAGTAAGTGCCAAATTTTAATTTAAAGTCTGATTAACATGCAAGTATGATGAAGAAATAATAACACCATTCACCATAATGAAGTAATAGAATAACCGTAACATGATATAAATAAAACTGGAGGAAAAGCTCCTCATAATACAATCTCACAACTGAAGTAAGTAATGAAATACTGAATACTGAAATGAATACATGCCAACGTCTGAAAACTGAAATGGAAATGTATCTAATAGAACTTGGGCGACATGCCCTACAACTGAGGAATAATGAATAAGGAATCCAAATGATATAAGCGTCTAAAAGCAAATCCCTGTAACTTCCACAACCAGCTACAGCTCGTCATCAGAATGGAAATCCTATGCATGGTGACCTTGTGGCTGGGCACCTAAAATGGTTTTACAAAAAGATAGATTTGAAAGCAAACGGGTCAGAGCCCGAATGTGGAGATATTTTAAAAACCTGCAAGTGCTTTAAAAACATTTAAAACAGTATATGCAAAGTACATGTTAGGACGTGCTCTCACATGATATACTCACCTCTCGTCTAACTGTGCACTCCTAACGTTCCTGTACCCATTCGTGTGTTATCTCATAACTATCTAAAGAGTTTCTAACACTTCTACTCGGTTCTCGTTATAAGTTCCGTCATTAACAATTAAATAGAGAGTTCTACTTTAATTCCCAAGTTCCCAATTATTAACCAAACCATTTATTTGATAAAAGATCTCTTTTTATCCTTCAAAACATTACCATAATTATACTCACAATTTAGCATAGTAAATTCCTTCTCGATTAACCGTATATTTTTCACATCATACATATACAATACATGCACCCAAAGGCTAAGCTGCGGTGCACACATACTCTGCTATCCATCCCGGTACATCACGTACATAAGGATTACAAATTCCGAATCTCTCAGGAATTGTTGGAATCAACACCACACACATAAATGGAGGCGAACATAATTCAATCATATCCATGGTCACGTACATACCTACGCTCCATAGTCAGCTGGCTTATTAACTCACAAATAAGTCATTCTCTTGAACTATGTCCTCTAGGCACCAATCTAAATCCGGGCAACACAAGGATAAGAAGGTCCTAAGCGAACGTAACCTCCGTGATAGCAAGTATGGTAGGTATGTCATACACATAAGATTATATACTAAGCATTCACACGTCTTAGATCTTTCAATATTAATAAGGGTATTCTCTACATCATTATACCATTATTCCCAATTCATATATTTCAAGTATCCCGACAATATATAAATTAAATAGTCGACACGTCTCACGTCGTAATATCTTAAACTTAAAACCTGTCTCGAATAGACTATTAAGTTCCCATAATTCCCTCATATAACATCGCTTATACCTAAGGTCCTTACTTCTGCCCCAAACCTTATTTCATCAAATTATTCAAATTTGTACTATTAACCCAAATATTAATTCACATAACGAATTTCATTAATTTAGAATAATTCCTCAAATTAAATTCCAATTCATGTCCAATCTCAAAATCATGCCTACTGGTCTTCCTTAAAATTTAGGGTAACCACAATGTCTCCAATAATATTATCCAAGGGTTATCATCATTAAAATTCAATTAAGGAAAACTTTATTCATTCTGGGAAGGTCGATCGATCGACCTTGACCTTCGATCGATCGATTGTGGTCGATCGATCGACTGATGAATGTCGATCGATCGATTACACAGGTCTGTTACGGACTGCTTTGTTTTGCAGTTACAGTTTCGTCCCAAATCACCATTTTTAAGCATGAAACTTCAAGATAAGGTTACTATAACGTTATACTAACATCCTACATCAGTAATAACATTCTAAATTCCATAATTCATCATTTAAAGGCTTACTTTGGATTAAAACTACATCAAACTAATTCCCAGATTTCTTCCATTCAAGAACATCATTAAGTTTCTTCTAATTCTACCTTTTGATCATCAAGGTTCTGTTTTCAACATATAATTTCGTCCAGAATATACTACATGCAATTCCTACATAAATCATGGCTTTTATCTTTCAATTCATGGGTCTAATTTAACTCCAAAAATCAATTTCGAAAATTCCTAAACATGGAAACATATCTTGAATTAAAAGGGTTTAAATCACTTGCCTTAATTATCTCAGAATTTGGTGTTGAATCTTGATAGCCAAGTTGTTCTCCCTCTCACTTTTCTGCAGAATTCTTTTCCTTCTCTCTCTCTCTCAAGCTTTTCCCAAGGTTGAAGATAATGGAATATGGAGGTGAGTAATGGTTTGTGGAAGTTGAATTGCTATATCAACTTCTCCCGTAGCCCATAATGACATATAGTGGGGTTAGTGGGTTAAGGAAATAGTCAGCTTATTAATTCCATTTTCGTCACTTTTTAATTCCCCAAAAATGCAATTTACCAAAATGCCCTTTATGATGCCGGTATGGCCCACAAATACCCCGGGACCCAAACTAAACTTCCGGCTAGTGTTTTCTGACTATCTCGACCCTTCCGAACGCGTTGGCGCACTCAAAATGACCATACGGTTAATGGAACTAAAATTCACTTTTTAAATTAATAAGATACCATGACGTGGCGGTCACACGCGTCAAATAAAATTCCCAAATTGCCATATGTCAAACACGTGACAATTTCAATATTACCAAAGTTCATATAATGCCAAGTATGCACATTATAATAAAATACTAACTCACATCACGTTAATATTATTATCCGGATTAATTTCCAATTAATAAACATTTAATTCAATTAATCCCCAAAATAAATAACGCAGAAAATACGGGGTATTACAGAAATACCTTAGAGATAACTTGGCTCATTCTCACATTGCTGTGGAGGACATCGATCTCCAGCCGGATAGCTCCTACGAGGAGGGACCAATTGCTATTTTGGACCGAAGCGAGAGGAAACTGCGGTCAAAGATAGTCCCGTTAGTGCGTGTTCAGTGGCGACATCACAATGTCGAGGAGTCCACATGGGAGCGTGAGGATGAGATGCGCGAACATTATCCAGAGCTATTTTTAGCAGGTACTTTCTAGTTTTGAATTTCGGGACGAAATTCAGTTATTAGGGGGGAAGTATGTAATACCCCGTATTTTTGGCTATATTTATTTTTGGGATTAATTAATTAAATCGCGTATTAATTGGAAATTAATCCGAGTTATAAATACTAATGAGATGTGAATTGGTATTTGATTATGTGCATATATGATTATATATGTATTTGGTATTATAAAATTTGTCGTGAGATTTATATACGGCAATTTGGAAATTTTGTTGAGACGCGTGGGACCGCCGCGTCACGTTGTAATATTTTGATAATAAAAGTGAATTTAAAATATATAATCCGTATGGTCGTTTTGAGTGCACCAACGCGTCCGGAAGGGTCGAGATAGTCAGAAATCACTAGCCGGGGGTATAGTTTGGGTCCCGGGGTATTTTTAGGCCATACCGGCAACTTAAAGGGTATTTTGGTAATTTTACATTTTGAGGAATTAAAAGTGACGAAAATTGGTTAATTAAATCTGATGTGGATATTGACCCACTAAGCCCATAACCAACCCATATTAACCCTTTAAGCTACGGAGGCTAACATTAGGTTTACAATCTTCCCCAAATCAAACCCTAGCCACCTTAAGCCACCATTGGAGAAGGAGCTTAGAGAGAGAGGAAACTCTGCAGAATCTTCACCAAACCTACACCAAAATCAGAAATCAAACCAAGGCAAGTGTTTTAATCATATTTAAATTCGTAGAATGTTTCCCCCATGTTAGAAAATTGATAAATTACAACTGTTCTTGAAAGATAATGAAAACCCATGTAGTTTGAAGTTTAGAACTTGAAAATTGTGAAGAGAATTGCATGTAGTATGATAGGTAGATGATTTCCCTTATATTAATTGTGATTTGAAGGAATTAAAACGAAATAAATTTTGGGATTTGATGATGATATAAACCTAGGGTTCATGTTCTAGAGAAATTGGGAAAAGTGTAGAGATTTGTAAATTTAGTTGATGTTATGATGATTCAATCCTTGAAAACATGTTAGGAGATGATGTAAATATGTTTAGGATGAATTAGAGACCCTAAAACGTTATTGGGATGAACCTTGGAAGAGATTAGAAGTGATAAAAATGGTGAAAAACGAATTGGGGAAAATTTGGGCCGAATCTGGTAGCTCGTTAGAAGCAGTCCCCAGGTTGTTCGAACGAACTCGTTCGAACGAGCTTCTAACGAGTTGACCAGTCATTGCTAACGAGTAGGAATTTCGTTCGATATCTCGTTCGAACGAGATATCGTTAGAAGGGACAGTTCGTTCGAACGAACTGGATCTCGTTCGAACAGTCTCGTTCGAACGAGACTTCTAACGAGCTGACAGTCCAAACTCGTTCGAACACTCGTTCGAACGAGACTTCTAACGAGTTGACAGTTTGGTCCTTTTTGGACTGTTTCGATTTTTTGAGACCCGTAAACTTGTTCGAGGATATAGATAGCATTTCTTTGATGATATAGTGATAGACTTGGGACATTTGGGTATTTATGAGGAGGAATTTACATACGAAAGTTGTATTACATGTACGGTTTGGGTTGAGACGTGAGTGTCTACTACGACGTGAGAAATTATAGCGCGTATAATTACAAACCGGAACAGTATAGATTGTGATAAATATAGTTAGTGCGAGAATGCGATACGTACTACGATTAAAATACGGTATTACTAAGATGTGTGTTTACTTAGTATATGGATTGTGTGTATGACATACCTACCATACTTGCTATCACGGGAGGTTGCGTTCGCTTAGGACCCTCTAATCCTTGTGTGCCTACAGGGGGGATATAGACTGGTTCCTCGATGAACATAGGTCATAGAAAGACTTATTGTGATATTAATAAGTCCGCTGATCATGGGAGCGTAGGTATGTGCGTGACCCATGTGATGGTGACTGTGTTCGCCTCCACTATTTGTGATTTGTGTTATCTGAACTATTCCTGAGAGATTCGGAATGTGTGATCCTTATGTACGTGATGTACCGGGATGGATAGCAGAGTATGTGTGCACCACAGCTTAGTTCGCGGGGTGCTTGTATTGTATATTTATGATATGAATAATATACATTAAATTAATGGGAATCCTCATGTTAATGTTGTAAAAATATTACGGTATTGTTTCGAGATATATATTGAGTTAACTGATAGTTATATATATGGCATATTTAGTAACTGAGTTTACGTTAAACCCCTATTTAATTACGAGCGTGGTTATGTTAAATGGAACCGAGTAATATGGGTAGAACCTTTGGCATTCTAGCTAGTTATGTTGTCACTTAGCTAGTAGTATGGGTCGTTATAGATGGGTACTTATGTTAGGAGTGCACAGTTAGACGAGAGGTGAGAATATCATGCGAGTGTATGTCCTAACATGTACTTTGCATTTAATGTTTTAAATGTTTTTAAAGCACTTGCAGGTTTTTAAAATATAACTCCACATTCGGGCTCTGACCCGTTTGCTTTTCAAATCTCTTTTTCTTTGTAAAACCATTTTAGGTGCCCAGCCACAAGGACACCAAGCATAGGATACTCATTCAGGTGACGAGCTGTAGCTGCTTGTGGAAGCTACAGGGATTTGCATGTAGACGCTTCTATCTTTTGGATTCCAGAGTCACCATCTATCAGTTGTAGGGCATGTTGCCCATTTCTTTAGAGACATCTTTTACATTTCAGTTTTCAGATTTTAGCATGTATTGTTTCAGTTTATTTATTTCAGTTGTGGGATTGTAGTGAGGAGTTTTTCCTCCAGACTTTATTTACTGTTATGTGATGGTTATTCATTTTACTTCAGTATGGGGAATGGTGTTGTTTATTTCTTCATTACATTTGTTGCATGTTAATCAGACTTAATTAAAATTTGGCAACTTGCTTTTTAAATACTAGGTGGTTAGTAATATTAAAATGTTTTCGACAGTGATGCTATTAACTGAGCCAACTTGGCATTTTGAATTAATTTAATAAAGGAGTAGCTACCCGGTATTTAATTAGTCGGGGTGTCACAATGCCCACATTTTTGCAACACTCCGACCGCCCTGGGAGAGCGAGCGGTGTGCTACTCATTTGTAGGACTAACTAAATTCAACGGAATAGAAGTAATAAGGCATTCAAATTTTCTATGACAACAAAGAGGAATAATAGTTCTCAACCTTCCTCAGATAAGTACAACAATTTTCCCAAATAGGTACAACAACCAAAATAAATCACTAACGCTCTATTCATCAAAATAATTACAGGTCATCTCTTGTATAATATAAAGTTCTTTTCAGATAATCCATGCTAAAAATCATTCCAACTCTTTATTCACCTTGTGTTCTGTACGCGGTTATGACATTTGGGTACTCCCAATCACCCTAGAAATCAAAATTCTTAAATTCTCCTTATCATCGTTCCACCCCTCAACTCGTGGGGATAACTTTCAATGCTTTCCTACCATAAAATCCGGCTTCAATGACCTTAACCAAAATTCAACTTCCAACTTACATACATAATTACTTGATCCTATTTCGACCAGGGTACCGTACTTATGGAATAGTGACCAAACGTCTCCCTATTTCCAACCTTATGCTAAGTTTCATGCGTGGGATGTCTCGCAAAGCGAAATCCAAACAAGGAACCCCCCGATACACTACTACCTAGCATTGTTGGTTATCGAAATCCGTTAGGTCTTCCGTCCACAGTATATACCCCTTTATTCCGTCCCTTGACAGAAAAATTTCAATTTCTACCGTAATTATGCTTAACAAATAACGTTTCACCAATTTCACTATCGTATTGGTTGATGGAAATTTTATTCTATAAACCTCGGATACATACGATCGGAATTCTCGAAATTCCCTTCCCTAATAATAGGGGCATAACTAATAACTCCCACATCTCTAAAGGATAAATATAACAATGTACTTATCCTATCACTAAGTCCGGAGTGCTAAACATAATACTGAGTCAAATCTTTTCGCTCAAGGGTAAATCCTGATACATACGGAATTATACTGACAAGGTCTACACATACTATGGCATCGAATATCTCGAGCCCGTTATCTCCTCCGAAGTATATAGAATAGATAATATAAGTGCAAGTCCAACCTTCTTACAGGTAAGGCCTCGCCCAAAACAAACATAAAACATGTTGCACCAATGCAACTACTCCGATAGCCTCGCAATCAATGTACACTATCATACTACCCATTTTTATAACATTTTAACAAAAATAATATTATACTCGTGTATCGCATCTCTACAACGAGTAACCTCTATAAAGTATAAAACACTGCTAATATACTCACTCATCCTCCGCGGATAGTACTAAAGAAAAATCCCGCTATACTAAGGAAAATTTTTCACATAATGGTAACATTTATAATGATATGTATTAAACTCGTCTCACATGCTAATCTAGCAATGAACAAAATATGGTGACTCGCTCGTGTCACATAAACACGCCGCATCCTCTAAGGATACAACTTATACTTCCATCCTGGCAATCGTCTTGACTGCACAAATGGTTTTTGGACGTAACACGTCTGCCCATACTAAAACAAATTATTTTAATCGTTGCCTTTTACTAGGCACCGTGCATGTCCTTTTGGAACATAATATCGTGAGCGATCTCATTCCGCACAAAATACCTCGACACATAATCCACTTACCACCTGTCCTTCTAACCAGGTTAGGATTGTCCTTCTCTCGGACTTTAGTAGACTCGATTCCTGTTAGACATCCCGGTTGTTTCCTTAGCCTTTTTAGGCCATAAAGATCATTTTACTATCTATAATAGTACGCACTGAATTTACCATTAGTTGGTAAGAACTTAACTATCTGAAGCATTTAAATGGTTTTCCCGATGTGTATCCACATTCTTTTGTGGTGCTATACCACCACTGTTGTATTCAGTCTTATTCTCGACTAAATTCTTCGATTCCTTTAACTTCCCCACAAAGAAGTGTTATCATCTATTTTGACAAAATATGACATTGTCAACCTCTGAATCGGTCGTCCATCAGAATTTCCTCCTCGAGTATTTTCAAATATTATTACAAGTTGGCCTCCCACTTGGAGTCGTTCCCCCCACTTGTATCTACATCTTCCGATACAAAATTCGTTAACGGTTAAGATTCATATTCACGGATGGACCCTTGACATGCCCTTCCTCGATGAGTTCAGAACCACAATTGCTTCTCATCCTGAACAGTTGAGGAAGGAACATACGGTCAACATTGTACCTAAGGTCCTCCCATAGGCATAGCATTCCACCTCTAAAATTGGTGGTTGACTCCAACCATTATAATTTCGTCCCGAAAGCCAAGAAAATTTTCTCTAAATTTTCACTTTCGGTTTTCCACGCTCCGTATTATTTAAGCCTTTGGATACTTTACCTTCTTTGGTAAACACATACAATTTTCACGTTTCTAAAATTTCTCACTGACAGTCTCTCCACGTTTTTGTAACACGTTGGGTAAGTTTACCCTCGCACCTCATTTGGCTATAACAGCATTTGAAAATAATTGTTGCACCTTAGTCGCCTTTCTAGTCGTGGCTTCTCGTGCTATAATGGAGGTGACCTCGACTACGGTCATCATCCTCGGATATATTTCATAATTCTCAACTGAGCCCTGCCTCCTGATGTACGCTTAACGGTCCTCTTCTGAAACAGTCATCGCTCGGCTCACGCACACATCCGAACGAAATTAGAATTCACTAGAGTATACACTTTATAGCAGGGGAACGAAATCTCGTCAAAGAAATCGACAATCCTAAACATAGGGCTCTATAACAAACAAAGCAACGCTGAAAGCATAATAAGCCGTACAGATCCTAAGGACACTAGAACCTGATGCTCTGATACCACCTGTGACACCCCGCGTAATTAAATACCGGGCGATCACTCCTTTATTAAATTAAATCAAGGTATACAGTTGGTTCATTCTCAGCATCACTGTCGATAAAATGAATTTTCCAATTTCACACCCTAAATAATTAAGCTAAGTGTCAAAACCATTTTCATACATACTTTCCAAATTTTAATTTAAAGAAAAAGACTTATTTATTTAAAAACAGCATTCCTACAATTAAGAATCATGCCACGATAAATCAAATGATATAATACATTCGTCAACCGAATGTCAACATAAGAAAACTAGAATCACAAATCCATACTGAATAAATCCCATAGAACAATACTGGAAGTAAATGAAATATAAATGTCCCAATAACAATGAAATAAATGGAAAGGGCGACACGTGCCCAAAAATGAGAATGCTAGAAGTGGAGTCAATAAAAGAAGCCGTCTACGCAAGTGACCTGCAACTCCCACCTAAGCTGCAGCACGTTCCTCTCAAGGAATCCTAAGCAAGACGCCCCTGTGGCTGGGCACCTGAAAAATATACATATATATACAAGAGAGAGAGAGAGAAAAAGAAACGGGTCAGAGCCCGAAAGTGTGTTTGATTTTAAAATACGTTTAGCAAGTATTTAAATTGATACAGGCCAATGCAACAACATATTAGTGCGTCACTCTCTGGAGAAAATACTCACCTCTCTTCTAATGTGCACACCTATCGCATTAACTTTCCCAACGGTTTGTTTTAACATCTAACGCACTAGTCTTTCTAAAAGATTTAACTTATCTTAGATTACCCGCAAGATTTACAATTCACGATTCCATTTTAAAAAGGATGTTCCAATTAGTAACCAAAGTTCTCTATTTTTAACTTTATAAAAACAATAAAGTTTTCCAGTGACATATTATACTTTCTCAAAACAAGTATTTAATAATTTGAGTCAACAACCATGTCCTACTTATCAAATCTCAGTAGACAGTTTCAAATATCATAATCTCATATATACATTAACTACTCGTATAATATATATATATATATAACAGCACCCCGAATAAAACTATGGTGCGTGCATACTTCCACTATCCAAACCCCATACCACTCAAATCAAGGGGAATACAAATTCGGAATTACTCTCGAATTGTATTAACACATACACAAACAATATCGAGGCGAAGCATAGATTCCAAGTCTCTAAGAGGATGGCACATACTGGCGTCTCTTAGGACCGTCTGAACTATCAATTCGATAGCCTGTACCAAGGATATCTATCTTCTAGGGTACAAGTCAGTATCCCCCATAAAGGTCCCATCGAGATAAGACTATCCCAGCGCGGTAACCTCAAGGATAGTAAGTAGCGCGGTATGTTTTTCACATGCATATAATATATGTACACACAATCATATAAATATACCACTTTATCATATTAATATAGGTTCTTCTCATCACCCGTAATTATACCATTTATCTTTAATTTCACAATTATAGGATTACGCATAAGGTTTCATTCCTAACCTTAACTCGAAGGGTTCTCTCACTTATTACCTAACACTCGTGGGCTATATCCTCACAAATCTGAAATTCAGTAAGTGACTTTATTAGATTCTAACGTAACTCTCTTACGCACCTCACCCTTTAAATTCATAAATCTACCAACCTAAAGTAAATATCCCATAAATACCATACTCGTTGAAGATTAAAGGTTCCAACATTTATTCATATACCCTACTGGTCCTCAATGTCTCCCAAATCAATTTATCAAGAATGCACAAGAATTATATCATGACAATATGAAATTAACTCATTTAAAGAGGGAATTAGGAGTCTTCCAGGAGGGGTCGATCGATCGAAGCTTGGTGCTCGATCGATCGAACCTTCGATCGATCGAAGCTCTAGGCTCGATCGATCGATCAAGCAGGTCTGGGCAAAATTCTGCAGAATGCAGTTACGAGTTTCATCACCAAAATTACACCAAATCCATATTTTCAAGTTCCAATCGTCCCAGAATTCTACTACCAACATTATAACAATATACTAGATGATTCTAACGTAAGGCATGTATATATTCATCATTTAAACATGGATTTTCAACCTAAAATCATGTCCAATTATCAAGAACCCTAGAATTTTCTTAAACAGATTTCTAATGAATCTTTCTCCAATATTTCTTTCTTATGATCACCAAATTTCGTGGTTTATTACCTCTACATGGCAAGGGTTTCCAGAATCAACATATACATCAATACTACATGGATTTTCCTATCAAAGATTGGGTTTTCTTCCATAATTTTTATCACAATTCAATCCTAAACTAATATGAAGATTGCATTAACGAAAATACGCAAGTTAAACACTTACCTGGGATTTTGGTATGCAGATTCACGGCTGATTTTGGTATGGCTGCGTTCCTCGTCTCGTGATCTACGCGGTGGTGGTGGTGGTGGTGGCGGTGCAAACCGGTGGCTTTTTGGCCTTGAATTGCCTTGGAGCTCTCTCCTCTCTTCTCCAATGGCCGTCACTTGATTTGTGAAAGTTCTAACCCTAAGAGGCTAACCTAATGGCTGATATAGGTTGGCTGAAATTCGTGGGTTTAATTACCCAATTATGTAAAATGACTAAAATGCCCTCCCGGGGTACTAATTAGGCCTAAAAACGCCCCGAGACCCGAACTAAACCCCCGGGTATACTTTTCTGACTATCTCGACCCTTCCGGACGCGTTGGCGCACTCAAAACGACCATATGAACAACTTATAAAATATTCACTTTTTATTTAACAAAGATAGTCCCGACGTGACACGGGCACGTCTCGACTTAAATTTCCGAAATAGTCATTTAATTCACTTATGACATTCAATATAACCAATATAATATATTACTATGCTCATTAGTAATATTCAACAAGTTTCCCATAATTACTAACTCTCGTCACGTTAATAATTGTAACATAATTAATTTCTGGATTTTTATTAAATGAACATTCACATTAAATTTAAATAAATCCCCAAATTAATATAGCATAAAAATACAGGGTATTACAGGTGGGGACAGTTGCAGCCTGTTCTGGATCCAGGAGAGTATTCATATGTGCGGTTGGTTGGTCTCAGACAGACCTCCTTTTACTTCCCTTGGCGGCTTCTGCGCCAATTTGACTGGGCACAGGTCGTGCCCCCTCGGACCTCAAATTTCTTTTCGGTAGAGGATTTGACTGAGCGCCTGCGTCTGTTTCTTGGGTCTCTATGGAAAAATTGACTCGTCTCTCTCAGTTTGTCGGGAAGGTTTGTCATGTCCCCAAAGATTATATGAAGTGGTTGTGGAGGAAAGTAGTCAGCAAGATGTTGGCAGTAGAGACTCGACAAAGATGGTTTGTTTTATCTGACTCCATGGAAGGGGGTGTTGTGGTTTTTTCGAAGATGGTTAAGGCTCATCGATCCATGGAATGTTTACGGCATTCTATTCAGGCAGGGGAAACTTGGGGTCCTTAGGATGTGGATGATGAGGGCGCAGGCTCCTCTGGTAGCTGTGGGTAGGACTCCTGGGGAGTTTATTTACGTAACAGATGTGGGGATTTTATTTGCCTTTTTTATGGTAGTAGGGGGAAGGGAGTTATCCGTTCCTTTTTTTATGTAATCCGTACTGTAATTTCTTATTAATGAAATAAATAAGTTTCTGATCATCCAGCTGTGCCTTTCGATGAATTTTGTATTTTGAATTATCTATACTGATCGCTAAAGCATACATAATCCTTTTGTTCAAATATTTTTGAACGAACCGCCATTATCGGAGGTAAGAAAAGAATAGTATTTTGTGAAAAAGAAAGTGCCGCACTCAAGTGAGGAGTATGAGCTGCCTACGTACCTCTGGGGTTTTTTTTTGAAAAGTTTTAAAATAATTTTTTGTAGAGGATCAGGCCCACGTAGTTCTGGGTAAAGTGAAATGAAGAGTTTTTTTTTTAAGAATAGAAGGGGGATGAGAAGAGTCATAGCGCGCCATGATTTTGGACTAGGGGTAGAATTTCTTGAGACGATCCAGATTGACTGGACGAGCCATCTCTTCCCCATCTAGGCCACTGAACATGGAGGCATGGTCGGATAAGATTTTCTTCACAATGTAGGGGCCGCTCCAATTGGGCTTGCATTTCCCTCTGGGGTCCCAGATGGGTTCAATTATCTCTTTGAGGGATAAGTCCCCCTCCCGGATACCGCGGTCATTGACTCTCTTGTTGAATGGTCGCGCTATTCGGCGATGGTACCCCTGTATGTGGTAAAGTGATTTTAATCTTCTTTCATCTAGGACGACTAGCTCATCAAGACGGCTTTGGCACCCGTCTTCTTCACTAACCTTGCTTTCGAGCATAACGCGTAGCGAGGGTATTTCCATCTCCACAGGTAGGACTGCTTCCATGCCGTAGACCAGGGAGTAAGGGGTAGCCCCAGTAGAGGTTCGGGTTGAGGTTCGATAGACTCAGAAGGGCGTATAGGATCCGATCAGCCCAATCCCTACAAATTTCAATCATCTTACTGATGATGGCTTTGAGGTTTTTGTTGGCGGCTTCAACTGCACCATTGGTCTGAGGCCGATAGGGAGAAGATTTGTGTCTCTGAATCCCATATTATTTGACTACTTTTATGACTTCTGCTTTGAAATGCAACCCATTATCTGACACTAGCTCATGCGGGACCCCATATCGATAGATGATATTCTTCTTAAGGAATTTGGCCACTTTCTTGGCGTTCAACACTGCGTATGACTCAGCTTCGACAAATTTGGTGAAGTAGTCGATGGAGACCAGGATGAACTCATGTCCGTTTGAAGCCTTTGGTGTAACCTTACCTATGATGTCGATACCCCAGGTGGAGAACGGCCAGGGAGAGGTCATGTTGTATAACTCTCGCGGAGGTAAGTGTTGAAGATTGGAGAATTGTTGGCATTTGAGGCATCTCCGGACATAGGCGGTGCAATCATGGATCATGGTTGTCCAGTAGTAGCCCTGTCGGATGATTTTCTTGGCAAGTATGTGACCATTTATGTGGGATCCGCATTCCTCGCTGTGGATTTTCTGCATTATCTTCTCAATCTCAGCCTCTACAATGCAGTGTCGATGAGTTCCATCGAAGTTCCTTTTGAGTAAAGCTTTATGACAGATGATGTACTGGGAAGCCAATCTTTGTAGGGTTGTTCGGTCTTTCTTGTTGGAACCCTCGGGATACTTACCATGTTTGAGGAGGCACTAGATATCATAGTACCAACAATCGACTAGTTCGGGATCTTCGGTGGAGACCAGCTCCACATGGTAGCAATGGGTTAATTTGTTTTGCTTTTGAACTAGGATGGGGGTCATCGTTATTCCTTTTGGACATGTCGACCATGGAGGCCAAGGTGTCGAGAGCATCAGCTAGGTTATTCTTTGCTCGGTAGGTAATGGAAGTTGATATATCGGAATTGGGAGGCTAACTCTTCTAATTGGGCATGAAAGGGTTGGAGATTTTCGTCCTTGACTTTCCACTTTCTGAGCACTTGATCGATGATGAGGGCAGAATCCCCGTAGACATCAAGGTATTGAATACCTTTCTTGAGAGCAACTTTGAGGCCCACTGTTCATGCCTCGTATTCCGTCATGTTGTTGGTGCAAAGGAAATCCAATTTTATGGCGATGGGAGTGTGGGAGTCATCTGGGGCGATCAGGAGTATCCCAATGCCATATCACTTTTTGTTGGCAGCGCCGTCAAAGAACATTTTTCATTGAAGGAGGTCTTGAGTAGTGCAGAGGATATTTTCATCTGGGAATTCGGAGATCCAAACCTCCGCCTCTTCTATGGGGTAATCGACGAGGTAGTCAGAGATGGCTCTTCCTTTAAAGGCTTTCTGTGTGATGTACACAATGTCGAACTCGGTTAGGAGCATTAGCCATTGGGCCATTCGACTGGACAAGGCGAGTTTCTCAAGTAGGTATTTTATAGGTTCCATTCGGGATACAAGTTTGATGGGGAAGGCGAGCGTGTAGTGTCGCAAATTTTGGGTGACCCAGACAAGTGCGACACATGCCTTTTCTAAAGTAGTGTAGTTGACCTCGTACCCGGCCAATTTGCGACTGGCGTAATCGATGGCTCTTTCTTTGCGGGAGTCTTCAAGGTATTGGGCTAGCAAAGCCCCAGCTGCAGTGTCGATTATGGTTAGGTATAGGAGCAAAGGGAGACCAGACTGTGGTGGCATGAGCACTGGAGGTTGGGTTAGGTATTGTTTGATTCGGTCAAAAGCTTCTTGGCAGGCCTCGTTCCAAACCTTGGTTGAATCCTTTCGGAGGAGCTTGAAGATCGGTTCACAGATAGAGGTTAGCTGGCTGATGAACTGGCTGATGTATTGCAATTTCCCAAGAAAACCTCGGACTTCTTTCTCTGTTCGGGGTGCTGGCATCTCAAGTATGGCCTTCATCTCTATCCCCTTTTCACTGACCATGAATCCTAAGAGTTTTCCCTTTATAACGTCGAAGACACACTTCTGTGGATTAAGTCGCATCTAATACCGTCGCAGTCGTTCGAAGAACTTCCGAAGAGCGAGAACATGACCCTCTCTAGTTTTGGACTTTATAATCATATCATCCACATAAACCTCGACTTCTTTATGAATCAGATCATTCAGGATGGTTGTGGCAGCCCTTTGGTAGGTAGCCCTAGCATTATTGAGACCAAATGGCATAACGGTGTAATAAAAGATTCCCCATGGGGTGATCAATGCGGTTTTTTCTTGGTGGTCTGGGTGCATCTTGATTTGGTTGTATCCGGCAAAACCGTCGATGAATGACTTGAGAGCATGACTGGTTGTGTTGTCCACGATCATGTCGATATTGGGTAACGGATAATCATCCTTCGGAGAAGCTTTATTTAAATCTCGGTAATCTACACACATTCGAACCTTCCCTCCTGATTTTGGTACAGGTACAATGTTGGCAAGCCATGTGGGATATTCGATCACCCGAATGAAACCCACGTTTAACTGTTTGGCAACCTCCTCTTTGACCTTGAGCGACCATTCGGTGCGGAGTTTTCTCAATTTTTGTTTAACCGGCTTGTAATCTGGGAGAGTGGGGATCTCGTGTTGGGTTATTTCAGGATCGATGTCGGGCATATCATCATAGGACCATGCGAAGACATCCACGAACTCTTTCAACAATTCTTCGAGTTGTGCACGCTCATGCTCGTCAAGGGTGGCCCCTATCCTAATCTTGCGCAGTTGGCTACTAGAACCGAGATTAATAACAACAGTCTCTTCTTCATTTACGTGAATGCGGTTATGTTATTTATTATTAACCTTATTTAGACCAGTTAAGAATTGTTCATTTGCAAAATCATCATCATCAAAAGTTTGATTAGAATCCAAGCAGTTAATGTAAGGCACAGCGAGATACTCAAAATCTTCATTTATTTCATTGATAGGAAAAACAACATTGAGAACCTCGTCAAAAGAGGTCTCGATAACATTTGAGCAAGGATAGACAATAGAAGAAGAAATAGGGTAAACATTGGGGTTAGGGGAGATTTTAAGAGGTAGAACTGGCGCAGCATGCCAGTTGAGGACAGCTGTATCAGCAGCTTTAATCAGACGGGATGGGTCCATTGATGTAGTGCCTGAATGAACCATGCAGAGTGCCAGCACCAGTATCTGTAAGTTGAAGGAATCTTCGGAATCACTTTCCTCAGTCTCTTCGGCATCTTTGATGAGCGGTTGCACGCGGTGTGGGAAACTCTTGACCCATGGGTAGCTATCTTGGAAAAAGATCTCCATTCCAGGCTTCATCTTCTTGTCTGTGTGGTCATACCATGGTTCTGGAAAACCGCAAAAGGGTAAGTCCTCACCTTCTTTGATGGATCGTCCATTTAAGGAATCTCCCGAGATGGTTCGGATGCAGTCTGATCTTCTCTTCGGTCGAGACTGGTGAATCATTCTGAACTCTTGTTCTGATGGTTGACACCCCAAGCCACAAGGAGGGAAACCTTTCTTCAGTTCGATGGGCTCAAGTATCCCTTGCTGCCTTTGTCCTAGCCCCAATCTGGGCATGAAGTGCATGTTTCTGAACATCTGAATCACATTGACATTGCCATGAGGGTCATATTCTGGACAAACCCTTTCTTTGAAATCGTCCCCTGCCGGGAATAAGAGTGGTTCAACTCGAAATCCTGATAGGAGCATATCATTCGACCCATGCTGTATCTCAAGGATTGGACTGCTAGTGCTTGCACCCCGACATTTTCTTCGTCACCCAAAATTTTGATGACTCGCCCGTCGATGAAGAACTTCAATTTCTGATGGAGTGAGGAAGACACACCCTTGATATTATGGAGTCAGGGGAGTCTGAGCAACATGTTGAAATAAGCTGGGATGTCTATGACTTGGAATTCAACGACAGGGTTTATAAGGCCAACCCCTATCGCAAGTTTTATGGACCCCATCACCTCACGACAGGTATTATCGTAGGCACGCATAGCGGCGGAGGTTGGAGCGAGGTCGCTTTCTTTCAGTCTTAAACACTTGAAGGTTCTCAATGGGTAAACATTCAAGGAGGATCCGTTATCGACAAGAGAGAGTGGCACGGCCTTTCCCATAACTTCGACGGAAATGTTGAGTGCATGATTGTGATTCGGCCCAATTCTGGGGATTTCTTCTTCAGAAAATGATAGCATTTGGGTAGAGGTCAAGGATCCGACCAGATTCACCGCTTCTTCTGGTGTGGTAGAGGGAGGAACTATAGGTCCAGTGAGTAATTTGATGAAAGCATTTTTGTGTAGCTGGGAAGACATGAAAAGTCCCCATAGAGTGATGTTAGCTTGAGTTTTCTTCAGTTGATCGAGGATCTTGCTTTCCTCAATGGTCATATCTGGCATAGGAAGGTTTTCAACGCCCTTACCTTTGTCATTTGCTGGTAGTGAGCTTGGAACTTGGTAATGTCTCCCTAATCTGGTCATGTGATTTCTGAAGAAGGAAAGAACATGAATCCTGTTTCCTTGTCAATCTCAGGTTATTCTGCCACCCTGTCTATTTCTCCGAGGAGTTCTTCAAATGATATCATCCCACATATGTCGGTTACTGGGTCAGCTCTTCCTGAAGCTTGTTTTTCACTCGAATCTTCGAATCCTTCCCCCCATCCGGTGGCAATAATTCTGTCCTTCCTTGTGAAGTCGATGCATTCCATAACTTCAACGGCTTCTTCATACAAGTTCTCCCATTCTGTGGGGATATGTGTGATTGAAGGGACCAAGTGCCCTTATAACTTCAAAGTGTCAAGTAATCCGATGATACTACAAATGCTGGTGGTTTGCTCGAATAATCATGCCATAGTCTGGACAACATCATCTAAGCTGACTTCGTCGGTTGGTACCACCCATTTGTCTGAATCTCGGGCCCATTTTCGTGCTTTCAAGAACAGTGTACTGAATCTCTGGCAATCGATGACCATCTGTGAGGGAAATTTCAGCCCGAACTCAAGGAGTTGGTTTAACACCTTTGACAATTCCATACTTCCAGTTTCAAAATGGGTACAAATAGTGATGCATGCTCTGGTGAGGAATGGCAGTGCCTAATCAGCGAGGCTATTAGGGTGTAGGAGGAAATATAGGCAAATTTAAAGAGTTTTAGGAGAGTATATGGGTGTGATTTGAGTTGAGGGATCTAAATCTGGGTTTTCTTCCAAGAAGATGGCATTGGTGTGATTTGGGAGTGGGTTGTGAGTAGTGTTTGGTTTAGGATTGGCTGGTGGGTCGATGGTACCCCGGTCAATGAGGTCTTGGATTATGTTCTGAAGGTGAATCATTGGTCGATGGTATGGTCGACGGTTTAGTGAAAGGCGCAATGAGCATCGGTCTTGAAATTTCTTGGGAGTGGATTTGGCAATGGACATGGATCCAAGGGTCTGATGAGGTTTTGGCTCAACCGGTCTTGGTAAACTTTGGAGAGGGGAGCATGGAGCTCAGTGTATTCCCTTCGGATGGGGGTAGGGCGACTTTCTGGTGCCCATGATGTGGTTGGTTGAGAGATGTTGTTGATGGTAGAAATGGTAGAACTGGCAGGCTTGTCACACTTTCTAGGGGTGAACTGTCCGGACACCTTCTTTGGTTCAACCTCCGTTTTAACGAGGCTTTCCTCAATTTCCACTCCAGCCTCTCTAAGAGTTCGAAAGTGGGGATAGTATTATCCTCCCATCATCGCTCGGACATGGGGCAAAAAGTTCTTCTTCACTATGTTGACCTGTTCTTCCTCGGATGGCCGATTAGTCATAGTAGCTGCCTGCTCCCTCCACCGAGTTATGAAGTTACTGACTGATTCTCCTAGAATTTGTTTGAGCAGCTCTAAATCACGACGGGTGACCTCAAGGTCTTTGTTGTATTTGTACTGCAACATGAATTCTCGGGCTACATCCTCCCAGCTACGGATTCTAGATTCCTCAAGAGATAAAAACCATCGGAGGGCGCTATCCTTCAAAGTTTGCTGAAACAATTGGGCCATCACTTCTTTAGAAGCCCCTAGTAGAGTCGTGGAACGATGATAACTGCGAAGATGAACAATTGGGGGTCCACTCCCCCCGAACTTCTTGATATTTGGCATCTTGAACTTCTCGGGAAACCTTGCTTTAGGATAAGGAGACATGTGGGTGTATTCTATGTAATTCCCAGAGATCCAGACTTGGTCAAACTTCTTACTGAGCATCTTGAGATCCTCTTTGACTTTATTCAACTCCTCCTCCTTTGGATCAGTGACCACATGCAGGTTAGCCATAGGTTGGGAAATGTTGGGAATTGGAAGCTGGGCAAGCGGCGGCTCGTTGGCAGGAGGGGCACGTGGAGCGTGATAATATTCTTTCGGAACCCAAATAGGCTCAGGTGGACCCATATCACGAGGGAATAGGGCCTCGGGATCTTGAGGAATAGGAACTTGGTTTTATTGCATCTCTCGGACCTCACTTTGGAGGTTGTCAATCTTAGACACGAGCTGAGCTAGAACTGTCGTCAGATCCGGCTGTATGACTGGTGCTTGATCTGTATGCTCCATAGAAGATGGATGGAATCCGGACTCAGAATAAGTAGTAGAAGATCGGATGAAACTCCGGGGTGATTTGACTGAAGAAAGAAGCCAATAGGGAGCCAGGCCAAGGGTTTGCGATCGACCTAAGCAAGCGTAGGATGAGATTTATTTTTGAGAAAAAAATGGAGAAACTATTTTTGGATTTTTGATAAAGAAGGGAGAAATGTTTTTGGATTTTTTTTTCGATAAAGAAAGGAAAAATGTTTTTGGAGACGGAACTCAGCATAATTATTATGATTATTATATTTTTATTTGTATTTAACTCTCCTAAATGCAATGCCGGACGGGACCCGAGCCTGGAAAAGTGGGGTTTTAATATATGCAAAGCTACGGTTTGGACCTGTAACCAGGCTCACGGATAGGGTCCCGTTTTAAAAAATGCGCAAAAATTGGGCGGCAGGCTGACCCGGAATTTCGGTAGAGTTTCGGGTTGAAACTGACAATCTAAAGTGCCTGTCCTAGGTCTGACACCTATATGCGGGTATACAGTTGGTTGAGTGAGTCGGCATGGGTTCCCCCCTTTGGCTTGACTTCCACGATATACGTCTTGCTCTTGCGGGCAATCGGTATGTGTGGACAAGCCATTTGATATACCTGAGTGTACGTGAATTGCCTCACCATATACCTCGTGGGGACGGTACGTGCGAGAGAGAATTCGATATACTCGGTGTACGTGAACGAATTCCCTGCGATATACCTCCCGTCATGACTTCGGTCAAGCGGTACGATGTGGGGGAACCGTTCGATATACGTCGAAGGTACTTGGCCAATGGAAGGTGAGAATCATATCGCTTAGGCTAACTGTGACCTGCCGGACCAGTGCCCATCACGAAGTGACCCTCCAGTTACTGGGTAAAATTTGGTCAATAGCAATGCTCTTTGGTGATGTTGTGTAAATCATGCATGATTCTCTTATTAGTATCTTATGATGAGAATGCCTTTCTTGATCATGCTAAACAGGACGCTGAGTACGAGTACCCCAAAAGGTACACCAAGTATGGATGGGTGATGCGTGCAACATGGGGATATACATGTGATCCTAGGTGTACGTGGTGTGAAGTGTACATGGAGAAATTTCTACAAGTGTGTGAACATAAGCATAAGCATGGGATACATATGAAAAAGGGGAACATGCAGATATGGGGGGAAACATAAGCAAATATAGAATTCATGTAAATAGAGTCAAGCCCACAAAAAAAATGCAAGCTCCCCAACAGAGTCGCCACTGTGGCCATCCCCAATCCTCACCGTGCGGGCGGGCGGGCGGGCGGGCGGAGGAAGGATCCTCGAGTCCCGCGCATCCCTCTAGGGAGCGCTTCGACCGGCATCGTTTGAGATGTGGTGTAAAAATGTACAGAGATTCAGAGTCGCCAGTCTATTTTATTCAAAACAGACAAAAGAAAAAGGGGAAGCCACCCCGAAGAATGGCATCCAAAGACATACTGGTGCGTGCGAAACCAAGATGATTCGAGAAGGGTTCGGAGGCTTGGTTACGAAATGAGAAGGTGTTAGGCACCCATTCCTCCCTTTCGATCTCTCATGAATATTTGCTATTTTCCTTATGTTTCCCCCGTGATATGTGTGCATGTGTATATATATAATGGAGATAGGAATCCTCGACTTGTATCATGGAAAAGATAAAGCGAGTCATCCGTAGGAAGATATAAGAATAATATTAGAAAAATAAGATTTATGCGATTACCCCTACGTTGATCGTTATAATGGAACGATAACGCGTATGGAGTAATGAGTTATTAAGGGCAAGTATATAGAATACAAGGAAAATGGATTTAGAGAAGATAGAAAATGAAAGAAAAGGTGAGAAAAAGGACTCCAGTCTCGAGTCCTACCCCGAGACGCCTACGTAGCCTATAAAGGCATCAAAGTCCACATAGTTCGCATACAAAATGAGGGGTGAGGAATATCCCATAAACCCAAATGGGGGAATCTCGTATTTATGAGTGTGTGTGTGTGTGTGTGTGTAGAAAAAGTGTTTTAGTTGTGAGAAAAGTGTGGGAAAAGTGTGAGAATCTCTACTTGGAATTTATGAGCAAACCCTCTTTTTCTTGTTTTTTGGGTTTTATGAAAATAAAAGATGTACAATAATACTAAATAAAAAGTATATTAGGATGTGTGAGATGAGATAATAAAAGTGCTAAATAAGAAAACAAGTTATGGGGAATTTAAGAGAATTTAAGAGAGAGTTTGAGAAAGTTGGACCTTCTTGAAGATCTTAAGCTTGATCTTGAATGTTGGAGAGCAGCCCTTGCACTTGGATGATGATGGAGAGTGGCTAATTCACCAAGTTTGATGAAAAGGATGATGAAAAGTGGAAGTAAAAAAGGGATTTGGAAGTTGAAATCACGGTGCCTTCGAGAGAGGTTTCTGGGATTCGTTTAAAGAGATTTTTATCAGATCTGGGCTCCCCTTGCAAATGAGGTGAAGGCCTCCTTTTATAGGCTTAGGTAACTGCCAATCGGCATAGACCTGTTCCTTCCTCTCGGCAGGTGCCGATAGGCAGGGTCTGGAACTTGCCATTTGGCAGTGCGCTTCAGGCTTTATCGGAAAATCGGCCGTCGAGGGCAAAACGTTGGTCAAAATTGCGCATAGGGCATACCGTTGGAAAGGTAATTCAGATACCTTCGAAAGTCCTTTGGATCACTCCCGGGTTTAGGAGTTGACTTTTGGTCAAATATGGCTCAGAAGCGTTTGTCGGTCCATTGGACGGGGGATCTTTCGGACGCAAACGGATCGTTCGTCCGCATGGTAAGTCCGAATCGTGCACAGGGCGGACCATTGGAAATTTTAGGAGATGTACTTTGACATTCCAAAGGGGTTGACCCGGTTTGGATAGTTGACTTTGGACAACCGAGCCCGGGAACCATTCGGTGACCTCCCGGAGTCAAACGGATCGTTCGTCTGCATGGAAGGTCGGAATCGCGCACGGGATGGACCGTTGGAAAGGGTATTCAGTTCCCTTTGAAGATTCATTCAGTCTCGTTCGACCTGAAGAGTTGACATAGGTCAAACAGAGTCCAGGAGCACCCAGTGGCCTCTAGGTTAAGTTTCAGACGCAAACGGATCGTTCATCTGCATGGTAAGTCAGAATCGCGCACGGGACGGACTGTTGGAAAAGGTATTCAGTGCCCTTTGAAGATTCATTCAGCCTCGGTCAAGCTGAAGAGTTGACATAGGTGAAACAGAGTCCTGGAGCGCCCGGTGGCCTCTAGGTCAAGTTTCGGATGCAAACGAATCGTTCGTCCGCATGGTAAGTCGGAATTGCGCACGGGGTGGACCGTTGGAAAAGGTGTGCAGTGCCCTTCAAAGATTCATTCAGCCTCTGTCGAGCTGATGAGTTTGACTTTTGGGTCAAACTGAGTCGGGGAGTGCTCGATGGCTTCTAGGTCAGTACTCGGGACATGACCTGGGTTCACAGTGATGAAGGGAGGTACTAGGGACCTAAGGAAAGTTAGGGGTAACATAATGGGGTGTCTACAGGCACCAACGAATCAAAACCTGAATGGAAATTGAAATCAGACCCATTCATATAATTGGGAGTTGTTGTCTTAATATCATACTTAGACAAGAGCTCTAAATCCATAAATCAATATCTTTGCCATTTGGTAAAAGATTTCTTGCTCATGCAAATATGACTTAAACCTGCATAGTGTGTGCATTTACCCATACCTTTCACCAAAGCCTGGCAAAAAGACTTCTCAGTATCATCCTCATAGACATTAGGAAAAGTGTGAAGGCATAACTTAGAAAACCTAGTCAACTAATATACATCTTATAGAGTAAGAGTGAACTCACTCCAACCTGTGATAAAGTTATAAGTCCTAATACTTTAACGAGACACCAGAGCATTCAAAGCATTCACAGTCTTGGCTATAGTGCAATTTTTTAAGCTAAGAATAGTCTTAACCAATCCAAGGTCATCAATAACTTGGCTATAACTTTGCATGAATAAAATGTGATTCACCTAACATCTCTCTCATCGGGTGCACCTACACAAACTGTAAAATCAATTTTAAAGAAGGTAAAATCACCCCTATCCACTCGCACCCTCATTATGATATCAGGAATCAGAATGGGAGTATCTTTAGACTATATAAAATGCCAATAAAGGCTTGATCTGCCACAACTGAAGCAGAGTTGACCACAAAATAATCAAGAGATGACATAAAAAGGTCTCCCCAACCAAATAAAGGAGCATACCGGTACAAGGTCAAGTCCAGCCTTAATATTTGCTCCAAGTGAGCCTTCGAAGCTCTATGCATTACAATAGGGAACTTCACCCTAAGAAATAGAAAATCCGGCTCTACCACTATTGGTGGGATAGTTGAAGAAACAGTGGGAATGATGGTGCTAACGGTGGAAGTTCAAGACTTGGTAATAGCGACCACCAAGATTTAAATAGGTAGGATGCCTATCAACATCTCAGTAGGGGTGGCAGTAGCAACGAATGATACAATTGAGGAAAAATAAGCCAATGAAATCAAGTGTTTTGATAAATAAAGATATTCATTTTAACTTGATGAGAAATATGAAAGGCAAAGAACTCTCAAGAAATTTTACCTCTCAAAAAGCAACAAAATGACAAGGTTAACTTTTTTTAAACAGCTTTGGAATATTTATACTCTTGGAATACAAAAGGGACCCTCCAGTTTCAAAAAGGGGAGTAATGATTACCAAATCAGGAATACATCTTCCTAATATGACATGTGGATTTTTAAAATACTGAGAAACGTGTCTTACAAGTCAGAGCATGCTAGAACATTAAATGCAACATAAAAAAGTAATGATGACAAAAATCTTTTCAAAAATCGAGAAATAACTTTCGTGGACAACCCTCTCTTTTCAAATGAATGAGAGGCTTTTTCACAAGGGGGATAATGCAGAGGGGTACACGAGAGACTCCTTAGTTAATTGAGGATTATGCGAACAATACCAACAAAGTATGGAGGTTTCACTAGCACTCCTTCCCTTAAAGACAAATCGTGGTATTGCTCTTGCATCTCCTTAAACAAGGGAGCAAATTCAAGGGCAACAAATTTTAAGGAAAGAAAGGAACACACGGGAGGTTACTCAAACAACACAGAAGCGAGTGGGTGAAAACTTCCCCGCTAACATTATTTATTGTTGTCTTTGATAGGTGTACTTGTCAAGAAGCCTTGGCTGAGCAAGCAAGGCTTGAGCAGATGGCCAGTTGGGACCTCTTGAGAGTTTTGGTTTGGAGACTGAGAGGTAAGTCTTGGTAATCGAACTAAGGCTTAACCACTTAAATATAAAAGAAAATATAGAATATATATGCGAGGGACCTAAGAGGTCAATCACACACACACACATGCACATTACACAAACACAGTTTACACACAAACGACGAGCGACTACCTGAGGTGCTCGCAAATATTTTTAATATTACAAATGGTGAGTGACCCTCAAGATCACTTGCAGGTTCTCAAAACTTTTTCAATAAGACAAAATGTCACTTTCTGGCATCATGGATGACAAGATCACCTTCTTATTCACTATTACACCAAGTGTCACACCAAAAAAGACAAATCGTGGGTAGAGAATGAAAAACAAAAGATAAGGACAAATGGTTTTCAGATATTCATCAGAAAAGAAATATTCCTTTTGCATGCACGCACCACATCAACCCTAAAGTTTTAATACAAATAGAGCACTAGGTACACATTTATGGAGAATAACATAAAAAGTATTATTATGTTTCAAAAACTCTCATATAAGAATATTATTTATTGAAGTTATTACTTATACTCTCTCAAAGAATCATTACTCTCAAGAGTGTTTTTTCCTTTATTTATTGTTGAAAAGTTGCATTCAATCACTAGCTAGTCATTCTTGTAATCAAAACCTCATTATTATACTTGAAAAGTTTGTTTTGACTCTGTTCTTGATCTTGAAATATTGTTACTCTTAAGAAAGTTTTCCATTGGAGTGGGTTATGCCTGACCCATTTACATATATTCATAAACCGCAGTACCACTACCCTCCTACAAATGGTGAGAGGAATTTTACTAGCGAAGGGGTGGGGTCAAGGTCCTTCTTCGAAGTTGATGGGTATATTCGACTGGTTGTATCTATATATAGGCATTGACCTGTGTGTTCAACTTTAGTTAATGTCCAAGAAGAGTAATTGAAAATTTCAAGGTAAAATGAGTGTATTTTCAAGAAGAGGTGATACTCCAATGGAAATTTTCACGAATTAATTATATCTTTGAAGAGGCATTGAACGGTATATGGATAGATGTAGCTGGTACAATAAAGACCAATGGCGGATTCTTTCGGTGACATGGAAAATGAGGAGATTCAGCATGGAAGGTAATTCTCATCAGGTGGAGTGTTGATTGTGTTTTACGATATTTCTTACCATGGTGGAGTGTAACACCCCATAAAATTCGTAAATAGATAGATTATGTCTATTACAAAAATCACGGGAATAAAAAAGATCGGGTAACGTTCTTAGCATAAATGAAAACTAAACATTAAAAAGTATATAAATATATAAACAACTATTGAATAAAAAATATAAACTCTGATACCATATAACTGCCAATAAAATCAACCAAGTCTACGGCAGCCACGATAACCTAAGACCTGTAATAATAGATATAATAACAATGTTTACAGCAAGTATATGAATTTTAAGAATATAACGGAGTTTGGAATACAATATAACTGCAATCCTTTATCCCGTATTTTAGTTGCTATTATGTTATCCATCCCAAACAACCCTAAATATCACATGTGTTTACTCCCAAGCCCAAACGAACCCCATGATTACATATTAGTCACCTTAACTGAATATAGGTAAAGGTTCAATTACTAAAGATTTTATACATCTCAAGTACATGAACATATCTAAGAATACAATCGCTAACTACACACCCAAATAAGTACGGTCCATACCACGTACATCATAAATAGGATACTTGCAAGAACTCTCCTAACGAAATCCTATTCATAACATTTTCAGGGATTTCTTGCGCATACTAGGCAAAGTTATAGGTTATCCCACACCTATAACAAGTAAAGCTTCTACTAGGGATCATCATTAAGCCTTCGCACCAGTCATGTGGCCCAATACCCAAAAACTATATGAAATAATTACCTTGTGTACATCTCCTCAAGATATAACGGGTACTTTCAACACATAGTGTCCAGGGCAATCATGACTAGGGTAAAGCCAGTCTCTATCTATAGGGGTATCGAAGTGGTCTGACCTGGGTAAAGCCCGACTCTATCTATCGGGGTAACAAAGGCATCTCCATCGTACGAGCCCCATCAAGATATCCCTTCTAGTACGTATCCCACAATAAATCACACCTAGTGTGGTTCACATAATACACAAGATAAGTAAATAAGTACGACCTATTCAACCGGGCCAAACAAACTAATATAAGCCCTAATCATCAGGGACATAAAGTCTCTAACTATTGTTAATTATTACGCATGTTAAATATAATTTGTTATATATAATACTAACCTGATCTCCCAAGGCAATCCATGTGTAGGTATCTCACACACTCAACCTTTATCGGTATTATCATAATAATATTACCTACTCAACAGTTTATCAATACATTCTAAACAATCGGGTGATCTAAACAATCACTACCTATCTATTTCTCTCCATACTCGGACCCATAATCAAGGTCCTTAACAACTATGTACAAATTCCATTTATACTCAGATTAATACCTTAACATCTCACATTGTAACCCCAATCAAAACCCTAACCAAACAAATACAACACAAAGTCCAAACCCATAATTTCAGCCTTACGCAATATTGGTAAAAATATTCTAAATAAATTAAATAAAAATACAAAAAATATGAAACCAGTGCTCACACCTTCATAAATAAAAAATACACAACTTGGTTGACCATACTTGATCGGATTGATTTGGCCCAAAATCGAATCGATCCAAAAGTCCCAGGAAGCATTCTTCCACAATGAAATTTTAACTGCCATAGCCATTTCAAAACCAAACTTTAAGTCTTTAAACCGTGAAATTTGCTCTTCTCCTTGAATTTAAACCAATATATAATCAATGTAAACCTATATCTAAAAGGTTTTGGTGATTATCAATTATAATTGAGGTGTAAACCCAACTTTGAGTAATCAAACCGTAGATTATCCTTTTTTTAATATCAACTCTGATTCCTATCAATTTGTCACATTTCTAAGGGGGTTTTGATCAACTAACATAATAGAACATAGTCCTAACAATTAAACAACAATTCCACCTCAGATTCATAAGTATTCCTATTAATTTTAGATTATACTATGAACATGAATAGTAATATAATTTAATAAATTTGAAATTTGAAATTTAATCAGCTAAATGAGATTTCCTTACAATTATCTTTAGAATCCAATGAATAATTATATTTTAACACAAAAATAATTGAATCCAAATACAAAGTAAACTTGCTCAATTTTAATTTGAAGTGAAATCCAACTTAATTTCTCCAATTCTTTCTTCTCCAAGTTTCCTCCTCTCTTTAGCTCTAGCATTTTCTCTCTAAAAGATTTGAAATGAATTAGAGTTAACCAAATGACCTTTTACTAGTTTAATTTCGAAAATAGTGTTAGGTCCCATATGGGCCTCAACCTAAAGAGTCCAAATACCTCTATAAACAACCCAAAATAAAGACCAAGTCCAATACTAAATCATATGATTTAAAATCCATTATTTTAATTTCCTAACTAAACATTCTACATGTCTCAAACATCATCCTAAAGTACCAAATTAACATCCCAATCTTCTAACTGGTACGAGTCTAAGATTAATAATAATTAAATTATTTATTAAGTAATTATTAATCATTACAGTTACTTAAGTCCAAAATCCAATTTAATTTTTTTAATAATATACACACACAACACATATACATATAAGTAGTGACATCACATGTCACATCAATCACACATAAATAATTTCCATAATTAAATAAGGCATAGAAAATATGGGGTATTACACTCTTCCCCCTTAAACAAGGAATATCGTCCTCAAAATTCGAATTCCTTATACTTCTACTGGAAAGTCCAAGAATATCTTACTCGTAGCGTACTCACACGCTATACAAAATCTACTCGTCCTACGACCAAATAACCACTAAGGTCTCTCGTCATAAGTCGAGTTCGGCTAACCTTCTACCAAACTACTCTAGCCATTGAAACATTAACATGTCCCTAACGAAATCCCTCAATCATATGCTCGTATAAGCATCGTGTATTCACTGAAGGTGATAAGGTGAGGTCAAAGGTTATCAACCTCACCCTATCGACAAGTATGAAAAGGACCTAGGCATCAAAATCTAAACTTCATAATCCCCATCCTCGAGGAGATCTTCAAAAGCACCTGACCTACCTCTTGGGAACCCAAACCATGTTTCCATTTGACTCAAACCCTACTTTGCTTGCTCCAGTAACACTCATATGCTTTATAGTAAATACTACTTCTTCTAAAGTGTCTCGAACCACTCTTAACATGGAGAATTAACTAACTCTTAGCTCCAATCAACTCAATTAATGTAACTAAAATGACCAAAAATGGATCCATGTCCACTTTGGAACCTCTGATCCTAATCAAAATTAATAGGTATACTCCCCCAATGGGATTTTGAACACTATAACTCTGCGAATGTCTTCGGTGTTCTACCTTTTTCACTGGCAAGATCACCCTCTCAACACAAACTATGCTAAAACTGCTTCATCGAACCAATAACATGAACTCCCCCAATTACTGGACATCCAAACACTTATGGGATATAAAGTTAATTAAAAAATATACTCCTTGGTCAAAACTACCTCTTGTATCTCAATGATCCTCTGGCATAAACAATCTCCCTTAGAAAACTAATCCTCTCTTGTCATCGAACGGAGAAAAATAATTCTTCCCAATTGTGGATTGAATACCATCTCACGGTAGAAAATTCAACGCTTGGTCCTGGACTACCAATGACTCAAATTTGGGTGTAACGTCCATTATTTCTACACCACTCTCTCTTCAACAAGATATCATCCCCAATCATAGCGATCAGATCTCCCGTACGATCAAAATGCATTACATGATGCGCACCCTCCATATTGCATTACAAAATTGCCTTCAGAATATTCTCCTACTGATCCTACCACTAGTGATAACTCGTTCATAAACATCACTCTCCTCAACTTTTCTAATTTATTTGATGCTCAATAATGAACACTCATCCCTTATCGAGACCTTACTCGGTCCCAGATGGTCCACACATCAACTGAGTGAAGTGTTCATCTTTTGGGAACTCTACCACCATCGATATTGTCCCCACAATAATGTATTCTCAGATTAACCTACCACTTAAACGTTACAGTGAGTGTTCTCTAATAGAGGTAACCCAATATGATTCCCTCATAACGGGAACAAAGCTAGAGTTAACTCTAAGGCTATAACTACTCCCTTACATGGGTGGCAACTCGGTACCTCTTTAGATATATTTAAAAATTTAGGATTATTGGTAATGTCTCTACAAAACTGTAGTCCATTCTTAATGTGCTCACATATATACCTAAGTGAGTATTATACCCTCTGACGAGTTTAAGAATAACATCAAAAATATCCTCTGTTCAAAAAATGGCAAACATACAACGTAATATATAGCCATCCAATAAAGCTAAAAAAATATGATAAGTTTGCATCTGAAAAGTCAACAAAGTGGCTGGAAACGAAGCCAACCTAACAAATTGCCACGTCTCTATAATCATGATGTAAAACATCACCCCACCTACTATGGTATCCTCATATAAGTAATGTTCGGTAAATAAAATCTATATATCTCATAATTTTAGTAAACATACTACTAATAAAGAACGACAACTCCTCGGTGTCTAAGTAAGACTTGTACGATTAATCTATAACCATCCGACAGTAGTATCCCCAATAATACATGTTGCCCTAAGGAACCTACTAACTAAGCAGTCTCATTCACCACAAATGTAGCACCTTCCTCTACAGGAACTCTCAATATGGCGGCCCTGCTGACCTTACCTTTACGGTCGATAATATAAAAAATGGCCTCGTTGGCTTTGTTATCACTGGTCGTGGCTCCATTGTCCATAATATATCACATTATTTTCTACTGTAAACTTCTTGGGAGTCCACTTCCCCTATGAAATTCATTTTGTTGGTGAGGTTTTCCTTACTCGAGTGAATTATATACCATCTCAAGTCATTTTGGCCAACTTTGGCCTCAGTCTTCTCAATATTAGGAATTCTCTATCCTTCAGATAGTTTTAATGATCTTGCTAATGTCAGAAGGTAACTTCCACCACCTAAGCGCAAGTGATGAAGAACAGGTTACCCAATAACATCTTCCAAACCCTTCGTGTAAGGTTTATGCCATCTTAAAAGCTTATTGTACTATAACTAAAATTGCAAATAGTCTCCTTTGTTTCTTTATCAGTCTCTCCAGGGGCAGAAAGGGAAAGATAATTAAACTCCTCATACTGGCTACCACGTGGTGATCCATATGGGGTCTTAGAGAAATACTCCTAAAATTATTACGGGTGGTGAGTGGAAGCATTTCCCCTTGAACCATACGCTAAGATCATACTGAAGGTCTCACGTCCAATGCTCCCTAACTCCCGATCGAAAGAAAATTCATGCATGGGACGTTTCGAAAAAAAATTCAAACAAGGAACTCTCTCAATACACTTTGGTCGATATGAATAATTCGTCTGGAACCATGGCGTGAAACCCCATGAGCAATCGTCGCTATAGAGAGTACACATCCTACATAGTAAAGGTTTAAACTCATCAAAAAATGCAACACAAAAAATGACAGACGCACTCAAGACCCTAGGACACTAGAACCTAGAATGCTCTAATACCTATTATGACAGCCGATATCATTCATTAGTAGATAAATCGGGTCTACTAAGAAAGTCATGGGGATAAAAAAACATCTGGTAACATTCTTAGCGTAGATGAAAACTAAAACCAAACAAGTACATAAAGATGTAGAGAACTATTGAACAAAACAATACCAACTATGATACCATATAATTACTAATAAAATCAACCAAAGTCTACGACATCCACAACAACCTAAGACCTTTAAAAATAGATATAACAACATTAACAACAATTCTACAAAGTATAAGAATATAACTGAGCTTGGTCTATATAACTACACGCCTTTATCTCGTATTTTAGTTTCTTTTGAGTTATCCGAACCCAAATAACCCTAGATATCCCATGCGTTAACTCCCAAGAACAAATGAACCCCATGATTACATATTATTTATCTGAGTTGAAAATAAGTAAAGGTTCCATTACTAAAGATTCTATACATTTCAAGTATATTAACATATCCAAGAATACAGACAATCTCTAAGTCCACATCCACGTAAGTATGGTCCATATCACGTACATCATAAATGGGATACTTGCAAGTCCTCACATAGAAGAGGCATATTTCGACCTCCTTCGGGGATTGGTTAGGAATAGTTATAGGTTGTCCCACACTCATAACCATCTAAGCATCTGCTAGGGATCATCACTGCGCTTTCACACCAGTTATATGGCAGTATACCCATCTAAGCATCTGCTAGGGATCATCACTACGCTTTCACACCAATTATATGGAACCATTCCCAAAATCTATATGAAAGGATCAACTCGTGCACATCTCCTCAAGATACAACGAGTAATTTCAGAACATAATGTCCATGCTAATCATGAGAAGGGTAACGACCGTCTTTATCTATTGGGGTACCAAAGTGGTCACCGTCGTACACACCCCATCAGGATATCCCCTCTATTATGTATCCCATGATAACTCACACCCGGTATGTTTCATATAATATACAAGATAAGTAAAAAAAGTACGACCCTACTCAATTGGGCCAAATAAACAAATACAAACCCCAATCGTTAGGGTTACATAAAGTCTCAAACTATTGTTAATTATTATGCACGTTAACTATAATTTGTTATATATAATACTATCCCGATCTATCAAGTCTCTCCAAGTCTAGGTATCCCAAAATTTTCCAGTATTTTCATAATAAAATTACCACTCTACTAACCAGTTTATCAATACATTCTAATCTATCAGTTGATCTACACAATCACAACCTATCTCCATACTCGACGCTATAGTTAAGGTTAAAAAAAAAATATATCCATACTCGACCCCATAGTTAAGGTAAAATATATATATATATATATATATATTGTGACACCCCGCCTAATTAAATACCGGGCGATCACTCCTTTATTAAATTAAATCAAGGTAAAGAGTTGGTTCATTCTCAGCATCACTGTCGATAAAAATATTTTTTTTCCAATTTAACACCCTAAATAATTATGCTAAGTGTCAAAAATATTTTCATACAAACTTTCCAAATTTTAATTAAAGAAAAAGATTTATTTATTTAAAACAACATTTCTACAATTTAGAATCACACCACAATAAGCCAAATAACATAATACATTCGTCAATCGAATGTCAACCAATGGAACTAAAATTACAAATCCATCCTGAATAAATCCCATAGAACAATACTGGAAATAACTAAAATATAAATGTCCCAATAACAATCAAATAATGGAAAGGGCGACACGTGCCCAATAAATGAGAATGCTAGAAGTGGAGTCAATAAAAGAAGCCGTCTACTCAAGTGACCTGCAACTCCCACCTAAGCTGCAGCACGTTCCTCTCAAGGGATCCTAAGCAAGACGCCCCTGTGGCTGGGCACCTGAAAAATATACATATATATACAAGAGAGAGAGAGAGAGAAAAAGAAACGGGTCAGAGCCCGAAAGTGTGTTTGATTTAAAATACGTTTAGCAAGTATTTAAATTGATACAGGCCAATGCAACAACATATTAGTGCGTCACTCTCTTGAGAAAATACTCACCTCTCTTCTAATGTGCACACCTATCGCATTAACTTTCCCAACGGTTTGTTTTAACAGCTAACGCACTTGACTTTCTAAAAGATTTAACTTATCTTAGATTACTCGCAAGATTTACAATTCACGATTTCATTTTAAAAAGAATGTTCCAAACAGTAATCAAAGTTCCCCATTTTAACTTTATAAAATCAATAAAGTTTTACAGTGACGTATTATACTTTTTCAAAACAAGTATTTAATAATTTGAGTCAACAACCATGTCCTACTTATCAAATCTTAGTAGACAGTTTCAGATATCATAATCTCATATATATATTAACTACTCGTATAATATATATATATAACGGCACCCCGAATAAAACTATGGTGCGTGCATACTTCCACTATCCAAAGCCCCATATCACTCATATTAAGGGGAATACATTCGGAATCACTCTCGAATTGTATTAACATAAATACACAAACAATATTGAGGCGAAGAATAGATTCCAAGTCTCTAAGAGGATGGCACATACCTGCATCCCTTAGGACCGTCTGAACTATCACATCGATAGCCTGTACCAAGGACATCTATCTTCTAGGGTACAAGTCAATATCCCCCATAAAGGTCCCATCGGGATAAGACTTGTCCCAGCGCGGAAACCTCAGGGATAGCAAGTAGCGTGGGTATGATTTTCACATGCATATAATATATGTACACACAATCCTATAAATATACCACTTTATCATATTAATATAGGTTCTTCTCATCACCCGTAATTATACCATTTATCCTTAATTTCACATTTATAGAAATACGCATAAGGTTTTATTCCTAACCTTAACTCGAAGGGTTTTCTCACCAATTAGCTAACACTCGTGGATTGTATCCTCACAAATCTGAAATTCAGTAAGTGACTTTATTAGATTCCAACGTAACTCTCTTACGCACCTCACCCTTTAAATTCATAAATCTACTAACCTAAAGTAAATATCCCATAAATACCATTTTCGTTGAAGATTAAAGGTTCCAACATTTATTCATATACCCTACTGGTCCCCAATGTCTCCCAAATCCTTTTATTTAGATTGCCCAAAAATTATTTCACGATAAACTTAATTTAACTAATTAAACAAGGGAAATAGGAGTCTGTCAGGAGGGGTCGATCGATCGAAGCTTGGGGCTCGATCGATCGAACCTTCGATCGATTGATACTCTAGGTTCGATCGATCGATCAAGCAGGTCTGGGTAAAATTCTGCAGAATTGCAGTTACGGGATTCACTAAACTTCTTCATCAAAAACTATGTTTTTCCATTCTAATCGTCCCAAAAATCCTACTAACATCATTATAACATTATACCAGGTGTTTATAACGTAAAGCATGTGTATAACTATCATTAAACATGGGTAATTAACTCAAAATTCCATCTAATCATCAAGAACCCTAGAATTTTCCTTAATCAAGGTTCTAATCTGTTTTTACCAGAAATTCCTTCTAATATATCATCAAATTTCGTGGGTTATGTTCCTCTACATGGCAAGGGTTCCAGAATTTCCATATAATCCAAACTACATGCATTATCCTAACACAAATTGAGTTTTCTTCCATTGTTTCCATCTCTAAACAATCCTAGACTAATATGAGATTGCATTAACGAAAATACGCAAGTCAAATACTTGCCTGGGATTTTTGGTATGCAGAAACACGGCTGATTTTGGTATGGCTGCGTTCCTTGTCTCGCGATCTACGCGGTGGTGGTGGTGGCGGTGCAATCCGGTGGCTTTTTGGCCTTGAATTGCCTTGGAGCTCTCTCCTCTCTTCTCCAATGGCCGTCACTTGATTTGTGAATGTTCTAACCCTAAGGGCTGACCTAATGGCTGATATAGGTTGGCTGAAATTCGTGGGTTTAATTACCCAATGTAAAATGACTAAATTGCCCTCCCGAGGCACCAATTAGGCCTAAAAATGCCCCGAGACCCAAACTAAACCCCCGGGTATACTTTTCTGACTATCTCGACCCTTCCGAACGCGTTGGCGTACTCAAAACGAACATACGAACAACTTATAAAATATTCACTTTTTATTTAACAAAATTAGTCCCGACGTGACACGGGCACGTCCCGACTTAAATTTCCGAAATAGTCAATTAATTCACTTATGACATTCAATATAACCAATATAATATATTACTATGCTCATTAGTAATATTCAACAAGTTTCTCATAATTACTAACTCTCGTCACGTTAATAATTATAACATAATTAATTCCCGGATTTTTTTTATTAAATAAACAGTCACATTAAATTTAATAAATCCCCAAATTAATATAGCATAAAAATACGGGGTATTACATATATAAATATAACTACTATATATTCTTGGATTAATACCCTAACATCTCAGATTGTAAACCCCCAAAAACTCCCCAATCGAAACCCTAACCAAATGAACCCAACACAAAGTCCAAACATAAAATCACTAACCCGGTGTTACAGCCTTGCGCACTATTGGTAAAATATTCATAATAAATTTAATAAAAATCCAAAATATACGAAACTAGTATTCACGCGTTCGTAAATAAGAAAACTACAATTTGGATTACTATATTGGAATGGATCAACCCGACCCAAAATCATATTGATCCAAAAGTTCTGGGCAACCTTGTTCTACCGTGAAATTTTGACGACCATAGCCATTTCCAAACCAAGAAATAATCCATTCTCCTTGAGTTATAACCAATATATAATCAGTATAAACAAGATCTGAAAGGTTTTTGTGATTATAAACAAGAATTAAGGCGTAAACCCAACTTTGAATAACCAAACCCTAGATTATCCTTTTTCCCAAATTTAATTCGGATTCCTATTAAGTTGTGACATTTCTAAGGGGCTTTTTATGAATTGATATAGTAGAACATAGTCCTAACAATTAAACATCAATCCCGCCTCATATTCATAAGGATTCCTATAAATTTCAGATTATCATATGAACATGAATAATAACATAATTTAATTAGCTAAATAAAAATTCCTTACAATTATCTTTACAATCCAATGAGTAATTATATTCTAAAATAAAAATAATTGTATTCAAATCCAAAGTAGACTTGCCTCAGTTCCAATTTGGGGGTCAAATACGACTTAATTTCTCCAATTCCTTATTCTCCATGTTTCCTCCTCTCTCTAGCTCTGGAGTTTTCTCTCTTAAAGTTTTAAAACAAATTAGGATTAACTGAAGGACCTTTTTATTATGTTAATTTCTAAATTAGGTTTAGGACACATATAGGCCTTAACCTAAATAGTCCAAATACCTCTCCAAAAAACCCAAAATAAAGTCCAAGTCCAATATTAACCCATAGGGCTTAAAATACATTATTTTAAGTTCCTAACTAAACATTCTACAATTATCAAATGTTAGCTTGAAGTACCAAACTAATATCCCAATTTTTAACCGGTATGAGTCTAAGATTAATAATAACTAATTTATTTATTAAATAATTGTTAATTCATTACCGTGCCTTAAGTCCAAAGTCCAATTAAAATTTATCATTAATATACACACATGACATAGATATATATTAGTGACATCACATGTCACAAAAATCACACATAAATAATTTCCATAATTAAATAAGGCATAGAAAATAGGGGGTATTATATGGAGGTTTTTAGAGTTTGGGTCAAAATCCCAGTGATGGAAGTAGGTTCGTTGTAGTGAAGGGGGGTCATGGGGAATAGTTCCTTCTAGATATTATTATTGAGTTTTGTCTTGAGAGGCAAGAACAACAAAGGAGAAGGTTCGCATAAGACAACACGCCCAGGTTTGCAAAATAAGGGTTTTCAAGTTGGGGTAGTTTGGGGGTTTCACCGCAAATGTATTTAACCTATAAAAGGTGGAAGAAAGGTAAAAGGTGAGGGATTTTTCAATTCACCCTTGGGAATTTCTCAAAAGTAGAATAAGGGAGTGAGTGTGAGTATTTCATAAATAGTAGGTGTGATCAAGATGAATTGTGTGGGGGATTTCTCATCGGGTTACATAAGAGAGGGATACACCAAATTGGGTACATTAAAAACACTTGGAAAACATTTGAGGGAAAGAAATTGAGAGGGTTCTAGGCTTAGAACTTAGATTCACTTATGTGGAGTGTTGGTGTATAATGGCTATCCAAGATTTGAGTAGGATAGTAGAGGGCATGTGATTTATCCTTATATATTCTTTATTATACTTGTCATTTCTTTAAATATAGTGGAATCAGGCCTCTCCGTAGATGTAACCAAGTTGGTGAACCACGAATATCTTTTTCTCTCTCTTATTTACATCTTTATTGTGCTTATTATTTTTACAATTTTATCTTGATTATATTAATCGCATGGTTGATTGAAGGTTGCCCTAACAAATTGGGCGTTGAGGCAAAACAATTTTCAATATGGAAATTTTATGAAAAACATAGGAATGAAGTTGAAAACATTTCAAAAATCTAGAATTATCTGATGTGACTTTTTGTAAATCATGTTAATACATTTTTTTTAAATACCTAAGATCTTTGATTCCTTTATTTGTTCAAAATGAATATCACGTAGTCTTGTATTTCAACAGGATATAGATACCCAGAGGAGCAAAATGGCTAAAACCGAATGCAAAATGGATATAATTGAACATTAATATATAATGTAGTAAAAGTGAAATGCTCCCTCTACCATGATTCTCTCATTTTCGTCTTGTTTACTTTTTGTCTTTTTTCTAAGTCGAAGTGCTATGGTAGTACCTTTTCCATGTAACGTCTTGGATCATCTTTGCTAAAATTATATAATTATAATAATTTCTTAACGTGACCTATAATTAAGAATACTAAGAGTCTGATTGAGTTCATAAAACAGTTATCTAGTACCAAGAGTCAATGTCATTTCACTACACCATTTGGGCAAAAATGTCGCCTTTTGTCCCGCTAGGTGTTGTCATGGTCCTTGACCATGACAAAAAATATGCGCGCATTGTCACGGTCAATACCTGTGACAAAAAAATCACGTTTTTAGTCCTAAAACCCCCACCCCCAAACAAACACTTTCCCTACTCTCTCTCATCAACTCGGTTGCCTCTTTCTCCTAAGTAAAAAGCCCACTATTTTTTTCACCCAAAGATATGATTTCCACATTTTGACTTTGATATGCATATACATATATATATATATATATATATATATATATATATATATATAGTGTATATATATACATATGTAAACTCAATTTGGGTATTAATTACACATTTTTACCACAATTTTTAGGTTTTGTTGTAGGTATATATATGAAATGGTTTGTGTGTGTATATATATATATATATATATATATATATATATATATAGTTGTAGTTGTAGTTGTTGAATACATGGATTTGTTTGTTGTAAAATAGTTGTATTTGCATGTATAACTTTAATGTTGTTAGAAAACAACTTGTTCAAAACCTAGGTTTGAACAATTTTACTTATGGTACTTGTATGGGCTTGAATATACGTGTTTGATTGTTGTAAAATAGTTGTATTTACATATATACATTGATATTGTTAGAAAATAACTTGTGCAGCACCTGAGTTTAAAGTTTCGAATAATTTGACTTTGATATTTGTTTGGTCTTGAATATATGTGTTTGTTTGTTGTAAATATAATCATTTTGAGTAAAAAAAATAATTTATGGGTTTATTTTAAAATGTGAAGGATTTTGGGATTTGGTAGGTATAATTTTATATGTATAATGTGAATAATTTGTGGGTTTATTTAAAAATGTAATCAAGAACGGAATGAACGTTATACCATAATTTCCAAATTGGTTTGTCTACGCGGCTTAGAGTCTTAACCTAGGTTTTGAAAATTGGATTCGATTAGGTTATAAAGTAAAAAAAACATCATTTAAGGTTTGGCCGCCATTTAATTCCCTATAATGAGTCAAACCCCCCGAAAATTGACTTTTTTAAGGTTTGACCCCTATTTTTAACTTTTCGTCCACTTAACCATTAACCCCCATTTTTTTTGCCATTTATCCCGAGATTGCCCCTCTTTATTGTTGGGACATTACTAGCCGTTAGAAGATTTCTTATTTAAGCTCCAACCTGCAATTCATTTTGCACTCTATTTTGTAATTAAATAGAAAATTAAAAACAAAAAATTAAAAAAAAAAGAGAGAAAAACAAAAATACATAAATAAATAAAAACCAAAAAAAATGAAAAAAATACAAAAAATGAATAAAAACAGAAAATAAATATTAATCCCGAAATTAATTTAAAAAAAATCCATAAATTTATTAAAAATTCATAAATTTATTAATTAAGAAAACAACTAATAGAAAATTAAAAAAATGCTCAAAAAATTTAAAGAAAAACATAAGTAAATAAATAAAAACCAAAAATAATGAAAAAAATACAGAAAATACAAAAAATGAATAATAATCCCATAATTAAATTTAAAAAAACCCAGAAATTTTTTAAAAAGTTAGAAATTTATTAATTAAGAAAACAAATAACAGAAAATTAAAAAAACGCTCAGAAAATTAAAAAAAACAGAAATAAATGAAAACCAAAAATGTAATTCCTCGTATTTTTGGAAGAAAATAAAAGTTAATAAGGATTAGTTCAATTCGAGAAATTAATTAATCTGGGATGTGAGTAATTTGACTCCTTATTCTTTTTAAGTTTTGGAGTTGGACTTTAATGATTTAGAACTAATCAAAAGGGATTTTATTTTGAGTAAAAAGTATTTGTGTGTGTCATCTCATAATTAAAATATATTTTTTTGGATGAAAATATTCGGGACACACTTTGAGGGATATTACGAGATTGTTTGGGCATTTTAGACCCTTCGGAATGGTCCCAGGGTATATATATATGAGTTGGGTAGCTATCGAGCTAATTAGATTATGTATTTGGGCTCATTTGGGGGTCCAAAGATGGGACTTAAAGCCCAACTCGGGGATTGAAGACTAACCTTATTTAATTTGAGTTAAATCACCCTTTGGAGTTACATCCAAGAACCCTAGCCACACCCACCCAGGAGAAAGAGGGAGGACCACCCTAAGAGGACGAAGAGAAGCTCCGCTACAAATTTCAGGCAAGAATTTTCTTGCCATTCTTATTCAAATTGTACTTATCTTAAATTAATGTTGATACTATGCTTAGAATAAGGTTTAATCATGTATTGGGACTGCATATTTAGAGACCTTTTGAATTGTGTAAAACTTGATGATAATTGTGTAACTCATGTTTAGATCCGTAACCCCTTGTATCAACTATATATTCATGTGGTTTAAATGGAAGATTAATTGTAGAAGATATGTTGTAGAACGCTTAAACTAATCTGGAACACCATTGGAGTAGGGTAAGTTGAAATCTAAAATTTGCATGTTCATAGGTTCTTGAAAGATCTTGATGATTTGATATAAATCTTGGAAGGAATTTGATGTTTAAACATATTTAGAATGACCCTGTGATCTTTTAGAGACATTATCCATATCACGTTTTATGGTGCTGATTTATTACGAGGATCTTTGGTTTGAGAAGTTTTGGGTAGAAAAATCCCGTCATATGAAAACAGCTGACTTGGGCAAAACTGGGTCGAACCCAATTTCGAACCGGTTTAGGGGACCTGCTTCTAGATTTTTTCGTTACGATCGCATGGGCGCCGACCGCGTATTTTTCTGATTTGTTTTGAATTAGTTATGATTTTTCTACAAAAGGGTGTGCGAGACCATTTTGTCCAAGTGAGGAATAGAGACTTATTCCAAGATATTAATGATAATGTTATGAACTTATATACAACGTTAAACCGGGATGAGCTGATGTTATGGTGGTGCATGTGTGACGACTTAAAATACAAGTAACTATATAAAGTAACTCTTGAATAATGTAATATAAAATAAATATTTTAAAAGGAAAGAATATGCCTAGATGATTTGGGAGTTTTGGTAGGGGCACATAAAGGATAAGACCCTAAAATATACGATGGCATTATTATGATTGATCCGGGATGATTTTAAATAAAGAGGGATACTTATTAGAGATAAGTCGAACCCTTGAGAATATAATTAGTGGATAACTCTCTCAAATCTTTATCGTGTAGTAATGTTAAATGTAAATGTATCCTAAACCTAGTGGGCTACGACTAAATGATTAACAACGGTTGTGATAGTAGGTTGGGTGAGACTACTTATTTATATTAAAGGATTTCTTATATATGTATATATAAAACTGATTCACGCTAGTGGACTCCTTATATATGTACATATAAACCTTACTAAAAATATAACAAATAGCGGATAATTATTAATAATATGGAATGATTTAAGTCTGAGTCAAGATGACAACATACTAAGATCATTAAATGTATTATTAAGAGTAGTTTGGGAATAACTATACCTATAATTTTTGGAAGAGTTAGTTGTGAATAATGGTACATATATACATTTAAATATGAATAAATGATGAAGTAAATGTGATCTAAGTCCAAAAAGAAGTGCGTGAGACTTAATATTTAATCGGGAAAGTAGTCGTAGGATAACGACATAAAATGAGTTATGGAATAATTGAATAAAAGGTTATAGTTAAGCCAGGAAGGCTATATTCTATATATGGATTGAGAATTAACGGGGATTAAAGTAGTTATAGAGTAACTGCTTATACATATTGGATGATAATATGTATCATATTATTTTGTGTGAACATACCAATGTTCGTGGACTGTCCTATCGGCTTGGGGGTTCGTGCGTTCGGACCGAGTACCACATGCCGTCACAGGTGGGCTTGGCGATTGTGTAGGTCATATAGGTACTACGTGGAGGCACCATCTACGAGGAGGTAGGTGTTAACGCTGACCCAGTCTGTGTCACTGTTGGGTATGGGCCGTGAACAGGTATCTTGCGTAGGAACCACCCCTAACTTATGTGTGTTTTACGATATCCGCTTAGGATAAGGGAATCCTCTGAACTTGCCGATAGAGAACGAACGAGACACCAACAGTAGATGTATTTATGTGCCGCATATATATATATTTATCTATTTACACATTGTGGTGTACCTTATATGGGAATGTGCCCTCTTAGTCTAACGATGTAGACAATGCTTAATGATAATAAAGTCAGGTTAATAAAATGATATGAATAATTAAGGACGAAGATGAGTCCTAATGATTAATGTGGTAGACAATTATTAATGAGAATAATAATTGGGTAATCTAAGATAGTAGACAAAAATTAAAGAGAATGCGTAATGGAGTAGCCAATTATTAATGAGAATAATAATTCGGTAATCTAAAAGGATGAAACTTATAATCTAACGGAGTAGAAGACTAGGAGTATGAATTAAATCATTAAATGGTCTGAAGAGAAAGACAAGGATTATGGAATATTATGACATAAGAATATGTACCAAGTTTATGTAAATTGTGTAGTTAACATTTTGAATTCCATTCAAGGATTGGGGTGTTAAACATAAATACCCACTTTTAGTTAATGAATAGCTAGATGGATTATTCTTTACATGTCATATTAGGTAATGAAAGTTACAATTGGAATTTTCTACGAGGATACAAGTAGGACTGCTTCTAGATGAGAGGTGAGGTACTCGTTACACGTGAGCATCAATGGAGAGACATGAAGTATGAGTTAGTAACAATTTGCATATTTACTCGTGAAGAATCCTTGCAACTCCAAGGCTCTGACCCAAATTATAAATGTTTTCCCCCCAGGTATTCTAAATGGCAGCGATAGCAGGACTAACGATGGATCAGACTTGCAATTGCATTGGACGTGGTGGATTTAGCTCCATTGATTCTAGTGTAGGTGTTACTTCAGCATTTTGCCCTTTTATTTCACACTGGAATTCGTACGGGCATAAGCCCAAGGGTTTATTTATATCAGTTGTACTTAGCTTTACATTATGGACATTGTATGATGAATCAGTTTTTATTATTGAAGTGCTAAATCAATTTTAGTTAGATGTTTTTATTCTTTGTGGATTTTGATATAAAATAAAGAAAATTTGTATTCCTTGAGTGCTGATAATGGTATAAATTTTTTATAAGCACCATCTTTGGCGTATCATGTCTGGCCAACCTTTACATGAGAAAATGGGGTTATTACAAAAAATAATTAAAAAAATAGAGAAAATGAATAAAAAAATAGAAAATAAATATTAACCCCAGAATTAATTTAAAACAACTCCCAAAAATTTATCAATTAAGAAAAAAAATAACAGAAAATTAAAAAAATGCTCAGAAAATTAAAAAAAAAAATAGAATTAAATAAAAACCAAAAATAATAACAAAAATACAGAAAATGAATAAAAAATAGTAAATAAATATTAACCCCAGAATTAATTTAAAAAAACATCTAGAAATTTATTAAAAAGTCAAAAATTTACTAATTAAGAAAACAATTAACCGAAAATTAAAAACAATGCTCAGAAAATTAAAAAAAATGGAAGTAAATAAAAACCAAAAATAATGAAAAAATACAGAAAATGAATAAAAAAACAAGAAATAAATATTAGCCCCAGAAATTAATATAGAAAATAAATATTAACCCCAGAAATATTAACTCCAGAAATACAGAAAAAGTCAGAAATTTAAACGCTCAGAAATTAATTCTGAGGTTCGACCCATCTCCAAAAACAACCTCCAAATTCGACCCAACCATTCCCAGCAACCCCTGCCAAAACTCGTCGACCTCAGCTTGAACTCTGACCGCCACAAACCCATAGCTTCCAGTAAAAAAAAACGGACCCTACATGATCCAACAAAACATACCCACTTAAGCTTAAATCCATGCCAACCGGTTTAAAACCATGACCCGTAAACCTGAAGTACCCACAACCTTTGCCATATCCCAAAAAAAATGGAGCTTCGTTATCCCACACGAAGCTTAAACATATTTTTTATTATTATTTTTCTGTATTTTTTTCATTATTTTTCATTTTTATTTAATTTTTTAATAATTTTTTGAGCATTTTTTAAAATTTTCTGTTATTTGTTGTCTTAATTAATAAATTTATGAATTTTTAATAAATTTATGGGTGTTATTTTAAATTACTTCTAGGGTTAATACTTATTTTCTCTTTTTCATTCATTTTTTGTATTTTTTTCATTATCTTAGGTTTTTTTTTATTTCTGTTTTTTTTTATTTTCTGAGCATTTTGTTAATTTTCTGTAAAAAAATTTCTTAATTAATAAATTTCGAGCTTTTTAATAAATTTATGGGTGCTTTTTTAATTAATTTTGGGGTTAATATTTATTTTTTATTCATTTTCTGTATTTTTTACACAATTTTTGGTTTTAATTTATTTATGTTTTTTTTTAATTTTTTGAGTTTTTTTTTAATTTTTAGCTATTTGTTTTCATAATTAATAAATTTTTGAATTTTTAATAAATTTTTGAATTTTTAATAAATTTCTGGAGGGGGGGGGGGGTTCAATCTATTCTGGGGTTATATAATACCCCGCACTTTTTTGGAAAATTAAATTCAATAATTAAGTGTAATTTGGAAAATTCAAGAATTATCGTGAATAGTAATTTTAGAGTTTTCAAGGATTAAATTATTTTCAATGGGTGTTATATCTACTTTTGGGGTTAAGTAAATAAGTCAGAGTATTTTAATTATATGTCGCAGCTGGGTAAAGCGAAGAGAATAATATTTTAATGGGACTACTGCTTTAAGTTGTGCGGGTTAAATTAGTGAGTTGTGGTCAAGTGCCTCAGATGGAGATTCCAATTGCGCGGTGAGTCTCGGAATGGCCGAGATAGTCAGAATTGAGTATCTGGATGTCAAAATTGAGTTTCGGGAATTTTAGGATTAATAGGGACTCGCAATTGAGTAAACGAGTCATTTTTTTTATTTAATAGGGATAAACCCTTATTTTCTCCTATATAAGACACGGGAGAGTGGGAGAAAGAAAGAAAAGAGAGAAAAGAAGAAGAGAAGAAAGGAGAAGGAGAAAAGAAGAGAGAAAAAGGATTTTCGGGCCAAACTCTGCCGGATTCGACTCGGGGTCGTCGGATTTCATCCTCCAGGCAAGTGTTTACTTGCTTTATTTAATTTTGAGCATAAATCTCATATCATAGTTGGTAATAACAAACCCTAAAGATTTTGGGTCAGGTTTTCGTGGGTGAAGCGGGTTTTTCAAAAGTTTAACGGGTAAACCCCGAAAGTTATGAAATTGGAGAAACTTAGAAATTAATCGAATTTAATTGCTGATTTTTGGATTTAGGGTGTTTAGAACTTATTTCCTTTGTGTATATTTAGTTAGGTGTAGTTGGATGTTGGTGGAAGAAGAGGAAATGAAGTTTGGAGGTTTGGAAATGGCTGAAACAGGTGTCGGAGAAGAAGCTATCCATCAAGATCGATCGATCGAGGGCCAAGGATCGATCGATCGAACATCGATCGATCGAGGGTCGAGGGTCGATCGATCGACCCCTCAAGAATTTTGGCAATTTTTCCTAGAGTTATTTATATGGGATAAATTCCCAAATTAAGGGTTCCTAGCCTATTTAATTGAGGAAATAAATAGACTTAGCTAAGGGAAATGTATTTATCCAATTGAGGAAATTTATGGGGGTTACGAGAGTGCCTTAAGTGTGTGACACTAAAATTATATTTTCGAGGAAAATAAATTAAATTGAGGAATTAGAGGGTTGGGGTTCCTAAAATAGAGTGGGGGCCTCTAGATTATTATTTTGGACATGATGTAGTCCTTGGGTTCGTGGAAATGGAATCCACAACCTATTTAAATTAATGGTGTTTGGTGACGAATAATTATTGGGATAATTTTAGTGGGCATTTAGGCCTATATAATTATACGCGTAGAAAACAAAATTATAACGATTGTGGTTGAGTACATCCTACGAGACTATTAGGATGAATTTAGGAAAATGTGTATTTACTTAGTGTGAATTAATATAGTTAGAGAAATTATATAAATCCTTAAGTGTGAATAAGGTACACGTTATTTATCAAGCGAGGGGATACTTTTGGGTTTCGTATCGTGAGTGTGCGAATACTCGAATATTATTAATTATGAGAATCTTTGGGATTATTGGTCATCGCTATGTGTGTTTGGCAATTATGGCCATTTATATTTGTTTAAGGAACTATGTGGATTATATATATATACTATGTGAGTAAAGTATATATATTATATGGTACAGATATGTATATATATCTATGTGTGGATGGTATATATATATATATATATATGAAGCGTACCCCCTCTAATGCTATCATTGGGAAGTTTCGCGATGAGGGTGAGCACCCTGGCTAGAGGAGCAAGGTATGGATAGTCCCCAGTTCATAGCGTCCATTGTTATATTGTGTGATTTTTTATTAGGGGTGATACGTGGTGGGTGTATTTCGTCTCATTGCCAGGGAGGAACTATGGTCGCTTCCCAGACGTTGTGTGTGTCTTGACCGCGATGTCGGTGATATTGAGTCCGACCGCTGGTCCCCAGGATGATATATGAGTGATGCCCTGGAAGATGATAGCATTGAGAGACCGCATCCTCGAGTTATAGCTCGTTGGGATGGTTATTGTACTTGTGTGTATAGCACATTACTTGTGTATGAGAAAAACATATTATATCTCTATGAGAGTAAAGAGATAAATTGAATATGAAATGGAAAAAAGGATTAATTCTTATTCCGGGAGATTATATCCGGAAGTGTAATATGATGTGCATATAAAAGTGAGTATGGAAGATAAAAATGAGTATGATAATGTACATAACTATATGAGTATATATATATATATAAATTGAGTATTGAAGGTCTAATGGAACTCGACGATAGACCTTGCCAAGTAGTAGTGTATCGGGGGGGTTCCTTATTTGGATTTCGCTTTGCGAGACACCCCACGCACAAACATGACCTAGTGTTGAGACTAGGGATAAGTTTAACCCTTAGTGCTCTAGCTTTTGGTTTTTATTATATGGGTGTATATATATATATTTCGTGTACTGAGGGTCTAATGGATCTCGACAATCGACCTTGCCAAGTAGTAGTGTATCGGGGGGTTCCTTGCTTGGATTTCTCTTTGTGAGTCACCCCCCGCACGAATATGGCATAGCGTTGAAACTAGGGAGAAGTTGAGCCCTTAGTATTTGGGTTGCTTACGATTTCTAGAGTTTGGAGGTGACGAAATAGTTAGGCAGCGTAGCTTGACTAGGATGTTTAAAGGGATGCACTAGGTGTGCACTATTAGAATAGAGGTGAGGGGTATCTCATGGGAGTGCGATACCAATTTAAATATGAGATAAAATATATTTTTTAAAAATAAAGCACTTATGCACTTGCTAAATATTTTCACAACTCGGGCTCTGACCCGTTTCTATATTTTTCCTCTCTTGCTATATATGGCATATGTATAGGTGTCCAGACACAGGGACTCCTTGATGATGATCCTTTCGAGTCAGACGTCTGCTGCAGCAGCTGTGGATGCGTGCAGGTTTGTTTTAGACGCTTCTATTCTTGCGATCTAAACAGGAAGCATTGTAGTAACTTTCGGGCTGAAAGCTCAAATTATATTTAGTTATTCTTTTACCGCCTTTTGGTGCGGCATTCGATTTGGTTGTATCATATTTGAATCGAGTGTTCGGTTATTTAGCTCTTTCCAATTTGATTTATATAAACTGTGTGAATGTTTAAATTGTATAGTTGTTTAAAAATATTATTTAAATAAAATTTTGACGCCAACCTAATAGGTTATTAGTAATTAAATTGGTTTTCGACAGTGATGCTGAGAATGATCCATACGCGACTCCTATTTTAACTGGATATAGGAGTGATTTCCCGGTATTTTATTCGGCGGGGTGTCACAGATGGTATCATCAGGTTCTAGTGTCCTTAGAAATCTGTACGGACGTACTACGCTTTCAGCGTTGCTCTCGATTGGTTATAGAGCCTTATGATTAGGATTGTTGATTCCTCTTGTGAGATTTCGTTCTCCTACCATATTGTGAGATAATAGTAAATCCTTTGCATGCTCATTCCAGATTCATGTGCTGATCGAGGAAGGCCGTGATGAGGGCAGCAGGAGACAGGGGGTGGTGGAGTTTTCTTTTCATGAAGAAGTTAAGGGGAACTAGTAAAGTGATTGTCAGGATCGTGGCTATGGAGTCCAAGATACTGATAACCTTGAAAGGGTCAGGGTGACCCGAGATGGAGAATGTTGTAATGTGCAGTGTAGAACCATACGGTTAGTCATTGCCCAGTGGGAGTTAAAGGGCAAGAGTAGGGTGCCGAGATGGGGCGTTGATTAAAGAAATTTTTGGTTCAGTTACGGAAAGTGTATGAAGTCCGGGAACCTTTTTGGAGTAGCTAGGGTGATAGGCGAAGTTGTTGTTATGAACTTTACCTCAGTTGAAGGAGGCTTGTTCTGTGTGACGAGATTTAGTCACAGTATTTTATTAGCCCTAGATTCGTGTGTGATACGAGTTTATAAATAGTATCGATAACGTTATGCCGTATATGTTTATGTTCTTTTCCGCGATAGCGGGAATCTATTTTCTTTCATTCGCTGAGAAGAGTCGGGGTTAGTATTTTAAGCTTATAGCAGATCGGTAGTACTCGTTTTATGTGTGTTATACGAGTGTGGTGTTATTTTGTGTAGAATATGATATTCGTTGTTCGGAGAGATAGAAGGCTAATGATGGCAAGACTATCGTGTCCGCGATTCCAAGGTGGAACGTGTTGTTATTGCGATATATCACCTGGACATAGGTTGAGTTCGCCTTTATTATATGTATGGATGGAACTTCGGTGAGCAGATGTTTCATTATCATGATTTGAGTGCGTGGCGACCTTATAGGTGTGATTTAAGGTATGCAGGATTAATTGTTGAGCTGTGAGTCTAAGCTCATTATTGATTGCGCAAGGACTGAGTGTTAGTGCGAGCGCTTGGTGGTGTGGCTCCTGAATGGAGATGGGAGTTCAGACCACATTCTATTGAAAGAGGGGATAGGGTTATACCGGTTGCATATTTTGAGTTAACGGACCTCCACGACCGACAAAGTTAAGTAGTAGTGTATTGGAGGGGTTACTTGATTGGATTTCGCTTGTGAGACGCTCCACACATGAACCTTAATGACGTCGGGAGTGGAGAGATGTTATAGGATGCAAGGATGTTGGTTTTGTGGATAAGTCATATAGTGTAGAGGAAACATTATAGACTATGAGTCGTATCATAATGGTATGCTTATGGAAATATTGTGCTATGGAAAAGCACTAAAGTGGTCCTAACACCACAAGTGGGTGGGTGAAGTAGGACTTAAAGAAATTGATTTGAGTATTATAGCCAGGCCTTAATGAAAAGGGAAATTTTTGAAGAACTATGTTTTGGGTATGATATTTGTAACGCTTTTGCAGAGAGTGGGTGCCTCGATTAGTTAGACTTTTCTGTTCGTCTAGGTGGAAGGATAGAATAGTAGAAATGCGTTAATAGGTTAGTGAGGTAAGATTTCGGACGTCCCGCTGGTGTGCCTTAGGCCGTTATATCTCGATGACCAACGATGCGAGGGAGTAGTGTGACGGGAGGGTTCCTTATTTGGATTTTGCTTTGCGAGACGTCCCACGCATGAAACCGATCAAATGTCGGGAGTTGAGAAAGGTCTTGGGAACCAGGGACACAATTTAGGATAGTACTATTTCACATAGTTCGGAATGCTTCGATCTTAGAATTTTGGGCAGTGAGGCCAGTAGAGTTAGTGGCGCCGATATAGAAAGATTGGTTGGTCAACCTTGAGAAGAATGAGATTTTGCGGGTTGGGAAGACCCATCTATGAGTATTACGCCGAGGAAATAGGGCCCATTATTTAGCAAGTGTGTATGTGTTGGATGTTTGTGATGGTTGTGCGGAGAGGCACGGTTTAAAAAAAGGGTGTATGGGCACCTTAGTAAGTTAGTTTTATATACCGCCTGAGATGGAAGGAGCGTAGTATATACAGTTGAAGAGTATGCCGATATGGTAGTATAGTATAGTATAAACCTTGAGTGCTGATTGAGTATATGGTTAAGAGCTATTCGGAAGTACCATTCCACTTTGAGGTATTGGGATGTGGAGTGATTCACGATCCTAGGTTAGTGTTGGTGGTATCGATTATATCTGAATTTCGAGGATGAAATTCCGTTGTAAGGGGGGAAATACCCCGCACTTTTATGGGAAATTAAATTCAATAATTAAGTGTAATTTGGGAAATTCAAGAATTATCGTGAATAGTAATTTTTGGAGTTTTCAAGGATTAAATGATTTTCAAAGGGTGTTATATCTACTTTTGGGGTTAAGTAAATAAGTCGGAGTATTTTAATTATATGTCGCAGCTGGGTAAAGCGACAGAGGATAATATTTTAATGGGAATACTGCATTAAGTTGTGCGGGTTAAATTAGTGAGTTGTGGTCAAGTGCCTCGGATGGAGATTCCGATTGCGCGGTGAGTCTCGGAATGGCCTAGATAGTCAGAATTGAGTATTCGGATGTCGAAATTGAGTTTTGGGAATTTTAGGATTAATAGGGACTCGCAATTGAGTAAACGAGTCATTTTTTTTTTTTAATAGGGATAAACCCTTATTTTCTCCTATATAAGACACGGGAGAGTGGGAGAAAGAAAGAAAAGAGAGAAAAGAAGAAGAGAAGAAAGGAGAAGGAGAAAAGAATAGAGAAAAAGGATTTCCGGGCCAAACTCCGTCGAATTCGACTCGGGGTCGTCGGATTTCATCCTCCAGGCAAGTGTTTACTTGCTTTATTTAATTTTGAGCATAAATCTCATATCATAATTGGTAATAACAAACCCTAAAGATTTTGGGACAGGTTTTCGTGGGTGAAACGGGTTTTTCAAAAGTTTAACGGGTAAACCCCGAAAGTTATGAAATTGGAGAAACATAGAAATTAATCGAATTTAATTGTTGATTTTTGGATTTAGAGTGTTTAGAACCTATTTCCTTAGTGTATATTTAGTTGGGTGTAGTTGGATGTTGGTGGAAGAAGAGGAAATGAAGTTTGGAGGTTTGGAAATGGCTGAAACAGGGGCCGGAGAAGAAGCTGTCCATCAAGATCGATCGATTGAGGGCCAAGGATCGATCGAGGGTCGAGGGTCGATCGATCGACCCCTCAGGAATTTTGCAATTTTGCCTAGAGTTATTTATATGGGATAAATTCCCAAATTAAGGGTTCCTAACCTATTTAATTGATGAAATATATAGACTTAGCTAAGGGAAATATATTTATCCAATTGAGGAAATTTATGGGGGTTACGAGAGTGCCTTAAGTGTGTGACACTAAAATTATATTTTCGAGGAAAATAAATTAAATTGAGGAATTAGAGGGTTGGGGTTCCTAAAATAGAGTGGGGACCTCTAAATTATTATTTTGGACATGATGTAGTCCTTGGGTTCGTGGAAATGGAATCCACGACCTATTTAAATTAATGGTGTTTGGTGACGAATAATTATTGGGATAATTTTAGTGGGCATTTAGGCCTATATAATTATACGCGTAGAAAACATAATTATAACGATTGTGGTTGAGTACATCCTACGAGATTATTAGGATGAATTTAGAAAATATGTATTTACTTAGTGTGAATTAGTATAGTTGGAGAAATTATATAAATCCTTAAGTGTGAATAAGGTACACGTTATTTATCAAGCGAGGGGATACTTTTGGATTTAGTATCGTGAGTGTGCGAATACTCGAATATTATTATTTATGAGAATCTTTGGGATTATTGGTCATCGCTATGTGTGTTTGGCAATTATGGCCATTTATATTTGTTTAAGGAACTATGTGGATTATATATATATATATACTATGTGAGTAAAGTATATATATTATATGGTATGGATATGTATGTATATCTATGTGTGGATGGTATATATATATGTGAAGCATACCCCCTCTAATGCTATCATTGGGAAGTTGCGCGATGAGGGTGAGCACCCTCACTTGAGGAGAAGGGTGTGGATAGTCCCCAGGTCATAGTGTCCATTGTTATATTGTGTGATTTTATATTAGGGGTGAGACGTGGTGGGTATGTTTCATCTCATTATCGGGGAGGAACTATGACCGCTTTCCAGACGTTGTGTGTGTGTTGACCGCGATGTCTGTGATATTGAGTCCGACCGCTGGTCCCAAAGATGATATATGAGTGATGCCCTGGAAGATGATAGCATTGAGAGACCGCATCCTCGAGTTATAGCTCGTTGGGATGGTTATTGTACTTGTGTGTATAGTACATTACATGTGTATGAGAACAAGATATTGTATCTCTATGAAAGTAAAGAGATAAATTGAATATGAAATGAAAAAAAAGGATTAATTCTCATTCCGGGAGATTATATCCAGAAGTGTAATATGATGTGCATATAAAAGTGAGTATGGAAGATAAAGATGAGTATGATAATGTACATAACTATATGAGTATATATATATAAATTGAGTACTGAGGGTCTAATGGATCTTGACGATCGACCTTGCTAAGTAGTAGTGTATCGGGAGGGTTCCTTGTTTGGATTTCGCTTTGCGATACACCCCACGCACAAACATGGCCTAGTGTTGAGACTAGGGATAAGTTTAACCCTTAGTGCTCTAGCTTTTGGTTTTTATTATATGGGTGTATATATATATATTTCGTGTACTGAGGGTCTAATGGATCTTGACAATCGACCTTGCCAAGTAGTAGTGTATCGGGGGGTTCCTTGTTTGGATTTCGCTTTGCGAGACACCCCACGCACGAATATGGCATAGCGTTGAGACTAGGGAGAAGTTGAGCCCTTAGTACTTGGGTTTATTAAGATTTCTAGAGTTTGGAGGTGGCGGAATAGTTAGGCAGCTTGACTAGGATGTTTAAAGGGATGCGCTAGGTGTGCACTATTAGAATAGAGGTGAGGGGTATCTCATGGGAGTGCGATACCAATTTAAATATGAGATAAAACATATTTTTTAAAAATAAAGCAGTTATGCACTTGCTAAATATTTTCACAACTCGGGCTCTGACCCGTTTCTATATTTTTCCTATCTTGCTATATATTGTATATATATAGGTGTCCAGACATAGGGACGCCTGGATGATGATCCTTTCGAGTCAGTTGTCTGCTGTAGCAGCTGTGGATGCGTGCTGGTTTGATTTAAACACTTCTATTCTTACGATCTAGACATGAAGCATTGTAGTAACTTTCGGGACGAAAGCCCAAATTGTATTTATTTATTCTTTTACCGCCTTTTGGTGCGGCATTCAATTTGGTTGTATCATATTTGAACCGAGTGTTCAGTTATTTTATCTCTTTCTAATTTCATTTATATAAACTGTGTGAATGTTTAAATTGTATAGTTGTTTAAAAAGATTAGTTAAATAAAATTTTGATGCCAGTCTAATAGGTTATTAGTAATTAAATTGGTTTTCAACAGTGATGCTGAAAATGATTCATACGTGACTCCTATTTTAATTGGATATAGGAGTGATCGCCCGGTATTTTATTAGGTGGGGTGTCATAGGTTAATATTTATTTTTTGTTTTTTATTCATTTTCTGTATTTTTTTCATTATTTTTGGTTTTTCATTATTTCTGGGTTTTTTTTAATTTTCTGAGCCTTTTTTTTAATTTTCTGTTTAATTACAAAATAGAGTACAAAATGAATTGCAGGTTGGAGCTTAAATAAGAAACCTTCCAACGGAAAGTAAGGTCCCAACAATAAACAGGGGCAATCTGGGGATAAATGGCAAAAAAACATGAGGGTTAACGGCTAAGTGGACGGAAAGTTTAAAATGGGGGTCAAACTTTAAAAAAGTCAATTCTCGGGGGTTTGACTCATTATAGGGAATTAAATGGGGGCTAAACCTTAAATGACCGTTAAAAAATTGGTATATATACGTGACTTAGTGTTTTTACCTAAGCTTTGAAAATTGAATTCGATTAGGTTATAACGTATAATTAAAATCAATTTGGTTTGTATACACGGCTTAGGGTTCAATATGACATTATTTCAACATTTTTATTTAAACATGATAGATTGCTAATTAGATTGCACTTGTGTCTGAGTTAACTAATCATTAAACTACCCATAAGGATTAAATAACTTTTAAAAACACCATTTTTGTTCACACATGGTAGGTAATGATTCCTACAAGTTGTTATGGAATATCTTCTATACAAAGAGTGGATGGGTAAGATAAATAGTCTCGGGAATGTGTATTGAAGCGACTAAGAATGTGTCTCAGAAGTACGTACTCTCTAGGCTCAAGTGCAAGCCTGTCGCTCAAGTAATAATCCGATAAGTCGGGTATCGATCCTCAGGGAAATAGGAAAAACATAGTTGTAATGACGTTGGACAGACGAAGGAACCCTAACTCTGACTCTAAAGAAAAGGAAAAGGTGATTTGATTGGTGAAATAACTACAACTAGATGCAATTTTTGAAATGGTTAACTAATGAACTAAGGTATGAATGGAATGCAACTATTCTAAATTACCTAAAATACTGATGATGATTGAATTAAAACTTGAACTATATGATGAGAAAAATAGGACGGGAATACAATCCCTCAACCCTAGTGTGTTACTAGTACAAAATTAATAATAAATTTACGTGATTAATTAGACCCAGAATTTAGTACTCCCAAGCATTACATATATGAGGTTCAAGCCTGCACCATACATAATCAGAGGACGAGTAAATCGGTATTGCGATAGTTACACTCGAATTGCATTCTGAAGCATCCCGGTTATCCCGAAGCAAATGAGATCCAAATATCTACAATGGTTGTGTTTCTATGCAATACAATCGTAATAAATCATTGAATTTAGAGGATTAATTTTATACACATGCAACTACCACATCAGGTTGAGTTCATGCATCCCGACCTTTTAAATCTAGCCGGACATGTTAAACCTAACTATGCATGAATTAACTACGTTGCATGCGCGAGGAATCATAATGAAACTATCTTGAACTATTCAAGAAACAATTATAAACCTAGAAATTGTTTAAATCATGCAAGAAGAATAACATGCAAGAATAAAAATAGAGAGAATGAAACTATGCATTAAAACTTGAAAGCAAACCCGGAATTAATCATTATTGCATCAATAAATTAAAGTTATCTTCCTAGGATGTTCTTCTACTCTTCTCTCTATCAAAACTGATCAAAATTATGAAAAACTATCCTTTCTAAGTCATTACCCTCGTACAAATACGTTTTAGAAGAAGTTGTAACAAAATGGGACTCTTTGGACCAATCAGCTGTCAAGGAAAATTTCGCGCATCAGGACCCCCGAAGCGGTTCGTCGGTACCCCAAACTGATTCGCCCCCGAACCGGTTCGTCGGTACCCCAAACTGATTCGCCCCCGAACCGGTTCACAATGTGGTTCGAGATTTTCTGCTGGTTTTGGCTCTTCTTTTCTTTCTTCGAACACCTAGAATTTTTCCTTGATTTCTTCTTTTCTTTCTTGGATTTTTCCTCAACTTCGAATGAACGTAAATCCTTCGCCGTAGCTCGGATTTGGGTGACGTTTCTTCCAGTGTTCTCGTAGTTCCTAGCTCTTTGACTTTCCAGTTGGCCCCACCTCTGGGATCAGGCTACAGAATTATAAAAATTCCCTTGAACTTGCCTTCCTAGCCTTTTTTGCACTGTTTCGATTTCTCTTTTGTACCGCTTGCATAATTAACTTGTAAAACACATAATAGAAACACAAAACATGAAATACTTGCCAACGAAGGTTAGTAGCATAAATGTGAGTTAAATCCATATCAATTGCATCTCTCGGGTTCACAGAGGTACTGAAATTAAGGGGATAAATATACAAAATTTATGCCTAATCATGTATCGTATAGGTGATAACAAGTTTATAAAATTTGTAAAGAGTTGTCTCAATGATGAAGAGTTCTCCCGTCTTTGCACACGTTGTAGAAATGAGAAAGTGTTTGAGTGGAAAATAATTTAATTATATTTGCCTGGATGGGGTATGCAAGACGATTATCGAGTGCGGATTTTTCACGAGAAAATAAATTATCCCTTTGCCCTTGAAAAGCCTCCACTACAATCGTCAAGTAGAACATCAGTGGAAGGACATGAGGATCCCCCCGTTAAGCATAATATGTTAGATTATCTAATAAATTATGCTTATAGAGTTCACGTAGTGGAAGACAATATCAATTCTGATAAAGAAGATAATGAATCTTGTGGTGGAGGTTCTAGTGCTCATGACGATATTGGAATAAATGTCGATGATGACTACCAAAGTTTAAAAGTAAAATATATCCAGTTATTGTACCCTAACTACAATAAATATGAAATAACTTTGCATGCCATTGTTGGTTTGCATAGTTTGAAGAGCCGTTTTGGTTCGTCTGGCAATGCGTTATTGAAATTCTGAATTGGGTGAAGGGTTTTCTCCCCAAAGAAAATACACTTCCAAATAACTATCTGAGCTTGAAGCAAAATTTAAAAGGTTTGGGAATTAATTATAAATCAATTCATACTTTCAAGTATAATTTCATACTATACCGAAAAGGGTACAAAAATCTTGACCACTGTCTGGTATGGGGGGAACCTAGATATTTGCCAGAGCATGGTTCTAATGATAAGAAGGGCACACTTTCAAAAGTTCCTCAAAAAGTGTTGAAATATTTCTTTATTGGTTCTAGGTTAATATATTTTTCACAATATCGTGGATAGCGGAGGAAATGACTTGGCACACTAGGGAAGAAGTTGGGGATAATCTCACGCTTCATCCGATGAACTCAACCGTTTGAAAAATCATAAATTTTAATTACTCAGATTTTGCCAATAAACAATGTGATATTCATTTGGAAACATCAATAGATTTGTTTAATCCATTTGGCACTCTAATCACCAATCAAGTTGTATGTCCAGTGATCTAAGAACCCCTAAATCCCCCTCCTTCCTTGTGCATGAGACCATAATTTTCGATGTTGTCTTTGTTGATACCGAGACTAAAGGCACCAATGACAACATTGATGCCTACTTGGCACCGTGGGTTAAATAATTGAATGAGTTGCGGGTGTGAACTCATTTGACTCTAGCAAAGACGAAGAGTTCACATTAAAAGTTATGTCGATCTAGGCAATTCATGGTTTTTTAGCTTATGAGAATTTATCGGGCTTTAATGTTCATGGCTACTTTGGGTGTCCCATTTGTGGAGAGGAAACTGGATCTTAACATATCAAGGATAGTGGAAAAATTATATATCATTCCCATAGGAGATTCTTGCCTCCCGATCACAAGTTTAGATTTTATAAAGGCTCTAATTTTTTATCGGGTGGGGTTGAATAAAGGCTTCCTTCGAGAAAGCCTTTAGGTTCAGAAATTGAAAGAAGGAATTATAAATGTGGAGCTAATGTGACGGGAAAGAATCCTAAGTTCAAGAATGTCAAGCATAAAAAGACCATTGTTGAGAATGAATCCAAGAAAAGGACGACATGGTCTAGGTCTAGGAGGTTAATATTATTTGACTTATTGTTTTGGAAGGGTAACCCTGCGCACTATGTATTATATATCATGCATGCCGAGAAGAACATTATAGAATATCTTGTGAGCACATTCCTAGGTGGAAGTCATTCGAAGTATGGAGAAAAGTCATGACATGATCTTCAAGTAATGAAAATTAGGTCGCAATTATGGTTAAAAGAAGATAGTAGTAAGAGGAATATAATCACACGGGGCCATATACTTTGACGAGCGACGAAAGAAAGGTGTTTTTAGACACACTACATAATTTGAAAGTTCCCTATATATTTTCATCAAATTTGCAGAGGATTGTGAGTTATGCCACACATGATTTATAAAAATGCAAGCCTCGTGATTGGCATGTGATCATGCAACTTGTCCCTTTATTGTTTAACATTGTTTCTCTAAGCATAAGAATTTATGAACGACCATTATGTATATTAGCATTTGCATCACATTTTTGTGTGCAAAAGTAGTCAATCGTAGCACATCATGGCTACAAAAGCAACTATAGCTGAAGCAACTTGTGTATTGAATAAGTACTTCCCTTGGTATTCTTCGACATAAGTATTCACTTGTTGGTACACTTATGTGATAAGGAGGGTGTTTGTGGCCCAATAAGATATTGATGGATATACCCATTTGAAAGGTTGATGAATATTTTTAAAGAGTATGTTAATAATATGAGGTACATTGAAGGATCCACTGTGGAGTAATACATTACTGTGGAGGCATCCATGTTCGCTAGGGAATACATGCTCGACTCTAACATTGTATATGACGGAGGTGAGTTCGCTGGTGAGGGTAGTCAAGTCATGGGAAAATGAGTTAAATTGATAAGTTTAAAATACGAGCAAATGACTTGTTATATGTTTGAAACCCATGAAGATATCTATGAATGGAGAGATTAAGTTGGTGTTGTAATTTTACTTCGTGTTATTATCTTATATACATGTTCACCTTCTTAATAATTTTTTTCATTCAATGTAGAAAATAAAATGCGACTGGGAACAATAAAAAACAAAGTATGGTTTCACATTCAGACGTTGAATCTAGACTATGGGAGTCACAAGAGGTAATTATTAGTTCAATCCATTATTAAATTATAAATAATTGCAAGAATTAAAACTTATTAGATTAAGTTATGTGGTCCATAATTTCAATTATTGAAGAATAGTGATGCCACGTTAAGGCTTGCTTATCTTGCTACTGAACCCAATTTCATAGCACATGAGTCTTAGAAGTATCAACTAGATGGTTATCTATTCTTATCAAGGTTGTACGAGCAAAATAAATTTTTATAAAATAACGACATCTCATATAAGGCTCTTATGTATTTCAGGGTGAGTGCCAAAGATAAAACCTCATTGAAGCATAAATTACTTACTACGGTGTATTTTTAAAAAAAAAAGTAAATTAGATTATATACATTTCAAAGAGGTTCTGTTTTATTGTGATTGGGTAAGAGTTGAGGAAACAATTCTTGTAAAGTCGATCAGGGTACCAATTTAATACCGATAGACTTGTCGAAGATGAAGGGCAATAAGCATATGAATGATGAGCCATTTGTTTATGCTCATGAAATGCTCAAACAAGTGTTTTGATCGAAGTATATAAACAACAAACCATGGTCAGTCGGTTGCACGCGCCAACATGTCTAACTAGTAGCGTGGATGACTTGGTTGCCCTTACCGAATATCAATCCATTTTGGATGACAACCCAAACTTAAAATAATTTCTAGATACTTTATATGAGTAGAGTTATTTTGATTGTAAAATTTATTGAGGATTCCAATTTTTAATTTGTAATATGTAATTTTTCATATGTAGTTTGAAATAATCTAAAAAATTAATTCATTGTTCGTTAAATCTAATTCACGTTGTTATATTAAAACAATCAAGTGAGTATTTCCATTTTATTTTAATATCCCGATTGAGTATTTTTGTTTAATTTACTAATGAAAATAAGTTGATGGAATAGTTTTGTGTTATTTAAATTCTTATATCTCAAAATTAAGTATTTTTAATTTATTTATGCTATATATTATGCTACTGAAGCCTTGTTTTTTTTTGGTAGAATATGACTACATCAGACACAGAAAAACAGCGAAGGTCATGAGGGATCTTCTAACAATAATCCCATAAAGTTTGTCACATATGGGATCGTAGTTGAAAACAATACTACTCTACAGATGAGGGTGTTAGAGTTATGGAGATCACTAATTGGTCCTAGGTACAAAGCTTGGAAGATCGTGCTCGAGGAGATGAAGATGGAAATTTGGGGGACCTTCAGAGGTATGAAAATCTCTACATTTATTTTAAATTTTTGAATTTCATATAAGAATTTATTATTATGTTGTTTAATGTTAATTCACTAACTTCCTTATATTACATGTTTTTTGGACAACAATAATTCAACATGTCCTCAGTAGCACAGGACAATGTATTAATGGGTATAGGAAGGTAATGGAAGACATGGAAGAATAACCTGTGTGCCTGTTATTTTAGGAATGAATGAGAGTTTGTACTTATGTGTAGTGACACTGTCCCGAACAAGGTGCCAATTATTTTGATCAACTAGCAGAGGTTGTGGATAATGAGGCGTTTAAGAGATAGTTGTCCTCCCATTGCTTAGGGAGGATTAACCAGTCAATAAAGGAGGGTGTGCACTACTTCGGGCGGACATCTTACGCAGTGGTGGAGAATAAGATGGTAAGAAAATTGACTTAAATTATATTGTGTTTAGTCGTGAGTATATTACTTTAATTTGGTCATACTTTGCATCAATTTAGTCGCATTTGGGAGGAGTCTGGGAGTGGCCTATAGGGAAAGCCACAAAATATCGATTCCTATATAAAGATTCAGATGAAGAAGGGAGAGCCTGCTAATCTGCAAGTCACCAAGACCATAATAAGTTATAATTGAAATTATATTGTCAATTTCAGACAGTTTATTAAATTCTTTTTCAAAGTTAATAACGTATTTTTATATTATTTCAGGAGAGGCTAAAGAAGGTGCACATCACCCATAGTAATGCAGACAACACATCTCTAATTACGGATGCACTGAGATAAGTGATGGGATAAGATAAAAAAGAAGATACTCGAGGTGTCAGCTCCCGAATAAGAAATTTGAAGTTGATGGGCTTGACTTGAAGTAACTCTGGGTTGCCCTCCAAGTTCGATACTTAAAAATTAGACACGGACTCAAAATTGGAAAGTTTCCAATGAACAATGAACCACGTGTTTGAATGGGGCCAATGCGGAGTCACGAATAAAGGAAAGGCAAAGGATAAAGTAAAGGTTAAGGAGAAGGAGGGTGAGGGTAACACTACTCCATCCCCCTCACCGACTCCGATCGATTAATCATCCACGTACGGCATATACTCTACCCCAAACCCAACTATCTTGACTTTATTTGAGCCAGTTGGGGAGAGCATCAATATCCTTGATACGTATAGAAATGGAGTGAAGGACCTGAGCATCACTCCTGGTACCTTGGTGCACAAACATTCACTATGATATTTTAAGTCTCAGGTCTGGTCACTGAGATTATGGTGGGGAAAGAAAATGAGGTATTATAGTTAGACCAGTAAGCCGGTTTTTGACATATTGATGGCACATTAGGGGCATACGTCGTTTGGTTGAATTTTCTCCTCAAGCCTTATTAAGTTTTTGTAGGAATTGGTGTATTTGAAATTGGTGCATTTTGAAATTTGTAATAATTAACTTGAAACATTAATTTGGTTTGATATATGGGATTGGTGTATTTTGGTTTTGATTCCATTGCTCTATCGTATTATATTTTTGATTGTGTTGATGTTTGTTTGAACAAAACCAAGACTTATTTGAAACAAGTTTACTCTTGGGCAGTAGGTACTATCCAACAATGTTTTTTTTTCATGTTCTATAGTTTTGCATGGTCCTTGACGTGACGAAGGGTAGTTACCATAGTCAAGGACTAGGATAAAACTGTAGAAAAAATAAGGGTCGTTTGCACGACATTAATTTTGGTATGTGCGCACAGCCATCATACATTTCATCACTAACTCTCATTATGCGCACAAGAAAAAGCTAGCCATGCGCACGGGTAAGTTTGGACTTGTCACGGTCAGATACCATAATAAGACTATTACAATATCAAGACTTATCATGGTCAAGGACCATGACATGACCGTGACAATTCCTGTTCACCCCCATTTATTAGTGATTTACTCAGTGTAAAAAGGACTGTGACATTGGGTGTTGTCACCCCTAGAATTGTCAAAACCCTGAACCATGACAACTCCTTTTACATAAAGGTCCAAATGATGTAGTGTTTAAGATGGTTGATCAAATGACATCTTTGATTAATGATAGATTTAGGGACTCTTAAATATATACCTACATTAGAGATTAGGTGACTAATAGAGATTTAGGCCCTCTGGCCTTTAAATAAGTGGTTAATTTCCATAATTCACATACATTGAAAATAGCAACAAAATGGAAGTAGACTAAGAGAGAGAAGCATCAAATTAACATTAATTTCTCAAATGTGAATTTCGAATTAAAGAAAAGATTCTTTTGTACCAACTCTCGAGCGTAAATTTTGGATTAAAGGCAAAGGAGCTTCTTGCAGGATCAATTCACATTCAAGATAAATCAAGGTAAACTTTTTTATTCTTTCGATTAGGCATATATTTTTTATACTCGTGTTAAACAAAGATCCTAAAATTTGATGGTTTATACATAGAGATTGCATACTAAAGAACAACTACATGAATATTTGATTCATTACTAAATCATATGCTTAAATTGTTGTTCCTTAATACACAATTTATTGGGCAAACATCCATTCATCCATGGCCACAAATATAAGAAAGATAAAATGGTAATAACAACAAGCAAATAAAGATCTAAAATAATAGACTAAAAAAAAAGATATATGTTGTAAACTAACTTGGTACATCCACAGAGAGGCTCGATTCTACTATATTTTAATAAATTACAAGTACAATAGATAATATACAAGGATAAATCATGCACCCTCGACTCTTCTACCCAACTCCCTAATAATTGTACACTAACTCTTCACCCTAGCGAATCTAACTTCTAAGACTAAAATCTTCTCAATCTCTCACCCTATAGTGTTTCTCAAGTGTTTTTCATGTGCCCAATCTAGTGTATCCCATGCCCATGTAACCCGATGAGAAATCCCCCATGCAATACATCTTTAGCACACATACCATACATCATATACCCACTCACACCCTTATTCCACCTTTGAGAAATACTTATGGGTGAGGGAAAATCTCTCACCTCTCACCCTAGACCCGCACCTTTAGAGAATCCTCCTTCTATCTCCCTCAACCTCTCAAAGTGAGCAGCTAAAGATTAGGGTTTAAACCCTCAAAACGATCATTTTATATGTGGAACATATCTATGGGAAGACCTTCCAAATACCATCACTACAAAACTCATTTCACGTAAATTTATGATTCTTCGCTGCACCAAACCAAAGCCCTTTACAAATCACGCCTATCAACCCAAAAAAACCTCCTCCGATCTGTGGCCATCCCGATATCCACCCTTTCTCTCTCTTCCCAAGGGGGTGCGGGAAAAGGGGGATGAAAGTCTCGCGCCCTCTCTGATCTAGGAACTCTTCGGCCGTCGTCAGTGTGGGGCGAATGTAAAGAGATGGAGTCACCAGCCTATTTTGCAAAAAACAAGCAAAAGAACATGTTGCAGTCTTGAGAGAGCGGCATCGAAGACAAACTGATGCTTACGAACCCAATAGTTCGAAGGTCCGAGGGCGGATAAGTTATGGAATGGGAATGTGTTAGGCACCCATCTCGCCCTTTCGATCTCTCATGGTCTTTTGTTATTGTTTTCCTTTATTTTTTCATGAAGTGTGTGTGCGTGTATATATGTAAATGGATATCAGAATTGTCCAACTCATACCATGGAAGAGATAGAGAGAGGTCATCCATAGAAATATTCCCAAAATAATATTAAAAATAGGATTTATGTGTTTATCGTGATATTGATCGTTATAGTAAAACAATAACATGTGTTAAATAAAACGCATCTAAGGATCACAAACATAATATGTATTAAAATAATGCAAGAATATGACAAATGCGGAAATGGGGAATTTGGGAAAATTGAAAATTTGGAAAATTGGAAAGTTAAAAAATTGAAAAATTGAAAAATTGGACTCGAATCTCAAATTTTAATCTGAAACGCCTATGCAAAGTCCACGTAGTTCGCATGTAGCATAGGGGTGGGGTTTAACCCATATATTCGAACATGATTGTATTATGTGTATATGTAGAAAATGTGTTTTAGTTTTGAAAAAGTGTGATGGAAATCCCGTTGGAATTTATATGTGTAACCCTCTTTTTGTTTGTTTTGGGTTTTTATAGAAAATAAAGTATGTTAAATATAACTAATAAAAATGTGAGATGTTGATGTGTATGAACTAAAGTAAAAAACTAGATTATGAATTTATGTAATTAATGCGAAAATAAGAAATTTAAAGAGAGAGAGAGAGAGAGAGAGAGAGAGAGACAGAGAGGGAGAGAGAGAAGCATTTTAGACCTTCTTTGAAGAGTTGAAGCTTGACCTTGATCTTGGATGAACTCCTTTGAGTGTTGAGATGAATGTTGTATGAGAGAGAATGAGATTTTCCAAATTAGGTATGAAAAGGATGGGAATGTAAGATGGAAAGAAATTTCACATAAGAAAACTTCGTTGATTGCAAGAGAATGTTGCTGAGATCATTGATGCTAATGGATTTGAGGTGTCCCTTGGGAGTGAAGTCATGCCCTCTATTTATAGGGTAAGGGGGTGCCAATCGGCATGGTCCCAGCCCTGCCAATCGGCAGGTAACCCTAGACACACTGCCGATAGGCAAGGAAATGGACCTTCCAATCGACAGTCTCGTCTAGATTTTTTCGAAAAAACGGTCGTAAAACGCAATTCGTTGGTACAAATCGTGCTCGGGGAATACCGTTAGAAAGGTAATTCAGATACCTTCAACAGTCCTTAGGGCCGCTCCCGAGTTCGGGAGTTGAATTTGGGTCAAACGTGGCTCGGAAGCACTCATTGGTCCTTTGGACGGGAGATCGTCGGACGAAAATGGATTGTTTGTCTGAACGGTAAGTCAAAATCGCGCACGGGGTGGATCGTTGGAAACTTTATGCGAGGTACTTAGACATTCCAAAGAGTTTTTCTTGGTTCAAAAAGTTGACCTTGGTCAATCGGGGCCCGGAAGCGCCCGGTGACCTTTCACAGTAAAACGAGTCGTTCGTCCGTACCACAAGGTTGATTCGGGCATGGGGCGGACTGTTGGAAAACGTATTCAGTTCCCTTAGAAGATTCATTTAGTCTCATTCGAGCTGAAGAGTTGACCTTGGTCAAACAGAGCTCAGGAGCGCCCAGTGGCCTTCGGATCAATTTTTAGGGGAAAGTGGATCGTTCGTCCAAACGGTTAGGCCGTTTTGCACAGGGCGGACCGTTGGAAAGGGGATTCAGAGCCCTTCGAATATTCTTTGAGATTTCTCTCTGACGATAGAGTTGATCGGAGCCAAACGGGGGCCGGGAGCGCCCGGTGGCCTCTAAATCAATTTTTGGTGGTAAAATGGTTCGTTTCTTCGGAACCGTTATGATGATTCGTGCACGGGGCGAACCATTGGAAATGGTATTCATAGACCTTCAAAGATTCATTGAGCTTTCACTCTGACAAAAGAGTTGGCAGGGCTCAAACGGGGCTCGGGAGCGCCTGGTGGCCACCAAATCGATTTTTAGTGGTAAAATAATTCGTTCATCCGAACCATTATGCCAATTCGCACATGTGGTGAACCGTTGGGAAGGGAATTCAGAGCCCTTCGAAGATTCATTGAGATTTCGCTCCAACGATAGAGTTGATCGGGGTCAAACGGGGCCCAGGAGCGCCCGATGACCTTTAGATAGGTACTCGGAGCATGACCTAGGTTTTGTAGTGAAATGAGGGAGTGCTAGGGACCTAAGGAGAGACTTTGGGGGTCCTAGAATGTGGTGTCTACAGTTCCCCTCGACGGGTAAGCTTGCAACAAGTGAAGACGTTGAATAGACACCACATGATGGTTTGGGAAGAGGTCAATTCTGAGGACCTAAGGAAATGCTGGGGGTGACCGATTATGTAGGCTGAGGTAAATTCTGAGGACTTAGGACAGGGAGCAGTCAATTTTGAGGGTCGAAGCCAATTATGAGGTCTTAAGATGGGTAGGGAGTGACCGATTCTGTGGGCCAATGTTAATTTTAAGGACCTTAAGTTGAAATAATCAATTCTGAAGGCTTAAATTGAGGTGACCAATTATGAAGGTCGAATCCAATTCTGAGGGCTTAAGTAAAGGTGACCAATTATGTGGTTCAAAGCGAGTTCTGAGGGCTTAAGTAGGGAGTGACCAATTTTGAGGGTCGAATCCAATTCTGAGGGCTTAAGTTGAAGCGACCAATTCTAAGGGTCGAAGCCAATTTTGAGGGCTTAAGTAGAGGCAACCAATTCTGCGGGTCGAAGCCAATTCTGAGGGCTTAAGTAGAAGTGACCAATTCTGAGGGTTGAAGACAATTCTGAGGGCTTAAGTAGAAGAGACCAATTCTGCGGATCGAAGCCAATTCTGAGGGCTTAAGTTGAAGCGACCAATTCTGAGGGTCGAAGCCAATTCTGAGGGCTTAAGTAGAGATGACCAATTCTGCGGGTCGAGGCCAATTATGAGAACCTTAAGTAGAAAAGACTAATTCTTCGGATCGAAGCCAATTTCGAGGGCTTAAGTTGTAGTTTTCTTTTGGCGACTCCACTGGGATTGATATGCCCCAAGTGTAACCTCGGCCCAGAGACACCAACCTCGGCCGAGATGATGGCCGAGATATTGATCGACCCTAGATAAGCCATGGGCCCACGATATCATCCCTCGGCCAGACCAGGGTCGGCCCAGGCCGACACTACCATCTACATTTCCAATGGACACTACGCGCATCACAGGCATCAACAGCACTCTCGTATACCTGGGTATGACAACCTCGGTCGAGTGCAGGCCGAGGTGACAAGAAGCCTTGGATATCTTCAACATGGAATCAATCCAACCTCGGCTGGGGCTGACCCCAGCATTATGACTCGGCTGAGATCAGGCCGAGACTCCCTATGACACATCTCGGATTGAATGAACATCAAACCTTTACACCTCGGCCTCTCCCAGGCCAAGGTCATGCACCAGTATGGCGGCCGAGCATCTGTTGACATTTGGATAAGGACACATGGGCACAAATCAGTTGTAACAAGATTATTCTCCACACATGGGGAGAATATTTCATCATCATTCCTTACATGTGACAGTGACAGATGGCACTCCCACATTGGTGAGGCTACCACACACATGCTCATTACATGCATGGGGGGTACATTACACCCCCTTGGTACTATATATAGGGGTCACCCCTACCTTGTAAAATGATCCCAGTTATTCAACCCTAGCTGAAACTCTGTCTAAATTTACAGTAGAGAGAGAAAGCTTGAGAGATTGTATCCATGGCCATTAGTGCCTTCATTCAGTGATATTACTCACACACTCACAGTGGACGTAGGCCAGATTGGCTGAACCACTTATATACCGGTGTGCTCTCCTCTTCTCCTCACCTCATGCTCTTATCTCTTTATATAACTATGCTGCCATTGTTATACTTATATTGAGCTTGGAAACACCTTATCTGGTGGTGCTGATTCCTGCATCATCATTTTGGCGCCGTCTGTGGGAACGAGAAGCTATCTCTTCCTCTTTTTCTGCTTAACCTCACCGGAGACTCTGGTGGTGAACCAGGAACCACCCCTTGCGTGGAGCTGTTTCACCATTGAAAGAGGTCCTTTAAGGTATTAAGCTCACTTGCTACTCAAGCTCTATAGTGTTAACATATGGCACCAGACTTACCACCGCCTCTTCCGCCGCCCGTGGGTGGAGGGGCTAGTTCCAGTCAGGCTCCTCCCCAGTCCGAAATGGCGGAGGTAGCAGCAGCCTTGAAATCTTTGGCTGCAACACAACAAGCCATGAAGGAGCAATTTGCCCAGCTCAGTCAAACCATGATGATGAGGCCACCTGGAGTCTCACCGGACATGATCACTCCGGCAGCAGTTCAGCCTCATCCTGACGCCAGGGGACCACCCCAGGCGCCGATGAAGGACCAGCCTGCACCCCAGTGGAGAAGGGACATTGCTGACCCTAGGCGCTTGCGCCTGGGGAGGCAGGGAAACCCTTGCCCAGAGGACAGGTATGATGACCTAGGAGCTGAAGAATCCCCAGAAGATTGCTGGGAGCCATATGAGGTGTCAGATAACACTATACGACCTCTTAGGCAGAGTCAGGGATGTGTCGGCCGAAGAGGTGAAGAGGCCCAACAAAGAGGGTCGACCTTTGATAGGTTGAGCAGAGGGTCGGCCTTCGAGAGACTGGGCCCAGTGAATGACCTAAGACAGAGGCTATCGAGGTCAAGGAGCACAGCAGGCTCTCAAAGAGGGAATAGGCAGGCTCGGTCAGACCAAGGCCGACCCTGTGAAAGAAGAGCCAGGGAGCAGGAAGAGGTCAACAGCCAACGTGTTGTGGCTGGGGAACCCTCTGTCCATCGCAGGGAGGTGGCAGGGGATAACCTCGGCCAGGTTGATGACAGAAGACCCTGGAATGATTCCATCCAACGCCTTGAGGAGAAGATAGGGGACCTCATTAAAAGCAGGGACCCATTACAAAGGGGTTACTCAGAGGGCTCCCCGTTTGTGGCTAGGATAGTGGGGTTCCCAACCCCAGCTAAGTTCAAGCCTCCTACAGTGACTCCCAAATATGATGGCAGCACTAACCCTGTGCACCATATCGAGATGTACCAGTCGGCGGCAGACATTTACTCGATACCCGATGAGATGAAGTGTAGGGCCTTCTCGGGGACCTTGACAGGGGCAGCGCACAGCTGGTTCACCTCTCTTCCGAAGAAATCAATTGAGAACTTCAAAGGCTTGGCGGAGCAGTTCATCCACAACTTCTGCTTTGGGGTAAGACCTCAAAAGAAGACTACCCACCTGCTGTATGTCAAACAGGCCAAGGGTGAAAGCCTAAGAGACTCTATAGCAAGATTCAACAAAGAGAAGTTGGAGGTGGAGGATTATGAAGAGAGCATAGCCATGACCGCCCTTATAGGAGGCCTCCAGAAGGGGAAGCTACTGTGGAAACTAGCAGAAGACCCCCTAGGTCTATGGCGGAGCTGCTGGCAACCGCAGGGAAAGTGATGAATGCGGAAGAGGCGATGGCTGCCAAATATGAGGAGGAGAACCGCGGTGGCACTGGGAGATCCCAAGGCAAGAAAGAGGGGAAGAAGAGGTCAAGTGATGACAAGTTTGCTCATTACACTCCTCTGACTGTGAGCTGTGAACACATCCTTAATGAGATTAAGACTGACCGGACTCTGAGGTGGCCGGAGAAACTGAAGGCCCCGCCACATAAGAGGAATAAAAACCTATGGTGTGAGTTCCATCAGGATCACGGCCATGTCACAGATAGATGCTTCGCTTTAAAGGATGAGATTGAGAAGATGCTGAAATCGGGAAAGCTAAGAAAGTATGTGGATGGCAAAGAAGGGACAGATGTCGTGGCGATGTCCCGGCCAGAAGGGACGATGATTCGGAAGGAGATGATGAAGACGACCCGGATCTTCCGCCAAAGGATGACAACACCCCGGTGAAGAGGGTTGGTATGATCTCCTTTGGTGTTAGCACCATATGTGGGGGATTTGCAGGAGGTGGCTCTGAGGTAGCCGATAGGAAGGCTCATGTAGCAGAGGCCAGGTCAGTGGCCAAGCCTGAGGTTGTGAATCTAACGTCTTCCGATGCCGTGCGGAAGAGGAAGAAGGTAAACATGGACACCCTCGTAGTGGGGTTCTCCAGACTCGACTTCAAGGGTATCTTAGCCCCCCATGATGACCCTTTGGTCATAACAACAAGGGTGCATGGGTGCGAGGTAGGGAGGATCCTCATAGACGGGGGAAGCTCAGCAGACGTGATGTTTTGGCCTTGTTTCAAGAGACTGGGTCTTAGCAAGGCAAGGCTGGTGCCCTACCATCACCCATTGATAGGCTTCAGTGGTGAAAAGGTGCACCCCTTAGGCATGTATGAAATGGATGTACGGATGGGGGATGAGTGGCCTAAGAGGCTGACCAAGAAGATAAACTTTTTTGTTATGGACGAAAACGTTTTCTCGGCCTACAACCTCATCGTAGGAAGGGTGGCCCTCAAAGAGTTTGAAGCCATGCCGTCGACGGTCCATCAGATGCTAAAATTCCCGACTCCTTATGGGGTAGGGGAAGTGCAAGGGGACCAGACCACGGCGCGGGAGTGTTACTTCAACTCGGACGAAGAGAGAGAGGCCCATAAGAGAGCAACCACCACTTACAGCATTGACACTCTTGACCCAAGAGACGAAACAAAATTGAAGAAGGATGAGGCCGCGGAAGAGGTAGAATCCATCGTCCTCAATGAGGACGAGCCGAAAAAAACCGTCCAGGTCGGTAAGGCCCTAGATCAAGGACTCAAGGAAGAGCTGGTAAACTTCCTTAGGAGGAGACAGAGTGTCTTCGCATGGATTCACGCAGACATGCCTGACATAGACCCTGAGGTCATGAGCCACAAGCTCAACGTGGTCAGAGATGCCAGGCCGATCAAGCAGAGACGAAGAGTCTACTCCAGGGAGAAGTATGAAGTCATCCGGGAAGAGGTAAAAAAGTTGGAAGAGGCCGAGTTCATAAGAGAGGTTACCTATCCGGAGTGGCTCTCAAATGCAGTCATCGTGCCTAAGGCCAATGGGAAGTGGAGAATGTGTGTAGATTTCACCGACCTGAACAAGTCTTGCCCGAAAGACAGCTATCCCTTACCTAGGATAGACCAGATGGTGGACGCAATGGCAGGGCATGAGCTCATGAGCTTCATGGACGCTTATTCAGGCTATAACCAAATCTTCATGGATGCTGAAGACTCTGAGAAGACAGCCTTCATTACTGACAAAGGGACGTACTGCTACAAGGTGATGCCCTTCGGTCTGAAAAACGCGGGGGCAACGTATCAACGTCTTGTCAATAAGATGTTTGAGGAGCAGATAGGTAAGACCATGGAGGTGTATGTGGATGATATGCTAACAAAGAGCTTGAAAGCCTGTACTCATGTAGCGGACCTTGAGAAGACCTTTGATGTCATGGACTCGTACAGAATGAAGCTCAACCCGACAAAGTGTGTCTTCAGAGTAGGAGTCGGGAAGTTCCTTGGATTCATCGTTAATTAGAGGGGGATTGAAGAGAACCCTGAGAAAATTAAGGCATTACTCGACATGAAGACTCCTAGGAGTATCAAGGATGTCCAGAGACTCACGGGAAGAGTGGCTGCCCTTAACAGGTTTGTTTCTAGGGCAACGGACAAGTGTTTTCCATTCTTTAAAGTTCTGAGAAAGGCCTTCCAATGGGACGAAGAGTGTGAAAAAGCCTTCGACCAACTCAAGTCCTACTTAGGGTTTGCCTTATTACTGTCTCGGCCCATCACGGGGGAAAGGTTGTTTGTGTATCTTGCAGTCTCTGAATCAGCCATCAGCGCGGCCATCATACGGGAAGAGGATGGGGTCCAGAGGCCTGTGTACTTCAACAGTAAGGCCCTTCAAGGGTCTGAGCAAAACTATCCCCGAATGGAAAAGTTGGCGTATGCCCTTATACATGCCTCAAGGAAAATGAAGCCTTACTTCCAAGCTCACTCCATGGTGGTCCTCACTGACTCCCCACTAAGGCAGGTTCTGCACAAGCCTGAGAAGTCCGGAAGATTGATGACCTGGGCCATCGAACTAGGAGAATATGATCTTACCTACCAGCCTAAGACAGCCATCAAGGGGCAGGCCCTCGCAGACTTTATCGCAGAGTTCACCTGGGAAGAGGCCGGTAGAAGTTTGGAAGAGGCCGAGACAGAGAAAGGCTTGGATGACGGCGAAGAGACGAACCGTAGTGTCTTCCGAAATTCGGAAGAGACGGCACCAGACGTCTTCCGAGGCCGAGAAGAGGTCGTCCCAGGCGAAACTCAGAGCAGAATAGAAGAGAACGAAGAGGATCGATACCTCTTCAAGAAGGGGGTTATGAGAGAAGGGTTCTTCTCATCAGATGCGGACGTATGGAGCCTCTTCGTTGATGGCTCTTCCTGTGACAGTGGAAGCGGCGCGGGGCTAATACTCTCGGCTCCAGATGGCGCCAACATTGAATACGCCTTGAGATTCAACTTCCAGGCCTCAAACAACGAGTCCGAGTATGAGGCCATAATAGCAGGTCTCTTATTGGCAACAACTCTTCGAGTAAAGCGACTCCTACTCCATAGCGACTCAAGGTTGGTTGTCAATCAAGTGTTGGGGGTATACGAGGCCAAAGACGAAAGGATGGCCAAGTACTTAAAAAAGGTCAGAAGGTTGTTAGAATATTTTGAAGAAGCAAAATTGAAGAGAGTGCCTCGACTGAGCAACAATCACGCTGATGCATTGGCAAGGCTGGCCTCGGTAATGAAGACAGATTTGGGAAGGACCATTCCAATCGAGGTCTTAGGAAAGGCAAGCATCGAGGAGGACGAGGTATGTAGCCCTTGTCACAATGTGAACCTAGGAGACTCATGGATCGACCCGCTCGTCAGATACCTAAGAGACGGAGAGCTACCTGAGTCCAAGCTGGAAAGGAGAAAGTTGAGATACAGGGCTGCCAAGTTCTCAATAGTAGGAGACGTCTTGTACAAAAAGGGGTTTATATTGCCTTTCCTCAGATGTGTGCATCCCATGGAAGTACCCCAGGTCTTACAGGAGGTTCATGAGGGTTCCTGCTCTAGCCATGTAGGGGGAAGGCCCTTAGCCAAGAGGATAATCACTCAGGGATACTGGTGGCCTACCTTGTCTAAGGACGCTGCAGACTATGTGAAGAGGTGCGACAAATGTCAAAGGTTCGCCACTATCCCTCATCAACCCCATCAGCCTATGACGTCAATCTCTTCTCCATGGCCATTTTCGGTATGGGGAATTGACTTAGTAGGACCTTTGCCAAGAGCTGTCAACAACTATAGATTCTTGATAGTTTCCATTGAATACTTTTCAAAGTGGGTGGAGGCAGAACCGATGATAACAATTACGGAGCAGAAGACCTTCCAGTTCATTTGGAAGAACATCATATGCAGATATGGCCTCCCAAACACGCTCATCTCGGATAATGGGACCCAGTTCAAGAACTCCTCCTTAGAGAAGTATTGCCTAAGTGTGGGGATTAAACAGTTCTTCTCATCTCCTGGTCGACCTCAGGAAAATGGCCAGACCGAGGTCACAAACAGAACTATCTTGGACGGAATCAAGAAGAGGTTAGAAGATGCGAAGGGGAGATGGAAAGAAGAGGTATACGCAGTGTTATGGGCCTACAGAACCACGGTAAGGACACCAACAGGGGAAACCCCATTTATGCTGGAACATGGCTCAGAGGTCGTCATACCAACGGAAGTAGGACTACCAACTCATCGGATTCAGACCTACGACCCTGACAACAATGGGGAAAAGAGGAGGGTAGACCTGGATCTTATCGAAGAGAGAAGAGAAGACGCAGAGGTCAGGAAAACAGCCTACCAGCAGAGGGTAGCGAGATTCTACAACCAGAGGGTGAAGTCAAGACCCATTGCAGTGGGAGACCTAGTGCTAAAGAAGACCCTACAGAAGGCAAATAAGCTACACCCAAACTGGCATGGCCCCTACAAAGTAACAGAAGAGGTTGTGCCTGGCACTTACAGGCTAGAAAACCTAGAAGGAGAACCTTTCACTAACCCATGGAATGCTGACCACCTGAAGAGATTTTACATATGATGTTGCATAGAATTTTATGTAAATGTACCATCTTATTGAGAAGAGGTTATTAATAAAGATCAGTTTCCATGGCAGATCTTGCTTCATTCTTAGATCAGAGATATCACTTGGGGATAACGTCTTAGGTGATGACCTCAGACCCTCATAACATCACTCGGTGGTGACGAGGTTTGAGCTCAGACACCTTAGCAGATGACCTCAGACCCTTAACATCATTAATTTGGTGAAATTTATTATGAGGTTTACGTCTTAGGTGATGACCTCAGACCCTCATAACATCACTCGGTGGTGACGAGGTCTGAGCTCAGACACCTTAGTAGATGACCTCGGACCCTTAACATCATTAAGTTGGTGAAATTTATTATGAGGATAACATCTTAGGTGATGACCTCAGACCTTCATAACATCACTCGGTGGTGACGAGGTCTGAGCTCAGACACCATCACAGATGACCTCAAACCCTTAACATCATTAATTTGGTGAAATTTATTATGAGGATAACATCTTAGGTGATGACCTCAGACCTTCATAACATCACTCGGTGGTGACGAGGTCTGAGCTCAGACACCTTAGCAGATGACCTCAGACCCTTAACATCATTAATTTGGTGAAATTTATTATGAGGACAACATCTTAGGTGATGACCTCAGACCTTCATAACATCACTCGGTGGTGACGAGGTCTGAGCTCAGACACCTTAGCAGATGACCTCAGACCCTTAACATCATTAATTTGGTGAAATTTATTATGGGCCTAATAACAATTCAGTGGTGAAGAGACCTGAGGCCAGAAATATTGACTGAGTATAAACAAGAACACTACAACAAAATAATAAAAGAGATTGACATTCAGTAAAAGGAAGAGATCATATAGCATTCAGAGGCATTGTTACAATATTCCTTACAAAATACCGAAGTGTTACAAGTTACAAATTACAAATTTGTTGTTACAAGTTAAAAAAGACTAAAGGTCTGAGGGGGGAACATTAACAGTCTCGGCTGGGTTGACATGATCAGCATTAGTCACCTCGGCCACGTCGTCAGTAGGGTATGCCCCTCCGACCTCGGTTCCTCCCAGAGTTGCAGTTTCAGTAGGGGCAGCAGCCTCGTCCTCCACCTCTTGAAGTGCCTGAGCAAACTGAGGGTCAGCAAAGCCGAGACCCACAAAGTCAGAGGCCTTCAGAGTACCGACCTCCCTCTCTCTGACCTCAGCCCATTTGGTAGTAGCCTTGATACCTCTTTCGAGATACTCAAAACCAAAGCCCATGAACTCGTCCGAGGCTTTGTAGTCAGAAATTATTTTGGGCGAGGCATCTTCAAGGGCAGCTTTGACAGCCGAGCTGACCTTCTGCTGCAGGACGTCATCTTTGGCCTTCAGGGCCTTGGCATGGTCTTTGACGAGCAGAGAGATGTCTTTTTCCAAACCCTTAGCCTTATTTTCAGAGTTCTGCAGCTCTGACTTCAGACGGTCGACCTCAGCGTTGAGGGCACTCTCAACCTTCTCGGCCTCTTGCCCCTTCTGGATGAGGGGTAATTTCCTCAGAGCCCAGTTCGATAGTTGATACATAGCAGTCACTCCCTGCACATTTAATGAAGAGGTTAAGCGGGAGAAAAGTCAGATGTTGCACTTATAAAATTTTGACGAGAGATCAAGACGTACCTGGACGGCTCTGTGAAGGCCGAACTCAACCAGCAGGGAGGTGTCCATAGCTCTGTAAAAGCGCTTGTCAGCCTCAGTCATTGCAGAGCCGATTGCGTCCATGGCCTGCCTGCTGTGGCCGACCACACTATCGGTCAACATTAGCTGATCCAGACGTGCCGTCAGGATGTCGGCCGAAGAGATCGGAATTGCAGCATCAGAGGCCTTCTTCTGCCTCAAGGTCGGCCTCTGATCCTCAGAGGCATGGACTTCTGGGGCCCTCTTCTTTGAGGCCTGAGATTTGGATGTAGAGGGAGCTGGGGGAGGAGCGTTCAGACCAGCCTTTTTGGCAAGCCTCGCCAAGCTCGGAGCAGCCATCTCCCATAGTTCGTCTGGGATGCCTGGTGGTCGCTCTGCAAAAGTTAAAAGATATGGGTTAGAGATCAGATATGAATGAGTTCAAAGGTTAAACTTGAAAAGAAAAATCCTTACCAAAGTCAACAAGGGGACTTCCACCTAGGCTCGTCCCCGAGAGAAACTGGGGGGTCAGCGAATGTTCGAACTTAACAAAAAGACCATGTGTCCCTTGGTCTTGCAGGGCTTTCACCTTCTGGATATTCTGAAGACTTAGTCCAAGGTCGGCCCTGGCAGACATGGTGACCTTACCCCATTTGAGGGGTATCCTCGGCCCACGTGTGGAAGAGGGAACACATGGGCCAAATTCCCATGGTCCTGAAGCGAAAAAATAGCGGGGCTTCCAATTATGGTTCGAGGTCTGAGTCACCTGGAGCATTTTCTTCTCAGGCCTCCGAGCCACAAAATAATAGTAGCTCGGATGGTTTTTGGCCGAGGTTGGGACATAACAACCAACAAAGACCTAAACTAGGAGGTCAGAATGGTGGACTGCCCTCCACAGGATAATGGCCCCTATGATGACTCTCCAGGCATTGGGGGATAGCTGTGAGGGGGCCAAGTTGATATAAGAAAGAATGGATTTGATGATAGGATGAATGGGTAGACGAAACCCTAACCTAAACATCTGCTCGTATAGGCAGATTTCTCCATCTCGGTCGTGATAGGCCCTCTCTTCCCTCAGAGGTCTCCTTAATTTGATGGAGGGACTAATGGAATATAAATATCTGAAGCACAGAAGATCCACATCAGTTACAGTGCTCTCGTACTCGGCTGCCTCAGAGATGTCGACATCACTTTCAGCATCTTCATCATTATCAGGCTCAACGTCGGCTGGAGTAGATGTAGATGGGTGACTAGGGAATCTCTGAGCGAACTCTGCCCCTGTGACGGCCGACAGAGGGATGGCGTCAAGAATGGGTGGCACAGCCACACTCGGCTCAACAAGTTCAACCTCTGAAGAAGAGTCTGAGGTGCTTGAGCCATTTTGGGATGAAGCTCGACTGGAGACCTCGGCATGATCAGGCCGAGGTGTGAAATCCATGGCTTCCTGGAAAGAGACCACAGACATGGGGTCTGAGGTAGAAGATTCAGACTCAGACATAGGTGCTGGATCAACGGGAACCCCTGTCTGATAGAAGTTCTCCGGGGGGTCAGGGTATATCACTCTCAGGGGTGGTGGAAACAAGGGTCTAATGGGAAACTCTTGTGACTTACGAGCTTCCTCCTGGGCTCTCTCTATTTGCCTAATCTTTTCTAGGGTCTTCTCTCTAAGAGAGGGGAAATCCTCAAGAAGTTGGTATAAAGGTCTGAGCATCAGAGGACGACCCTAGACTTGGGAATAACTCCTAAAACTACAAACAGGATTGACTTGTAAAATAAAGGAGCCTAAAGATCAAACCAAGAATTTCAAAGCAAACACAGTTCGCCTGAAACAATGGTGCTCGCCGAAAAACTTAAAAATTCGTCGGAAAATGCAAACCGAAAGAGAAAAACAAAGGAAATAGAAGGGAGAAAATACCTGGAAATGAAACGATGTGGGCAAATGAAGAAAGCTCGCAAAGAAAACCAACAGAGGCCTCGGCAGAAGAGCGGTGAAAAGAGAAGCTTTAGAGAGAGAAATCGCAGGAAGAAAACGCGCACAGGAGAGGAAATGGAGAAGAAAGAGAAAAAGAAGGGTTCAAACCCTTAAATACATGGGCACGTTCCCCAAGGCCCATCATTGCCTTGGGAACCCCAAAGGACGGCTGACAGCACACGCCAGCCAAGTAAGTACGCTCTAGCGTGGACAAGTGTCATGCAGGTATTAGCTTGGGACGGACAGGCCTCGGAGGTGTAGTAATCCCCTAGCCACTTGCTCTCGCATATGACTAAGGGCTGGGGGGTGATTGATATGCCCCAAGTGTAACCTCGGCCCAGAGACACCAACCTCGGCCGAGATGATGGCCGAGATATTGATCGACCCTAGATAAGCCATGGGCCCACGATATCATCCCTCGGCCAGACCAGGGTCGGCCCAGGCCGACACTACCATCTACATTTCCAATGGACACTACGCGCATCACAGGCATCAACAGCACTCTCGTATACCTGGGTATGACAACCTCGGCCGAGTGCAGGCCGAGGTGACAAGAAGCCTTGGATATCTTCAACATTAAATCAGTCCAACCTCGGTTGGGGCCGACCCCAGCATTATGACTCAGCTGAGATCAGACCGAGACTCCCTATGACACATCTCGGATTGAATGAACATCAAACCTTTACACCTCGGCCTCTCCCAGGCCGAGGTCATGCACCAGTATGGCGGCCGAGCATCTGTTGACATTTGGATAAGGACACATGGGCACAAATCAGTTGTAACAAGATTATTCTCCACACGTGGGGAGAATATTTCATCATCATTCCTTACATGTGACAGATGGCACTCCCACATTGGTGAGGCTACCACACACATGCTCATTACATGCATGGGGGGTACATTACACCCCCTTGGTACTATATATAGGGGTCACCCCTACCTTGTAAAAGGATCCCAGTTATTCAACCCTAGCTGAAACTCTGTCTAAATTTACAGTAGAGAGAGAAAGCTTGAGAGATTGTATCCATGGCCATTAGTGCCTTCATTCAGTGATATTACTCACACACTCACAGTGGACGTAGGCCAGATTGGCTGAACCACTTATATACCGGTGTGCTCTCCTCTTCTCCTCACCTCATGCTCTTATCTCTTTATATAACTGTGCTGCCATTGTTATACTTATATTGAGCTTGGAAACACCTTATCTGGTGGTGCTGATTCCTGCATCATCAGGGATAAAGGTATTAATCCGAGAATTGGATGTTTCCTTGTTGGGGAATTTTTCTGCGGTGTCTTTTTGAGACGTTGCTGGGAAGATATTAATATATTTTGGAAATTCTGCTGGGGAAGTAAATGTGGTAAAAAAATGTTTTTCATGGTGAAAAAGGTTCTAAAATTCATTTGGTAATTTCAGGAATTTTTGGGGGAGTTTTCGGGAATTTTTTAAAAAAAAATGGGAATTTTTATACAAATTTTCAGGGAAGGTGCCGACCGGCATGGTGTTATAGGTGGGGGTACCTCGATTAGGTGAAGGGACAGTGCCAATCGGTATGTTCTTCTTTCCTCTTGAGACCATTTTTCTTCGATGTCCTTTTTCAGATATTGATTTTTTGCTAGGGATCTTGTAAGTGACCTTCTATCCACGGGGGACGATCATCCAGCATACGGGGGTGACCAGGGGGAATGCGTAGCTGCGGCATCTGCTGGTACATGAGTTCGACTACTCCTGGTATCTTGGGGAGTGAGTAGTCCAACAGGTGGTGGATAACGAGGTGATGGCATCACCTACGAGACCCCCGATGCGAGGGTGGCAACGATGATTGGCGAGCCTTATTCGTCATATACCGACACGGTGACAACTTATGATTACTTAAATTTCGTGTTGAGTTGGATAATGCCGCCCAGCATATATTATGTTATGCCTCTTCCCCCTGCGGACTCGAGTCGATCAGTGGGGTTTACCCACAGTGTAGGTGGTGCGTCAACATTGGCAGCGGTGATGACATCAGAGGTTCCCTTTGTACGATTGGCTCCTTCTTCTTATAAAATTCGACGATCAGACGGATGGTCGGTGCATATGCTGCATCGTCGCAATGCGATGGATCCGGAGGAGCTGGGGCTGATAGAGGACGTTCTTCAGCAAGCGGTATACCTTTCACTTCTTTATTCTTTGATTTTCTGATTTTTTTCTTTGCCTTAGACTGACTGATTTGCTCTTTTCTTATTTTTCTTGTAGCACATTCGAGTGTCGACCAACTGGATGAGGGATATTCGGGATTGGCTAGCTTCTGCAACTGCTCATATTCAGGAGTTGATTCCGGTTCCTTCTTATCTGGTGCCGTCTGCCTTACCTGGGGAGGGGTCTGGTTCGGGGAGCAGAGGCTCATCATCTCATCGTCGGGGAAAGTGCGCACGTCACAGGGATGGAGGTTCTTAGAGAGAGAAAGAGAGGATATAGAGAAAGATAAAGTGAGAGAGAGAGAGAAAAAACGTAGGTGAAGGAGAGAGAGAGAGAGAGGGTTCGGGGGTTCGGGCAGAGTGCTGTTGTTTTTGTGTTTTCCAGCAAGGCAAAATGTAATAAAGAAAAATATATGCAATGAAATGGGATTTAGTTAATTCTTTATTTCCGTGACTTAATGCATATGCACTTTTTACTTTGCTGCTGAGACCGTCAAAAGGATTTAAAATAATTTGAGAGAAAATTTATTTTAAAAACTGGATAAGTAAAAATACAGGGAGAAGGAAATTCTGAATTCCTTAAGATAAAAAAAATTATTAAGTTTTTTTATTTTGACAAAAAAGGAAAAAGGGAACTTTCCAAAAATAAGGGGTTGTCAATTGGCATGCCACGTGTCCTCTCCATCGGCAGGTCAGTCCAGTCTAATCAATCCAAGGTTTTGATTGCACTTTCTTCAATTACTTGGTACTTGGTGGGGCAAGTTTTCCTCCGAGATTTACAGGATTTTTGTCTTTGGTTGAGGTTTTCCAAGTATAAATAGGGGGTGAGGGTGGAGTATTTTCTTCACCCATCCACATTACCTCTCTTTTGCATTCTTCTTGCTTCTTGTCTCATCATTTTGCAATATGGCTCTCCTTGAAAGTGTTGAATTTTCTACTTACCTCGAAAACTTATAGGCAATGTGCTCATATGATGTCAACTACGATGCTTGCACATGCGTCGGGTTTCATTATGGTTCAACCAACCTATTGAATGGAACATGTTGATGGCGGCAGTAGAATTCTGGTACCCTGAAGACCATGTCTTTTGCTTTGGCTTGGACGAAGTCTATCCGACTTATGAAGAGTTCTCTATCATGCTAGGGATAAATCCCAGTGTTGCAGCAGCCATGCTTGAATTTTCTCGATCTCCTTGGGAGCTGTTAGGAGGACTTCTCCATATCTCTCCCTCGTCGACTCGGTCACGGGTTACGGGAGGAATGATCTCTCTCCCTGTTGTGCTGCATTCTATGCATTTTTAGGATATTGGTCATGCGGACTATGCTAGAGCCATCATTCTGGGCTTAATTTCCAAATTACTGTTGGTGAATGGGGAACTGTTGGTGGACCCACAACTTGCAGCTCTTGCTTTATGGATGTCGTACCGTCGTAATCCTGCGGCGATGATATTGGCAGAGACTCTAAATGGTCCGGATGCCTGGCGGGAAGGTCATTCTGACTTCTTGAGGGATAGCCCCATTATGTTGTTCATGTGGTTGTCGGATAGATTCCGTATGGAGGTTGTACGTTAGTCAGTGCGTGTCAAACTTCTTTTCTCACTACTTTATCAGTGTAGGCCTGGATATTAAAAGTTGGGAGAACTAGTTTGTGGAGCATGGGGTTCGAGGTTTGCGTTGGTTAGTGCCTTAGTGGGGAGAATTGTTGTCCATTCTAGAACTGGGGGAATACCAGTATGTTCAGTTGGTTGGCCTCCGGCAGAATTCTTTCTATTTTCCCTAACAACTCTTGCGCCAATTTTCTGGGAGAAGTTTGTACCACCTCGGACCCTAGGTTTTTTCCTGTGGAGGATTTGATAGAGCGCATGCGCATGCAGATCACTCTCTGTGGGAGAATCGTCAGCCGTCGTCCCATCCTTCCCAGTCTATTGGTAGAGTATGGCATGTTTCCAGGGACTACATGAAGTGGTTGTGGAGGAGAGTAGTTGCCAAAATGCTTGTTGTGGCGACCGGGCAAAGGTGGTTCGCCATATCTGATACCATGGAGGGAAGCGTTGTTATTTTTCCTAGGCTGGTCCGGTCTTACCATTCCATGGAGCACCTGTGGCATTCCATTCAGGCAGGGGAGGTTTGGGGACCCCGGGATGTGGATGATGATGGGGTCGGTTCCTCTGGCAGCTGCGGGTAGGATCCCTAGGGAATTTATTTATGAAGCTTTTGTAATGTGTTGGGTTATGTATCTGGTTGTTTTCAGGTAGGAATACATTTGGGAAGGGTGTTTTAGGAGTATTTTGGCTTGTTTAGGAAAAATAATGTTAGGTTGGCAAGTGAAGTTATTTGACTCCCTATGCCTATGTAATTGTAACAGAAAATTCCATCAGTAAAATAAAGAAAATTTTAATTATATTGTTGTGCCTCTTGATGAGTTTTTGCATTTGAATTATCTATACCAATCTCTAAGGCATACATAATCCTTTTGTTCCTGTAAATGATAAAAATGAACCATCGTTCTTGGAGATAAAAAAAAAGAATAGCATTTTGTGAAAAAGAAGGGGGTTGTGGTCATGTAAAGCGTATGAGCTACCTACGTACCTCTGGGGGTTTTGAAAACATTCTGAGTTTTATTTTTGAAAGTAAAAAGATTTTAGAGGATCAGGACCCATGTAGTTCTGAGTAGAGGGAAATGAAGAATTTTTTTTTTTTAGAATAAAAAGGAGATGAGAAGAGTCGTAGTACGCTGAGATTTCGGACTAAGGGTAGAATTTCTTGAGACGATCCAGGTTGACTGGACGAGCCATCTCTTCCCCATCGAGGTCGATGAGCATAGCTGCACCACCAGATAGGATCTTCTTCACAAAGTAGGGGCCACTCCAATTGGGCTTGAATTTCCCTCTGGAGTCCCAGATGGGTTCTTCTTTAAGGGCTAAATCCCCTTCTCGGACACCATGGTCCTTGACTCTCTTGTTGAACGATGGCGTTATCCTGTGATGGTATCCTTGTATGTGATATAGAGCCTTCAATCTCCTTTCGTCCAAGAGTGAAAACTCGTCAAGACGGCTTTGATGTCAGTCTTGCTCGCTGACTTTGCTTTCAAGCATGACGCGTAGCGAAGGAATTTCTAGCCCCATGGGTAGGATTTCTTCCATACCATATACCAGAGAGTAAGGGGTAGCCCCAGTAAATATTTGAATTGAAGTGTGGTAGCCCCAGAGGGCGTAAGGGATCCGGTCGGCCCAATCTCAGCAACTCTCAATCATCTTGCTGATGATGACTTTGAGGTTATTATTGGCGGCTTTGACTGCACCATTGGTTTGAGGTCGGTAAGGAGAAGATTTGTGTCTTTGAATCCCATACTCGTAGACCACTTTTGTGACCTCTGTTTCGAAATGCAACCTGTTGTCTGACACTAGCTCATGCGGGACCCCATATCGACAGATGATTTTTTTCGGATGAACTTGGTCACCTTTTTGGCATTTAGAACTGCGTATGACTCGAGTTCGACCCATTTGGTGAAGTAATCAATGGCAACCAGGATAAATCCATGCCCATTGGAGGCTTTGGGTGTAACTTTCCCATGACGTCGATGCCCTATGTGGAGAACTGCCAGGGAGATGTCATGTTGTACAATTCTCATGGAGGCAACTGTTGGAGGTTGGAAAGCTACTGGAATTTAAGGCATCTTTGAATATATGCGGTGCAATCCTGAACCATGGTAGTCCAGTAGTAACCCTATCGAATGATTTTCTTGGCGAGCATATGGCCATTCATGTGGGGTCTGCATTCCCCGATGTGGATTTTCTACATCATCTCTTCAATGTCAGCCCCTGCGATGCAGTGTAAACGGGTTCCCTCAAAGTTTTTATTAAACAGTGCTTTATCATAGACAATGTATTGGGCAACCAGTCTGCGGAGAGTTTCTCAGTCTTTCTTGTTAGAATCTTGGGGATACCTACCATGCTTGAGGAGGTGCCAAATATCGTAGTACCAACAATCGTCTATTTCAGGATCTTCTTATGTGATGAGCTCAATGTGGTAGCAATGGGTAGGTTTATTTTTCTTTTGGACTAGGAAGGGGGTCATCGTTATTCTTTCGGGCATGTCAACCATGGAGGCTAAGGTAGTAAGTGCATCGGCTAAGTTGTTCTTTGCTCGGGACATGTAGTGGAAGGTGAAATCTTGGAATTGGGAGGCCAGTTCTTCTAGGTGGGCATGAAAGGGTAAGAGTTTCTCGTCCTTTACTTTCCATCTTCTGAGTACTTGACCAATGATGAGGGTTGAATCCCCATAGACATATAGGTATCGAATTCCTTTCTTGAGAGCAACTTTGAGGCCTACCATGCATGCCTCGTATTCAGTCATGTTGTTGGTGCAGGAAAAATCCAACTTGATAGCAATGGAAGTGTGAGAGTCATCAGGGGAAATTACAAGTATCCCAATGCCATATCTTTTCTTCTTGGCGGCACCATCAAAGAGCATTTTCTATCGAAGGTCTTCTTGGGAGGTACAAAGTATATTCTCATCCGGGAATTTAAAAATCCAAACATCGGTTTCTTCTATGGGGTGGTCAACGAGGTAGTCAGAGATGGCTCACCTTTTTATGGCTTTTTGCGTGACATACACAATATCAAATTCAGCTACCAGCATCAACCATCGAGCCATTCAGCTGGACAGGGCAGGTTTCTCGAGTAGGTACTTGATGGGATCCATTCGGGACACAAGTTTGATGGAAAAGGGGAGCATGTAGTGTCGAATTTTTGGGTGACCCAGACAAGGGCGACACATGCTCTTTCAAAGGCAGTGTAGTTACCTTCATACCCGGCCAACTTACGACTGACGTAGTAGATGGCTCTCTCTTTGTGGGATTCTTCAAGGTATTGGGCTAGAAAATCCTCAGTTGTAGTTACTCTTACGGTCAGGTATAGGGTTAGGGGAAGACCAGGTTGCAGTGGCATGAGTATCGAAGTTCGAGTTAGGTACTGCTTAATTCGGTCAAAGGCTGCTTGGCAAGCTTCATTCCAAACCTTACTGGAATCCCGTCGGAGGAGTTTAAAGATGGGTTCACAGATAGAGGTCAATTGGCTAATGAACCAGCTGATATACTCTAATTTTCCAAGGAATCCCCGAACTTCCTTCTCCGTTCGGGGTGGTGGCATTTCGAGTATAACTTTCAGTCTGACAGGATCTGTTTCTATCCCTTTCTCACTAACCATGAATCCCAAGAGCTTTCCTTTGGTAATGCCAAAGACATATTTCTGTGGGTTAAGACGCATCTGGTATTGTCGTAGTCGCTCGAAGAACTTCCGGAGAGTGGAAATATGACCTTACCTAGTCTTTGACTTGATAAACATATCATCCGCGTAGACCTCGACCTCTTTGTGTATCAGCTCATGCAAGATGGTTGTGGCAGCCCTCTGGTAGGGAGCCCCTGGGTTTTTTAGACCAAATGGCATAACGGTGTAGCAAAAGGTTCCCCAAGGGATGATCAACGTGGTTTTCTCTTGTTGATCTGGGTGCATCTTAATCTAATTATATCGGGCAAACCCATCAACAAATGACTTAAGAGCGTGACTGGTCGTGCTATCCACAATTATGTCGATATTGGGTAGCGGGTAATTATCCTTTAGATAGGCCGTGTTCAAGTCTCTGTAGTCAACACACATGCGAACATTCTCTCCTGATTTCGGCACGGTTACGATGTTGGATAGCCATGTGGGATATTCGATCAGACGAATGAAACCCATGTTGAACTGTTCAACCACTTCTTCCTTAACAATGAGCGACCATTCGTGTAGAGCTTTCACAGTTTCTGTTCGAAAGATTTGCATTCTGGGAAAGTTGGAATCTCGTGTTGAGCGATCTCGGGATCGATACTGAGTATGTCGTCGTAGGACCATGCGTGTGCTCATGCTCATCAAGGGTGGCTCCTATCTTAATCTCGCGCATTTGGCTACTAGAACAGAGATTAATAACCGTAATGTTATCTTCATTAGCTTGAATGCGGTTATGTTATTTGTTATTAACCTTATTTGGAGTAGTTAATAATTGTTAATTTGCAAAATTATCATCATGAAGAGTTTGATTAGAATCAAGACAATTAATGTAAGGCACAGTAACATACTCAAAATCTTTTTTTATTTCATTATTGGGAAAAACAACGTCGAGAAGCTCATTAAAGGAGGTCTCGATTACATCAGAATAGGGAGGAACAATAAAAGAAGGGGAAATGGGATAAACATCTGGGTTGGGTTGCATTTCAACTGGTGGAACTGGTACAACATGCTAGTTAAGGAGAGGTTCATCAGCAACTTTGATCAGGCGGGATGGATCCGATGATGTATTGCTTGAGTGGATCATGCAGAGTGTCAACCCCAGTGTCTGCAAGTTGAATGAATCCTCGGAGTCACTTCCTTTAAAATCTCCGGTAGCAACTATGGTTTTCTCAATGAGTGGTTGCACATGATGCTGGGAACTTTCGGCCCATAAGTAGATGTCTTGGAAAAATATCTTCATTCCTAGTTTCATCTTCTTATCCACATGATCATACCACAGTTCGGTAAAGCCGCAGAAAGGGAAATTTTCACCCTCCCTGATGAATCTTCCATTCAAGGAATCTCTTGAGACAGTTTTGGCGCTTTCTAGCCTTCTCTTCAGCCGAGGTTGGCAGAGCATTCCGAGTTCTTCTGTTGATGGCTGATAACACAGGCCACAAGGAGGAAAGGCTTTCTTTAATATAATGGGTTCAAGTATTCCCTGTTATCGTTGTCCCATTCCCAGTCCAGGATGAAGTGCATGTTTTTTAACATCTGGATCACATTGACATTGCCATGAGGGTTATACTCCGAACAAGACCTATCTTTGAAATCGTCCCCTGCTAGGAGTAGAAGTGGTTCGACGAAACCTAACAGAAGCATATCATTCACCCCATGTTGTATCTCAAATACTGGATTATTGGTGCTTGCATTATCGGTGTTGTTGTCGTCGCCCAAGATGGTGATGACTTTCCCATTGGCGAAGAACTTCAGTTTCTAATGAAGGGAAGAAGATAGACCCTTAATACGATGGAGCCATGGTCGTCCAAGAAACAGATTGAAATAAGTCGGGATGTCGATGACTTGGAATTCAACAACAGGATTTATAAGGCCAACCCCTATTGTAAGCTTTACGGATCCCATCACTTCTCGAAGAGTATTATCATAAGCGCGCACCGCGACAGAGGTTAGAGCAAGGTCGCTCACTTTCAATCCCAAGCAATTGAGGGTTCTCAATGGACAAACATTTAGAGATGATCCATTATTAACAAGTGAAAGTGGGACGGTCTTTCCCATGACTTTGATAGAGATATTGAGAGCATAGTTGTGGTTTGGTCCAATCTTAGGGATTTCTTCTTCGGAGAAGGAGAACATTTTAGTAAAGGTTAGGGATCCGACCAGATTCACTTCTTCTTCTGACGTGATGGAAGGAGGGACGGTGGGTCCGGTAAGTAGTTTGATCAAGACATTCCGATGTAGCTGGGAAGACATAAAGAGTCCCCACAGAATGATGTTAGCTTGGGTTTTCTTCAACTGATTGGGGATCTTGCTCTCCTTGAGGGTCATTTTTGACATAGGAAGATTCTCAACACCTTTTCCCTTGTTGATCGTTAATGACTGTGGGTTTGGAACTTGGTAATGCCTCCCGGATCTAGTCATACGGTTCACAATAGAAAGGAAAAATAGAAACCCCGTTTCCTCATCAATCTCGGGTTGTTCAGCCACCTTGTTCATTTCTCCTAGAAGCTCCTTAAATGATATCATTCCATATATCCGAACTATTGGGCTAGTCTTTTCTAGGATTTTCTTTTCATCTGAACTATTCATCCCCCCACCCGATGGCAACGGCATCATCTTTCCATGAGAAGTCAATACACTCCACAACCCCAACGGCCTCTTCATATAGATCGTCCCACTCAACGGGGAGATGTAGACGTGAAGGAACTAGGCACCCTTATAGTTTCAAAGTATCAAGTAGCTCGATTTTACCGGTCTGTCGGAATAAGTCTGCCATGATCTAGACCACATCATCTAATTTGACTTCATCGATAAGTACCACCCAATTATCTGACTCTCGAGCCCACTTTCGAGCTTCCAAAAATAGCGTACTGAATCTCTGGCAGTCAATAGTCATCTTAGAGGGCAATTTCAGCCCGAACTCTAGGAGTCGGTTCAACACTGTTAACAACTCTATATTTTTTCCTCTAGAACGGGTATGAACAACAATGCATGCTCATGTAAGAAGTGGCACGGCTTGATCAGCAAAGTAGGTAAGATGCAAGAGAAAATATGGGCAAATTTGGAGGGGTTTAAGGGAATATATGGGTATGATGGGTGATTTACTGGGTACGATCTGGGTAGACGGATCAAATTCTGGGTCTTCTTCTGGGAAGATGGCATTTGCATAATTTGGGAGTGGATTGTGGGTAGTGTTTGACTTAGGATTGGCTGGTGCAGCGATGATACCCTGATCAACAGACCTTGGATTACATTTTGGAGGTGGAAACACTAAGTGGTATGGCCGACAGTTTGGTGAAAATCACAATGGGCATCTAGTTTGAAATTTTTGGAAAATGGGTTTGGTAATGGACGAGGGTCTAATGGCTTGATAAGATTTCGGCTTAGAAGGGCTTGGTAAACTTTAGAGAGGGGAGCGTGAAGCTCGGTGTATTCCTTTTTTACTGGGATAGGACGGATTTCTGGTGCCCATGAAGTGGCAGGCTGAGAGATGTTATTGATGCTTGAAACTGCGGTATTAGCGGGCTTCTCATACTTTCTGGGAGTGAACTGTCCAGATACTTTCTTCTGCTCAACTTTTGTCTTGGCAATAATTTCTTCGATCTCTTCTCTTGCTTCTCGAAGGGCTTATAAATGAGGGTAGTACTGTCCTCCCATCATCGCTCGGACATGGGGTAATAAATTCTTCTTCACGATACTGACTTGCTCCTCTTCAAAAGGACAGTTGGTCATGGTGGCTGCTTTCTCTCTCCACCTTGCTATGAATTTGCTAACAGATTCCCCAGGGTTCGATTTGAGCAGTTCTAAATCATGGCAGGTAACCTCCAACTATTCGTTATACTTGTCCTGTGACATGAATTCACGAGCAACATCTTCCCAACTATGGATTCTGGACTCCTTGAGAGATAAGAACTAGCGAAGAGCGTTGTCCTTCAAAGTCTGTTGGAACATTTGGGCCATTATTTCCTCGGAGGCTCCTAAGAGAGTCATGGCTCGGTGGTAACTTCGGAGATGAACAATTGGGGGTCCCCTACCCTTGAACTTCTCGATGTTGGGCATCTTGAACTTTTCTAGTAGCCTTGCTTTAGAATAGGGAGACATATGGGTGTACTCCATGTCATTTCCAAAGATTCGGACTTGGTCAAACTTCTTGGTCAACATCTTGAGGTCCTCATTGACCTTGTTCAATTCTTCTTCCTTCGGATCAACAGTTACAGGTAGATTAGGCCAGATTCGGCATAGGGATTCGGGTTGGCGGTGATCCATTAGCAAAAGGAGCACATGGAGCGTGTTGATATTCCTTGGGGACCCATATAGGCTCAGGTGCAGGGGACCCATAGCGCGAGGGAAGATGACCTTGGGCTCTTCAGAGACCCAGTTTCGTTGCATCTCATGAACTTCAGTTTGAAGGTTGTCAATCTTAGTACTGAGTTGGGCTAGGACTGTCATCAAATTCGGCTGCACATTTGGTACTTAGTCTGTGTTCTTCATAAAAAGAGGATAGGGGTGAATACCAGACTCGAAGGCAGTAGCGAGGAAACTAACGGAGCCTCGGGATGGTCCGACTGAAGATCGAAGACAATAGGGAGCCAGGTCCAGGGTCGAGTATGCGATTGACCTGAGAAGGAGAAAAAATTCGAACTTGTTTTTGAAAGAGAAAAGGGAAAACTGTTATTTTTGAAAAGGAATGAAAATGTTTTTGACATTTTTTGGAAAAGGGAGGACAAAATGTTTTTGGATAAAAAAAAGGAGGAAAAATATTTTTGGTACAAGGAAGGAAAAATGCTTTTTGGTATTTTTGATAAAAGGGGGAAAAATATTTTTGACATTTTTGGTAAAGAGAGAGGAAAAATGAGAAAAAAGGGTATGAGCATGATTATTATTATGTTTATTAGGTTCTCACTTGTATTAGGTTTACCTAAATGCAAAAAGAAATGTCGGACGAGACCCGAGCCTGGGAAAATTAGGTTTGAAAAATATGTAAATCATGGTTGGACTTGTTGCCAAGCTCATGGACAGGGTCCCGTTTTAAAAAAGACAAAATCGCGCGAAAATTTGGGCGGCATGCCGTCCCGTCATTTCGGCAGAGTTTCGGGTAAAAATCGGCAGACTAAAATCCTAGATTTTAAACCTATATGATGGTAAGCAGTTGTTGGGTTAATTGGAAGGGTTCCCCCCTTTGGCATGACTTCCACGATATACGTCTTGCTTTTGAGGGCAAACGGTACGTGTGGACAAGCCATTTGATATACCTAAGTGTACGTGAATTGCCTCACTATATACCTCGTGGGGACAGTACGTGTCAGAGAGAATTCGATATACTCGACGTACGTGAACGAGTTCCCTGTGATATACCTCCCTTCATGACTTCGGTCAAGCAGTACGATGTGGGGGGAACAGTTCGATATACGTCAAACGTACTTAGCCAATGAAAGTGAGAGTCATATCGCTTAGGATAACTGTAACTTGTCGGACCAGCGCTCATCACGAAGTGACCCCCATTTACGGGACAAAATTTGGTCAATAACCAATATCTTTGGTGGTGTAGTGTGCAAAATGCATGATTATTAATTATTATATTACAGAGAGAGTATTTATTTAGCATGATGAGCATTATACTAAGTAGGGGAGAATGTACAAGTATAAAAAGTAAATCTAACATGGAGCATGAAGATTATACTAAGCATGGATATGTGTGAACATCTATAAGTGAGTGTGTGGGAGTGAACCTAAATATGGATCAACTACAAGTGGTGTATGACAAGTGTGACTGAGCATGGATATACACAAGTGTGATAAGTGAAGGTGTGTCTTAGTGACACCTAAGCATGGATATTCTAAGTGGTGTGTGCAACATGTGGATATAAGTGATCTTAGGTGCACGTGGTGTGAAGTGTATATGGAGAGTATCTACAAGTGTGTGAGTGAGTAGTGATATAAGCATGAAGTAATATATGTACAAGAAATAATAGAGGGAAAAAAGGAATATACATGTAGGTGCATACGCACACAAGCAGAGTAATAAAATACCCATACAAACAGAGTCTAGCCCTCTTATGAAAAATTGTCCCCAGCGGAGTCGCCACTGTGGCTAGACTGATATCCTCCCTATCTCTCTCTTCCCAAAGGGTGGGGAAAAGGGGGGATAAAGGTCTCGCACCCTCTCTGATCTAGGAACGCTTCAGCCGTCGTCAGTGTGGGGTGAATGTAAAGAGATGGAGTCGCCAACCTATTTTGCACAAAACAGGCAAAAGAACATGTCGCTGCCTTGAGAGAGCGGCATCAAAGACAAACTGATGCTTACGAAACCAATAGTTCGAAGGTCCGGGGGCTAAGTTACAGAATGAAAAGGTGTTAGGCACCCATCCCGCCATTTCGGTCTCTCGTGGGCTTGTGTTATTATTTTTCTTTATTTCTCCGTGAAGTGTGTGTGCTTGTTTATATATAAATGGAGATCCTAATCTCTCAACTCATACCACGGAAGAGATAGAGTGAGGTCATTCATAGGAATGTTCCCACAATAATATTAAAAATATGATTTATTCGTTTATCGTGATATTGATCGTTATAATGAAACGATAATATGTGTTGGATGAAACGCTTCTAAGGATCACAAACATAATATGTATTAAAATAATGCAAGAATATGATAAATGCGGAAATGGGATATTTGGGAAAATTGAAAATTTGGAAAATTGAAAAATTAGAAAATTTGGAAAATTGGACTCGAGTCTCGGGTTTTAATCTGAAACGACTACGTAGCCTATAAAGGCATCAAAGTTCACATAGTTCACATGTATCATAGGGGTGGGGTTTATCCCATAGATATGAATGGGATTTTATTATGTGTGTGTAGAAAATGTGTTTTAGTTTTGAAAAAGTGTGATGGATAATCCCGTTGAAATTTATAGGTGTAAACTTCTTTTTATTTTTTTTGAATTTTTTATAGAAAATAAAGTATGTGCAATATAACTAATAAAAAGGTGAGATGTTAATGTGTATGAACTAAAGTAAAAAACTAGAATATGAATTTATGTAATTAATGCGAAAACGAGAAATTTAAAGAAAGGGAGAAAGATTTTGGACCTTCTTTAAAGAGTTGAAACTTGATCTTGATCTTGGATGAACTCCTTTGAGTGTTAAGATGAATTTTTGATGAGAGAGAATGATTTTGACAAATTGGGTATGAAAAGGATGGGAATGTAAAATGGAAAGGAAATTCACATAAGAAAGCTTCGTTGATTGTGAGAGAATGTTACTGAGATCACTGATGCTGATGGATCTGAGGTGTCCCTTGGGAGTGAGGTCATGCCCTATACTTATAGGGTAAGGGGGTGCCGATCGGCATGGTTCCAGCCCTGCCAATCGGCAGGTAGCCCTATACACACTGCCGATAGGCAGGAAAATGGACCTGCCAATTGGTAGTCTCATGTAGATTTTTTTGAAAAAACGGTCATAGAACGCAATTCGTTGATTCAAATCATGCATGGGGCATACCATTAGAAAGGTAATTCAGAGACCTTCAAGAGTCCTTGGTCCGATTCTGAGTCCGGGAGTTGACTTTGGGTCAAACGTGGCTTGAAAGTGCTCTTCGGTCCTTTGGACTGAAGATCGTTGGATAGAAACGGATCGATCGTCTGAACGGTAAGTCAGATTCGCGCACGGGGCGAGCGTCATTGGAAAGGTTATGCGAGGTACTTATACATTCCAAAGAGCTTCACTCGGTTCGAATAGTTGACCTTGGTCAACCGGGGACCGAAAGCACCCGGTGACCTTTCGGAGTAAAACGGGTCGTTTGTCCGCACCGTAAGGCTAATTCGTGCACAGGGTAGACCATTGGAAAAGGTATTCAGTACCATTCGAAGATTCATTCAGTCTCGTTCGATCTGAAGAGTTATCATTGGTCAAATGGAGCCCGGGAGCGTCCAGTGGCCTCCGGATTAATTTTTAGGAGAAAACGGATCGTTTGTCCGAACGGTTATGCTGTTTCACATACGGAGCCTAACTTTTGAAAGGGAATTCAGATCCCTTCAAATATTCTTTGAGATTTCTCTCTAACGATAGAGTTGACCATAGTCAAACGGGGCCCGGGAGCGCCTGGTGGCCTCCAGATCGATTTCAGTGGTAAAATGGTTCATTTGTCCATACTGTTATGTCGATTCGTGCACGGGGTTAACCCTTGGAAAGGGGATTCAGATCCCTTCGAGGATTCATTGAGATTTATCTCTGATGATAGAATTGGCTGGAAGTCAAACGAGGCTCGGGAGCGCCCGGTGGCCTCCAAATCAATTTTCGATGGTAAAATGGTTCGTTCATCCAAACCGTTATGCCAATTTGCGCACGGGGCGGACCGTTGGAAAGGGGATTCAAATCCTTTCGAAGATTCATTGAGATTTCACTCTGACGATAGAGTTAACCGGGGTTAAATGGAACCCGTGAGCGCCTGATGGCCTCTAGATCGGTACTCGAAGCATGACCTAGGTTTTGTAGTGAAATGGGGGAGTTCTAGGGACCTAAGGAGAGACTTAGGGGGTCCTAGAATGTGGTTTCTACACTATCCATTGCCTGCTTCATTGAGACGAAGTCCCCTTCTTTGTAGCGAAGCCTAACTTTCATTGGTTGGACATTGGAGAGAAACATGGGTTTGTGGTATTTTTAATCAAAACTCCACATAAACCGTTAATTACGTGCTATTATTTTTTATTGTCTACACGTGGTATCATAATTCTATGTTGGGATCACATGATTATCCATTATGTTTTTCCTATGAAGTGGTTATGGCCTTGAATTTCATAAATGTGCATGAGTGTATGTATATTCCATGAGTGTACGATTTTTCACTTCTAATGGATTACAAGTTTAAAGCATAGTTCGTTAAAGATGAACAAAGTTATGATTTTGATTCATTTTAAATGTCCAATGGTGCCTTTAAAAAGTGATTCGTCCTTTCATTCTCTGTGCATGAAACTAAAATGAATAAATTGGTATGAAGCTATTGATTTTTAAAGGACACAACATCTTAGTTTGACAAAATTACAAATTGGAATTCAAATTTTCCAAAGACATTTTTTGTGGAGATTTAATTATGCTTAAAATCTGAAATAACAAATATCTCATTTTTTTAACAATGGTTTCTGCAATGATTTATGTGCCTCTAAATTTTTTCATACATAAAACTATGAGTTGGGGAAGCATTTTCAATAGCTTTTGAGTTGGGGGTTTATTCAGAGGAGGACGACTCACAGAGACTATGTGTGGACTATGGGGAACTGAATAAGATCACAATACGGAATAAGTATCCATTGACACATATTGATGGCATGTTCAATCAGTTAAGGGGCACATCTTTCTTTATGAAGATTGACTTATTCTCATATTATCATCAGTTGCGAATTCGAGAGAAGGACATCTCGAAGATAACCTTTCTAACACGACATAGATTGTATGAGTTCCGGGTCATGCCCATTTAGGTGACCAATGAACTAATCGTGTTCGCAAATTTTATGAACAAAGTGTTCTAACCATATTGGACTGGTCCATTATGGTGTTAATTGATGACATTTTAGTCTACTATCATTCCGAGGATAAGCACGCACAACATTTGAGGACGGTTTTGCAGACACTTCAAGAACATTAAGTTGTAGTTAAGTTCTCCAAGTGTGTATTTTGGTTGCGGGAAGTTTAGTTTTGGAGGCAGATTGTATCAGAGGCTGGTATTATGTGGATCCTATCAAGGCGTCGGTTGTGATGGTGTGGGTACAACTCACGCACCTATTGAGGTCAGGAGCTTCTTAAGATTGGTAGGGTACTACAACAGGTTTATTCAGGGGTTCTTGAAGATTGCCGATCCATTGACCCACGTCAATCGGAAGGGTGTATCTTTTGATTGTAGCGTTCACTGCTAGAGAGCCATCGAGGAGTTGAAGGATAGGGTCACGACCGCACCCATACTTTCCTTTTCACATGGTGGGGTGGAGTTTATGGTTTACACAAACACATCGCTTCAGGTTCTAGGAGGAGTCTTGATGGATGAAGAGAGGCATGTAGCTTATGCTTTGTAAGCTTAATCCTCATGAGGGAACTGCCCTACCCTCGAGTTAGAGTTGGTTGTGGTAGTCTTTGTGTTTCGTATTTTGAGGCACTACTAATTGGTAAAGAGATTCATGTTATTCTCATACCACAAGAGGTTTCAGTATTATTTCACTCTGCAAGAGTTGAACATGCGGAAGAGCAGATGATTGGAGTTTGTGAAAGACTACCACTTCTCCATTTAGTATCATCCAGGGAAGGCGAATGTAGTAGCAGATGCCTTGAATCGCCATTCGACTATGAGTCTAACAGCGTCATGGGTAGAGCAAGGGGACAATTTACCGACTTTATGGGCAGAGTAGTGGGATACACTGCGTATTATGAATGTGGCATAGGCATTATTAGAAATTATGGTCGTTACACCCAATATTATGTCGTGGATGATTTAGGCCGATGTTTTGGACTCCTTTTGTCAAGATAAAGTATAGTAAATGTTATCTGGGTGAGTTACTTTTTATTTAATTGGCTCAAATGGAGGATTGAGATTTCAGGGGTGATTGGTTGTGCCAGAAGAACTCGAGCTGCGGAAGGCGGTACTAACAGAGGCACATGGTTCGTCATTCACTGTGCATCCTGGGGTGATAAGATGTATTATGACATGAAGATACAATACTGGGTGACCGATATAAAGAGGGATATAATATAGTTTGTGTCTAAGTGTTCCACATGCCAACTAGTCAAGGTAGAGCACCAGAGACCATTTGGGGAGCCACAACCGTTGCTGATCCCAGTGTGGAAGTGGGAGACCACATTAGTAGACTTCATAATGGGATTATTGAGGTACTAAAGGGAAACTTGATGTCGTTTGGGTCAATATCGACAGATTGACCAAAATGGCTCACTTTCTTCCTGTACCAACATACTACACAACAGAGTAGTACGCCCGACTCTTCATTTCAGAGATTGTGTGTCTTAATGGGGTACCGCTCGACATTCTGTCTGATAAGGACCATACTTTTGTTTCTCGATTTAAGGGGGCTTTCAAGAAGCTATGGGGGTACAGTAGCATATAAGTACTGCAATTCACCCTTAGACGGATGGACAAACTGAGCAAGTAAATCAGATTTTTTAGGACATGTTGCGCACATGCATCTTGGAATTTAAAGGAAGTTAGGAACCTCATTTTCCACTCATGGAGTTCGCTTATAAAAATAGTTACCAGTAGACTATTGGTATGGTACCCCACAAGGATTTTTGTGGACGACCTTGTCGTTCTCCTACTTGTTGTTTAGAAATGGGGGATAGCAGACTTTTTGGGGTGGATTATGTTCAGGACACCTTAGAGAAGGTGGCGCTCATCAGAGAGGGTATAAAGGCATAAATAGGCGCATGTTGGAGTATCAGGTTGGAGACTAGGTGATTCTGGAAGTCTCCCCGATGAAAGGAGTTATGCAATTTGGGTTCAAGCAGAAGCTGGTGCCCCCGATACATGGGTCCTTTCAGGATCTTAGATAGGGTGGGGTCAGTGGCATATCATTTTACCTTACTGGGCCATCTTCAGCGTGTGCACGAGGTTTACACGTGTTTATACTAAGGAAGTTTCTGAGGGACGAGTTGTCGTATTAGCATGCAGACCTTGACAGGATTGAGTGACACCCTGATGCGAGTTATGAGGAGAGACTACAGCGTATCCTAGATCAGAGAGAGAAAATATTGTGATTGAAAGTCATTCCTTTAGTTCGTGTCCAATTGGGACATCACAACGAGGTTGAGTCTACTTAAGAGAGAAAGGAAGACATCTGGGATAAATATCTAGAGATCTTGGAGTTAGGTATATAAAAATCGAATTTCGAGGATGAAATTCCTTATTTAAGGGGGGGAGGAATGTAATACCCCATATTTTTCTTGTATTTAATTAATTATATATTTCCTATTAGTTAGATATTTCTAATTAGATATTTCCTGTTAGTTAGATATGTCTTTTAGTGTGTGTGGTGTATATGTGTGTGTGTGTGTGTGTGTGTGTGTGTGTGTGTGTGTGTGTGTGTGTGTATATATATATATTGGGATAAAGGGGTAATTTACACCTCTGATGAGCACATGACTCAATGTCATTTTACATGTCGAAAGAGCACAAGGCTCGAGAGCCTCACTCTCCATTTTTGTCATGTTTATCTCCCCTCTTTCTACATTCCTTTGAAACCAAAAGCAAGAAATCCCATGGCTTCATCCCGACGACGTTGTATTTGGCTGATGGGACAACCAAAAGCAAGAAATCCCGTGATTTTTTTAAGGTTTGTTGGACGATAACAATGATTTCTGTTTTTTTAACATCTCCGAGCTTCTATTTTTTTTTGCAAGTTATACCGTATGGGACAACCAAACACGCCAACAAATTCGCCAAAGCAGGTATCGGTTTATAAATTTGTGTAGCTTCACAAACTCGCCATATGGGACAACCAAACACGCCAACCAGAGCAGGTATCGGTTTAGTATTTAGTTTTTTGTCTTGAATTTTTGAGATCTTAAATTTTCAATTCTTGATTTTTTTTTTGGGGGGGGAGGGTCACTTATATATAGTCAGAGATAATTTTTCTTACGGGTTATTCGTTTTGGTTGAATTTTTCTTATAAGGTTCTTCATTTTCACCCTCTTCGATTTGTGTCGGAGAGGTTTTTACATCTAGTTTCTCCATAATGTGTATAATGTGTTCAACAAAAAAGAAATCCATTTATTTGTTCATTGTGTCCAGTTACTCAGCTTTTATATCTAATAATTTTTATTTGTCTTACGCAGATCTCTCAAACATTCCAAAGTGTCCACTTCACTCTCCTTTTTTTCTGTCTTTTGAGTTATTTTAGGGTTCAAAAGTGAGAAGGATAATGTAAAAACTGTACTTTCTTTTTTTTCTCTTGGAAAAGTGACGTGTCTTGTTCTTATATGAGGTGGTTGAGAAATTTGAAGTGAAAGAAAGAGGAAATGAATTTGTGTTTAAACTTGGAAGTATAAGTGTTGTTCATGTTTATCAATCCGCTTAGAGATGGATAGAATTTCTCTGATTGTTCAACTCTCTATTTTTCAGAACTGTTCTCACCTGAGTCTAGGATTTTCGTTACAAGATTTGTCGGATTTGTGTTTTATCCCAATTTGTAAATTAGTTTTTTAAAAATCTAAAATTAAATGAACAACAAGCTCAGTGTGTTAATATGTTTTGGATTGTTTATTAGGTAAGATGTCGGGAAAATTTGTGGTAAATAGTTCATGTATAAATTTGTGTATTTAATGTGCAGATAGCTTTTGAACTATTTATTCAGTAAGATACTGATAAAGGTGTTTTAATTTTATAAACAACCTTCTGCAAGACTTTAGAAGTTCAGTGATCTCAAGGACAACAATTGATGGACTGGAGAAAGCTTCAAAATAAATTGACAGCTTTTAGACTATATAGAAGTTCAGTGGTCTGCAACACGTGATGGGCTCGAGAAAGCTTCAAATAAATGGACAGCTTTTAGACTATATAGAAGTTCAGTAGGATGCAACACATTGTTAAGTGGTCTACATCCAAAGCAATCTTTAAAAGTCACTGCAATCCGTTGTTCAGTGGTCTACATCCAAAGCTAGAGTCTGTAAAATATCTCGGTAAATGAAAAGTTTACGTCTAAAACTGTGTTTAAAAATACTTAAAATTGCATATTAAAATAGTTCTTTTTGATTTATTGGGATGAAAAATTCATAAACTAATTTATTGGTTATTTTGTCATTCATGTATTTTTCCAATGAAAGGTTATTTCTTCCCATCAACTATACAAATGTGTACCCTTCTATAACAAATTTTGTTGTTTTATGGGGTCAATGGCATTCACTCTAAATTTTAATTTCACTTTCAGGGTAATGTAGAATGAGAAGCGTAATTATTAGTTCATTGTAAACGAATGTGATCTTAATGTGAGTTTAATAAAAGAGAAATTGATGTGAAATACATGATATGTGGAAAATTTTTAATTTGTGTTAAAAAATGCACAAGATAAAATTCATCTATAAACATTAATTGAAATTTTAAATTGGATGTTCCACATAATTTTTTTTTTGGTATGTATTTTATTTTTATTCGTGTGTTTTATCCCGTAGTCTGTGCCAAAAGTATTATGCATGGGCGTACTGAGATTTGACAAGTGTGTCGTAAACAAACTATATATTTGTCGCAATTACAAAAAAATTGAGCAAAATTACATATTGTTGCGCAATAAAAACAAAGGCACTGTAACAAATGTGTAATCACGCCATCGGCACAGGCACAGATAAGTGTCGTAAACAAAGGCACTGGTGGTTTGAGTTTCACTAACCGTGTCACGAGAGAGATTTATTTATAAAAATATACTTTATAATAATAAATAAAATTACTTCTAAAAAACTAACCTTATAAAGAAAATGTTTTATAAAAAAATCATTTTTTTATGTTTCTGAAAAAGTCGTTTTAAAAAAGTAGTTTTATTATAATTTTTTTCTAATGCGTCATTTTATGCCAATTTGGATCAGTTTGTCGTCATTCATGTCATGTTATCTTGTCTTCGTGTCGTATCATTTCATATCATCTTATCGTGTGTGTTTTATTTGACAAACCTAATCACTATTATGAAACATCCAGAATGTTTTTATAACAAAATAGAAGAAAAGTGAAAAGAGAATTACAATTTAAAATGAAGAAAAAAATAGACGTTGGTTGAATAATTTTTGTCATGTTTAAACCCATTAGTCTAAGTGATGTCACCTTGCCATGATGAGTAAGTGTACCATGGGATGACCAATAGTATTTATATTTACACTATCGGAGACACGTTTAAAAAATAAAATATTTCGGGAATTAATATATCGTCGTGCTACCGGCACGAGTACAAAATATCACGAAAATAAATTTAGCATCGTGTCATCGACACGGGTACACCCTAGTATATATATATATATATATATATATATATATATATATATATATATATATATATAGGGAGAGGTTCACAAGTGGACTAAAAGAATGGACTTTTTAATGGACCTTAACAAAAAACACATATTAACACATTAATTTTAATTTCTATAGTGTAATTGGTCCGCGCCAGCGGCACCCGAGACCACACCTTCACCCCACTACCCCCCACCCCCACCCCACCCCCCACGGCCCCCCACCCACCCCAACCACCACCATCACCAAAGCAGCCCTTGTGGAAGCCCTTATGACAGCAGGGCTGCCATGGGGGGTGGGGGTGGGGGTGGGGGTGGGGTGGGTGGGGGGCGTGTGGGGGGTGGGAGATCGATCGACACGCGTATTTGGTGCCGCTGGCGCGGACCAATTACACTATAGGAATTAAAATTAATGTGTTTTTTGTTAAGGTCCATTAAAAAGTCCATTCTTTTGGTCCACTTGTGAACCTCTCCCTATATATATATATATATATATATATATATATATATATATATATATATATATATATATATATTGTAGTAATGTTACGTAATTCTTTTGTGTGCTGCGTGAATACACATCATTTATATATTGACGAACACAATTTCATTCACTAAGTTAAATATATAAGTGACTTAATATTATGGGCGTCAATGGAATGGTAGAGACTAGGTGCCGATGGTTTCCTTATTTGAATTATCCCCTCGGTATTGGGTCCTAACGATTGTAAAGCAGGCTCTTGTAAAATCGAGTCACACATAATTAATTAATAATTAATATTTAAACTTGAGCTATTCGTATTAGCTAATTAATTAATTTAATTGGATAATTGACTTATAAAATATGTTCTCTTTTGGGTTTGGTTATCGAGACATTTAGAAATTTTGTTATGGGCTTAAAATAGTAGAACATTGGTCCGTTGAGTTAATATATGGGTTGAGCCAAGTTTTAGGCCATTTGGAGGTTATTTTGGGACTTTGGGGTTAAGGCTATTATGGTACCTAAGTCAAATTTCAGGTTTAAGGATTATAATATCCTAATTAGCTGAACTTATTTCACATAATGCAATTGGAGAGGAACCCTAGCAATTAAGGAGGAAAAAGGAGAACCTAAGCTTAAAGAATTGGGAGATTCGGGGGATTAATTCTAAAATCATCTTAAGTCAAGTCTATTTTGTATAATCATATAATTAGATTTTTGTTATAGTAATAATAATATGTTGGAATCTGCTAATGAACTCATATAATCTGATTTGTATTCACAATTAAACCTAATTTTGTAATTAGATTAATCATATTATAAACCCTAATTTATGTATTGAAGAACTATTGTAGTTTTGTTAATGAAACGACAAATTAACCCGCGAATTCATGGAATTTGAACTTAAAAGCATTAAATATGAATCTTATTAGTTGTATTTTGTAAAAGAACCCACTTTATTCGATTATTGAATCAAATTCACAGGTTAATTGGATAAATCTTGTGTAGAACATGAACTTAGAATTAAATTCATAAATTCCATAATTAAATCTTTAAACGTGTTTTAAATCATTTATATCTTATCAAAATATGTTGCTAACTCTTATGTGTTAATTATAAATGAAGGAGAAGGGCCAATTTTATGTATTAGAGCTTGTAGGATTGAATAAACTTTAGTTATAACCGTCATGAACAAAGGAGGAAGAAGACCCACCCTATTGGGTTGTTGGATCGATCCGACCAAGATCTGGATTGATCCAGTCCTGGGGCTAGGCCTAGTGTGGGTTATTTTGGGGTCGTGTTGAGGGATTCCGAGGGTAGGTTGCTTCGGGAACTTTTTTCAATATAAAAACACTTATTAATTAGCAAGTTTGAAGTTTGATTTCTACGATTAAGAACCCTAGGTTTCGAGGTAAAACTCATATAACATTTAATGCATGTAATAAACGAGAATGAAAGAGATCTCTTTGATGACCTTAGCATAGAATTGATTGTTGGATTACTTGCATCATACCAGGGGCATGCGTGCTCGTGCGTAACCTAGTAGTAGGGGTTTGATGGGCGCGTACGACATAACCGCACGAGTATATCCTTGGGTATGGTTAGCGCAGGGGTATACCTAGGTCTTATTACCCCCAATCCTACGTGTTCAGGCCGCATATCTCGAGATGGGACGATGAGGCTAGATCATCCATATAGCCTCGAGTATAAGGTCGGACATTTGGTGTGATGGCGTAGTGATTTTCCTTTGAGGTTATAGGTTTGGGACGTCGTATAACCATGTCATGAGTGATCCCCGAAGGCGATAGAGATATGCCTTCGTACTTTGGATTTTGGGTTGCGTATAGGCCATATGATTTCAATGTGAGTGGGGCGGGTATCGAATTATGTGATTTCCTATTATTACCCTAACAAAATATATCTCATAAATATTTAAAAATAGTTCAATCTAATATACCACACTTCTTCAACTATTTCTCAAAAAATATTATACATAACTATCGACACTCATTTATCAATATTGATTCATAAAATCATAGCATAGTCATAACTAGGGGTGTTCGCGGTACGGTAAAAACCCGTTCCGTACCGTTTCGTACCGGAAAAAAGTGGTAATGATTTACTTTTTTTACTTACCGAAAACCAAAACTACCGAAACCGAAATTACCGATTTTTTTGTGGTTAGTTTTGGTTTACACATTTGAAAAACCGATTTACGGAAATTACCGCTTTTAAAATATAAAAGTATAAAATACCAAATTTATTGTAATAATATGCTTAAATTATAAAATAGATATACCAAATATATTTTGACATAATAAATCTAACTTAATAGTTTTGTATTGTTATGTAATTTTTTTTTTCAATTTATCATGATTAAAAGCACAAAATTAATAAAGAAAAAGAAAAACAAGCAAACACCAAACACTAAAATATCAGTTCCTATGCTAGCCGAAGGCTATGTACGGTGCTAGAAAATCAAACCAAACACCAAAATGATCTATAGTTCTTTTAAGAGTCCCACATCGGTTTAAGTATAAAAGGTCATGAGTATTGCCCCTTATAAATAGTTCTTCAATTCCTTTGAAAAATTCAAGTGGGCAAGCTAAAGAAAGCCAACCTATTTAATGTTTAAATTTTTGGCTAGGCATTATTAATTTGGTCAAAAAAATTGGCTAGATATGAATGATGCTAAGTCTCTTTTGTTATTGACTTGGGACCCCCTTAGTTTGGGACCTTTTTGTTCTCTTTTCGTTATTGTTATAACAATAATTTCGGAATTACCGAAAATACCGATTTTACCGTGGTTTAGAGCGGTATGGTTTTGGTTTATAAACTTTTGTACCGACCGGTATAGTTGGTAATTTCGGTTTTTATAAATAAAAGTCGGTTTGGTTTTGGTAAACTCATTTTACCGACCGATTCTACCGAAAAGCAACCCTAACATAAAGAGTAAATTGCAAAAGAACCCGATGTATGTTAAAATAACCCTAAGAACTATGTATTTTGTGCGAAGACTCTCCTTATGGGGACTTCTTCGTAAAGTTCTTAAAACATGGTGGATGCTCATGAACGGTTATATTTATGAATCCACGGTGGTGGAGGGCATCCAAATCAGAATTCCACTTGATATGATCAACACTTACTCATATCAAAGAAAAAAAATCCCGAAATATAAAATATGTTCATACGATTAACTATCATATGAAATTTTACATTTTTTCGTTACCTATTTGACAGTGTCTATCCCACCATTGCAGCATCTCGCATTCTGTCATTTTGGAGATTTCCTTGACTTTTCCCTGCATCATTATGGATGCTCTTAGCAGTGGTCTTTACAAGTTACAACAAATGCTTCTTGCAAGCAAAATCTGTTCGGTTGAATCATTGGCGCTTCCCTTTTAATTTAGGCTTCAATGGACAGTCTAATATTACTCTCATTCGGTATAAAACTATCCCTTCATATGGGTAAAATTTCAGTAATTCCAGGAGTACAGGTATCATGCCATTCAAAACATCAGTGATCCCATATCTAATAGAACATTTACACTTCTAAATAATGTACAGACACCATGATTATTTTTGGTGAAGAAAAAAAAAATAGCCAATGCCTCACAGCACCAAGAATTCTCACTTTTTCAATTATCCTTTTGCAATCCAGCCCATGTACCACAAGTCACAACCATTGCTTTACACTCCTTTTTTTTTTTTTTTTTTTTTTTTGGGGGGGGGGGGGGGGGGGGGGGGGGGGGGGGGGTCATGCCCCGTTTAATTCCCTATAATGAGTCAAACCCCCATGAATTGACTTTTTTAAGATTTGGCCCCCATTTTTAACTTTCCGTCCACTTAACCGTTAACCCCCACGTTTTTTTGCCATTTATCCCCAAATTGCCCCTCTTAATTGTTGGGATATTACTAGCCGTTGGAAGACTTCTTATTTAAGCTCCAACCTGCAATTCGTTTTGTACTCTATTTTGTAATTAAACATAAATTTTTTTTTAAAAAGCTCATAAATTTTTTTAAAAAAAAACATAAATAAATAAAAACCAAAAATGATGAAAAAAATACATAAAATAATTATTAACCCCTGAATTAATTTAAAAAAACACCCAGAAATTTATTAAAAGGTTAGAAATTTATTAATTAAGAAAACAAATAACAGAAAATTAAAAAATGCTCAGAAAATTTAAAAAATAAATAAATAACAAAAATAATGAAAAAATACAGAAAATGAACAAAAAACAGAAAATAAATATTAACCCCATAATTAATTTTAAAAAACACCCAGAAATTTATTAAAAAGTCAGAAATTTATTAATTAAAAAAACAAATAACAGAAAATTAAAAAAAACGCTCAGAAAATTTAAAAAATAAATAAATAAATAAAAACCAAAATTAATGAAAAAAATATAGAAAATGAATAAAAAAAACATAAAATAAATATTAACCCCAGAATTAATTTTAAAAAACACCCAAAAATTTATTAAAAAGTTGGAAATTTATTAATTAAGAAAACAAATAACAGAAAATTTTAAAAAATGCTCATAAAATTTTTATAAAAAAAAAAGCAGGAATAAATAAAAACCAAAAATAATGAAAAAAATACAGAAAATGAATAAACCAACAACTTGTATAATGCTTCACCATTCTTGATTTCTAGAACACTTTAGAAAAATTGTCCTCGATCATCGCACGACTGGCACTATGGATTCAATCCCTTTCCTCAAGAGTGGGCCCACATTTACCGAGAAAATGCGCATTTGGTGATTATTTCTTGTCCGTACTCCGTTTGGTTGTCCTCATCTAGTTCGGGGGAAACATTTTTCACCGAGGCGAACAACTAATATTGTGAAAAATATTTTTACACATTTGGAGTTAAATTCTATTAGTATAATACTATTAAATAAATGTACATATTATAATTATGTGATTTTGGACAAGCATTGAAAAAGGAAATTAACTCCAAATAGGAAATCATTTCCCTCTCAAACAGGGAAACATTTTCAAGTAGGTAAAAAGTATTTTCACCCATTCGCTGAAAAAATTTGTTCACTATTTTGTCCAAAAGTCAAATAATTAAAGTAGTTTAAAATTTCATTCAAATAGATATTTCAAATACAAATAAGAGAATACTTCACCCCAAAACATACGGGCCCAAACGGTTAAGGAAACTCATTATATTTATCATACCGTTACCATTTGGTATAATCTTAACAGAAGGCATGAATCACCTAAAATAATGATAAGAGATGCAAAACAGAAACTCTTGTCCTCTAAAATAAGCAGATCACATGCTTAAATCAAAGACATTGCATCCTCAAAAATTGGCAGCCAAGACTTTTTACCTGTCCAAGAATCTTTCAAACTCACCAGTAGTCTTGACATGAACACACTCCACCAACAATACGATGGAAACGATTTTTATCCCTCAGAGAAATCTCTCTCTCATAAACCTTTGACACAAATTTCGCGAAATTATGGCAATCAACACAGATTCGAAGATTTTTTATTACCCGAACAGGCCTTCCTTCAGGAGTACAAATCAACCCAAAGGCTAAAGCCAGTTTTTCGCTGTGGCCCAACAATATCTTCTCCTTTTGCTCATCATCCACATCATATAATACACAACTTAAATCAGGAACATAACCTGTTTGCTTTATTTTACTCGATAACTCTTTAACCTTTTTAAATACATCATCCCTTCTTGGATGCGATCGATCACCCGCGTGAAAAGTATGAAGGGTTTGGTCAAGTTCTATCCAACTCCTTCCCGGCTCCTTTATGACAGCTTTCTCATTCATCAACTCCCTTATTTTTCTAACTTCATCCCATCTCCCCGAAGAGGCAAATAAGTTCGAGAGAATCACATAATTCCCAGCATTCTCGGGTTCTATTTCTAAAAGCCGGTTACCAATAAATTCTCCGATGTCAACATTCAAGTGGACCCTACAAGCACCCAAGAGAGAACCCCATATGGAAGCAGTTGGTTCAAGGGGCATTTGTTTGATAAATTCAAATGCCCTTTCTACTTGGCCGGCACGACCAAGTAAATCAACAACACACCCGTAATGCTCAATCTCCGGCTCAACCTCATCTTTTTTGCTACGCATTTCATCAAAAACTTGCATCCCTTTCTCTCTCATCCCTGCATGGCTACAACCTGACAAAACAGCCAAAAACGTTACACCGTCAGGTCTAATTTTATTCTCCTCTCTCATAAAGTCAAAAAGCTCAACTACGTCTTTTCCCATCCCATGTTTACTATATCCCACAAGCATCGCGTTCCATGATATGACGGTTCTCTCAGGCAGTTTATCAAACACCCTTCTCGCATAAGCGAGATTTCCACATTTCGAGTACATATCAATAAGAGAATTGTGAAGCACCGCGCACAAGGGCATTTCAGATCGAATGACACGGTTATGAACCTGCCTTCCATGTTCAAATGCAGCAAGCCCGGATAACGCGGTCAAAACGCTCGCGTAAGTAACATAATTACAAGGCAACCCTTCATTTTGTAATATACGAAATAGCTCTAACGCGTCTTCATCAAGACCTAACTGAGCATAGCCGGAGATTATAGCAGTGCAAGAGACAACATCTCTCTCAGGCATTTCTTCAAACACAACATGGGCATCGTGGATTTTACCGGCTTTGGCATACATGTCAAGAAGTGAGCTCCCAACATATATATGGGATTTAAACCCACTCTTAATTATAAGATTGTGAATTTGCCTTCCATGGTCAAACCCTAAAACACCTGTGCAAGAGGTGAGCACAGTGGCAAAGGTGAACTCATTTGGCTCCGTACCTGGAACAATCTCATGTCACAAACAGCAAACTTTTCAATTTTTAATCTTATATAATGAAACTTTGACACTTAGATTTTATGTCAATGAATATTATTTTCCATTTATTTAATACCTTTTCTTTTCATGTCATATTATTTTATATTTATTTATGAATTAAAAGGAATTTTGCAATACATGGTATGGTTTCATACACAATATGAGAAAATAGAACTCAATGAGCGATGGTGTACGATTATCAAAACTACAGTATGTCATTCCATGAACGTGTACAAACGAGGAACTGAAAATACTTTTCCAGTGATTTAATGGGATGTTCTTCATTAAATATCTTTATTTTTTATTTTCTCTTTGTATTTAGGATGACTCCTTGTCCATAAGAACCATAATCCCTCTATCCCATATTACCAGTTACCTAGTCAAACATTTTAAGAATTATTTGTACTTTCCAAGTTTATCTTCCTAAATTGATAAATACCTATGAATTCAAGACATGCACTTGGATCATTCTTCTCTATTGTTTGGATGGGTAACTTTGTAATCTCACCTTTATGTACTGTTTTTAGAAACACGGCAATTAATTTGGGACGGACTAAAAACGAAACCACGACTACTGATTCAGGACGGAGGCATGTCCGACCCTGGCCATGTGCCAAATGGGCAATGGCACAGGGCCCATTTTAGAGTATACACCTATATATATATATATATATATATATATATTTTAGGGGTCCAAAAATATTTTATGTATATTAAAAATGTCAATTTTTTAAATCCTTAGATTAGAGGTGTTCTTGGTGCTATTTTGTTGGAGGTTCTTGGAGGAGCTTTTGTATATCTTTTGAGTTGATCTTGAGGATGTGATCGTTGGTTTCTCATCATGGTTTGAGGTATGGGGTTATACACAATATGCTCCTTAAATCTCGCGAGTGTCATTCTCTTTGAATTCTTGTTAATTGAACTCATATTTGAATTGTTAAATTCATTGAAATCTGGAAAATAATTGTTTAAATTATTTTGATTCATGTGGTATCATTATATTGTCGATGAGCACGTTGTCATGAGATTTTAATATGGCACGGATGTTGGGCACCCGCCAAAATTCCTGTTTCCCGGGCTATGGCTTGATAAAGCATATACGGATGTGGTGAGGCCTAAGTTTAATTTTTTAGGGGCCATTTTTTTAACTACCCAAAAACAATTTGTACAAGGAATGATTCAACTACCCAAAAATCCCCCCCAACTAAAATGGGCTCTAATTTTTTAGGGGCCCATTTTAGGTATTTAATATCTTTCTACAATATTTTTTTAGAAGGGCCATAAATTGATTTTCGCACAGGGCACTCCTAATCTTGGGACCGGCCCCGGACGGAGGATGTATAATTTTGAATGATATGTTTAAACTTCTATATCAACTATTATTATTACTCGCTTACTACATCTCTTTATTGCAGCTAACTCCCTTTAATATGCTAAGAGGTGTCTATCGCATGCTAAAATTTTTGTATCTGCATTCATGACACAATTCTATTGAGGTAATTGTAGATGCATACAAGGCATGTTCAACGCGACTCTAGGAGTGTCATGTTAAATACGAATACAACCGCTCTAAAGTAATGCCCATGCGTAAGACCATTTAATAATTTCACTAATAGGTATTTAAATAGCCTACTAAAATAAGTTTATACTATTTTTTCTACCATGAAAATAAATCTTCTGGATTTATGGGGTACCATTGAAGGATTCTATCTCGATCCATTTAACTTTTCCGTAGAGCTAATAACTATGACTATAAATGCCAAGTTTTCTTCTTTAACAAGATTTAAGTGAACTATTTTATATTCGGAGTTTCTAAATCTAAACATATTTGAAGTTTCCTAACTGTACAAAGCCCAACAATTCTTTAAACCCCATAACTATGATATAACTCCTATGAAAACTAACATGGTCAACAAAAGTTTTTGAAGTTGTGATACAAAAAAGCATCATTCCCTTTCAAAATCTTGAGTTATGAATTTCTCCCTTATAAAGGGCATTACTATAATCTTTAAATGTCCCTTGCACGTCAAGATATAGGAAAGGTCTAATGAGATATTCTTGAGGTAAATTGAAGTGAAAATTATGATGCTGGAGTATTTTCAAGGCAGGTTAGAGAGTTTTTATCAGGAAAAAAGAAGGTTTTCTAGACATACGTGAGGATTTTCTTTAGACTTTACTAATGGGATTCTCTTCTCTAACCCTTACAAGGATTTAATCCAAAAATCTTGGGGAACAAAACAATACTCTTTAATTAGTATACCTTACCTTGACAAAATTTTGTTACCAGAACTTGTCGTAATATATAAAAGAGAGAGAAAGGGGAAGAAAAGGACAGCCATGTCCACAAAAAAATTCCTTCATGTCACCCACTATTGAAAAATTCTATGAAAAACTCATTAAACATTCAAATCTCTTGTGCAATGTGGTTCAGTCATAACTTGACCCTTCACTGCTTTTGATCTTGGCCAAGGTGGACTATAGTGTGTCAACCTTTCATCTTCTACTTTTATTCTTGTTCATAAAGAAAATTTATTATTCTAAGCGTCAAATTAGACAAAAAAAAAAGTGATAATAGTTTGACTTCGTCAGTTGAGATAATACTGCATTCAGACTGAAACCCCTCGCGAGTTCAAAATTAGATTTACCCCCCCCCTACAATTAGACAGACTTTACCGCTGTTAAAAGAATGCCTAATTAATAATTAGCATTTGAAGTGAAGTGAAATACTTTGGACAGTAAAGAAATTGGGAAGAAATGGGGGAATAACAGTATGAGGGTATCTTGGTCTGAAAAGGGCAAAGTCTAATAATAAGTTAGATGTTAAAGCCTTAGTAGGGATTTAAGTCCAATTTTTAAAATATTTAGAAGGTTAAGCTAAGTCTAAATACGATATTTGTTAGTGTACTTGATGAAAATTAGGGATTATTTTAGTATTTTCTTGCATTTTTTTTATTTCATTGTATTTTTCCTTTTGTTAGTTGTTTAGTATTTTTGTTACATTTTTTAGTTGTAGCAAGGGTTGAGATGGAAGCTGCTAAAAGGTTCCATTAGTTAGTGTTGTCATGGATAAGTTGTCATGATAGCTCATACTTAGCTAATAGCTTATAGAAGGTTTCATTTTGACATGTGATGTATTTGGATGTTAGTTATAGCCCGTGTGACATCACATGGCTTACACTCTCTCAACTAATAGGAGCTTAGGAGATCCCTTCTAGACCCCCTCCCCCCCACCCACACACCCACACACACATAAAGGGCCTTTAGTCCCTCATTTGTAAAAATCGGACATTTGAAAGATACAAAGAAATTCGAATTTCTCTCTCTAGTTGTGGGCCTGTTTTAGTTTTGGGCCTTTGATGTGTAATTTACGACAAATTGATATCAGAGCGAGGTGTCGCTCCCCGATTGGTGTATCAATTATCAAAATAAAATCGCACGCAACATTTTTTATGGCTCCTAAGAAATCAAGTCGATATCAAGAGGAGATCAATCAAGAAATGAGGCAGAGTAATCAAATTCCTGCCCAATAAGTAAACGATTTAGCCCGACAACAAACCCTATTTTCCTAAGAAATCGACCAAAAATTTGAAGATCTTTTTCGCCTCTTCATCTAACCTCAACCCAAAACACCACCACCATCCCACCTGCTCCGACACCCTCATTCCCCATTTCACCACCCTCTGCCCCACAAACTCAAAACCATAACCCCACCATATCCACCTCTATCAAAACCCAAAATAATTAAAAAAATCAAAAAACAAAGAAAGAGGGCCTGAAATCCAGCCCTAGGATTAGATTGACGAGAGGCGAGAGAATAGAGAAGAAAACGACCGGGGGGGGGGGGGGGGGGGGAATTGGACCTCTCCGTCGCCGTGTCACCTTCGGCAGCCCTCTTTGTTCTCCGGCGCCCCTGACGACTTTGGATCTAACCGGTGATGGCCATGGACAATTTGATCTAGGGTTTCGAACCCCTAGACTGATTATTGACCCGGAGGCGACCTATTTTGTGGGTCGGAATTGAGAAAAGAGAAATAAATAGAAGAAGATCGTCGCCGGAATGAGAACGTGACCAAGCCTTCTCAAGCAGTGGTCTACTCAGCACATATCTCAAGAACTTTTCACATGCATTTCTAATTTTCTAAGCTCGAGAATGAGCTTCATTTTAAGTGGGGGAGAGTGATGAAAATTAGGGTTTATTTTAGTATTTTCTTGCATTTTTTTTATTTCATTGTATTTTTCTTTTTATTAGTTATTTAGTATTTTTGTTACATTTTTTAGTTGTAGCAAATGTTGAGATGGAAGCTTCTAGAAGGTTCCATTAGTTAGTATTGTCATGGATGCGTTGTCATGACAACTCATACTTAGCTAATAACTTCTAGAATGTTTTATTTTTGACATGTGATGTATTCGGGAATTAGTTCTAACCCGTGTGACATCACATGCGCTTACACCCTCTCAACCAATAGGAGCTTAGGAGATCCCTTTTAGAATCTTCTCTTCCCCCCATATAAAGGGCCTTAATCCCTCATTTGTAAAAATCGGACATTTGAAAGATATAAAGAAATTCTAATTTCTCTCTTTAGTTGTGTGTTTGTTTTAATTTTGGGCTTTTGACGTGTAGAGTACACCAATACTTAGTGTACTTTATATTATTATACTACATATCTTACAACTGTACTACCGTAGTACATTTGTACTATCGTACTCCCAGTTTTAACTGTATATAAGTCATGTATCTCCTTGTAGAATTACACAAATCAATTCAATACATCTCATTTCCTCCAATTATTTCTCTCTCTCTCTCTCTCGTATCGTAACATGGTACCTAGTGGCCTTCCTCCTGCAGTGCTCATATCGCCACCACTCAACCTCCCCGCTGGTGGGACTCTCGCGCCTACACCAAACCTTTTCTCCTCTCGTTGCCACCATCACTCGCGAGCTGACCCATTTTTTCGGCCCAAGATATTACCCATTCCTCGACCCACGAACCGACTCGGATTGACCCAGATCCGAACCACCTTCTTTTTGGTTCTGTTTGATCCTATTTAAGTTTCTAACCCATTTTTACTCCGGTTTTATTCATTCCGGATGCATTTCCGGGGTTTTCGGACGTCCTGAATCCATTTTAGACCTATGTTTTCAATGAATCATAAACTTTAATTTCAATTTTTCTCCTTTTTTCAATTGTGTGGACTGTAAGACATCACTAAACCCATCTCTATCATTCTCGATAGTACCAGCTATATTCCCTGGTCTCAGCCAATGTCGAATTTTCTCAAGGGCCAAAAACTATGGCGTCATATTACCAAGAGTGTCACTGAACCCACACAGGCCGCTGGAGAAGCTGACAACAAGTTTGAAGATCGTCTTGAGGAGTGGGAGTACAAAAATCATCAGGTAATCACGTGGTTTCGTAATTCCTGTTCACTCTCAATTAGCATCCAATTTGGCAGATTTACCACCGCTAAATCTTTTTGGGACTTTCTTCAAAGGAGATATGCCACTGCCGAACTCGCTAATCAATATCAGCTTATGGAAATCCTTCATGGCATGAAATAGCAACCCATACAAACCATCAATAATTATCTTTCCGAGATGCACTCTGTCCGGACCAGTTGACCCCTTCGGAACCCAACTAGAAGGATTCTACCGATGCGGCTAATTTTACCGACTATCGAGATCGTGAGCGATTGGTTGTCTTTCTTATGGCTCTTCATGATACATTTGAGCATGTTCGTGCATCTCTCCTTCATAAAGATCCTCTTCCTACACTGGAGCAACCGGTTTCAGAACTTTTTAGAGAAAACTCGCCTTGCTACTCATTCGAACTCCTCTCCTAAAGTTGTTCTTGCTACTCCCAGAGGTCCACCATCCAAATCCCGCGATAAACAGTGGAATTCTTCCAAGACATGCAACTACTGTAAGCTAACAGATCATCTTCTTGTTGATTGCCCTACTCGAGCGAGCAAGTTCTGTCATGTGATGGGCAGTTGTCACCTCCACCGAAATTGCCCAAAGTTCTCATATCCGCAATCCCAGATTTCTTCCATCCCACGAGCAAGTCCCTCTAAATCCTCTACTGTTACTGTCGATAGTTCCTCTCCTATTGCCTCTGCTAATAGGATTGATCAACTTGAGGATCTCCTCAAACAGATTCTTGCCCATCTGGTAATACTCGATTTATTGCTTTACCTGTCACTTTAGGTAATTCTTCATGGTTCTTTGATTTTGCCTGTTGCAATCACATGACTTCTGATCCTACTCTCTTCTCCACCACCAATTATGCTCGTCACACACCACTTAGTCACACTGCTGACAATTCACATATGTCAATCACTCACATTGGAACAATCTCCATAACAAATACCCCTTATTCTGATACTTATTTGATTCCCAAACTTATACTAAATCTTATATTAGTTGGCTAACTTTGTGATCTTGGCCTAACCATCCACTTTTCTCCTTCTGGTTGTTGTGTGTAAGACAGGACAGACTCATAGGATAGGCCGTAAGGTTGGGAACCTCTTTGATCTCGTTAACCTTCATATTCCACAATCACTCACCACCCCGGTTCTGAGAGTAGCCTATGCATCCTCCACACCTTCTCTTAGCTTGTGGCATGACCATCTGGGCCATGCTTTTGTTAGCAGTCTTAAGTCTTTGCTTTCTCCTGGTCACTTAGGGTATGTTAATAATGCGAAATTTGACTGTCTTTCTTGTCAATTTGCAAAACAATCGGCTTTGCCGTTTAATAAAAGTGATTCTGATTCTCATGCTCATTTTGACTTAATACATTCTGATGTATGGGGCCCGTCTCCCACTACTACCATGGGAAAATCCAGACATTTTGCTATTTTTTGTAGATGATTATTCACGCTATACCTGGTTGTTCCTTATGCAAAATTGTTCGGAACTTCCTCAACTTTACATAAATTCTGCTACTATGGTCCATACCCAATTTTTGCGTAAAATTAAGGTATTATGTGCTGACAATGCCACTGAATATACCGATTCCTTTGTCATCACTTTCGTACACCAACAGAGTACCATTCGTCATCGGTCATGTCCCGGCACTTCCCAACAAATTGGGCGTGTCGAACGCAAACACCGACATATCCTAAACATTGCCCGTGCTCTACTCATCCACCAGCATATCCTAAACAATATTCGTGCTCTACTCATCTCCACCTCGTGTCCTGAACCTTTTGGGAGAGAAGTTGTTCTCACTGCCGTCTAAACAATAAACCGTGTCCCCTTCTCCACTACTAAAAACCTGACCCCCTATGAGTGTCTTCATGGCTACCCTTCTGACTATAGTAACTTCAGAAATTTTTTATGGGAATCCATTTTATTTTCCTTTACTTCCATTGTATTTTCTATTTTTTAGTTCTTTTTAGGCATTTTCTTTCCTTAACTAGTTTCCAAGCATGTTTGGGACTAATTAGGCATTCTTTTATTTTTAGTTGGGTATTTTAGTCATTTTAGCTAATTACTTGATTAGCAAGTAATTCCTCTCATATAAATATCTATTGTAATCTCATTTGTATTCATTTTCCAATTCTTGAAATAGAAGAACTCTTTTGTTTCTCTCTCTAGAAATCATATTGTCCTGATTTTTAGGTCATTGACGTGTAGTTCACGTCAAATTGGTATCAGAGCGGGTGTCGCTCTAAACATTGGTGTTGGTATGTATCGGTGTGTGTAGAATATCCAATCGTGCCCTACATTCTCAATGGCCCCGAAGAAAGCCACACGAATGTAAGATGAGATTAACGAAGTGTTTCAGACAAACCAATGAAGAATTGAAACAAAGCAATTAAGAATTGAGACAAAACCATCAAGAATTGAAAGAAGAATTGAAGGAGAGCAAGCGTGAGATAAAACAAGTGAATGCCATTTTTTAACTTTTGTCCAAATTACAAAACCCTAGTTCATCCAACATCAGTCCCGAAGTGACAACAGGCCGAATCTCCATCCAAGTTGCCCAAAATCCTGTTGTCGTCAATTAGCAATACCCCGATCTAAACCCGGACCAAGAACTGCAATTTGCAACTCCAAAACTCACCGGAAACTCCAACAAGCCCTCTCCTATGGGGTGAACCACCCATCCACTAACGGATCCTCACCAACCTGCTGCCGAATTAATAAACCCTAGACGTCGGGTTACTTACGGCTTAGATACGTCCCTCCTCTTGCCGCCTATCTACCCAACACAGGCAGCCAACCTTCAAAATCCTTCTCCAGCCCATTTTCGGCACCAGGTAACCCAAGCCTACCCCCCTTAACACCCGTTGTCCAGCCGACACTATAGGATCCTAGAAAGCTGCTATACGGGGTGAAACCCTAGGCCAGAAAACACATCGGGGTCATTCTGACCCCGAAAAGCATCACAAACCCAATAACCATCCTACCGAACAACTTCCCCTTCTTTTTAGCCAAGAAAAAAAACTAACCCTACCCGATTTTTGCCAAGAACCAAATCCCACTCAATCAATAACCCTACCCGAATTGCCCAAAGCCCCAAACACAATTCCCCTCAACCAACCACTTAATCTCAATCCTATTTGACCACCCGAACCACCTGACCCATATGATTTTGGTATTTTTTAATATCAAAATATTGATCTACATTTGTCCCCACGCACCACCATACGTACCACCTCCCCCATCATACCCCGTCACATCATGACCTCTCTCTACTTTACACCAATTCTTCTTCCTCCTCTGACACTGGGATACTCACCGTAGTATCTTCGAGTGGATTCCCCCACCCGGCGCCCATCGTCTCATTCCACTACGGGATCGTCAGTGTTTTTATTGTGGAGAACATGGTCACTTAATTGGCACGTGTCCCCACTATCAGTGCGGTCCCCGAGCACATCACATGGCCTCGCATGATCATCCCCCTCGTCCACGACTTGTACGGATGCCACCGGTCCCGATTGATTATATTGCACCTGCATTATGTGATGAGCTCGAGAGCTCACGAGGATGGAGACCCACTCTCATTAGCACTCCAGTTACTTTCACGGAGTCTCCATGGGGATATCCGCATAGATATTCCTATGTTTGATGGTAGATTCTCCCCGGATGATATGACCGATTGGCTCGCTGCTATAGAGACAGTTTTCGATTACAAGCGGGTTCAGGGCTGCTCATGTATTCTTCTAGCTGCCACCAAATTTCAGGATTTTGCCCGAGTTTGGTGGAATGATCATTGCTATCGTAGGACGGCTGCAAGCCTCCCTCCTATCCAGGACTGGCTCGATCTCAAGGCCGCTCTTCAAGCCTCCTTTATACCCCTGACATACGAGCGAGACCTCTTTACGCCCATTCAGTCTCTCCAGCAGGATACGTCTTCGGTAGTGGAGTATATGGAGCAGTTCCAGCTCCCCTGCACTAGAGCTCGCCTGTCCGAGACTGAAGATCAGCGGATCAGCCGCTATATTCTGGGACTCCAGACACATATTCAACGCTACCTTGGATTGAGAGAGATACCGACCTTTCTGAAGGCGGTAGAGTATGCTACCAAGGTTGAGGCCTATCATGCAGCGCTGGCCGCTCCGCCAGCATCCCGACCTCCACCTTTCTTGAGTTATGTTTCCCCTGCAGCCCGTGTTCTAAAAGGCCCGCCTAGGCTCCACCTAGGCCCGCCTAGGCTTGAGGCTTGAGAGAAACGCATCGCCTACGCCTTATTACGCCTTATTCTTGGTAAAAGGCTTAAAGCACATTTTTTTTTAAAAAAACAAAGGATTAGTTGACAAATATTGGTTATGGAGCATGAATATGAGAAAGATGGCTACCAAACATATGGATATGTTTTCAAAATTCGAGGTATGTATTATTTTATTATATTACTAGCCTTAGAATAATTAAAATAATAAAAAAAGGAAAAACGCCTTTTTACGCGGCGCGCCTAGGCTCTGAAGGCTTGAGGCTTGACCTCTACGCCTCAACCACGCCTCGCGCCTTTTAGAACCTTGCCGGCAGCATCAACCTCGACATCTTTTGCCACTACTCCAATTACCACCACTTCCGCTGCAACCCATATATGCCCTCCCACATTTCGGTGCTTTAATTGCGACACCGAGCTTCCGATTGCCTTATGCCACGTCGTTGGGCACTGTTAGCGATGGATCAATCACAAGAGTATCTTGATGAGACCGAGCATCCTTCTGGCCATGCATTGATTACAATTTTAGAGGGTGACTCTGTTGGCCTTTCCCTTTGAGTTCGTGGACGAACTCTTTTTGAGGGGAGGAGAGTGATGGGAATCCATTTTATTTTCCTTTATTTTCATTGTATTTTCTATTTTTTAGTTCTTTTTAGGGCTTTTCTTTCCTTAATTAGTTTCCAAGCATGTTTGGGACTAATTAGACATTCTTTTATTTTTAGTGGAGTATTTTAGTCATTTTAGCTAATTACTTGATTAGCATGTAATTCCTCTCATATAAATACCTATTGTAATCTCATTTGTATTCATTCTCCAATTCTTGAAATATAAGAACTCTTCTGTTTCTCTCTCTAGAAATCATAGTCTTGATTTTTAGGTCATTGACGTGTAGTTCACGTCAATTTTTGTAGTGCTTATTTCATTCTTCTCCAACCCACGAACGCACAATATTAAAGTCTCGATTCCGATTGTGTTGCTTCTTGGGCTATGAGGTATAACACAAAGAATACAGGTGTTGGGATATATACTCTAAACGTCTTCATGTATCTCATCATGTTGTCTTCTGGGAACACAAGATGTTTTCCTCACTGTCCAAATTTCACTTACCTCCTTCACACACACCTCTATTCTTTACTAGTCCCTCGGTAGATTAATTTCCTAATTCACCTGAACCCGATCCCTCAGCAGATATTAAACCACCTCTACCACCATCCTCTCCTCCACCAGTACCTAATACGGTCTCCTCGCCTAATCTGACTTCAGCTATACCACCGTTACTTCCAATTTCCTCATCTGATGCTCCACCCGAGCTGCTCTCCAAGGACTCTCCCGAGTCGTCTGCTCCGCCTGGTGGATTGCACACCAGTCTCCGATCCGAATCCCCTTAGTAAAGTGTAAGATCTAAAACCACATTTGTTCTTCTTCGTGATTTTCATGTGTATGCTACTATTATTTCTCATTATGAGCCTCGCTCATATCGTGAGGCCAGTTTTAATCCCCTTTGGCAAAAGGCAATGGATGATGAACTGAGGCACTTGAACAAAATCACACCTAGGATTTAGTGGATACCAAGTGGTAAGAATGTAAGGGGATGTAAATGAGTTTATAAAATTAAAACTCAATCTGAAGGCTCTATTGATCGTTACAAGGCACACCTTTTCGCAAAGGGGTTTACTCAGGAATACGGGATTGACTATGAGGAAACTTTTGCTCCAGAGGCTCAGCTCACTTTTGTTCACAGTCTCACTGCAGTTGTTGCAGTTCGCCGTTGGGAAGTGTTACAGATGGACGTGAAAAATGCACTCCTCAATGGTAAATTATCTGAGGAAGTTTACATGTGACCACCTCCGGGCTATCCTCATACCACTCATCAGGTTTGCAAACTTTGTCGTGCCCTTTATGGTCTCAAATAGGCTCCCGGTGCTTGGTTTTCCAAGTTCAGTACCATTGCAACTAGTTTTAGGTTTACTTCCAGTCTTCGTGACTTCGCACTTTTTATCCGTAAATCCGACCATGTAACTATTTTTCTCCTTCTCTATGTGGATGATATGATTATTACCGGTGATGATCGAGTGGTATATCCGATCTCAAATTCTGAGTCAACATATTCAAATGAAAGATCTTGGAAAACGGAATTATTTTCTTGGTCTTGAGATCTCTTCTAACTCCGATAGATATTATCTCTCTCAAGCAAAATATGCTTCAGATCTTCTCACTCGCGCAGGACTCACCAATAGCAAGACCGCCACCACTCCTCTTGAGCTGAATTCCAAGCTCACACCCATGGATAGTAGTCACCTTGACGATCCAACCTTATATCGACAATTAGTGGGGAGTCTTGTCTACCTTACTGTCACGCCCCCAGAAACTGCATATGCGGTTCATATTATTAGTCAGTTTCTCTCTACTCCCCGTTCGCCTCAGCCTCATTATGCTGATGTTCTTCGCATTCTCATATACATCAAGGGGACTATGTTTAACGAGCTTCACTTCTCTTCTCATTCCTCCCTACAGCTTCGTGCCTACTCTGATCCAAATTGGGCAAGGGACCCCACCGGCCACCGTTCTACCATAGGCTATTATTTCTTTCTCAGTGATTCTCTTATCGCATGGAGTAGCAAAAAAAAAACGTTGTTGCTCGGTCTAATACAGAAGCCAAATACCATGCTCTTGCTGATACCACCCAGGAACTCCTTTGGCTACGCTGGCTACTTACTGACATGGGTGTTAGTCATTCCACGACTATTATCATTCATTGTGATAATCAGAATGCTATCCAGACTGCTCATAATGACGTTTTTCATGAATGAACGAGGCATATTGAGATCAATTGTCACTTTGTTCGTCAACATCTTCTCCACAGAACCATTGGCCTTCAATCTGTTTCAACTACCTATCAGACTGCCAATGTTTTCACGAAGGCTCATCCTTCTGACCGCCTTTAGGATTTAGTATCCAAACTCAAGTTGGTTTCCATCTTACCACCTTGAGTTTGAGGGGGGTTGTTAGTGTACTTACTGTAATGTATATTATTGTACTACACGTACTACACTAGTACTACCATACTACATTTGCACTAACGTACTCCTAGTTTAGCTATAAATAGGTCATGTATCTCCTCGTAGAATTACACAAATTAATTCAATATATCTCCTTTCCTCCAATTCTCTCTCTCTCTCTCTCTCTCTAATATTATAACAATCTTATCTCATGCATCAATGTCAAAATATCAATCTCCCCCCCACCCACTCACCTCCGAAAAAAAAAAAAAAATATATATATATATATATATATATACAGTACTGCTCTTGTGCGGAGTAGTTAGCATTTTAAGAGTGCGGACCGGACATGTGTCACCTGGCGGTGAACGCAGAAAAGAGAGAGAGTGTGCCTATAATTTAGCCGATAATTTCTATGCTCACCGTCAGGTGACACATGTCCGGTCCGCACTCTTAAAATGCGGACTGGTCCGCACAAGAGCAGTACTATATATATACAACAGTGCTCCTATGCATACCTCCCGTATTGTAAACGGTGCGGACTCCCAACGTGTCTAATTTTGAGTTAAACCCGAAATTGTTCCTCTCACTTCTCTCTCCGTTAATTTCCTGAACGTATTCTCTCTCCACTCGTATCCTTTCAATGTCAAAACTACAAATCACAAACCTATACAAAACCTTCTAGTGTTGTCAGAACAATATTTTTTGTGATGTTAAAATGTACCTATGTGTTTCTCTTGGTAAAAGAGAGAGACCAAAACATATATAGCCTTTAAACTTTGACGTTAAAGCCATATGTTCTTTGACTGAGGTAAACATTGTTTTCTTATTAGTTTTTTTAATGGCTTTGGTTTCTTAATAGTAAGTTCAACAACCACAAACAGCATGTCAATATATTTATATAAATATATTTATCAATTTAAGAACAAACTTCAATATTTTATCATATTCGGAAATGTAAATTAATAAAAAAAAATAATGATGTAAACATACAAAGTCTATGTTGCAAAAAAAAAAAAAAATATGCCTAGTTATTGTGGAAATAAATAAAATATGCAATAGTTATTGGCTTCATTTGAAAGGACCAACTCGAAATCTATTTGAACACTTAAACTCCATCTTCATCTTCATTGATCCAAAATGTAAAAAAATTACATAATTAATGAGTTAGTAGGTGTTACAAATTATAAATATAGTTTATATAGTTTTAGCGCCTAAAATAATATCAATTATGAATATAAGACAACAAGCATTTTATTTTCATTTTTAGTCCATATTTTTAAATTATCAATTGACGTGGCATACTGTGATTGATTGATGTTTTATGGATGTGGATCTGCGCCAGCGGCCTTATAAATATTAATTTCAGTCCGATTCCAAATAAACATACCTGTAGTAACAAACTTCTTATGTAATTTTTTAGAAGTGAGATGGATCTTGTAAATTTTATGCATCTCACTTCTTATGTCTTATATATGCATTTTGTCAATTTTCTAGATGGAACAATGAAGCCGATGATATTTATGGAGATGCATCGACTTTCAAGATTGTTACTACCGGTATGTTTATTTGGAATCGGACTTAAATTAATATTTATAAGGCCGCTGACGCGAACCCACGTCCATAAAACATCAATCAATCACAGCATGCCACGTCAATTGATAATTTAAAAATAAAAATGAAAATAAAATGTTTATTGTCCTATATTCATAATTGATATTATTTTAGGCGCTAGAAATATATAAACTATATTTATAATTTGTAACACCTACTAACTCATTAATTATGTAATTTGTTTACAGATTTGATCGATGAAGATCAAGATGGAGTTTAAGTGTTTAAATAGATTTTGAGTTGGTCCTTTCAAATGAAGCCAATAACTATTGCATATTTTATTTATTTCCACAATAACTAGGCATATTTTATTTTTCCAACATAGACTTGGTATGCTTACATCATTATTTTTTTTTTAATAATTTACATTTCCGAATATGATAAAATATTGAAGTTTGTTCTTAATTTGATAAATATATTGACATATGTTGTTTATGGTCGTTGAACTTACTATTAAGAAACCAAAGCCATTAAAAAAACTAATAAGAAAACAATGTTTACCTCATAGTCAAAGAACAATTGGCTTTAACGTCAAAGTTTAAAGGCTATATATGTTTTGGTCTCTCTCTTTTACCAAGAGAAACGCATAGGTACATTTTAACATCACAAAAAATATTGTTCGGACAGCACTAGTACGTTTAGGTTTGTGATTTGTAGTTTTGACATCGAAAGGATACGAGTGGAGAGAGAATCCGTCAGTTAATTCAGGAAATTAACGGAGAAAGAAGTGAGAGGAACAATTCCGGGTTTAACTCAAAATTAGACACGTTGGGAGTCCGCACCCTTTACAATACGAGAGGTATGTGTAGGAGCACTGTTGTATATGTATAGTGAGGCTCCTGTGCAAACCTATTTTTTAGTAAAAAAAGGGGGGCATTTAAAACATTTCAGGGACACCCAAAAAAATCTGCCCAAAATGAATTTTTTTGTTATTTTAAAAAATTCAGTCAAAATATGTCAGTTTATAAGCAGATTAAAAACAAATATATTTTGACCGGGTTTTTTAAAATTGAAAAAAAAATCATTTTGAGTTGATTTGGGGTGGGTGGGGGTGGGTTTCCCTGAAATGTTTAAAAGGTCCTACAAAAAAATCAACTCAAATATTTTTCACTATTTTAAAAAAATTAGGTTCGCACCTAGCTCATATACCAATGAGGAATCTAATGGTATGTATGACGCCCTACTAAATGTTAACAGAATTATGTTCTTAACTTCTTCTAGTGAGGGTGAGAGCAAGGATCCACACATCCCAAACATGACACGACAAAAACCTTAACAAGTACAGGTTAATATTTACTAATTTTTGGGGGGCAATCAATACACTTTATAACAAGTGACCCGAACCCAAATATACACGACGCATTCACCATTGTTAAGCACGAACCCGACCCAACCCAACCCACAGGTCTACTAGTTCTTGTATTCATGTTGAATTCACCAAATTATTAACACCCATATGAAGAGAGGCTCCTTAAAACATCATATTCAAAAACACCATTCAAATAAAGAACAATGACATAAAACCTCACACACTAAAGCTTCATAATATAATAAGCTAACAGCACACCAGCAATCATACCTACATGCATTTCCAAACAAATACCTGATCTTAACATTTGTAGAAAAAGACTCAAAGCCTCAAACCCACACCCCCTCTGCGAATAAGCCGACATCAACGCTGTCCAAGAAACCACATTTCTCTCAGGCATTTCGTCAAACACTTTTTGCCCATCTCCCAAACACTCACACTTTGTATAAAACACAATCAACCTCGTTCTGAGATATACTGATGGTTGGTAGTGGGTTTTGATCATGTGGGTATGGACTCTTTGGCCTTCTCTAAGGGCCCTTTGTTTTACACACTCGTTTAATAGTGTATCGTAGGTTTTGAAGGTCATTTCTAGGCCTAGTATGGCCATTTGTTGGAGAGCTTGTTTAAGGTGGCCGTTGAAGTGGTTAGTTTGTAAGTTTGGTGGGTTTGAGAGAAAAGAAAATGCATGTTTGGGATAATAGGAAAAGTTGGTTTTTCTCAGCATTTTCGGGGGCACAAGATGTGAAGTATGGATTCGTTAATTTATTCTAAGAGTGTTTATCATTAGAATACCGCAATACGGTGAGCACCGACCGTTTCCTCGCCTGTAAGATCAAGTAATTTAATGAGAGAAATATAGATATTTTTTGTCAACTTAATAAGATTTTTATACATAGATGATTTTATCATATTCGAACACACGCATAGTAGAAACATACCAACAAAAAGTATTCATCATAGATTACTAAACCGCATACACACCATCTTCTTCCATCCTATCATAAGAAAACAAAAGTTAGTCTAATCCCCTAATCGCATAAAACCACACATGGTAGATCCAAAATACCTATAAGGTTCAAATCCCAAGGTCATAGTCCCCAACATACGCAATCACTCCTCCTCTAGCCTTCGCCCTTTAAGACCATCGCATCTTGAAATCTTTTGCAGCCTCTCGTAACTGAACATCGGACTAAATGCTAACTCTCTCAATTTTCTAGTGCGGGACAAAGCGACAAAAGTCAATCCGAGGCTTTCCCTCTCATTAATATCTACCACCGCTCTATCAAGAGTTAACCCCTGACTTTTGTGTATTGTAATTGCCCAACACAAAACAACAGGGATTTGCGTTCGCTGACAGGAGGTGCCCGCTGAGGTTTTCCAGTTCGATGTTTGGGGAGGTATTGGAACTATCTTGGTTCCATGACGAAAACTAGGACCACTATAATTATCAAAGTCCACCATTACTGCAAGCGGTAAATCGATCAGTGATTTAGAGTCCATTCCATATACGATATCTATAATAGTACCCATTGCGCCATTCACGAGGCCATATTGTATGGCCAAATTAACACGAAGCATTACTCGAGCAGCAACAGATAAACAAAGTTCCCTCTCCAAGCCTTTTGCATTATCTGACGTAGTACATGATGCGATCTCATAATTATTTTTAGATAGTATACGAGCAACTGGTCTCCCAAATTGAATTAATCTTTTAAGATTGTAAGGTGAAAAAGGCTGAATCAAAATTGCAATCTAAGATGAATGAGCGTGCCATAGAAAATAATGATAGTTTGATTGAGGATCTTATGGCATGAGAAAAGAAGTTTCGGGAGAAACTAGAGTTTGTGGAAAAAGAGAGAGATAATCTTCGTGCTTTGATGGAGTCCTTGAAAAGGGAGATTTTAGCATTTGAGGAGTCTAGGCGTTTGCTTGAGTCTAGGATTCATGAGTTGGAGGAGAGATTGAGAGACGCGTCTAGAGTCAAATTTGATTTGGAGGCTAGGTCAAAGAAGTTAGATAAGATCCTAGGCACCGTCCAAATTAAGGGAGATAGGGGAGGTATAGGTTTTGGTGAGAGAGTTGTTCCCATTCCCCCTCACATGTGAGAAACACTATGAAGGTTAGAAAAGGTACACATATAGGTAAATCATTCCCACCATCGCTACGCTTGCACGTTTTGTGGTAGGAAAGGTCACCTTAGGCGTTATTGTTACGACCTTAGACAAGCTCCTAGGAAGTTTAGGAATAAAGTTGCCCCGGTTCCCAAAACTCCCATGCGTCGTTTTACACCTACTTGGGTTAGGAAATCGAATTTAGTGGCTTTAGGAATAAAGCTTCATGATTCTCATTTGGGTGCACTTGATTCTTCCCATGTTAAATATAAAGGATGGTAGTGTTGCCTTGTTTGTCATATGCTAGGTTACTTCATGATGTATTCTTTGCTAGTATTATGACATGTGTATCATTTTGTATTATAATTTTCATTTGTTTGAGTCCTATTGAAAAATACAAAAAGGTTTTGTTTTTTTAAGAAAACTTTTAAAAAACCAAAAAGATTTTGCTTTTATTTGAGTCAAAATATGTTTGAAAAGCCAAAAAGATTTTCGATTTTTTGATGTGTCATATTGGTGTGCTTGCCCCCCCCCCCCCCCCCCCATCGTTTCATTATCCATGTGGTTAGGACATTTGGTCATTATTATCGATGCTTAGAATGATCTTAACCATTGTTTATATGGGGTTGTTTCAAAGTTGATAATCATTTTGATTCGACTTTGTATACATGCCAACATTGAACACATGCACGAGTTTATATGGATGTTTGACTTCTCTTGCATATTTGAATTTAGTGAGGCGTTCTTATCTCAATCTTGTCATATATGCGTTAAGGAGAAGTGTACGTGCATATAAGAACCGTTTACTGTGAGGATTTGAATTTGTATCTAAATTAAAAATGATGAGTGATTCACGGGAAAGGGCTACGAGAGTTCAAAATTAACTCGTCGTGAAAGCCACCGTTTAAAAGAGCCCAAAAGAAAAAGTCAAAATGCTAAGAAAATGGCCAAATTAGTTTAGTTCATTCCAAAGAAAATATAATATTATTGGGGGAGTTTGGATGGATTAAAAATTTAAACGAGTTTGCACAACTAATCCTAATGTTGAAACATTGCAATTTGATGCTATTGTTTGTAAAATCGTCAAAATTCTGGATTTTTGTGCTTGTAGTATGTTTAGTTCACACTTTAATTGTCATATGGCTATGATAAATTTTGATGATTTATCGCTATCAATTAGAGCTTTTTGATCGTTTCGATGTGTTGGAATTATGACTCGTTTGTTGTAGTTCAAAACTGTTCATTCCATGTCCATGTTTGAGCACATCAGTACTATGTTTGCATGTAACTCGCTTTGTTAGTTTTTATGCGTTTTGTGCAAAAAGCTTACTGTTTTAGCACTGTTTTGCTGCTGTCAGGCCCTCCCTGGAATTTTTTGGGGAAATTTTTTCACTGAGCAATTATTTATAATATTTATGGGAATCTGGGAAAATTTGGCTGGTCGTGAGAAGTCGTTCCAACGACATCTCCATGTCGCGCGAACGACATTTGTCCTTTGTTCGAGTGACGTCCTCATCTCGTTTGAGCGACGTCCCTGGCTCGTTCGAACGACAGCCTGAATTTTGGCTTCTAATTGGTTTATAGTCCACTAGTTATTTTGGAATATTTTTTTGGTACTGCTGGAAGTGTTTCTGGACTAACTGGTTTATATGCAGATTTTATTGGTTCTAAATTCATATTTTGCATATAGTCTGTTTATCACGCTTGTTTATACTACTGATTCTTTGTGTGATTCGTGGTTTACTAGCTACTGATTTGCCATTACTTGATCATATTTAGCTGGTTGTTTCATGATTATCTAGCAATTTCAAATCTCAAATTGGTATATTCTCATGCTGGATATTTGTTGCTTGGTTTATCTTTTCACCGGATTGTTTATTCGAGACAAAAAGGGGGAGAGATGTATGTGATGTATGGGGAGATTTGTTTAGCTATTGATATCTGGATTTAAATGTTGTTTGTTGTTTTTACAAATTGGTATCATATTGTTGCTCAATTGTTGAACAAATGATTTTTTAGAGTTTATTCATATTGGTATCTATTGTAAAATTGGTATCATTTGGATATATATTTGTTTCATTTGTTCCTCCATACTATATTGGGTATTTGTTTGTCTATTTCATGTGTGTTGGTATGCGTCAGCGATTCAAGATTTTAAGTCTGCATCACATTCAGACAGTTCATGCTTGTCGGTGCTGCATATACTAGTCCGTGTCCTATAATTTTTTACTTTGGTTTTATGGGATGGGATTTAGGCAAGGTTCTAAAAGGCGCGAGGCGTGGTCGAGGCGTAGAGGTCAAGCCTCAAGCCTTAGGAGCCTAGGCGGGCCTAGGCGAAGCCTAGGCGTAAAAAGGCGTTTTTCCTTTTTTTATTATTTTAATTATTCCAAGGCTAGTAATATAATAAAATAGTGCATACCTTGAATTTTGAAAATATATCCATATGTTTGGTAGCCATCTTTCTCATATTCATGCTCCATAACCAATATTTGTCAACTAATCCTTTGTTTTTTTTTTAAAAGTGTGCCTTAAGCCTTTTACCAAGAATAAGGCGTAATAAGGCGTAGGCGATGCGTTTCTCTCAAGCCTCAAGCCTAGGCGGGCCTAGGCGGAGCCTAGGCGGGCCTTTTAGAACAGAGGATTTAGGCATCATGCGGCTTGACGGCCCGGCTTAGGTATTTCACTGGTTTAGTTTCATCCCGGAATAGTCAAAGGGGGAGATTTGTAAGGGCATAAATTTCTAATTGCGTCCCTGTATTGTTTTGACTTAATTCCGTGAACAAAACTGTGTTTGTAATATATCATAGGGAGATTTTATTTTGTCACTATCCAACTTGGTCAATGACGTATTGAAGAAATTGAAGACGTTGCGGCAAAGCTTCAAAGTATTAATCATATCGAAGTTTAATTGGTGCAAGTTTATTCGTATTTAAGTTAATTGCATTCCGAGATCACAGAGGTATGAATGCGTATAATTAATGGTGCTCAAAATTATTTTCATAAAAGATACGGATGTAATTTTTATAAAGAAAAATGTTCTAAAATGTTTTAAAGTGTTTTAAATGGTTTACTCTACATTTTTATTCTGATAAACTCGAAAAAGAGTTTGAATTATTTGGATCTCTTTTGGAAGAGACGTTTTAAACAAAAAGTCAAACTGACACGCGACGTCGTTCAAACGACAAACAGTCTCATTTGAACGAGATGCTTATGGCACGCGAACGACGTGGCTATATCGTTCGAATGACATTATTTTCGAGGCGGCGTTTAAATCCTATTTAAAGCGTGTTTGCATCAGAATTTCGGACGTGTGCATTCTGGAAAAAATAGTTTACGATCAAGTACGAGTTTTGCACATGTTTTCTAAGGTTCACAAATCTTAAACACATCCTTAGAGTTTGCAAAGATTCGAGTTATCATTCTTATATGTTTACGTGATCTTGCTTCACTAAGAAGGTTTGTTCTACCATTGAACATCAGGGTTTTGCTGTGAAGAAAAGAGGACTTCTTGTTCGATATTGTAGACGTATCAAAGGCATTCGGTGGACACCGAGACATACGTGGATGCGTGTGTTGTGGACAAGTATCGTGGAAGACGAAATTTTTGCGTGTGTACTATTAAAGAACGGTACAAGATCAGAAGGAGCATCAAGACCTATGGGGATCGAGTCATTGAGTAAGGCTAATTTGTCTTTGTAAAACCATTGTTCATAGTGATTGTCTGGCTTGGGTCGTCCGAGGTTATTTTCCCATTTTGGGTTTTTTCCTCGTACATTCGGCGTTGTGAGTATTATTTACTTTGCTTTACTTGCTTTAATCACTAGATGCATGCTTAGGATTAATCAAGATAAAACTGGTTTAAAGTAAAAATTGGTTTTTTCACAACTTGGTTTGGTGCTCATTAAAAGTTGGATAATTTTTGGTGAAAATTGGTTTGATTTGAAACTCACATAAATGACCACCCTTTTCATGGTGAAATGAAATCGGGATGAAGAACACCACAGGTATGATATAAGGATTTTAGTCCGAAAAGAGATGGACCAACATCCAGCATATCGTAGAGCCAGATCCACAAAAGAGCTGGCGAGAAGGGGCCTCACCATGCAAATGCAATCCCCTTTTCTCAAGGAAATTGAAGAAGAGGAACCATCGAATAAATTTATAGCTCTAAGATTCAAGATATACGATGGGAAGATGGACCCCATAGATCACGTTCGCCAGTATAAGTAGGCAATGACTCTATGGAGTCACAATAATGCTCTTTTGTGCTTCATATTCGTATCCACCCCAAGTGATGTCACCTAGAAGTGGTATGAGAGGCAGCCCCATAGGTCGATTAAGAGTTTCAAGTCCCTCGCTAAGGTCTTTACAGCTCGCTTCATAACTAGCAACTCCCATCAGAATAGGATGGATTCTTTACTCACCATGAGAAAAAATCCACATGAGACTTCATGAGAGTATGCCAAGCATTACTGTGAAACTTTCATTGAAGTGGAATATTACTAGCATCATTCAAGATCGGCCTACCTTCCACCTCTATGCTAAATAAGTACCTAACTAAGAAGGAAGCGTACACCACTGATGACCTCATATCACGTATTAAAAAGTACACTAAGGTGGAAGATGTGGTTAACACCAACCAAGCAGAAATTGGTCGCGCCAAGGCGAATAAAGGCAATGATAAGGAGAACATCCTAAGAATGGAAACAAGAAACGGAACGGAGGAGCTACGAATGGGGGTAGATCATATTCATGCAAAGCATTATAATCCATTAATACGATTTTTAAGAAACTAATTTATAGAATCTTAGGGAAAATTAAGGACCAGTATTTTCTCAAGTGGTAAAAAAAAATGGGACGAGATCTGGCCAAAAGGAATAACACACCCAGATGTGCCTTCCACAAGGAGAATAGACACAAGATAGAAAATTACAAGGCCTTAAAGTCTCGTATGGAGGAGTTAACCCAGGAAAGGCATCTAAACCAGAACATAGAGAAGAAAGCTAATTCGATCGTCATTAACGACGACAAAAAACCAGATAACATGATGGAAAATGAAGCAGGACATGAGTTCGCCGTTATACACGGGGCATACGACCTCAAGAAGATCCAGGGCTATGCAGTTCAGATGGAACTCAAGAAGTTCATAACAGTGATGGAGGCTTTCTAGATAGATCCTTCCAAAAGCCACGCTGGCAAACATAGACAACTGGAAGACATGGATTATAACTAGCACGCAGTGTTTGAGAGGATAATTTGGTTGAGTTACGAAACCCACACCATAATGCACTACTAATCATTCTCAGGATTACAAAATGGGGACAAGCTATTAGTGGATCAAGGAATCTATTCAGAAATAATGTACTTATATCTTTTTCACAAGCTCAAACTAGAGATGCTAAATCTAAAGGAAGCGACCGTCCCACTAGTCGGTTTCGCGGGAAAATTGACTATGTCATTAAGGAAGGTAGTCCTACCAGTTAGGGTAGGGAATATTTCTAAACTTATCGAGTTTCTGGTGGTCAATATTGACTCACCTTAGTATATTATCCTCGGCAGAGGGTGGCTACACACTATTAGGCAGTCCCCTCAACCTACCATTAATAACTCAAGTTTATCATAAATCGGGGCATAACGGAGATCATAGGAGATCAAGTTATTGCTAAAAAATGCTACACCATCGCCAACAGGCCCAAATAAGAGAAGAAAAAAGGGAAGGATGCCATCCTTGAAACATCTCAGGACGAAGCCACTCCATCCAAATAACAACTAAAGAATGGCAGATCAGGGGTTAAGGAGACAAGAGTTGACCCCGCAGATAGAGTTGTGGAAAAACTTGAGGAGATAGCTTTTGATAAGAGACGACTAGATAAGAAGTTTTTTATCGACACCACATTGTTCGACCAATATAGGACGAAACTAATTTCTTTTTTTAAGAGAAACCAAAATGTTTTCATATGGGATCCATATGATATTCTAGGGATTGATCTCGGAATCACTTGACATCATCTTTACACGGATCTAGCATTTCAGTCGATCATAAAGAAGGATCGCTCACCGCACTGCCTTGGAGAAGGCAAAAATAATGGAAAAGGAGGTAAGGAAACTTCTAGAGGCAAGGTCCATCAGAGTAGTTCAATTCCTGAAGTGGCTCTCAAACTCGGTGGTAATTCGAAAAAGCAACAACAATTGAAGGGTTTGTGTGTACCTCACTGGTCTCAACAAGGTCAATGCCATAGTAGCGTATGAACGAATGAGTTTTTTAGATGCTTACTCGGGGTACAACCAGATTCCTCTGTTTGGTCTCGACCAAAACAAAACTCCAATCATCACTCCGTGGGGCCTGTATTGTTACAAGGTTATGCCTTTTGGCCTAAAAAATGCTGGAGACACATACCAGAGATTAGTCACCAAGATGTTCAAACAATAAATGGGGTGACGATGGAATTATACATTGACGACATGCTTGTCAAAAGCGAGCGCAAGGGATACCACCTTAGGGACTTAGCAAAAACTTTTAAAATCTTCATGCGTTATCGAATGAAGCTCAATGTGAGCAAGTGCTCATTCGGGGCCCAGTCAAGAAAGTTCCTCAGCCATCTAGTCAATAAAGGGGGGATCAAAGCAAACCCTGACCAGATAGTAGCGATTAATAATGTTCAGTCATCGAACTCAAGATGCATCTTTAAGTGGTCCATCGAACTCAGGAGATTTGATATACACTATTAACAAAGAATAATAATTAAGGGGCTGGTATTGGTTGACTTTATAAAAGAATTTGCCAGAGTAGGGGACCCTACCAATCAACAGGTTACCGACTAGTTAAAAGATAGCGAGATGGATCAATCCAGGAAGTGGTTGATGTATATGGATGGTGCTTCTAACTTTAAAGGGGAAGGAGTAGGAATTATTCTCATAACTTCAGAGAATGCCATGATCGAGCAAGGAATTAGGCTGGGCTTTGAAGCCTCCAATAACGAAGCCGAGTATGAAGCACTTATAGATGGACTACGTAAGGCTAACTTGTTAGGGGAAACCACCTTAAAGTGTATTGTGATTCAATGTTTGTGCCCAACCAAGTCAATGGAGACTTTAACTCCAAGGACGAAAGGATGGCAGTATACCTACAGGTTGTTCGATATTTGATATCAAATTTTAAGGAAGTCCACGTTCGACAGTTCCCCCGGGGGCATAATAGTCATGTCAATGCTTTAATAGACCTAAGTTCAGCAGTGGATTACAATAGTAGAAGACCAATTGAAGTTGAATCCCTCGACAAGCCTAGCATTACAAACATTACACTAAATCCTGCACATGGTCACGACCTGGGGGTCACGGGCCAGATTCGTAATCAACTGGTCACGGTCGAAAGTCATAAGCACACTAAATTTTATCATGACCAAGTCCATGACCCAGTGTGGTCATGGATCCTCTTGAAGTTGGTCACGACCAAAGTTTGTGACCTCCATAGGTCATAAACCATATCCGTGATACATGCGTGACCATTATGACGCCAAATTTACGCCAAAGTTCCCTCGAAGATGGTCGTGGATGTGGTCACGGTCTAAGTCTGTGACCACCAAACAAAATACAAATTACCATAGTCACGAATTTGGGTCGTGACCATCCTAATTTAGGAGTCAGGACTTTGGGTCGTGAAGATGTGATTGTTTTCAGGCTGACATGTTAAATTTTAAAGGGGTCATGTCATGTGGTTATGACTCAGGGCCGTGACCAGTTTCTTTATACTGAAATCCCCAAACCAGTTTTCATATTTCCCTCGAAAATTTCCAAACCCTTCAACTTTCCATCTCTCCGGCGATTTTGGCGATTTCCAAACGTAAACCCTAATTTCACTCTCAAAGGTAAAACTTCCAAACCCTAATTTTTTGTATAGAAATCTGTGTATGTGTGTATTTATGTGTGTGTATTTCTATGTATATGTGTGTATACGTGTGTGTATGTATGTGTGTATACACTATGTATGTATGTATGTATGTATACTATGTAAGTGTGTGTATTTGTGTACTGTGTGTGTGTAATAGATAATTTTTTTTTAAAAAAATGGAAAAGTAGGTATATATAATTATTTGGGTAAAAATTAAAATAAATACAAAAGTAGGTATACACACACATTGTATATATTGTGTGTGCGTGTGCATGTGTGTGTGTATTTCTCTGTGTGTGTACCGTGTATGGTTTAATATGCTATTTGGTTTATTAGAATTTTATATGTGTATGGTTTGATATGCTATTATTTTTTGGGGATAATTACTAACATAATATTTGTACGGTTCAATTTTGTGTCTTATACGGTGAGTTGTTATTTGGATTTCACATCGGTTAGATCCTACATGCACGGTATTCATGCCCTTGTACATAATAACTAATAAATTAAAATTTTAAACACTAAGGCTCCGTTTGATACCACATATTTGCCATGGCAAATGGGATTTCTCCACATTTTTACCCACTTTGGTAGTGTTTGATAGGCAGATTAGCCCATGGCAAATTTTGCCCAAATTTGGTCACGTGACCTCAATTTGCCTAAAAATGTGAAGAAAATTTGCTTTGGTCCATAGGAGGGAAATATTTGCCCAGAATTTTTGCTTTGTTTTGCTCCTTACTCGGATTGTATTTTATTTTACAAAAAAATGTATATTTAAAGTGGACATTTTTATAAAATAAGGTTTTCTAAAATGTTTATTTTTTTATAACAAAATACAATTTTTTTAAAACTGTTTATAAAATTGTTTATAATATTTCAGTTATCTTTTTTTTAAATAAAAATAAATATTTATTGTTACTTTGTGTTAAAAAAAACTTGACACTATTTTTATTAAAAAAAAATTGCACATTTTGAAAAACCTGAACATATCTAAAAAATAGTTGGACGTAACTTTTTTTTCAAAAATTGTAATTTTTATAAGACATTTTTTAAAAATAGGGTTCTATAAAAAGTTTCTATCTTTTTCATAAACAAAACGTTCGACGTTGTTTATAACATTTTTTTTAAAGTATTACAAAAAATTGTCTTGTAAAAAAGTTTAAAAAAATATGATTTGAAATTTTTTAAAATTGGATGTTAGTTTAATTAAAAAATAACTGGACATGGAGAAATTACAAAAATAGTTGGATGTAATTTTTTTTAAAAACTCTATTCTTAATAAGAAAACTTTTTTTTAATAAAATATGATTTTATAAAAAGTTTATAACATTTTTATAAACAAAAAGTTGGACGATGTTTATAATGTTTCAAGAAAAAAATGTTACAAAAACTATTTTGTAAAATAGTTATAAAAAAATTCTTATCATTTTTTTAAAATTGGAAGTTATTTTGATTAAGAAAAAGAAGGTGAACATTTTTTTTAAATTTCTAGATTTTACTTAAAGACTGTTTTTTTTATATATAAAATATAAACTTTTATAAAGTTATGTTAAAAGTGTTTTTTTATTGTTATTATTATTTACGACTCATTTGATTGGATAAATTGTTTAATTATATATAATGGTCAATTTAAATAAAGGATCAATTATCAAAAAGTACATCAAATATTTTTTTAATATAGATTTAGTCCAAGTTTTTTTATTGGTTATAGCGTAAATGGATAAAAATAACAAGAATTTGCCAACATTTTATTGGCAAAGTTTGTATTTATCAGGATAAATTTAGGCTATCAAACAACATGAGTAGGTAAATAAGTGTCTTTCATTAGACAAACTATGCATATCAAACACAAAAAGATGGCAAATACAGCTTTTACCAGCGTGGAAATTAAGTCTATCAAATAGCACAAAATCATCTTTGCCACATCAAAATTTGCCTAGACAAAATTTGCCATGACAAATTTTGCCATGCCAACACTTTTTTGCCCAACATCAATCAAACGCACCCTAAAGGAATTTTGACAAATTTTAAACGCTTAGCTCCACTAATTCTCTTCTTGTAGAAGTCCATTAATTGTCCTTAAATATTTAAAAATTATCAACAAGGGACTTAATTGTAAATTTTCCTCGATTAAAGTTGCACCAGGTGAATAAAAGGGTAGTGATTATTCAAAACCTACATCAAACTAACTAAACTAGTTAATGATTCATTAGAGTCATTATTTATTGGAATCATATTCATGCCTTCGTTTATTTTTCTCAGGAAAAATGAGTCACGGTGATAATAAATGGCAGCAAGAGTGTGAAAGGTTACAATTGAACTACACTCGTACCTCTTCCATTAATGATCCTCATTCAGAGGGTACTCCGGTTTATTGGTATGGGAATAGGAAGATCAAACAATTTAACTACTTATAAGTCATGGAGTTCATCTCCAGCAAGAGTACTTATTTAATCATATTATGTTTTTCCTACCAGAATGCTGGGATGAAGCTGTACAATATATATTTTTTTCGTACATAATCCCAATAGAGAACTGACCTTGCTTACACTGTTAGAGAAGGCAGTAAAAAAATTCACCCATTATGGATAGAATTACGTATAAAGAGCATAGACGAAGACTATGATGTCTCGTGACATGTACATGTCAAACTCAATCTTGCCAATAGGCTGAAGAGGATGAGATTTTAAGTTCATGTCACTAACACCTATGCATCCATTATAGATAGTCTTCCTCCTAATTCGTCACGTGCAAAAATTCATAGATTTTTAAAAACAAATCCTGACTGGATGGAGATCAGACACATTGAACTTATATTAAAGTCTTACCATGAAAAGGTAGACATAATATATGGTAAAAAAAATTATTTTGTTAGTTATAATTTCATATTGAACTTTGAAATTATACATCTATTATATATACAAATTGAACTTTTATTATTTTTGTAGATAATGTTGAGCGATAATGGACACAACGCCCCAAGCGATGAGATGGCACCACCCCAAGGGGAATTATCATCACCAATTAGTGAGCAATACAAAACTCCACCAATGATTCACTCTACTACTCCGAGTTGAAGTAGGCAAGGTACTCCTAGTAATTCAACAGACACGCCCACTATTCCTGAAACTGTTGGGTCAGTTGAGAAGAAGCCCATTAGGTTCTCTTTATTGGGAAATAACCCCACAAGGGATAAGAATCACGTTCAACAATTTAAAAACCATTATTTGTCCTTGGCAAAAATGAATGTGGGAGTGGGAGGAACTGAATTGGAACCTCATAGATAAAACTGTTAAAGATGACATCTACGAGTAACTTAACAAGTGGTTTTCATTTTTCGCAAACTCAAAAAATAAAGTTCTTTCTCAGGGTGCTGAATAACTCCGAACATATCGGAGAAACCTTAGGCAAAAGCATTTTCCTAAGGGATCATCTAGCTCTGACATTTTGGTACTCAAAGACAAAGTCCCTTCGAACGTTGAGTTGCCAATCGGTCAATGGAATGATTTTTTGGAAAATGAGGTGACAGACTCAAAAATGCTGCAAAGGGAAGGGCAAAAAAATGATGTCCACTGACTTGGCTCGAAATCTTACGAATATTTGAAGAACGAGTGGTTGAGCAAGACAAAAGGCAGCCCAGATGAAAGAAAGATACTGAATCGAGCCAACTTGTATGTGCATGCAAGGCGAGACAAAGATAATAAATTCCCTCCTCACGTGTCTAAGACTCTAAAATCAATAGAGTCTATGAGTAGTCAGTCAACTTCAAGCCCGTTCGACGACCTTGACAATGATGCCCTCACACAGACCTTGGGAAAGGACCATAGAGGTAGGACGAGAGGTTTGGGGTCGCATATGTCAAAAATAAGATTTAAACACACCACACCTCTTGTGTAAGAGCTTTCTTTTGTTAATAAGCATTTTCTCGTCCAACGATGAATGCCATTCTAGGACCAAAGTGTATGTAATGGGGCTTCGAAATGAATTGGGAGGCGTGAATGAGAAACTTTCACAAATTGTGTCCCTTTTAACCGGTTGTATGCCCCTACAGCCCCCAATGCATCTCGATTTTCCTTTACCTCCTTAAAATTTTCCTCCTTCTCCATTCCCCTCACAGATGTCGGTTCCTCCTTCAACATTCTCCTTCTCAGCGCCTCAGCTTGTCACAGGTTTTTGATCATTGTCAACAACCCATGGTGACTATGGTGAGAAATACTATATGAAGGACCCAATCAGTAAAATGTCGTTGGGGTGTGCACCCTTATCTCCATTCAAGTAGGAACTTTAGTACATAGTCAAACTTTTCAGGACGAGAAGCGTCAAATCATGGTTGATAAAATATATGGCGGTTGCGAAGATGCTATAGTGCACATCGACAGTGGAGAAGGGAATGGGTTGAAAAATTATTTAAACTCTTTATCACTTAGTTAGTTTATCGTTTGACGAAGATGTAGTAATATTTTTCTTATGTTGTAATAATATCACTAGACAAATTTATTTAATTTGAGTTTAAGTGGTTGTGTAGTATCGTTGATTGGTGTGTTCTTGTATTTAAGTTATTGCATAGTTTAATTGATTGGTGCATTGTTGACACTATATTAGTGCTTTACTTTGATTTACACTATATTATTGCATAGTTTGTTTGATTGGTGCGTTGTTGACACTATATTCGTGCTTTACTTTGACACTATATTAGTTCTTTACTATGCAAAATGATATTTATGCAGCATGATATTTATTTTATCATGTTAACACAGGACTGCAATTTGAAGATTATTAAATGGATTTTCCACAATACAAAGAGTTGATGGGGGAGACTGATCAAATAGATAATAGTTGTGTTAAAGGCATTTAAGAATTTATTAGCTACGCTTTTAAGAACCTTAAAAGTGAGAAGATCCCGTGCCCGTGCACCCATTGTATGAACGAAAAATATAAATCTTTAGAAGATGTTGAGTTAGATTTAATAAAGTGGGGAATTTATCAAGATTATAACAAATGGACATACCATGGTGAAAAACATGTACCTTATGTTCCCTAAGAAATACAGGTAACCGAACGCGCAATAGAGCACCAATGAGTGAAAGTGGTAAATGATTCGCCAACACATCATCCATTGACCGACCTAATTAACGATGCTTACGGAGTCCACCACGACCAAAATCACCAACCTATGGAAACAAATAATGCGTACAATGAACAATTTGATACTGAAATACCAGGAGGCCGAGAATATATATGGTTGAAAGCCGATGCGACTAGACCGTTATATAAATATTGCAATGAAGATCACTCGATATTATATGCAATGATTCGCTTGCATAATTTGAAAAGTCATTTTGGTTTTCTGGGAACATCATAATCGAAATTCTTAAGTGGGTTAAAGAAATTCTCCCAAAAGAGAACACGTTACCAAACAATTATCCTACCGTAAAGAAGAGCTTGAAGGGTTTGGGATTGAAATACAAATCTATTCATGCATATAAGTGTGATTACATATTATACCATAGCGATCATGGAGAGAAGGATGAATGTCCAGTATGCGGTGAGCCTAGATATGTCGTTTGTGAGAAGGTAAAGGACAAACCTGCAAAATATCAGAAGTGCTCGCAAGTCCCACAAAAGGTTTTAAAGTATTTTCCACTTGGGCTATGGTTAAAACGATTTTTTACTATACTGTGGATAGCGGAGGCCCGTGACATTGCACGCTCGATGTGAAATGGGTGGGAATCTGATACGTCATTCGGTTGATTCACTCGTCTGGAAAATTTCAAATGCACAACACCATGAATTTATAAATGAACTGCACAACATTCGTCTTGCAATCTCAACTGATGTGTTTAACCCTTTCGATAATTTAAGTACTAGTCAGAGTTATTGGATAGTTTTCCTGGCGCCTTTAAGTCTCCCTTCGACATTGTGCATGAGAAAGGAGTTCACATTGTTATCTTTGTTGATACCCAGGCCAAAGGCTCCAAGTGACGATATTGATATATTCTTAGCCCCATTAATCGAAGAACTTAAAGAGTTGTGGGATAAAGGCATGACAACATTCGACTCTCATAAGGGTGAAGAGTTCACACCTAAAGAAATGGTGATGTGGGCGATCCACGCCTTTCTTGCTTATGGGACCTTGTTCGGTTGTAATGTTCATGATTATTATGGATATCCCATATGTGGGGAGGAAATTGAATCTAGTTGGCTACAACATAGTAGTAAGATGAGTTACACGGGTCATCATAGATTTCTGCCGATCAGTCACCCTTTTAGGAATGACAAGTCTAACTTTTATCCTATTTGTCATGAGTGACGGATGCCACCTTCTCATCTTTTTAGTCAGTAGATTAAGGAGAAGGCAGCAGCTGCGGCTGTAGGATATAAGTACGTAAGCAAACACCCCAAGTTTGTAAACCTGAAGCATAAAGTAAGGGGGGTCCTTATGACCCTTGTAAAGCAAAACCACGATTTAGGCGATCAATATTTTTTTATTTGTCCTATAGGAAAGATCATCGTGTAAGGCATGTAATTGATGTGATGCACACAGAGAAGAATGTTATAGAACATCTAATAGGAACATATTTGGTGGATCTCATTCCAAAGATGGAGAGCGGGCCCACCGAGATCTACATGATAAGAATATAAAGAAGAAACTATGGTTAAAAAATAATCATACAACACGAAGAATTTCTACCCTTCCGATTGCTTTCACTTTGACTAATAGTGAGAAGAAGATCCTCTTAGACACGTTCAAGTTGAAGACTCCAACGGGTTATTCTGGTAATTTACGTAGGGTAGTAAGCTACCAAGCAAATAAGTTAAATCAGTGAAAGTCTCACGACTGGCATGTAATCATCCAATTAATCCCGCAGTTATTTCGGCATTGCTTCTCTGAACACAAAGATCTCCATCGGGAAATTATGCAAATCAATTTTGTGTTTTACCCTACTTTGTGCAAAAGTGGTAAGCAGAAGGCATATTAAAACTGTAAAATCAACTTTAGACAAGGAAATTTATGTATTAGAGAAATATTTTCCTCCGTCATTCTTCGATTTCAGCATCCACTTGCTTGTAAATTTATGTGATGAAGCTTTATTATGTGGTCCCGTTAAGTATCGTTGGATGTATATTTTTGAGCGCTTGATGAAAACCTTCAAAGATTATGTAAAGAATATACGGTATATTTGGTCAATTTCTAAATAATACGTAACTGTGGAATCATCATTATAAGCGAGGGAATATATGCCAGAACAAGAGGTGAGGAGGTTCAATCTTTGTGGAGGAGGAGTGATCGAGTAACCTGACGAGTTTGAGGATGAATTATCGATTGGAAACCCTAAAGAGGTGAAACTCATAAATATACAATACGAGCAAGCAACTCGTTATGTCTTCGAATCGCAAGATGAAGTCGAAGACTAGCGATAGTGAGTATCTACTGAATTCTTCTTCTTTGAATATATGTATTTTATATTTTATGATCTAAACTCTATAATTTACCTGTAGGAAGTACGAGAATGAAACTGCATGACAACTGATTTTAGGGCATAGGTATCAAAAGAGGTAAATTTCACATCTTATGTGGGCGGTTATTTATTCATGTTGATAAAAACAGTCCCTAACACAAATTCATTAATAAATGCATCTTCTAAAAAGAGGTGATGTCTCTTCTAGGCTTGCACACCTAGCAAAAAGCCCTAATTTTCATATGAAAGAGTTTAAGAAATTCTGCACCAATAGTTTTGATTTCATTTCATATCCATATGAGGAGAGGCTTTTGATGCAAAATAGTAGAATATAAATTTCTTCCTTGACCACCTGTATCACAAGCAAAAACGATAAAAATCAAAAGAATATGGTGCTAACCTATTATGGGGATAATCCAATAAATCCTAGAACTTGATTACTTAGATTTCACAAAAATCGTATGCTATTGTGATTGGGTAAAGATGGAGGATACTACGAATGTTTACAAAGTTGATCCTGACTCCAAACTTATTATGGTAGATTTATCAAAGCTAAAGAATAAAGATCACATAGTCGACGAGCCTTTTATTTGTTCCTTTCGGAACATAAAGAAGGTATTCAACTCGAAGTGCATAAACGATGGAAATTTGTCTATTGTTGTGCATGCACCAAAGGGTATGACTACTCAAGTGGATACATTAAAGGCTCCAAAATATTTATAGTCAGCTCTTGATGACAACCCTAATTTGAAGGATCCTTTTATTAATTCAGAGGAAGATTGAGTATCAAAATATTATTTTATCTTGTCATTCTTATTTGTATCCTATTATGATATTAACACTGTATTAGCACTTTACTTTGATGTATGAATGTTTAGTTAATATGCATTTGTTGATCAGTTTCATTGATGCAGTCTTCATAAAATGAAGTTAAAATTATATAATTGATATGCATTATCGTTTAAATCTTTTAGATGATTGAAGGAGTACGGGATAATTATTGGTTTGGTTATTGTATAATTATTTTAAACTTCTTACATCTTTTGGTTGTGGGATAATTATTGGTTGTTATCTTGTTGTTGGATGTATGTTAGAAGGAGTACAAGATAATTATTGGTTGTTGTCTTATTGTTAGATAGTATGTTAGGCTTAAAAACATGTCGTTAAGGGGTGAGAATGTAAAACAGCCACAAAACAACCTCGTAAGAGGCATGACCACCTCACACGAGACCAATGTAACTTGCAGGAACCGACCGCGTAGTCACGGAATCCCCGATTTAAGAGCACGACCAAAATTTGCAAACTGTTAGACTTCAGCTTAAAACCATGATGTCAAAGGGTGAGAACGTAAAACAGCCAGCCACAAAACGTCCCCGTGAGAGGAATGGACATTTTGCACGGGACAATACAACCCGCAAGAATCGACCACGTAGTCACGGCATCCCTGGTTTTAGAGCACGATCAAAATTTACAAACTGTTAGACTTTAGCTTGAAAACATGCTACCAAAGGGTGATAACATAAAACGCCCACAAAACGTCCCCGTAAGAGGCACGAACACCTCGTACGAGATCAATGTAACCCGAAGGAACCGACCGCATAGTCATGGGACCCTCGATATAAGAGCACAACCAAAATTTGGAAAATTTAAGACTTAGGCTTAAAAACATGTTGTCAAAGGGTAAGAACATAAAATAGCCACTAAACGTCCCCGTAAGAGGCATGAACACCTCCCACGGGACCAATGTAACCTATAGGAACCGTCCACATAGTCACGGGACTCTCGGTTTGAGAGCACAATCAAATTTTCAAACTATTGGGCTTAGGATTAAAAATATGTCGTTAAAGGGTGAGAACGTAAAATAGTCACAAAACGGTTCCGTAAGAGGCATGAACACCTCGCATGGGACCAATGTAACCCGCAAGAACCGATCGCATAATTATGGGATCCCCTGTTTGAGATCAGAGCCAAATTTTACAAAATATTAGACTTAGGCTTAAAAACATGCCGTCAAAGGGTGAAAAAGTAAAACAACCACAAAATGGCCCCTAAGAGGCACGAACACCTCGTACGGGGCCAATGTAACCCGCAGGAATCGACTGCGTAGTCATGGGTCTCCCGATTTGAGAGCATGACCAAAATTTACAAACTGTTAGACTTAGGCTTAAAAACATGCTGTCAAAGAGTGAGAACTTAAAATAGCCACAAAATGTCCCCTTGAGAGGCACGAACACCTTGCACGAGACCAATGTAACCCGCAGGAACCGATCGAGTAGTCGCGAGACCCCCGATTTGAGGGCATGACCAAACTTGAAAACTTTTAGACTTAGGCTTGAAAATATGTCGTCAAAGGGTGAGAATGTAAAATAGCCACAAAATGTTCCCGTGAGATGCACGAAAACCTCGCATGGGACCAATGCAACCTGCAGGAACCGACCGCGCAGTCACGGGACCCCTGATTTGAGAGCACGACTAAAATTTATGAATTATTAGACTTAGGCTTGAAATCATGATGTCAAAGGGTGAGAATGTAAAACAACCACAAAATGGCTCCGTAAGAGGCACGAACACCTCGCACGGGACCATTGTAACCCGCAAGAATCGACCGCATAGTCACCGGAGCATCGATTTGAGAGCACGACCAAAATTTGCAAATTGTTAAACTTAGACTTAAAAATATGTCGTCAAAGGGTGAGAAAGTAAAATAACCACTAAACGGCCCCGTAAGAGGCACGAACACCTCACACAGGACTAATGTAACTCGCAGGAATCGACCGCCAAAATTTACAAACTATTGGGATTTTTATGTGACAAATATAACCCGTATGAACCAACTGTGTAGTTACCGAAGGGGCCAATGTAACCCAAGGATCACTCGCTGCAACTGATCTATTAGACTCTCGGTTCGAGGACAAAATGCTTTTTTTATTATTATTAAATATGTCATGGCCCAAAGCCTTGACTATTTTATTTTTAAATAAAACATGGTCACGACCCTTGATCGGGACAGTGTTTTATCTAAAAATAAAATAGTCATGGTCCAAAGCCATAACCACCTTTTAATAAAAGGTGGTTACGGCTTTGGACCATGACCATGTTTCGAGCACGCAAAATATTTGGCCGCAGACGTGGGCTGTGACCATGTCCATGACCATCCTAGTCTATGACCAATGTTGGTGGTCAGGAATTTGGGCTGTGACCACCGATGATGGTAGCGCCCGATTTGGTCACGAACTAAATCCGCGACCCACCACTAATGGTCATGGATTTGGGTCGTGACCATGCACAGTATTTGGTGTAGTGGAAGGTGGTGACATCTGAGCACGTTCTCTCCATAAAAAAATGGTCTTAACTGGATGGATCCAATAATCTCTTACTTGAAGAACGATGCCTTGTCGACCAATAAAAAGCAAGCTCATCAAATCGGGGTAAAATCTGCACGGCTCTGCCTTAAACCTGGGGAATAACTCTACAGAAGATCCTTCACAAGCCCCTACATTCAATATCTGTATCCAAAAAATATCGACCAAGTTCTCTACAAACTACATGGTGGGATATGTTGGAGCTGCGCAGGAGGATGATCTCTGGCTTTTCGAGTAATCAAAGAAGCCTACTGGTGTCCATATATGCAAAAATATGTAAATACTTATGCCTAGAAGTGTGAAAAGTGTGAAAAGTGTCAAAAGTTCTCCCCCATGGTTCATCAGCCAACCAACGATCTAAAATCTATAACTGGTCCATGGTAGTTCGCACATTGGGGGCAGGATATCGTAGGTCCACTTCCAACTGCACCAGGAAGTTGCAAGTACTTATTGGTCGGCACATACTATTTTGCAAAATGGATTGAGGCAAGGCCACTAGTGAACACCAGAGATGCTGATATGATCAACTTCATCTGGAGGAACATCATAACTCGATAGGATAATCATAATGGACAATGACACACAGTTTAAAAGTGGATCTTTCCAAGTTTTCTACGAAAACAATGGAATCGAATAATATTTCAGTTCTGTGGCCTACCCCCAAAGCAATGGCCAAGCAAAGGCTTCCAACAAAACGATTCTTAAAGGCTTAAAAAAGAGATTGGAAAGAGAAAAAAGAAACTTGGGTGTATGAGCTTATTCATGTTCTTTGGGCATATAAAGCTACACCGAGGAGACTTACTAGGGAAACGCCCTTTGATCTAACTTATGGAATGGAAGTTGTAACTCCCCTAGAAGCTAGTCTACCGACCATGAGGACTATTGTTGCCAAGTAAGGTTCAAACAACAAGGCTATAAGCACTGAACTCGACCTAACAGAAGAACGAAGGGAACGTTCCATGATAAAACTGACCTCCTACCAATAAAAATTAGCCAAAAAGTAAAATAAAGGGGTCAATTCGAGAAAATTCCATGTCAGGGATTATATCCTCAGAAAACTCCTCAACAACGCATAAAAACCTTCGGATTGAAAGTTAGGGCCTAACTACGAAGGGCCATTCAAATTAATCAGAGATTACATGCAAGGAGCCTATAACTTGGAAACAAGGGAGGGAAGGTAGATACTCAGAGCCTGAAATGCAACTAATCCTAAGAAATTTTACTTTTGATTTTATTTTCAACATATTTAGTTTTTACAAATTTTTATTTTAAGACTTCTGATGCTCGCAGTTTGATTCAAAGTCAATAAAGATCCAAGTGGTTCAATCAGTTACTTAACATTTCAATTTCTTTTCATTGTTTCAAAATGATAGACTTGCATTTTAATGATTGAATGCCGCTAAGAGTTAACTTAGCTTGATTGCAGTTACAAATTTGTTAATTACAATTAAACCTAAGATCTTCGGTCTTCTTCATAAAAAAAACACAAAAACCTCATGAATTGTTCAGGCAAGAAAAAGCCATAGGGGGGTCCCTAAGCACTTAATGAACCTAACCCCTTAAACCAGGTGCATTTTTGCCGTAGTTTGTTCTAGGCCTAAGGTAACGTGATGACACAATCTAAAAGGTAAGATAAGACAATAAAACACATACTCAACATAAAGGAATGGACAAATTCGTAAAATTGAATTTAGACAAGTAACTTGTTTATCATAAAGTTACAAGTTACAAATAAATCATATACAATAAGTAAAAACACAAAAAAGATGAACACGTTATGCTCAGCTATAAAAAAATTCAGTAATTGCTTTTCGTCGGCTATCATTAGGGTTTGGTAATAACTCATCGTTACTATAATAAGAGGTCAAATATCTTTGGTCCAACTGAAGAGGAAAAGTGTCCAAGGGATGCCATTTCTCCTTACTACCAAAAGGAGACAATCAATAAGGTACATATACCAAAGTTAAGAATACTTGGGAACTTTTAAATACCCAAGGCATTCATCAAACCATGTTTGTAGGCCACAGTCTTTACCTCATCCAATTCGACGGGAGCATTCGCCTAACCTTTATCATAGCCCACTAACTACGCTGCTCGAGAAGCCATTTTGAATAAGTACCAAAGTTTGACTATATCACAACTAAGTCCCATGACCATGACATGTCTCTTCAGTTGTTGTCCTTGGTATTAGCGAGCTTTTTCTTGAGCTTATCATTTTTAGATTGAAGGAGGGCACTAACATCCCCGATGTCTTTTACCTCAGCGAGATGAGCCTTCAAGTTCTTCATTTCCTCTTGCATCAGGGTGCTTACTTCCCCCAGGTCCTCCACGTCGTACTTTAGCTTAGCCACAAAGGCTGACTAGCCTTTGTAGGCACCAGTCACCTTTTTAAGAGCCTTACGAACAAACACAAATGCTCGATGAGCTAGAGCACTGGCTTCTCGATCAAGAAGGACTTTCAAGTTGCCAGTAAATGAAGAAGCGCCATGGACAACAGACTACATAAATTAAAAGGAAAACAAAACATTTAGCAAAGTGTCTTAATAATATTGAGTTTAACAAGAAGGAAGCATTTTCATTAATAACTTCAAAATAGGATAATCCCTTACAAACTGAGAAAGAGAAAAAGTTACAAGAACAAGAAAAAATAGTCATATTATAAGTTCCTTTGTTCTTCACTTACTTCTCACTCTTTGGGGCCTTGCCCTTGGATGCAGTATCATCACTTTGATCAGGTGGATAATTGGTGGCGTCTTCTTCCTCAACTCTTGGTGGAGATCCTGGCTTATGCTCACCAAAGAATTCTGATTCTGTCAGGACATTCATTCTCACCAAGGTTGCATCCCAACTTTTCTTGGATATAGATTTTCGAATGAAGGCTAACTGAAGTTTGGCATCCTCAAAGGCTTTGATATAGCCTTTATCATAGCTTTCCTTTTTATCCGAAGAGAGGTCTTTGGTCAAAGAGAGGATTTTGTCTTCCTTTATTAATCGATCACGTTCGGCGCCCTCAGTTAGTTAGTTTTAATCTTCAGTTGGTAGCGCTCGATCGTCAGTGTGCCCATGGCATCACTGGTGAATTTCTTCTCCACCTCGTAGGCCTTCTTGGCATAGGCCAATGCATCCTTGGACTTTTGGAGATCCTCACTGAGCTCATTATTAACTTTGTACTAGTCTATACGACCCTCCAAAATAGTAACAAAATTTGCTACAAACTGTAGATAAGCAAACAAGGAAATATTTGTAATAGAAAAAAGGCATCCATCTCAAGACAAAATAGGAAAAAAGAAGGGATTCTTGAATTACCAATGTCAGTGACTAAAAATCATGGTATGTAAGCCACTCATAGGACAACTTCTTAACCTTCTCACGATTATTAGTAAGCATAGCTCCCTTCAGCAGATTAAAGGCCAAGGAAGAATTCTTGTCCCCAGACATCACTTGTAAAGACCTCGCTGGTGGAAGGATATTACCCTTATTGGAGGGTCAAGGGGGCATGTGGGACTTATCTTTCTTATTATTAATGACCAAGTCTGAGTCAGTGGTCTTGGGGACTTATTATTCAATCCTCTTCAAGGACTTCGTCTTGGGAAAGGAGGCACCATCCTCAACATCATCGTATTCAATCAACAAAACTCTCTTCCTTGGAACCATTGAGTCCTATTCTTCAACAAAGATGGACCCAACATCTAGAGACTCAAAAGAGGAGGAGACAAAATCTTCCTCATCTGAAAGGGGGAGATCAGGGACGTTGTTTACTAGATGTGCAATGAATTTTCTAGTAGAATTTTTATATTTAAGAAGAAAATATTTTAGGCTAGGATGATCACCGCTTGGAGATTGGGATTCCATCAACTTCCAAACCTTCAATAACTTCGCTTTGTTAATATGGGAGAGGGAGGGCTCTTTCTTCTTTGATTGATTTGTTCAAATAAAGAAAATATAATCCATCAGTCAACACAATTCAGAAAAGAAAACCTATAAAAGTGTATAAAAAAGTGTTAACCTAAATTGCTCCCCTGTTTTGGACACATAACCCATTATATTGTTCGCCCTCTGAGAGAGGAGGATGTTATTGATTGCAGGCAATGAAACCCTGATCCTAATATCCCTTATTGGAATCAGAAAGGTTCACTACAAGACCATGTCAACCTTATTTTTCTATAGGTATAAAACATCATCCTTGGTGTGGGACCAAGAGTAACAACATTTGATTTTTGGGATGCCCAAGTTGGACCCATACAATTCATTGATCCTATGCCCCCCATTGATAATTTTCCAGATGGGGGCACACAATGGCGGATCTAAGAATTTGAACTGAGTGGGGCACCTTAAGGGAAAACACGGGGGTTCGGGGGCGGTAGCCCCCGAAATTTTTTTTTTTTAGGGATATTCGAATATCTAAATAAAGATAAATATTCACACATTAATAGTAATAAAATTGAACAAACCAAAACATAATGCTTCATTGCTAAAAAGAGCATCCAAAATATGAATTTGTCATTACAAGTACTAATTAAAATATAAAACGAGCAAATTACAATTTCCCTCTACGATTTTTCAAGTTTTGGAATCGATCCATAATTGCGTCATTGAAAATGCAATCTAAGGCATCTTTTTCGATAGACGTCACTTAAGAGTTACTTAGTTATTAGAAAATTAGACTAGCAAGAGTCGCTTAATATTTATCAAGAGACTAGCAATCAATAAAAAGAAAATTATTATTAGAAAATTAGACTAGCAATCAATAATTTCTTAAAAATGTAAAAATCTAATTAAAACCATCTTCAAAAAAATAATTGAAACCATCTTCAAAATATCATATGTTTGGAACCCATCTTAAAAAAAATCAGTAAAACCCATCTTCAAAAGATATACACAAGATATCGTCATCACAAATTCACAAGCATTAAATAAATCACACAACAAGCAACTACAATTTACAAATAAATGAATAAACTCACAACTACAAATAAATGAATAAACTATAAGATACCTTCATCACAACTTGTGGTCGGAAGCAGCAACAGGAGGCCGGAATAGGGGAGGCGTGGCTAGCAGCAGGTGGCCGGACCCGGAACAGCCTCAGGGGAGGAGAACGAAGGCCGAACAGAACAAGGGAGAGCGGCTAGTAGGTTATTGGGTTTTGAGTTTTGGGTTTTGAGGTTAGAACTTAGGTTTAGCTGTTTTGGGTGCAGTGGGTTTTGAGTTTTGGGTTATAGCATTTTTTGCCTAGGTGAATAGAACAAGCGCTTGTTTGGTTATTTAACTTTTTTTTTTTTTTCCTGGGTGGGGCACGTGCCCCTGCCAGTAACACAGTATGTCCGCCCCTGGGGGCACATTGAGCTGGAACAACCTCAAATTATTCATAAAATTTTAAGAACAGTTGGTTTGGGAGAAAATTTAATCTCCCTGAACCATAGCAAGCATGTGAATCCAATGGCCACCATCAATCATAATAGGATTTCTGGGCAGGGGGACGCACTCAATAGTAACCCAAGAAGGGATATAATACGTCTTGCAAAAATAAAGGAATAACATAGATATATGCAGTAGAAAAGAATAACGCTTATAGAGAAACAAAAGATACAAGAAGAAGCAAGGAGAACTTACAGAGCAAGTAAAGAAAACGAGAGTTTCAGAAGTCTTTTTGAGTTAAAATGAGGGGCAAAAATGACGGGTACAGAGTTTGAAGCTAAGTGACATTCGAACTGTGTGCAAATAAAGCATAAGGAGCAAAGTTCAAGAAGAATTTTGGCGATTCATCTTTGGCCAATGACTAGCGTACCCTTACCGGTTTTGATTAATCAAAAACATGTCTGGTCATGAAATCTTAAGACTATATGGTTCAACATTGGGCCTGCAAAAGGATTTAAAATTCTTTAATTCAAATCTGGCCCAATTTGAGCAAAGAATTTTAAGGGCAATTGTGAGGCACAGACCGCAAAGGCCCAACTTTTGTTAGCCCGAGCAAGCCCAACAAATTGCTCCAGTCAAATTTAGTGATGCATGGATAATTATAAAGACTTGTCATATGGATAATTACGAGCTTAACTGGTTACCTATAATCTCAGACAAGATATATAGGAATCACCAACAAGCAAATACGGAGCTAGGAGATTTTCTTGTTCTACCCAACTACTTTTTCACTGTCATAAATACAACCCTCACCCCGTGGCGAAAAGGCATTTAATTTCGAACCTTTGAGAAATTAATAAGAGCTTAGAACCCCCTTCGCGCATGTACACAGTTGTCGAACCACGTAAACTTTTGTGTTGTGACCAATTACTTTATTCTTTTATTGCCTTTGCTTTTTAAGAATATTTAATTGTGAATTCTTGTACTCACAATAGTAAAAAAATTATTTTTTTACAAAAAAATGTTGCAACCTTTTTACAAAATAATTGAAAATCTACATTTTCTGTTTTATAAGATATTTTTTAAATGTACATTTTATTCTATAAAAAGCAGTTAAATAATAAAAAAATTCTTATATATATAAAATATTTTTTACATATTAGACAAAACATTTTTTAATAAAAAAAACTATTTTTTATAAATAGTCGTTGTTACAAAAATTTGATATAAAAACAAACCATTAATTTTAACAATATAAAAAACTTTTATTTTAACAAACGAAATGTGGGAAAATCTTTGGTGGGAAAATTTTCCTTGTCTATGAGGTGAGAAAGCCACAAAAAGATGAAAAAGTATGGCAAATGAAACGGTTCATGAAAAAAAATTCTATGACAAATTTTGTTTTTCAAATGCACATAAAAATTGACAAAAACCTCAACTGCCACCATTCGTCACATTTGACATAGCAAATCATTTCTATCAAGCAGACCCTTATATATATATATATATATGAGAGAGAGAGAGAGAGAGAGAGAGAGAGAGAGAGAGAGAGAGGCAGGTTCTCATGTACACCAAGTTTGCACACTGATTTTTTAAAATACAAAAAAAAATTGAGTTGAATTTTTATATGACATTTAAACATTTCAATTGGCCCATATAAAAAAATCAACTCAAAATAATATTTTTGATATTTTTAAAAAACTGATCAAACTTTCGCCCCTTTTAAAACACTATAAAAGTTGTGAAAGTTTGATCGATTTTTAAAAAAATAGCAAATGAAATTATTTTGAGCTTATTGTTTTTTATGTGTCCATTGAAATTTTTAAATGCCATATAAAAAAACTCAACTCAATTTTTTTTAATATTTTAAAAAAATAAGTAAAAAATTAGTGTGCAAACTTGGCGTGCATGAGAGCGTGCCTCTCTCTCTCTCTCTCTCTCTCTCTCTCTCTCTCTCTCTATATATATATATATATATATATATATATATATATTAAGGGTTGTACTAAAGGCGACGCCAAAATACTACTTTTTAAACCACAATATACAAACATTTGTAACTACTTTGTGGTGCCTAAGAAATCAATGTTGTACTTTAGCATGGCCCATATATTAATATGGTGAGTACGCAATAGAATCCCCCCTCTTATTTCAAGAACTATTAACATTAAAAACTATAAAAATGTTTTTAAAGTAGTTGTTTTTATAAGAAGTTGGAAGGTAACTGAAAAACAATGAAAGTGGTTTGGTCTTATTTTGGATTTTATATGAAAATCAATTCTTTGGAATGGGTAAGAAACGTTTTTATATAAAAACTGATAAATTATGAAGCGCTTTTTATATTTATAATTATTATTTTTCACGTAGTAATTGATATCGAGAAGTAAAAAGTTAAAAATGAACTAATCTAATTATTTTCAATGAAAAATAAATGAACGTCAATCAAATGTTAGCTCTAATAAAATCATTGCAATCCTTCCTTGGCCTCGCATATCTAGCTTGTATATTCTGTACTTTCTCGACTTCTACAAGACAAAAGTATGCCCAAAGGTTTCTAAACTTCATACCAATACTTGTGCAAGAATGGTCCTTGTGCAAGTAAATATGGAGTTCAACCTTCCTTAATCTTGCATAAAATGATTGCCAATGAACTTGTTTTTATTTTATTACTAATTTTTTTCTTTGCATGATGCATCCATCCTCATTATTTAACCGTGTCTTAATTTACTAAAGGTAAAAAAGCCCAGCAATCTCTCACTCCCTCCACATTGTAAAACCACGACCTGGACCCGCCGATTAAGAAAGTCCCGACACGGTTATGTACATGCATATTCTTGGGATTTTATCTTTCAGATGACATGTTCGTAGCCAAAATTTAACCCAAGATGTGTGGGTGAAATGGATTTTATGCGATTGTTGGCAAATTAAACATGTCACACGAGTATGTTTTCTTTAACAAAACATAGTGTGAGATTAAAGGTTGATTTGTCCAAATAAAGTGTGCGGAAGCAAGTATTGATTATTTTAAATAATTGTATATATGTGTGTGAGCAATATATATATATAAGCAACTTAAACAAGGATAAACAAATATGTAGATAGAGAGGGTAAAGATATGAACCTTCAAACCCAACAGTTTTTAAACCTAAAATTCAACTCACCCACTCACATATCAAATCCATCCACCCACATTTCTAAGCCTAAATTTAAAGGTTCTCTCTCTCCTCTTTTTTTTTCTCATCTCATTTCCTCACCTCGCCGTGCTTTCTTCTCTTCTATCTCTGTTCTCTCACACAAACAAACACGGAAAAAAAGGCACCCCCCTAAAAAAAATTCGATGCCCATCCATCTCGCCCTTCCATTTTTGAAAAATAATATAGCTCCCCTTTTTTAAAAATACCCCTCACCCATAAAAATAAGGGTTAAAAAAATCCCTGGACCCCCCCCCCCCCCCCCCAAAAAAAAAAAAAAAAAACTTAGGATTTTTAAAATTATGGTTTCAAACATTCAATTTTAGAAACTTAGGGTAATTGGGGGACATACTCCATTTCCTTTATTATAATTTTTTTGAGTATGTAATTTTTTTTCTAATAATTCAGTTTTTTTATTTTTTATATTTTCTAGATTCCAATTTGTTATTTGGGCATTCATAAATTACACTTTGGGGTTTCCCTTGAATTGGTTGTAAATTAGGTTTTATTCTTCTTCTTTAGCATTTTTCTTTAATATATAATACTGTTATGTGATTAATTTTTATGTTTACAAATTACACTTTATTTTGTTGTGTGATAAATATGTCTATTAGAAAAGATTCTCCTGGTCACAATAAAAAGGCAAAAATAAATTTAAGAAGAAACATAAAAATTAGCGGGTTCACTGAATAAATATTTTATTAAATCTAAAAAAACACAAAATGAACATGTTGAACATCAAAATATAGGATATTTAGATAATGATAATGTTGAATATCAAAATTTCAAAATTTAGATTATTAAAATGTAGAACATCAAAATCTAGAGGATTTAGAAAATGAACATATGAAAAATGAACATGTAGAAGCTTTACCTTTACATAATTATGATCCGACTAATTGAAAAAAACATTGACCAAAATTTGATTGACACGTTAGTAAAAAGAGGCCCAATAAGAAATAATGACACTACTTTCCCTAAAGATACAATAAGATATGTTGATACTTCAAAAAGTCTGATAAAGATAGAAGAATTTTATTTAGGATTTCTAAAGGTAGATGATACACTCTGTGAAGGTTTTTTTAATGAACTAATAAAGTTTTTATTAAGTCATAAACTTAATATTAATTATATAAGACGACAATGATATGATAATGGTTCTAATATGAAAGAAAAAAATAAAGGTGTACAATATAGGGTACTACAAATTAATCCTTAGGGTATTTTACACATCATGTTGTTGTCATATTCTTAATCATGCACTTGTTCATATGGTTAATTCATGTAGTCATGGTAAAGAATTTTTGGTCATGTACAAAACTTATATAATGTATTTTCATCTTTTACGAAAAGGTAACTGTAACACGCCGCCCAATTAAATATTAGGTAATCAATCATTTATCTTATTAAACAAGATTTCCATTTGGTTCATTGTTCGCATCACTGTCGAAAGTTTTATTAATAACTAATCACCTATTAGTTAGTTGAGTCGGTGCCAATTTTTTTTCTTTTCATTTAACAGTTAGCACTATATGAAAAAATCAATCAAACCATTCATGCATTATTATAGTTCAAACCATCAGAGGATATGAATGAATAAATGAATGTCCTGCCGAATAAACTATTGGCTCAAAAACCAAATTCAAATAACAAGTCCAACAGTTAAATAAATAAACTCCACACAAGCCAAAATAATAAAATGAATAAGTGATGTAGGGGCAACACGCCTAAAGAGAAATACTAGAATCATGAAATGCTAAACTAGAATGAATCGATTGAGGTGTCTATTCCAATCCCTGCATGCATCCACACATGTTGCAACATCGCATCCCTGGAATGGATCTTTAAGCATGGCGTCCCTGTGGCTGGACACCTAAAAAGATTTTTAAGAAAAGAAAATATTTTGCAAATAGGTCAGAGCTCAATTATTTAAAAATATTTAGTAAGCATTTTATTGCAATAAATAAAATACGTAGTATATAGTGTTCATAATTGATTTCACGATCGCACTCTCTTGAAGACAACCTCACCCCTCTTCTACAGTGCACATATATCGCATTCATTTATCCTATCTAGTCATTAATCGGTCAAACTATACATACTACCTACCTACTCTAGCCCGATATCCACCCCGTTATACGTTAAACACACTATCATGATTTGTATAATACATATAATCCTCGTCTATATGAATATACTAATTATCACATCCATACTGTCAATAAATAGTCACACATTATCTAAATATATACACACATCTCTCATTATGCATATATATACACCTCGCACCCTCATAGCTTGGTCCTATTAGTTGCATTTTTCATACATGCTATCAGGTGTCAGACACATCTCGTGTCACCGGGTTGGAATCTCATAATCGATCCTAAATCGTGAACAAATAACGGAGGCGGTTATAAATACATAGGCATATCACCCAGAGAACCATCCAAACTCGTTGGAATCGCCAGGGTGGGACCGCCCACTACACGCAACCTCCTGAATAGAATCCTCGAGTAACAATCCAAAAAACACAATTTACATTCAACTCACATGCATATATATATATATATATAATTTTTCACATTTATATGTATATTTTAAGTATTTACGAGTCCGTTCGTAATTTCTATGTCCCACATTAATTAGCTACACCCTGCCATTTATTATTTATTATAGGATTATAAATCTCGCCTCCTATATACTCGAATAGGTTCCTATTAGTCTCACAAGGTCCTTATAACTTTTGGTTTCAAACTGGGGAAGTTTAGTCACTCATTAGAACTTCAAGGATATTTTAGACGTTACACATTTTATATCTAAATAGTAACACTCCTAGGACAGCATACTAATTTTAGTTAGTTACGCATGGCCGCAAATGGCACGTAAATCTAAGTTCGGGTGAAAAATATATCCCCATATAAAGTTTCACAAAAAAATGTAATTTGCACCCAAAAATCAGGGTATCGATTGACCGGACTTGACCCCCGGTCGACTGCCCTTCTTATCTCCACCTTACTGTTAGCGTCATAGGCAAACTTCCCAACCCCCCGTCGATCGATCCCTCCACATCTGCTCAACACACATCTGCGTGGTGGGTTTTTCTTTCAATTAAAATTCATCCTCCAAACAATGTTAATTATAACCCAACTAAACATCAACGATTCTAACACCAATTATTCATAAAGTTTCATAGCCCTTCTTAATTAGAATTAATCTATAGAATTTAAACAATTATTTTAAGATTGTAACCCAATTTCTCAAAAATCATAAATTTCACCATTAATGGGTTTATTCATCGTCTTCAACCTCGAAATTTTCAAGTCAAATTTATACACAATGATTTTTCTAATTCCCAGATTTATTAACAAAATTTTAACTATTAACACTACTAGCTACAACTCAAATAAATCAAGAAAATAGTTGCCTCGTTGGAATAAATTCGGTGACTTCTTCTCGGAAAACTTGCCCGGAATGGTCTTTTCCTCCATCTTTCCTTCTTCTGTTTTCTCCTTTCTCTCCTTTCTAAAACTTTTGTGATTTGGGATCAATAATTGTTTCCCACTCTCATAGACCTAGGTAAATTACCCCCAAATCCTGAAATTAGGCCTATGGGCAAAATTCAAAAGACTAAAATATCCCAGTATAGGCCCGGTTATGTCTAAAAAGGCCCCTAGACCCAATCACTATCTCCGGGTACACTATTTTGACTATTTCGACCTCTTCGGACTCAACCATGACCTCAAAATCTTCATTCGAATTAATATATAAAAAATTCCTATCTCGACCCAATTAGCCCACACACGACTTTCAATTGAGATAAAATAAATATCATGTCACTATCGTTAGTTATGACATCTAATACTATTACCATTCACTTAGTAATTTTTATTCTATCAATATTAATCATTTTTTCTCTCGATTAATATTTAAATGCACGCATAGTAATTAATTAAATCAAATTACGACACACATTATAATTTAAATTTACCCAAATTAGTTAAATATTAAATGCTCAAAATGACGGGGTGTTACATACTTCCCCTTTTACAAAGGAATTTCGTCCCCGAAATTAGGTCATACATGTGGTGAATAACTCTAGATATTTCTCTTGCATATCATCCTCCTGCTCCCATGTCGACTCGTCAATACTATAGTGTCCCCACTTAACTATGACTAATGGCCCCACTTTAAACCGCAGGTTACGCTCACTACGATCTAGAATAGTCACGAGTCTCTCCTTGTATGACATATTTGGATGTAAATTGATCTCCTCGAGTGGAACATGCCAAAAATCTCTCGCTCCTCTCAGCAAAAAAAATGTGGAACACGTCATGTATCCGCTGAAAGTGCTTCAGTAAACCCAACCTATATGCTATCGGTCCCACTCTCTCAATGATAGGGAAGGGTCTCACATACCTTGGCGCTAGTTTCCCTTTCTTACCGAACCCCATGATCCCTTTTATGAGAGACACACGTACCAACACCTGATCGCCAATCTCTAACTCAATATGTCTCCGATTCGCATCAGCATAACTCTTCTTCCTATCGTGAGCTATTCGAATACACCCCCGAATCAGCTCGATCTTGGCAGTAGTCTCCTGAATCATCTCTGGACCCAACAACTTGTTGTCCCCCGCACCAGTAAGCGGGCGAACGACAAGATCTCCCATATAGTGCCTCAAACGGTGCTATACAGATGGTGAATTGGTATGAGTTATTATACATAAACTCTACCAATGGAAGGTATCTCTCCCATCCTCCCCCGAAATCAAGTATGCACATCCTCAATATATCTTCGAGCATCTAATTAACCCTTTCAGTTTGTCTGCAGATGGTATGCAGTATTCAATCGCAAATCTGTGCCCATGTCCTCCTGAAAGCTCAGCCAAAAATGAGGGACAAATATCTTATCTCTATAGAAAACTATATTAATCGGTACCCTATGCAGCTTAACTATCTCAAAAATGAATAACTGCGCATACTGCATCGTCTCAAAATCAGTGCAACTGGTAAGAAATGGGTTGCCTTAGTCAACTGATCCACTATCACCCAAATGGAGTCGTGACCCCTCTGCAATGTCAGCAGTCCTGAATTAAAATCCATCGAAATACTTTCCCATTTCCACGATGAGAATCTATAGTAGTTGTAGCATCCCTGAAGGCCTCTAGTGGTCTACCTTAACTATTTGACACGTAACAAACTTCGAGATGAACTCTGATATGTCTCGCTTCATCCCTGCCCACCAATACTGTCTCCTCATGTCCTGGTACATCTTATCCCTACTGAGATGTACCGTAAATCTCAAACCATGGGATTCAATCATAACAGCATGCCTCAAATCCTCATAATATGAACAACTAGTATCCCATTAAAACGTAGGCCTCCCTCTGAGCTGATCGAGTAAGATTTTTCACCCTCAACTAATAACTGACGTACCCTGTCCTGACAAAACTGATCCTCCGCCTGTGCTTTCACTACCCATATGATAATCTCAGAAGTGATAGCTAAAACTGACATGCACGCTCTGTCAATCTCATCATTATGTCAAAGCTCACTACACTTCACCTTTTAGACCTTTGCGAACTCCCTAATAGGTCATCGGCTCAACGCTTCTTCTACCACGTTAGCCTTACCAAGATGACACTGTATATCAAACTGGTAGTCCTTCACAAATTCTAACCACTACCTTTGCCTTATGTTCAGATCCTTCTGTGTGAAAAGATATTGAAGTAACTTATGATCCGTGAATAATGCAAACTGCTCCCCCAAAAGATAGTGTCTCCATATCCTTAAAGCAAACACAACTGCTGCCAACTCAAGGTCGTGTGTAGGGTAATTCTTCTCATAGGGCTTAGGCTTTTGATACGCATAAGTTATAGCCATCTCCTCCTGTTGTAATACACCCCCAAGTTCCTACATGGATGTATCCGTGTGGACCCATTACTCCACCCCTTACTTAACAATGCAAGTACAGGTGCTGACGTTAATTTTTCCTTCATCTCATCAAAGTCTAACTGTCAGTGATCACCCCACACAAACGGGACCCCCTTGCGAGTCAGGTTCATTAACGGACCCTCAATCTTCAAAAATCCCTTAATGAATCAGCGATAATACTTGGTTAACCCCAGAAAGCTGCGAATATCTGTCGGTGTCGTGGTCTGTCCCCACTCTATCACCTCGATACTTAACTTGGATCAATAGCAATGCCCCCGTATATGATATAGCCTAGAAACTGTACCTCTTATAGCCAAAACTAAAACTTCTCAAATTTAGCTTACAACAGGTGGTCCTGAAGTGTCTGAAGAACTCTACGTAGATGCTCTGAATGCTCCTCCTCACTGCTAGAGTAAACCAAAATTTTGTCTATAAACACGATCACAAACTTGTCCAAAAACTCCCTATATACCCTGTTCATAAGGTCCATAAACCCTATTTTGTATCATGACCTTGTTCATCTCCCTGTAGTCTACACACAAACAGAGCAAACCATAGCTCTTCTTCATGAATAACATTGTCTCACCCCATAGTGATGTGCTCCACCAAATAAAACCCTAACCTAAAAGTTATTAAATCTACTCCCACAATTCCCACATCTCTGAAAGGGCCATGCTATACAGTGCTCAGGCAATCGGTCTCATACCCGGTGCTAGGTCGATAATAAACTCGATCTCTCTACTGGGTGGCAACCTTGGTATCTTTTAAAATATGTCCCTAAAATCTCTCACAATTGGGATTGAGTCTAACGAAATAACTATCTCCTGTGAGGTCTCTTCCTCAATATAGAATAGGTGTGTGCACGACCCTCCCTTAGGAAGAGGCATCGCTACTAAGAGCATTTCATGCCTGAGAATGGAGAACACTATGGTTCTCTCATAACAGTCTACCTTCACTCTTTAACCTGCCAACCAATCCATACCTAATATAACATTATACCCCTTCATATCTAAAATAAGAAGGTCTGCTACCAAGCTCAACCGCCTAATAATGATGTCTACTCCTTTACACATCTAATGTATCAATGACCCACTCCCCAACGATGTCTCTACACACATAAAGCGAGTGCTGGCTGTCTCTAAAAGACCGATTGCTCATGCAAACCTAGTGGCAATAAAATAATGGGATGCCCAAGTATAAAAAATAATTCTACCCTCATGCTTGTGAATAGGAAATGTACCCTCGACTGCTGGCGGTGCCTGAGGTGTTGGAGGAATGGGTACGTCCCAAACGTTATACTCACGCTCATAATGCATATACCCCTACGGCTATGGGACTAGTGGTGCTAGAAGTATCGGTGCCTGTGGCCCCTACTAGGCACCCTACTGCTACGCTCTGCCCTGCTGTGTGCAATATCTCCTCCTGTGACCCGTATGTCCACAAGTAAAATACTGACCTGTAAACTCCCTTTACCCCTAGCCCTATTAGCCCTATCGAGGCTGCCCCTGATGCTAACCCTTGTGGCCTCTGCCCTGTTATCCCCCCCATTGTTCCCTTGGCCCTAGTGACCTTGGGAAACCAGTTACCGCTGGTTAGGACCCTTCTAGCCCTGCCTGAAACTCTGACCATTCAATTAATTAGGGTTGATAATTTTTGACACGATAACCTGTTTATGGTAATAACCCAAAATGACCCGAACATGATACGATTAGCTTGTATAGATTTAAAAGTATCCAAAACTTATACTCAAATTAAAATCAACGCGACTCAAAAATGACACGACTAACCTAAATTTGCACCCCTATGGTCGATAACCCCCAGATCAGAATCTCTTGGTACAATCCCCTATCGGGAATCCTGCCCCTACTACTTACCTGCTGCTGCTGTGCTTCGCTAGCAGTACCCCCGTCTGTCTTATCGTGCTGGCTGAGCTCAACTCCTCTCTTTCTTCCTTTCATGTAGAAGCGATGATCCTGGCAGTGTAACGATGCTACACTAATGACATCTATGTACATCACTAATGTTGGGTTATCGATCAAATGTTGCCTGATCCTCCAAGCTAATCAATCCATAAACCTTGCTTTCTTTCGCTCCTCATTGCTCACCTCGTCTGGCATAAAATTTGCCAAATGGGTGAACAACTCCTCATACTCTACCACGGAGGGGTCACCTTGAATCACCTCACTAAACTTTTTTCCATCTCAACTGGTGGCAAAAAATACTTACGGTTGAACCATACCCAAAACTCGACGATAGTCATCGTATCCCTCTCCTCGGTAGTGGTCACAAACTCCCACCACTGTAAGGCTACCCTAACCAATCTGAACATGGCTAAAATCTATTTCTGTACATCATTGCATTCGACCATGCGTAGGTGGTGCTACATGTCTTTCTTCCACTGGCATGCTAATATCACCTCTGAACTTCCCTAGTACTCTAGTGGGTGGCCCTTCTAAAAGGCCTCCCTAGCTCTCTGCCACTCCAATGGCCCTAGGTGGGACTGAATAGCTAGAGCAACTGGATACTGGGGTTGGGGCTTCAAAAAATAAACGACCATAACTTTCATAGCTGCATTGATCGTCTGGGCCACAATCTCAGCCACTTGTGCAGTCGAGGTCATCTTCGGTGGTGGCTGTGGAGGTGGTACCTGTGGCTCTTGGTGAGCCTCCCTCATCTCATCTTGGGTCGCTACTCTGGCCGATCTACCTGTTCTATAGCCGACATCTGAAATTCAAAACGAGTTATATGAGTTCACAGCAAAACAAAATCTAATAGCAAAAGTACGAAATCTCAAACACGTAAAGATAACAATAATAATATTAACAATAGGGCTCTATATCAACAGAACGCTACGGTGAAATCATAGTAAGCCATATAGATCCTATGGACATGGGAACTTGATGCTCTGATACCATTTGTGACACCCCGCCCAATTAAATATTGGTTGATCAATCATTTATCTTATTAAACAGGATTTCCATTTTGTTCATTCATAGAATCACTGTCGAAAATTTTATTAACTACTAATAACCTATTAGTTAATTGAGTCGGTGCCAAATTTATCTTTACGTTTAATAGTTAACACTATAAGAAAAATCAATCAAACCATTCATGCATTAATATAGTTTAAACATCAGAGGATATGAATGAATAAATGAATGTCCTGCCGAATAAACTATCGGCTCAAAAACCAAATTCAAATAACAAGTCCAACAGTTAAATAAATAAACTCCACACAAGCCGAAATAATAAAATGAATAAGTGATATGGTGGAAACATGTCTAAAGAGAAATACTGGAATCATGAAATACTAAACTAGAATGAATCGATTGAGGCGTCTACTCCAGTCCCTACATGCATCCATACATGCTACAACATCGCATCCCTGGAACGGATCTTTAGGCATGGCATCCCTGTGGCTAGATACCTAAAAATATTTTTAAGAAAAGAAAATATTTTGCAAACGGTTCAGGGCCAAATTATTTAAAAATATTTTGCAAGAATTTTATTGCAATAAATGAAATACGTAGTATATAGTGTTCATAATTGATTTCACGATCGCACTCTCTTGAAGATGGCCTCACCCGATAGTGCACACCTATCGAATTCATTTATCCAATATAGTCATTACTCGGTCAAACTAGACTACTAGCTACGTACTCTAGCCCTATAACCACCCCGTTATAAGTGAAACACACTATCATGATTTGTATAATACATATAATCCTCGTCTAAATGAATATACTCATTATGACATCCATACAGTCAATATATAGTCACACATTATCTAAATATATACACATATATCTCACTATGCATATATATACACCTCGCATCCCCATAGCTTGGTACTATTAGATGCATTTCTCGTACATTCTATCGGGTGCCAGGCACATCTCGTGTCACCTCTAGTCACCGGGTCAGAATCTCACTACCGATCCCAAATCGTAAACAAATAATAGAGGCGGTTATAAATACATAGGCCTTAGGATTTCAATGCACCTTCATTAAAGACCTACATGATGTCCCCCTCTCATTATGGTAGGAGCCACCCGAGCATTATAACCTGGAGCACCTTCCAAGCCATGTTGGAATCGCCAGGGTGGGATCGCCCACTATGTGCAACCTCCTAAATAGCATCCTCGAGTAACAATTTAAAAAACACAATTTGCATTTAACTCGCATTCATACATCTACACACACACACACATATATATATATATATATATATATATATATGTATATAATTTACACATTTATATGTATATTCCAAGTATTTATGAGTCCGTTCGTAATTTTTATGTCCCACATTAATTAGCTACACCCTGCCATTTATTATTAATTATCGGATTATACATCTCGCCTCCTATATACTCGAATAGGTTCCTATTAGTCTCACAGGGTCCCTACAAGTTTTGGTTTCAAATTGGGGAAGTTTCATCACTCATTACAACTTAAAGGGTATTTTGGACATTTCACATTATATGCCTAAATATTAACACTCCTAAGACAACGTACTACTATCATCTAGCTACGTGTGGCCGTGAATGACACGTAATTTCGAGTTCGGGTGAAAAAGATATCCCATTTAAAGTTTTAAAAAAGAATGTAATTTGCGCTCAAAAATCAGGGTACCGGTCGACCGACCCTTACCCCCTTTAATAAACATTGACAATTACCTTCACATTTTTCCAAACTATATCAAGCTTTTCCTTCGGCACTTTTTTTCCAGTCTTCCAAATCCAAAAGAAATAATAACCCTTGTCGAGCAAAGTATTCCAACTGACTCACAAACGTCATTCCATTGGGTTTAATTTTTATACAATGAAAATGCATAGAATGATTATGCACTTAACCCATGACATTGACGTACAAATTATATAATATATAGTAAATTCACATTACATTCCGTAGTAATATATGCTATACCTTCAATCCTCAAAAGAACAAAGAAAATAAGATCAAATATTATCAAACTAGATGATTAAAATAAAAACTACTCGTTATTGCAAGTTCCATGTTCATATACTCGGAAGTTGGTTTCATAGACCTGAAAAATTATGAACTAATTTTTATTGTATTAAATTTTAACAAATTTAAGTGAATATATACCATTTAAGGATTGGTCAAACTTCAATTGTTTATTGCAATTTTATACTAAGTTCATGCTGGTCAAAAGCATATGCAAAAATAAGAAGAACACCGACATCATAATTGTGTATTTTCCATCAATAGCCAATGTAGCATAGTCATGATTTTGCAAGTGGAAAACAAGTAAACAAAATCGGATGATAAATGAATCACAAATTCAATTTAAATTTAAAAAAAAATCCATAAAAATATTATCAGAACCTATGAAGAAGAACAACATCATGTATATGTTCATTCTTATTCATTTTGTCACTCTATTTCTATGATTAGGAACAATTGAGGGTCTAAACAACATTTTTCTTAACAATTACTTATCAACAATAGCATATTATATTCAGTTACAATACCCACAAACATGTTAGAACATATTCATTTATCAATAATATTTCATACTCACTTATCAATAATAATCTATCCTTTCTATCAGAATTATCCACTTTTATTAAAACATGCATAACACTACACCCAGTATCAAAAAATCTATAAATTTATTTTCTTTATTAGCACGCTTATATAAACAAAAATTTCTTATTGTTTCATAATTATGCTCTTCATCTCAACTTATTTGCTCTACAGATCATTTTTTAGGTGTTGGATTGAGAAGGGTCAACAAGTTTGACTCGACACAGAGTGTGTGGGTTATATGTCATGCACATTCATATTCTAAAGAATGTTTTCAAAAGTTTTCTATGTTGTATATAAAATCTATACGACATGCATTCAAGTTTCTATTTCCATATGATTTATAAGATGGGTTTTCATATAATAGCCAACGGACTCGTAAGAGTAAATGTAAAATAGTTGTAAATATAGTCAATAACACAGGATAAATAATCAAAAATGTATGAATTATACAGTTGAAAAAGTTAATGGTTTATGCATTCCTCAAACAAAATAAATCAAAGTTATTGTTAAGGGTAGGGCTATAGTAAAAAAATTATTAGATTTCGAAGTGGACTATTAGGGGGCCTAAATCCACCCTTTAAACACATTTAAGTAAAGAAATGTATATATCAATATAAGTTAGTTCTTATATGTGTATCTTAATTAATATGATAAATTAGTGGTATTAAAGTCCCAAATATGAATACTAAGGGGATTTTCTTTACCTTGGATGATATGAGAGAATATTACACTGCATTCCAATTAGCTGAAATGTAGTTAAATTTTTTTTAGTGAAATACAAATATAGATAGGTAGATAGATATATACATGCACATTCATATTCTCGGAGGATTTTGATGTCGTTTATTGGGATGTAGGAGTAGAAATAGAGACATATGAGAACGTGAAACTTGTTGGGATGTCTCTCGTTGAGACTAATGTGACCCTTCTAACATCCAAGCACATGAAACTTACGGGACGTATCTTCTAGACACTCCCATAATCCCACTTGATGATAATGAGTTTTAGTTGGCATGATAGATATGTTAAAAACATATATGTCATAATAAATTAAATGAAACAATGTACACGAAACACAAATATGGAATGTTACACTACATTATATTTCCTTTGATTTTATGCATTTTCAATTCCTTTCTATTTCTTCTAAATTTTTTTCCAAATTCCTTATATTGAGCTAACCATATTTTATTCTTTTGTGAATAGTTGAAATTGTTCACGTGGGTGTAATCGTTCTCATAATCGCAGCACAAGAACAATTATGTTAGGAAAAAAATCCTCACGTCTTTCAAATATTGTATACTCATTCTTTCTTATACATATAATCTTGACCATTTCAATTTGGTCTCATTTTATGTTGCTGTCAATAAAGGATACAACTCTCTCTCTTATTCCTACAATATCTTTACTAATTTCTCTCCATATGTTGGATTATGTTTTTGAAATATTTTTTCTTTTATTTCATCCCAATATGATGGTAATGTCTGGATTCTTTTTTCAACGAATATTGTTATAATATTTGCTTCCCCCATTTTTGTAAGTAATGATGTAACTTAATTTTTTGGAATCCATACATGATTATTGTGGTGCCTATTTAAAAGATGTATTTTCAAAATCTTCTACTACCTTCTAAAAATTATGCTTACAATTTACAAAAGGTTGCATTGTTTCCTATCATAATATCAAAAACCTTTAAACACAACATATTATAAGATAATTGCTAAAATTAAAAAAATAAAAGGCAAAACGTGAATACATAGGCCAAGATTTAATAAAACAGATATTTCAATAATTATCTTTTGCTTACAAGAAGTTCTCATTGACATAACGCAAAGGTAAAAAAGTTAACCCACTTTAACCATCGTCCCTTTTTTACTTTATACCGTAAAAGTTAACCTAGTTAATTACATTCCTTATCTTCCTCCATATAATCCACATCTTCAGGAACAATTGTGTCAATTATGGAGCCATTTATCCCTTGCCTTACCCAAAATACATTTTGATCTTGATCTACTTGTTGTAGTTATTCAGCAATTGAATATCTAACAAACTTATCAATAATAACATGGGATCCTAATTAATTAATTAATTATCACACGATAAGTTTCAACATGAGTGACATGAAAGAATCATAATAGAACATAATAATATGTGATCATAATTTAAATAGGAAAGAAATTCCCTTTCCATCATGGCCTATAGTTTCTCTTGCAGTATAACTCTTTAAGATCAGGAATTCCCTTTAAAGTAGGCTTCCCCTTAAACAAAAGTCCTCTTTAAAGTAAAATTCTTTATAAAGTGAATTTATTTATATATTCAACCATTGGAAATACTCCTTTGTAATTTGGAAAAGACCGGGACAACAATCCAAAGAAACAACGGTGAAAATGGAATAAAAATAACCAAACTTGGGCCTGATCCCAGGGTCGGATCGATCCGCCTCAGGGTCGGATCGATCCGCCTCAGGGTCGGATTGATTTTCCTTTATAGCTTGACAAATTCACGCCGGCTTCGCAAAATCCATGTAAAAACCTTCCAAACTTGGTCAAACTATCACCAAATTCCATGGAACTTTACACATGACCCAAACCCCACGAAAGTACAAGATTCTAACTAGTAAAAAATATTATATACCCTCACAAACTCCCCCATATACATCAATTAATGCAATATTTGAAAAAAATAAATTTATTTCAATAAAATGGAATCAATGAAAATTATTAACTATGGATAAACCACCAGATGATCTATTTATATAAAATAACGTTCATGTGACCATAATCGAAGGGATATAAGCATTAGAACCCTACAAAACCATGTGTGTTTGGGGTTTTATTCTTAAAACCATGTATGATATTTACTTTTCAATAAAGGTGTGTCAGTTCAGTTTGAAATAAGAATCATGGATAGTAGAATGCCTCATATTTATGATTAAATATATTGTATAATATGTTTGTCAATTAGACTTAGTAGGTATTCTGATGAGTTAGGTTTGTCTTGATCACAGGGAATCAAAATTTTAGAAGCTAGTTCAATTAAATAGTTGATAGCCTAGATTGGAAGTGACATCCTAATAGTATAGAAACTTGTGCAATCGTAGTAGTTTATCTCAAACTATGGAAACTTATCTGATGGTTCGAGAGCTTGTATGATGGTTCAAAAGAGGATTATGAATGGTACATTCAAGAATGTATTGAATAGGTCAACCCATAAGATTCAAGTCTAAGGACTATCTATATTAGACTTGGGTAATCTCACACCATTTGGAAACAGTTCATAGATTCTTTATCCCGATGGTTATGAGGATTGTAATGCTTTAATAATTGTTGCTTTAATTACTAGGGGTGTGATTCAATTTTAGATGGAATCAAATGATCCTCGAAAGTTAATAAATCATGATGTGAGTAAGTCTAAGGTCATCATTTGGAGTAATCCGCATCCAAAAGATATATTTGATTGCACTTCCCTCTGATAAACTTATATGTTTTGTTTCTAATAATTAAACCCATATGGTGGATTATTTTATAATCCAACAAAGCATAAAATAAGTTAAGTCTAAGAATCAAGGAACTGATTAGATGTTAGTTAAATTCAATTAGCAGTAAATTGATTTGACCAAGCAGTTATTGGATACTTAATGTGGGGAATCATATTATGTATCATAATCAACTTTGAAAGTAAGACCTCCTTTTCCGACTGATTTAGAGATAATTAAATTTGATTCCAGTCCCGATTATTTAGCAGAATTAATTGCCATTAAATAGAGAAAGGAAATAAATTACGGGGTTCTAATTTTGGTTTTGAGTATTTATTTGGAAGAAAATTTAATTATTTATCTTGGATCCCTAGTATATTCCAATACTCAAGTAATAGGTCTGAAACTTTCGAGAAGCCCAGTTTAGCTAAGGCCCATGACTAATACCTTTATGTATATTGGTGTAAGCTAGGGTTTAGGGTAATGATCAATTATAAGGGTTAGAAAGGGAGACTAAAAATGTTATTCACGTTTTTGTGAAAGGATGAGGAGGGAGAAATTTATTTCCATCATATTTCACCAAAGTTTCATCTTCAAGAGTGCCCACACACAAGTCTTACTTTGGGTGGATCATATACTAAAAGATTTAAGATGTTCAGAACATTCTACAAAGGTTTTTGGAGACCTTGGAAGGGAAGAAAGATCTTCGCTTTCATCAACATATGTCTCCTAATACTAATCACAACAAGATCCGTAAAGCTGTTTGTACTCAGAACCCTAGGTTTATGCTTTAAACCTAGTTTTTAATTTTTACTTTCCAATGTATGATTAATCAAAGTTCTTTGGGAAGAATTTTCCACATTTTATATATAACTTCCAATTTCCTAAAAAGTAGTCTCAGAGACCTCAATTGTAGATTGATCCTGTTTTGGAAAGATCTATTTTTTGGTAACAACTGAAACCCTAGGTTACATGCTAGAAATATGTGCATGAATGTGTATATTTTGTATTAACAAGGTTTTATAGGCTGAGAATGATTATATCATTTCCATCATGGCCACCTAAATGTATTTTATGTGAATGGATCCTACGGTGGTTTATTCGTAGTTAAATTTATTCGTAGATTCGATTTGGTTGTAATAATTAAGTTATTTTAATTATTTCTTTAATTGATGTATTTGGAGGAATTTGTGAGGGAATGTAAAAGATTTTATTTTTTGAAATTATACATTTGTATTGAGTTGATGATGATGGAAGTCCCATGTAAATTGGAAGCATTTTGATCAAGATTAAAAGTCCTTTAATGGAGTTTTCAAGGTTGCTGGAGGGTCAAACTCCTAATTCCAGAGATGAAGGATCAGAGTTGACACACCCACTACCACATCTAATGACACTAAGGGCAAAAGTTCTTTTTATTTGGAATTTCTTCCCCCTAGAATTCTAATTCGTGATGGATTCTTATTCAAGGAATTTTTTAATCCAAAAGGACTCTACTCAAGGAAGAATTCTTGGCCATGATGGAAAGGAAATTTGTTTCCATTTTGATATAATAATGCTTTTGCTTGATTATTGTAGGCATTAAAATCATACTGTTATTGTTTTAACACAATCAAAGACCAGAAAAGTTAAAATAATCGCAATCACACAGTGACTCAATATGTACACGGTTCAGTAACGTGTCTATGTCCATAAGGTATTTCTCTCTCGTTATTGATCCTATCTTGATAACAAAGATTACATGACCCTATTCCCAGGTGAGGCCATCCCAAGGTAGGGCCTGGGGGTCTCTTGAGGATGGTCCTCTTCCTCCCCCTTTTCTCCCCTTTCGGCGTGCGCACACGATTACGTCCTTTCTCGGGGCGATCGGTTGTCGTTGATATGGGGTGATATGTAAAAATAGACCCGCTAGCCTATTTTGAACAAAATAGGCAAAAGAAATGTTGCCTCATTGAGAGAACGACATCAAGGACAATACTGATGCTTACGAAACCATGTAGTTCAAGGGTCCGGAGACTAAGTTACGGAATGGGAAGGTGTTAGGCACCCATCCCACCCTTTTAGTCTCTCATGGGCATGTGTTAATCTTATGCTATTAAACTCCTTGATGTCTGTGCTTATGTATGTAATATAAATAGGGAATGGAATCGCTCAACTTACGTCATGGACAAAGGCGGAGTGAGGCTATCCTTAGGAGTGTTACCAAAATAGTAATTCAATGTATAGTGTAAGTGTTTGCCAATTCACAAGTTGTTAGAGAGGATCAAATGCGTATATCGGACAAGACACACGCACGAAAGCATATAAAACATATTAAGAATATATAATAAGAACAAGGTGATAAATGTATGTTGGAGGACTCGAGTCTAGGGATTTACCTAAGATGCCTACGTAACCTAGGGGGGGGATCAAAAGCCACGTAGTTCGAAGACAATATGAGGTGGGGTTTAACTCAAAAATCCAACTAGGCGCTTTGCTTGTATGCGTGTGTGTAGGAAAAGGTGTCTTAGTATGAGAAAATATGATAATTCCCCGTTTGGAATTTACAAGTAAACCCCCTTTTTCTTGTTTTTATTTTTTTTATGAAAATGAAGTATGTGAAAATACTAATAATAAAGGTTTGGAATTAAGGTATGTGATGTAACGAAATAAAAAATTAAATTGAAAATAAAGTTACTAATGCTACAATAAGAGAATTTAAAGACAAGGGTGGAGAGTTGGACCTTCTTATGAAGACTTGGAATGGATCTTGATTGTAAATGCACTGATCTTATGATGAGATGATGGTGGTATGGGTAGTTGGGTGAGAATTTACTAAAAGGAGTATGAAAAGGATGGAGGGAACGTCGGAAATGGGCGTTTCAAGAGGGGAACAACTTTAAATTCAAGAGAATGTTCTCTTAATTGCTGATAGGGATGTTCATGGGTGCCTTTCAAAGTGAGGTCATGGCCTATATTTATAAGTCCAAGGGGGTACCGATCGGCAAGGTCCTTAACCTACTTATCAACATAGAACCCCAGACACACTTCCAATAGGTAGGGTCCTGGGGGTGACATTCGGTAGTCTGAGGTAGTTTTTTTTTGAAAAAATGGTCATAAAACGCAAAATGTAAGTAAGGATTGCACATGGGGAAGATCGTTGGAAAGGGTCTTAAGAGTTTTTTAAGAATCGATTGAGCTACTCCTGGTTCGGGAGTTGACTGAGGTCCAATGGTCCCCGGAAGCTCCCATTGGTCACTAGATAGGAAATTCTCGAAGTAAAATAGGTCGTTCGTCCAAACCGTAAGGACGATTTGCACATGGTATGAACCGTTGGAAAAGGGTATTTAGAGCACTTCGAGATTTTATTCAGCTTCGTTCAGTTTGTAGAGTTGACCAAGGTCAAATGGGGCTCAGAAGCGCCCAATGACCTTTTGGAGTAAAATAGGTTGTTCGTCCATACCGTAAAGCTTATTTGCACACATGAAAGATAGTTGGAAAGGGGATTCAGAGCCCTTCAAAGATTTATTTAGATTTGTTCAAGCTGATTTGTTGATCGAGGTCAAATAGGGCCTAGGAGCGCCGATGGCCTCTAGATAAATTTTTGAGAAAAATGGATCGTTCGTCTGAATCGTAAGGCCGAATCATGCATGAGATAGACCGTTAGAAAAAATATTCAGAGCCCTTAAAAGATTCATTAATCTTTTTCTCAGGCAAGAAAGTTGATCAGAATCAAACAAGACCCTAGAGCGACTGGTGGCCTCTAGATTAGTTTTTTATAGTAAAATAGACCTGTGACACCCCGCCTAATTAAATACCGGGCGATCACTCTTTTATTAAATTAAATCAAGGTAAAAAGTTGTTTCATTCTCAGCATCACTGTCGATAAAAATACATTTTTCAATTTAACACCCTAAATAATTAAGCTAAGTGCCAAAAACCATTTTTATACATACTTTCCAAATTTTAATTAAAGAAAAAGATTTATTTATTTAAAAACAACATTTCTACAATTAAGAATCACATCACAGTAAACCAAATAATATAATACATTCGTCAATCGAATGTCAGCATATGAAAACTAAAGTCACAAATCCAAACTGAATAAATCCCATAGAACAATACTGGAAACAACTGAAATATAAATGTCCCAATAACAAATGAAATAATGGAAAGGGCGACACATGCCCAATAAATGAGAATGCTAGAAGTGGAGTCAATAAAGGAAGCCGTCTACGCAAGTGACCTACAACTCCCACCTAAGCTGCAGCACGTTCCTCTCAAGGGATCCTAAGAAAGACGACCCTTTGGCTGGGCACCTGAAATATATACATATATATACAAGAGAGAGAGAGAAAAAGAAACGGGTCAGATCCCAAAAGTGTGTTTGATTTTAAAATACGTTTAGCAAGTATTTAAAATGATACAGGCCAATGCAACAACATATTAGTACGTCACTCTCTTGAGAAATACTCACCTCTCTTATAATGTGCACACCTATCGCACTAACCATCCCAACGGTTTATCTTATCATTTATCGCACTAGCCTTTCTAAATGATTTATCTTATCTTAGATTACTCATAAGATTTACAATTCACGATTTCATTTTTTTTTAAAAGGATGTTCCAATCAGTAACCAAAGTTCTCCATTTTTAACTTTATAAAATCAATAAAGTTTTTCAGTGACATATTATACTTTCTCATAACAAGTATTCATAATTTATAGTCCAGAATTATTTCTCACTTACTACGTTACAGCAACAGTTTAAATTCCCCAATTCAGATATATATATTAAGCACTCGAATAATATATATATATATATATATATATATATATATATATATATATATATATCTTAACAGCACCAACATACAAACTATGGTACAGGCATACTCTGCTATCCAATCCCCGTATCGCTCACACTAGGGGGTATACAAGTTCGGAATCACCCTCGAACTGTAATAACATATATACACAAAACAAGATTGAGGCGAATCATAGATTCCAAGTCTCTAAGAGGTCAGTACATACCCTCACGTCTCTTAGGACCGTCTGAACTATCGTTCCGATAGCCTGTACCAAGGATATCTATCTTCTAGGGTACAAGTCAATATCCCCCATAAAGGTCCCATCGAGATAAAACTGTCCCAGCGTGGTAACCTCAGGGATAGCAAGTAGTGCGGGTACGTTTTTCACACGTATATAATATATGCATACACAACCATATAAATATACCACATATCCTTTATATCAATATAGGTTTCTCTCATAACCCATAATTACGATACTTATCCTTAATATTCGCATTAAGTATTTTATATAAGGTTCCGTCACTAACCTTAACTTGAAGGGTTCTCTCACTTATTATATGACACTAGTGGACTCCATCCTCACAAATCTGAAATTCAGTAAGTGACTTTATTAGGTTCCAACGTAACTCTCTTACGCACCTCACCCTTTAAATTCATAAATTTACCAACCTAAAGTAAATATCCCATAAATACCATTCTCGTTGAAGATTAAAGGTCCCAACATTTATTCATATGCCCTACTGGTCCTCAATGTCTCCCAAATCATTTTATCAAGAATGCCCAAGAATTATATCACGACAATTTGAATTTAACTCATTTAAAGAGGGAATTAGGAGTCTGCCAGGAGGGGTCGATCGATCGAAGTTTGGGGCTCGATCGATCGATCAAGCAGGTCTGCGAAAAATTCTGCAGAATGCAGTTACGGGTTTCATCACCAAAATTACACCAAATCCATATTTTCAAGTTCTAATCGTCCCAGAATTCTACTACTAACATTATAACAATATACTAGATGATTCTAACGTAAGGCATGTACATTTTCATCATTTAAACATGGATTTCCAACCTAAAATTATATCCAATTATCAAGAACCCTAGAATTTTCTTAAACAGATTTCTAACAAATCTTTATCTAGAATTTCTTTCTTATGATCATCAAAATTTCGTGGTTTATTTCCTCTACATGGCAAGGGTTTCCAGAATCAACATATAAATCAATACTACATGGATTCTCCTATCATAAATTTGGTTTTCTTTCATAGTTTTCATCACAAATCATTCCTAAAATAATATGAAGATTGCACCAACGAAAATAGCAAGTTAAACACTTGCCTGGGATTTTTGGTAATCTGATTCACGGCTGATTTTGGTATGGCTGCGTTCCTCGTCTCGCGATCTACGCGGTGGCGGCGGCGGCGGTGCAAACCGGTGACTTTTTGGCCTTGAATTGCCTTGGATCTCTCTCCTCTCTTCTCCAATGGCCGTCACTTGATTTCTGGATATTCTAACCCTAAAAGTCTAACCTAAATGGCTAATATAGGTTGCTGAATTTCGTGGGTTTAATTACCCAAAAAGGTGAAATGACTAAATTGCCCTCCCGGGGTACCAATTAGGCCTAAAAACGCCCCGAGACCCAAACTAAACCCCCGGGTACACTTTTCTGACTATCTCGACCCTTCTGGACGCGTTGGCGCACTCAAAATGACCATACGAACAACTTATAAAATATTCACTTTTTATTTAACAAAATTAGTCCTGACGTGACACGGGCACGTCCCGACTTAAATTTCCGAAATAGTCATTTAATTCACTCATGACATTCAATATAACCAATATAATATATTACTTTGCTCATTAGTAATATTCAAAAAGTTTCCCATAATTACTAACTCTCGTCACGTTAATAATTATAACATAATTAATTTTCGGATTTTTATTAAATAATCATTCACATTAAATTTAATAAATCCCCAAATTAATATAGCATAAAAATACGGGGTATTACAAGATCGTTCGTCCGAACCATAAGGTTAGTTAATACACGGGTAAGACCATCGAAAAGTGGATTCAGAGCCCTATATAGATCCATTGAGCATTTGCTTAGGGATGGAAGTTAACCAAAGTCAAACGGGGCCCGAGACTGCCCGATTCTAGATCAATTTTTGATAGTAAAATGAATCATTCATCCGAACTGTAAGGTAGATTCATGAAGAGGGTAGACCATTGTAAAGGGGATTCAAATACCTTCAAATATTCATTAAGATTTCACTCTATTGAAGAAGTTGATCGGAGTCAAACGGGGATCAGGAGCGCCTGATGGCCTCTAGATCGGTACTTAGAGTATGACCTAGGGTTTGCTGTGAACGAGTGAGTGCTAGAGGCATAAGGATATGCTTAGGGGGTACTATGATGAGGTGCCTATAGAGAGACCCTCGACGGGTGAGCTTGGAATAAGTGAAGGACGTCGAATGATAGACACCCCATCGACATTGGGAAAGGTCAGTTCTAGGGAATTATGGAGATGAAAATGACCGATTGAGCGGGTCGAGGTCAGTTTTGAGGACCTAAGGAGATAAGGATGACCGATTCAGCGGGTCAAGGCCAGTTATAAGGACCTACGGAGATGAGGATGATCGATTTAGCGTGTCGAAGATGTGTTAAGATTATTTTTAAGGGGCTAGGGCAACCAATTCAGTGGGTCGAGGTCAATTCTACGGACCTAGAGTGATATTGGGGTTGATCGTTTCTACGGGTGAAGGTCAATTATGAGGACCTTGAGTTGTAGAGACTAATTTTGAGGTTGAGGTCATTTCTGAGGACCTAAAGTTGTAACGAATAATTCTGAAGGCCTAGGTCAATTCAATTATGACAACCAATTCTGAGGGCCGAAGTCAATTCTGAGGACTTTAAGTTTTGATGAACAATTTTGAGGGTCGAGGTCAATTTTGAGTATATTAAGTTGTGATGACCAATTTTGAGGGCCGTGGTTAATTGTGAGGACCTTATGTTGTGACGACCAATTTTGAGGGCCGAGGTTAATTCTGAGGACCTTAAGTTTTTGCGACTAATTCTGAGGGTCGAGGTCAATTCTGAGGACCTTAAATTGTGATGACCAATTCTAAGGGGCAGAGATCAATTATGAGAACCTTAATTTGTGATGACCAATTTCGAGAGTTGTGGTCAATTCTGAGGACCTTAAGTTATGATGACCAATTTTGAGGGCCGATGTCAATTATGAGGACCTTAAGTTATGATGACCAATTATGAGGGCCGAGGTCAATTCTAAGGACCTTAAGTTATGACGACCAATTTTGGGGGCCGAGGCCAATGTTGAGGACCTTAAGTTATGACGACCAATTCTTAGGGCCGAAGTCAATTATGAGGACCTTAAGTTGTAGCGCGGGGAATTAGTCTCCTAAGGGTTTTTAAGTTATCTTGGTGGTTCAGGCACACTTATAGTTCCACTCAGGATTGTATTGTTTTGAGACTTCACCGGGGGTGCTTAATTCAGAGGTTTCGATTGGGGAATTGTAGTGGGCTTGGATGCGAGCACATTTTTAGTTCTATTGTGGATATGTTGAGGATAGGGGTGTAAGATTAATCTTTTTGGGGATTTTGGGAGTTTATAAAAGGCTTAGTTCTTAAAAAAATGATTTTCTTGAGGAAAATGATGTTCCATGTTTTTCAAGGATTTTTGGGAATTTTTCAGGCAAATTCTGGATTTTTCAGCATTTTTTGTACAAAATTTAAAAAGGGGTACCAATTGGCAGTCTTGGGAAGGTGCCTATAGGTGAGGGCACGAACTCCTAGGCTTTCTTGGGAAGAAAAAAAAGGTCGTTGTCGATCAGTATGGTTAGGGGGTTATCGATCGGTAGGGCTCTTAGCCTTTTATAAATAGGGGCAATCCTTCGCCATTTTCCACACCTTGAAGTGTTTGAATCTTTTTCTTTTTCTCTCTAAAAATCATTCCTAAGTTCTTTTTTCTTCAAGACTTCAAATCGTTGGCTAATCATTAGTGGTTGGCTATTGATGATTGGGGGGACTGGCATGGAGTGGAAATTTAGGGTGCCCCTTACTTTTGGCAATGAAAAAGCCTTTTATTTGTCTAAACCTGTAGCTGATGAGTGTATCCTACTACGCGAGCCTGCATACCACCATTCATCTAGGGTGAAGTAACCTACTGGCTATGTAAATTGGTGACCATTGGTATTCCATTTCATTTTTCTCTTTCCTATTTTTTGTTTTAATGAAGGGTTCTTTTTCTTCTTCTTCTTCTTCTTCTTCTGTATATTGACATTTCTCCTTCGAGAATTCGGTCTAGGGAAATGACAGGGTTGAAGGAGGTTTGGGATAAGCTCCTTACTATGGTGCGTTGGATGGTTTCCTATGAGAATTTTGGCCGTTTGGTGCAAGCTTTGGATGAGACACCACATTTTATTATGTTTTTATGTGCTTTGGGGGAAAGGTGGTTGTACACTACCCACACTTTCCATCTTTGCTTTGGGGAGATAACTGCCACTCTTATCGACATTCAACAGCTGACGGCGGTTGATTATGGGGGGTTTCAGATAATAGTGAACCGCACAAAAGGGTGACATTAGAGGCGGTGCATGAAGATTTTAAGGACGTGGGTAGGATCTTATCTGGGTATTCTATCCATATTTCTACTTTGAAGGAGACTATCCTGAAGAGGAGGGTGGATATGACCGACGGGTGGCAAGTGAGACAAATGACCTGTTTGTTTATTTTACTTTTGTTGGGTGGCTTTTTGGTGGCGGCGAGTAGCGACATCATTCATCTTTGGTTCTTACTTTTTTAGGACGATTTTCAATGTCTAGCTGTATGACTGGGGGAGCCTGACCTTGGCGTCCCTTTATTCTTCTTTGGATTCTTTCATTTTATGCTATCAATAAACTTTTACGGGGGCCATGTATCTTTTGGAGGTAATTCTGGATTTATTTTCCTTTTTTATGCATTTCCTTTCATTCTTCTTATGTTCCATTTTTATTGATTCATGTCTTTTGCAGACGTGGTTCTATGATGTGATGAGATCAATGTAGGGTTGATAGCCATAAATGATGAAGATTTGTGGGACTTCTACAGGATGTTCCAGTGGCAAAAGTCCAACCATCGATTGAATTAGTCCGTATGTTTGCCGAACGTGCGACGAGATCTGAACGCCCTGATGAGCGACCATGTTGTCTTTTTGTCTTTTTTGAGTTCCTTTTTGGGCATCTTTATTTTTTGACTAGATACTAATTCTCTGTTTGTGATTGCAGGAGACCTTTTATCCCTGGGGGATGGCTCTGCAGGATACTGGGGTGACGGGCCTACATGCACAAATGTGACGATTGATTGTGCATGAGTTTGGGAACATCTGGTACCTAGGGGAGAGGGTGGTGAGGCAGATTGTGGAGGATGAGGTGGCGGTCCCACTGTTTGTTCTCCCATGTGCATGAGGTGGGTGAGAGAGATGTCAAATGATGCCCAGGCGGTGACGATGATCGACGAGCCATATATGCACATACGAATACAGTGGTGAGATATGATTATCTTGATTTTGTGATGATATGGTTGATGCCTTCCTGTATTAATGACGTGGAGAAAATGCCTCTACCCGCTATGGCTTCGGGAAGGGGTACTAGCTCACCGGTGGGATTAGCCCATAGCGCAGGTGGTGTAACGTCATCATCATCGTGGGTGGTGGCAGATGAGGCCCCGATCATCCTAGTTACTCCTCCTTCCTATAATTTTTGATTGAGTTGCTTGGAGTCACTGAGCGTGTTGCACAGTCCCAATGCGTCAGTGTCTGAGTTGACGGGGCTTACGGATGATGTCCTCTGACCTGAGGTCCATTCTTCTTCTTTCTCTTGTTTTGTTGATTTTTCTTTGCTTCTTTACTAATTGATTTGCATTTTATCATTGCTTCTTTACTTGTAGTATGTTCGGGTGTTGACCACCTGGATGAGGGACATAAAGGATTGGATGGCATCCATGTCGGATTATATCAAGTAGTCGGTTCATTCCTTCTTCGTGTCGCCTGCCACTTTAGATGAGGGCTTGGCTTTTGGGTGTGGAGGATCCATTGCTCGTCATCGTGGAAAACACGTCCGCTATGGGGGTTGAGGGATTGAGAGGGACAGTTGAGGGTTCGGGCGGAGTCCCGTTTGTATTTTTCTATTTTTCTTTTCTATCTGCAAAATGTAATCAAGTGAAGCCAAAAATATATAAAAAACAAGCATTTTATTTTTTTGGCATTTTTCTTGACTTAGTGACTTATCCTATATGCTCTTTTAATTTTCTGCTAAGATTGTTTATTTTACGCAAAGATAGATTTAAGTATAGAATTAGAAGGAAGACTGTTTTTTTCTAGAAAAAGGGAGTAAAAGTAATTGACTCAGGGAAAAGATTTTTTGAGTAAGAATTTAGTTTGAGCATGAAAATGATTTTTTACGCAAAATAAAGAAAATGAATAAGAATAACCTGGAGTAATTTCTCAAAATGAGGATTTTTTAGGTTGATTTTGATAAAAGAGGAAAGATAAAGTTTTCCAAAATAAGGGGGATACCGATGGACATACCCCTTGACCTGCCTATCCACATGAGTGTCAAGTCAAATCATTCCTAGACTTTGACTGCACTTTCCTGCATATCAGAGTACTCTTGTAGGGTAGAAAATAAATCGAGTTTCTAGAGTTCTTGTCTTTTGCCAATGGTTTTGAGTATAAAAGGAGGGTGTTGGATGCGCTTTCTCCACCAATACCCATATTTCTCTTCTTTCTTCACATTTCTTGTTCTCAAAGGTCTCTTCCCGTGTATGAAGGATTCAATTGTTACCTTGATGGTCTGGAGGCCATGCGCTATATAATGTGTACTATGATACTTTCAACCTGTGTCGAGTTTCTCTATGGAGTAATAGAGCCATAGACTGGAACCTATTAGCAACAACGGTACAGTTCTGGTACCCCGAGGACTATATCTTTTATTTTGGCCTGGATGAGGTCTGTCCCACATATGAGGAATTCTCGATCGTTTTAGGGGTTAGCCCCAGTGTGGCAGAAGCTATGCCAAATTTTTCCCATTATCCCCGAGGATTTTTAGCGGAGTTACTTCACATTCCTCCTTTGACGGCTCGATCGTTGGTTACTGGAGGGACTATTTATCTTCTGGAGGTTATGTATTCATTGCACTTGAGGTGTTTTGAGGATGATGGCTTTGCTAGAGCTATCGCCTTGGGTCCTACTGCGAGGCCTTTGCCAGTGATAGGGGACTTGACAGCGGACCCTCAAGTGGCTATGATAACGGAATGAATATCTTACCACCATAATACTGCGATGGTGGTGCTGGCGGAGACCCTGAACGGTCTATATGCTTGGAAGGAGGTCCGTTATGACTTTCTTAGGGGGAGTTTGAATATATATCTAACCTATAGCTATGAAAGTGAGGAAGCCCCCTAAATTTAAGAGTACTTGTAAATTAAAGGCCCACAGAATTCTAAATTCTTAAAATTAATGTGATGGTTCAATTAAATTCCCAACTAATATTTCAATTTAAATATTAATCAAAAATAAACTTCAAATTTTAATTTCTTCAAAATTAACATTAAGTTAAACTAAAAGTGAAATTATTAAACTACTCAAACATATTAATTTCCACTTAAGCAAACATTAATTCTAATTCAAGTTCTAAATATGCTAAAATAACTAAGCATAAATCTTTCAATTAAATTCCATGACTTGAATTAAATTAACTTAAACTTTTACCCAAATTAATTTTTGCACCTAAAATAAACTATAGTGAGATTAAAACCAAATTTTATCTTGATTAACTTAAGCATGCCTCTAAGTGATTTGCAAGATAAATTAAACACAATCACACTACGCGACGATGTACGAGGAAAACCCAAATTGGAAAAACCTCGGATGGACATGGCTTAACAAATCCACTAGGTACGATATGTTTACAAAGACTATGATAAGAAGACTTACAACACTCGACTAGAATCCTTCTAGCCTCGACGCTTCCTTCGCTCTTCAACCTCTGCCTCGTAGATAACTCCGGTGTCCACCAGAATCTTGGAATCCACCAATGGAGTCACAACCCACCGTTAACCACACATGATGTCTTTCATCATGTGAGAAAGTCGCAACAAACGTTTCTCCTTTTTGGGGTAGAGAAGAACCCAAACAGTCTTCTTTATGGGTAGAGAAGAAAAATCGGTGCCAAACACTCTCCAAGAAAAGATATATATATATATATATATATATATGGGAACTTGGATTCAAACACAAACAAATATTTGGGTGTACAAGTCTTAGTTTTGTTCTAAAGATAAAACATTTTTACAAAAACTAAGGGAACTTTTTTTGGAAGAATTAAGCCCTAAAAAATCTCTCTAAGAGAAGGAAAAAATTGTCTTGAAAAGTTGTTTCCCGCACTTATTTTATCAGGTAAAAAGTTAGTGAAAAAGTGGGAAAATGAAAAAAAAAACTGACAAAAAACTGTTCCCACTGAAATCTCGTTCGAATGACTTTTTGGTGTCGTTCGAACGAGCCTGTTCGAACGATATTTACGAACGAAACTTCGAATGAAAAAATAGAGAACAACTCGTTGGATAAATAGTTCGAATGAAACTTCTAACGAGAATTCAAAAAGATTTCATTGTAATTATCGTTCGAATGAGAAAAATGTCGTTCGAACAACTTTTTAGAAATCTTAATTTTTCTATTTAAGCCTAGAAACTTTTATGTAAAGTTTTAAAATGATTTTCTGAAAAATTAAAAATCGTTATGTAAAAATGTTTACACCCAAATAAAATATCTAAGGTCCTAAATATATATAATTTGCATTCATACATTTGGAGACCTTGGAATGATATAATGTTGATGGCACAAAACATGACACTTGAAACTCGGCAATGATGAAACTTTAAATTTTGGCCGCTACATCTTCAACACTTCAAACACGTCATATGCTTGATGGGAACAAACTTCTATCCTATGACTCAAATGGTTTTATCCGGAATTAAGCCAAAACTACATATGGACTCAATTGGAAATTTGTGTCCTTACAGAGTTCGGTAATGTTATTCATGCGTCTTATAGAGAGGTTTCATATGGTGGCCTCTCTTGAGTACCCATTGGTAGGTGTGCCCAATTTCTTTGTACAACCTTTCTTCAGTTTCGACCTATCCGTAGAGAGATGCGTTAACTGGCTTGTAGAGCACGGAGCCTGGTGTTTTCACTAGTCAGTGCCATGGTGGTGAGACTTGTAGCTTATTTTACAGATTAGAGAGTACCGGTATGTGCGGTTGGTTAGACTTCAACATACTTCCTTCCATTTCCTCTGGAGGATTCTACGCCAAGTTGGGTGGGAGAAAATTTTTCCCCTTCACATAATGAACTTCTTCTCGGTTGAGGATTTGACTGAATAAGGTAGGATGAAGCTAGGCTCTTCGTGGCAGCGCCATCGGCCATATATCCGTCTTTTATAGTTCATGGGAGGGGCCTAACATGTGTCTGGGGAATACCTAAAATGGTTATTGAAGCAGTTAGTAGAGAAAATAATGGCGAAAGATACTGGTCAAAGGTGATTTATTGCCTTCGACACCATGGAAGATGGTGCTGTGGTTTTTTCCAGGCTTGTTAGGGCATACCGCTATATAGAGCACATACGGAGTGTTAATATGGAGTGGGAGAATTGGGGACCTCTGCGGATCTGAAATTATGATGAAGCGGGGTCATCGGGCAGTTAAAGAAAATATTTTGTAAAGTTTGGGTGATTTTTTTATAAAACTATGGTAATTTTGGTATTTTGTATTTTTGGGAATTGGAATATTTTTTGTGTAGCTTAGTAAGGGTTAGGTTTTTTTCAGAATGGCTCAGTCAGTGGAAGGGGGGTTTGTTTAACTCCCTTTAGTAATTCTTCCTATAACATCATTGTGTTCCTTATGCACAAATAAAAATTAATTTCGATTATATTTTGCTGTGCCTCTTGAGGAGTGTTGCATTCGAATTATCCATACCAATCGCTAAGGCATACATAATCCTTTTATCATGTGAATGATAAAAAGTACCGCTATGTATGGCATATGGGCTGCCTACGTACCTTTTTGAAAATTTTCATGAGTTTCATTTTGAAAAGAAAACGTTTTTTTAGGATTGAGTCCCACGTGGTTCTGGGTAGGGGAACTGAAGATTATTTTTAAGAATAGAATGGGGATGAGAAGATTCGTAGCGCAAAAATAGTTCAAACTATGGGTAAAAAAAATTAAGACGGTCTAGGTTGACTGAACGTGCCATCTCCTCCTTCGAGGTCTGTGATTACAGTGATGCATCCTGAGAGAATTTCCTTCACGATGTAGAGGTAGGGGCCGCTCTAATTCGGTTTGAATATCATTTTGGGGCCCCATATGGGTTCTATGATCTATTTAAGGGAAAGGTCTCATTCCTAGACACTGCGGTCCTTGACTTTCTGGTTGAATGATCACGCTATCCGGCTATGGTACCCTTATATATAATATAGAACCTTAAGTATTTTTTCATTCAAGAGTGACAATTCATGAAAGATTCTTTAATGCCATTCTTCTTCATTAACCTTGATTTTGAAAATGACACGGAAAGAAGGTATTTCTAGCTCAATGGGTAGGAATGATTCCATGCCTCACACTAGAGAACAAGGTGTAGCCCTAATAGGTGTTCTTATTGAAGTGAGGTAGCCATTAAGGGCATAAGAGATCCGATCAGCCCAATCTCCGTAACTCCCAATCATCTTGCTAATTATGATTTTGAGGCTTTTATTTGTAGCTTCAACAGCACCATTGGTTTGGGTCGGTGGGGAGAAGATTCGTGTCTCTGAATCCCGTACTTATCGACTAGTTTCTTGACCTCAGCTTCAAAATGGAGCCCATTATTTTATACCAACTCACAAGTAACTTCATATCAGAGAATGAAGTTCTCTATGATAAAATTGGCCACTTTCTTGGCATTTAATACTGTGTATGACTCGACTTCGACCCATTTGATAAAGTGATCTAAGATGAATTTGTCACCATTTCAAGATTTGGGAGTAACTTTCCCTATGATGTCAATACCCCAGGTAGAGAAAGGTCAGGGATATGTAAGGTTATATAGTTATCGAGGAGGCAAGTGCTGGAGATTGGGAAATTGTTGGCATTTGAGGCATATTTAGACATAGACAGTGTAATATTGCACCATGGTGGTCTAATAGTATCCTTGATGGATGATGTTTTTAGCAAGCATGTGACCGTTCATATGGGGCCTGAATTCCCCACTGTGGATCTTCTACATCATTTCTTCAACATCAACCCCCGCTGTGAAGTGCAAATGGGCCCCGTTAAAGTTTTTCTTAAAAATTTATTTGTGGTAGATAATATACTGGGAAACTAATTTGCTAAGGTTCGCACGATATTTCTTATTAGCGTCTTGGGGATACCTACCATTTTTAAGGAGGTGATAAATGTCATAGAACCATAACATGATAATATTATAACCTTCCTCGGTAATGAGTTCAATGTGGTAGCAGTGGGAGGTATAATTTGTTTTTGAACCAAGAAAGGGGCCATTGTTATTCCCTCGGTCATGTCAACCATGGAGGCCAGGGTAATAAAGGCATCAGCTAGGTTATTCTTTGCACAAGGCAGGTAGTGGAAGGTGACATCTTTGAATTGGGAGGCCATTTCTTCTAGGTGACATGGAAGGGTAGGAGCTTCTGGTATTTAATATTTTATTTTCTAAAGATTTATCCAACGATGAGGGTAGAGTCTCCATAGATGTCTAGGTGCCGAATTCCTTTCGTGATGGTGATCTTGGGACTACAGTGTATTCCTCATACTCAGTCATGTTGTTGGTGCATGTAAAGTCTAATTTAATGGTAATGGGGGTGTGAGAGTCATTAGGGGAGATCAGGATTATCCCATTGCCGCATCCTTTCTTATTGGTAGCTCCATTAAGAACATTTCATGTCTAAGGTCTTCTTGATAGGTGCAGAAAATATCTTCATTCGGAAATTTAAAGACCCAAACATCGGTCCTTTCTATGGGGTAATCAACAAGGTAGTCGAAGATGGCCCTCCCTTTCATAGCTTTTTGTGTGACGTACATAATATTGAATTTGGCTAGAAACATAAACCAATGGTCCATTCGGCTAGGCAAAGTGGGATTTTATAGCAGGTACTTGATGGGATCCATATGAGATACTAGTTTGATGGGGAAGGCAATCATGTAGTATCGTAACTTCTGCGTGACTCAAAACAGGGTGACACATGCCTTCTCCAAAGTAGTGTAGTTGACTTCGTACCTGGACAATTTTTAACTGGCGTAATAAATGGCTCTTTCCTTATGAGATTCTTCAATGTATTGGGCTAGCAAAGCCCCTGTTGCAGTATCTGTTATGGTCAAGTACAGGAGGAAGGGGAGACCTGGCTACAGAAGCATAAGCACTAGAGGTCGAGTGAGGTATTGCTTGATTTGGTCAAAGGATTATTGAAAGGCATCATTCCAGACTTTAGTCAAATCCTTCCATAGAAGTTTGAAAATGGGTTCACAGATAGAAGTTAGTTGGCAGATAATCCAACTGATGTACTATAGTTTGCCTAGGAATTCTCGGACTTCCTTCTCCATTCGTAGAGGTGGAATCTCAAGTATGGCTTTCAACTTGGTAGGTTCTGCTTCGATTCCCTTCTCACTGACCATGAATCCTAAGAGTTTTCCTTTTGTGATGCCGAAAGCACATTTTTGTGGATTTAGTCTCATCTGGTATTACCATAGTTGATCGAAGAACTTTCAGAGGGCGAGAATATGACCTTCTCAAGTATTAGACTTGATGATCACATTGTCTACATAAACTTTGACCTCCTTGTGAATAAGGTCATGAAGGATGGTTGTGGAATCCCTTTAGTAGGTAACCCGAGGTTCTCGTGTTCGAATGGCATGACAATATAGCAAAAAGTTCCCTAGGGGGCGATGAAGGTGGTTTTATCCTAATGGTCAGGGTGCATCTTGATCTAGTTGTATTTGGTAAATCCATATACAAAAGACTTGAGAGTGTGTCTAGCCATGTTATCCACAATCACGTTGATGTTGGCCAATGGGTAATTGTCTTTGTGGGATGCATTATTCAAATTTCGGTAGTCGATACACATGCTAACTTTTCCTCTCGACTTCGATACGGTGACGATATTGGCGATCCATGTAGGATATTCAACTATGCGAATGAAACCCATGCTAAATTGGTTGACCACTTCCTCTTTGACTTTGAGCGACCATTCGGTACAGAGCTTCCTTATCTTCTTTGACCGACTTGTATTATGGGAATGTTAGGATCTCATGTCGAGCTATTTAGTGACGGGAATATCATCATAGGACCATGATAAAACATCCATAAATTCTCTCAGTAGCTCTTCAAATTGTGCAAGCTCATGTTTATCAAGGGTGGACCGTATCCTAATCTCTCATTGATGGCTATCAGAACCAAAATTAATAACAATAATCTCATCATCATTAATTGAATGTGGTTAGGTTATTTATTGTTCTCTTTTTTTTTTATGATTAGGTAAGAATTGTTCATTAACAAAATCATCATCATCAAAGGTTTGATTAGAATTAAGAAAATTAATGTAAGGCAAAAAAAAAATACTCAAAATCTTCATTTATTTCATTTTTTAGGAAAAGAGCATTGAGAACCTCGTTAAAAGAGGTCTTAATTACATTGATATCAGAAAAAGGAATAATAACATCACGTTAAGAGACTTGGATAGGGTGAATAGAAGGGTCAGGTTGAATCTGAGCAGGTTGGACAGACATGACATTATAGTTGAGGAGAGGCATGTCAATAGCTTTGATCTGAGTGGAAGGGTCCGATGGCATGATATCTGAGTGAATCATGTAGAGACTCATCCCAAGTGTTTGAAGGTTGAACGAGTCTTCAAAATCACTCTCCTCAGAATCCTCAATAACTATCAGAAGTTTCTCAATGAGAAGTTTTACTTCATGTTGGCAGTCTTCAGCCCAAGAGTTGTTGTCTTAAAAGAAGGTTTTCAGCCCGATTTCATCTTCTTATCAATGTGGTCATGCCATGGTTTAGGGAAGCCACGGGTCTCCACCCTCCTTGATAAACCTTTCATTTAAAGAGTCTCTTGAAAGATTATTTTCATCTACTAAGCTTCTTTTCGATCGTGGTCACCAGAGTGCTTTGAGTTCTTCTAGTGGAGGCTTGTAACCCATAATACATGGGGGAAAGGCCTACTTCTGGGCTATGGTCTTAAGGATCGCTTGTTGGCATCACCGTAGATTCATTTCGGTCATGGAGTGCATGTTCTTAAACATCTTAATCACATTGATGTTGCCATGAGTGTTGTGTTCCAGATAGACTCAGTCTTTGAAGTTTCCTCCAGTTGGAAAGGGGAATGGATTAACTCTGAAACTCTATAGGAGCATGTCATTCATCCTATGTTAGATTTCCAATACTAGATTGCTAGTGCTGGAATTATTTGTATTGTCGTCGTCCCCCAAATGGTGATAACCTGACATTTGGCTATGAATTTTAATTTCTGACGAAGAGAAAAAAATACCCTTTAGATGTTGTGAAGACATGGACGACCAAGGAGTAGATTGAAACATTCAGGTATATCAATGAGTTGGAACTCTATGACAAGACTGATAGGTTCAACCCCAACTGTGAGTTTTATGGACCCCATTACTTCTCAACGGGTATTAGCGTAAGCACACACGACTGTGGAAGTGGGAGCAAGATCACTGACTTTTAATCCCAAGCAATTGAAGGTTTTGAGAGGACAAACATTGATAGCATATCCGTTGTCAACTAGTGAAAGTGGGACTGTCTTTCCTAAGACTTCAATGGAGACGTTGAGGGAATAAATGCTATCAGGGCTGATCTTTGGTACATCTTCTTTGGAAAAGGAAAGGATTCTGGAAGAGGTCAAGAACCAACCATGTTTACAGCTTCTTCAAGAGTGGTGGAATGAGGGATTATAGGCCCAGAGATGAGTTTTATTAAAGCATTCCGGTGCAACTGGGAGGACATAAAAATCCCCCATAAGGTGATATTATCTTAGTTATTTTTGAGCTAGTTAAGGACTTTACTCTTTTAAATTTTCTTTTCTGGCATTGGAAATTCTTCGGTAACTCCCTTTCCTTTATCCGTGTTGGTCTCATGAGGAATAAGATCTTTGTAATGTCTCTTAGGCCTGGTCATGTGATTTACTTGGGAGAAGAAGAATAAGAACCTCATGTCTTTATATACCTCTGACTGAATGGACACCTTTTTGACTTCCCCCAACAGATCTTCAAAGGATACCATTCCACACAGGTTGGCTACAAAACTGGCTTCTACTCAATTGGGTTCATCATCTAATCTGTCAAAGTCATTCTCCCATCCGGTGGTGACTATGTCCTCTTGCCAAGAAAATTTAATACATTAAATAACCTTGATGGCTTCATCGTACAAATATTTCCACTTAGCAGGGAGGTGCGGGAGTGAAGGGACAAACTGTTCCTGAAGCCTCAATACGGGGAGTAGCTCATAAATGCTGTGAATTTCACTTGTATGTCAAAATGCATCGACCATTGTCTATACCACATCATCTATACTGACTTCTTCAATAGGTACCACTCATTCATATGATTCTCGAGCCCATTGGAAGAATTTAATGAACAAGCCACTGAATTTACGACAATCAATAGTTATCTCGGCAAACAATTTCAACCCAAACTCTAAGATTTGGTTTAACATAGATGGTAACTCCACGTCTTTCCCTTCAAACAAGGTATGAATGATAATTCAGGCCCTTGTAAGGAGTGAGAAAGCTTGATCTGTAGAGCATGGAGGGTGTAGGAGAAAATATGGGGAAACCTTGAGTGGTTTAGGTGAGATTATAGGTATGATGGGTGCTTTTCTCGACACTATTTAAGTAAATAGGTCAAATTCTGGGTCACTTTATAAAAAGATGGCATTTGTATGAGTTAGAAGTGGGTTATGTGTCGTATTAGGTTTAGGATTCGCTGGTGGGGCGATGATACCCAGTCAATTAGGCCTTGGATCAAATTCCTAAGGAGGAGGCATTAGTCCGTAGTATGACTAGCAGACTGGTGGAAATCACAACAATCAACAGGCTTGAAGTTTTTAGGGAGTGGATTTGGTAATGGATGGGGGTCCAAGGGTTTGATAAGGTTTCATCTCAATAGGTCCTAGTAGACTTTGGACAGGAGATCATAGATCTCTCTATACTTTTTCTTGGTAGGATTAGGGCCACTTTTCGTGCCTAAGAGGTAGTGGGTTAGGAAATGTTATTGATGGTTAAAACTGTAGCTCTAGAGGGCTTCTTATACTTTCGAGGAATGAATTCTCCAGTAATTTTCTTTGGCTCAGATTCTACTTTGTTAATACCTTCCTCAATTTCTACACCAGCCTCTCGAAGGGATCAAAAGTGTGGGTAATACTGTCCTCCCATGGACACTCAAATATGAGGCAAGAAGTTCTTATTCACGATACTGACTTGTTCCTCCTTGGTGGGTCTATTGGTCATGGTAGCAAATTTCTCTCTCCACCTTCCTATGAAGTTAACTGTTTCCTTAGGGTTCTGCTTAAGAAGCTCTAGATCCCGATGCCTAACTTCTAGTTCCTTATTGTACTTGTACTGAGTTATGAATTCTCATGCCACATCCTCCTAACTAAGAATTTTTGATTCTTCAAGGGACGGAAACCATCCGAGGGCATTTTTTTTCAAGGTCTACTGAAACATCTAGGCCATTATATATTTGGAGGCACCAAGGAGGTTTATGTATCGGTAATAGCTTCAAAGGTGAATAATTAGGGGTCCGCTTCCCCCAAACTTCTCGATTTCTAGCATATTAAACTTATCTGTTAGTCTGGCTTTGGGAGACATATGAGTGTAGTCCATGTAGTTTCCTAATATCTTGACTTGGTTGAACTTCTTTAATAATAATTTGATGTCTTCCCTGACCTTGTTCAGTTCCTCCTCCTTAGGATCTGTGGGTATTGACAGGTTTACCCTTAGATGGGCAAGGTTCGGAATAGGGAGTTGAGCTGGTGGTGGCCCATTGGCAGGTGAGGCACACGAACATGATGATATTCATTTATGACCCAAATAGGCTCGAGAACGAGTGGAACCATGGCACGAGAAAAGAGAACCTCGAATTCTTCGAGAATCTAGGCTCGGTGATGCTGCTTCTCATGAACCTCAATTTGAAGGTTGCCAATCTTGGCACTGAGTTGGGCTAATATCAGGATGAACATTCGGATCTTGGTCAGTGTTGTCCATGAAGATCTCGTGAAGGTAAATACCAAATTCGAATGAAGTAGAACAAGAACCGGTAGAGCTCCGAGGCAGTTTGATGGAAGAACGAAGCTAATAGGGAGCTAGGACAAAATCGAATATGAGATCAACCTGAATGGAAAAATGGTTAGAATTTAATTTTGAAGGATAAAGGGAAAAAAGTTTTGGTATTTTGGAAGGAGTATCAAAAAGGTTTTGGGTATTTTAAAAATGGAATAGAAAAAGGAAAGGAGTCCTAGCATGATTATTATTAATGTTATTATTAGGTTTTCACTTGTATTAGGTTTGCCTAAATGTAAAAAAAAATTGGACAGGACCCAGGCCTGGGTAAATAGGGTTTGAAAGTATGCCAAACACGGTTTGACCTATATCCGGGCTCACGAATAGAGTCTTGTTTTGAAAAAGGTGAAATAGAGCGAAAATTCGGGTGGTATGCCTACCTAGAATTTTGGCAGAGTTTCGCATGCAAACCGACAAACTAAATATGAGTGTATTAGGTTTGACATCTATATGAGGTTTATGAAATTGTTGAGTTAGTGTAAGGGTTCCCCCCCTTTGGCATTACTTCGACATATACCTCTTACCTATAAAGGCAACCATTAATCGGTACATGTGGACAAGTCATTTGATATGCCCGAGTGTACGCGAATAGCCTCACTATATGCCTCGTGGGGAGAGTACATGTGAGAGTGAATTCAATATACTCGATGTACATGAACGAGTTCCCTTCTATATATCTCTCGTCATGAGTTTGATCAAGAAATACAATGCAAGGGGAACCATTCAATATGTGTGAAAGGTACGAGGCCAATGGAGGTGAGAGTCATATCGCTTAGGATAACTGAGACCCGCAGGACTAGTGCCAATCACAAAGTGACCACCCTGTACGAGACAAAAAATTGGTCAATATCACCATGCTATTGGTGATGTAGTGTGTAAAAATGCATGAGACTTAATTAGTATATTATGGAGATAGAGTATTTTTTATCATTTTTTATTAGCAAGATGAATAAAGGGATTACTATACTAATGTGGGAGCATATACAAGTATTATGAAAAGTAAATCTAGCATGGAGACTATACTACACATTCATACATGTGCGTGAGTAAGTGACATGGGAGTATATACAAGTGAGTGTGTGTGTGGTATTGAACCTATACATGGATCAACTACAAGTGGTGCGTGATACGTGTAAGTGATCATGGAGATATATACAAGTGTGGGAAATGTGTGTGTGTTAGTGAAGCCTAAACATTAATATTCTAAGTGGTGTGTGAAGCATGTGAATATAAAGTGAAGCTAAGTGTAAGTGTGTGAAGTGTACATGGAGAGTATATACAAGTGTGTGAAATGTATAAGTAAGTGGAAAATGATAGATACATGAGAGAGATATATAAAAAAAGGTAAATAGAGGAGAAAATATAACATAAAGGTAGGTGCATAGGCACACATGTAGAAAAGAATAACACCCATGAAGAAAAAGAGTCTAGTCCTATTAAAATGTCCCCAACAGAGTTGCCACTGTGGCCATCCCGAGGTGGGTTCGGGGGTTCTCCTGAGGAGGGTCCTCTTCCTCCCCATTTCCTTACCTTCCGACGTGAGTGTAGGATTAAGTCCTTTCTCGGGGCACTTGGTCGTCGTCAATGTGGTGTGATATGTAAAAATAGAGTCGCTAGCCTATTTTTCATAATATAGGTAAAATAAATGTTGCCTCCTTGAAAGAACGACATCAAGGACAATATTGATTCTTACTAAATCAAGTTGTTCAATGGCCTGGGGACTAAGTTACGGAATGGAAAGGTGTTAGGCACCTATACCTCCTTTTAAGTCTCTCGTGGGCATGTGTTAATCTTCTCCTATTAAACTCCGCGATGTTTGTGATTATGTACATAATATAAATGGAGAATGGAATCTCTCAATTCGTGTTATGGATAAAGGTGGAGTGAGGTAATCCATAGGAGTGCTCCCAAAATAGTATTGCAAAGTATAATGTAAGTGTTTGCCAATTCACAAGTCGTTATAGAGGAACAAATGCATATATTGGACAAGACATAAGCAAACAAGCATATAAAACATATTAAGAATATATAATAAGAACATGGTAACAAATGTATATGGGAGGGCTCGAGTCTAAGGATTTATCCAAGATGCCTACGTATCTCGAGGGTGTATTAAAGTCCACGTAGTTTGAACACAATACAAGGTTGGGTTTAACCCATAAATCCAACTGGGGACTTTTATTGTATGTGTGTGTGGAGGAAAAGGTGTCTTAGTGTTAGAATGTGATGATAATTCCCCGTTAAGAATTTACAAGTCAACCCTCTTTTTCTTATTTTCGTTTTTTTTATGAAAATAAAGTATGTGCAAATACTAATAATAAAGATTTGGAATTAAGGTATGTTATGTAATGAAATAAAATACTAAAGTGAAAATGAAGTGACTAATGTTAAAATAAGAGAATTTAAAGACAAGGGTGGAGAGTTGGACCTTCTTATGAAGACTTGGAATCAATCTTGATTGTAGATGCACTAATCTCACAATAAGATGATGGTGGTATGGAAACATGGTTGAGAATTTAGTAAAAGGAGTATGAAAAGGATGGAGGCAATGTGGGAAATGGGATTTTTAAGAGGGCAAAAACTTTGAATTCAAAAGAATGTTCTCTGAATTTATGAGAGCGATGTTCATGGGTGCCTTTTAAAGTGAGGTCATGGACTCTATTTATAGGGACAAGTGGGGTGCCAATCAATAGGGTTCTTGACCTACCTATCTACATTGAAACTTAGACACACTACTGATAGGCAGGGTCCTGAGGGTGCCATTCGGCAGTTTTAGGCTGGTTTTTTGAAAGAACGATCGTAAAATGTGAATCGTAAGTCAGAATCGTGCATGGGATAGACCATTGGAAAGAGTATTCAAATACATTTAGGAATCCATTCAGATAATACCTGGTTTGGGAGTTGATCGAGGCCAAACGGGTTCCAAAAGCACCCATAGGTCACTAGATAGTTAATTCTTGGAGAAAAATGGATCATTTGTCCAAACCATAAGGCCGATTTGCGCACAGGATGGATCCTTGGAAAGGGTATTCAGAGTCCTTCTAGATTTCATTTATCTTCTTCAGTTTGGAGAGTTGACTAAGGTTAGATGGGCCTCGAAAGTGCCCGGTGACCCTTTGGAGTAAAATGGGTCCGTATTGTAAAGCCGATTTGTGCATGGGGTAGACCGTTGAAAAAGGGATTTAGAGCCCTTCAAAGATTCATTCAACTTCATTCAAGGAAAAGTGTTGACTGGGGTCAAATGGGTCCCGGGTTCACTTGGATTCTTTTAGATCAATTTTTGGGTAAAAATAGACCGTTCGTTTGAACCGTAAGGCCAGTTCATGCACGAGGTAGATCATTAAAAACGGGATTTAGATCCCCTCAAAGATCCATTGATCTTTAGTTCAGGCAAGGAAGTTGACCGGAGTCAAAAGAGGCTAAGGAGCGCCCGATGGCCTCAAATTAGTTATCGATAGTAAAACGAACCGTTCATCTAAATTGTAAGGTCGATTCATGTATCAAACGGACCGTGGGAAATGGGATTTAGATCCATTCAAATATTCATTGAGCTTTTGCTCAGGCGAGGAAGTTGATCGGAGTCAAACGAGGTTCGAGAGCACCCGATGGACTCTAGATCAGTTTTTAATAGTAAAACCAAGGTTCTAAGAAACGCAGGGCGTGACAGAGGCATGGGGGCCAAGCCTTAAGCCTTAGAAGCCTAGGCGGGCCTTTGGTATAAAAAGGCATGAAAAGACGTTTAGGCCTTTTTTAACATATTTTAATATTTTTTAACTACAACAATGCTATTAAAAATATTAAAATTATACATACCATAAAAATATCTATGAATATTTGAAAATTAAAACACTATTTTTTTAAAATACTAAAAAAAAAACTTGCATTTTTTCACGCCATAGCTATGACCTTAGATAGATACCATAAAAAGGTCGAGCATCTATGACCTTAGATAGATATCATGACTTGATCGACTACATCCAGTTATGAGATTTCCATATAATAGCCTCAATCCATCCTTATCCTTTTGAATTGTGAACGCTAATAGGTCTGGAGGAAACATGTCACTCCCTTATGCATGGTTAAATAATTCCCACACAATTTCCCCCAAAGCATTGCAACTGATTAGAGTGCAAAGGTTTGTTCGCCTCCTAAGTGGAGTCTTGATCATAATCAACAATGAGATTTGGTCGTCCATAAGAACTATGAATATAAGGTTCTGACACTTGGTGATTTTGAGTTGTAAACTCCTTTCATTTTTCCCTTTAGACGTAGAGGGTATGCACATAATATATCCCAATATTTTAGGGGAATGATGATAAATGTGCGTTGAATAACCCAAGAGGTGTAAGCGTGTGTGGGCTACCATTTGAGGGTGTGTCCGTAATGATGAAACTATCTTAGAAGTTGAGCATCCCCCAACTAATAACCTTGTTACTAATAATTTGGATCCTTTTCACTTTAATTACATTTTAAATATGTTTTAGAGCTTCATTTGAGTCTCTTATTCACTATAAGTCCACTTCTCTTTTGTAATACCCCGTATTTTCTGCATATTTGAGATTTACTTAATTGAGTAATTAAATGGTCTTTATTTTAAATTACGCGAGAGAAGTAATTGAATTGTATTTACTGAGTGAATAGTAAATGATCTTTATTAATCGAGGGTGAAATAAAGATTAATATTATGAATTATAATTACTGAGTGAATAGTAAATGGTTAATGATTAGAAATTGCGTCATAGCGAGTGATATGAGTGTAATTGGAATTTAACTCAATCGGGAGTCACGTATAAGCTAACTTGGGGTCAAGATGGGATATTTATTTAGAGTGTCTCGGATGATGATTATGAGGTCAAGGATGAGTCCGTAAGGGTCGAATTAATCAAAATAGTATCCCCGGGGATGTTGATTGAGTCACGGGTCGATTTTAAGCTAAACCGGGATCATACAAGGGTATTTTGGTCATTTTACATTGTGGAGTTTAGAGACCCATGAATTTTAGAACTCTTATTCATCTTATAAGGATTAGGGGCTTGGGTTTAGAGGTTAGAAAATACAGAGAAACCATTAGAGACCAATCTGGGAGCTTAAGGAAGGGTTTTTGAGAAATTCAAAGGAGTTTTGCACCACAAACACTTGGGAAGGAAGATTGGAAGAGAAAAACAATCAAATTAACTTTTAATCCATGAAATCAGACTCTACAGTACTAAGTCAAGTGTTTATTGCAATCAATATGAAGTTATAATACCCATGTGACTAGGGTTTCAATTATATTGATTATTTTGATGATTTTTGTAAGAAAATATTAATTTAAATGCATGTTTGGGTAAGAATTACATGTAGAAAGATTTGATATCTGCTGAGGATAATAAAGTAGAGATTTTGGATGATTATTCATGAATTAAATATGGGTTTTAATGAATAATAGAGGAAGAACATGAATACTTAGGGTTATAGAGTATTAGATGTACAAATCCATTCTTGAATGTTTTCGTAATCTTTTGATGCAAAAAATACATTAGAAACCATCCTAATACGTGTGAGAAGGACTTGGGACAATTGGTTTGGTGGAGAAATATGGAAGTTATAGGTGTATTAATGGTGAAAAACGCATCTACGAAACGAAGAAAATGAAGTTCAGAGGGGCGAACCGGTTCAGTTCCCAGAAAAATGTAAAATCTCCTTTTTTGCCTATAACTCCTAAATTGTTGTCGGGAAAATTTTTGGGAGATTGTTAGAATATAACGTGGGAGATTTATATTGCAGTAGGCCATGAAAGGGTTACAGGAGTTTAGTTGTATCGAGAGAATTAAGACGATAATTAAATAGGATTTAACGACAAAATAATTAATTCGCGAGAATGGGAATGTAATTATGGGAAAGTGTGAGTGAGCTTATGGCATGAACCAATAGGGAAATGAAGACTTAGCTACTGAAATAAATTAAGGTGTTACTAGGACCCTTAGAGTAGGGAACAATACTTGAATAATACAATAGTGAGTTAAATCACAAAATAATAAGTACAGGGAGTATGTGAGTGAATTATACTACGTACGAACGATGATAATTAGGTTGTGTAAATACCAACAATGAATGGACCTGACCATCGGGACCGCAATTTTTTGGGAAACAAATGTAACCTTGAGTTTTAGAGAAGTAATTTTTATCCCGAATGAAACTCCTTACATCGGATGATTTTGTCGTGAGCTCGTTTCATTCGTTCTTTTGAGATTTTAGCACTTTCATACGCATCATTGCGTATTTCTTCTAACTCACTCAACTGAAGTTTACGTGTTTCACCGACTTTTTCCATGTTAAAATTCACCCTTTTGATAGCCCAATACGCTTTGTGTTCAATTTCAACAGGGAGATGACAAGGTTTGCCATATACAAAGCGAAATGGGGACATCCCAAGGGTATTCTTATATGTAGTTCGATAAGCCCAGAGTGCACCATTCAATCTTAGAGACCAATCTTTCCTATTAGGTTCGATTGTCTTTTCCAAGATATTCTTGATTTCCCGATTGGCTAGCTCAGCCTGGCCATTCGATTGAGGGTGATAAGTCGTTCCAACCTTATGGACGACCCCATACTTTCGCATTAGCTTTTCCATCGGCCTATTGCAAAAATAAGTGCCATTATCACTAATGATAGCCTTAGGAACTCCGAATCGAGAAAGTATGTGTTCTTGAATGAACTTTATCACCACCTTATTGTCATTCGTCCTTTTAGATATGGCCTCTACCCATTTTAAGACGTAGTCTACTGCGACGAGGATGTATAGAAAACCGAAAGAGGGTGGAAAAGGACCCATGAAGTCAATACCCCAGCAATCAAACAACTCTAAGACAAGTATGGGGGTCAATGGCATCATGTCACGACGAGTAAAAGCTCCCATTCTTTGGCATCTATCACATGATTTGCAAAAAGTATTCATATCCCGGAAGATTGTCGGTCAGAAGAGATCGCTTTGCAGGATTTTCGCAGCAGTTTTATTCTTGGAAAAATGACCTCCACATGCTTCCGTATGACAAAATCGAATTACCCTTTGAATTTCTTCATTAGGTACACATCTTCTGATGATTTGATCAGCATAATACTTAAACAAATATGGATCATCATAAAAGAACATGCGTGACTAAGTAATAAACTTTTTTCTCTCTTGTGGAGTCCAATTGGAGGGAACGACTCCGGTGACTAGGTAATTTACTATATCCGCAAACCAAGTAAGAGAAGAAGTAGCAAATAGATTTTCATTCGAAAAATACTCGTCTATGGGGATGGGATCAACAGGTACGTCGGACGAGAGTCGTGACAAATGGTCAGCAACGACATTTTCTACTCCTTTCTTATCTTGAATCGAGAGATTAAACTCTTGTAGGAGTAGGATCCACCTGATTAGGCGCGGTTTGGCATCTTTCTTAGTCAGAAGATATTTGAGGGCCGAGTGATCGGTGAAGCAAATGATGGGCGACCCAACAATGTAAGAGCGGAATTTATCGAGAGCAAAAACAACCGCTAGCAACTCTTTCTCCGTGGTGGAGTAGTTAAACTGGGGGCCAGATAATGTCCTACTCGCATAGTAAATAACATGAGCTTTCTTGTCTTTTCTTTGTCCAAGAACAACCCCAATCGCGTAATCACTTGCATCACACATAAGCTCAAATGGGAGTGACCAATTAGGAGCTTACTTGATAGGAGCAGAAATGAGCACGCTTTTGAGTTTATCGAAAGATTCTTGGCATGCGTTATTCCATTCAAACGGAGTGTCCTTCATGAGAAGATTACTCAAGTGTTTAGCAATGGCGCTAAAGTCTTTGATAAATATCCTATAGAATCCAACATGGACTAGAAAGGACCTCACATCTTTAAGCGATTTTGGCGGGGGTAACTCAGCTATTACTTATATTTTTGCTCGATTGACCTCAATTCCCTTAGAGGAGACTATGTGACCTAGAACTACGCCCTCAGTGACCATAAAATGGCATTTTCCCAATTGAGGACTAAGTCCTTTTCCACACACCGGAATAAAACTCTTTCAAGATTAGCTAAACATTGTTCGAAAGATGGACCGAAAATGCTAAAATCATCCATGAATACCTCTAGTCCTTTTTCTATCATGTCGCTAAAGAGACTCAACATGCACCTTTAAAAGGTTACTGGCGCATTACATAATCCAAAAGGCATACGTTTGTAGGCAAACGTACCAAACAGACATGTAAAAGTTGTCTTTTCTTGATCAAGGACATCCACTTCAATCTGATTATAGCCAGAATACCCATCTAGGAAACAATAGTAAGGATGGCCTACTACTCGTTCAACCACCTGGTCGATAAATGGAAAGGGAAAATGGTATTTCTTGTTCCGGCATTGAGTTTTTGATAATCAATGCAAACACACCACCCGGTGGTGGTGCGCTGAGGTATTAATTCTCCCTTAGTGTTTTCAACCACGATCATACCCGACTTCTTTGGAACGACCTGAATTGGGCTCAGCTATTTACGATCGGAAATGGGATAGATAATCCCAGCATCTAGCAATTTGATGATTTTCGCTCGAACTACATCTTTTATGGTTGGGTTCAGTCGCCTTTGCATCTCTCTCGAGGGCTTCACCCCCTCCTCGAGATGGATTTTATGGGTACAAATCAAAGGACTTATACCTTTCAAATCTGCTATAGTCCAACCAAACACACTCCTATGCTTCCTCAACACATTCAACAACATGCCCTCTTGCCCTTTCTTTAAACTAGAAGAAACAACAACAAGAAATGTATCATCTTCTCCCAGAAAAGCATATTTTACATGAGAGGGTAACTTCTTTAACTCAAGACTAGGAGATCTTTCTTCAGAGGGGATCATAAGTGACTCCCTCGAGGGTAATTCCTCAAATCTATAAATCCAGTCAACTTCCCTCAACTTCTCAAAAACTCACTTCTTCTTGCAACCAAGCTCCCAACTCCTCAACTTCATGCTCAAACTCAATATAGGAACTCTTACTCTCAACACCTTGCACTAAACAAACTTCCAGTGCATCTCCACCTATGATCCTCTCTATGTGCTCATCCACCACCTCTTCAATAAGATCAACCTCATGAATTTCATCCTCATCACCCATTTGGTTAGCCACATTAAAAATATTGGTCTCGAGAGTCATGTTTCCAAAAGTGAGTTGCATTTATCCGTTACATGCATTTATCAAAGCATTAGCAGTAGCTAAAAATGGACGGCCCAAAATTATAGGAAAATGATTACTCGAATGGGGAGAAGTCTCCATGTCCCAAATGACAAAATCAACCGGGAAGTAGAATGTGTCCACTTGAACTATCACATCCTCCACAACCCCACGAGGCACTTTCACTATTCGATCCGCTAACTGTAGAGTGATGCAGGTAGGTTTAAGATCACCTAAATCAAGTTGCTTATAGATAGAGTATGGAAGAATGTTCACACTCGCACCTAAGTCAATCAAAGCTTTTTCAACTCTACTCTCTCCTATAACACACGAAATTGTAGGTGCATCAGGATCCTTGAATTTTGGTGGAAGATCATTAAGAAGGATCGAGCTCACATTTTGTGCCAAGAAGACATTCTTTTTCACCTTAAGCTGTCGTTTGATAGTCAAAAGATCTTTGATGACTTTGGCATATGCAGGAATTTGTTGAATAGCATCCAGGAACGACAAGTTCAACTTCACTTGCTTCATAACATCTAAAACTTCAGTACGCGAAGCCCCCTTTTTGGGTGGTGCCAAGCGTTGAGGAAATGGATCAGCAGTGGGTAGTTTTACTTTAACTTCAGATTCAACTCCTTCATCTTTATCATCCATGTGCAATGGATTCTCCTTAGACTTTGAAGTTTCTTTAGCTTTAGATTCCTTGGGAGGAGGTGGCGATAGATCAATTACATGACCACTACGTAGAGTAATGACAACTTGACATTGTTCTGCCACTTTCGATGATGTAGAGCTAACCATAATTTGTCCTTGAGGAGGAGGTCTTTGGCCTTGAGCTGGGAATTTACCCTTTTCCTGAGTATTCAATGAAGATTGCAACCTAGAGATGCTAGTATGAATTTCTATGAACATTCGATCATGCTTAGCATTGCTCTCCTTGTGAGATTGGATGAATTGATTCAAATTATCCTCAAGGGATCGCCTAGGTGGAGTGACATACGGACCAGGAGATGGTACCTGCATAGGGTTTTGCATTGGAGGAGGCATTTGCTGAAATTGCGGAGGGGGTGGTGGCAAAGCCACGTGCGGATTAGGAGCCAGCCCACCTTGTGGTTGTCTATAGTTGAACCCATGATGATTCCTCCAAGATTAATTGTATGCATTACCTTGTGGTACATTAAAATTACCTCGAAACCCTCAAATCACTTCTACTTGATCAGTGTACATTGCCTTGTATGCAGGGATGGTAGAACCTCCTTTGGTAAAATGACCAGTAGCACAAATGACACACACTTTCTCCTTTCCTGCTTGTACGGGCCCAACGACTTCTCTTAATCACACTTTAAGCATGTCTCTGAAATTCTTTTCCAATTGGTTAAATTTACGATCTAACAAAGTGTCCTTGTCTACGTGATAAATACTGGACACAGCAGACGAGTTGGACATTTGTCGATTTTTATTTTGACTATTGGGGTCAGAAACATCCCATGCTTGCGTAGTCTCTACTACGTATTTCAGATGATCCTCAGCATCGCTCGAGTCTAGTTCCCAGAATGGTCTTTCACACATTATCTGAACAAGTTGTTTAGATGCTAAAGTAAGCCCTTGATGAAAAAAAGGAATAAGATGATGTTTTTCGAATCCATGATGTGGGCAAGCACTAACTAACTCCTGAAATCGTTCCCAACACTTGTCGAAAGCTTCATTCTCATTTTACCGAAAAGTTTGTATTTGAGCTTTGATAGAGTTGGTTTTGTGTTATAGAAAGAACTTGGATAGGAACTTAGTTTGCATATCTCTCCAGGATAAAACAGAATTCGGAGGTAGTGACCATAGCCAAGTCTTAGCTTTATCCTTTAAGGAAAAAGGGAAAAGCTTTAACCGGATAACATCTTGTGGGCAAGTTTGATCACCAAACGTCTCACATGCTTCCTCGAACTCTCTAATATGGAGATATGGTTTTTCAGAATCCATCCCATGAAATGTAGGCAGAATTTGGATCATCCCATTTCAAAAGTGGAACTGACCGACATTATACGGGAGTAAAATGCAACCAGGGGTAACAGTTCGCTCCGGAAATAAAAGATCTTTCATGGGAAGATATGGAATCTCTTCCTCTCCTGCACCAACACCAACACTTCCATGCACATACATATTGCTACCAAAAGATTCAGAATTCTCACTTGGTGGTGTTTGACTCAAAGAGCGAATTGTGATTGAATTATTAGGTGAAGGAGGTGGAACCCAAAAGTGTGGAGAATCGGTGGTGTGAGAATTTTCAGAACTAGCTTTGTCAATAGGGTTTTCGTGGACTTGGGTGAGAAGTGCATTTTGCATGTAATCTTACAAGAGATGAGATGAAGGGTACATTATTTATTTATTTATTTTTTTAGGGAAAACACTTTAGGACTAAATTCACTTTTCTATGAATCACCAATTTTCGATCTCCGACAACGGCGCCACAATTCTTGACGCGACTAAGAATTTGTCCCAAAAGTGCGTTCTCTCTAGGCTCAAGTGCAAGCCTGTCGTGTTAGTAATAATCCGACAAGTTGGGATCGTCTCCACAAGGATCAAAAATTGGCAATTGAGAATTATGTAGGAAAATTTATTTATCCTTCAAATGGTTTCTCAAAAGAAAAGAAAAGATGATTGATGGTTGAAATCTCCAATTGTTGAAAAAATTTAAACTACTTGAACAAAAACACTAAGAATTGTTTGAAATCAGATATGAATATGGGAGAAAATAGGGTGGAGTACAATCCCTCAAACCTTAGTAAATTACCATATAGAATAATGGAATTGTAAATTGAAATTTTGACTAAATCTAGTCTTTATAGATCCTAAGCATTACATACATGAGGGAACTAGCCCGCATCATATGAAATCAAAGGTAAATACAAAACGGTGAATATACAATTATACTTGCATAGTCTTCTTAAACATCCCAAGTACCTAGGGCAAGAGAGATTAAAAGATCGGCTATGTTTGGATAATTTCCATACACGATTTATTCAATATTTAATTTACCCTCTATTTTCTACATGGGTAATTTACCTTGGAATGAGTTCATATATCCCAACCCTTGAAAATTTAGCTAGACATGGTTTTATGAGAAAACAAATTCATAACAATGCATGTAATTGTGGATCTAAGAAACATTATAAAAACAAAAATTATAAAACAAGTGATAATTGAATTGAAAATAGAATTGAGATAAAATAAGAGAATGGAATTTGATACTTGAAATCTGCACTAGGGAAAGAAATGATTGAATCCAGAAATACTTCTTGTTCCTACAAACTAGGTCTTTTCTAAGAATATGAAATTTGTCTACTAAAAACTCTCTAAAATCTCACTCTCTCTCTAGAATTCGACTCTCTTGAAAAGATGTAGAGCTTGGCCTTTTATAAAACCATCTAGCACGAATTAATAGCTAAAATTGATGGGCTTTGCAAGATATTCCAAGATTTGCACCTCTTGAGCTCCATAATTATTGCCAAAAATTCGAACAGTCGGACCGGTCCGGATCCCATCGGATCGGTTCGCTTTTCAGTAACCGGATCGGTTCTTTTTTATTTCCACCGGATCAATTCGAATACTATCGGATCGATTCTGCTATCATCGATTCGGTATCAATCCGGGGTCTACTGGAATGGTGTCATTTCTAATCGGTCCGGGATAAACCGGATTCGGTCCGATTTTCTTCAACTTTGACTTTTTCTTTCCATCTTTGACTGGTCATAACTTTTGATCCCGAGCTCCGGTTTGACTGTCGTTTCTTCCGATGCTCTTGTGAAATAAGGATCTTCAACTTTCCTTTAGGCTTCAATTCCGAACTCTAGGTGTAAATTTACGATTTTGCCCTTTTACTTGTCTTCCTTTCTTTTCTTGCAATAAATACCTGTAAAATCCAAAAGAAATACACGAAACTTGGTGTACTCGTTAGAAATAGTCAATGACAATGATATGGGATAAAAACGATTCAATTACATTGTTCGAGATATCAAAATTACTAACTTAAGGGGCTAAATTCAGAAGAATTTATGCTTAGTCAGGTGATCCCACCTTGACAATTCTAATAAGGTCTGGATTGGTTCCCCAGAATATAGAACTTAGGGCGGCTTGCTATGTGACGTGTATTAGTGAGACCAACATGTCATTTAGGTACGTTACGTATGTGCGGAGCCTAAAGGCATAGAACTATGTTCACCTCCACCATTTGATATTTGATTTTGGGTTCGGGGAGACATGTAGAACCAATAGTTCCCATTTAGTACGAGAGGTAATTGGACTGATAGCAGAGTATGCCTATTGTTTCACAGTGGTCATATTGAGAGACACCGTATATATATATATATATATATATATATATATATATATATATATATATATATATATATGTGTGTGTGTGTGTGTGTGTGTGTGTGTGTGTGATCGTGATTATTCTACTTATGTTTGACAGTAGACTGATAGATAGTGTATATCTAAAGAATGAATTAAGTAGTGAAACTTAATTAGTTGAATAAAAGAGAAGATAAATGAAATGATACTTTCAATGCTTGACATACGAGAAATATTAATTCGATTAGCGTACTGTATGGTTAGTACGGGGAGTTATATAAGATTAGTCCAGATAGATACTTAAGTCTAGTTAGCTTGGGTAGTACAACTAGGTGGGTTAAGTAGAGAATGTTCAGCATGCATAATAGTTGAGGGGTGAGGAAACTCAAGAGAGTGTACGTGAACCTACTATGTGTAATTAATAACCAGTTTTGAACTGTGATAAACTCTTGCTAAATAGTTTCAAAATTTTTGAGTACTAACTCTTGCTGAAAAAATATTTTTAAAACCTTTTAGGTGTCCAGCCATAGGGACGCCAGACTTGATATTTTTCTTCAGGGATATGCAGCTGCGGTACAGGTGGTTACTTGCAGCATTTTAGATTAGACGCGTCTATTCTTCATTCATAGGGTAGGAATCTATTTCAGTTACAGTTTCAGTTGGGCGTATTACCCCTTTAAAATTTATTATCTCAGTTCAGACTTGTTTTGGATTTTAGCCGATGGTTTATTCAGCAAGTGATTATTTATCTATATCTTGTGATGGATTAGACTTCATATTTTTCATTAGTTTTCACATGTTGTTATCTGTTTAATGAAAGAAATTGACACCGATTTAATTAACTAATATGTGATTAGTAATTAATTTAGTTTTTGAAAGTGATGCTAAGAATGAACCAATTAATAAATCCTAATTTAATTTAATAAATGACTAATCGCCCAATATTTAATTAGATGGGGTGTCTCATTTTCCATCTCTCATTTTCTGTAATTTACCTTTTCAACCATCATTTTCATTTTTCCATTATTTTCATTTGTTTATTTGTGACAATGATTAATCCAATTACTGATGAAACAATGGAAGAGTTTTGGAGATTCCACATCCCAGAATGGGTGATTATTGAAATAGGGATTCGTCTTAAATATTATTATAGCATTGAAGGGGGCACTGGATGCTTTCATAATTTATTATAGAAGTCGGCGTCACTTTCCCCCCTTACCAACTCTTCTTAGAGTTTTGTGAATTTTGTAATGTAGTCCCAGCAGAGTGTTCTCCAACCCTTGGAGAATAGTAAATGGAGTCCATAGGATCAACAAACTATACGAGACTAGGTTAGGGATCCTAGAGATCCGTACTGTTATATGTGGGTTAGGTCGAATCAAAATATCTATTATCTAAAGGGAGAGGAAGACAGTGAGAGTCCTCATTGTAAATCTACTAGATTCCAAACAATGACTACATGTCGCATGGCTTCATAGTTAATGAGTGGGAGAATTTGCCTATTCCATATGGAGGTGAACCTTATAGGAACCCTAGGTTCCCTGGAAGGGGATATAAAATAGGTCTGGAATTAATTATGGTGTTCTCATATATTTGTCCACAACTTTTCTGATTCTTTCTGATGTCGTTGTTTTTTTCTATGCGGAGAGCAAGAGGAGGGAAAAAATCGACCAAACACATGTCAAATTTATTTATTTGAAGAAATCATAGAAAGTTAGTTAACCTTTGACTACAGTTTTTTTAGGGAAGAGGGACGAAACCCCCACACGATTTATTAGAAATTATTTAGGAGAAAAATCCTCTCCTAGATGACATGTACAAGCTCTAAAAATAACAGAAAAATGAATCGATCATTGAGCCCAATGGATCAATTTGAGAGAAAGCAAAAATTTAGAATTTTATAAGAAACCCCATTATAATAATTAATGATAAAATCTAACATCAGGAACACCTAATCTATCTAAATTTATGTTGCTTTTAACTAAAATGGGGAGATCCTTAAAATTATGGAAAAACCTGTAGACTTAGATGAAATTCCATAATTAGCCATACAATCTGCTGCTGAGTTTATCTCCCTCCATATATGTTGAATTTCAAAACCCTGTGTTCTTAAGAGATTCTGAATTTCTTTAATTTGGCCTCTCAATCTCCATGAAGGCTTCCATTGATTAAGACTATACTGGATCGAAACCTTAGAATCAGATTCTATATTCACTTTATCATAGCCACTGCTGATATAAAGGTTAATGCCTCTTACAAGAGCTTCAATATCTGAATAAATACTGGTAGACCATCCAACATACCCATAGAAACCTCCTAGAAATCTGCCATGTTCATCTCAAATTATTCCTCCTACTCCACTATGCCCAAGATTACCTTTGGAAGCACCATCCACATTTAATTTGACAAAATTTGAAGCAGGTCTTAACCACCTTAGAATCTTGAAAGAGGGATGCTGCATCTTAATCTTGATATTGAATGTTTGAATAATCCCGAGATCTTCCTTATTAGGCTTGCTCTTGAAAGTAATACCACTAGCAATTTCATTAGTAGCTGCAATTGTTTGGGAATTTATTCTTTGTCGAATATCCTATGATGTCTTTGTTTCTTTTGAATTACACGTCCACCAACACTTCTTTCATTGCCCAACTAGTTAATAGGGTATAAATATACTTAAGATGCGTGGCGAGGAAGAATTTTCTCTGTGAGAACCCCAAGCTTATATAGAAGGTCGGACCAATTGCTTACAGGCTTGGGTTGCCTGAGCACTGGCATCGTATCCATAATGTGTTCCACATTTCGGCACTGAGGCGGTATCTTCGGGATGAGTTGGCACACACTCACATCACGATTGAGGAGATGAGTTATAGTCAGACAGTTCATATGAGGAGAGACCGGTGGCTATCCTAGATCATAGTGAGAGGAGGCTGAGGTCAAAGGTAGTTCCACTTATTCGGGTGCAATGGCAACATCACAATGTGGAGGAGTCTACTTGGGAGCGTGATGCGGATATGCGTGAGAAATATCCAGATTTATTCATATCAGGTATAACTTATTTTCTGAATTTCGGGACGAAATTCCGTTATTAGGGGGGAAGTATGTAATACCCCATAGTTTTATGACTTAAATAATTATGGGATTAATTATTATTGTGGGATTAGTTGAATTAAAATGTGAGATTTTAATTGTTAATTAGTTGGGATTTAAAATAAATATTAACTAACGTGTCAAGGGTTAATACTTATTGATTGAATATTACTGTGCGACATGTAATATAAAACTATACACTTCGATAAATTGTCAAGAATAAGAAATACGACGGTTTAGTAAATTAAGTCAGATGCGCATGTGAGTCGTGTTGGGACTAATTTAATAAAATAAAAAGATTAATTATTTTTGGTAACTCTTATGGTCATTTCGAGTGCGCCGTTGAGTCCGGAAGGGTCGAGATAGTCAGAATAGAATACCCGGGTGTTTAGTTTGGGTCCCGGGGCAATTTTAGGCCTAATCGGCGCCCCGAGAGGGCATTATGGTAAATTTTATTTTTGGGTTTAATTAATGGACGAAAATTGGGAGTTATTTTATCAGCCAAGAGAAATACATTAGGGTTGAGAGATACATAAAGTAAAGAACGGCCATAGAGGGTGTGAGGGAGAACAAATTCCAAGAGGGAGGACCTAATTAACACCACCTTGCACAACCACCACCACTATCGTGTAGATCGGAACAAGAGGAACACGCCCGTACCAACAACATCAAGAAATCAGACGAATAATTCGAGGCAAGTGTTTATTACTTACTTTTCTTTAGCATTAACCATATTCATGTTAGTATAGGGATGATATAAACATACATTGTTCATAAAAGTGATGAAAAATTAGAGATTTAGGATGTATGAATTGAATATGGGATTAATTAGATTGAACCCTTCATGTATGTAAGATAGAAATCATGTTTTGATAAACTTATGTGAAGAACGAATCTGGAAATCATGTGTTCTTGAATAAAAATTTGAAGAACTAGGGTTTTAGTAATTAATTTGGGGATTTCATATTTCTTTGATGATTCGTAATGATTTAATGATTCTAGGATATTATAATCCATGTGTAATTGTTAGGATTCGATTTGGGAATGATTGATTGGAGGTTGGGATATTAATTTAGAGGTTTTAGGGTTAAAAATGGTGGAAAAATGCTGAAATTCTAGGTAGAAGACGAAAAGGTGAGTCTCGCGCGAAGGTCGTTCAGGCGAGATAGGCATCTCACGCGAAGTCGCTCGAGTGACACATGGCAGTCGTTCAAATGACATTGCCATCTGGGTCGAGCAACATAGTGAATTTCTGGGAAACTTCTTAGGGGCAGTTTTGGAATTTTATAGTTTATTCGAGTGAGAGAAATTGTCAGTTAACAGATTTGAAACGAGACAGTTCTATGAGGAAGTATGTGAGTTTTATACTTTAATTAATCCGTAAAGAAGAGTTACTTCAGAAATTAGTAAAGGGTTATGGTGATATAGTAATACTATAAAATACGTAATAATGAGAACGAAATACGTATGGTAAATATACAAAAAAGCTGGGAGAATAGCTATAAATATTAATAGGATGTGTGGATACCTATTACATGCTTAATATTATGTGTATGACATACCTAGCCGCTTGCTATCACTGGAGGTTGTGTAGAGACAGTCTTATCCCGAGTGACCTTCGGGGGGATTATTAACTTATATCTCAGAACATAGGACTGTGAAGACTTATTTGTGAGTTGATAAGTCAGCTGAATGGGATCGTAGGTATGTGCGTGACCCATAGGTATGTGAACTACGTTCGCTTCCACTATGTGCATTTTGTGTATATGGTTCATGGGAGTCTTTCGAGCTGATAGTCCTTATTGGAGTACGAGATGTACCGATACATGATAACAGAGTATGCATTGCACTACATGTTTAGCCTTGGGGTCCTGTTTTAGTATATGTATATTATAGTGGTGAATATACATATGTATACTTGTGTTATTCCTACCGTGAGATAACTGTAGGTTATTAGGATGGTACAATCTTAAGTGATGTAAGCCGTGAATACTTAACTTAGTGTGATAACACTTAATCGAATTAATAATTGATGCAATTAATAATGAGGAAAGCTGGGAATCACGGGTTTCTTCTACGAGGTATCATTAAGAGCATAATCTTTACCTAGTTTGAAGTATTATATATGGCTAGGGGGGGATTAGTTGTACGTTAGGTGTGCACGTTAGCTGAGAGGTGAGGATCTCATGTGGGAGTTCGAACTAACATGTATTTGATTCTTTCTTTATTTTAAATTTTAAATACTTGCTAAAATAAATATTTTTACACATCGGGCTCTGACCCGTTTCTTATATCTCTTTCCTCTTTTGCTATATATATGTATTACATTAGGTGCTCGGCCACAGGGACACCAGACTTAGAGATTTGGATTGCTTAGCGTGCTGAAGCTGTTGTGGAAGCTATAGGTCTTTGCATTAGATGCCTCTATCATTTCAGTCAGTTTTATCTAGACTTTCCATTTAGGGCATGTGTCGCCCATTCCTTAGACATTTTATCAGAAATTGTATTCAGTTGATTTCCTTTCATTTTCATTTGGATTTATTGTTATTATGGTTATTGGTTTAGAGTTTTGACCATTACCATTTTCACTCCTTCTATCTTTAAAGAGAAAATGCCATCGAGAAGAAGAATCCCTAACTTGAGGGAAGGGGACATTTTACCCCAGTTCTTTGTGTTCCTAGCATTCAGAAAAAAGGATGTCATGGGTACATTTGACCAAGTTAACTAGGGGAACTACCCTGACAAGACTCAAGACCAACATATGAATAAGAGAAATACTAGCTCAAGTCTTTCCATAAATCTTCCTGCCCATAAGAAGGTGGATGCCCCCAACAAGGGGAAAGGCCCTGTCTATGGGTCAATGGCAAAAAATAGTGATTTGACTTGTGCAGTAATAAGGGGGGTGTGCCTTACAGTTGACTAGGAAGTGGTCCGGGGATTATTTACCAATAAACTTATTACTAGTGCTTCCGAGACTCTCTACCTGGTAAGTGTTAGTAATACTTAGTTCAATTATTCATGCCTTTAATTTTTTTTGCACTAACTATTTTTTCTTGGATCTTAACTTTCAATTCCTGGTGGACTTTATTAACCTCTTGAATAGGAAGGAAAACCAGGAAAAGGCCAATTCCAAAGTGGGAAAGGTCTTGGATAAGGCTCAAAAAGTCTTAAACATTACCCCAAAGAAGGTAAAAGGTTTTCATGATGTCATGAGAGCCAAAGACTTAGAGCTTACTACAATGAAATCAAAGGTCGAGCAGATGAAGAAATCTAAGTATGGTCAGTCACTATTCATCTCATTAGAAGCTAATGACAATTCCTATGACAAAGGGTTAGGAATAATCGTTTGTCCTTGCTAAGAAATAGTTGAACTACATCCACAAGTATTTATTTAAAAAAGTCTAGGATGAAAGTTTAGCCGAGGATGGGGTTCCTTCTGAGTCTGAACTCTATGTCGATCATGCTTCTGGTTATCCTACCAATTTTGAGGAAGAGGGTGAAGTGGAGGGCATTGAGCATGTTGGGGTTTTATTTTAAAAACCATGTACGACTGTTACTTTTAAGTAAAGGCATATCATGTAGTTTGAAATAATAACCATGGTTACGAGAATGCTTTATATTTGTTTAAATATATTGTTTCATATTAATACCGATTAATATAGCTTAGTAGGAATTCCAGTGATTTGACTTCGGTTTGATCATAAGGAGATTGGTATTTTGGTTCTAGCACTATTGAAAAGTTCACAACCTAGATAGGAGATTGATATCCTAGTTGTGATGAAATCCTAGTAGTTTATCTCAAACTAAGGCAAATGGTTTATGGTTCGAGAACATGTATGATAGTTCAACAGAGGATTGCGATTGGTACATCCCAAGATTGTATTGAGACTTGAGTATAAGGGTTGGCTAGATTAGACTCTGAAAATCTCACACCATTTGCAAAGAATGCATAAATTCTTAATCCCGATAATTATGAGGATTCTAATCCTTATTTAGTTATCTCTATAATTACTATAGGGGCAATTAAATTTAGATTGAATTGAATAATCCTTGTATATTTGGTGACATGTATATGAGCAGGTGTGAGACCATAACTCAGAGTAATCTACATCTAGGGGATAATATGGATTGTGATACACTCTTGATAGACTTATATGTTTTGTTTCCACTAAGTAAAACAAGATTGATGGATTATTTATAATCTTGGTGGAATAGAAAATAAGTTAGTCTAAGAATCAAAGAAACTGATTAGATGTTGGTTAAAATTAATTAATAATAAATTCATTTGACTAAGAGGGTATCGGACACTTAACGTGGAGAATCATATTATGTACTATAATCAACTTTACAAATAAAACCTCATTACATCTAAGTGATTTCTTAGATAATTAAATTGAAGTTTTTTCAAAGGAAAGGGAGAATTTTATTCACAAGGGGAAAAATAGCTTTCTCTAGTGTCAACTATAGAATTATATACAAAGAATGTTAAAGTCACCGATAAAGTCAAGATCTAGTCTAGATTTTATTCCTTTGAAAGTCCAAGCTAAAAAAAGGTCTCTAAGATGAACATTTGAAATGATAAAATCATCTTTCATAGGAGAATCATCATATTTGTACCTATTTCTTCCTTTCTAAAGTTCCCAAGAGATAATATAAGGAGTTAGGGTACATAAATTAACTATCAATCCCTTGCCTCTAGTCTTGATCAACCATGTCATAAGTTGCCCTCTAATAGTAGTGGTGGATGTTTTAATACTAAGAATACCATGCAAATAAGAAAAGCTACTTCACTTTTCAAGAATAGGCGGTTGAGAGTTTCCTAATAATGAGAAGCACAACAATAACATCTTGATGCTAGGGGAATATTAAGTCTAGATATAGCCTCATCTGTAGGGACAATGTTAGTAAGCAGTTTCCACATGAAAATAATGACTTTTTTGGGAAGTATTTTATTCGATAATTGAGTACAACTCTTATGTCCAATAATGTTCCAAGCTCAATCTAAAGAAAAGAGGCCATTAACATTACCCTTCTCTTTGATGTCTATAGAATATCAACCCAATCTTTAACAACTTTTAAATAAGTATGCATCATTTTCCACACATGTGATGAATAACTTATGCAAGAGGAATCTAGAGGTAAGCATCTTTTATAATATTTATTCCTCGTGTATAAGGCCCAAGTGTAATAAACTATTAATAATCTCCACCAGAATTTACGTGTATATGCTGCCACAAAGTCAGGAATAAATTTTATTCCTAACCCCCTCTTCATAAGGTAGACAAACAAACTTCCAATTCTTACAATGTCTATTAGATATTCCTTTACTTGAGACCCAATTTTTTTAAGAAGATTGATTCCAATGTTTTAATGATTTTTTAGGAGGTTCAAGAGCTGCAAATAGATGATGGTACATTAATTGGGAGATATATTTGATAAGGGTGAGTTTACTACTTGAAGATAAAAGTTTGCAAGACCATACTTCCATTATATTCTTGATTTTCTCTAGTAAGCATTGAATAAAGCAGTGTTTTTCTACTTGCATATAGAGGAACTCCAAGATATATCATAAGCGGGTTTTTAGAGGAGAATTTATTTACCCTTTCAATTATTCTTCTCCTAGCAGAGGGATAATTTGGGGAAACGATATAATTTCATTTGGAGTCTTTAAGAAGTTTCCCAAATATAGCCTCATATTCTTTGATGAATGACATGAGATTCTTCAAGGAATTTTGAGCCCAAGTTGTAAATATGAGAACAACATCTGTAAAAGAAAGACAAGATACCATAGGACTACCAAGGGGCATATAAAAGGAGTCAATGTGGACTTCTAGGAACATATAATGGAGCCTTCTATTTAGAACCTCTGCAGTAATAATAAAGAGATCATGAGATAAATGATCACCTTATCTCACACAACAAGTTGATTTGAAAGAGTCGTTAGGGGATCCATTGAGAATGATAGAACACTAACATTCTGATATCAATATTCATGTCATGTCTATGAAGGTTTCATTGATTCCAAACTGTTTAAGAGCTTAAAAAAGGAACATACAAGAAAGTCTATTATATTCCTTTGACATGGCAAGCTTGCATATAAGATTAACTCCTCTCTTCTTCTTGTTAAAAATTGATATTATCTCTGGAGCCAGTAAGACCTATTCATTTATATCCCTTCATTTGATGAAACCAGTTTGGTTAGGAAAAATGATTCTATTAATACACATCCCCACTCCATTGGTAAAAAAATTAGAGATGATCTGTTGAAAGTGTTACATAAGCTTATTGGTATATAATCATTGCAAGAGGAAGGGTTGTTTATTTTGGGGATGAGTGTGAGCAATGTAGAAGTCCATCTTTTAAGTAGAGAGATCCCCAAGAAAAAGATTAAAATTTCCTTGAGCAGGCCATCTTTAATAATATGACAACATTATTTGTAAAATATTGCATTAAATTCATCAGGTCCTGCAGTGCTAGAGGAATCCATTTGACAAATCACTTCTCTGATTTTTTTTGAGATGGAGGATAAGAGAGGAACTCATTGTGTATATCAATGATAAGTTTAGGAATGTAATTCACCAGAGACAGGTTTTGAGGAATAACTAAAGTAGAGGTGAGGATACCTTTAAAGTGATCAGTAAATGTGTTACAAATTACCAAATGATCAGTTATCCAGTTACCGGATGAGTCTTTTATTCTTAAAATCTGAAGTTTGTTCCTCTTATGATTGACCATGGCATCAAAGAATTGAGAATTTTTATCTCCATCTTTGAGCTATTTGAACCTTTCCTTTTGCCTCTAGTATTCTTCTTCAAGAGCTAAATGAAATTTGAGCTTAGCCATTGCCAATTTGTACTCTGCATTAGATTCAACTATGAAATTAGTCTCCAAGGCCACATCATTTTGAAGAACATCATCCTCAGCTTCTTTGGTCGATTGAAAAATGTTTTGAAGGCAATATTGTTCTAAAGAGATAAGGCATGGTTTCTGGCTTATTGTTGGCTTCAAGTTTTTTAGATAATATCATCATTGCAGTACCACTAAAGCTTATATTCCAAGATCTTGAGCCAGAAGTTTTAAAACCTAAAGCTTTTCTTGAATGAATCACACTACTGGAGCAGACTGAGTAAGAGAGGGATATGGTAAGAGTTTGTCCTATTTAAATGAGCTATAAAAGAGGATGTGAATGTTTGTTTCCATTGAAATTTACATACCACCCTATCAAGTCAGGCCCAAATCCTACTCATCCCCTCTCTATGGTCGTACCATGTAGACTTTGATCCACTAAATGGAACTTCAGTAAGTCCCTCTATCCCCATAGTATTTTTAAATTGTAATACCACCTCAACACCTATCTCATTTCCACTAAGCTTTTCAAGAGACTGGATACAACATTAAAATCACCTCCCACTATTATTGGTAACTCACAATTACACTGAGTAATGATATCCTCCCATAACATGTTCCTGCCTTCTCTGTTGATTTTCCTATATACTGCAATAAATTTGATTAGAGAGGGGTGAGTTTGATCATGAAGTTTTAAGGTTAATGATTGGACAAAATTTTGGATAAGCTTTATGTCCCAAGCATGCTTCCCTAAAATCCAAATGGAACTATTAGAATTAGAAGTTCCATTAGATAAATGAAGTCTCATAATTAAGTTTTTGAGATACAACTCCTCAATTTTTGGTTCGTAATAAATACCACAAAAATATTATGAAGTTTTATTAATTTCTTGAGCCTTCTCACAGTAGGCATGTTGCCTATACCTCTAACATTCCAGAAAAGTACCTTTATCATTTAGACTGAGAGATAAAACGAGTTTAGGAAGGAGTAGTAATACCTCTAGAAATAGTTGTAATTGAGGATTTTTCTAAGCACTGCTTGTTGTGATTCTTCTTCTTTCTTTTTGGAGTATCTCCACACTTTTGAGGCAGGCATATTTGTTTGAAAGTACAATCGAAATTTTTTTGAAATCTTCTGGTTGGACATTAATCTCCATAGGTTCAACCTCCATTTTACCATTAAATAGACTTTAGTACTCCAATCAAGAGAATGTCTTTGGGTCTTAGTCAAACTAGGTCTAGGTGATAAATTATTGGAATGCAACTAGTGTTTGGTAGGGATCATCAATTTTTTATTATAGAGCTTTGGTAAAGGTATATAAGATTTTTCACTCCTCTCATTATTAGTGGTTATTGAAAGTATTTCACCTTCTTCAGGTGGAGATTGGATTCTTGCATTAGCATTGACATTTACTTGACAATTAATTTCCTTATGTAACTAGACACCATCAGTTAAGAAATCCAAATGAAAAATTTCCTATACTATAGAAGGAATTGTGGCCTTATTGGACCTCTGCTCATTTGGTATAGGCTTATGTTTACTGTATTTTACTCTCTGAAAATTATCTTGAGTTTTAGACCAAATTTGGCTATCATACTTAATAGAAGTCATTCTTCCTCTATGATTTGGAGTAGGATTATTCTATGAATCCTTAACCACCATAAGATCAATATTATTAGCTTAATAAAGCTTCTTACAATCCTATCATTGTGCCCTTGACGCATGAAATATCTAAAAAACAAAGGCATTTTATTATATTAAGCATTTTGCCAAAAACCATTATCACCATTGCTAATCCATACCCCATGAGGTAAGTTTTTGAGAAGATTTAATTCCACACATATGCGAGTCACACTGGGCCTAGACAAGCCATCCGTTGAATAATTGATCTTTAAAAGAGTTCTAATGAGTTAAGATATAGAGAATAAGGCAATTTTTGAGAGTTAATGAATTGACAGAAAAGGAAGGGAGATCCATATAGGGGCATTGAGCAATCTTCATTAGTCTTGAATTGAGGAGTCCATTTAAGAACTTGCATAGGGGACTTATGGATATTCCATTGGGTTCTCAAATAATCCTACAGAAAAATCAGAAAAATCAAATAATCCTACAGAAAAATCAGCCTTGAGAGAGAAGTAATGGAAGATTTTTCTGATCACCTCCATAGGAGGATGGACAAAAGTGATTTTTTCAACCAATGAGAATTTAAAAGGCTCAGCTAGGATTCTAATATCTTCATTTGTGAATAATACAGATGGTTCACCTTTGTGAATGCATGGGAATTTCATAGATACATTATTTTATGGTTTACTACTAAGAATATAAGCAAATACTTTGGTAGCAAAGGAAGATTAGGATTAGAAGAAGTATCAAAAGGTCAAGGGTTTGTAGATAGGGGTTCCATAGCCATCATTCCAAGGAACATGGAAGGTTTCATACGAATAGGAGAGAAAATCTCTAAGGATTTTGGAGGAAGGAAAAGGCAATTAAATTGAAGTGCAATCATAATTATTTAGTAGAATTAATTATTATTAGACACATAAAGAATATAGATTACAAAAATGGGAATTAGGATTTTAGTATTTATTTGAAACCAATTTAACTATTAGTCTGAGTTCCCTTGTGTAGTTCACATACCCAAGTAGTTAGGACCAAACTAATAAGAAACCCAGTTTGACCCAAGCCCACATTTTTTTATCTGTATATAACGTTATAGGAAGGGATTTTAATCATCATTTATTGACCATGAAGGTTCAATATGGGTGAGAGAAAACACTATTCACATTTAAGAGTCCAAAAGGGAGAGGAGCTCAAAATGTGCCCACACACCTACCTAGCTTTGAGGAGGATCATACACTAGAAGATCCAAATTTTAAAGAAGTTTAAGCACATTTTTTTGAGACATTGGATGGTCAAAAACTTCATAATCACAATCATCATCATTAGACTATTTCTCCTCATATGAATAATAACAAGATTCGTTATGGAATGAATTCTTAAAACACTAGGCTTTATCTTTAAACCTAGTTCTTCTTTTTGTTTTTAATACATGATTAATCAAATATCTTTAGGGATGAAGTTTTTTTGAGTTTTAAATGTCAATCCCAAGTTATTTTTCCAACAATTGGTATCAGAGCCCCGATTGAGATTAATCGTGTATTAAAAAGGTCCATATTGTCCAACTTGAAACCCTAGTTTTTTCATATTGTATGTTTGTACAATATTTTGTATGGTATCGCACTAATATGGTTTTAACAAAGAATCTATGTTTATATCTTTTCCATCATGGTCAGATATGTTTATTTTGTGTGATTGGATCCTAAGATGGTTTATTAGTAGTTATTTTTTTCTCTTATATTCGATAATATAGTTGTAATAATTTGTAAGAGGGTACTTTAGATAAAATGGAGGCCTAACCCCTTTGAAGTATAGCAATGATAAGTTAATTAGCAAAAACCTTGGATTAGTGATAGAACATGCAAACACAAACCTAATGAAAATAAGACTCAGTTTAAACTCACAAGTCTCACGTGTATGACTCAGAAAGTAGTAATGAACTTAGAAATAACTTAGCTAGAGGTAGAGAGAAGTAAGCACCCTAGATACACCTTGGCAGGCAGCCAAAACACATCAACCACCCTCAAGAATCTCTATCAAGTATTAAAATCTTCATAATAAATGACAATGGTGAGTGAGCCAACCCTCTGGTTTGTAATAACTCTCTCTAATGTATATTTTCTCTAGCAATAACTTCTGAACTCTCACAAAAGATCATCCTCTCCTCAAGGGTAGTTGGGGACCTTAAATAGCCCCCACACCATCCCCGAGGTAACTCAGTCATTAAAGACTATGAAAGAAATCCCTCATACTTTATATCTCAACATTAAATTCCTGATGCACTAGTTGTCTCCACGTCATAAATATTAAATGCCAAGACATGCCTTTTGCCTAACCACTGTGTGTCATGGGCTGTTGTCGCAGAGGTGGCTCACCAACTGCCTGACAGCCCCAAATACCACGATGGTTTACTCAAGTGTAGGTCTAACATTGTTTATCTGGCTAGTGACATCACCTACAGTAGGTGTGACATTAAGTAGAGGGCTGTTTGGTTCACAACTCAACACCCGATGGAACTCCAAGCTGCTCCGCCCGAGGTTCCACGGTCAGGGTCCTTCGGTGTTTTACCAGGAGTATCTAAGATGGTCAGGACAAGCCCCAACGGTTCCTTACTTCTCAATCCTCCAAACCAAGTCCCTCTAAAGTTCCCGTGGTGAGGTCATTTAATAGAGCATGAAAGCTCTCCCAGGCCCTGCCAAGCTTGGTCTCTCGCGAGTACCGTTTGACCTCACACTAAAACTCTTTATTATTCTCTTTACATGATTACAACCATTATAGCTTAAAATCAATATAAACAAAGATACCATATGACTAATACAACAAACTAAAATACAAGTTGTCACGCTGAGTTTCCTCGCTTGAGCTGCCACGCTGAGCTGCCATGGTGCCTTAATCCCCAAAACACTATTGATAATGTGGGATTACTTCTAATCTCAAAATTACCTTCAAGCCCCCTCTACATTTGCCCCTTCATGGAGATATTTGTTGGAGCAAGAAATGTCTGCACGAAACATCTCAAACCGATGAACCTTCTCTGCGTGAAAAAATTCTGGCCTCATTTCCTTCATTAGAACCACAGCGTTATAATTTCCAGGAAAAAGTAAAATTCTCCTCGATGTACCTGAGCCGAAGCATTATGACTTGTTGGGGCTTTTACGAAGGGACATCGCCACTTTTTCCTTATGCTGCGCTTCAATCGTTCTAGCTTTTTATTATTTAAAATTCTCCCGAAATGCCTGCTAACCTTCTCGAATACTCGTTTTGATTTTTTTGGTAAGTGAAATTCTCCCTCGTAATGTCTCGCTATGTTAGAAAAAGTAGAAATTCTCCCCGATGCAGTTGAGTCACCTATTTAAACAACGTTTGGACTTATAGCAAGGGGGCATCGTAGATTTTTGGAACCGTTGGGACATCTTTTCCGTTGGGAGTTATTAGATATGTTTGACAAAAATTCTGGCGTCAAAACTCAAACTTTCTTAGGAAGGCAACCCTTTCTATTCCCCAGACGTCACTTCGTAAATGATGTAGCGGTGTCTTTTCAGCTGTCAAAACACTTCCCGAAGTGCCATATGTTCATTTGAAATGATTACAGGTGGCCTTGCACGTGCGATGGTGGGAAACTCAAAAGGTAAGGTTTAAAAGGTTTCAAACGTCTTTTTTTTTCAAACCCTTCTCTTTCCTTCTTCTTCTTCAAGCTCCCGAATTCCTTGAGAGAGAGAAAATTTGTGCGAACTTTGTTCGAACTCCATTGTTGCCCAAGCTTTTACCTAGTTTCCTTCTTCTCTCCTCTTTTGTGCCACATCCTGTGGTTGTGCTACCCCACCTTCATTCCCAACTCTTCTTTTACCAAGCTTTTTCCTTACCTCGCTATTGTCTGCAATGGCCTCCTCCAGCAACACTACCATACCTACCACTAGTGCGCCACCTGCTATTTCTGGCACCACCGCTGTCCCAAGCGTCGCTGCCCTGGATGCTGCTCGTTAAGAGCAACTACACTTCTATCACTGGGATCCTATCTTTGGTGAAGGTGATAAATTTTCTGATGCATGAAAGGTTTTTCTTTTCTCATCCAAGTTCGACCCCTTACTGTTGGGTGATGAGGAAATGGATTCATCAAAGTGGGGCTATCTTCCACCCAAGGGGACTCTACATTTTTGTCTGGACTGTGGTGACTTCCCCTATTCCCAGATTGACTTCGAAGCACCTGGGGGGTCACCAGCCCATTTCACTACCTGGAACACATATATGCAGAGCTCTCACGCTGCTGCTCTTGCAAAGGTTGGGCTACATCGAGCCTACTGGTTTGGGGAGTTCACCTTCTCTAAGCACAACGCGGCGCTATAAGTGCTAGTTTTCTGATGTAACATCACAACTCACACCTTCTTTGCTGTGTGGGGGGAGTTCATCGTTACACTGGAGGACGTCTTTGAACTCCTGGGGTTTGAGACAATGGGTGAGTTCACCTATCACGATGAGGCTCTGGATGCCGAAAAGGCTGCTGATCGAGCCGAGCTGGATTGAATCTGCCACAGTTGCACTGGTTCCTCGAACAAAGCCATATTTACTCCCCTCATCAACTATTTTTTCGAATCTACGACCCCGAAGGATTTCAATGCTGTCACGGGCCGAGGTAGAGGTACATCCATGGAACTACCGACCTACATACTTGTGTTGCTTTCATGCTTCTTCCTGACTGGGAAACCCAACGATTAGCCCAGGAGGGATCTTATAAACATTTCAATTCGTTTGGCCAGAGGTTTCAACCTTCCTCTAGCCGCTATCACCTTGGGGTCCCTCTACACCTAGTTGGATCGAACCCCCATAGACATGGCATGATCACTTGGCTGTTATAACTTGGTTAATTTTTCCAATACCATCATTTTGACGGGCTTCCTCTATACCCATTTTCCTGTTTTGCCGCCAAGTCTATTTCTCTGCCTGTGAGCCAAGGTATCAAGACCCCACGCCTCCTATGTTTTCACAAAAACAAAGTCGAAAGGAGATAATTAATGTTTGTGATATTTTAGACTCCTTTGTGATGAGTCCATACAGTGAGTCTACATTTGCCCATAGTTGGGATTTCTTTCCTGCTGCAGCCACAACGGTAAGCTCATCCCCATTGTAGAAGATCCCTTACAAGCCATGGTGCTTCTCTTTACGCCTGAGTTTCTTCCTTCCTACACTGAATGGGGATATATCTCAGAACCTTACAACCCAGACATATGTAGCAGATAATTTGGGTTCGAACTGGGGGCCCATCGACCTGTGTTTCAACACAACCACCTAAGGGCCACTTTTGCCGAAGCCTTCACCTTCTATACTACAGTCGCGGTGCTTGGTGTGACGTCCACCATTGACGACCGTGTCACCCTTCCTAGTGCCACTAGGAAAGGAAACGTATCCACCTTTTTTGCCACTAAGTTCCATTTGGGGCAGTTGGAAATGATCCATGAGTACATTCAGTCCCCCCTTAATATCCCACAGTCCTTATTTTCTCTTCTTTTGAACTGGGTCTTAAGGGGAACTCCGTGCTTGGGGTTGAGTTTCCCTTGAGTAAAACCATTAAAGAATCTCACCAGGAGCTACTCCCTCATTGCCCAATGATCCCAACTGCCTGCACGAAACCCAAGGCCATTGTAGCTCCCAAACCAGCTGCCCTTTCGGCTAAAGCTACAACGAGGGAAGGGCCTTCTAAGCCATCTGCCAATAAGGCCAAGAAGTCGAAGTCCTCAAAGTCCAAGCCCCAGGTTCAAGAACAAACTCCCTTATAGGCATTTTCTATTACCTCCGTTACCCCTACCATGTCTCCAGAGATAGCTGAAGAGCTGTGGAGGCAAGTTGAAGCTGAAGTCGCAAGAATAAATGCCGAGTTTCAATGGCGCGCTATCGTTGTTCCTCCTTCAATTGCTTTTCCCACAATCGTGGTTGATCCCATCGATCCACCGGTAAAAAGGAGGAGGAGGTCGAGGGTACCTAAAGGTGGTGATTCAACGAGATGAAGGAAGAAAACACTGGGTACCAAGTCCCAGAAGAGATAGGTTGCCGAGGTACTTCCATCCCCTGCCCCTTCTACTGCTGCCTCCTCGCCACCTTCAACAGTTGTTATACCCTCTCGTTCTCCCTCCGCATCTCAGGTATGTGTGCATTCTTTATCTCTTATTCCCCTTAAGGTGTGTTGCATTTGCTCATTTATCAATAAGAAAATGTTTTAGTGCAGGGAGTTGAAGAAGAAGGGCCCAGTCCCCCTAGCCCCCCGTAAGCCGTTTCGTGGGGGGGCATTGCGGTATCTCTCCAGCAGACACTACCCTTGCTCGTTCCCCCTGATAAGTCTTACTTACTCTCATCGTTCATCCTCCCAATGGTTGAGATGCTGCTGTGGGGGATACCGCCATTAAATATACTGAGGCAATGAGCCCACCCCCAGCTTCTTCTGAATTAGAACCTCAGCTCGAGGCTCTTCTTCCCCTTGTTCCTGTTGCAGAAGGTTCCCCCGAGGTAACATATTATCTATTAACTATTAAGTCTGGCAACATTTCTCTACTCCACTTCTTTTCTTTCTGTGTAATATGCTGAACCTTTCCATGTTGGGATGCCCCAGGTTGAGATGGCGTCTCTGGTAGCCAGCATATTTCTTCCCCTATACTAACGAGACCTCTGACTATAATTCCCCTCTTTAGTGCCATAACGGGGGTAAGTAACATTTTTAAGTATTCCTCTCTTTTTGAGTACTAATTTTTCATTTCTAACACTTAGCTTTGTTGCTGCAGCTTTCTCCAAGTCTCTCTCCATCCTTTGCATTTAGTGGACTTTTCCTTTCCAAGGCCAAGGTTGATGCTGCTGCTCCTCACATTAGCTTTTCTGGACCCACTGGTGTTGGGGCATCTCTTGAAGGTCCAACGTCTTCTTCTGATGATACGCCCGTGTTGGCCTTAGTCCTTTATATTGGCGAGGGAGGTTTGCCTACCATTGATGCTTCTTTGGCCAAGGGCCCCGTTGAGGCTACTGAGGCAGTGAGCCCACCCCCAATGGTTTTTACCATTATGGCCCCTTGGTGACTCCCGTTCTCGCTTCTACTACTGTTGAGGTACTTCACAAATTTCTCTCTGCATTTCTCAGTTTCTCGAATGTCTCCTATGTTTGTGAATCAATGAAAACCCTTGTTAAGGTTGTTTTTCATAAACTCCAACTATATCGGTGACTTAACGAAAAATGCTTGTTAAGATTTTCCCAAAAACTTCACCTGTATTGGTGACTTAACATTGAAAACACTTGTTAAGATTTTTTCATAAACTCCACCTATATTGGTGACTTAACAAAGAAAACACTTTTTAAGATTTTTCATAAGCTCCACCTATATCGGTGACTTAACAACAGAATCACTTGTTAAGATTTTTCCATAAACTCCACCTATATCGGTGACTTAACAACGAAATCACTTGTTAAGATTTTTCCATAAACTCCACCTATATCGGTGACTTAACAACGAAAACACTTGTTAAATTTTTTTCATAAACTCCACCTATATCGGTGACTTAACAACGAAAACACTTGTTAAGGTTTTTCATAAACTCCACCTATATCGGTGACTTAACAATGAAAACACTTGTTAAGATTTTTCCATAAACTCCACCTATATTGGTTACTTATCAATGAAAACACTTGTTAAGTTTTTTCATAAACTCCACCTATATCGGTGACTTAATAATGAAAACACTTGTTAAGGTTTTTTCATAAACTCCACCTATATCGACGACTTAACAATGAAAACACTTGTTAAGTTTTTTTTTCATCAACTCTTTATTTCCTCTAACTGTTTCAGGTTGCTCGGGAGGATTCTCCACCAGTTCCTTCGCCTATTGCCTCACCCCATCGGGAACCTATTGCTTTAGAAGAATTTAGCCATAATAATCAAGGTTCCACGATCGGTGCTGTTGCGAAGAGCGAATCTGGCTGTGAGCTTCCTCTGCTCGACCTAACTCCTCATGCTTTCTGCCTGATAGTGCTTCAGCGTTCTCCTCAGATGCCTGCCAACCATCGTCTTGTCATTAAACAACTTGTAAATCATCATCTTAAGACATTTACGGTGGATTTCCTGCATTCAAACATCTCCGTTATGGGTTACAGGTTTCAAGTCATGGCTACCGTCGTTGTTGAGATTGTCAACACCCAAACCTCAAACGTTACCAGACCCCTCCTTAACCAATATCTGGGTTATTTAAGGGAGTTGAGTCATGACAGGTTTCGTTTTGACTGGCTTATCATGCATTTGAAGACCCTAAAGAGCCAACGAGTGGATAACCAAAGTGAACTCTTGCGGAAGCATCAAGTGGACCAGCGGGTCGAAGAAGCTAAGTTGTCCGAGCTAGCACCTCTTCTTGGAGCCATTGATAAGGAGGTGGAGGACATCGAAGAAGCACTGCGCCTGGCAAAGATGAAACAAGAAAAAATCCTAATCGAGCGTACACAGGCGCAAACAAGATTGGAGGTCTCTGTCAATGCTCAACAGTCTTGCCAAGCAGCTTCTTCGAGCCTCCCTGGATATTTTTTCTTTTCTCCAAATCTGTGGTTCCTCTTAGGCCAATGAACTTGTATATATGTTTTTTTTCCTTTATTCTCATGTAATTCTTGGGCAATACCTCCCAATTTTGTAATTCCCCAAAGTTTATGAATGGAAAAAAGATGTTTATTTTCTTATGCCATTTCTTTGTGTTACAACTGTTTCATAGATTGTAAAGTGTGAAGTTCTGTAATTCTTTCATCTCTACTTGAGTTATAATAATAAAAGGAAATTGCATACTCATCATAGAAAGAACTTGTGTATTCATAACAACATCCAAATACATCAATGGTCCCTACACATGATATACTTTCAACCATTTATTATTGATTTTGAATGGTTTGTCTTCTTCCATCTTAGAGATTAGGCAATAACCTGATTCATGATCTTCTTTCATAATAAAAGGTCCTTCCTAATTTGCTACAAACTTGGGTAGAGGAAGCCCCCTGATATGTTTCACTGTTTATTTCAATACGAGGTCTCCCTCCATGAACTTCCTTGGTCTCACTAAGTTATCATACGCCCTAGAGAGTTACTTTGTATACATTTGAAAGTGTTTCATCGCATTATCTATGTGTTCGTCCAACGCTTCCAACTGCACATGTCTATTCTGGGGGAGCATGCTACTTCGTAAAGAATATCGAGCAGAGGGGACTTCTAACTCCATTGGGAGAATCGCCTCTGCCCCATAGACAAGAGAGAACGGTGTATACCCTGTGGGCTTCCTCTTAGTTGTTAGATAGGCCCACAATACGACTGGTATCTTGTCATCCCATGATCTTGGGAAATCCTCCATTATTTTATCCAAGATATTGACCAAAATTTTATTAGTCGCTTCGACTTGATCATTTCCCTTTGGGTATGTCACCGTCGAAGTGTGATGGACAATGGAGTATTTGTATGTGAGCATCGTTACTTCTGAATTGATAAAAGGGGTCCCATTGTCTAAAACGATAACCTTTGGGATCCCAAAATGACAAATGATGTATTCTCTGATAAAGTTGCTCACCACTCCCGCTGTTGCCCTTCTCAGTGGTATCGCCTCAGCCCACTTTGTGAAGAACTTCATTGCTACTAGTATCAATATCTCCCCCCTTGAAGAAGGGTGTATTGCCCCTACCAGGTTAAATGCCCAAGTGTGAAAAGGATAAGGCGTTTCTAGGGAGTGTAGGTCCACTCATGGCCCATGGATCATATTTCTATGAAGTTGACATGCCTTGCACCTTCAAACGAACTGAGCAGAATCTTTCTCCATTATTGGCTAATAGCATCCCAAAGTCATTAGCTGGTCATATAACTTGGCCCCTCCTATATGAGCTAGATCATGCGCCTGTTTGCGGACCTCAACTTCATCTTCCTTCGTGATGCACCGCAAAGGCCTGTTGAAGTATCCCCTTCGATAAAGCTGCCCCTCCTAAACATAGAATCTTGGGGCCCTTCATCAGAGTCCCATCGTATCAATTTTCTCTGTCAGGATAACTCCATCTTTAACGAAGTCAATATAGGGCTGCCTCCAATCAGCTGAGCCTCCACGAAATGACATTTCGCTGCCTCGAAGAACAATTAGCATTTGTCGCACTTCCGTTATAGATCCGCTGCATCCCATTTTATCTTAGGCAAAAAATATCCCTCTCTTTGCATTCTTCGGTAGAGGGGTATCTCAGTTATTTTGTAGTGCACTTCGTGTATTTTCTTCAATCTTTGCTCTGCCTCTTCTGGACCGATCCATCTCGACAGCCATCCTTCTGCATTTCTGAAGTAAAGATTTCCCAAGTTTGTAAAGTGCTGGGCCAATTATTTTTGCCCCATTGTTCCTTCACCAGCCTCCAGTTGCCTCTTAATCTCTCCCCTCCAATCCCCATCCTCATCCATTGGTAGAATTGACTGTACCATCGAAGGAGCTATTCTTCGTTAGATCACGATGGTAGTTGTATCGCTCCCCATGACCATTTTCTGGGCAATGGTGGCATAGGTGTCTGGATGACGATTCATCATTCTGGGTTATCTCTTGATCTTGGTCTGATGGAACTGGTAGAGGAGCCTCTGAATGATTATTCTATACGTTGCCAGGCTCATGTGTTTCAACGCATACTCTCCATTCACTTGCTGAACCACCAAGTTTGAATCCCCCTTGATCCAAAGTGACCAGATCCCCCTTCGAAGAGCTTATAGCAATCCCAATACCAATGCTTCATATTCTGCCTCGTTATTAGAACAAGGGAAATCCAATTTGTAGGAAAGGTAAATCTCCTCCATTCCCTATGAGAGAATAACCCCTGCTCCTCCTTTCTTTATTGTAGAAGATCCATCGAACTGCAGTGTCCATTCCCTATCCGTTGTGTCTAGGTTGTTGGCCTGCAAATCGTCTCCTGGAATATTTTCTTTGGGTGGCTCAAACGTTCCTGAGGGGAAAATAGCCAACTGATCAGCGTATGCCTGGCCTTTGATTGCGCGAGGAACTACGCACTTCAAGTCATATTCAGATAGGATAAGGAACCACCTAGCTGCCCTACCAATCAAAATCATTCTTGCTAGTAAATACTTAATAGGATCACATCTAGTTACAATATAAATTGTAAAAGACAACATATAATGCCTAAGTTTTTGCCCTACAAAGACTAAGGCTAAATAATGTTTTTCTAAGCTACTGTATCTGACTTCTGGTCCATGGATGATCCTGCTGAGGTAGTAGATTGGCCGTTCTGACCCATCAACCTCTTGTGCCAGCAAAGCTCCCACTAACCTCGTAGTCGACGTGAGGTACAGCTACAACGGTATTCCCACTTTTGGGGGAACCATGGTCTGTGGTGAAATATGTTCTTCTTCAGTCCGTCAAGAGACTCCTGATGAGTCTCGTCCCACCTGAATTTCGTGTCCTTTCATAATAGTTGCATCAATGGATGTGTTATTTCGACTAATCCAGACGCAAATCTCCTAAGGTAGGCGACTTTATCGAGGAAACTCTTCAGCTCCTTTGCCGTTATTGGGCATGGCATTTCCAAAATCGCCCGCTGTTTGTCCTGGTCCATCTGCACCCCTTATCGATCAACCACAAAGCCTAGGAATTTTCCACTTGTCACTCTGAAAACACACTTCAATGGGTTCATCTTCAATTTAAACTTCCTGCAATGAGAAAACACCTTCCTCAAATCGCTCAGATGGGACTCCTCCTTCCTCGATTTGATGACCAAATCATCCACATAAAATTCCACAAATTTATGGAAAAAGTCATGGAAAATATCCATCATTGTTCTCTGGTAAGTCTCCCCAGCATTCTTAAGTCCAAACGGCATCACCTTGTACATGAAGTTGCCCAACGGGGTTTTGAACACTATTTTCTCTGCATCCATGGGGTCCATCTTGGTCTGATTGTACCCTACGTACCCATCCATGAAGCTGTACATCTCATGACCTGCCGTTGCATATATCAAGCTATCAATAGAGGGCAAAGGAAATTCATCTTTGGGACAAGCGCTGTTCAAATCTCTGAAATCCACACAGATCCTTATTTGGTTTTTATCTTTCTTTCCCACTGGGACAGTGCTAGATATCCAGAGGGGGTGCTATATCGGTGTGATGAACCCTGCCGTTAGTAAGCATTAAACCTCTTCCTTGATCTTCAAATCTGACTCAAGTTTGTACGTTCTCGTCGCTTGTTTCACTAGAATGGCTGAAGGCATTACATTCAACTTAGGGCAGCTTACTTCCTCATCCAGCCCCTCCATCTCTGTGTATTTCCACGCGAAGACATCTATAAACTCCCGAATCAAACCAACCAAGGCCTCTCGTTTCTTCTTATTGAGACCCTTCGAGAAGAAGATGGTCCCTGGATCTTCCCCTTCTTTTTCCAAGTTCAACTGCTCCAGTTCCTGTGCTTGCGGTTTTGGTTGATCTATCATGTAATCTGGTTCCTCAGTGACTTCCTCCACCAATTCCTGTATGTTGGAGTTCTCTATCACCATGCATTGTCCCCGTTGATCCACCAGAAAGCATTCATATATCGGGTCAACCTCATCATCAATTTCCTCGGTCGGTCGCTCACACTGTTATAATTGATACACCACCTTTCAATCCTCGGTAATGACCTTCTTGCATTGTCTACTGGTAGTGGTGACTGCCTTCCTCTTCTTCTCTCTAGAAGCCTCGACCACTCTTTCTCCTGAGAACCGGCTCGGCACTCTTTTTCGTTGGACCTCATGCTCCATCGAATCCACTCTGGACCTTATTCTGTCTTTCAGCTGCTTCGAGATGCTTTGGGGCCGAGGGACCACCTGGTGAGCTTCTTCGGCTATTTCCCTTATGCTGCTCATAACCTACTTCTTCTTCTCGTTCAAGGGCCCCGTCTTTTATCTAATCGAGGGAACCAATGCCCCTTCCATTCTTTTCGTTAGGACCCTAACATCTTCCTCTAACTCTGTCTAAAATACTGCGTCCACCAAGTGAGCTTCCTCAACAGCGAAGGGCCTCTTCGTAGCCCTAATGGTCACCTATGTTCCCTTAATATTCTCTTTAGCACATTAGTGGTACGTTGAGGGAACTAGCCCTTGGTTGTGCATCCATACTCTTCCTATCAGCAGATGGTAGGAAGTTGTGCTCTCTATCACATGGAACTTGACATGGGAACCCAGATTTCCCATTACAATCCCAACATTAACGTACCCAATGGATTTGGAAGATTAGTTATCATACCCTGAAATTACCAAAGGCATGGGGACCAACCTTTCTTCTAGAATATTGGTTGCGTGGAAAGAGTTGATTAGCATAATATTGATGGAGGCTCCCCCATCCATAAGAGTCCTTGCAAAGCTAACTCCGTTGACGCTGGCGGTCACATATAATGTCCTATTATGAGGGAATCTTACATCCCTATCTGCATCGCTGAAGGTTACTTCTGATAGAAACCTTCTTACCAACATGGCCATGGGTCCCTTCCATCTCAGCGAAGGGACTGTGTTCTTCCTCGCAATCTCAAGTATTGCCTGGGTTATCTCCAACCTACTCTCCTTTGGTATCCCCACTTGATCGAAGAACCAGGTGAACTTTGGGGATTTCACAACTGCATAGTATTCTAGGACTGGGTCTATTCCCTCACATTCAACACCGTACACATCCTCCATATTCTTGGCGCTTGCTTCGTCATAAGCCAACACTACATTTGCCATTCCCCTCGTACAATCTTCCAGAGCCTCTTCGTACTCTTTTTGCTTCGTCTTTGACTCTCTTTATCCTCTCTCCGCTTCTTCATCATAGGCCGCCACAAGATTGGCCCCATATGCTGGCATTGGGTTTTTGTTGACATTCTGGGGAGGGATTTGCAATGTCTCTACCTTCACATATTTGTCGATGATTTTTCTCAGTGTGAAGCAACTCTCGGTTGGATGCTGGATCCTCCGATGAACCTGACAGTACTTTGGATCCGCCTTCATTGCCGCATCGGGTTCCCCAACAGGAATGTCCTTTGGCTCATAGATCATTCCCCCTTAGACCATTGCGTTATAACAGCTGACAGCTTCCTCCACTGTACAAGGCAATGGTTGTGGGTCCACCCTGTCTCTTCTAAACATCCTCTTATTATCCTTCTTCGGTGCCGTACCCCTATCCCCTCCCTTAGTGTACCTGCCCGTGGGGGTTGAGACCCCCCCGTGGGTTGCATCAAATGCCTAAACATCATGGGAACCACCACCGGATTGGTCCGTACCACCAAGGAAATATTTCTCCCTACTTTTAAGAAAGCCGAAAAAGTCCCATCGTGCGTCTCATTGATAAGATGGCAGATGTATTCAGGAAGTAATCCCTCAGTGCAGATCTGCAATAACTTGATTTCTTTAGCCTCCTCCCTCATGTCGAGGGATCTTTCCCCGAACCTTCGAACATAGGCCACCACTTCTTCCCCAGGCCATTTCTTCTCCCTACCTAGTTGGGTCAAAGTAAACTCATGTTCTGCCAGAAAGAACTTCTGGACAAATAACACGTGCATCTCCTCCCATGTAGAAACACTGTTAGGAGCCAAATGGGAATACCAGGTATATGCTTTATCGGTTAAGGATTTGGAAAATTCCCTCAGCTTGAGTTTCTTATTATTGCAATGCGCTCCTAAGTGTTCAACAAAGCGCTTAATATGCTCCTTCGGGTTCCCACCTTTCCCTGTGTATTTTTTAAAGATAGGAGGAATATAGGCCTTTGGACAGGGATCATCGTTGTATTCCTGAGGATAAGGTGCTCGAAAGTTATCATAAACCGAAGCTACCTCACCAAAAGATTGCGAGGAGGTTTTCATGAACTGCAACATCTCTTTTTGTATCTCCTTTCTCATTTCCTCCATGGGTGATGCTACTGGGGCAACAACCAACGGGGCCATAGGCTAAGTGCTCATTGCAACTGGAGCCGTCGTCATAGTTGGGACCGTTGAAACTCCTGAGGTTCCCATGGATGGATTCATAACAGAGGGTATGATTGATGGGACCGTTCCCGCCACACGTGAACCAAGTGGGGCCATTGGGACTGCCCCCGGTGTTACAAAGGCATTGGCTTCCAATCCTCCCAGCATTGTGGAAGCTACCGGAGTTTATAAAAGTCATAAAACTTACTCATGAGGAGCGCCACCTGAGTGGGTCCCAACCCTGCACTCGTGGAAGCCTATGTCACCCCTGGAGCGCCTGTCATCGCCTGACCTGGAGGTACCTCTATTCAAGGAACCCCATCCCTTAGAGCCTCAAGTTGTCTCATAGCTTGTTCTTCGTGGTGTTAGATGTCATCAAAGTTGATCCTTCTATTAACATTATCTTGCGCCATACTCCCTACTTAGAAGAATGCCTCCTCAGCAGAGTCGCCAAATGTAAGAGGGTACTTTAGATAAAATGGAGGCGTAACCCCTTTGAAGTATATCAATGATAAGTTAATTAGCCCAAACCTTGGATTAGTGATAGAACATGCAAACACAAACCTATTGAAAATAAGACTCAGTTTAAACTCACAAATCTCTCGTGTATGACTCAAAAAGTAGTAATGAACTTAGAAATAACTTAGCTAGAGGGAGAGAGAAGTAAGCACCCTAGATACACCTTGGCAGGCAGCCAAAACACATCAACCACCCTCAAGAATCTCTATCAAGTATTAAAAACTTCATAATAAATGACAATGGTGAGTGGGCCAACCCTCTGGTTTGTAATAACTCTCTCTAATGTATATTATCTCTAACAATAACTTCTGAACTCTCACAAAAGATCATCCTCTCCTCAAGGGTAGTTGGGGACCTTAAATGGCCCCCACACCATCCCCGAGGTAACTCAGTCATTAAAGACTATGAAAGACATCCCTCTTACTTTATATAACAACATTAAATTCCTGATGCACTAGTTGTCTCCATGTCATAAACAGTAAATGCCAAGACATGCCTTTTGCCTAACCACTGTGTGTCAGCGGGCTGTTGTCGCAGAGGTGGCTCATAACTGCCTGACAGCCCCAAATACCACGGTGGTTTACTCAAGTGTAGGCCTGACATTGTTTAGCTAGCTAGTGACATCACCTACAGTATATGTGACATTAAGTAGAGGGCTGTTTGGTTCACAACTCAACACTCGATGGAACTCCAAGCTTCTCCACCCGAGGTTCCACGGTCAGGGTCCTTCGGTGTTTTACCAGGAGTATCTAAGATGGTCAAGACAAGCCCCAATGGTGGCTCACTTCTGAATCCTCCAAACCAAGTCCCTCTAAAGTTCCCGCGGTGAGGTCATTCGATAGAGCATGAAAGCTCTCCCAGGCCCTACCAAGCTTGGTCTCTCGCGAGTACCGTTTGACCTCACACTAAAACTCTTTATTATTCTCGTTACATAATTACAACCGTTATATCTTAGAGTCAATATAAACAAAGATACCATATGACTAATACAACAAGCTAAAATACAGGTTGTCACGCTGAGCCTTAATCCTCAAAACACTGTTACTAATGTGGGATTACTTCTAATCTCAAAATTACCTTCAAGTCCCCTCTACATAATTACACTACACCAAAAAGAGCAATCTAGAACACTTACATGAGGAGAATATGGCATGGTTATATAATAATTTGGCACGGTTTTAAAACATGTCAAAAGCATGCTAAAGTTTGTTACCAAAAAATTCTAAAACACATTTCAATTTTCATTTTGGATCCAGCTCCCTCCTCCCCTAATCGTTCTTTACCAAAAGTTATCTATCTTTACCAAATCCCTTTTTCTCTCCCTCTCTCCCTCTCTCTACCTTCTCTCACCCAAGGCCATGAAGAACCCGTTGAGGAGTTGAAGACCCCCTCTCTCTATATATATATTTCATGTATTTTTTATTTGAGAACCAATGATACACAACTGTAAAGACCCTTGTTTTATTGAGTCTCTATGTTATCATTTAGGTGTCAATCAATTTTCATATATTTTGATTTTAGGATTGTCGAATGAGTGAAATTATATTCGTTTTCCACATTGTCAATTTAATGGTTCTTGCAAATTGATGTAGATGAAGAAGTGGATGATGAGGATCGCTTATTCTTGTATCATCATATTATTTTTTTGTGCCCTACAAACATATCATTTGGGAGCTATTGTCGTTAGAGTTGAGTATTTTTTGTTTTTGTTCTTATGGAGTATTGATCTTGTTTTATTAGTAAAGTTAGTTTTTGTAGATAATTATCTTATCATGTTAATTGTTTATGGGTTTTATTTGGATTTAACCGTTAGTTTCCCTATTTGGATTCAACACATACATATTGCGCCACCAGGGAGAGAATTGTTCATATATATTAATAATTATCCCTCTAGTTTCGTGTTTTTTCGGTCCAGAGTTAAAACAAAACACACATGTTCTCTCAACTGTTATCGAGAGTATCCAACAATTGATACAGATCAAGGCATTGATTATGTTCTATTTAAATCATTAATTGATCCTTAGGTTGGAAGGTTAAATGAATGTCTACTATGTTTTATCCTTTATAATTTATGAGAATATCTTTTAGTTCACCCGAGAATTATTTAGTATTAAAATTTCCAATGAAAAGAAGATGTTCAATAAATGTTGATGATGTAGTTTTCTTTCATATGTATTATATGTTGATCAATCTTCATATTTCAATAATGAAAATGGTAGTAGTTTTCTTTCATATATATTATATATTCAATATATATTTCTGATGTAGTTTTATTAAATCCAATCGCATGTTAAGGTATGGGCAGGTGTTGTCACCTTATTATAGTGATGAAGACACCGTTGGCGTTGATGATTTAGATAACGACTTGTTTTATGATGTAAGTTATGTTTATTTTAATTTCCATGATTAAATGTGTAATTCTAGTCTACACGTCTTGACACATTGATGTGTGGGGTCCAATTATTATTTAAACCATATCTAATGCAGTCCTGACATGTAAGTTTATCACAAAAAAGTATGTATTAACAAAATTACTCTTAATAAATTGGAATCTTTAGGAAATAAATCCAGAATTCACAATAAAACCCGTTATAACACTCTCTCTCTATCGAAGCCATCCTCTCTCCAAGAACTCACAAGAATAATCAAGATTCTAGGGTGAACTCTCATTCTCCCTGTATAATCAGCTATAGCTAACACGGCTGTTAACCCTGTCGATACTCTAATTCCTCCTAAATCGCCAGACCCTAGCAACATCTGGGCCAAATCTTTTGCTAGTGTTCTAATGAACAACACAACTAAGGAGCCAAGTCTCAAGATGCCAACAACGTTTAAGGGTGAACTAGAGATCTTATTTTTAGAAGAAGATATCGAAGCACTAGCTGCTCCCTTCAAACATTTGATAGTTGGAAAATTCTCGCATGGCCGACCTTCAATTGATATTATCAGGAAGTCCTTCCATACATTTTCTTTAAAGGCAGCATTTATAATAGGCCTTTTGGATTCGAAACACATAATCATAAGGCTGAATTGTGAAGAAGACTATGTTAGATTGTGGTTTAGAGATCAATGGTACATAGGCAAATTTCCAATGCGTACATTTAAGTGGTCGACAGACTTTCATCCAGAAGAAGAAAGCGCTATTGTTCCTGTTTGGATTAATCTCCCAAATTTACCCATTCATTTCTTTGCTAAATCCTCCCTTTATTTAATAGCACAATTGATAGGAACTCCTCTTAATATGGATGCTTCCACAGTATCAATTGCAAGACCAATCATAGCTAGAATCTGTGTTGAGATTAACCTCTTGAAACCAAGAATCCAAAGAATTTGGGTAGGGTGTGGAGACAAAGGTTTTTGGCAACAAATATGCTGTGAAAATATTCCTTCATATTGTCATTTTTTCAAGAAAAAAGGACGTCAAGAACCAAAATGTTTGTTCAAATACCCCTCCTTAAACAAAGTCCAAAGGCAACCCAAAAAAAATTCTGAGGATAGCCTTCCAAATGAGAAAAAGTAACAAGATCGTGTTAAAGATTTGCCTCAAACAGTAGAGCACTATAAAGAACAGGCCAAGATAACTCATGAAATCCCATCTATTCTTTATAAGCAGTCTACTCATATTGCATCCACCTCAGGTACTAAGAATGTAACTCCATCAAAACACTCGAAGATATGCAGGAGATACCATCAATTACTAAAGCAGTTCTTGAGATTACAACTGATGGTAGCCAATCTACTGCGAAAAACTAAAAAGATTTACTTAAAATCTCTTCAGTACCTGCCAAATTATCTCAAAATGTTGAGAGACAATCTACATCTGTAGCAGAAATTATAAACACTGTGTAAAATATTTCCCTTAATCTGCCCTCTACAAAGGAGAATCAATTCTTTGAGGATAAAATTCATCATGGGGAATATCTCCCAGAGGAGACCTCGATAGTGGATCAATTTAATTTGTCCCCCAAAGGTTCATCTCTCCCTAAATATGAGAAGAATTCAGAAGCTGAGAGAGAATACCAGTCAGATAAAGAGGAAAGAAGCTTCTTAGTCCCTATGATTGAAGAATTGAAAATGTTTGCAATATGGATAGATGCAAAATGGAACAAATATCAGGCAAGGAAAGCAGTTGCTGCAAAGAAAAATTCAGATGAATATGATACCATAGCTGTCTCAGAAAAAGAACTCAACTCAGGTAAGTTTCCTAAAAAACCTCCATATGATCCATTATTTAGAAGATTTACTAGATCTTATGGCAAATCTAAAAAATTTAATCTCCATCATAATGAATGTTAAACTTTATTTGCTGGAATGCTAGGGGCATAGACAATAAGGCTACCAATAGACGAATTAAAAGGCTAATTAAACAATATCATCTTCCTGCAATTGCATTACTAGAGCCAAAAGCTGATTCAATGACAATTAAAACATATCAACTAAAATGGAATTTCAGGAACAGTTTCAACAACAAATCTAATAAAATATTGTTTCTATGTTCAGATGATTTAAATTTCAATGTCATTTTTTATTCGGATAAACTTTTGTGCCTTGAAATTAATATTGTCTTCGTTAATATTACTGTTCACTTAGCTTTAATATATGCCAAATGCTCTGTAGAAGAAAGAAAGTCTCTCTGGCAGGATTTAATGTATATTTCTGCTAATCCTTCTACTCAGGCCTGGTTAGTCATAGGAGATTTTAATGTGGTATTAGAAGACCATGAAAAGTTAGGGGGAAATCCTATTGACTTCAATGCAACAGTAGACTTTAAGGATTGATCTCCTCATGCTCTTTAATGGATCTTGGCTATTTAGGGTCCAGATATACTTGGACTAATAATAGAATTAATGGTACCATTTTTTGTAGATTAGATAGGGGTCTAGTCAATCACAATTAGTTATTGAAATTCCCTCAAACTAACATTACTCATCTTCACAGAGCTTGCTCTGATCATAATCCTTTGCTTTTAGCTATTAAAAGTCCTAAAGATAACTTTTCTAAAAAATTTAAATTTCTTTCAATGTGGTGCATAAATTCTAATGTAAAGGAAATTATTGAAGAAACTCGCTCTACAGATATTCAGGCGCCTGCTATGCTCAAATTTTCTCTCAAGCTAAAATTTTTAAAACAAAAATTAAAATTTTGGAATAAGAACACTTTTAAAAATGTTTTTCAAAAAGTAAAAGACTTAGAAGATCTAGTTCTTATAAAGGAGCATGAATTTGAGCACTCTCCCAATGAAGCTTCTAGAAGTAACATGTTTAAAGCTAGAGCAGAATTGAATATTGCCCTTCAAAGAGAGGAAAGTTTTTGGCATAAAAAAAGCCATCTTAAATGGATTAAACTTGGGGATAGAAATACTAATATCTTTCATGCATCTTTTAAAACAAGACAAAGGAAACTATCAATATCTAGGATTGAAAATCTCCAAAACCAGTGGGAGGATTCTAGTGATGAGATTGGAAATATTTTTCTAAATAATTATAAGAAATTATGGTCTTCTGAATACATAACATCAGATCAATCCTTTATGGGAGTTATAGGAAAGGAAATTACAGATTCAATGAATTCTGTTCTTACTGAGTTTCCATCGGAAGATGAAATATTTTATGCTATTTCTAACATGGATCATACAAGTTCCCATGGTCCTGATGGTTTTGGTGGGGTATTTTACACTAAGTTTTGGGATATTATTAAGTTTGATCTTACTAAAGCTATCCACTTTTTTTTCCCAGGGTCTGACTTGCCAAAAATTTGGACTTCTACAACTATTGCTTTAATTCCTAAAGTCTCTAATCCATCCACTTGTTTTAAATTTAGACCCATTAGTCTTTGTAATTTATCAAATAAAGTTTTTACTAAAATTTAAATGATAGATTATCCACCATTCTTCCTTATATTATCTCTCAGAATCAAAGTGGTTTTGTTAGAAATAGATCAATCGAAGAAAATATTTTGTTAGCTAAAGAAATGGTCCAAAAGCTTGGTAAAAAGGCTCATGGCAATAATGTTATTTTTAAGTTAGATATGGATAAGGCTTATGATAAAGTATATTGGCCTTTCTTATGTGAAGTTCTTAGAAGATTTGGGTTTAATGAATTATTTATAGATATGATTTGGAGATTGGTTTCTAACAATTGGTTTTCATTAATATTAAATGGTCAAAATATTGGTTTCTTCAAATCCTCTAGAGGGCTAAGACAAGGAGACCCAATATCTCCAAGTCTTTTCATCATTGTAGCTGAAACTCTCAGTAAAAACATAGATAATATATTCTTTCAAAATAAGGCTATTCATTTTTGTCATCCTCAAAATAGTAAACTTATTTCTCACTTAGGATATGCTGATGATTTAATTATCTTTATAAATGGGAGAAACATAGTATAAAAGCTCTTTTTTTATTGCTCAAAGTATATGAAAAAACATCAAGTCAACAAGTAAAATTTTCAAAGATTTCATTTTATGTAGATAAAAAGACCCCCCTCATAGAATTACATCCATATCTTTTCATTCTGGTTTAGACTCTAAATTTTTACCCATGAAATATCTGGGATGTTTTTTTAAATAAAGGTAGACCTAAGGCTATTTTATATTCTGATTTATTATCCAAAGTTAGAGATAGGCTTAAAACTTGGTCATCTAAATTTATAACCCAAGCTGGGAGAGCTACTCTCATTAGACATGTTTTACAATCTATCCCTGTTTATTCTATAACGGTTCTTAATCCTCTTAAAAGTGTTATTAAAAGATTACATAACATTTTTAGTAAATTCTACTGGGGTGGGCCTGATAAAGAATTTCCTTATCAATGGGTTAAATGGACTGAATTATGTTATCCTTTTGAAAAAGGTGGTTTAAATTTTAGGAAAATTGAAGATATTGTTTCTGCATTTAGCAATAATTTATATTGGAAATTCAAGTTTGGCACAGGTATCTGAGCAAGTTTTGTTAGGAACAAATATAAAAAAGGAATTTCTGCTTCCAATTGTTCTAATACTATGAAAAGACTATCATTCATTCAAGAGTTAGCTGAAGAAAATAATATTAAAGACAAACAAATATGGAAAGAAACTTCTACAGGAGAATTTTCAATTAAATATTCATACAACATTTGTAGACCCAATAAACCTATCTCCTTAAGCTGGAAACTTAATTGGATTAAAGAATGTCCTATTAAAATCTCCAATTTTGTTTGGAAATTATTAAATAATGCAGTTCCTTTTGAAATTGAAGTTCAAAAAATTGGTATAAGACTTGCCTCTGTATGTAAACTTTGCTTTAAAGAAGAAGATAGTATCTTTCATGTGCTATCTGAATGTGTCATTGCTAAGGAGGTATGGTGTTATTTCTCTAACTTATTTGGGGTATGCACTGATTTTTCTTCTTGTAGATCCATTTTAATGTCTTGGTGGTTTTCTAAAGTTAAAAGAGACTACAATCTTTTATTATTCAAAATTCTTCCTAAAATCATTTTCTGGGAAATTTGGAAAGTAAGGAATAAATGCTATTTTGAGCACTATAAACCTTCTTCTGATTATATAATTATTCAAGTAATTTCCCTTTGCTCTAATATTTTTCAAAATATTAAAGTATATGATAAGTTTCCTATAGAGGATTTCAACATCTAAATTTTGTTTCAAATTAAAATCTTTCCTAAAGAAATTAACTTTATTAAATGTAATTGAATTAATCCTCCATTGGGCTACTTTAAACTAAATATATGTGGTGATTCCAAATCTAATCCGGGTCCAAGTGGAATTGGAGGGGTTATAAGAGATCCTCAAGGATTATTTATATCTAGTTTCGCTAAATCTATAGGGATTCAATCCTCCTTCATAGCAGAGATAATGGCTTTACAAGAAGGTATTAGTTTACTCTCTCAATAAAAAATATCACATGTAATCATTGACTCTGATTTATAAATCCCCAAGTTCATTTCTTTAGCTTATATTCTTTGTAATGGGTATATTTATAAATCCCCATATTTTCTTATCTAAATGTTTTCATACGTAATGGGGATAATCTATAAATCCCCAAATTTATATTCTCCCTTTCTAGAGTAATGGGACCATCCTCTAAAAAAATTTAGTTAGTGGGTTTGTAAGCCTTGGAGAGGTTGTTTCTCTGTTTTTATTAATAAAATGTGTGGGGGTAGTGTCCCTCTTTGCCAAAAAATAAACAAATTAGAATCTTTAAGACTTTTAAATTTAGCATGCTTGTCAGGTAACTAGTTCCTAGATTGTAGTTTCATATGTTATTGAAAATTGTTCGTTATCTTGAGTTAAGTGGTGTTGATATTGGTGATTTTTTATTATTGAAATGCTATGTAAGTAAGGCAACGAGCCTTTCATTTCATTCATTTAAATAGTTAGTGTGTGTGTGTGTGGAAAAGAACTTTAGTATTCTAGGCAGAACATCTCAGGGATGATGTAAAATCACCCAAATTGGGCAGGTTAAACCAAGATACGAGATGAACTAATATCATATATGTTGTTCTCTTTGTGTAAAAGGGTAAGTAGAAAATTTTTGGAATTGATTTTGTCTAGTTATGGTGTGATATGGAATTTAATTTCATATTGTTGTGGATTTTACTTAGTACTTCAAAATTCAAGGTGTGATATGGGAGGCTACGTAGAAAATTTCATGAATGATGAAGTGATGCCACTGTATATAATATTTCCACTTTGTAATGGCTAGCATGATAACTAGCATATCCTTCTACCAAATGCACTTGTTGCTTGTATTTATTTCTATAATGAATAGTTGATTGAAGTAAGGTAAAACTAACACTAGTCATGTCACTAGTTAGTTTTTAAGTCTCAAGAATGCTTGTTCAACCTCTTCACACCACAAAAAGTAATTATTTTAAAATAGATTTGTTAATGATCTCACAATACTACCATAACCCTAAAAATGTTTTTTATAGAATGATAACTCGCAATGGTATATTTTATAGTTACTTAGTAGACTGTTTGTTTATTTGTTGATTTGTATTCTTTTTCTGCAAATGGTCTCTTTTATTAGGGATATCTTATTTCATTTCTTCAAATGGTATATTAAAATCTAGAACATTTTAACATAGTTCCAAAAGTGTGCAAGATTATCAAATCTGGCATGGTTTAAAATCATGCCAAGAAAGGTGGCATGTTCGATTTTGGCACGATTTTAAACCGTGCTAGGCTGGGTTTGGCACAGCTAAAAATCGTGACAAATTGGTGTTTTTGGTGTAGTGTTAGGTATTTGTTATTATTTTGATATGGTTGTATTTGGAGGAGTTCGAATAGGTTTGTAATGTCTCTTTACTATTAGAATAATGTATTTATATGGGTTTGACTGTTAAGTTTTGACCCAGTTATGGAAGTTTTTGCTTGATTTTTGTAAAGGAAGATGAAGGTTGTCCCCAACATAAATGATCAATTGACCCTAGGAAGCCGATCATCCTTGAAAGGACACAAATTTCCAATTGAGTCTTATGTAGTGTTGGCTCAATTCCGGGAAAAAACATTTGAGTCATAGGACAGTGTTCATGAGTATCCTCCAAGCCTATGACGTTTGAAGTTTAAGTTGAAGACGTAGTGGCCAGTATTTCAAAGTGAAGATATCAAAGTGCTGGGTTTACATAGTGCCTAGTTTTGCGTCCTCAACAGTTCATATTTCAAGTCTCCAAAAGGTACAAATGAACATTATATATATATGTAGGAGACTTGGAATAATTTTTAATGGGTGTAATTTTATTGAAAATAAAATTTTATGAGCTTATCATGAAAAATGTTGTTTCTGACTTTCCATTCGATATTGTCGTTCGAACGAGTTACCCCTTTTGAACATTTACTTTTCGTTAGAAAGGTCGTTCGAACTAAATGTCGTTCGAATGAAAAAGTCGTTCAAACGAGATTTTTGGGGAGAAGAGTTTTTGGGATTTTCCCACTACTTTGTCCCCATTTTCTTTTGACAGAATTTAACCACTTCGGGACTAGATTTTTTTCAAGACTTTTCTCCAATTTTGAGAGAGAAAATAAATGTTTAGAAAATTCCCTTTTATGTGTTTAATTTAGATGGCCTAAAATCTTTCAAAACACAAAAGCATACACCCATTTGTTTTAGTTTAAGATTCTAAGTTCTTCATTTATATATATATATCTTGCTTGGAGTTTGTTGTGACACCCCGCCTAATTAAATACCAGGTGATCAGTCCTTTATTAAATTAAAATCAAGGTGAACTGTTGGTTCATTCTTAGCATCACTGTCGCAAAATAATTATTTTCAATTTAAACATCATAAGCAATTTAGCTAAGTGTCAAAACAATTTAAAACTTTATTTCCATTTTTATTAAATTTCAGTATGAAAACCCTTTTTAATAACCAACAGTTTAAGAATCACATAAATGCTATGGAAGGAAATTAACACATAAGAATTAAACCATCTAGATAATCCAAACCAACTTTAAGTACTATAAATGAAATCATCATGACAAGCGATAACTCCCAAGGAGTACTGAATACTAGAAATATAAATAAACATAAATCTCTCACAAAACCAAACTAAATAGGAAAATGGAAGACACATGCCCTAACTAACCAGAACTAAAACCAGATCAGAATAAATGAAGAGGTCGTCTAAAGCAAGGGCCTGCAATTCCCAAATAAGCTGTAGCATGTCCCATCAAAATAACCTATGCATGATGCCCCTGTGGCTGGGCACTGTCATATATACATATATATATATATACAAGAGAAAGATAAATAACCAGAAACGGGTCAGAGCCTGAGTGTAAAATAATTTAAAAAATTTGTTTAGAAAGTATTTAAAATGCTTACTGGTTAACGTAACAACCATGTTTGTATGCGACACTCTCTTGAGCACCTCTCATCAAGTCTGCACACCTACCGTTCTACTAAACTCAGAAGTTTATCTAGCTTATATTTCACATAAAGTTTTATCCCGAGAATTACTAAGGTTATGATGTTTGGTTTTGAAAATAAAACTCTTCAACATTTCTTACACTGTTTAGAACAACTCAGTACCGTTATAAAGTTCCCGAATACTTATAGTAAAGTTGAAGCATTTATTCATTACTTAACTACTTATACGCACAGTAGAAATTTTCCATATATATATATATATATATATATATATATATATATATATATATATATATATATATATTATTCACTCATAAAATATATATACTATTGGCACCCCACATAAAATCTATGGTGCTGGCATACTCTGCTATCAAGTCCCCGTATCACTCGTACTAAGGGAAATACTAGTTCAGAATCACCCTCGAACTATATTAACATAAAACACACAAGATGGAGGCAAAGCATAGTTCCAAGTCACTAACATGTCGGCACATACCCTCACGTCTCTTAGGGCCAATTGACTATCATTTTCAGATAGACTGTATCAAGGATGCTATCTTTTAGGGTACATGTCAATATCCCCCATAAAGGTCCAATTGAGATAAGACCGTCTCGGAGTGGAAACCTCCGTGATAGCAAGTAGCTCGGGTATGATTATACACAAATCAAGTATTTAATATATGCACACAATCACACGACCATATATAGATACACATTTTCCACTTAGGTTCGCCCATGACTCATAAGTATAATTAACCATATTTAGTACAAAATTACTCAATTATCTCGCATAAAGGATTCATCTCTTTTATTTTCAATTATACACATTTCACAATTCCTTCTCATATCTCTAATCACTCTCTCTCACTAAATATAATTTCAGTAGGTACCCCCTCTCAAACCTTATGGTCTAAGTCTTTCACGAGTCTCTCAATTCTCTAGTGAACGTACGCACAATTTCCAATGTGTGACTAAACTCCCTGTTAACCCACAATTTCATTACATATTAAATTTTACTCAACGGAGTCCACTTAGACCCTACTGGTCTTCTTCATAACCCATTATACTCTATAAATAATAATAAAGGGTTCCTACGTATTTTAACCGGATTAAACAAAAAGGGGGAAACTATGAAGTTTTCTCGGAGGGATTCATCGATCGATGAAAGGGGTCGATCGATCAAGCAGTTCTTGCCCAGAAACTGCAAGTTCGACCTACGGATTTCTTCCAAAAATTTTCTCCAAAATGCTATTTATGATTCTCAAACTCCCAAACAAGATTACTACTGGTTCTATATACATATATACATGATTTCCTACGTGAAACATGCACAAATTCATCAACATAATTGAATTAAAGGGCCAATTTATCTTAATTATAAGGAACCCTAATTTTACACTAAACTTACATTATTCTAATTCTCTTTCCAGATTTCTCACTTCTAAATCAATCCAATTTCGTGACTAATCCTCTACATATGATTGAGATTTCCAGAATATATTTATTTCCTCTAAAACATGTGATTAAATTCTCTAAATCATTAAATTCTTCCATGAAACATAGGTTTAACAATCCTAATCTAACATGAGTGAAACATTAACTAAAAGAAAAGAAAGATAGATACTTGCCAGGAATTCAAGGGTCTGATTTGTTGAAGAAACATATATGGTTGCGTTCCTCGTCGTGCGATATACGTTTTGGTGGTGGTGGCGGTGCAATCGGATGGGTTCTTGGCCTTGGATTGCTTGGAAAGCTTCCTACCTTCTTCTCTAATGGCCGTTCTCAAGTTCTATGATTGTTAACCCTAAAAACCTAACCCATATGGCTGATATATCATAGGAAAATTCGTGGGTTTAATTACTCAAAAATACAAAATGACTGTTATACCCTCCCAGGATGCTAATTAGGCCTAAAAATGCCCCGAGACCCAAACTAAACCCCCGGGTATACTTTTCTGACTATCTCGACCCTTCCGAACATGTTGGCACACTTGAAATGACCATACAGACGACTTTTAATTTATTCACTTTATATAATAATTTAGTCCCGACACGACACAGGCGCGTCCTGACTTAATTTCCATAATTGTCATATTATTCACTCGTGACAATTTTAATAAATTCAATTATACATATTAATTTACTCATTAAGTAATATTCAACAAATTCCCCATAATTACTAACTCTGATCACGCTAGTAAATATTTAAAATAAATTTCTGGATTAATATTAAATTAATATCTCACTTTAAATTTAATAAATCCCCTAATTTAAAAGCCATAGAAATATGGGGTATTACATACTTCCCCTCTAATAACGGAATTTCATCTCGAAATTTAAAAAATAAGGCCTACCTGGTAAAACAATTTAGGATAATTTATTAGTACGCAAACTATCTTCATAGTAAGGCCCTCAATCACTATAGCCCCCGTCTCACAGCAAGCTTGTTTAACACTCTTATTAACGACACTTCACATTGTGCTCCTAATCGACAACATTCACATAATACGATCCTATACATCATTTGACTTCCATTATCAAAATCATTAGGAGGGCGCACCTCACTACGAGTCAACTACTCGTATTTCTCTAAATACAAAACTCCCATTCTGAGAGAAACTATACGAACTTCTGGCCACTCTTGTTAGTTATTTGAATCTCGATTTCCATCTAAGAAACTCTAAGCCGCCTAAAAAAGTCTGTGGTAATTCAACCTTAGTCATCGGATTATTCTTGACCAATCCAAAATTCTGATTATCCGCTCACCTTTAAACATCCAGAGGGAGAATAGTTAAGGTTTTTCCACACCAAAACCTCAATAAGCACCTTGTTCATAATAAAAAAGTACGAGTGCTCCCACGGAACCCTACCATTAGGTAATATCCTTCCCTAATTACCGTACTATACTTCACTTGCTAGCTATAACCGTTGAGGAAATGAAGTGATCACAATGAATCTAAAATTACTTTCACACTGCTCCATTAATGGTTAAATCACCGCTCGCCTACTCCTCGGACTATGGGTGATACAACTTGCTCAAAACGAAGTGTTATCCCCAAGCTTCCTGAAATTACATATTGACGGTGGGATTTAAAAATCTCATCCTAATTCAGAAAGATACCGTGTAGGACCACGTACTGGCGCGATCCTTCCTTTCAAAGGAAGACTGGGTCACACTAGCTAATATTGTAAATCACCCCAAAGGAATGTCAATCAGTTCATTCTTGGGAAACTTTTTCCACATGTTCGAAGGAACCCTTGATCTTATCTTGAGGTTGGCAACCCCTTAAAGAAACTTTACCAATTTTACTGGTCTCTTTCATTATGGGAATCGTCGGCTTGCCACAAAGTTCTCTGGTTGGTCCTTTTGTTCCAACCGATTTCTATCTATGAGTGGTGGCCGTGGAGATTACTCGCTACGTTTCACTAAACATCAACTTATATTTATAATGTCTCACATTTAGAGATCCTTAATACTCACCTTATTTCCTTGGCGTATACCTAAAGTTTCGACCCGTGCACTTTTCTCCACGATGTGCACTGCTGGACTTTATACCTTACTAGCATCATTGTTCTTTGTACGCCAACTCGCTTTTAACATTTGACTAATTACAACTCCCCTCTGAGTGTTCTCCATAATAGTTAAATTTTACCCTTTTCAAGGAATACTCCTTTTTAAATGGCTTCCTAAATCCTTCCAACCATATTCAGGTGTGCTACTCTGATCGCACACGTATATTTGGATTATCGTCCTCCTCACATGATTTTTAATCCACTTTACCATTTCCACTTTGTTATGAAAGTCCCACAAACATATAACCGTGCATACTAGTGTAAGCATCACATACGCGTCACACATAACACCCAATTCTTTATTTCCCTTGTGCTCACAACGTGGTTCAACACTTGGGTACTCTCAATTACCCTAAAAATCAAAATTTTTAATTCCTCTTTATCATCGTTCCACCCTTTAACTCGTGGTGGTAAAACAAAACTTTCAATGCTTCCTTGCCACACAATCGGCTCCACTGGCCTTAAAATCATAATTCAAATTCCAACTTATAGATATAATTACCTCCTCCTATAATGATCGAGGTACCATACTCATGGACTAATGACCAAACATCTCCCTACTTCCAACCTTATGCTAAGTTTCATGCGTGGGATGTCTCGCAAAGTGAAATCCAAATAAGGAACCCTCCGGATACACTACTACCTAGCATTGTTAGTTATCGCAATCCGTTAGGCCCTCCATCCATAACATGTACCCCTTTATTCTGTCTCTTGATAGAAAAGTTACATCTCCTCCCGTAATTACACTTAAACAAAGAACATTTCGCCAATTGCACTATCGTTCAGTATTGGTGGTAATCACATTCCATAAACCTCGTATACATACAATCGGGACTCTAGAAATACTGTCCCCAAACATATGGGTATAGATCTTAACTCCCACATCTCTAAAGGATAGATATATCATTTCGCTCTTCCTATCACCAAGTCCTAAGCGCTAAACATAATAATGAGTTAAATCTTTTCGCTCAACAGTAAACCCAATACATACTGAATCATAACAACAAACTCCCTACAGTGAGTCTGACCCTCTCACGGGTGAGACCCCACCAGAACAAAACATGCTGCACTAAGGCAATTACCCCGATAGCCATGTAATAACGGCCTACAATCGTACTAACCATCACTATAAAATTATAACCAAGATAATATCATACTAGTATATCACATCACTAAAACAAGTATCTCAATAAAGTATATACCACTTTTAATATGCCCCTTTATCCTTCTCCCTAATCCGTAGCTAATGGTATCCCAATCTCAAATCTGTCTTCGAAAAGAAAGTTGTTCCTCTCAGCTGGTTGAACAGGTCATCGATTCGGGGCAACAGATATTTATTTCATATCGTGACCTTGTTCAACTCCTGGTAATCCACGAATAACCTCAGTGAACCATCTCTTTTCTTCACAAACAACACCGAAGCACCCCAAGGCGAGGTACTTCGACGAATAAAGCCCTGGCCTAACCACAGCTCTATCTGATCCCATAACTCCCTCACCTCCACTGGGGACATACGGTACGGGGCACGTGTTATCGGCCGAGTTCTCGACATCAAGTATATGAGGAAACCTATCTCTCGCCTGGGGGTAGGCACGGTATCTCCAGGAATACATTTGAAAACTCATAAATGAATGGAATTGAATCTAGGGGAAATCACAATTCTCCTTAGAGGTATCCTCCTCTATATAGTACAAATGGGTGGAAGATCCTCCCTATGGGTAAGGCATCATCACCAAAAACATCTCCCGCCCCGGAATGCCAGAGATAATACTCCTACCGAAACAATTCACATGGCTCTGTACGCAGCGAGCCATTCCATGCCAATAATGACATCGTGCTCACGCATATATAAAACTAGCACGTCTGGAGGTAAAATCAAACTACCAATCTATTTACCCGACATATAAAGAAAATTAAGGACCTTTTCCCAATGGCGAGTTTACGCATAACACCTTACTCTCTATAGTGTCTAATAATCATAAGGCCCATGTAAAATGAGTAACTATAAAATAGTGTGATGCCCCAGTATTAAATAAAATGTGTCCCATAGTACTAGGAAGAAGAAACTTACCCTCAATGGCCAATGGTGGCTGCTGAATTTTAATATGCTAGACGTTATACACACATTCGTACTATTTCTGCCCCTACTGCTGGGGTATCTTACCCTTATATGGGAAATCCTACCTCCTATGACCCATCCTACCATAATTGAAGCATTTACCTCTAAACTGTTTCATTTTACGACTCTGTTGATTTTGGTCTGGTTGTCCAGTTTCACCTTTCCCTTGGCCTTATTGGCCTTACTGAGCATCTTGATGAAAAATGACATCTGGTTGAGGACATTCCCTCTACTTGTGACCCGTTTGTACACACTTATAGCAGAGTACTGAAAGTTAGCGCTGGTCGGGTCGAAGTTCCTTTCCAGTCTGATCCGAATAAATTCGACGTTCATGACCGTCCATTCCACATTTAAAACACCTCTTCGTGACTTCACTCTGATCCCGGATTTATTGGCCCTGACAATTTTGGGTATCCACGCATAATTTGTTACCTTCATGGCTTTTATGGTCTTAAGGAGTTTATTATTACGATTTTGGTTCCTTCGTACAATTCTTAATTCTAGTCATGTCAGATTGACTATTCTCTCTAGATCTTTTACCTCCTATAAGCTGCATGCTGCGATCTTGGTATTGTAAGACCGCAGTGGTAACTTCCTGTGACACAATACCTAATAATTTGGCGATTGAGACCCTCTCTGGAGATACCTGAGGTGTGAGCTGACTCGCTTATTCTTCTTGACGAGCCATCTAAAAATTTAAATAATCTGGATGAGTTCATCATGAACATAAACAAATCGCATAAGCACTAATTCCCAATGCATAAAGATGAATTCAACATTCCTAATATTAGGGCTCTAAATCAAAGACGATGAGTTGGAAGCGAAATAAGCCGTATAGACCCTAAAGGACACTAGAACCCGATGCTCTGATACCACTTATGACACCCGCCTAATTAAATACCGGGTGATCAGTCCTTTATTAAATTAAAATCGAGGTGAATGGTTGGTTCATTCTTAGCATCACTGCCGCAAAATAATTATTTCCAATTTAAACACCCTAAGTAATTAAGCTAAGTGTTAAAACAATTTAAAACCATATTTCCATTTTTGTTAAATTTCAACATGAAAACCTTTTTTAATAACCAACAGTTTAAGAATCACATAAATGCTATGGAAGGCAATTAACACGCAAGAATTTAACCATCTAGATAAACCAAGCCAAGTTTAAGAACTATAAATGAAATCATCCTGACCAGAGATAGCTCCCAAGGAGTACTGAATATTGGAAATATAAAAAAACATAATTCTCTGACAAAACCAAACTGAATAGGGAAATGGGCGACACATGCCCTAACTAAGCAGAACTAAAATAAGATCAGAATCAATGAAGAGGTCGTCCAAAGCAAGGGCCTACAACTCCCACATAAACTGTAGCACGTCCCATCCAAAGAACCTATGCATGACGCCCCTATGGCTGGGCACCTGTCATATGTACATATATATACAAGAGAAGGAGAAATGACAGGAAACGGGTTAGAGCCCGAGTGTAAAACAGTTTAAAAAATTTGTTTAGCAAGTATTTAAAATCCTTATCGGTTAATGTAACAACCATGTTAGTATGTGACACTCTCTTGAGAATTCTCACCTCTCATCTAGTGTGCACGCCTACCATACTACTAAACTCATAAGTTTATCTAGCTTATATTTCACATAGAGTTTTATCCCGAGAAGTACTAAGGCTATGATGTTTAGTTTAGAAAATCAGACTCTTCATGATTTCTTACACTATTTAGAACAACTCAGTACCGTTATAAAGTTCCCGAATACTTATAATAAAGTTGAAGCATTTATTCATTACTTAACTACTTATACGCACAGTAGAAAGTTTCCATACATAAGTATATATATTAGTCACTCATAAAATATATATACTATTGGCACCCTGCATAAAATTTATAGTGCCGGCATAGTATGCTATCAAGTCCCCGTATCACTTGTACTAAGGGAAATACTAGTTCAAAATCACTCTCGAACTGTATTAACATAAAACAAACAAAATGGAGGCGAAGCATAGTTCCAAGTCACTAAGAGGTCATCACATACCCTCACGTCTCTTAGGACCATCTATCATTTCCAGATAGCCTGTATCAAGGATACTATCTTCTAGGGTACGTGTCAATATCCCCCATAAGGGACTAATTGAGATAAGACCATCCCGGTGTGGAAACCTTCGTGATAACATGTAGTACGGGTATGATTATACACAGATAAATTATTTAATATATGTACACAGTCACACAGCCATATATAGATACACATTTTCCACTTAGGTTCGCCCACGACTCATTATTATAATTAACCATATTTAGTATAAAATTACTCAATTATCTCGCATAAAGGATTCATCTCTTTTATTTTCAATTATACACATTTCACAATTACTTCTCATGAAGTACTCTCTCTTACTAAATATAATTTCAGTAGGTACACCCTCTGTAACCTTATGGTCTAAGTCTTTTACGAGTCTCTCAATTCTCTAGTGAACGTACGCATAATTTCCAATGTGTGACTAAACTCCCTGTTAACCCACAATTTCATCACATATTAAATTTTACTCAACGGAGTCTACTTAGAACCTACTGGTCTTCTTCATAACCCATTATACTTTATAAATAATAATCAAGGGTTCCTACGTATTTTAACCGGATTAAACAAAAAGGGGGAAACTATGCAGTTTTCCAGGAGGGATCGATCGATCGATGAAAGGGGTTGATCGATTCTCTTGGTCGATCGATCGATCAAGAAGTTCTTGCCCAGAAACTGCAAGTTCGTCCTACGAGTTTCATCCAAATTTTTTCTCCAAAACGCTATTTATGATTCTCAAACTCCCAAACAAGATTACTACTGGTTCTATATACATATATACATGATTTCCTACGTGAAACATGTACAAATTCATCGACGGAATTGAATTAAAGGGCCAATTTATCTTAATTATCAAGAACCCTAATTTTACACTAAACTTCCAATGTTCTAATTCGTTTTCCAGATTTCTCACTTCTCAATCAATCCAATTTCGTGGCTAATCCTCTACATATAATTGAGATTTCCAGAATATATTTATTTCCTCTAAAACATGTGATTAAATTCTCTAAATCATTAAATTCTTCCATGAAACATAGGTTTAACAATCATAATCTAACACGAGTGAAACATTAACTAAAAGAAAAGCAAGATAGATACTTGCCTGGAATTCAAGGGTCTGATTTGTTGAAGAAAAAGATATGGTTGCGTTCCTTGTCGTGCTATCTACGTTTTGGAGGTGGTGGCGGTGCAATAGGATGTGTTCTTGGCCTTGGATTGCTTGGAAAGCTTCCTACCTTCTTCTCTAATGTCCGTTCTCAAGTTATGTTATTGTTAACCCTAAAAGCCTAACCCAAACTGCTGATATATCTTAGGGGAATTCATGAGTTTAATTACCCAAAAATACGAAGTAACTATTATACCCTCCCGGAATGCCAATTAGGCTGACCCAAACTAAATCCCCGAGTATACTTTTTTGACTATCTCGACCCTTTCGAATATTTTGGCGCACTCGAAATGACCATACGTGCGACTTATAATTTATTCACTTTATATAATAATAATTTATTTCCGACATGACACAGACGCATCCTGGCATAATTTCCATAATTGTCATATTATTAACTCGTGACAATTTTAATAAATTCAATTATACATATTACTTTACTCATTAAGTAATATTTAACAAATTCCCCATAATTACTAACTCTCATCACGCTAGTAAGTATTTAAAATAAATTTCTGGAATAATATTAAATTAATATCTCAATTTAAATTTAAAAAATCCCAAAATTTAAAATCCATAAAAATACGGGGTATTACATTTGTTTGGAACCGGGTCCTACTCTACCGCTTGAAGAGTTGTGTGGGTTTACTTCTACATCCCTTAAAGAAGAAGACTTATTTGTTGGTACGGCATTCCCACTCGAAGAAAGGCTTTGGGTGCGGGTTGACGGTTGTCCAAAGGCCTTACTAGTGGATTCCAAGGTTCCGGTGGAGTTTTGAAATTATCGTCTAAGCAGAGGTTGGTACAAAAAGACGCGTTAGGGTCTTGAAGGAGTCGAGTCGAGGGTAGTAAGTCATATGTTTTGTAACAGTAAATTCGTACTTAGTGGACTTAAGGCTAGGGGCCATCCGAGGTTTTTCTCGTTTTGGGTTTTCCTCGTACAACGCAGCGTAATGTGATTTATTTCTCTTTATCTTGAAAAATCACCTTAGAATGCATGATTAGGTAATTCAAGATAAAATTGGTCTTATCATATGTCAGTTTAATTTGGTGCTAAAATTAATTTGGGTAAAATTAAGTTAATTTAATTCAAGTCATAAATTATTAATTTGATAAAATTTAGTTTGGCCTAATTTGCAAAAAATGAATATTTATTGTTAGGAAAATTTCTAGGACTTGTGTTAAATTAAATTTGGGCTTAAAGCTAAAAATTCACATATTTGTTTTTAAGAGAGATTTCAATTTTGAAAAAAATTAAAATTGGTTTAGTTTAATTCTAATTTTGGACGAATTAAAATGGTAATATTTTAATTGTGAATTTTTAAAAAGGGTAAATTTTTTAATTGAACCATCACTTGAATTTAAAGAATTTTAAAATTGGGGGGCACATATTCAGACAAGTGGTATCAGATCGGGTTGCACTAAAATACTATGTGATCCTATTTTTAAGGATTTTTTCTATTATGGAAAATGTGTTTTTCAAAATTTTCAATTTTTGATGGTTCAAGCATGCTTGCACATGACTCCTCACTAGATATATCATATGAGTAATTGCTTGCATGTTTACATACACTATTCGTGCCTAATGCTATATCCTTACTAGTTGTATGTTTATTTGTCATATTCAAGCACATGCCTTATTATATAAACTTTACTTTAATTATGACAAGTTTATCTTCTATATTTTATTTTACATTTTTGGGCATAATATGAAAATACAAAAAGTTTTTTGTTTTGTCTTTTGAGTTAAATTTTGTTTTGTTTAAAAATTAGAAAAACTCAAAAATATTTGTTTCGTGTGTGTAAATTTGAGTTTTACACATTTTTTTTGTGGCATATAAATGTGTTGAATCCTCATTTACCGCTCCTATGTGGCTAGAACTATTGGTTAAGATTTTTAATACTTAAAATGTTTTTAGTCATGCATGCATGGAATAGTGGGATTTTGTGTTGCTTAATGGATTCTATTTTTATATGCCTCAATTCACACATGCACGAGCCCTCCTGAAATTTAATCGTCACATGTATATTTTGAGCTAAGTGAGATGTTCTCCCATCAATTTAGTCATCTACGTTTTTCTATGACTATGGAGGATTTATGCATGTAATAACTGTGGCCATCCCCTATCCTCGCGACGGGAGAGAGGGAGGATCCTAGGTCCCGCACGCCCCTCTCGGGAGCGCTTCGGCCGACGTCGTTAATTAGGTGAAAAATGTAGAAAGATGGAGTCGTGAGTCTATTTTACTCAAAACAGACAAAAGAAAAGGTAGCCACCCCGAGGGATAGCATCCAAAGATATACTGATGCATACGAAACCAAAATGATTCGAAAAGGGTCCGGAGGCTAAGTTACGAAATGGGAAGGTGTTAGGCACTCATTCCGCCCTTACGGTCTCTCATGTTTTTTTTGCTATTTTCCTGTATTTCCTGTATTTCCCGTGATATGTGTGCATGTGAATATGTAGTGGAGATAGGAATCATTGACTTGTATCATGGAAGAGATAAAGCGAGTCATCCATAGGAATGTTCATAAAAATAATATTAGAAAATAGGATTTACGCGATTATCTTTATGTTGATCGTTATAATAGAACGATAACATATGTGGAATAATACACCACTAAGAACAAATATATCTATGTAAATGTATAGAGTCTAAGAGAATTTAATTTAGAGAAAATAGAAAATGAGAGAAAAAGTAAGAATATGACTCAAGTCTCGAGTTTTATCTCGAGACGCCTACGTAGCCTATAGAGGCATCAAAGTCCACGCAGTTCGCATGCAAAATGAGGGGTGGGGTTTATCCCATAAATCCAATCGGGGGCTTCTCTTATGTGTGTGTGTGTGTAAAAAAGTATTTTAGTTGTGAGAAAAGTCTGAGATTTCCGTTTGGAGTTTATGAGCAAACCCTCTTTTTCTTATTTTTTGTGTTTTTATTTATATGAAAATAAGAGATGCGCAATAATACTAAATAAAAAGTATATTAGGATATGTGAGATGAGAGAATAAAAGTGCTAAGTAATAAAACAAGTTAATGTGAATTTATGAGAATTTAAGGAGAGAATCGAGAAAATTGGACCTTCTTGAAGATCTTGAGCTTGATCTTGAATGTTGGAGAGAAGATCTTGCACTTCGATGATGATGAAGGGTAGTTAATTCCCCAAGTTTGATGAAAAGGATGATGAAAAGTGAAGGTTGGAAAGGGATTTGGATGTGGAAATCAAGCTGACTTCGAGAGAGGTTTTCTAGATTCGCTGAGAGTGAGGTATTTCACATCTAGGCTCCCTTTTGCAATGAGGTCAGGCCCTCCTTTTTATAGGCCCAGGGCATTGCCGATTGGTATAGCCCTGGTCTTTCCAATCGACAGGTGTGCTTAGGCACACTGTCGATAGGCACGGTCTGGAACCTGCCATTTGGCAGTCCCTTTCAGGCTCCTTCGAAAATTTATCCGCTGAGCGCAAACCATTGATCCGAATCGTGTACGGGACAAACCATTGGAATGGTAATTCAGAGACCTTAGAAAGTACTTTGGACTTCTCCTGGGTTCGAGAGTTAACTTTGGGTTAAATATGGCTCTGAAGCGCTCGTCGGTCCTTTGAACAAGGAAACTTCGGACACAAACGGATCGTTCGTCCGTATCGTAAGTCAGAATCATGTATTAGGCGGACCATTGGAAAGGTTAGGAGATGTACTTAGACATTCCAAAGAGTTTGACCCAGTTTGAGGAGTTAACTTTGGTCAACCGAGCCCTGAAAGCATTGGGTGACCTCTCGGAGTAAAACGGATCGTTCGTTCGTATCGTAAGTCATAATCATGCACGGGGTGGTCTGTTGGAAAGGGGTTTTAGTTATGTTTGAATATTCATTTAGTCTCAGTCGGGCTGAAGAGTTGACTTTGGTCAAACGGAGTTCAGGAGCGCCCGGTGGCCTCCAGATAAGGTTTCGAGGGAAAATGAGTCGTTTGTCCGCATGGTAAGTCGGAATCGTGCACGAGATAGACCATTGGAAAGGGGTTTCAGAGCCTTTTAAAGATTCATTCAGTCTCAGTTAAGCTGAAGATTTTTACTTTATGGTCAAACGGAGCCAAGGAGCGTCCGATGGCCTCTAGGTCGGTACTTGGGGTAGGACTTGGGTTCGTAGTGATGAAGGGAGGTACTAGGGACCTGAAGAGATTTTAGGGAGAAATATAATGGGGTGTATACACTTCCCCTCTATGGGTGAGTTTGGAATAAATGATAGTCGTCGAATAGACGCCGCATGATGGCTTTGAGAGAGGATGACCAATTCAGAGGGTTGAGGCCGATTTTGAGGACCTAGGGGTAAGGATGATCGATTCTGCGGGTCGAGGTCGATTCCGAGGACCTAAGGAGTGTGTTAGGGATGACCAATTCAGAGGGTCGAGGTCAATTCTAAGGAAACAAGGATGACCAATTCTGCGATTCGAAGCCAATTCTAAGGGCTTAAGGAAACGAGGATGACCAATTCTTTGGGTCGAAGCCAATTCTGTGAGCTTAAGTTGAGATGACCAATTCTACTAGTCTAAGCTAATTATTCGGGCTTAAGTTGAGATGACCAATTCTGCAGGTCGAAGCCAATTCTACGGGCTTAAGTGGAGATGACCAATTCTGCGGGTCAAAGCCAATTCCACGGGCTTAAGTGGAGATGACCAATTCTGCGGGTCAAAGCCAATTCTGTGGGCTTAAGTTATGATGACCAATTTTGCGGGTCAAAGCCAATTCTGCGGGTCGAAGCCAATTCTGTGTGTCGAAGCCAATTCTGCGGGCTTAAGTGGAGATAACCAATTCGGCGGGTCGAAGACAATTCTGAGAGATTAAATTATGATGACCAATTCTGCGGATCGAAGCCAATTTTGCGGGCTTAAGTTGAGGTGACCAATTCTGCGGGTCGAAGCCAATTCTATGGGCTTAAGTGGATACGTTCTCGAGGAACTCTGTCGGGGAAATTACCTTGTGGTTTTATTTTGGGCTGGGGATCCGATTGCTGGGGAAATCCTTGTGATTTTGGATATCTTGCGGAGGAAAGGTAAATTTAATGCTATTAACTCCACTAGGGGAGTGATAAGGTGGTCCAATTATTGGATGTATTGCTTGGGGAGGTTTGAGACCTTTGGGGCATAGGAGGTGATCCTTAGAGATCCTTCGGGGATGTTGCCGGGAGGAGATTCACTTGACTTTTGAGATTTCCACTGGGGAAATAGGGGTTTCGCTTGAGGGAGTGAATAATTTTCTTGGTGAAAATGTTATAAATCCCTCCTGGGATTTTAAGGAATTTTCTGAGATTTTTCAGGGTTTTCTAGTATTTTTGGTGATTTTTTGTATGAAATTTTAAGGGGGGTTCCGGTCGACATGGTGTAAAGGGTTCCATTCAGCAGTGGCATGGTCTTTTGGACTGCCTTGGGAAGGTAAAGGGTCAGTGCTGATCGATTGGGTTGGCGTTAGTGCCGATTGGCATGATCCTTGGCATCCTATATAAAGGGGGCGAATTCCCTTCATTTTTCACAGCGTCTTGCCTTCTCTCTTTCTGCGATTTTCTTCTGTGAATCATTCTAGCATTCCGTAATCTAAAAAATGGACGCTTTTGTCAGCACTGCTGTACACAGGGAGTGGTTGACTGTTGATGACTGGGCGAACGTGAAATGCAAGGTTAGAGCGCCTCTTGCTTTGGGGAATGAGAACTATTTTAATGCATTCGAGCCGGTTGTGGATGAGCGAACTTTGCTGCGCGAGCCGTTGCATCATCGCTCTTTGAGGGTGGTGAACCCCGACAGTTATGTAAGTAAAATGACTTTTGGCATTCTTTTTTGTTGATTTTCTTTTTTTTTTCCTTAGATCTTGACAAGGTTTTCCTTTTGACAGTCTGATGTCTCTCTATCGAATATGCATGCCCACCGGATAACGGGGTTTAAGGATTTTTGGGAGAATCTTCCACCTGTGGTGCATTGGGTGGTATCATCAGCGGGTTTTGGGAGGTTGGCGTCTGCGCTGGATGAGATGCCTCGTTCGATAACGGTCTTGTGCGTTCTGTGGGAGATATGGTGGGACACTACCCACACCTTCCATTTTGGCTTTGGGTAGATGACTGTGACTCCCATAGATGTGCAGCAGTTACTAGGGTGGATTGTGATGGGGAGCAGATAGAGGTGGATCTCTCCCTGCGGATGAGAACGAAGGCGGTACGTGCGGCGCTCGGTGATGTGGGGAGGATAGTATCTGGGGATTCCATTCGGTTGTCCCTTATAAAGGATGTTTTGCTGGGTAGGGTGGTTAACGTGGAGGATGGGCTACATGTGAGGCAGATGGCCCGATTGTTTATCTTGCTAGCTATGGGGAGTTTTATGGTGGCGTCGAGCGGCGACATCGTCCACTTGTGGTTCTTGCTGTACTTGAGGGTGTTTTCAAATGTCCCTTTCTATTATTAGGAAATCCTGACTTTGGCGATCCTCTATTTTTCTATGGTTGCATTCATCCAGTGTTGTCGGTAGACTTTTGTTGGATCCATGTATCTTCTTGAGGTATTCTTTATTTTACGCATTTCCCTTTCATGCATTCGCACTTTTTTTATGCGTCTTATTTTTTTTTATTGTAACTTTTTATCATTGTCAGATGTGGTTCTATGAGGTGATTGGGTGTAATACCCAACTGATCTCTATGAAGGATGAGACCATTGGGGACTTTTGACGGTTGTATCGATGGCGCAAGGCCAATCGGCAGTTGAAGAGATCTCTTTCTATGAAGGCGGTGCGTCAAGTCTTAAATGGCCTGACCAGTGATAGGGTAAGACTTTTCCTTCTTTAGTTCTGTTCTTTGTATGCTCTGATTCTGTATTGGCTTATACCTGTTGGGTATTTTTAGGTGACCTTTTACCCTTGGGGGATTGCTATTCAGGATACGGGGGCGACTGAGGTGAATGAGCAGATAAGGCATTTACTGGGGCATGAGTTTGGTCACTCTTGGTATATCGGGGAGAGGGTGGTCCGATAGATTATTGAGGATGTGGTGGTTCCACCTACGAGGCCACCTGTGTTTATGAGATGGGAGCAGCTGATGCCAGAGCATGCGAGGATCGCGACGATGATTGGCGAGTCCTATCTATTATACACTGATACGGACGCATTGTATGACTATATGGACTTTATGACTAGGTTGTTGATGGCGCCCAGCATATGCGATGCGTTTCCCTTCCCTCCTGTGGGTTCCAGTCGACCGATGGGATCCTCCCACAGTGGTGGTGGTCTGTCGATGTCTGCGGCAGTGGCAACTTTAGAGGTTACCTTTGTGCAGTTGCATACCCCTTCGTACAACATTCGACGGGCTGATGGAGGGATGGTGCCTATGTTGCACCGTCCTCATGAGATGGATCTAGAGAAGTTGGGCTTGATAGAGGAGGTCATTTATCCTGTGGTATACCTTTCTGTTCCTTTCTTCCTTTCTTTTTGATTTCTTTTCTTCTTTGATACTGATTTCGCCTTTTCTTGCAGCAAGTTCGGGTGTCGACCACTTTGCCGAGGGATATCAGAGATTGGATATCTTCGATGACTGCCCATATTCGGGACACGATTCCTGTTCCTTCTTTCTTGGTGTCGTCTGCTTCATTCGGGGAGGAGTCTGTCTCGAGTAACGGTGGTGTGTCATGTCGTCGCAGGGAAAAGAGAGCGTATTGCAGGGGTGAAGTTTAGGTTAGAGAGCGCGCGCGTGCGCACGAGAGAGAGAGAGAGAGAGAGAGAATGTGGATTCGGGGTGTGTCCAGTTGTTTCTTTTTCTTTATTTCCTGCAAAATTTGATGTAACACAAAAAAATATCTATGTAATGCAACGGAGTTTTTTATTATCTTCTGTTAATAGTGAATGAATGCATGCACATGCGCTTTTTACTTTGTTGCTGAGACCGTAAAAAGAGATATTTTTGGGATTTTAAAGGAAAGTTTTAAAAATGAGAAATTATACAAGGGTGGAAGGGGATTTTTGAAATTCTGTTGAGAATATCAATTTATTTTTATTGAGTTTCTGATTTTGGCAAAAGAGGAAAAATGGAAATTTTCAAAAATAGGGGGTTGCCAATTAGCAGGCACCTTGTCCTGCCTATCGGTAGTCAAGTCCAGTCCCATCAATTCAAAGCTTTGATGGGTACCCCCTTCAGCTTTTTGTACTTTATGGGGTAGGGTTCCCTCCGATTTCTGCAAGGGTTATGTCTTTTGTGAGGGGTTTTCCAAGTATAAAAAGGGGTGGGGATGGGTCTTTCCTCCTCACACTTTCACTTTCTTCCTTTCCCACATTCTCACTAGCTTACTATTTCTTAGTCTTGCACGATGGCTCTCCCTGGTAGCATTGAGTTTTCTAAGTACCTCGAAGCCCTGGAAGCAATGTGTTCTTATAATGTTGATTATGACGCTTTTCACATGCGGCGAGTCTCTTTGTGGCGCAATTGGCCCATTGAGTGGAATATGCTGACGGCGCCGGTACAATTTTGGTACCCTGAAGATCATTTATTCCGCTTTGGGTTGGATGAGGTTTATCCTACCTACGAGGAATTTTCTACCATGCTGGGGATAAATCCCAGTGTTGCTGCAGCTCTTCCTGAGTTTTCCCGTTCTCCCAGGGATTTGTTGGCTGGGCTTCTTCGCATTTCGCCTTCGGCGACCAGACCACTAGTTCCTAGAGGAATGATCTCCCTTTCGGCGGTGTTACATTCCGTGCATTTGCAGGAGGTTGGTGATGCGAGACATACCAGAGCCGTTGTTCTGGGATTAGTTTCAAAATTGATGTTAGTGACTGGGGAACTGCCGGTGGACCCACAACTCACAGCCATTACTTCATGGATGTCATACCGTCGCAATCCTACGGAGGTGATACTAGCGGAGATTTTAAATGGCCTGGATGCCTGCCGAGAAGGTCGTTCTGATTTTTTGAGGGGTAGCCCTGTGATGCTGTTCATGTGGTTGTCTGAAAGACTCCGCCTGGTGACTCCTCTATAATATCCTTTGTCGATTGTACCCAACTTCTTCTCGCATCATTTCATCAGTGTCGACTTGGATATTGAGGGCTGGGAGAACTGGTTTGTGGATCATGGGGCTCTAAATCTGTATTGGTCAGTGCCTTGGTGGGGACAGTTGCTGCCTATTCTGAAGTTGGGATAATACCCGTATGTTCGGCTGGTTGGCCTCAGACAGAACTCTTTTTATTTCCCTTCCCGTCTTCTGCGCCAATTTGGCTGGGAGCAGGTTGTGCCACCTCAGACACTAGATTTCTTTCCAGTAGAAGATTGGACTGAGCATCTGCGCATGCGGCTTGGCTCTTTGTGGAAGAGTCTGCGTCCATCGACCCGTCCCTCTCAGTCTGTTGGGAGAGTTTGGCATATCCCCGTGGATTATATGAAGTGGTTATGTAGGAGAGTATTCAACAAGATGTAAGAAGTGAATACTGGACAAAGGTGGCTTGTCTTATTTAATACCATGGAAGGAGGTGTTGTGATTTTTTCTAAGCTAGTTCAAGATTATCGGTCCATGTAGCATCTAAGGCACTCTATTCAGGCATGGGAAGCTTAGGGACCCCAGGATATAGATGATGATGACGGATCAGGCTCCTCTGGTAGCTGTGGATAGTACTCTTGGAGAGTTTATTTTGTAATGGATAATAAGTGTGGAGATTTTATTTGGCTTTTTAGGAAGATAGGGGGAGGGAATTATCCGTTCCTTTTCTCATGTAATTTGTACCGTAATTTCTTATTAGTGAAATAAATAAGTTTTAGATAATCCAGCTGTGACTTTTGATGAGTTTTGTATTTTTGAATTACCTATACCGATCGCTAAGGCATACATAATCCGTTTGTTCAAGTATATGTTAGAATGAACCGTTGTTCTCGGAGATAAGAAAAGAATAGTTTTTATGAAAAAGAAAGGGCCGTGCTCATGTAAAATTTATGAGCTGCCTACGTACCTCTGGAGTTTTGAATTTTTTTAATTTGTTTGAAAATGGTTTTTGCAGAGGATCAGGCCCACGTAGTTCTGGGTAGAGGGAAATGAAGATTTTTTTAGAATAGAAGGGAGATGAGAAGAGTCATAGCGCGTCGAGATTTCGGACTAGGGTAAAATTTTTTGAGACAATTCAGGTTGACTGGACGAGCCATCTTTTCTCCATCTAGGTCAGTGAGCATGGAGGTACCGCCGAATAAGATCTTCTTGACAATGTATGGTCCGCTCTAATTGGGCTTGAATTTCCTTTTGGGGTCCCAAATGGGTTCTATTATTTCTTTGAGGGATAAATCCCCCTCTCGAATACCGCGGTCCTTGACTCTCTTATTGAACGATCGCGCTATTCGGAGATGGTACCCTTGTATGTGGTATAAAGCTTTAATTCTCCTTTCATTTAGGAGGGTCAACTCGTCAAGACGGCTTTGGCACCAGTCTTCTTCGCTGACCTTGATTTCATGAATGACGCACAACGAGGGTATTTCCATCTCCACATGTAGGACTACTTTCATGCTGTAGACTAGAGAGTAAGGGTTAGCCCCAGTAGAGGAGTGGTTTGAGGTCCTGTAGCCCTAGAGGGCATAAGGGATTCGGTCGGCCCAATATCGATAGCTTTCGATCATCTTACTGATAATGGCTTTGAGGTTCTTGTTAGCAAATTCGAATGCACCGTTTGTCTGGGGTCGATAGGGAGAAGATTTGTGTCTTTGAATCCCGTACTCGCTGACAACTTCTGTAACTTCTACCTCAAAATTCAACCCATTATCTGATACTAGCTCGTGCGGAACCCCATATTGACATATGATGTTTTTCTTAATAAATGTGGCTACTTTCTTGGCATTTAGAACTACATATGACTTAGCTTTAACCCATTTGGTGAAGTAATCAATGGCAACTAGGATGAACTCATGCCCATTGGAAGCCTTTGGTGTAACCTTCCCTATGACGTCGATACCCCAGGTGGAGAACGACTAGGGAGAAGTCATGTTTTATAATTCTCATGGAGGAAGATGCTGAAGATTGGAGAATGGTTGGCATTTGAGGTATCTTCGAACATAGGCGGTGCAATCCTGGGTCACGGTTGTCCAGTAGTAGCCTTATCAGATGATCTTCTTGGCAAGCATATGATCGTATATGTGGGGCCCGCATTCCTCACTGTAGATTTTCTGTATTACCTTTTCAATGTCAGCCCCTGCGATACAGTGTAGATGAGTTCCATTAAAGTTCCTCTTGAGCAACGCTTTGTGATAGATGATGTACTAGGTAACCAGTCTACGAAGGGTTACTCAATTTTTCTTGTCGGAGCCCTCGGGATACCTAACATATTTGAGGAGGTGCCAGATATCATAGTACCAGTAATTGGATAGCTCGGGATCTTCTGTGGTGACGAGCTTAATGTGGTAGAAATTGGTTGGTTTGTCTTGCTTTTAAACTAAGAAGGGGGTCATTGTTGTTCTTTCATGCATGTCGACCATGGAGGCTAAGGTAACAAGGGCATTAACTAGGTTATTCTTTGCTCGCGGTAAGTAGTGGAAGGTGATATCTTTGAATTGGGAGGCTAGTTCCTCTAAGTAGGCATGAAAGGGTTGGAGTTTCTCATCTTTGACTCTCCACTTTCTGAGCACTTGACCGATGATGAGGGAAAAATCCTCGTAGACATCTAGGTATTGAATACCTTTTTTGAGAGCAACTTTGAGGTCTACTGTACATGCCTCGTATTCAGTCATGTTGTTGGTGCATGGGAAATCCAATTTGATGGCGATAGGAGTGTGGGAGTCATCTGGGGCGATCAGAAGTATCCCAATGCCATATCCCTTTTTGTTGGCAGTGCCGTAAAAGAACATTTGCCATCAAAGGTCGTCTTGAGCATCACAGAGTATGTTTTTATCTGGGAATTAGGAGATGCAGACATCGTCTTCTTCCATGGGGTAATCAACAAGGTAGTCAGATATGGCTTTTCCTTTCATGACCTTCTACGTGACGTACACGATATTGAACTCGGCTAGGAGCATCAACCACCGGGCCATTCAGCTGGACAAGGCGGGTTTCTCAAGCAGGTATTTGATGGGGTCCATTCAGGATATAAGTTTGATGAGGAAGGCGAGCATTTAGTGCCGTAACTTTTAGGTGACCTAGACAAGCGCGACATATGCCTTTTCCAAAGAAATGTAGTTGACTTCGTATCTGGTCAATTTATGACTGACATAATACAAGGATCTTTCTTTGTTGGAATCTTCAAGGTATTGGTCTAGCAAAGCCCCAGCTAGAGTGTCGATTATGGTTAGGTATAGGAGCAAAGGGAGACCAGGCTATGGTGGCATGAGTACCGGGGGTTGGGTCAGATATTGCTTGATTCGGTCAAAAGGTTCTTAGCAGGCCTCATTCCAAACCTTGGTTGAATCCTTTCGGAGGAGCTTGAAAATGGGTTCGCAGATGGAAGTTAGCTGGCTAATGAACCGACTAATGTATTATAATTTCCCAAGGAAACCTCCGACTTCTTTCTCTGTTCGGGGAGGTGGCATCTCAAGTATGGCTTTCATCTTGGTAGGATCTTCATCTATCCCTTTCTCACTGGCCATAAATCCCAAGAGTTTTCCCTATGTAATGCCGAAGATGGATTTCTGCGGATTGAGTCTCATTTGATACTGTCGCAGTCGTTCAAAGAACTTTTGTAGAGCAGGAACATACCACTCTCTAGTTTTGGATTTGATAATCATATCATCCACATAGACCTCAACTTCTTTGTGAATCAAATCGTGCAGGACGGTTATGACAACCCTCTGGTAGGTAGCCCCAGCATTCTTGAGACCAAATGGCATAACAGTGTAGCAAAAGGTTCACCATGGGATGATGAACGGGGTCTTTTCTTAGTGATCTGGGTGCATCTTGATTTGGTTGTATTCAGCAAAACCATCGATGAATGATTGGCTGTGTTGTCTATAATCATATAGATATTGGGTAGCGAATAATCATTCTTTGGAGAGGTTTTTTTCAAGTCCCAGTAATCTACACACATCCAAACCTTCCCTCCTATTTTTGGTACATGCACTATGTTGGCTAGCCATGTGGGATATTCGATTACACAAATGAAACCCACGTTCAGCTGTCTGACCACCTCTTCTTTGACTTTGAGTGACAATTCTATGCGGAGCTTTCTCAAATTTTATTTAACCAGCTTATAATCTGGAAGAGTGGGGATCTCATGTTGAGCTATTTCGGGATCAATGCCGGTCATATCATCATAGTACCATCAGACATCCACAAATTCCTTTAGCAAATCTTTGAGTTGTGCATGCTCATGCTCGTCAAGGGTAGCCCTGTATCCTAATCTCGCGCATTTGTCTACTAGAACCAAGGTTAACAACTACAGTCTCTTCTTCATTAACTTGAACGCGGTTATGTTGTTTTTTATTAACCTTATTTTGATCAGTTAAGAATTGTTCATTTTCAAAATCATCATCATCAAAAGTTTCATTAGAATCCAAACAGTTAATGTAAGGCACAACAAGATACTCAAAATCTTCGTTTATTTCATTGATAGGAAAAACAACATTGAGAACCTCATCAAAGGAGGTCTCAATGACATTTGAGCAAGTATAGACAAAAGAATAATAAATGGGGGTAAAAGTTGGGGTTAGGTGTGAGTTCAACTCGTGGAACTAGCACAGAATGCCAATTGAGGAGAGGTGTATCAACCACTTTGATCAGGTGGGATGGATCCAGTGATGTAGTGCCTGAATGGACCATGCAGAGTGTCAGCCCCAGTGTTTATAAGTTGAATGAATCCTCAGAATCACTTCCCTCAAAATCTTTGGTATCTTTAATAAGCAGTTATACACGGTGTTGAGAACTTTGGGCCCATGGGTAGCTGTCTTGGAGAAAGATCTCCATTATAGGCTTCCTCTTCTTGTCTGTATGGTCATACCATGGTTCAGTAAAGCCGTAAAAGGGGAAGTTTTCACCCTCTTTGATGAATCGTCCATTCAAGGAGTCACCTGAGATAGTCTGGATGCAGTCTAGTCTTCTCTTTGGTTGAGACTGGCGGATCATTCTGAGCTCTTGTTCTGACGGTTGATACCCCAAACCATAAGGAGGGAAATCTTTCTTTAGTTCAATGGGCTCAAGTATCCCTTTCTGTCTTGTCCCTAGCCCCAGTCCGGGGATGAAGTGCATGTTTCTGAACATCTGGATCACATTGACGTTCCCATGAGGGTCGTATTCTGGACAAACCCTTTCTTTGAAGTCGTATCCTGCCGGGATTAGAGGTGGCTCAACTCGGAATCCTTACAGGAGCATATAATTTGACCCGTGATATATCTCAAGGATTGGACTGCTGGTACTTGCACCCTTGGTATTTTCATCGTCGATCAAAATGGTGATGACCCATTCGTCGGTGAAGAACTTCAATTTCTCATGGAGTGAGGAAGACACACCCTTGATACTATGGAGCCAAGGTCATACTAGCAACAGGTTGAAACAAACTGGGATGCCAACAACCTAGAATTCGATGCTAGGGTTTATAGAGCCAACCCCTATTACAAGTTTTATGGATCCCATTACCTCCCGAAGAGTATTATCGTAGGCACATACAACAACGGAGGTTGGAGCGAGGTCATTTTCTTTCATTCCTAAGCATCTGAAGGCCCTTAATGGGCAAAAATTCAAGGTGGATCCATTATCGACAAGAGAGAGTGGTATGAACTTCCCCATAACTTTGACGGAGATATTAAGTGTATGATTGCGGTTTAGCCCAATTATGGGAATTTATTCTTCAAAAAAGGATAGCATTCGAGTAGAGGTCAAGGATCCGACCAAATTTACCGCTTCTGCTGGTATGGTAGAGGGAGTAACTATGGGTATAGTGAGCAACTTGATCAAAGCGTTTCTGTGCAGCTGAGAAGACGTGAAAAGCCCCTATAGAGTGATATTAGCTTGAGTTTTCTTCAATTGATTGAGGATCTTACTTTCTCGAGGGTCATCTTTGGCATAGGAAGGTTTTTAATGCCCTTCCCTTTGTCATTTGCTGATAGTGAGCTTGGGATCTGGTAATGACTCCCTAATCTGGTCATGTGATTTATTGAAGAAGGGAAAAACATGAACCCTGTTTCCTCATTAATCTCGAGTTCTTCTGCCATCTTATTTATTACTTCGAGGAGTTCTTCAAATGATATCATCCCACATATGTGAGCTACCGGGCCAATTTTATCTGAATCTTGCTCTTTATTCGAATCTTCAAACTCTTCTCCCCATCTGGTGGCAATAATTCTGTCTTTCCATATAAAGTCAATGAATTCCACAAATTCAATGGCTTCTTCATATAGGTCTTCCCATTATGTGGGGATGTGTAAGGGTGAAGGGAATAGGCACCATTATAGCTTCAGAGTATCAAGTAACTCGGTTATATTACAAATATTGTTGGTTAGCTCGAATAATTATGTCATGAGCTGGACAACATCATCTAGGTTGACCTCATCGGTCGGTACTACCCAACGATATGACTTTCGAGACCATTTTCGTGCTTCCAAGAATAGTGTACTGAACCTTTGGCAATTAATGGTCATCTGTGAGAGAAATTTCAGCTCAAATTCTAGGAATTGGTTTAAGACTTCTGATAATTCCATGCTTTCATTTTTAGAATGGGTACGGACAATGATGCATGCTCTGGTAAGGAGTGACAGTGCCTGATCAGCGAGGCTAGTAGGGTGTAGGAGGAAATATGGGCAAGTTTGGAGAGGTTTAGGATAGTATATAGATGTGATTTGGGTTGAGGGATCAAATTCAGGATTCTCTTCTAAGAAGATGGCATGGGCATTATTTGGGAGTGCGTTGTGAGTAGAGTTTATCTGGTGGGACAATGGTACCCCAGTTAATTAGACATTGTATTATGTTTCGGAGGTGAAAGCATTGGTCGGTGGTATGATCGGCGGTTTCATGAAATGCGCAATGGGTGTCTGCCTTGAAATTTCTTGGGAGCGAATTCGATAATGGATAGGGATCCAAGGATTTGATAAGGTTTCAGCTTAACAGGGCTTAATAAACTTTGGAGAGGGGAGCATAGAGCTCGGTGTATTCTTTTTGGACTAGGACAGGGCAGCTTCGTGGTGCCCATGATGTGGTCGGTTGAGGGATGTTATTGATGGTTGAGACTGTAGCACTGGCAGGTTTGTCATATTTTCTGGGGGTGAACTGTCCATAAACCTTTTTTGGTTCAACTTATGTTTTAGCCATACCCTCCTCGATTTCTACTCTTACTTCTCTGAGAGCTCAAAAGTGGGGATAGTATTATCCTCCCATGGTTGCTCGGACATGAGGTAGGAAATTCTTCTTCACTATGCTGACTTGTTCTTCCTCGGAAGGTCGATTGGTCATGGTAGCTGCTTTTTCCCTCCATCGGGCTATGAAGTTACTGACTGGTTCCCTAGGGTTCTATTTGAGTAGCTCTAAATCACGGTGGGTGACCTCAAGCTCTTAGCTGTACTTGTACTACGATATGAATTCTCGGGCTATATCCTCCCAGCTACGGATTCTGGACTCCTCAAGAGACAAAAACCATCGGAGGGCGCAATCCTTCAAAGTTTGCTGAAACAATTGGGCCATAACTTCTTTAGAAGACCTCAGGAGAGTCATGTCACGGTGATAACTGTGAAGATGGACAATCGGGGGTCCACTTCCTTCGAATTTCTTGATATTTAACATCTTGAACTTCTCGGGTAACCTCGCCTTAGAATAAGGAGACATGTGGGTGTAGTCCACGTAATTCCTAGAGATTCTGACTTGGTCAAATTTCTTAGTTAGCATCTTTGAATCTTCTCTGACTTTGTTCAACTCTTCCTCTTTCGGATCAATAGTCATAGGAAAGTTAGCCCCAGGCTGGGCAAGGTTTCGCATCGGAAGCTGGGAAGGTGGCGGCCCATTAGCAGGAGGGGCATGTGGAGCGTGTTGATACTCTTCGAGAACCCAGATAGGCTCGAGTGGATCCATAGCATAAGGGAATAAGGCCTCGGGCTCTTGAGTAATGGGGACCTGGTTTCGTTGCATCTCTCGGACCTTAGTCTAGAGGTTGTAAATCTTAGACACGAGCTGAGCTAGAACTGCCATTAGATCCAGCTGCACAACGGGTACTTGATCTATGTTCTCCATGGAAAGTGGATGGATTCCGAACTCAAAAGAAGTAACAGGGGAATGGAAAGAACTCCGGGGTGATTTGACTAAAGACCAAAGCCAATAAGGAGCCAGGCCAAGAGCGTACGATCGACCTGAGAAGGCGCAAAATGGGATTCATTTTTGAGAAAAAGGTTGAAAATATTTTTGACATTTTTTTTTTCTTTTTGAGAATGAAAGACAAATTTTTTTTGGATTTTTTATAAAGAAAGGAGAAATGTTTATGGAGACGGAACTCAACATAATTATTATAATTATTATGTTCTCACTCTTATTAAATTCTCCTAAATGCAAAATAAAGTGCCGGACGGGACCCGAGCCTAGAAAAGTTGGGTTTGTAATATATGTAAAGATATGGCTGGACTTGTAACCAGGCTCACATTCAGGTTCTCATTTTAAAAATACGCAAAAATTTGGGCGACAGGCCGACCTGGAATTTCGACAGAGTTTCGGGTTGAAACTGGCAATCTTATATGTGTGTCCTAGGATTGACACCTATATGCGGGTATGTGGTTGGTTGGGTGAATCGGAAAGGGTTCCCCCCTTTGGCGTGACTTCCATGATATACGTATTGCTCTTGCAGGAAATCGGTACGTGTGGGCAAGTCATTTGATATACCTGAGTGTACGTGAATTGCCTCACTATACCCCGTGGGGACGGTACGTATGAGAGCAAATTCGATATACTCAACGTATGTGAACGAGTTCCCTGCGATATACCTCCCGTCATGACTTCGATCAAGTGGTACGATATGGGGGAACCGTTCGATATACGTCGAAGGTACTTGGCCAATGGAAGGTGAGAGTCATATCGCTTAGGCTAACGACTTCCTGTCGGACTAGCACCCATCACGATGCTACCCTCTAGTTACTGGGTAGAATTTGGTAAATAACAATGCTCTTTGGTGATGTCGTGTGAATCATGCATGATTCTATTATTAGTATCTTATGATGAGAATGACTTTCTTGATTATGCCAAATAGGGAGCAAAGTACAAGTACCAATGGTACACCAAGTATGGATGGGTGATGTGTGCAACATGTGGATATATGTGATCCTAGGTGCACGTGGTGCGAAGTGTACATGGAGAATTTTCTACAAGTGTATGAATAAAAGCATAAGTATGGGGTACACATGGAAAAGGGGAACATGCAAAAATGGGGGAAAATATAAAAAAGCATAACACCCATGTAAATAGAGTCTAGCCCTCAAGAATAAAGTCCCCAGCAGAGTCTCCATTGAGGCCATCCCCGATCCTCGCAGCAGGAGATAGGGAGGATCCTAGGTCCCGCGCGTCCCTTTCGGGAGAGCTTCGGCCGACGTCGTTGATGAGGTGAAAAATGTAGAGAGATGGAGACGGGAGTCTATTTTACTCAAAACAGACAAAAGAAAAGGGAGCCATCCCGAGGGACAACATCTAAAGACATACTAATGCATACAAAACCAAAATGATTCGAAAAGGGTCCGGAGGCTAAGTTATGAAATGGAAAGGTGTTAGGCACCCATTCCGCCCTTACGGTCTCTCATGGGTTTTTTGCTATTTTCCTTTATTTCCCCGTGATATGTGTGCATGTGTATATGTAGTGGAGATAGGAATCATCGACTTGTATGATGGAAGCGATAAAGTGAGTCATCCGTAGGAATGTTCCAAAAAATGATATTAGAAAATAGGATTTACGCGATTATCTTTACATTGATCGTTATAAAGGAACGATAACGTATGTGGAATAATACACCACTAAGAATAAATTTTTTTTATGTAAATTTATAGAGTCTAAGAGAATTGAATTTAGAGAAAATAGAAAATGAGAGAAAGAGTAAGAATAGGAATCGAGTCTTGTGTTTTACCCCGAGACGCCTACGTAGCCTATAGAGGCATCAAAGTCCACATAGTTCGCATGAAAAACGAGGGGTGGTGTTTATCCCATAAATCCTACCGGGGGCTTCTCTTATGTGTGTGTGTGTAAAAAAGTGTTTTAGTTGTGAGAAAAAGTGTAAGAAAAGTGTGAGAATTCCCGTTTGGAATTTATGAGCAAATCCTCTTTTTCTTGTTTTTTGGGTTTTTATTTATATAAAAATAAGATATGTGAAATAATACTAAATAAAAAGTATATTAGGATATGTGAGACGAGAGAATAAAAGTGCTAAGTAATAAAAAAAGTTAATGCGAATTTATGAGAATTTAAGGAGAGAATTGAGAAAATTGGACCTTCTTTATGATCTTGAGATTGATCTTGAATGTTGGAAAGAAGACCTTGCACTTGGATGATGATAAAGGGTAGTTAATTCACCAAGTTTGATGAGAAGTGAAGGTTGGAAAGGGATTTGGATGTGGAAATCACGCTGACTTCGAGAGAGATTTTCTGGATTTGCTGAGAGTGAGGTATTTCAGATCTGGTCTCCCTTGTGCAATGAGGTTAGGCCCTCCTTTTTATAGGCCCAGGGTATTTTCGATCGACATATCCCTGGTCCTGCCAATCGGCAGGTGTGTTTAGGCACACAACCGATAGGCAGGGTCTGGAACCTGCCGTTTGGCAGTCCCTTTCAGGATCCTTCGAAAAATCAACTGTTGAGCGCAAACCATTGATCCGAATCGTGTACGGGGCAAACTGTTGGAATGGTAATTTAGATACCTTAGAAAGTCCTTTACACTACTCCCGGGTTCAGGAGTTGACTTTGGGTTAAATGTGGCTCTGAAGTACTCATCGGTCCTTTGGACGGGGAAACTTCGAATGCAAACGGATTGTTCGTCCGTATGGTAAGTCAGAATCGCGCACGGAGCGGAACATTGGAAAGGTTAGTAGATTTACTTCTAGATTCCAAAGAGTTTGAACCGGTTTTGGGAGTTGACTTTGGTCAACCGGGCCCTGGAAGATTTGGTGACCTCTCGAAGTAAAATGGATCATTCCTCCGTATCGTAAGTCAGAATGGCGTACGAGGTGGACCATTGGAAAGGGGTTTCAGTGAACTTTAAAGATTCATTCAGTCTCAATTGAGATGAAGAGTTGACTTTGATCAAACATAGCCCGGGAGCGCCCGGTGACCTCTAGATCAGGTTTCGAGGGAAAACGGGTCGTTCGTCCACATGGTAAGTCAGAATCGCGCACGAGATGGACCATGTGAAAGGGGTTTCAACGCCCTTTGAATATTCATTCAGTCTCGATTGAGCTGAAGAGTTTGACTTTTTGGTCAAATGGAGCCTTGGAGCGTCCGATGGCCTCTAGGTCGGTACCCGGGCTAGGACTTGGGTTTGTAGTGATGAAGGGAGGTGCTAGGGACCTAAGGAGAGTTTAGGGGTAATAGAATGGGGTGTCAACAATAATCGTTTCCTGAATTTAAAAAAATAGAAAAATATGTTCATCCGGTGTAGTTGTTTTTCAATGGAATATGGTTGCGAAAGACAAAATTTCTTTGCGTGTGTGGCCATCCCCGATCCCTACCGCGGAGGGAGGAAGGGATCCTTTGGGTCCCGCGCGTCCCCTCTCGGGAGAGAGCTTCGGCCGGCGTCGATTTGTGAGGTGTGAAGATGTAGAGAGATTTAGAGTCGCCAGTCTATTTTACTCAAAACAGACAAAAGAAAAACGGGAAGCCACCCTGAAGGATGGCATCCAAAGACATACTGGTGCGTGCGAAACCAAATGATTCGAGAAGGGTTCGGAGGCTTAGTTACGAAATGGGAAGGTGTTAGGCACCCATTCTGCCCTTTCGGTTTCTCATGGATATTTGTTATTTTCCTTTATATTTCCCCCTGTGATATGTGTGCATGTGTATGTATAGAATGGAGGTAGGAATCCTCGACTTGTATCATATAAAAGACGAAGCGAGTCATCCGTAGGAATGTGAGATTAGTGTAGAAAATAAGATTTACGCGATTATCGCTACGTTGACCGTTATAAAGGAACGATAACGCATATGGAATACTACATTACTAAGAACAAGTATATAGAATATAATGGAAAATGAGATAAAGAGAAGATAGAAAATAAGAGAAAAAGTGAGAAAAGGACTCGAGTTTCGGGTTTTACCTCGAGACGCCTACTTAGCCTATAAAGGCATCAAAGTCCACGTAGTTCGCAAATAAACGAGGGGTGGGGTTTAACCCATAAATCCAAATGGAGAAATATCTTATTTGTAAGTGTGTGTGTGTGTGTAGAAAAAGTGTTTTAGTTGTGAGAAAAGTGTGGAAAAGGTGTGAGAATTCCTATTTGGAATTTATGAGCAAACCCTCTTTTTCTTGTTTTTTTGGTTTTTTATTTATATGAAAATAAGAGATGTGCAATAATACTAAATGAAAAAGTATGTTAGGATATGTGAACTAAGATGATAAAAGTGCTTAAGTAATAAAAATAAGTTATTGCAAATTTAAGAAGATTTGAAGAGAAAGGTGAGAGAGATGGACCTTCTTGGAGACTTTGAGCTTGATATTAAATGTTGAAAGGTAGCCCTTGCACTTGGATGATGATGGAGAGTGGTTAATTCATCAAGTTTGATGAAAGGGATGATGAAAAGTGGAAGTGAAAAAGGGATTTGAGAGTTGAAATCACGCTGCCTTCGAGAGAGGATTTTGGGGGTTTGCTGAGAGTGATTTGCTTCTGATCTGAGATCCCTTGCAAATGAGGCCAAGACCTCCTTTTATAGCTCCAGGGGACTTCCGATTGGCTTAGAGCCCTTCCTTCCTGCCGACAGGAAGGTGCCGATAGGCAGGTTTTGGGACCTACCGTTTGGCAGTGTGTTTCAGGCTTTTTCAGAAAATTGGCCGCCGAGGGCAAACCGTTGGTCAGAATAGCGCACGAGGCATACCGTTGGAAAGTTATTTTAGAGCCTTCAAACTTCCTTTGTACCGCTCCCGATTTCGGGAGTTGACTTTGGGTCAAATGTGGCTCGGAAGCGTTTCTCGATCCGTTGGACTGGGAATCGTTCGGACGCAAATGGGTCGTTCGTCCGCATGGTAAGTCTGAATCATGCACAGGATGGACCGTTAAAAAGGTTAGGAGGTGTACTTTGACATTCCAAAGAGTTTGGCCCAGTTTGTGGAGTTGACTTTGGTCAACCGATCCCGAGAAGCATTCAGTGACCTCTCGGAGTCAAACGGATCGTTCGTCCGCATGGTAAGTCAGAATCGCGCACAGGATGGACCGTTGGAAAGGGTATTCAGTGCCTTTCAAATATTCATTCAGCCTCGGTCAATATGAAGAGTTGACTTGGGTCAAACAGAGCCTGGAAGCGCCCAGTGGCCTCCAGGTAGGGTTTCTGACGCAAACGGAACATTCGTCCGCATGGTGAGTCGGAATCGCGCACGGGGTGGATCATTGGAAAGGGTATTCAGTTCCCTTCAAAGATTCATTGAGTGTCGGTAGAGATGAAGAGTTTGACTTTTGGGTCAAACTGAGTCGGGGAGTGCCCGATGGCTTTTAGGTCAGTACTCGGGACGTGACCAGGCTTTACAGTGATGAGTGGAGGTACTAAGGACCTAAGGAGAGTTAGGGGGTAACGGAATGAGGTGTCTACAGCGTGAAAAGCCACTATTGACTTTTAGGCCTTAAAAATGTGGCATTAAAAAGAATATTTACCCAGGCCAAAAATAGTTTAGTTAATATGTTCAAAAGAAAAGAATAGAAAAATTATGAGGAGTTTGGTTGGATATATTAACGGGTTTGCACAATGACTTTGAATCCTAGTTAAGCTTTTATTGTCATGACTCTATTAGTTTGTAGAATCATCAAAACTCTAGGCTTATGTACATTGTGTATGTTTGTTCATTGAGTTCAATTTATATTATCACATGAGGATATATCTAAATGTGATAAGGTTTTGCAATCAAATGAGAACTCCGTGAACATGTTTTAAGTGATTGGGTCAAAATTTATTGTTACTAGTTCACACCCCTACTCTTCCGTTTACCACATGTATTTGGACACATTTTTGCCATACGAGTGTGAAAAGCTTAATGTATTTTTGGTCATGTGTGGTATTTATACCTATGTATATGTGCATGTGCATTAGCGATATTCCGTGTGTATATATTTATAGGGTATTTGTTTTTATTTTTGAGTCTTTCCCTTGCTTGCTAGTCCATTTAAGTTTTTAATTCATATTTTGTATCTAACTTGTTGCAAATTTTGGTTTGATATCCCATGCTTAGCTCATTATTTAACAAATTGGTGTCATTTTGTTCGCATCATAGTTGGTATCCATTAATATTTGTTTGGATTAGTCATTGTTTATACTTTCCCGTATGCCTAAATGATTCTATCTCTTTAAGCATCATCATGTTTTACTTGTTTTTCCCATACTTGATACATGCTTTAATTTAAGGAGTAATTAGTATTATTGTAATTCTTTAACCTTTGTCTATTCCTGAACAAAAAGGGGGAGAAGTGGCATCTAACCCTTTAGTTTAGTAGATTTAACTTAGGGGGAGACGTCTTTCTAAGTAGGTGTTTTATTTGATAAAGGGGATAATTAATTTAGGGGGAGTATTTATTTTAATTGCATTTAATGTTTTGATATTCCCTATGCATTTAATGTATTACTTAAGTGCAGGATTTTTTTTAGCGACAACTTCATTCGGCAAAGCTATTTATCCTTGGGTTTTGAGTAAAGCACTGCATTTTTTATTTTGGGTGGGATGTTTTTTAGTCTAGTTTAGCTTGACAGCCCATTAGGATTTTTTTTTTGTCTTGGAATAGCCAAAGGGGGAGATTTGTAAGGACACAAATTTCCAATTGAGTCTTATGTAGTGTTGGCTTAATTCCGAACAAAAACATTTGAGTCATAGGATAGTGTTCATGAGTATCCTCCAAGCCTATGGCGTTTGAAGTTTAAGTTGAAGACTTAGCAGCCAGTATTTCAAAGTGAAGTTATCAAAGTGCCGGGTTTACATAGTGCCTAGTTTTGCATCCTCAACAGTTACTATTTCAAGTTTGCAAAAGGTATAAATGAACATTATATATATATGTAGGAGACTTGGAATAATTTTTAATGGGTGTAATTGTATTTAAAATAAATTTTTATGAGCTTAAAATGAAAAATGTTGTTTCTGACTTTTCGTTCGATATTGTCGTTCGAACGAGAATGTCATTCGAAGGAGTTTTCCCAACGAGTTACCCCTTTTGAACATTGACTTTTCGTTAGAAAGGTCGTTCGAATGAAAAAGTCGTTCGAACGAAAAGGTTGTTCGAACGAGATTTCAGGCGGGAACAATTTTTGACATTTTCCCACTACTTTGTCCCCACTTTCTTTTGACAGAATTTAACCACTTCGGGAACAGATTTTTTCCAAGACTTTCCATCTGATTTTGAGAGCTTTTTAGAGTGAAAATAAATGTTTAGAAAAGTCCCTTTTGTATTTAATTTAGATGGCCTAAAATCTTTCAAAACATAAAAGCATACACCCATTTGTTTTAGTTTAAGATTCCAAGTTCTTTTTATATATATATATATATATATATATATATATATATATATATATATATATATATATATATATATATATATATCTTGGATTTTTTTGGCGTCGGGTTCTACTCTACCGCTTGAAGAGTTGTGTGGATTTACTTCTACATCCCTTAAAGAAGAAGACTTGTTTGTTGCCGCGGTATTCCCATTCGGAGAAAGGCTTTGGTTGAGGGTTGACGGTCATCCAAAGGCCTCATTGGTGGATTCCAAGGTTCCGGTGGAGTTTCGAAATTATTGGCTAAGCAGAGGTTGGTAAAAGAAGATGCGTAAGGGAGCTTGAAGGATTCGAGTCGTGTCGAGTGTAGTAAGTCATCTCTCTTGTAACAGTAAATTCGTACTTAGTGGACTTAAGTCTAGGGGCCGTCCGAGGTTTTTTCCATTTTGGATTTTCCTCGTACATCGTGGCGTAGTATGATTTATTTCTCTTTATCTTGTAAAATCAACTTAGAATTCATGCTTAGGTAATTCAAGATAAAACTGGTCTTATCACACGTTAGTTTAATTTGGTGCTAAAATTAATTTGGGTAAAATTAAGTTAATTTAATTCAAGTCATTAATTTGATAAAATTTAGTTTGGCCTAATTTGCAAAAATTGAATATTTATTGTTAGGAAAATTTTTAGGACTTGTGTTAAATTAAATTTGGGCTTAAAGTTAAAAAATCACAAATTTATTTTTAAGAGCAATTTTAATTTTGAGAAAACTAAAATTGGTTTAGTTTATTTTTAATTTTTGACGAATTAAAATGGTAATATTTTAATTGTGAATCTTGAAAAGATTAAATTTTTTAATTGAACAATCACTTGAATTTAAAGGATTTCAAAATTTGGGGGCACATATTCAGACAAACCTCCCTTCTGTACATTCAATTTCTAGAAGTTCTTGATGTTTGTTTGATGCTTCTTGCTCTGGTTCTTCATTTCGATCATTCCAAAAGATGCAAAGGAGTTTTTTCAGATGAAAAGTTCAACAAGAAATCATGGTTGTAATGAAGTCTAGTTCAAGTTGGACTTTATGTCACAAAGAAGTCATCTACAATAAGGATTCTTAAGCTTGAAGAGTTCTACTATAAGAATGAGTCTATGCCATGATGGAAAGGGACATTTTTTTTCGAATTGATTTACTAATTTTTTGCATTTATTTATTTATTTATTTTTATTTGCATTTATGTATCTTTATTATTATGTTGCATAATTTGGAGTGTTAATTGGATTAATTAGGAACACGATTTTATGGAAAAAATTGATTTAATTTTGATATTGGGCTCGATCACGTTTTTTTATATCCATTTTGTTCACTATTTTCAAAATCATACTAATTCAAGGTAATTAAACTTTATGGTATGAGTTAAATTGAGATATCTATATTTTATTTTTGGAGAATTCAAATTAATATTTTATTTTAAGAAATATTATAATGTGAAATCAAGATATTTATTTCATATGAGTAAATTTGGAAATTACTAAGGATTTTGATTAGGTCTTTTTGAATTGATTGACTTATTTTTCAAAACCTTCAAGTTTTAAAATACTAAGTGCAAGAGGTTTTTCAACATAAATCCCATGATCTCCATCGATGTTTTATAAATCAGATATAATTAATTTCACATATCAGTTAGGTTAACCCTCTATGGATGGGCATCAGGATTTCATTAAAAATCTTAAGTGATAATTATGAGAATTAGAATGTGAGTGAGTTCGATCCCCGTCCCCCAATGGGGAAGTCCTTCATGATTGGGTTCTATTTTGAAGAGTGAACCAGTGATATACACATGGACACAATTTTTTATATCCTCCCCCACAGAGTCACTGTCTTTAGGAGTGGGACCAAAAGTTGTCGGCTATTCATTATGTTGAACAGAGGGTTCTGAACTGTCTGATAGCATAATAAAAGAGGAAATTTTGAATTGTTCAAGGTGGGATAATTTAAGCTCCCCACCAGAAATCTCACCTCATAAAGGAACTAGGATGTTCGATAGATTAATTTTAAAAATTGGCGGTTGAGGAATGTCATTTTAAAATTTAATTGAATAAGTCTCGTTTGTTTAATTAGATTTTTTTTTAATTTCATGATTCTAATAGTTCAAAAATGAATTCAACTTTTTCTCACTGGATTTAGTCTTAAAGTGTTAAAAGGAATAAGTTTCAAGGACTGAAATCTAATTGAACATTGTTCTAATTTACGGGGATAATAAACGAATTTAACCCACAATTCCTATCAATATTTTATAATTATGACGTGATTAACCCCTCATGCCAGTTAAGATAGTGCCACCACGGATGGCTTTAATCAAATAATCATGACATTTTAAAATATATGGTGATTATTTTAATTAAATGTTACATGTGTTCAGTCCCCCATGAGAAAGTTCTGTGTGTATGTGTTTAATTTTAAAGAATTAATCGACGTGAATTTTTTAAAGACCTTTGTTGGTTGATGTCGCTCAAGGAAGAACCATGTTCTTGAAATGATCTCCATCATTGATTGAACTAAGGATTCTTTGGATTATATATGGTGGGGAAACCTAAAACATTTTGTTATTTGAGAGTGAGTATCATCAGTAGCCAAAGGTTTGTGTTAGTTATTTAAGAAGTGCTTTACTTATTTCCTGAAAGGGAAGTAGGAGGATAAGGTTAAGTCTCAAGTACAATGGTTTGGGTTAAGAAAGGTTCATATTACTCAGTAGTAGTAAGACAATCATATGGCAAGTACTCTCATTACAAGTAGTTAGAACTATTATGGCTACGTGTCCAGTTTTCCTTGCTTTGTAAGGAAAATGACCTGGTGATGGTTTATCTCTTATTAGTAAATGTGTGATTTGTGCTTCAATCTATAATAACGGGTATATAGACTCAGGAACCACAAATCGGGATTATAACTCACTGCAAAGGTTCCAGGTAATCAGGAAATTACTTACGAGATAGATGTTCCTAGTTATGGGATAGTAAAATAAGGCAACGATATTATTTAATGTACCTTCTTTTAGAAAAGTTGGTTTCGGTCTTCTAAATTGGTTTTGAACACATATTGAATTGATTAATAAAACTACTTTTTTTAATCAAAATTAGGATATCTTTTATCTGTTCTAGTACATTGGAAAATAATTTATACATTATAAGGTCTGTCTCACCTAGACTGTTAAATACTGATATGAATAATTTCATGAACATATCATTAAATATGAAATTTTCTTGTAAAACCAAACACAATGTTGGAACTTATGCTTACATTATTTTGTTCAAAAAGGAATCTGAAAACTGGTTTAAAATGGACAATTAAGTTCATTGGAAGTAGAGGCACTTTTTGTCTTGAATCCCATTTAGAAGGTAAAATGACCAAGGGTCCCTTGACTACCCAAAGCTAAAGATCCAAAGATGTGTGGGAAATGGTTCACTTCGATTAGTAGGGTTAGATGATTCAAGAGGTGACTTTAAGTGTTTTATCGATTTCATTGATGACTACTAAAAGGTATGGATATGTTTACTTTATGAACCACAAGTTTAAATCTTTTAATTAGATTAAGGTGTGAAAGTAGAAGGTGGAGCATATGTGAGGTAAACTAATTCAAGTTCTACGATCTGATTGTATAGATATATACCTCTTGGTATAGTTAAGGGATCTTTTATCAGAGGTGTGGGATTTTATTCCAACCGTCTACCCTAGGTTTTCCACTTCAGAATGGTGTAGGGAAAAAAAATGAATAAGACTCTTTTGGAAATGATAGGCTCTATGGTAGGTTATTCATGACTGTAACATTCTTATTGGGATTTTACATAAGAGATAGGTATATAAATTTTAAATTTAATTTCGTCTTAATCAATTTCTTCAACTCCCAGAGAACATTAGAGTGGGCATAAGCTCATTCTAGGGCATGTTCGAATATGGGGGTCTCCAACACTCATGTTGTGGAAGGAACCAAGGAAGTTAAAGTTAAAAGTATAAGTATGTGTCTTTTTTAGTTATTCAATAGGTAAAAAAGATAATTTATATTATATTTCCTTAGTACAAAAAGGTCATTGATTGTATCAATTCCCAGTTATTAAAAAAAGGTTATATAATAAACCACGGGACCAAGTGTAAGCTAGAATTACAAGATAAAATAGAACATTATACTACCCATGTTTCTCGACCACCCATACAGGATAAAATACAACATGATATCAATAATACACTACCTTACCATAGTGGGAGCATTGTCGATGATCAGGGTACATGTGTAACTTATACTAGATATAAAGTGGTGCCACATCATAGTGGGAGCATCATGATTCATCCTGAGTGGTTAGTGTTTTGGGTGATCGTTTTGACGAGATCCCATGTAAACACGAACTGGGTCCCTAGAACTACAATTAATCATTCCAAAACATGGAATTTTGATTTGAATTATGACTATGGATACCAAAAGGAGTTCGGTACATTCTAATCAAGTTTTGGGGCTTGTATACTTGTTAATGCGATAAAACTCATTGGGTACAAGTGGATCTACATGAAGTTAAAATATAGATGGATGGGAATGTACAAACCTTCAAGGCATGCTTGCGAAAGGGTTTACTAAAAAAGATAGGGATTGACTATGAGAAAACCTTCTCATGTTAGCGATGCTAAATTTTGTGGGATTCTTTCAACGTTAAAATTACATTCTTGAATGATTGTCTTTACAAGTACATAGTAAGAAGTTGAAAAAATAAATTTATATAGGTTTGTCACATCCATTTATGGATTTAAGCTAACATCAAGGTCTTGGGTCATTCGATTTAATCAAGTAATCAAGTTTTTATTCTGATCAAATCCCGAATAATACTTGTTAGTATAAGAATCACGACGAAAATGTGGTGGTATTTCTAAGTACAATTTATTGATAATATTTTTCTAAATGAGGTGGGAGTATTGCTTTACATAGGACTGTGGTTGTCCGAATTTTGATATAAAGTACTTGACAAGCCAGTCACATCTTTATGATCAAGCATTCCCTAGATTAACTACAAAGGATGGCGGGCTTATCCCAAGTTGATTATATCAATATTGCATATACATAATTAGCATCGGAATTCCATAGAAAGAGTTTGTTTTCAATTATGGAATCATTTTAGCTGGGGATCAATTTTTTAGTACACTTTATTATATGGAAGGAATGAGGAATACACCTAATGTTTCGCCAGTGGGGTGTGTCAGATATGATATGTTGTGTACTAGAGAAAAATCTTCAATGTCTTATACATGCTCAAAAAATTTTACTCTAATAGTCTTATACCTTCATGGTAAAAAGACTACATTTTTAGTCAGATAAGGATTCCAAGTTTACAACCTTGGAATATGTTCTTACCCCAGGAGGTTGAACTATTAATTGGAGGAATGAGAATCAATCTTGTATTGACGACTCCACCAGGGAGGACAATGGTGTTGTCACTTCGGAGATAACTAAAGATTCTATATGGATAGTTTACTTCCTAAGTAACTTAGATGAGGTTTCTTCAAATTCAATTGGCTATTACACTCTTAATGTTCACAGAAATACAATTGCAAGTTCTAGAGAAGTTGTAACCCACAAAAGGATTAAGAACATTGAGCGTAGGTTTCACCTAGTTTGAGGGATCGAACGAAGTGGGTGATAAGTTTATGACCAAGGTTGCATCGGATAACACTTAGTTAATCCACTACCTATAGGTAACAAGCTTTCGTGTAGATGGGTTGGGAGTTAGATACATGGATTTAAGACTAAGTGGGATATTTTTGGGATTTTATTCTTAAAATAATTTCCGAGGGTGATTTTTAAGTAAAGCCGAGTCATTTCATTTTGAAATAAGAGTCATGGTTACAAGAATGTTTTATATTTGTTTAAATATATTGTTTCATTTCAATTTTAGTTAATAGAGCCTAGTAGGAATTGCAATGATGAGACTTCGAGTTGATCTTAAGGAGATTAGAATTTTAGTTCAAGCATTATTTAAAATTTCATAACCTAGATTGGATCTTAACATCCTACCAGAACAATTGTGATGTAATCCTAGTAGTTTATCTCAAACTATGGGAATCGGTGTGATGGTTTGGGAACTTGTATGATAGTTTATAGAGTATTTTGATTGGTATATCCCATGAATGTATTGAACGGGACCACTCTTGAGATTTGAGTCTAAGGGTCATCAAGACTAGACTCAAGCAATCTCACACCATTTGCAACGGGTGCATAAACTCTTAATCCTAAGAACTATGAGGATTGAAATGCTTATGTAGTTATTTCTTTGATTGCTATGGGTGCGATTCAATTTTGTATTGAATCAAATGATCCCCTCATATTGGATGACAATTATATGAGTAGGTCTGAGATCATAATTAAGAGGAATCAGCATATAGGGGGTACCATGGATTGTGATACCCCTATATAGACTTTTATGTTTTGTTTCCACTAAGTGAAACCCAATAGTTGGATTATTTTATAATCCTGATGGAGAAGTAAATAAGTTAAGTCTGAGAATCAAGAATATTGATTAGATGTTGGTTGAAATTGATTAACAACAAATTGATTTGACCAAGTGGGTATTGGACACTTAACTTGGGGAATCATATTATGTACCATAATCAACTTTGTAAATAAGACCTCATTATATCTGAGTGATTTTTGAGATAATTAAATTAGAGTGCAATCATAATTATTTAGCGGAATTAATTATAATTAAATGAAAAAGGAAATGGATTATAGTAATGGTAATTGTGATTTCTAAGTATTTATTTGATGCCAATTTAATTATTTATCTTGGGTCCCTGGTGTAGTCCACATACCCAAGTAGTTAGGTCCAAACTCTCAAAAATAAGTTTGGCCCAAGCCCACCTTTTGTACTTGTACATAAAGGTGTGGGAATGTTTTTTATTCATCATTTATTAGTCATTAGGTTTTGAGAAGGGTTAGAAAAAACACTATTCACATTTTTTTGAAGAGGCCAAGAGGAAGAGAATTATATCTCACTCTTAAGGAAGGGGTTTCATCTCAAAAGGTGCCCACACACCTACCAAACATTGGGGAGGATCATACACTAGAAGATCTAAGATTACTGAACGTTAAGCAAGGTTTTTGGAGACCTTAGATGGGAATCAACTACATCATTATCAAACTATTTCTCCTCATAGGAATAACAACAAGATTCTTTATGGTAGGAATACTTGAAACTCTAGGTATAATGTTTAAACCTAGTTATTGTTTTTCTTTTCAATGCGTGATTAATTAAATAAATTCAGGGTTGCAATTTTTTTCGTATTGTAAATGTCAATCCCAAGTTATTTTTCCCAATAGAGCAGGAGAAGGAAGGAATCGAATAAGAAAAGGAGGCCACAAAGAAGGAAAAAGTTATGGTTAACCAAGATTAGGTGACAACGAACAATGTGGATTCCTAAAAATTAGTTTAGGAACTTATTGTATGAGGACGTGTGTTTATTACGCAAGTTTTTATCCTAAAATAAACCTAGAGGGAGTGAATAGGTTTGATTGCATATCATGGTCAATTTTTGCATAAAAATTATTTTATTTGCAAATTAAATTCTCCTGACACATGATTCAACTAAGTGATACAAAATAAGTCTTGAATTAACTATACATAATGTTATATTAGGTAGGTCTAAAGAAAATAACAAGAAAACACAACCTAATTCTAATTTTAAGTCACTAGACTATATGTACATGCGATCTACTTGTAGTGTGTGCCCTAAAGTGTGCAATTGATAGAATAATAATCACAAACATGCACAAGACTAATTTTATATGGAGCTCCCCCACAAAGGGGTAAAAATCCTTGGCACAATTAAATTTCTATTTCTATTTGAGAAGAGTTTTTACATGAGGCAAGAAAGCACCTGTCATACAAGCACTCTAATGTAATTACCTTTAGACCTTGCACTTTCCCCCATAGATGAATAGACATCCACACAAAGATCCAAGATGATAATGAGGAGCTCCAATCTCCTCCTTGAAATCAGCACCATTCCTTAACTCCTCTAATGAATCAAAGCGCCTCCAATTTTAGATCTAGGAGAATTAGATCATTGAATTCAAAATGTAGTTAATTAAATTGAATAGGTTAATGAAGATCTGAAAAAAATCACTCTAAATTCACTCACCAAAATTGAAGATTAAGTCATAGATATAAGTTTGATTAGTTTTGGAGGTAATAAGTGAATTTAGGGATTTTTGAGAATGCTTAGAAAGGCCAATGATGTGTTATATATGAAATAAAGCATGTGAACATGTGAAATATGAAGAAACATCATATAATATCAATGAGTAACACACTAGTATAACTCTCCTTTAATATCATCTCCCCATATCGGTCAACTCCCCCCATCGTAGATGTTTCTCCCCCATTTTGATAAAGTGAGAAGAGAAAAATATCCATCCTTTAACACAAATACCATTTTTTACACAAAAGCAAAGCAAGTGATATATTTCTCCCTCCTTTTCACATGGATGGGCAAATAAAAGTAATAATCACAGACAATGGGTATAGTAAAGTAATAAAGCAAGATCACAATGATAAATAAAACAAGCGAGGTGAAACCTAGTAAAATATGCGAACTACCAAAGCTATATCAAGGGAATAAGTAATGAGCATATACTTATGTATCAAAAGAAATTAGCATGTGAATTTCAAAAACATAAACAAGAAGACGAATGATATCAATCAATAATTACGAAAGTAGGATATGTGATATACAATCAATCTAACTACCAAAATGAGATCATGAATCAAGCATGGATATAACAATATGAGAATAATAATAATATGGATAAAACAAAATAATCCATAAAAATAACAAAATGTCCATATATGTAACCCAAATGTATCTAGGTAGCAACAAGAATGGTATATATATCAAAAAATATACGAAGTGTATTAAATTACCACAGTGGTACTATCAATTGAACAAAATGAAAATCGAGATAGAAATTTAATCTTTAATCATCATCATCATACATAACATTGTACTGAACATCACCATTATCATCATCATCATCATCATCATCATCATCATCATCATCATCATCATCATCATCATCATCATCCGATTAAAACATGTGGATGAGGAGGAAGAGAAACAAACCGAGAAGCAGCAATAAGAATATTAGACACAAGGCTGGATCTCCTCAAATAATCACCAATAAACATAACATCGATGCATAAGTTAGCCTACTCATAATCAATCATCTCAAAGTGTTGTCGAAAACCCTCCATCTCATCTCTAATCTCTCGAACTGACCATTATATAAGAAAATTGAGTAGTCATGATTGCTTTCTAACCCTGATATGCTTATGGGTTAGGAATGAGTGCAGACTGAGGTGCTGAAGCAGGAACATGTGCTGATATATTCGGATCAATGAGCTAGAGAGGTGGTTATCGTGTTTGGACAGTAGAATGAGATGAAATGACACTTAAAATACCACCAATAATGGTAGAGACCTCATTTGTTAGCAATTGAGGGACTCTTAATGAATACAAATAGCCAGTAATGAACCTCCTATAAGGCAATGCCTCCCTTCCTATGTTGGTACACGATCAGCTCATCACTAAAATAATGAGATCTAGATAGTTTATCAACTCACCATGTTCTAAATCATACATCAACCTACCAATATGGTACGATAAGTCCTAGGTATATCGTCTAGGATTAATGATGTAAACAACCAAGAAATTAAGAAAAGAATATCTCCTATCCATATCGGGTTGTTTAAAAAGAGAACTAATCCAAGTAGTCTTATATCCCATGGTAAAACATGAAACCTTATTAGGTGTGACTTCACCCTCACAATAAGCATCAAAATCGGTCCAACAAAGACCAACCTCTAGACCTAAGTGAGTTGCAAGAGCATCACCAGTGAGCTCAATAGAAAAACCACTAACAAAATAATGAATTGCATTCTTGGTCAAGGGTGGTATGATCATGTTCACATAAAGCTCACGAACAAGTATATCATTGGTTGACTCATGTGGAAGAATTAATGATGAATTACGAATAACACCAATCAAGGATAAGAGAAATTGACCATCCTCAAATTTCTCGAGACGCTCTAAGTCTACATCTCTCTTAGTGATAATAACTCGGGTCATAAAAGTCTTCATAAGAGGAGAATCATCGCAAGTAAAAATAATCTTAAAGGCGTCAGGAGTAGATGTTGTAATGGGAATCGAGGCACTTAGGGGTCTGTCTATGATGTCTAGAAGATCATGGAGTAGATAATGAATCTTACGATCGAGAAGTCTCACCTAAACCACTAGAAATATGGACCTTCTTCCTCGCTTGCATCTTCCCTCTCACCATAATGCAAAAATATGATAAAGAATGTGAAACAAGATAAATCTATGGAAAAATGACAAAATGTATGAAACCCCCAAATGTATAGTCCAAAAATCTCCAATAATCCTCTAACACATAAAATCAAGCACCTACGATGATAACTCTAACCCAAAATCACTGTAAAAGAAGTAAATTAACAAAAAAAATAATTTTTATGACTTACCAAAGTGAAATAAAACTAAAAGGCATCAATGTGAAAAGCTAGGGTTTATATCAATCACCACCATATATTCTCTCAAATCCCTCCAAAAATGACATATAAAGTGAAGAAATCTCTCTAGGGATGATTTCGGCTAAAGATTGAGATCTAAAAAAGATTTGGGTGTGAAATGAGAACTGATCAGACCAAACCCTTTAATACATGACGACGATTGTGCGAATGAAAAACTCTTTTGTACGAACAAAAGCCGTGTAAACGGGGCAGTTTTTATCCGTTCGAACGAAACAGGGAACACACCAAGTCAGGGAATAAAATGTCCAGAATAGACTAAGTGTAAACTGGAATCCCAACTCTCTTAATAACATAAACCTGAATTAATTCAATGCATAATAAAACATTAATTTTTTATTTAAAATGCACAAACGAGAGATAAATGAAAAGAAAAACATAAAATCAACAAAACACACCCCCACAAATAAAAATGCAAAAACAAACACAAACAAAAATATGTAAAGTGTAATTATGATTAGGCAGCGTGTGATAATTTATATTTGACACTAGGATTTCCTTTAAATCTTGATTAAAACATGAATTGGAAACACATTTAATCCAAATCTCAATCAATTCAACATACAAGGTATAAAATTCTCATCAAATCAATTTCGTGAAACTTTGTAATATTAATCAAGGTATGACTCACATGACAAATATAGATACCAAATCAACATGAGTACACATAATAAAATCATATAATCATTATAAATGATTAATAAAAAACCACCAGTACATCAATATCCTTTGATCTCAAATACATGTGAAGAGTGCGCGTGCGTTCAAATAAGGATATTGTTTAATTAAATCTCAGTTTTTCAATTAAATCCTAAAACATGCATCTAGGTGTGATTGAAGATGATGAAATTATGCAAGAACATTCAAACACACACAAGTGAGGAAAAATCCCCCAAATGGGAAAAACCTTTTATTTTCACTATAACTTTGTAAGATACGGTTACACGGATTACAATGAAAATAAATGTGACACATAAATACCCGCAAGTATCGATTCTGATGTCGTCAACTGGAATCTCCCGCAGGAACTCCAGGTGGGCAGCAATGAAGAAAAGAGAGGCTAATTCACATATATAAATGTGAGTGATTATGTGAATAAAAAGGCTTAAGAAAACCTTAAAAGGTGAAGTCTGGCTGTTTTCGCAGAATTCGTATTTGCAAAAAGAATTGAAAAACGTGTAGAAGGTACACTGGCATTTATATGAAAATCGAGGCGGCGGCGTCGCTCGAATGAGATAGGCATCTCGCTCGAACGAAGGACATGTGTCGTTTGAATGACTTCGCGCGAGATGTTGATCTCGCTCGAATGACAGTGCCAGCTCGTTTGAACGAGCTCTTTGACCGAGGCACTCCGCTTCTACACTTAGAAAAATTTCTTCTTTTTATAAAAATAAATCAGAATTTGAAAAAACAATTTCTGAAAAGTTTCCCATATATTTATGTGAATATAAACAACTCCAATAAATCATTTTACCAATAATGCATAGTCGAGTAGTGGGAAACAGCTGAGCAACACGTCGCATGTAGCATGATGCCACATGTGAAGATGATGGATGCATGGATTTAGATAGAGGTCGTCGTGGATGATCGCGTTGACATGCCGAATGTAGCGGTATCAGACATACAAACTGTGATATAGGGAAACATAAAGTTACTAGATTCCACCCTGGACATTTATAAAATTACGTCCTTACAAATCTCCCCCTATGTTTATGCCGTTACATACATAAAAAATTAGAATTATGCAATCTCCCTATAACAAATGACATACAATATTATATCCCCATTAAACCCTCAAACTGAAAATACTACATGACATGTCTTCAATCAAACTTCAACAAGTTCAAATCTTCAGCTCTTAAGAAACTCCCAAAGATTTTCTCATCAGGGTGTACAATCCAACAAATCAACTTTGTACCTACACACATGAGATAAAGCAGATACCCGTGACAAGCAACAGTTTGAAATATAATGATATGCTAAAATCAAAGATTAATTAAGCTTAAGCAAATCATCTATAAATCAATCAACCAAACAAATCTCCCCCATAATTCATTCTCCCCTTTTTATGTTGTCCCAAATAGACAGAAAAGAGAAGCATAAATATGGAAGATGTGACATGGTAAAAAAACTTTCAATTTTTGAAATTTTCAAAATTTTTCTCACAAAATATACAACAAAGAATCACACCATGAAATAAATACAAAAACAACCAAGTCAATGATAGCATAAATGTAGGGGTGTGATCAAATTCAATAAGAAAATCAATGCACACAAACATGACATATGTGCACGATGAATATCGGATACTCCTAACGAATAAACTCAGCATCTTCCTTAGGTGTAAAAAGATGGAAATATGAGACATTAACTCAATCAAATAAAAAAATCAAAGCTCAAAATGATTTCCACACTAATAACGTCCAAAACGATTTAATGCTTTTTCAAGAATTTCATGAAAGTGCAAACCCGTTTAAATTCTCCAACCAAACTCCCTCAGATATATATATTGAATAGAGATGATATAAATTCTCAAACTTTGGAGAATTGACGGTGAAACCTAAATGGCCCATATTTGGCATGTATTGTTTTTTATTGCTTTTAAATTTTTTCGGGCTCTTTTAACCTCTTTGGACCCCGGATAAAAAAATTCCTCAATTTTTTTAGGTTCGATTTAACGGTGGCTTAATCGCAAAGGCTAGATAAGAACCTTTCGTAGCCCTTCACCATTTAAAAACACAATCTTACCAAGCGGTTTTTTACATGCATTCCAATCTTGTCAAGTTTTATCGCATATGGTTTGTTGTATAGACAAAATTGAGATGGAAACACTCAAGCCAATATGTGATAGACAAGTACAATAATCAAATAAACCCATGCATGTGTGCAATAAAGGAGATAAGGAGCCAAATATGTAGAAAGATATCACTAATCACATCTCAAAGACTCTAAACAATGTAAAGAACATGGATGCAATGATGTAGCATCTCAAATCACTATCAAACAGTCACGTGGATAAATGGAATGAAATTTGTGACTCGGCTATCTTAAATGCTCATGCATAAAAGGTGCAAATAAAATACAAAAATCTTTTTGTGCATTTTCAAAATTTTTATAAAAATAAAATCTTTTTGGATTTTTCAAAAAAGAAAAAGAATAATGATACAAATGATACAACCTAGGAATATGAATCATATGATATGAACATGAAAATGCATCCTATCCTAGACAAGAATCAACCCCTCAGTCAACTGTGCAAATCCCCAAAGACTTCCTAAGACTCTCAAATCTAAGGGCATCTAAAGGCTTCGTGAATATATCGGCTAACTGAAGGTTGGTGGGTATGAAACTCAGGGATACGACTTTCTCCTCAACTAACGGAAGTATAAAGTGCTCACGTATCCTGATGTGCTTTTTACGCGAATGCTGTACTAGATTGTGGGATATGTGTATCGCGCTCGTGTTATCATAAGAAATGGTCATGGTGTCCTGTGAAATCCCATAATCCCCCATCATCTGATTCATCAACAAGAGTTACGTGCAACAACTCCCGACAGTGATGTACTCAACCTCCGCAGTGGACAAAGAGATGGAGTTTTGCTTTTTGCCCAACCAGGAGACAAAAGCATAACCAAAATAGAAACACCCACCAAAAGTGCTCCTACAACCATCTACATCCCCGGTCCAATCAACATCCTAATAGGCGAACAAACGGTCATTGGTATCAAAGGAATACCAAATATAGTATGTGAGAGTCCCACTCACGTATTTGATAATACATTTTAAAGCGAGTAAGTGTGACTCTTTTGGGGATGCCTGATATCGCGCACAGACTCCAACACTAAAGGATATGTTGGGACGATTCGCAGTCAAGTAGAGAAGACTACCTATCATACTTCGATACAAGGTTTGCTCTACGTCCTTTCCTGAAGTGTCCTTACAAAGCTTGATAAAAGTACTCATAGGTGTACGTGCATGCTTAGCGGAGTCTAAACCAAATTTCTTCACTAGGTCTCTAGAATACATGGATTAGGAGAATAACATCCCATCCTCTAGCTGACGAACCTGGAGACCAAGGAAGAAAGTAAGCTCACCTACCATGCTCATCTCAAACTCACTTTTCATCTCCTCCTCAAAGTGGTGAGCATGATGGGAGCCCGTGGATCCAAAGACTATGTCATCCACATAGACTAGGGTAACCAAAATAGCACCGTCATCTCTCCTGACGAACAACGTCATATTAACTCCCCCTCTCTAGAAGCCACGGGTTAAGAGATAGGAAGTAAGCCTCTCGTACCAAGCACGGGGTGCTTGATTCAAACCATACAAGGCTTTCCTCAGATAGTAGACGTGTCCGAGTGCTTAGGGTCTTCAAACCCTTTTGGTTGTTCCACGTAAACCTCCTCCTAAAGAATGCCATTTAGAAAGGCACTCTTGACATCCATATGATATAACTTAAAGCGCAGATGACCTGTGATGGCGAACAATAAGCGGACGGACTCAAGCCTCGTCACAGGAGCAAATGTCTCCCCAAAAGTCTACACCCTCTATCTGTGTTTAGATTTGAGCGACCAACCTAGCCTTATTTTGGATTATGGTACAATTTTCATCCATTTTATTCTTAAAAATCCACATGGTACCTATCACATTAGTCTCACTAGTTCGGGGGACAAGTTCCCAGACATTATTCTTTTTAAACTGAAGCAACTCATCCTACATGGCAGATATCCAGTGTTCATCTTTAAGAGATTCTTTGTGATTCTTGGGCTCGACTTTGGACGTGTAGCAAAGATGGCTAACAACGTTCTCTAGCTGAGCACGAGTCTTGACCCCTAAAGTGGGATCGCCAACAATGGAAGAGGGATCATGAATCTTGCGAACCCAAGCAGGTGTGCCCCCTAACACAGGAGTAGGGTCCACAGGGTGTGGGTGAGGGACAATTAAATCGCTGCCAGAAAAGTCCTCATCCTCACACTGAAGGCTAGAATCAATAAACATCGAAGGGTTATTGACTCCATAACCTTAGAGCTCTTCAGGTTAAAAACCCAGTACGCTCTACTATTTAATGAATATCCTAGAAATATTCCCTCGTCGCTTCTGGAGTCAATATTTCCTAATTGCTCTCTATCCCCTAAGATGTAACATTTACTCCCAAAGACATGAAAATATGCAAGGTTGGGTTTCTTGCAAGTCCACAATTCATAAGGCGTCTTAGTGTGTTTGGACGAAGGTAAATCCTATTCACCGCGGCATGCAGTAGACACTGCCTCTGCCCAAAATCTCCTGGCAACCTTACGACCTAGAAGCATAGATCTAGCCATTTCCTGAATTATCCTGTTCTTTCTCTCAATAATCCCATTTTGCTGAGGAGTCTTCACAGCAGAAAACTCATGTTTGATTCCAAGGCTGTCACAGTAAAGATCTACCTTTGTTTCCTTAAATTCTATGCCGTTATCACTACGTATCCTATTAATAGTGACTCCATATTGATTTTTAAGGACATGACACTTGGTCATTAAAAACTCTACAGCGTTGGACTTCTCTCTCAGAAAATCTACAATCGAATATCTAGAGAAATCATCCACCATCACAAGGATATACCTCTTACCACCCAGACTCTCAGTACGAGTAGGACCCATAAGATCCATGTGAATCAACTCAAGTACGGGGGAGGTGGTAATGGAATGCAACTTCCTATGGGGGAGGATTTGCTTACCCAACTGACAGGGTCCACAAACTGTGGAAGTTGGATTTCCAAGAGATGGTAAGCCACGTACTAGGTCCTTTTTAGCTAAGCGTGTCAAATCTCTAACGTTCACATGACCTAGACGTTGGTGCCACAGATCCATAGGAGTGATCGTGGCGTTGTTGAAGATAAGAGAGGATGTGGGCACAGTCCCATAGCAATTATCATTTATCCTCTCCCCTTGCACTAAAATTTTACCCGTTTGATTATAGACATTACACGCATCTCGATCAAACTTTACGACAAAGTCTGCGTCACAAAGATGGCTAATGCTGAGAAGGTTTGCTTTTAAATCTTTGACGTACAAAATATTCTCTAGCTTAGGAAATCCTGGTAACTCTACAGTACCTCGTCCTACAATGCTAGACTTGCTTCCGTTTCCAAAGGTGACTCTGCCTTCCTTATACTCCTCTAGGTAAGTAAAAAATGAGATATCACCTGTCATATGTCTGGAGCACCCACTATCAAAATACCACTATGAGGTATTATGTGCTTTGAGAGCTACATGGACCACAAGAGCATTTTTATCTTTCTTAGGCACCCAAGAAGTGGTAACCTTTTGTTTACCCTTGTTGTTTGTGGTTTTAGCTAGGATGCGAGAAGCATTCACAGACGGCAAAGACATTCGTTGGAATTCCTCCATCAAACTCTGTGATGTGGCAGTTAAAAACTCAACACGCTCTCTCAGACTAGCAAAATCATCAGTACGATGTGGTGGAGCAATAGTACATCGTGTCCGACCCAAACTATAGCAAAACTCCCTGAGGTGGCCTTTTCTTTCGTAGTACGTACAGAAGAACGCAGTCTTAGGCAGACCTGGGTTTTCTTTTCTTGGTCGAACTCTCCTTCGTGGTTTTTGACGATGGTCATATGGAGTCTTAGTAAACTGAGGAACTAGTACAGGTGCAATTTGGGACGTGGAGGCACCATCATAACCTATTCCTTGCGTATCACCAAAACCTAAAGTGGGGTCGAGGAGCATCTTTCCCATCTTTCCTGATCTTTCCTCGATTTGAACCTTGACTTCCCATGCTCTCTCAAGATCATGAGTAAGCTCGGTAACAAGGGCTTCTAGTTTCTTTCGAGTCTCCAGGGAGGAATGGAGATCACTCGTAAGACTAGCCACTTGTTTAGTCAAATCCCCTTTCTCTTTCTCAAAAATACTCTCTCTCTCTCTCTCCAAACAGTCTCTCTCTCCATCTAAACAAACTTTCTTTCTCAACATAGGCAAACTCCCTCTCTCTCTCAAGGTAGTGCAGGTGGAGGACTCTCTCTCTCTCTTTCGCTTCTTCTAAATGTTCATCTAACACGGTGATCCTAAGAACTAATGCTTTGTTACTCTTTTTGGTTTTAAATGACTCATTATATAACTCAGCGTAGGCGCGTTGAAGATGACTCTTGCTCTCACTTGCATCATCCTCCCCCTCACTCACATCGCTCTCACTGTCGAGGTATCCCTGTGAATCAGCATCCTCATAGTCGTGAGGAGCACTAGAAGTACTCACATGACTAGCCATGAATGCGATGAAGTTACACTTATGCGGTGACTCATCTCCAGAGTCCACCGAATCTACCTCACTGTCATCACTGAGGGTAGCATTAAAGACTACTTTTCCCTTTTCTCTATTCAGCCTAGTAGCACACTCAAAAGCTCTATGACCCCTACCGTCGCACTCATAGCATCTCTCACTCTCTTTCTTAGGAGGATCTTTAAAATATTTTTCATTTTTATTTTCAAACTTATTTTTCTCAAACTTCTTTTTATCTTTGAAATTACCATTTTTCTTGAATTTGAGAATTTTCTTAAAATTTTTAGCAAATAGGGCCAAATCATCTAAATCAAAGTCACACTCAGAATCTGACGTATCTATCTCTCTTTTTCTAGATGACTCTCCCCTCTTTCTTACCGACCCCTAACTCTTTCTCTCCTGGGCATTAAGTGCAATTCCCTTATCTTTAGGCTTAGCATATTTAGGAAACATATCAATTTCATACGTTTGTAATTCTCCTACAAGTTATTCCAATTTAAGCGTGTTTAAATTACCCATAGAATTTAGCACAGTGACTTTAGGTATAAAATGCTTAGGCAGTGATCTAAGAATCTTTTTAACAACTCTAGCATTAGGAATGTGTTCACCAAGATTAAAGCTAGTGTTTACAATATCAGATAGTCTAGCATAAAATTCATCAAAACATTCAGTCTCAAGCATGGTGATGGTTTCAAATTGAGTTGTCAAATTTTGCAGTTTAGATTCTTTCACAACATTAATTCCTTCATGGGTAAGTTGTAAAACATCCCATGCCTCTTTTGACGTGGTGCACATCATTATTGGTTTGAACTCGTCAGGTGTGACGGATCCAGAAATAGCCCTTAAACCCTTAGAATTAAAAGATGACCATTTGAATTATTCTTGAGTCCATGTAGTGTCAGGTTTTAAACAAGTCACGTTATCAACAGTGACGGAGGGAGGTTTCCACCCTCTTTCAACAAAAATCCAGACACGTTCACCAATGGCTTTTAATGCAGATCTCATGCGGACTTTCCAGTATGCATAGTTTGTCCCGTAAAAAACTGGCCCAAAGGGGCAAAACCTTTTTATTTTCACTATAATTTTGTAAGATACAGTTACACGGATTACAATGAAAATAAGTGTGACACATAAATACTCGCAGGTGTCGTTTCTGATGTCGTCGGCTGGAATCTCTCGCAGGAACTCCAGGTGGGCAGCAACGAAGAAGAGAGCGGTTTCTCCACAAATTACTCCAGAAGAGTAAATGATCTTCTTGAAGGTTTAACAATTAACATATATAAATGGGAGTGATTATGTGAATAAAAAGGCTTAAGAAATCCTAAAAAGGTGAAGTTTGATTCTTGGCTGCTTTCGCAGAATTCGTGTTTGCAAAAAGACTTAAAAAATGTGTAGAAGGTACACTGGTATTTATACAAAAATCGAGGCGGCGGCGGCTCTCGAACGAGATAGTCATCTTGCTCGAACGAAGGACATGTATCGTTGGAACGAATTCGCGCGAGATGCTGATCTCGCTCGAACGACAGTGCCAGAAATATATTTAGGTGTAAAAGCGGAGTGCCTCGATCGAAGAGCTCGTTTGAACGAGCTCTTCGATCGAGCCACTCCGCTTTTACACTTAAAAATATTTCTGCTTTTTATAAAAATAAATCAGACTTTGAAAAACCATTTTCTGAAAAGTTTCTCATATATTTATGCAAATATAAACAACTCCAATAAATCATTTTACCAATAATGCATAGTGGAGTAGTGGGAAATAGCTGAGAAACAGTTCACATGTAGCATGATGCACGTGTGAGGATGATGGATGCATGGATTCGGATAGAGGCCGTCGTGGATGATCGTGTTGACCTGCCAAATGTAGCGGTATCAGACATACGAATTGTGATACAGGGAAAATAGAAAATTCCTAGATTCTACCCCGGACATTTATAAAATTATGTCCTTACAACATGATAGTTTCTAACCATTTTACTCCCTCGAGCATATGTTAAAATTATTATGAATGCCAATTAAAATAATTATTTTGATTTTTCAAAATGTATGCCCTAATTTTTTTTTTTATGTTAGTTAAGCTAATGGCTTGTGGATGTTTCTAAAATATTCGCTTTTAACGTCGATGATCTTTTCAGACACCTACCTAATAACAATTGAATTTCCAAATCGCATGTGATCACTTTAATAGTAGCCCTTATCAATGCATGAAAATGGTCCATTTTCAACTCCTTTATTGTAGGAAACACATAAAAATCTCACACATGGACCTTAGAAACTTTTAAAACCAATAGAGATATTGAAAGTTGATCATGATTAAATTAAGCACAAAAATCAATAACCAAATAAGTATAATAATATGCATCAAGTGATATACATGTGCTCAATTAGTGTGAAATCAATACCATAGACTTCAAAAAATTTGTCAATCACAATTTTTCAAATTAATTTAACCCTAACAATTAAATGAATCAACGTTAATCAAATGGTCAAAAACTCACTTTTAATCATCATTCAAGTTAAATCCATCATTAAATAATAAGAATCAAAGACTTAACCACATGAACACCAAAATAAATAAACATAAAATCTTTTCAGAATTTTTGAATAAGAATTATGCATTTATTTACAAAATTATGTTTACTAAAGAACATAGCATAAAAAGAAAATGCATTTAAGAAAAGAGTCCTTGATATACCCAAGTATAACCTAGTCTCGGCCTAGACCTAATCAGCTAGGGATGACCATACAAACTATCATGGTAAGTACTATATGCCTCTTATAGTTGCCTTGTTGCGGCAATCTCGACTTTAACAATTCTCATGAGTCGAGGCCTACCAATCATCTCAGTGGCTATTCGCGAGTCTCATCCTGACATCTCCCAGTATCTGGGACACTTCAACATGTCTATTAGCCCTATAACGATCTCATCCTGTCCTGGTACTTCCAGACAGTCGAGACCACACTTTTGTTCTTATCATTAGTTGCTTCAGCAAGATACTTGAAGTAATATCCTCGGCCAGGTGGAGGTATTATAGGGTGACATACGTCCATGTGAGATATAGGTTTCTAGCATGGTCATCCCATGTGGAAAGGTAGTTATAACAAAATCCCAAGTGCTCATGAGGGGAATATTTGCATCATCATTACATGCCCATATCCAGGACAAGTGTATACAATTCATTGGATATCTCAATAGGTGCACACTTCATGCATGCTTGGGGGTGCATTATGCATCCCAAGAACTATATAAACCCATATTCTTCTCCAGAAGAAAGTATCCAAAAATAAAAAGCCCTAGCCAAACTCTGTCTTGTTCACTATAGAGAGAGAAAGCTTGAGAGTTACGTATTTCAGGCCATTAGAGTCTCATTTTTAGTGAAAACCCATACTCACCTAGATATTAGTGGAGATGATATCTTCGATCGCCTGGGAAATAACTCAAGCAATAGGGGGACCACGCTCAGGCCCACACAAAGAAGTGCCACAACAGTAAAGACGTAAAGAGATGGCCAACCCTAGGTGATTATGCTTAGGAAATCAAGGCTAGGAATTTGCCGATGACTAGTGTTGTGATGAGGATGAGTATTGGGAGCCCTAAAGATTTTTGGAAATATAGTGAACCGAATCCCAATAAGCAGAGGAAACAGTGGACGACCGAGCCGAGATGGACAACCCTAGGCTTTGGCACTTGATAGTTTGAGCAGAGGGTAGAATTTCAATCGACTCTGCCCATTTGGTGACCTACTAGACCAACTCTCCAGATCATTCAGTATTTTAGCCTTCAAGGGGTGGAGGATGTGATGACTGCCGACCTCAGTGAGGGAAATAGGAGGAACACAGAGAAGTCAACAACTGTCAAAGGACAACTGGTAGATAACCTGTACAATTCCCAGTTGACAGATAAAGGGATAGGAATAATGTTGTGGCAGCAGAGGGAGATAATACGACAACAGGAGAGAATCCCTAGAATAGCTCTAGTCATAGACTGGAGGACAAAATTGGCGATCTCATGAGAAGTCGAAACCCCATTCACAGGGGGTATATGTAAGGGTATCCATTTTTAGCAAAGATAGTGAACTGCCCAATGTCGACCAAGTCCAAATCGCCGATTGTTACACCTAAGTACGATGGGAGTAAAAACCCCGTTCATCATGTTGAGATGTACCAATCTGCGGTCGACATCTACTCAATTTCTAATGACATGAGATGTCGAGCATTCTCCAGTACACTGACTAGTGCAGTTCATGTCTAGTACACTTCACTCCTCAAGAATTCCATAGAGAACTTTAAGAAATTGGTCAAGAAGTTCATTTACAGATTTGCTTTGACGTGAAGCCTTAAAAAGGGGCTACCCATTTGCTATATGTAAAGCAAGGGAAGAAAAAGTCTCTTAGAGACTATATTGTAAGGTTCAACAAAGAAAAACTATAAGTTGAATACTATGAGGAGAACATTGCCATAACTACCCTAATGGGAGGATCAAAAAAGGGAAAATTACTTTGGAAGCTGTCCGAGGATCCACCAAAATCCATGGCATAATTCTTGGTTACGACTGGGAGAGTCATGAATGCAGAGGAGGCAATAGAGGCCAAGGAAGAGGATGAGATAGAAGCTAGTAGAAGAAAGTCTCACAAACTAAAGGAAAGGGGGTGAAAAAGAGGTCAATAGATGACACGTTTATTGGATACACTCCACTCACAGTAAGTCCTGATTTAATTATAAATGAAATTAAGGATGACAAAGCCTTGAGATGGCCCAAAAAATTAAGGTCTCCCTCTTATAAGAGAGACATGAGAATGTGGTGTGAATTTCACCAAGATCATATCCACATAAAGAGCGGGACAAGAACCAAAAGGCCGAGGAGATAACATCAAGCCGATAAAAAGGATGAAGAGTTTGATAATAATGATGGTGCAGATGACCCTGATCTCCCACTAAAAATCTTAAATCCGAGTGGACATTATAATATGATTTCATTTTGTGTTAAAATGATCAGTGGGGGAATGGTTTATGGAGTATCAAATTCGTCCGGCCGCAAAGCATATGTAATAGAGGCTAAATCAGCATCAAAGATGATGTAAGTCAACTCGACTGTGTCTAAGCGGAAGACGAGAAAGATAAAAAAAGTAGATATGGATACTCTGTGTCACATCCCGATTTCTCGAGCATGAGAGTTACCTAATAATAATTCTAAACTAAAAATATGTTTGAAATACTGACACAACTTAGGGATTGATTGATACTCAAATGGGTTACAACTGAAATCTAAGAATTTATTCTTATTACAGACTTCTATACAAAAGTATTTCTCTTGCCAAACTATTCTCCTTTTCTTATAATATGACTTTTCCTTGCTTCTATGTATCAACTGATCTCTGAAATATTCGTTATATCCCCAAGGTACCGAGTAAAAATAATTGAAAAAGAAGGAAAAAGCAAAACTTTGCCCAGTAGGTGATTCTAATTCTATAACAAGTATAAAAATAATTTTTAAGATAAAATCTTAATCTAAAGGATAATAACATTAGAAATACAATAAGAAATTATATTCAATCGTCACAGTGAGATAACCATAGTGATACGTGAAGATATTACTAAAAATAGAAATATCAGGGGCTAGATCAAGTTAAAGGCTGCGGATGGTTTCTAAACAAATAACCCATAATTATCTGTCCAGAGGCTTAGGAAAATAGAAAATACAAACAACTAAATCAATCGAATTAAATTGGAGAAAATCAATCTAGATAACTGGAGATAAAAGTAACCGTGGTAAGCCAATACTAAGATAAGCATTCCATATGGTAAGCAATAACCAGTCCCTCAAACATCTCGGTCATTCAGGCCAAATAATACAGTCTTGGGTATAACGAAAGATTATTTTCCCGATTGTAATGTATGCTATAAATTAGTAACCAAGTCATAAGCATCATGTGAAATAATATGATGGCATAGCCATTTCAAAATATGAACCAATTGTACGCAAACAATTTGAACTGCTCAAATGAGTTCCACATTGAGAATATGATATATTGGGTCTATCACAAAGTGATATCAACGATAGGCATAATTCAATAAAATTACGAGAAATAATATTGAATAATAAATCACCTACAAAGTAATATCGAAGAAGAAGTCACCTACTAGTGTATACAAGCTTTACATGACATTTAATAATGTTCCATTGTTGTATTCCAGTTCCGTATTTAGTTTTGCTCCGGGGTTTAAATTAACGTAGGTATATCGGTATTTGGTAATAATGGTTTGGGTTTATGACAACTTACATCATTCGAATAATACAAATAAAGCTTATGCTAGGACAAGAATTTAATATATAAATTATGTTTATATATTTTTCGTAAATACGTTAGTGACATAAAAAACTGTCATTAATTCATTGACTAAATAAAGAACATTCTGTATTTCGTAAATGAGGTTTATGTGGTAACACAATATTTGAATAATATAATTTTTCTGGAAAAATATTCTTTAAATGGAATCAAAGGATTCAATTTGGCGAAATAAATTAAATAAACAACAATTTAAATTATTATCCTGTTCAAATATTTGATTTATCTATTTTAACAAAATCTACAAATTTGAACGTAAAGACTTGTTTCCAGGTATTATCCCGATATGTGATTCTAAAAAAATAGTAATTTCCAAAATTGGCCTAAGATTAATTACGTACTTAAATTAAAAATAGTAGTCCATGTGTGTCATATTTTATATTATTCGAGTGTCGACTTTCGGTACAGGTAGCTCTAAAATTAATGTTTGTGACACAAAATAAATTTAGAAAAAAATTGAAAACTACCTTTCTTATTTGGACAATAATCCATTGGTCATGTCATTTCCAAAATTAAACAAATTAAAAAGTCCAACACTTGCGTAATCACAATTTTGATAAATATGAATCATCGAGTTATAAAAACTACATAACCTCAAGTCGTTTGGTGTCATGATCGTTTAAATATATTTTTTAAAGAAAAGTGACAAAATTATTTAGAAAAATGTCAATGAGTCCAAATATATTCAGAAAAATGTATGATTACTCATACGTGTCGACATTTCGTGTTTACGAAATTTTTTATACATAAATGAGTATAAATAATAAATAGGTATTGTTAGGATAAAAGGTTATAGTAACTAATACCAAATTGAGATTACACTACTCGAACATCCAAACCGAAACGGGATGGAATTCGAACAAAATAACAATACAACAATAATCTAAGATTAGAAACCCGTATATGTATGTATAGGTATATATACGAGTTAATATATATATATTGATGGAACAATAGGCCCCCCAATTTAAAATTGTTATACTTTAAAATCAATTTCCTTTTAAAATATATGCGGGAGCGAAGATGATGGTTCAATAAAAACAAATTAACAAAATTTTAATTTCTTCTCCGAATTAAAATTAAACCAAAGTGAAATAAGATTAAAACTCACACACTAATGTTGATTTCACTTAAACCAAGTTAATTAACCGACGTCCTAGAAATTTGCCTAACCAAATAATTAATTCATTTTAGTAAATTTAGGCCAAACCAATTTTCACAAATTAAATTAATGACTTGAATTAATTACACATTACCCAATATTTAAATTAGCACCAAATTAAACATGTAGTGATTAATACCAAATTTTATCTTGAATTACCTAAGCATGCGTTCTAGGTGAGTATAGCAAGATAAAATACACAATGAATCACTACGCCGCGATGTACGAGGAAAAACCCACAACGGGAAAAAATCTCGGACGTCCCTAGCCTCAAATTCACTAAGTACAGAATTACAATTACAAGATAGAAAGACTTACAACACTCGACTCGATCCCTCTCAAGTCCCGACGCTTCTTCTTGTAGACACCTCCACCTAGAGAATAACCATGGACCTCCACCGCGGTCTCGAAATCCACCGATCGGACTTTATATGGTCATCGTCACCCGAACTAGGAGCCTCTCTCCAAGTGGGTAAATCAACGCAAACATCTTCTTCTTTGTGGGATGTAGAAGGAAACCCAAACGTCTCTTCAAAACGGTAGAGATGAAAAACCGGTGCCAAACACTCCAAGCAATGATATATATATTGGAATAAACTAAACTTTGGGTGAAAACTAGAGTGTTAAATGATTTTTCTTTTGAAAGATGAACACTCAAAACATGAACTTTTTCTTGGAAGAATTTTCTCTCAAAACTCTCTTTAGGAGATGGAGGATAATAAAAAAGTTAACTTTCCAAAGTTGGTTCCCGCACTTAGATATTCAGTCAAAAGTTAGTGGGGAAAGATAATGGGAAAGTGGGTGAAAACTATCAAAAACTGCCATTTAACTGTTCCCGCCAAATCTCGTTCGAACGGTCTTCTAACAACATTCTAACAAAGTTCCAGTGTCTTTAAGAAATTGAACTCATTAGAATGTCGTTCGAACATGCATCTCGTTCGAACGACATTTTGAACGAAGTTACAGAGGCCAAACTGGGAACTCGTTGGCAAACTCGTTCGAACGACATATGGTTCGAATGAAAAGTCGTTCGAACGACATATCAAACGAATTTCCAGAAAGTTGGAAATTTTCATTTTTAGCCCAAAAACTTTATAAACTTTATTTAAACTTTTAATTAAATCTTTCTGAAAATAAACAACAATTTTAATTAAACCTACACCCATTATAAACTGTTCCAAGCTCCTATATATATATATATATATATATATGTAATACATTCATACTTTGGGAGCATGGAACCACTGTTGATGACGTAGAAACGAGGCACTTAAACTCAATATTTTGATGAAGTTATATACACTTGGCCGCTACGTCTTCTACAAACACGTTATAGGCTTGAAGAATGATCAATATACTCTATCCTATGACTCAAACGTTTTTGTCCGAAATTTAGCCAAAACTACAAAGGAATCAATTGGAAATTTATGTCCTTACAAATCTCCCCTTTTGGCTATTCCAGGACAAAAACCAAACCAAAAATCCTAAAGGGCCGTCAAGCTCTACTAGACTGACAAAAATGTCCCACCCAAAATAAAAATACAATGCTTGACTCAAACAACCCAAAGGATCAAAATCTTTGTCGGTGAAAGTTGTCGCTTAGAATAATTCCTGCACACTTAAGCAAACACATTAAACGCATAGGGAATATCAAAATATAAAATTCAATTAAGTAAATACTCCCCCTAAATTGATTCTCCCCTTTATCAACTGTGATCTACCTAAGAAGGTCGCGACTCCCCCTAAGTTAAATCTCCCCTCAAACTAAGATACGATTGCAATAGGATTAAATACCATTTCTCCCCCTATCATTCTCCCCCTTTTTGTTCAGGAATAGACAAAGGATAAAGAATAAAAAATTAACTTATCTTCCCCCAAATAAAGCATGCACTCCCTCTAAACTAAACAAGGGATAAATAGAATGGGATAACAAGCTAAACATGCGTTAGTGCAAAAAGTGATGGGAACATTAAAGCACATGGGCAACAAAATCCTAACTAATCCAACAAATGAATACCAATTATGATGCGAAAACAAATGATACCAAAGAGACAAATAATATTGTAAGCATGTGATATCAAACAAACTATGCAACAAACAAGGTACCAATTATGAATTGAAGCATAAATGGACTAGCTGAACATGGCAAAGACTAAACAAAAATATCATATATATACATACTCTAGATATACCAAAAATGCACATGCATATATATATAGATATAAACACACAAATGACACAAAATAAGATAAGATTTTCACACTTGTATGGCAAAAATGTGTCATATCACTACAAAAAAAAAATTGTTTTTAAGACCCTATTTTTTGAGACAGACAAAATATAGTCTTTAAAACATTTTTTTTTGGACGGATAGAATTAGCCGTCTCAAAAACTATTATTTTTTGAGACTGTTAATTTTTACCGTCTCAAAAACTATTATTTTTTGAGACTACTAATTATAGCCGTCTCAAAAAAGGTCACTTTTTGACACAGTTAATTATTCCCGTCTTATAAAGTGAACCAAATGAGACGATAAAATTTATAGTCCAAAAAAATGTACCAAATAAGACCGCTAACAAAAATAGCTTCCCCTACTAATTTTTTTTTCCCGCTCTAAACACTTAACCTCCCACTAAAAAAACAAAAAATCAATTACGTGGACAAAATATTCAATTGGCCAAAATAACCAAGCCCTACCTCAACCCCAATAGCCGTTGCACCAACCCCGACATTCTTCTCCTCCGGCCCCGGCATTCTCCTCCGCTTTTCTCTCCAATCCGGCCTCCTCCTCCGTCGTTCTCTCTCTCAATTGTTCTAAAGGTAATGTTCATACCCTTTGTAATTATTTGTGTAGATACTTGATTCAATTAACGTTTGAGCATGAAGTCAGTGGGTTCTTTAGATTAAGGTGTGGTGAATTGTTCCTTTTTATGTAGAAACCTGCGTTTTTTTGGATGGAAAGTCTTTTTTTTCTTAAATATGGCAGAAGCCCAAACGCACCAAAGATTTGTTTTTTTTAATATGGCAGCAGCCATATATATATATATATATATATATGGAATGGTGTGCATCCCCTAAATAAATTTGGGGCTCATATGGGGTTAATACACCTTATCAAACAGGTTATGGAATTAATCCTAGTCTACCTTATTATCAAGTAAGGTATGGGTATGGAGTTAATCCTAAGATTTTTTTTTTTAAAGTTTTAGTGTATTTTTCTAAGAGTCCTGCTATCAGTCCGTAATAAGTCCCCCAAAAACAAATCTTAGGATTAACTCTGTACTCATACCCTGCTTGATTTTGAGACGGCTAAAATTTGAGTCTATAATTAGGTATATTTAGTGTCTCAAATTAACAATGGATCCTTTCAATTCAAGATCTAATTAGGTATATTTAGTTTGGATTTTGTTTTGTGACTTAATGTTTAGATTTGGTTTGCTGATTTGGTTTGTTGATTTGTTTTTAAGGTATTAGGTGAAGCGTTTGTTTTAAATCTTAATCTATTGTATTGTTTTTTTTTCTCTTATAGGTTGATTTTACATAGTTGAGCATGTATGACCCATGATAATGGGTTGTTTATATTTTATTTTTGAATTCACCTCTGTAAATGATATTGATTGTATTTGTATTTTGTAATTGGAAAAGAGAAAAACAATTAAATTATTGTCGTATTGGTGAATCATTTGTTATACGACCATTCATTATATTCTTACTATTCAAATATTATATAAAAGAATGATAGTACACAAATTAGTATTAGAAAATTTCAAATTGAACAGTATATTTAACTTTATTTTGTGAGTTATAGTTCGAGCATGTAGATTATGGTAGTTTGTGTAAAAACCTATTTGTTTTTCATATTTGGCTCCATCCCTGAACATTTATGGGTATTTGATAGGGAGCTACTGGTTCCGTGACCATTTTGAAATATTTTATCTAAGCCCGGACATTCAAGTTACAACGTTCAATTGATACGGATAAGAGGTAATTCTGATTCTTAATTTATGATCTATATCATTAGTTTTTGTACGTATGATTTGTAGTGGTGATATGAAGTTGAGGGTGAGCCAATTGAGAACCTCGATTGATTTTAGTGGTGATAGGAGGTTGAGGGTGAGCCAATTGAAAACCCGGATTGCCAATTGGTTGTTGAGTATGTTTTTATATTAATATAAGATAATATTTGTTTACTAGTTTGTGTAAATTTTAGTTAGATTATTGATATGTTTGTTGATAATTAATTATCTAATTCAACGGGGCGGTTTTTGGCAGGGACCCACCCGCACCTGCCCTTAATGGGGGGAAATGGGGGTGAATAAACAGGTTGTGTCGGGTTTAAAATAAAAAAAACGTTGGGTTTGGGGGGGGGGGGGTAGGTTTTGTGTGTAAAAACCTCGAACTATCCCCGTTTAAGGGTATTATTACAATAATTCTAGTTAAATCTATGCATCTTAGTTAGTTAGTTTGGCATAATAATAAATTAGTGCATACTCTTAGTTAGAGGACTTTAATTTTTTATTAGTTTATCATAAACAAAAAACATGAAATCCATTAAAATAGATGAATAAAATAAGTTAGAAAATATCATAAATATGTTCTGGGGTGGGTTCAGAGCCCTCGTTGGTTTTTTAAACGGGTTTGGGGTGGGGTAAGCGGGTTTGGGGATCTTCTCTAGTGTTTGGCCTCTCATAATCTTTGACAATCCTCGACAGTTGGACTTTATTATCACTTACGATGGTTTTGTATATAATAACACTGTTAACAAGTACATGAGTCTCCCATCATTTTAGATTGTGCTAAAATTGAAGTTCTTTAATCTATGTTCACTGGTCTACATTGTAATGGCTAAATGTTAACACTTTTAGGTGTCTGACTAGTTAACTTTGCTTTAAAGGTAAGGTAGAGTTTCTTTTTGCAGTGAAATTGACCTTGTTATACTTCTTTTGATCTATAAGGGGCCTTTTCACATCTAAAGGTTCATCTTCACAAGGTTTGGTCGCGTTTGGATTTATTTGTTTATTTTATATGAAGGTCTGTGCACCTCATCTTCTAAAACTTTACTCATTCTTGGATTATATGGAAAGTGTCAGTACGCGGCTCCTCTGTGAATCTATAAAATACACGCAATGTTTGTCGTGAGACCTTCTCTGTTAAGCTTTATTCTAGCGAGCTCGTTTGGTGAGTAGTATTAACGCCGACATTTGGAATTGAAGTTGTCCTTGTCTATGTTGGGTTTTATTTCAATTGGCACCGTTGTCTTTGTTAGCGTACTGTTGGCTTCTAAATCTATCACGGTTGGATCTTTTAAATCGAATTATTCTGAAAATTATATCTTGGTCTTGCGTGCTCTTCCAATTGGAGATGGTTACCCTAGGATCTCTCTCCCAGCATTGTATTTGTTGTAACTTACAACTTTGTTGAAACTAATTGGGGGAATCAATCAAGTCAAAAGAGATTCGTGTCTTGATGATGGACTGCTTGGGATGCGCATTTGCTCTTCACGAGAGGCTACTTATCTAGGATACCCTTAGGTATCTTGTGCTGAGGCCTTATTCGTGCGTTGTGGAATGTGATGTGTTAGGCTTGGTCGCTCTCTGTGGGACCGAGGTGAGGCTTTTTCTCACGGTTCTCTTCACGTACTTGATAAGACTGCAAATGTCTCATTTCACATGTCTCAAATCACACTTCTACTAGATTCTTTGAATATTAACCATTCAACTCCTCTCAAATCACATGTCTCCAATCTTATAGTTGACGGTGTTTGGAAGTTACCTGATTGTTTCATTAATTCTTTTCCTCATCTCTATGATTTGGGTTTGTGGTATTGTCTATTAAGCAATACCTCTACAAAATAAATGGGATTTTCTTACGATTCGTCTCTCATTAGGGTAATGTATGATGTATCTCATGTCTTTGACTTATATGGCAGAAATTTTCACACCAAGCATACTATATCACTTTCAAGAACTTATAGGATCAATTATTGCAATATCGCGGATTTGTTATAGCCATTATATATATGAGATATATATTAGTACTGTTACATATATATAATCAACTACCACAGGACGCAATAAGAATACGTAAAAAAATTGACGAAAAAACCTTACACGAACCAAATTCGACAATGAAAAAACTAAACAGTCGACTTTAAAGTCGATTTTGACCCCTTGAACATTGCTGAAAATAGCTCGAAACAAAATTATCTAGGTACGAGCAATACGAATCCAATAGTGCCAGGATCGCTTCATTCCGATTTACATTTAAAAAGTTACGGCATTTCTCCTAAAACTTACTATTTAAACTTGAAACAAAATAATATTAAGGCAATTCAACTATTGCTCGAGCCAACTAAGAAATAATGCCTTGAGAAGAATCTTTGGATTTCGTTTACTTGCGTGGGTTTTCAGAACAAGTAGGCTCTTGGAATGCATGGGGGACTGTGGTAGAACCCCATTTGAAGGAGGGAGTTCAATCAATTTGCATAGCAAAGTTGGAGCTCAAATATTTCAAAGTAAAAAATTAGTATTTATGACTAGAAGTGAAAACAAATACTATTAGTACTAGCAAATCAGTTGTAGATATCATAAATCCGAGCAATAAGATGACACAATGGTAAGCAAAAGGGTTCTTGAGATTGAACTCTTTCCGTTGAGCTAACTATGAAGCAACGCTATGATCGAAAAAATATAGCCCTGCTATCATAAGAGCCGGAATGAAGGCAGCAAAGATGTACATTGGAGGAACCTTTCCCATATCCTGTAATTTAGTATAAAGAGATCAAATCATGTATTGGACTTGGGTGTGAGATATATATTGCATTTCTTGATATCCATCCGAGAATTCAAAGCCGTTATTTTACAACAGGTCTATAAAACCAATACATAACTGGGGTAAACAAGCAAAATATACGAACTCACAATATACATTACCTTGATTACAGTCTAATGATACAAAGATCCAGATTCCCAAGGCAGAGGGCTAAAGAGTCTTCTGGGAACCCCAGATGGAACTTTGTTTAGCACGATGAATGAGAGTGTTTTCCGCAATAATACCATCGTAGGGACCCCATAGTCCGCAATAAAACTTCTGAGCCCCTGATGAATGGTAAAAAGGTTCCGGATTCTTATCTTAAGCTATTGTAATAATGAAATATCAAGCCAATAAATATTTGACCACACAATGTACCGTTCCACCAAGACCTTGCCCTTCGACTCCTCAAGGCAGTGTAGTGCCACTGAAATTGATACTTCTCTAAATTTGGGTCTTTGGGTTTTGAAACTCTATACTCGCTTACCACTCCCTGGGCAATCAACAATTGACTTAATGTTAACACTTATTCAATCAGATGTGAATAATATTAAATCTTGTGTTTTCTGCATCTGAAAGATACCTTGATATCCTCTTGGATGAAAAGAATATAAATCAACATCCCAAAAGTTTCCCCTGCGATCCTTGTAAATCGATTGATAATTCTGAGAGGGTTAAACATTGCCAGAAGAAATAACACGAGAGTTGTCCAAACACAAACCATGAAACATTTCATGTCATTATTAAAATGGTACCGAGGCTAATTCAAAATCTCTAAGAATCCTAATATTATGAGTGGTTGCCCACTAAATATGGAGTTTATGATACCGCATATAGCAGTAGAAGCTAAAGTCTCCATAGTGCTCAAGCTTCCACCTAAATGAGAAATAGAAAAAAAAATGGTATGACTCCTATATAATTTGTACGTTTAAGCGATATATAAGGGCATCTATATATTCACCATTTTATCAGTTATAATTCTATAATTCATATAAATCTTCCCAAACTAAACAATATATCTCTTGTTAATAAACAATTTGAATTTAAATGTACATATACACTTTTGCATACAATATCCTAATACACAAACATAAACATATATTTTTAGTTTTATGGTAACTGAAGTGATCGAGAGACATGCAATTCACTTACAAAATATACCAATTTTGGGATCATGAGTAGTTAAGGACAAACTGCCCCTTGATGTTCGAAGAAACACATCTCATTTTGTTTCTTGTTGTCGAGTCTCATTCAAATTTGCCTAACCTTAGAATTTAAGAGTTCTAGGATTATAAAAAATAGAGGTCCAATCAAAATAGTTCATGTCAATCAGATTAAGAACATATACATATTGTTTGGAGAAGACCACCCCAAAGTACCTCTATTTGAAGAGCTCAGAAATTTTGCTGACAAGTTAGATGTGAAATGGAGACATTATCAAATTAAGAAAGCCATCTTAAATAAGAAGGAGAAGCTACAAAGTAAATAAACTCCACCTAGATAATCCTAAGAAAGATAAATCCCCCAAACATCCCAAACAAATTCCATTTGATCCTCTCTTCAAAAGGATTACAAGGGCTAGTGGGAAGGTAATTTCAACAACTCACTCTTCAACTTCTCAATGATTAATTTTGTTTTAAGGAAGTTAGATTAGCTGATGAAGAGTCTATATATAATATCTACCAATGTATTATAAATGACCAAATTGCATCACAGTTAGATATAAGAACTCGTGTGAACAACATGATATCATCGAGGCGCAGTCTCATTCCTTCATGGAACTATCAACTATTCACTTCAGAGTGATGTAAATTTATTTGTAAAAGTGTCTTAAATGGGCCTTTTTTTTATAGTGAGATATTTTGTGTTTGTATCACCGAATTTCAACCAATTTATATATGATTTTATCCTCCAATATATTTCTACCAGGTTTGAAGCTGCCATCAATTTAGTTCTTCCTTGGTTATGAACAATTCTATTTGATTCATTTTTGTCCAGCCCATAAGAACCATTAAATCCCATTTCATGAAGAGAGCAGCTAATGATACAATCATTGAAATCTGAAGCTCTTCTTAAGTCTATATCATTACCCCATACTCTTTCCAATCCATTCCCGACTATATTAAAATCTCCCACTACAATAAGAGGCATATCTTGACATACTAAAGTACTATACGCAATAGAATCCCATAACTCCACTCTTTCTAGTCTGGTGCACTTAGCATAAATTCCATTCACAACTATTTTGACAGAATTTTGAGGATGATTAAAGGCTAAGAGCATACTTTGACCACCATCTATAAGCACTTCACAATTTAGACCAAACCTCCGCAAGCACCAGATTGTACCATCAAATTGGAGGATCCTCCTGAGATTATCTATTTTTGAATTATCAATCATTGGTTCTAAAATTGCTAAAAATGAGAGATTATAGACTTGCACATTCTTTTTAATCTCCTTTTGGTAGACTTGTTGCCCACCCCTCTTTCATTCCAAATGACTGAACTAATCATTTAGAGTTTGAATTAAGAACTTTATTGGAAACTTTACTGGCTGATCTGGTATACCTCTTCTTGGCAGTTAAACCTTTATCTTTTTTGTTACTAACTTTGCTTTCCTTCTCAAATGGTTCTTATGATATAAACAACTTTTGCCTCTTTAATATCTGTTCTTTGGATGTTTGGTAAGCTGCCATTTTATTTGACAGTAAATGAGAAAAATTGACTTATTCTTTCCATTTATAAGCTGCCATCTTGGATATTACTTTCTATCAAAACTTGATTGTTAGTCTGATCTTAATTACTTAAATCTGTTGTGACAGTTCTTTCTTCTTCTTGAGTCATAATCTCTATAATCTTCTCATCTTTCTTCTGATCATGCTTCTTATATATGAGATTAGCCTCACTATTGAGACTGTTCTTCTTTACACCTTCCTTATCTGTAGCAAACTCTTATTTCTTCTGTCTATTCTCTATCAGTGAGATGAGATGGATAATATGTGGGGATAAATTTTAAATACTTAAGAGGGGTATCTTGAGTTTTCAACATAAATCAAAAGTTAAATTTATACCTTCTTGAGATGAGATGAGATGATAAAAGAAAATGGGCAAGGTCTAAAATCACCAAAAATAATGTTGAATGAAGATATGGTAGTGTTGATTTCCGATGAAGTGTTAACTATAGACCAATACTAGATTACCCTTTATCTCGCTCTCTATCCTTTTTTTTCCATCTAGATGTAATCGGGTTCACTTCTGTAATACATGGATCATAATAATCTTGTATGCCAGGCTATAGATTTTGTTGACAATTTAAGGGTTTCCATGCTGTACACACTGAACTACAGGTATCCTAATTTTGGAAATACCTAATCTCTATCGTAAGGGTGCTTCCTTCATGCTCTAAGTGCACCTAAGAGACGGATCTGACCCCAATAGATGACATATCCTTTGTAAAGTTATGAGCTTAGATTTTGAATCCAAAATTTGTTTGGTCCTTGTTATGACGTTTCTAATGGATCTGAAATCCTCCTGTATGCACAATAATCAACGTAATAAGCAACAAAAGGGAGGGGGTAAAAGGTAAAGAAACACTTTTCATAGTAATGTTATATGTATTTATGTTAATTGCAGATCAAAATTAATTGTTTATTACTTTGTTTCTTATTACGTTGTTGATTGTATTGCACTTTTCAGCTTTATTCTGTTGCATCGGATCGTTCTTGAACTCATTTGGAATTTGACAAGTCCTCCTCAAAGTTCCATGCATTATAGGAATAATATTTGCCATGTATGGATATTAGTTCCATTTTCTTTGAGTACTATAATAGTTGTTTGGCTAATATGACTTTTTCCATGGAATTTTGTGCATAAAAGAATGATTTGATAATTGATCTCCAAATCAATTGTCTCTAAAGTTTGTCATGAATAATCACTCAGAAGTGTATCCAAGGGAAAATGGGGAAACCAACATCTTAGATGAAGTTCTTAATGATAATGTTGCGGAAAATATGGAAAGCTTTAAAGGCTCAGTTGATGGTATAGAAGTTAAAATTCCTTTTTTATATATTCACTTTTAATTAATTTCTTTACTTTGGAGTGGCCAAACTCTTAATTGGATCAAGTTTTAAGGCCTTGTATACAAAGCGTACATACTATAAATAAGAGGCAACTCTTTCTAGTGAATCATTTCATCAACGTTAATACTACCTTTGAGATATTTAACGTTAATACTACCTTTGAGATATTTAACCTTGGGGGTGAGATGAGTTACTTATTTAATTCGTTGATTATAAATCACAATTTCTTCCATTACGTTCGCCAGTATTACATGGTTATTTTGTCACTCTATTACTTGCTTTATAATTAGCTGCATTTTTTCCCTCTCCTCAGGGACATTGGCCATATCAAGAAAAGGATATTATGTTGATTGTTCTTGAACTCATCTGAAATTTAAACTTCAAACTTATTTAGTAATAAGCAACAAAGTAATAAACAATTAATTTGTTTTCAAAGCTTTATCCCTAACAGGTACTGGTTTTGTGCCATAACTGAATCGAGTAACAAGATTATTTGGAGAGCAAGAGCATAGTGGTTGATCTCAAGGTTGACCTAAAGAAGGAGTCTGAGATGGCTACTGATGGCACTGCTACCCAAACCATTGCTGGCAAAAACAAGGTCTGCTGTTTTCATCCATATTTTAATATGCTTCGGTGTGTTTTATATTAAAGCATCTATGCCTAAAATGTAGACAGACTCCATATAGAATTACGCACAACGCTCGTACTTAGGAAATTATGTACGTGTGGCACATCGAATAAGCATTCTTGGATTGATAGTTGAATGTCAATTTGGATGACAGGTTGTAAGATGGGCAGTGCAACCAGGTGCGTTACTGAACAAGTGTGCCATTGAACAAGTATAAGATGGGAAGTGCTACTGAACAAGTGTGCTACTAAACAAGTAGAATATGGGTAGTGCTATTGATTCTTTGATTCAAAGTTTATCGCACTGTCACCTAATTCTTTGATTCTCCTATTGGGAAGTACTACTGAAAAAGTATAAGATGGTCAACCAGGTGTGTTTAAAACTCTACTTGCGAATTCATACACACACACATATATATATAATGGAAAATGTTCTCATTTAAAGTTAAATTTTCAGTGGTGGTGGTGAAAATTTGTTATGGTGGTGGTTAAAATTTTCTATTGGTTGGTGTATATAATTCTTAGAATCAATTTTAATGTTTAAAACAGGTTGACTACCTATGGGTTTCATGAATAAACAAAGGAGACTCTGCCGATTTAAAAAAAAATAATAGTAGTTAGATATTTATATTGTTTATGATGAGAATATACTATATTGATTCATTTTGCGCACTGTATTGTTGACGAGGGGTATTAATTCTGACATAATTGACACTATTTTTTTTGTGCAGGTGACAATTTTTGTAGAACATGCAAATGTTAATCAGCGGTTTTGGAGGTCGTACACTTCAGTGTTGTGGAATTACTTTGATAAAAATATTTTGTGTTTGGAGTATTAATAAATTGATGTATTTTTGTTGTCAAGTCAAATATTTGAACTTTTATTTTGATGAATATTTGTAGATGGTTGTAAGAACTCTATTTATTGTTGAATGAAAATGATTCGCTGTGTTGGTTGAAAATCATCTTAAGTATTACATTTTATGATTATTCGTTGTTTGTGTTGTTTCAAATGTAATTCAATTCTATGTTAAACTTTAGCGGTAGATTTATTCTCCAAAAAATATTGGTGAAATTTTTTTAACATCCCTTCACCCCTTTTGGGATTGTTAAAACTTTTTCAAAAATATATTAAAGACGGCTATGTTGCCGTCTCAAAAAGCTCTTTTAAAATAGTAACCTTTTGAGACAGATCAATTCCTGTCTCAAAAACAATCTTTTGTGACAGCTCTTGTGCCGTCTCAAAAGGGTTATATAAAATGAGGACCTTTTGAGACGGATCTGTTCCTGTCTCAAAAAACTCTTTTTGAGACGGTTATGGCGTCACAAAAAGTATTTATAACCCCCTATCAAAAAGACCCCCTTTATCCGTCCCAAATAGCGTCACAAAAAGTATTTGAGACGGATAAACGATCTTTTGGGACTATTACGCCACTGTCTCAAAAGATACTTTTTTTTGTAGTGTATGGAAACGGGAGTGCTGGGGTGTGAACTAGTAACAATTAAATTTAGACCCAATCACATAAACATGTTCACGGAGTTCTCAATTGATTGCAAACTTCATCACATTTTAATATAACCTCATGTGACAATATAGATTGAACTCAATGAACAAACATACACAATGCATACAAGCCTAGCATGTTGATGATTCTACAAACCAATAGAGTCATGACATTGAAAAGCGCAACTAGGATAAACGGACATTGTGAAAATCGTTGATATATCATCCAAACTCCCTCAATAAGCATATATATTATTCGTTTGAATGAATAAATCAATTAAACATATTAGGCCTTGGAAAATTATTTTTCTTTTAATGCCATATTTTCTTTTAGGCCTTTGGACCACGTATTTCTTTTAGGTCCAAACAAACGGTGTCTTACTATTCGCAAAGGATACTAAGTCCTTTAGGAGCCCATCTCCGTGCACATTTAGATACATCATTTTTTTTATATCTCACACAAATTTCACGTGCAACGGATTTTGACATGCACTAGTCCTCCTAGGTCACAAGTATGTAGATGACAAGATTGGTAGGAGAACACCTCACAAAGCTCAAATATACATATGAAGTTAAATTTCAAATGAGCTCGTGCATGTGTATATAGAGCCATATAAAAATAGAATCCATTTAAGCAACACAAAATTCAACTACTCCATGTAATCATGGTAAAGAACATAATAAGGATTGAATCTAAACCAAAAGTTCTAGCCACATGGGAGCGTAAAAGATGGCATTCTAACACAAGAATATGCCACATAAAGTGTGTCAAACTAAAATACACACAAACAAAAATCTTTTTGAGTTTTTGAAATTTTTAACCAAAAATAAAAATATATTCTCAAAAGACAAACAAAAATCATTTGAATTTTTCATTAATGTTAAATTGTCAAGAGATAAAACCCAAATGATAAACAAAAATCTTTTTGTATTTTTTAATTTAATGCAAGCAAAAGAAATATAATACAAAAGATAAACAAGTCATGATTTCTAGCATGAGATATGAAATTAGGCAATGACTAGAACATGACTAAACAAACATACATTTAGCATGAAATATAGCATGAAGTACAGAAGCTAAAGTATGCAAATAAAACTAACACATTCAACATTTAGATTTTGCAAGGGAGGAAGCATGTGAAAGTAAATGAGAATCAGATACCCTATCTTGTAAAGCTACCAAGTCGGATCTCCTAACCCATACTAATTGTTGATGTAAAAAATTAGATCACTCTAATAATTCAATCACATATAAATAAATGAGACAAAAGATTTTTAAAGTGGTTCAGCCTTATAAGAATGGCCTACGTCCACTGTTGTGTTATTGCTAAGTGTTTAGGAATTCTCTATTACAAGTTCTCAAGAAATTCCTCTCTCGATTCCAGGGTCTGGATTCCGTCCCTTTACAATGAGGATTGTACAATGTATTTATAGCCCTGAGGCTGTAATGTGAAAGGGTAATACATTAAATGATATACATATGAAAGGGTAATAAATTTAATGCCCTTTTAGCGTGTGCGTCTGAATGATAAGCATTTAATGAGCAATTAAACTGTTGGTATCCTGCTTCGAGGTGCAGCTCGGACCGCCTGAGTTGCTCGGACCGCTTGAGTTGCTCGGTGCTAAAGAGTTCCTCAGGGATTTCTTGTTCCTCGGAGAGATCTTATTCCTCAGAGCGTAAGAGTTCCTCGGGGTAACATAGTTCCTCGGAGCGTGTGATCATCTCAGAAGTGCTTGTTGTTGCCATATAGATAGCCATATGTCTTCATATGATTGGGCCATGTCAGCAGATTAAATTTGGTATCAACACTAATGATGAGTGACTATCTCGGGGTGTAGGAATTTTGGCAACCTTGGTTGCCTTACATTGGGATTTTCTAGAAAATCTTTTAAGATCAAAACACTATTTCTTAAGATGACCTTTTCGACCACAATGTGCACAAGTAAAAACATGTCGAAAAGATTTACCTAAGGGGTGATCTCTAAAGGCTTTCCTAGGCGATTCTCCTAAAAAAATTGGTTTTGGCTTTGTGAGTTGATTCATTACAAGTATCGAAGCCTAAACCACAAGTGTCATTTTTAATTTGGACCGTTCATAATATTTTATCTAATTTTTTCGAACGACACTCCAAATTAAATTTGATATTACTAGAGTCTTTTAATTTGTTTTCTAATTCTAGAATGTTAGACTCTAATAACACATTTCTCTCTTCAAACTCGAGAAGCTCCTTTTTCAAGGATTCCATTAAACCTCTAAGGCTATCTCTCTCACCTTCTACATACTCTAGTTTCTCCCGAAGAGATCTTTCTCGTGTCCTAAGGTCTTCCACTAATGCACTATCATCAACGACCTTGACACGCTCTCTTAAACATGCTTCTAACTTTAAATTTTCTCTTTTTAATTTAATTGATTCTTCATATAATTCTTGAAAATTATTTTGAAGTTCACTCACATTAACCCCTTCTTTATTTTCACTCTCTCTTTCTTCTTCACTCTCACTACCATCAAACGCAAGGGAATCATAAACTATGACCTTGGAAGTGTCATGTGTTGAAATCTCATCAATAGAGGAATGCTCACTATCACTCACATGACTAGCCGTAAAAGCCACAAAGTTGGGCTTAGTAGGGGAATCGGGTCCCTCTTCATTATCACTATCACTAAGGGTTGCATTAAAATAAATTGGTTTCTTACCCTCTCTCCTTAGTTTAGTGGGGCATTCAAAAGCCCTATGGCCATACCCTTCACAACCAAAATATTTTTTTGACTCGTCCCTATTTAAATTTTCTTTAGAAGTTTTAGGGATCCTCACGGCTTTGTCATGCTTAAAAGTTTCAAATTTTTTGAAGTCATTTTTAAATTTATCTTTATTAATTTTAAGAAACTTTTGAAATTTCCTAGAAAACAAGGCCATATCTTCCGAGTCACTATCACTCTCGCTTTCCACTACTTGTTTTTCCTCTTTTCGGGCTTTTAAAGCAATGCCCTTTTCAATTTTCTTTTCGGTTTTAGAGGGAAAACTGTCCAGTTCATAGGTTTCTAAATCGCCTATGAGCTCTTCTAATTTCGTAGGGGCTAAAGTTGGTAAAGAATTTAAAACGCTCACTTTTGAAATAAATCTATCAGGAAGGGACCTTAAAATTTTCTTTACAACTCGGTTGTTCGGTAGTTTCTCTCCCAAGTTAAAAGATGAATTAACAATATCGGAAAGTCTAGCATAAAATTCATCAAAAAATTCTTTTTCGTTCATTTTGATGGTTTCAAATTAAGTGGTGAGGTTTTGGAGTTTCGAAGCTTTAATGACACTTGTACCCTCATGCGTGAGTTGAAAAATATCCCACGCTTCTTTAGCGGTCTCACACTTCATAATGCGTCAGAATTCATCCGGTGTGACAGCGCTAAACAAGGCATTTAAACCACGGGAATTAAAATTTGAAAGTTTAAACTCATTATCTCCATCTATCGGACGATTTGAGAACACGTTCATTATCTACTAAATGAGTTAGTGGAGACCACCCGTTAACTACAGATAACCAAACCCTCTCGTCGATAGATTTAAGTGTCGATTTCATTCGCGCTTTCAAGTACGCGTAGTTAGAACCATCGAAAATCGGAAATTTTGAAAATGGGGAAATTCCATTTTAGCCAAAAATAATTAAAGGATCTTTAATGAAATAATTTTTCGTTTTGGCTCTGATACCACTTGATGGAATGATAGGCCCCCCAATTTAAAATTGTTATACTTTAAAATCAATTTCCTTTTAAAATATATGCGGAAGCGAAGATGATGGTTCAATAAAAAAAATTAACAAAATTTTAATTTCTTCTCCAAATTAAAATTAAACCAAAGTGAAATAAGATTAAAACTCACACACTAATGTTGATATCACTTAAACCAATTTAATTAACCCAAGTGCTAGAAATTTTCCTAAAAAAATAATTAATTCATTTTAGTAAATTTAGGCCAAACCAATTTTCACAAATTAAATTAATGACTTGAATTAATTACACATTACCCAATATTTAAATTAGAACCAAATTAAACATGTAGTGATTAATACCAAAATTTATCTTGAATTACCTAAGCATGCGTTCTTGGTGAGTATAGCAAGATAAAATAAACAATGAATCACTACGCCGCGATGGACGAGGAAAAACCCACAATGGGAAAAAATCTCGGACGTCCCTAGCCTAAAATCCACTAAGTAAGAAATTACAATTATAAGACAGAAAGACTTACAACACTCGACTCGATCCCTCTCAAGCCCTGACGCTTCTTCTTGTAGACACCTCCACCTAGCGAATAACCACGGAGCTCCACTGCGGTCTCGGAATCCAGCGATCGGACTTTATATGGTCACCGTCACCCGAACTAGGAGCCTTTATCCAAGTGGGTAAATCAACGCAAGCATCTTCTTTTTTGTGGAATGTAGAAGCAAACCCAAACGTCTCTTCAAAACGGTAGAGATGAAAAACCGGTGCCAAACACTCCAAGCAATGATATATATATTGGAACTTGGAATAAACTAAACTTTGGGTGAAAACTAGAGTGTTAAATGATTTTTCCTTTGAAAGATGAACACTCAAAACATGAACTTTTTCTTGGAAGAATTTTCTCTCAAAGCTCTCTCTAGGAGATGGAGGATAATGAAAAAGTTAACTTTCCAAAGTTGGTTCCCGCACTTAGATATTCAGTCAAAAGTTAGTGGGGAAAGATAATGGGAAAGTGGGTGAAAACTGTAAAAAACTGCCATTTAACTGTTCCTGCCAAATCTCGTTCGAACGAGATTTTTTGTTCGAACGACCTTGTAACGAAGTTCCAGTGTCTTTTAAAAATGAACTCGTTAAAAATCTCGTTTGAACATCCATCTCGTTCGAACGAAGTTACAGAGGCCAAACTGGGAACTCGTTGGCAAACTCATTTGAACGACATATGGTTTGAACGAAAAACTCGTTCGAATGACATATCGAATGAATTTCCAGAAAGTTATAAATTTTCATTTTAGCCTAGACACTTTATAAACTTTATTTAAAGTGTTAATTAAATCTTTCTGAAAATAAACAACAGTTTTAATTAAACCTACACCATTATAAACTGTTCCAAGCTCCTATATATATATGTAATGCATTCATACCTTGGGAGCACGAAACCACTGTTGATGACGTAGAAACGAGGCACTTAAACTCGAAATTTTGATGAAGCTATATACACTTGGCCGCTACGTCTTCAACAAACACGTCATAGGCTTGAAGAATGATCAATATACTCTATCCTATGACTCAAACATTTTTGTTCGGAATTTAGCCAAAACTACAAACGAAACAATTGAAAATTTGTGTCCTTACACACACACATATATATATATATATATATATATATATATATATATATATATATATATATATATAGAGAGAGAGAGAGAGAGAGAGAGAGAGAGAGAGATAGAGAGAGAAACCAACCCCGATTTGGGGTTGATTTGCAATAACCAGCCTCCACCATGGAAATGGTGGGGTCGAAGCTCAAACCACACACACACACACACACACACACACACACATCCATGCACGTCCATATACATACATATATATCCAGAAGCGTTTAGCTTCCATATATGTCCGGAAATTAAAAAAACGAAATAAATGAAGAAGAACAAGGACATGACGTCGATGGTGTAGGCGACGGGCTCGGGGTTGGTCAGCGGTGGAGCAGGTTGTTTTTGGAAAAAGTTGGTATTTTGGGGTATATTATCAGAGGTTCAACGGTGGAGGGCGACGAGTTGGGATTTTGAGGTTTTTGGGATGCAGTTGTCGGGGTTAAGCTCGGGTAAAAATGGAGGCTTGTTGGGTTTTGGGTTTCCCTAGGGGCAGAGGTTTTCTATATATAGAAAGAGTAATTCGTTGGTTGATATGAAATACAAAGGGGGTGAGGTTTCTTTTTTAACGTTTAGATATGTATAGTCATCTTAAGATAACTATGCGACTAAGTGTATTTGGTACTCGCACATAATTTTTAACGGTTATAGATTTTTTATACTTCTTGAGATTCCAACAAACTATAAATTAGTATTGGGGTGTGTAGGGAATGTTAACATTTTTTTTGCATCGAAAGTACTTTTGGATTACACTAATTTATACACACTTTTAATTCGATTAATAATTCATAGTTATTCATTTTAATCTCATTCTACTATTAGTGTATATGAAAAATAATTATTTTAATTTTGCAAATAAATGTGTCGACCCTATTTTCATGTTACAAGACATATGTATGAGTCATAAGTGTTGAAAAAATTATTAATAGTTCGTAAAAGGTCATTTTGACACATAAATAATTCAATTTAATTAAAATAAAAAATGAGGGTATTACAATTCTATCCACCTTAAAAACATTTGGTCCTCAAAATTCTGATATCCTGAAGTTTCAGAGTTTAATAGTGTGTACATCGTTTAGGGTATATAACATATTTGGAAAGATAGTTTATGACTTTATAATTGACTAAGGTCGGTCTTCTCGCGATTAGTGATATAACATACTCAAATAAAGAATAATGACATCATTAGGAATATAAACGGAAAGGGGTTTTAGATAATTCATAGGCATTTTTACAAGCTTCATTGGTATCGTGTATCGAAATAGGGATTTTGGTAACATTTCTCGTATATGTCTGAAGTTCATTTCATACACTGCGTTTCGTCGTGCTATACGTTTGGGTATGGGTAAGATGATACTATAGGTTGAATCATGGATCTTTTAATAACTGAATTGTATAGTCGTTTGCACAATATGTATTTGGAAATATAGTTTGAGATTCAACAGTTTACATTTGAGGGTTTAAAGGTTGGCTTTCCAAATTTGATCCACATGAAGTTGATGTAAATTAAACCGTCAATCATGTTTTAGGATTCCCATAATTAATCGAAAGAAAGTATCGTATTATAGGCTAAGGATATATATTCTTAATAGTCACTTGATCAACTTTTCAATAGTTGATATATAATTTAAACATTTTAACTTTCTTTTTCACAATCAGAACTGGTAATCCTTCAGGTTAAATAAAGATTTTCTCGATTAATTCGTCAAGTTTGGTTCAAAGTTTATTAATTCTAGGTGACACTATACTTTACATTTGTTTATGCCACTGACAAATTAATCGAGAACGAGTTCAAAGTTTACTAATTCTATTGATAGAGAACATATTAAGGAAGTACTAAATTGTTTTATTGTGTATGTAAAATTGTTTACCCGTTCATTGGAAAAATGCATTATTTATTCACTATGCTTTATAACTCTGAGAGTGATTTATTTAAAATTTCTCATACTAAGGAAGAAAGTATCTAGGATATTGATGTAAATCTATTTAACTTCCTGAACATCAGTTTAACGTATCTATAGAATTTGATTCCTATGAAGTTACCATAAGTAATCGTCTGATAAAGTTTGAGTATTTGAAGTAAGTCCATTGATTTGACGAGTTCTCGATTTTCATGAATTTACTAAAAGTTACTATAAGTATGATGCCTAACATTATAGAATTTTTCTTCGAAAAACGTTCGTATTCATGCAAGACAAAAGGATTATTTAAGGTACATAAAAAAGTCCTATAACTTTGGAAAATTTTAATTTTTTGGATGGATGGAATATCCATAATATAAGGTGTACTACTGAGGATGAAAGGATTTTCTGTATACCTAGTTCTTACAACAATGTAAACGAAGTCATTAAAATCTATACAATTTAGTATAAAGATACTACTATCAGGAAGATGCTTATAAGGATGTATTGCTCTCAAGTAATATATATATATATATATATATATATATATATATATATATATATTCTGACGTGTCTTAATACTTGGGCTTATTAGAACTGGGTCGTATAATTAAGGTAAGATACTAATAAATCCTGATAAGGTTTCGTCGAAGCTCATTTATTTGGGGTGGTAGGTATAATCTAAAATAGTATGTTCTCATCCCTAAATTTAATGTAATTTGATTTTCTAGGTACGTTGGTGTCACTATGCCATGAGCTACTAGATTGTTAACGCTAATCAAATTACTATAAATATCTTTATTGGGAAAATAATCAACTAGTTTTTCTTGGAAGCAAAAGGTAAAATTGACGATTCAGTTTACTACCATTCAAACTAACTTGTATCCTTGAGATTTATGAATTATTTAAATAATAAAATTCATTATGATGCGATACTATTTCCATTTTGGGATCAGAATGAGTTAAAGGAATTCACGAAAATATTACTGCCCTGTTTGGTCTTGGTGACAAGTACGATGTTTCCTAAAAAATTCTAAATATCATTGTTATATTGGCCACTATGGATATTCCTTCTCTGCATAATATGTTCATAAGTTTCCTAGGCTATATCTTGAATTTAGAATGGTGAACTTGTGGTGATATTGATCAGGGACATGTAATTTATTTCTAAATTATAGGTTTGTTTTCCTATCGTAGGATAATTCTTGGTTCTCATTCTGGTTTATGTTTTATCATAAAGGAATATTGAAGATTTTCGTTCTACGATTTTCTTTCTCAGATTGGGATAAGCAATTATATTGGTGACATTTGGGAAGAGTGTTGGATTCGCTAAAGGCCATATCATTATTTGGTATCAACAACATTTTTTTACGATCAGATGGTTAAGTTTTCTAATAAAGTTATGATATAAGGTGTCGGCTACAAAATTTTTTTGGATGATCTTCTAACTTGCTTCGGTACTCATTCCATTAAACGTTATTGTTTCTAACCTGAGTCCTATCTGGTGAGGACGTATGCCATACCCGGGTGACCTAAATTTACATGGTATTCCAATCATCCATCACAAGATTAGGGTATCCTATATTTATCCAAAAGGTAGCACAAATATGAAAGTTACAAAGTTATCTTAGATGAGGCTAACTAGATATCTTAAGCGTTGGTAATAGGGTGAACGTAAGTAGATGTAACATGGTCTGAATTGATGATTATCTTGATTTGGATAATTACAATACTAATGGATAATGAAATGAGTAATAATTTCATATGTTAAAAGTTTCAATTAATGTTTATCCCTAATCCGTTAGTGCTTTCGAATTCAAAAATGTCATGAGGTTAATATATTTGAATAATCATTCTGGGATACCTAGTAAATAATTATAGAGAAGAATTCTAAAATTAAAGGGGTCACCAACTCAATTATATGTTAAAGGATGTTACATACGTTGCAAGTATTTGAACTATACCGAATAAGGAGCTAGCTAATGTAAAGTTTATCGTAACGTATTAGGAATATATGTTGTAAAACTTAACTTGTTGGATGTGGTCATGGAATCTATATAGTTAAAGCATAAGGTTTAAGTAAACATTGATAAATTGATTTATTGTCAACAAGTAATTATTTTATAATAATTTCTAAATAACTTAATAAGAACGAAACAAGTAATCTGGGACTAAGGATTTCAGATAGTCCAAAACTCTAGTTGATTAAAGTAAAAAACCACTATTTCATGTAAATCTTAAGTCGTCTTGATAATTTATGCAAAAGTTCGTTAATGCGAGTTGTTAACATTCACTTGGTTTATTGAATTTTCATTTCCGAAACTTAGAAAACAAGGGAAGCTATAAATTTTTTCTTTTACCTACCAGGGGTGAAAAGCCATAAAAATTATCTGGGTTCCATGTTAAGGTTTGGTTGTAAGAAAATTAGGTATGGGATATCCAAGTCATGTAAGGGTCTTAGGTAAGCTTTCATGTAATTCCAACTAGGCTCGTTGTTTAGGGTAAGAATTATATTTCACTACTGAGACCGTAGTATTTTTGGTGATAAAATTTTCAGTATTATCCTAAATCACAGTAAACTGGGAAAGTAAATAGCTATGATGCATATAGTACTGGTTCAATAATTGGAATGTGTAACCAACTTATGTAGGATTCGGGAAATGTATAATCATGGGGTAGGATCCAGTAAGTAATACCGTTACGTTCTAAAGAGTAGAATGGCCAATTGTAATATTTCTAATGTCTTCAACTTTCTTGTAGAAAACTCCCAATATGCACTAATGAACCTTCTGAATAGTTGCTTATCTACTTTTGAACAGGTACAATTCTAACATAAATAATTCTTCTCGTAATCTAATGGTACTAGTATACAATATAACAAGAGTATAATGCGGAAGCTGATGTAAAATTTCAAATAGATAAATTAAATAACTTTCAAAGATGAAAGTTATGGAATTCCAAATGAAGTAAATTGTTTTCAAGGGGAATATTAATTGAATAGTTTGGAAAAAATAATAGTGTTGTAATTACAAACTTGTGGAGTATATTGTATACAATCCCGTCCTAAGATAACTTTCTTAGTATGCCTCTAATCCTCAATTATATCATTAACAATCCCAAATTCATAACAAGTCTTTCACCACATTCAATTTGAATATCAAAATGAATTACGTATCTCTATGTAGTAAACAAGAATTTATGCTCATAATTCCAATACGTATATCTTCCCCTTATCGTTACTGATCATATCCTTAATATATTTCCCCTAAGCCAAGTCCTAGTATCTCATATACTGGTCAGATAGGTTGAAAATCAACTTTCCTTAATTCTTAACTAAGAATTTTATCCTCCTTATTTCGAAAATTTAAATATCCTAGTGGTTAACCAAACTATGTCCCGCATAGGAGTATGAAACTGGTGCTCGGATACCACGTTGGCACACCCCGATTTACCAAGCATGAGGGTTACCTGATAATAATTCTAAACCATAAATATATTTGAAATACTGCAAAACTGAGGGATTGATTGCTACTCAAAATAGGTTACAACTGAATTCTAAGAATTTATTCTTATTACAGACTTCTATACAAAAGTAATTCTCTTGCCAAACTATGCTCTTTTTCTTCTAATATAAGTTTTCCTTTCTTCTATATATTAACTGATCTTCGAAATATTCATCATAGCCTACAGGTACTTGGTAAAAATAACTGAAAAAGAAGGAATAAGCAAAATTTTACCCAGTAGATGATTTTGATTCTATAATAAGTATAAAAATAATTTTTAAGCTAGATACTTAATCTGAAGGATAATAACATCAGGAATACAATAAGAAATTGGATTCAATCGTTACAGTGAGATAATCATACTGATACATGATGATATTGCTAAAAATAAAAATATCAAGGGTTGAATCTGGTTAAAGGTTGCGGGTAATTTCTAAACAAATAACCCATAATTATTTGTCCATAAGCCTAGGGCAATAGAATATACATATACTTAAATCAATCCAATTAAATTGGAGATAATCAATCCAGATAGCTGGAGATAAAAGTAATCGTACTAAGCCAATACTAAGAGAGGCATTCCATATGGTAAGCAATAACCAAGGCCCTCAAACATCTGAGTCCTTTAGACCAAATAATACAGTCGTGGGTATAACGAAAGATTATTTCCTGATTATAATGTATGCTATAAATTAGTAACCGGGTTATAAGCATCACATGAAATAATATGATGACATAGTCATTTCAAAATATGAATCAACTGTATGTAAACAATTTGAACTACTTAAATGAGTTCCACAATGAGAATATGATATACTGGGTCTATCACAAAATGATATCAACAATAAGCGTAATTCAATAGCATTCCGATAAATAATATTGAATAAGAAATCACATACAAAGTAATATCGAAGAAGAAGTCACCTACCGGTGTTTACAAGCTTTACTTGACATGTAAGAATGTTTCATTGTTGTATTCCAGTTCCCGCATATACTTTTGCTCTGGGGTTTAAATGAAAGTGGGTGTATCGGTGTTTGGGAAGAATGACAACTTACGTTTTTAGAACAATACAAATAAACCTTATTCTACGAAAAGAATTTAATATATAAACTCCGTTTATATATTTTTCATAAATACTTTGGTGACATAAAAAACTTTCATTAATTCGTTGACGAAATAAATAACTTTTTGTATTTCATAAATAAGGTTTATGTGGTAACTCTATATTTGAATAATATCATTTTTTCTAGAAAAAATAATCTTTAAATGGAATCAAAGGATTAAATTTGTCTAAATAAATTGAATAAACAACAATTTAAAATATTATCCTGGTCAAATATTCTTTTTAACTATTTTCACAAAATCTAAAATTTTGAACGTAAAGTCATGTTTCCGGCTATTATCCTGATATGCGATTCTAAAAAAATAGCAATTTCCAAAATTGGTCCAAGATTAATTGCGTACTTAAATTAAAAATAGTCGTCCATGTCTGTCATATTTTATATTATTCGAGAGTCAACATTCGGTACAGGTAGCTATAAAATTAATGTTCGTGACACAAATAAATTTAGAAAAAAATCGAAAACTCCCTTTATTAGTTGGACAATAATCCAATGGTCATGCCACTTCCAAAATTAAACAAATTAAGTAGTCTAACACTTTCATAATCACGATTTTAATAAATATGACTCGTCGAGTTATAAAAATGACATAACCTCTTGTAGTTTGGTGTCATGACTCATTTATATATATTTCTAAAAGAAAAGTGACACAATTATTTAGAAAAATATCAATGAGTCCAAATATATTCAGAAAAATGTACGATTACTCGTACATGTCTAGATTTCGTGTTTACGACAATTTTTATTCATAGATGAGCATAAATAATAAATAGGTACTGTTAGGATAAAATGTTACAGTAACTAATACCATATTGAGATTACACTACCTGAACATCCAAACCGAAATGGGATGGAATTCGAACAAAATAACAGTACAATAATAATCTGTGATTAGAAATCCATATATGTATGTATAGGTATATATATGCATTAATATATTTATTTATTTATTTATTTATAAAACAGAAAATCGAAGTCAGTAGAAACCCACCCCGATTTGGGGTTGATTCGCAATCGCTAGCCACCAACATGGAAAGGGTGGGGTCGGAGTTCAAATCGTACATACACACACACACACACACACATCCACACATGTCCATATACATACGTATATATCCATAAGCTTTAAGCATCCATCTATGGAAAAAAATTAACAAAAACGAAGTAGATGAAGAAGAACAAGGACAGGTCGCCGATGGTGTAGGCAACGGGGTTGGGGCTGGTCGGTGGTGGAACAAGTTTTTTTTGGCAGAGGTTGGGATTCCGGGGTATATGAACATAGGTTCAGTAGTGGATGGCGATGGGTTGAGGGGAATAAAAAGGCAGCGGAGGTTTGGGGATGCAGTGTTCAGGGTTAAGCTCGGGTAAAAGCAGAGGTTTGTTGGGTTTTGGTTTTCTTAGTGGCAGAGGTTTTCTATATATATAGAGAGAGTAATTCGTTGGTTGATATGAAATACAAAGGGGGTAAGGTTTCTTTTATAATGTTTACATTGGTACAGTCAACTTAAGATAACTATGTGACTCAGTGTAGTTGGTACTCACATATAATTTTTAACGGGTATAAATTTTTTATACGTCTTGAGATTTTAACCAATTTTAAATTAGTATTGAGGTGTGTAGGACACTGTTGATACCAAATTTAGTCTGCTGACATGGCTCAATTGAGCGAAGACACATGGCAATCTACGTGGCAACAATAAACACTTCCGAGGAACTTACGCGCTCCGAGGAACCATACTACAATGAGGAACACTGCTTCCCCGAGGAACTCATACGCTCCGAGGAACAAGAACACTCCGAGGAACAATAACTCTCAGAGGAACTTTTGAGTAAAGAGAAGCTTAGGCGGTCCGAGCTGCACCTCGGACAAAGTATTAATAGCAGGATACCAACAGTTTGACTGTTCATTAAATGCTTATCATTCAGACGCACACGCTAAAGGGGCATTGAATGTATTACCCTTTCATATGTACATCATTTAATGTATTACCCTTTCACATTACAGCCTCAGGGCTATAAATACATTGTACAATTCTCATTGTAAGGGGACCAAAATTTCTTGAGAGAACTTGTAATCAATAATTCCCAAACACTGAGCAATAACATAACAGTGGACGTAGGCCATTCTTATAAGGCTGAACCACTTTAAAATTCTTTGTCTCATTTATTTATCTGTGATTGAATAATTAGATATGATCTAATTTTTTACATCAACAGATTGGCGCCGTCTGTGGGAAACGATAATATCATTTTTCATCAAAAACAATTCATCACAAATGGCTGATATTCCAGAATCTAGCAATCGAAACGCTAGAAATCCTCCAAATCCATCTGCTTTGCCAAACATTCCAGATCTGGCTGGAATAATGACAAATTTGGCTCAGGGCCAGACCGTCATGCAAGAAATAATGCGACAACTCATCCAAACCCTCCATGGCGGTGCACCAACTCATTCAGGACTGCAGAGTATTCAAAGAAACATCCGTGCACCATCCTCGCGTACTAGGCGTACCAATTCATATCGTAATGAGGAGTCTGAAGATTTTTATTATCAACCTGGACGAACTTCGTCAGTACGAGCCACAGATACTGAACAACGTGTCACTCTTTCTCCAGAAAGGACTAGTGCGCTAGAGAGGTTAAGCAGGGTATCACCTTTTGATCGATTAGGACTTAAAAGGAGTAGAAGTCCTCCTAAAGTCGTATCGAGGAGTTTTTGATGACCATCAGATTTAAGGGAAGGATCTGCCCAGTCGCGACCAGCTGCTCGTCAAGATAGATCCCATGAGCGACCAGCAGCTCGTCAGGATAGATCCTAGGAAGCCACTTCAACGCGATCAGTTTCCCGAACTAATAGGCCCGAGGAAGGAAATGATGCGTGGAAAGGATCTATTCAGAGGCTGAAGGATAGATTAGGGGAAATGGCTAAGGCCAAGAACCCTCTAAAACGAACCTTTATTCGAGGAACACCTTTTGTCCAGGCCATTGTAGATTTTCCAACACCATCAAAGTTTAAAGCACCTGTTGTGACCCCCAAATATGATGGAAAGACTGACCCTGTCCTTCATATAAAATAATACCAAGCTGCAGTCGACATCTATGTTGTTCCAGATGAGATGGGATGCAGGGAATTCTCGGGAACTCTTACCGAATATGCTCAAATATGGTATAATAATCTTCCTCGGGGTAAGATCTCAACTTTTCTTCAACTGACCGAGTTATTCATTGGGAATTTCTATTTTGGGGCAAAGCCAGTTAAACGAGTAGCACATTTGTTAAGTGTTAGGCAAAAAGCTGGTGAGAGTACCAGAGATTATATAACTCATTTTAATAACGAGAAACTCAAAGTCATTGATTATGAGGAGAAGAAAACAATTACTGATTTGATGAGTGGATTATTTCCCAACAAGTTGTACTACACTTTGGCCAAAGATCCACCTCGAACCATGTCAGACCTGATGGGAAAAGCGTCCAAGATTATGAATCCCAAGGAGGCTATGGCTGCGAAGAAGAATATGGATGCCAAAACCAAGGTGGAAGGTGATAAAGCTAAGAAGAAAGAGCATAAGAACAATGGTAATGACAAACATTCAAAAAATAGGTCAGTATGGGATGTAATGAAGAAATATGATAATTATACTCCTTTGAAGAAGGACATCAACCATGTTCTAGAAGAAATCAAGAACAACGAGGAACTAAACTGGCCAGAGAAAATGAAGGCAGACGCTGACAAGAGGAATAAGGTAAAGTATTGCGAGTTTCATAAAGATCATGGTCATATGACCAAAAATTGCATAGCTCTTCAGAATGAGATTGAAGCACTCATTAGAAGAGGAAAGATGGAAAAGTATGTTGATTGAGGAAACGAAAGAAGAAACAATGATCGAACAAGAGAGAGGTCTAGATCTCCTCGTCGAGCAGAGGAGAATAAGAAGAGAAACCATGAAGTTAATCCAGAAGACGGCCCCGATCTTCCCAAGAGACCAAGGCAGCCGGGACGAGAGGTATTTTCAATACCTTTTGGGTCATTTGACTGTAATGTTATAACAGGTGGAGATGCAGGAGGAGGAGGAGACCTTACTGCAGAGAGAAAAGCTTACCTCGGTGAGGCTCAAGCTTTCTCGTACATTCAGTGAATAAATCTAGCTGAAGAGGATCGCCCGAGAAAGGTGAATAAAGAGAAGTTGGTCATTGGGTTCTCAAAGAATGACCTTGCAGGTGTTCTATATCCTCATGATGACCCATTGGTGATCAAGATGAGAATGAATGAGGTAATGATTTCAAGAGTACTGGTAGATAATGGTAGCTCGGCAGACATCATGTTCTACTCGTGCTTCGACAGTTTAAATCTAAAGCTATCTCAACTGGAGCCTTATCATAGACCCCTCCTCGGTTTTGCTGGCGAGAAAGTATTTCCACTTGGGACGATCAAGTTGGATATATTTGTCGGTACGTGGCCTGCTTGTCGAACAGAAAGAATACGCTTCTTCATGATGGATAAGAATGTTCAATCATCATAAAATATCATCATGGGAAGAGTAGGATTGAAGAAGTTCGAGGCTGTACCATCTACAGTGCATCAGTGCCTAAAATTTCCAATAAATTTTGGAGTAGGAGTTGTGAAAGGTGACCAGAAAGTAGCTCGGGAATGCTATTATTCATCCGCCAATCAAGAAGAACTGGAGGAATTAAGGAAAAAGACTACTACCTATCAAGTGGATGAAGGTGCAGAAATTGAAACATTGGATCCTAGAGATGAGTCACAACTCGTGAAGGGTCAGGTGGTGGAAGATACTGAAAACATCATTCTGGACGACGAGCACCCTGAGCGAACTACTCAAGTAGGTTCGTCGTTGGAAGTCTCATTGAAACAGGAATTGATAACTTTCCTAAGAAGCAGAAAACAAACTTTTGCATGGAGTCATGAGGATATGCCTGGGATAGACCCAAATTTCTTATGTCACGAGCTCAATGTGAATAAGGAGATCAAGCCAGTGAAGCAGAGAAGAAGAGTGTTCAGCCCCAAGAAGAATCAAGCTATACAGGAGGAAGTCGAGAAGCTCCAGAAAGCTTGTTTTATTGAAGATGTTAAATATCCAGACTGGTTAGCAAATGTGGTGATGGTAAAGAAGAAAAACAACAAGTGGAGGATGTGTGTAGACTTCACCGACCTCAATAAAGTATGCCCAAAGGATCACTTTCCATTGCCCCGAATTGATCAACTAGTAGATGCTACCTAGGGACACGAGTAGCTGAGTTTCATGGATGCTTATTCTGGCTACAATCAAATTAAAATGAAACCTGAAGACAGGGAGAGTACTTCTTTCATTACCCCTAGGGGAACTTATTGTTATAATATTATGCCTTTTGGTTTGAAAAATGCAAGTGCGACATATCAGCGGCTGATGAATAAGGTATTTGCTGAACAAATCAGTTACAATATGGAAGTCTATGTTGACGATATGCTGACAAAGAGTAAGAAAGCTGCCGATCATCTAGTTGACTTAAATCAGACTTTTGATCAACTGGATAAATATCAAATGAAACTGAACCCGACGAAGTGCATATTTAGAGTACGAGAAGGCATGTTTCTCGGGTACATTGTCAATCAACGAGGCATTGAGGCAAATCTTGAAAAGATCAAAGCTCTATTAGGGCTGCGATCTCCAATGACGAAGAAAGAGGTGCAAAGTCTTACAGGACGAGTAGCAGCACTCAACAAATTTGTATCGCGAGCAACTGACCGATGTCTCCCATTCTTCAAGACGCTCAGAAAGACTTTTGAGTGGAATGATGAATGTGAGAAGGCTTTTCAAGACTTGAATAAATACTTGGGAGCACCTCCACTGTTGTCCAGGCCGGTGATGGGATAAAAATTATACTTGTATTTAGCAGTATCGTAGAATGCAGTTAGCTCGGTGTTGATAAGAGTGGAGAATGGAGTACAAAAACCAATCTACTACACAAGTAAGGCCTTCCGAGGAGCAGAGATCAGATATCCAAGGCTGGAAAAGTTAGCACTGACGCTGATTGAGGTGAGTAGGACAATGAGGCCATACTTCTAGGCTCATACTATAGTCGTATATACTGATATGCCATTGAGGCAAGCCCTTCATAAGCCAGAAAAATCAGTAGATTGATGTACTGGGCAATAGAGCTCGGTGAATATGATATAGTTTATGAACCCAGATCATCGTTAAAAGGGCAGGATGTAGCAGATTTTATAGCAGAGTTCACCTATCCTGATACCCCCGAGGAGCAAAAGTTGCTCGCTGATCAACCTGTGGATGTTACAGGATCAATAAACACAAACTCAGACTAACTCCGGTTGGTAAAAGAGCAAGTGGATGTTACAAGATCATCAAATTCGAGCTCAGACCAACTTCGGTTGGTAAAAGGGAAAGAAAAGATGAACGACAAAGAGCAAGAAATATCCGGGGAGGATGAAAGGAAGCAATAAATATTTCACCGAGGAACTCTGATAGATCAGAAATTTGAAGACGAGTTACCTATATGGAGGCTATATGTAGATGGCTCATCTTGCACTACAGGATGTGGCGCGGGGATAGTTTTGATCACTCCGGACGAAGTCGACATGGAATACGCCCTACGTTTCCAATTCAAAGCTTCCAATAATGAGGCTGAGTACGAGGCCATGATTGCATGTCTTAATTTGGCAAAAATTATGGAGGTGCAGCAGGTTATGGTTTTCAGTGATTCTGAATTAATCGTAAACCAAATGATGGGAGTACATGCAGTCAAAGGAGAATTAATGATCAAGTATCATGAAAAGGTGATGGAGTTGGTATCAGAATTTGCTGCTATTCAGCTGATCAGAATACCAAGAATGGAGAATTGGAGAGCAGACGCCCTAGCTCGACTAGCATCAGCCACTCGTACCGAGCTCCGGAGAATAATCCCAATTGAAGTTTTAGCTGGTCGGAGCATAGATGAAGATCTGACGACGAACTTTATTACCCTTGATTTAGGACCTTCTTGGATGGTCCCCATCAGGGCATATATTGAGGAGGTAGAATTACCAATTGACAAGCTCGCAGCCAAGAAATTGAAGTTTAAAGTTGCTCGGTATGTATTAACTAATGGTATTTTATATAGAAGAGGAATTATGGCAGGTTTGCAGAGATGTGTACATCCCTCCGAGGTGAATGAATTGATTGAAGAGATCCATGAAGGGTCCTGTGGAGCTCATGTAGCAGGTTGAATGCTTTTACAAAGGGTGATGATGCAGGGATACTACTGGCCGACGATGAGGGCTGATTGTATAGCCTATGCCAAGAAATGTGACAAGTTCCAGCGTTTTTCCTCCATCCGAAGAACTCCACAAGCATTGTTGACACCCATAACTTCCCCTTGGCCATTTTCCATGTGGGGGATAGATTTGGTTGGGCCACTGCCAATGACCAGAGGAAGGTTCAAATACCTCGTCGTCGCAGTGGATTATTTTACTAAGTGGGTAGAAGTTGAGCCTCTCATCGATATGACGTACGAAAAGGTGTACCAATTTGTCTGGAAGAACATCATTTGTCGATATGGTCTCCCTCATACTTTCATCACAGACCATGGAACACAATTTGATAACGAGGAGTTCGCTGCATTTTTCCATCAGTAAAATATTTTGAAGGTCCACTCAGGGCCAGGCCATCCTCAAAGCAATGGACAAACTGAAGTGACAAACAGAACATTATTGAATGGCTTGAAGAAAAGACTGGATGATGCGAAAGCGAATTGGATCAACGAGCTACAATCAGTACTTTGGGCTTATCGAACTACTCCCCGAGTAGTAACAGGAGAATCACCACATATGCTGGCGTTTGGAAGTGAAGCTGTTATACCTGCCGAGTTGGGCCTCCCAACACATAGGGTACTGAATTTCAATTCCCCTATCAGCGACTTAATGAGAAGATTGGATTTAGACATGCTCGAGGAAGTTAGAGAAGAAGCAGCCATCAGAAATGCTGCTTACCAACAGCGAACAACTTTGTTTTACAACAAAAGGGTGAAGAAGTGCGGCCTGAAAGAAGGAGACTATGTGCTGAAGAAAGTAATTCAAAAGAACAATAAACAGGCCACATATGCTGGCGTTTGGAAGTGAAGCTGTTATACCTGCCGAGTTGGGCCTCCCAACACACAGGGTACTGAATTTCAATTCCCCTATCAGCGACTTAATGAGAAGATTGGATTTAGACATGCTCGAGGAAGTTAGAGAAGAAGCAGCCATCAGAAATGCTGCTTACCAGCAGCGAACAACTTTGTTTTACAACAAAAGGGTGAAGAAGTGCGACCTGAAAGAAGGAGACTATGTGCTGAAGAAAGTATTTCAAAAGAACAATAAACAGGCCACATATGCTGGCGTTTGGAAGTGAAGCTGTTATACCTGCCGAGTTGGGCCTCCCAACACACAGGGTACTGAATTTCAATTCCCCTATCAGCGACTTAATGAGAAGATTGGATTTAGACATGCTCGAGGAAGTTAGAGAAGAAACAGCCATCAGAAATGCTGCTTACCAGCAGCGAACAACTTTGTTTTACAACAAAAGGGTGAAGAAATGCGACCTGAAAGAAGGAGACTATGTGCTGAAGAAAGTAATTCAAAAGAACAATAAACTGGAGGCAAACTGGCATGAACCATACCGAGTTACAGAAGTTGTTCAACCAGGAACTTACCGAATAGCAACTTTAGAAGGGGAGGAGTTTAAGAATGCATGGAACGCAGAGCACATACGCAAGTATTATCAGTGATGAATAAAATGAAGATATTCTGCCGAATTATTTCTTTTTATTGAAATTTTTTTGGGGAATACTAGTGCTACACACTACCCGGGGCAAAACTCAGCAAAGCCCAGGCTACTCAAATTTTTTCTCGAAAATGCCAACTAAGGTTGGTCGAGAAACCTATATTCCTCCGGGAAGTAAAGCTACCAATATTCCTCAGGGAAGTAAAGCTACCTATATTCCTCCGGGAAGTAAAGCTACCAATATTCCTCCGAGAAGTAAAGCTGCCAATATTCCTCCGGGAAGTAAAGCTACCTATATTCCTCCGGGAAGTAAAGCTACCTATATTCCTCCGGGAAGTAAAGCTACTTGTATTCCTCCGAGAAGAAAAACTTTGTATTCCTACGGGAAGTAAAACTATATGTTCCTCAGGAAATAAAAGTATTCCTAAAAATGCCAACTTATGTAGGTTAGGAAGTAAATTTATTCTAAAAATTGCCAACTTGAGTTGGTCGGGGATAAAAACCCACTAAATGTAGTTGGTCGACAAGGAAAATTTACCGACCTTGGTTGATCGGAAACATTTAAGAAAAAAATCTACTAACTATGGCTGGTCGGGGATAAAAACCCACTAACTGTAGTTGGTCGACAAGGAAAATTTATCGACCTTGGTTGGTCGGAAATATTTTATGAAAACGAGAAAATGATCAAACAACATTTTTGATACTCATAACTTTTTACTAAGTTGGTCGAGAAACAAAATTTTATGTTTGCCAAATGACTACCACAAATTCAAGCTACTCGATAATAAGTTGGTCGACAATAAGTTGGTCGATAATAAGTTGGTCGACAAATATTGCAGTATTATTATCTTTTTAACAGATACGCATGCACAGATGTAAAGTGTTTTATAATTACAAGACAATGGCAATTGAGATTGCGAACAAAAATGAAATTCTTTCATTAAATCCAAAAATAAATTACATTGATAATGAAATAAAAATTACATTGATTGTGAAATGTATACAAATTTATTACATTAATATTCCTATTCTACTGGTCTTTTCCCCTCTGCTTTTGACACAGGTTCCTCGCCAGCAGGCGGATCATTTAAATCCAGAGGAGAATTTATGAAGTTGAGATCCTTTAACATCCTGATGTTCATCACGGATGGTCGATCTAAGATGTGCTCGGGACGAGATATCACGGCATTTGAATGGAGATTATAGTCACCGAGATATTTGGAAATCAAGCATCGAGTAATGGCCCGAGCAGGGATCCAACTCATATCCAGTTTGTATGGTGGCACAGGTAAGTCGAGCAGCCCGGGATCATGGTAGTCCCATAGGTAATGACCCTGTTCGAGTTGCATCACACCTAAGGCATTCAACCAGCCTTTCTTGTAGCCCTCATTATTGGCATTCTGGATACGATCGTCCAAGTGATAGAGAGCCTCGTTGTATCCAGCCATCCAGAACTCCCTTGGCTGTTTATGGAACGGATAGGTCAATATTTCCAGCTGCTCGTGGAGATTTTTGATGAAGAGCTCTTTGTTCTCCAAGGTAGATTTCTGCTCAGAGAGCTGCTCTTCCAAGTCCCTGATCTTCTTTGACATTTCAGCCAACGCCTGGTTCTTCGCCATTAACTGGAAGGCCTGGTTCTCTAAGGCAGACTGAGTCCTATGTTCCTCGACAGGAATCCGAGCTGCTCTTGCTCGTCCCCGAGGAGCTCTTACTCGTCCCCGAGAAGAAGAATAAGGGCCAGATCTTTTCAAGGTTTCCAACTCGTCCCTCAAGTTGGCGTTCTCGACCTACAAGAACGAGAATCCCTCATCAGTCATTGGGATTAAAGCTTTTGAAGTGGAAGCTGCAGACTTCAACTGTGACAGCTCTCTCTGCAGGTTGTTATTCTCTTGCTCCAACAGCTCGGCTATTTGTCTGCACTCCTCAACCTCACCCCTCAGAGTTCTCTCCCTCACATCGTACCCAGCAAAAAGATTCTCATAGCCCTTGTCGGCAATGATTTGCTGGTACTTCTTCTCATACCCCTCATGCAAGAGGGCAGTGGATTCTTTGTATTGTGGCTGAAGATCCTCGAGGGTGCCTTGGAGATCCTCGATCATGTCATAATAAGCCACATTATTGGCCACTGCACGATCAAGCAGACACTTCAAATATTGGTATGCTTCAACTGCCTGTTCTGAAGCATCTTGGCCGAGGATGTCGACGACTTGTGCTGCACTCAGGTCTGTGTGACCAGCCTTAAAGTATTCATTACATTATCGCAGCAGCTTTGTATCATGGGCAGATAGTAATTCCATCCTGGCCAGAAACTAGAAGAGGAAGAAAAAGCAATAATCAATAAGAAGTACAAGCAGAGTATGAAGAGCAGAAATGACAGCAAGCATAAACAAAAGTTCAAATTTTATTATATCATAAAGTTTAGAGTTACATGTTTTGGGTTACATTTGACAAAGAGAAATAAAATATAAAGAAACCCGAACAACTCTACACCTTTTCCTTGTCTCCCAGAACCTTCTCGGGAGGCTAGGACGAGGAAGTAGGTTGCTCGGAGGGAATAGAGAGTTGCTCGGGGAGCACTGGAAGTTGCTCGGAGGAAGTAGCGAGCTGCTGAAGTTCCTCGTTAGCAGGATGGATGGCTGGGGGATGATCTCCCATCACCATAGAAGACTCTTCGGAGGAAGATTCATCCTCTTCTTCATCTTCAGGAGTTGGAGGGGGACCAGGGATGTGTCGCTGGAAGAGTTCAGAATTTTCATCCACCTTCATCTCCTGTAAAGTAGCGACCCATCCATCTCTGAAGTATTTTAGGCTGCCATATTCAACTTGTGACATCATGGCAGCCAAGCCCTTATTCCAGCCCTTGTCCCAGCCAGATCTGAAAGACTTCTTCACAGCCATTTTTCTCTTCAACTTCTCCGAGGAAAGCTTCTCGGACAGCAGGTTATCAGCAGCTTCAATTTTCTCTCAACCTCCTCCTTCTGCCGACTTACTTCCTGAAGCTGGCCCAACTTTTCCTCAGTCACCTTAAGCTTATCTTCAAGCTTCCCACCAGTTTTGATCTTCTCTTCAAGCTCTTTATTTTTCTTCTCCAAAGCATTCACTTTTTGCTCCAACCCTTTGGAGACTTCAACAACATGAGATTTCTCCTGCTCGATGGAGGCAAGCTTGCTCTCCCAGATTGCCTTGTCACTAGCATATTTCTGGCAAGAATCTTCCAAAGACTTAATAGCTTCCTCCATAGCTCCCTCCACACTAGACGAGGAGATTGAAGCCTTAATCACCTCATCTTTCTTCAAAATAGTATTGAAGCAGCTCACCAACTGTACAAAGAAAATGAAAGCAAGTTAGAGACATATATAACAAGGGAAAGATGAAAAGTTTAAAATAATGAGACTTACAGAAGCAATATAGCGAGCAGCTAACGAAGTGACCATGTCCCGAGTAAGGTTTTCTTCAACACCTTGGATCTCGGGAATAATCCAGGTCTTTACCGAGCTCATGGCAGAGCTCGGGGGAACAAAGGTAGGAACACCAGTTCCAGTAGTTGGGGGCTGAGCAATGGTTTCAGCCAAATTGACCGAGGAGCACTTCTTCAGCCTCCTCGGGGGAACATGAACAGTTTCGACCAAGGAAGAACTCTTGGTCTATGATATTACAATCACTTCTCCTGGAGCAGCAGCCTGCTCGGGGCCACTTGGGGCTTCTCGGCAACCTTCACAACAGCAGCCGAGGAAGGTGCATCAGTTTTCTTTGTCCCTTTTGGGACATCAGTCTTACTCTTTTTGGCCTCTCCAGCAGCAGAGGCAGGTTTCTCGAAGAGAGTGGGAGGTCTTCTTCTCTTCATCCTTTCGCTTAAAGGAACGTGCGACTCAGGAGAAGAACTTGTAGAGGCTGGTACTGGTTCTGCTTCACTTATCACTGGACGAGCAGTGAAAGAAGTGGTGTAGCTCTTGTACTGCAACAGATACGAGGCCGACCTAATCTGCTCGTCGGCAACAGACTGATGCAAACTCCAGATAAGGTTCAAATGTCTTATATTAACATCTGCTTCTTTTGGACACTTTCTTTTGCTATCAACTGCAAATAAATAGATATTGCCATCAATGATACATTTTATCAAGCATAAAGGAAGCATAATTTCAAAATAAATAAATGAAATAAAAATAACCTATCCCATTGCCATAGGGAGGGCATTTGGGACCCTGATACACTTCATCTCCAGATAAAGGAGCATGTTGCCAATTTTTTATGACAACCCCGTGCTCAAAATAGTCCCTATTGGCATCCGGGAGATTGACCACTAAAGCCCTATTTAAAATTCTAGTTTTTAAATAAAAGGTTTTATCACCCACTGCCCATCTATAACAAAACATGATTTTTGGAATCCCTATGCGAGTTCCACGGATTTGATTTAATCTATGAACCCCATTAACTATTCTCCATGTATTGGGGGCTATTCTTGCAGGAACAACGTCAAAATATTGACAAAATTCCAGACATAGAGGATTTGGTGAAAAAGAAAATCCACACTGAGCAATAAATAGAATGGGGAACCAATGTCCCTCAGCCAAATGGAAATAGTCAGAAGGCTCAGAAAGCTCTTCCAAGACAACCCAGGAGGGAATAGAAAAATCAAAGTGAAACTTATCAAGAGATTCAACAGGGTAAACCATGATGAATAAAGGAAATGAAGAAGAAGAAAGAAGATCTTACAGAAAAAGAGTGGATCTGTTGACAACGAACGATGAAAAGGACGAACACACAAGAGAGTAAGACAATAGAAAATTCGAAGATAGAAATTTGAAAAGGTAGAAGACGATGGAATTGCCTGTGACGTTTAAATACTCTGCTTTGGGAAAAGGAAAAAGTAATGATTACAAAAAGAAACGATTACGCTACCGATGGCTAAAAGGATAAAAAGTAGGCGGAGAACGAGACGGTTATAAAAAATTCAAAAAAGCATGATTCTACGAATTGGGAAGGAGAAATAAATACAAAAGACTCCTAAATATCAGGAGGACCATTTAAAACTGCCATATTCCGAGAAAGAATGTTCCATACTACTCAAATTTCGAACTATGAAACATTGGGGGCTTTTGTTGATACCAAATTTAGTCTGCTGACATGGCTCAATTGAGTGAAGACATATGGCAATTTACGTGGCAACAACAAACACTTTCGAGGAACTTACGCGCTTCGAGGAACCATACTACAACGAGGAACACTGCTTCCCCGAGGAACTCATACGCTCCGAGGAACAAGAACACTCCGAGGAATAATAACTCTCCGAGTAACTTTTGAGTACCGAGAAGCTTAGGTGGTCCGAGCAAATCAGGAGGTCCGAGCTGCACCTCGAACAAAGTATTAATAGCAGGATACCAACAGTTTGACTGTTCATTAAATGCTTATCATTCAGACGCACAAGCTAAAGGGGCATTGAATGTATTACCCTTTCATATGTAGATCATTTAATGTATTACCCTTTCACATTACAGCCTCAGGGCTATAAATACACTGTACAATCCTCATTGTAAGGGGACCGGAATTTCTTGAGAGAACTTGTAATCGAGAATTCCCAAACACTCAGCAATAACATAACAGTGGACGTAGGCCATTCTTATAAGGCTGAACCACTTTAAAATTCTTTGTCTAATTTATTTATCTGTGATTGAATAATTAGATATGATCTAATTTTTTACATCAACAGACACGTTAACATATTTTTTTTGCATTAAAAGTACTTTTGAATTATGCTAATTTATACTCTCCTTTAATTCGAATAATAATTTAAAATAATTCATTTTAAATCTACTTCTACTATTCATTTTTATGAAAAATAATGATTCTGAATACGCAAATAAATGCGTCAACCCTATTTTCATGTTATAGGACATACGTGCTAGTCACAAGCGTCACAAAAATTATTAATAGTCCGTAAAAGGTCATTTTGACACATAAATAATTCAATTTAATTAAAATTTAAAATTAGGGTTTACACTCTGGTCGTGGGATTCTCCAGATTAGACTTAAGGGCATCTTGGTCCTCCATGATGACCCTCTTGTAATTAGCACCAGAGTCCATGGGTATTCTGTATCCAGGATTTTAGTAGACGAAAGTAACTCAACCGACGTTGAGTTTTAGGAGTGTTTCAAAGCACTGAAGCTTAGTAAGAAGTGGTTGATCCCTTATCACCAACCCTTGATAGGGTTTAATGGAGAAAAAGTGCAACCTCTTGGAGTTTATGAAATGGAATTTAGTATGGTCACTTGGCCATAGTGCCTGACGAAGAAGGTAAACTTTTTTATCCTGGGCTGTGTAGCTCTTAAAGAGTTTGAAGTCGTGCCCTCTACTGTACACCAAATGGTAAAATTCTCGACCCCCTATAAGGTAGGGGAAGTCCAAGGTGATAAAGTGGAGGCGAGGGAATGTTACTTCAGCTTAGTTGAGAAGATAAAGGCCCACAAAAAAACTCACCATCTCATATAACATTGATACTCTCGACCCAAGGGATGAGAAAACACTACACTAAAATGGTCAAATTGGCACCCTTTAAGTGGCTAGCCTTGTCACGGTCATTGATCGTGACAAAAAAATACACATTTTTTTGTCACGGCCAATGACCGTGATAAGGCCGTGACAAATGCTTGTCACAACCATTGACCATGACAAGTTCGTGACAACTGTACTTGTCACGGACTTATCACGGTCAATGACCGTGATAATACCGTAAAGTTGTCATGGTCAATGATCGTGACATGTCCGTGATAATTATGTCAGTAAAAAATCCTCCCTCTTCTTTTTTTCCCACCGATTCTATTCCCTCCATTTCTCTCTTTCTCTAGCGACTGCTCACTCTCTCTCTCTACAACTTTGGTATGTTTTCTCTCTCTATTTCTCTTCCATTTATGTATATGTGTGTGTATATGTGCGTGTGTGTATATATGTGTGTAAATGTGCATGTGTGTGTGTGGTGGTGTATATATGCGTGTGGGGGGGGGGGGGGAGGGGAAGGGCTGGGGGAGGGGAGGGGGGTGTATATGTGTGTGTGTATATGTGCATGTGTATATATGTATGTGTGTGCGTGTGGTGGGCAACGACAATGGGGAGGAGGGGCTGTGTGTGTATATGTGCGTGTGTGTGTTTTTTAATTAAATTTTATTGCTTTATTAGATTTTCCCCCTCATATTGTAGTGCTCCTTGTAAAAGAATTGATTAATTTAATATTGATTGGTTGTTAATTTGTTTTGTAAATTAATAATTAGTGCCCCTTTCATATGCAAGTAGGATTGCCCCTCATTGTAAATTAGTAAATTAAAAATTGTATACTTTAATTGTTAGTTTAATTGATGAGAATAATTAATTGAGTGGATGAATTAGAAGGAAGACGGGATACACATTTGTTGTTGCCATTGCGGTTGGATTATAGTGGATAGATGTTGGGTTGGTTAATTTTAAAAGTGGCATGACCACTGGATTATTGTCCATATGGGGGCAGTATTTTTCAACTTTTTTTTTAAAAATTACTTTGTATAACGAACAATATATATAATATGATAATTAAATGAAACATACTTGAAATTACATATAGTGCGCATAGACACTAGCCTTCTAGTTCTTATGCGTACACATTCAATAGACCTTAGACCCGTTCGAGAGTCATTATCCCTGTAATGAGATCTCTCGAATTGTCCCGTTTGGACAATTTGAGACTGCATAATTTCTGTATAATAATATTCTTAGTGGCTTAAAGTTGTTACTTTTGGAGGAAGTTCTAGTTGGCACATGGCTGCTGCAGGTGCTGAAATTCTAGTTGGCACATGGGTGCCTGTAAGTAGAATGTCCTAAATTTGATGGTGGTGTTTTATCCCCTAATATGAGATTTCTCAAATAACTTTTATTTTGATTGGTTATAGATAGTGGCAGTCTACATCACTTTAATTTCATTTTTGCCTGTATATACTTATTTTACCCTATTCATTTTAGACCCTTTAATGTTTACATGTTGGTGTTTGGCACCCATTTTCCTGGATTATCTCAAATACATGAGTTTGACCCTCTGCCAACCCACTCATACTCATTTTATCCCGAAAGTACCACTCTGTACAATCAGTAAATTGAGTAAAGTTGCTTAGTTTATTAGGCGCTTTAGATCTACTTCAAAATGTGTAATGAAAAATTAGAGTATTAGTCATGCTTCTTTTCCCCACATAAAATTTATTTTAGGGCGATTCTTAATTTTGCCTCCAACAAAGACTGCTTAAATTGGCGGCAGGGAATCCACGTGCACACTCATGTTCGCCACAGTCGGGAAAACTGGTGGTGGATGAGTTGTTACCCACTTTTTTCTTCTCTTTTGCGGCATTTATACTGAGGTTAAATAAAAGTGAGGATGGGTGTCAATGCCCAATGACACACCATCCATAGAAGGCAGATAATACTCTTCGGTGGATGCAGAGGATAAGCTGAGTCCGGGTCGGCGCACTAGTACATGTTGACTCAGTACTAGCCTTCTTGATCGGTTTGCCCATGGACCTACTAATAGTGCCCCATTGAGTTGTGAGTGAACACACATTTCAGCACTCACAGCATCGGACGACGATCGATTCTGATAGTTAATTTCTCTATAACATGCAACCACATGTCCAACCTCCATTGATTTGCGCTGTGATTCGGAGCCTTCGAAGTATCTGCCCAAACGATTTTCATACGTCTTTTTCCCACATTAATAAGTACCCCTGTTTCCTTTAACATGCTACTTCCCACGAAGAGAAAATTAATGCGTCCTCATATTTGGAAAAAAAATTACTCTGGCGACTCCTCGCATGCTTTTGCAGTTGAGTTTCTTTAGTTTGATTATCGTGGGTTTATAAGTTGAATTCCATTGTATTGAGATCGAGTGGGAGGATGATCTTGTAAAGATATTTGCAAATAAGTTAGGGGATGAGTTTTTTTATATATATTTTATTTTAATAATTGGAGGGTTATAGATATAAGTTTTGGAACTTGTATCATTGATAACGAAAAGAGACATTGAAAAATGGTGTTGATCCCGCGGTAGGTGAAATGCCACGGGCAGATGTGTCGCTTGGCCATCCAAATGTTGTCGGAAGGGTGGACAACATGCACAATTCTCTAGAGCAAAGAGTTATTTTTGGTTGGGCAAACTGGCATTTTGCCCTATCAATATGTCACGATGCTTTGGAGCATATCCTACATTGGTACTCTGAAGCCACTGAAACTATTATATATATTGTTACTGTGTTTCTCATTTATGAAACTAGTATTCATTCACCATCTTTTTTAATTAACACCATCTCTCTATCATGTTTTTATGTTTAATGGTCTACTATGCAGTTGTTTGTGTTTTATTCGAAGGGTTACAAATATGGGTACTTATTGAAAACTTTGGATGAGTTGACTTGAAGCTCATTCTGTATCATGGATTCATTTTCTTTAAAAAAATCTTATAGTTCTGTTGGGCGTTTCGTGTTTATTAAAAAAATGCCTTACCTAGTGCACAGAGCTCCCGCTTTAGCAGGGTCTTTGACTCGTGTTTGTTAATTGATCTTATTATTTATGAATTACTTCAACAAACAAATAATAAATTGAAGCTAGTCTAGGATGATTTCGGCTTCCAGATGTTATTGACCTAAGACCTTCAAATTAAATTTTTGCTAATCCAAAATTTTAGGGGTAATTTTTCACTTTCCCTCTGTCAATAATGCTAAATATTAGGTGCCCCTATTTTCAAGGTGTGTGGGTGGGTGGGTGGGGAGTCAAAATATCATAAAATTGGGGTTATGGCAAATAACTAGTTTCCGAAATGTCTCAGAAAGCTGCAGAATCTGTGAAGCAGGGCTTTGGCAGCATTGACATTCTTGTGCATTCACTGGCTAATGGGCCAGAGGTAGAGTCACTGATTATCATATATCATTATAGACCATTATTATTATTACTTAACGAAAGCTCATCTTATGATTAGGTGAAGAACCCCTGTTAGAGACATCAAGGAAGTGATATCTTGCAGCAATATTTGCATCAAGTTATTCATATATTTCTTTACTAAAGAATTTCATTCCAATTATGTATCCGGGCATGCTTTTTACCAAGTTTCATCTCTTCTTTCTATGTGGTATAAATCTCTCTCTCTCCCTCTCTCTTGCATCCTGTGTAAAAATGAGGGCAGTACTTGTATTTTTTTTTCTTTTCCAGCTATTCGGTGCTTTACCAAATGTTTTGCTGTTTGAAACTTGGTTGTCTTTTAGTTTGGGGCATTCTTCATAGTTTCATTATTCACTGCATAATTTGAATATCATTTTCTCGAATAGTGTTGTGTTTGGCCTGTTTGACTTCTCAAATGTATACAATGATAACTTTTTGTCCCCGACTTGGTATAGTTTTAGGACTCTGTGAATGGTTTTTCATCTGTACAAATGTTAATATTTTAGAAATGTCGAGTTGAGGTTTATAATTGAATTAATTAGTTTCGTAAACCCAGTTTCCATACCAAGACTATCAAACCATAAATATAAGAAAAACACCTAGTTTTTTACGATATGGTTTTCAGTTGTGGCTATGATATTTTGAAAATTTATTTTTAATTTGTTTGTTAAGATATTTGTTATAATTTATTGTAGTATATGTCTGTGTCCACAATATAATAGACTTTGATTACTTAATTAGTATATGAACCTGAACTTTTTCACGATATTTTCTTTATCCTTTTTGCCTTTTACAGCATAGTCATGGATCCTACCAATCTGAGTGATGGTTTACTGTATATTGAAGTCTATGGAATAAACTGCAAAGTGCCGTGGAAAGGTCCTCTTTTTCGAATTTCAGTAACTATAACAAAGCCAAAAGCTGTGCAAAATCGATCTCCACTAGTTTCATTTTTCGGGCTTTCTTTTCTGCAAGGTAATTAGCATGGTGCTGATGATAAATGAATATTATCTTAATTTATTAACCAGTAAGTCCAAATTTTCACCTTTATCTATCCTTACACCGGAGTGTGTAGTAATAGTTACTTTGCATTTGAGATTGGTTTTATCCAATGTGCATTTACGGACTTGGTTCTATTTATTCACAGATGTACAAATACACATCTTCAATTTATATCCTTTTATTTTAAATTGGTATTTAAACTCACTATTTCAATCATTAAGATGTGTTTACTATTATTTATATAATCAATATTGTTATTGATTTTATTTGTATATGGGACTTTCTTATTGTATATTCTAATTTTCTTCTTGAGCCCATCAATTGGGTAGCATTTTGTTGCAAGGATTTATAAGAACAATAGTTACCTTATGGTTTCTTGTAATGGAGGACTCAACCAAATAGGAGGAGAAGTAAGTTCTAGATGATTTTTATTTATTTTTCATTTTATCATTAATATTTTTTCATGAATTTCCCTCGTTTTTTTTCACTTTGGATTCCATCCTTTTTGTTCTTGGTGCGTTCATTTGTTGTTCTCATTCACTTCATTAATGTGCATATACATGACATGGTTGCTATTGTAAGATATCTGAACGCCACTCTTATTGTCCCAGAACTCGATAAAACTACCTTTTGGGCAAATCCCTCTGTTAGTTTTTCCATGGTCCCGTGAGATTCATGAGTTTAGAACTTACATTCACCTCATGCTTCCATTACCTCAACAATTCAGACCGACTAGGTAATAATATATAGTTCATAAATATAATTACTTGTATATGTTGAGATATTTCCAAGTGAAAAATCCTCCTTTTTAAAGTTAAATTTTTATTGGGGGTGGTGAAAATTTGCTATGGTGGTGGTCGAAATTTTCTGTTGGTTGGTATATAATATTCTTAGAATCAATTTTTATGTTTAAAACATGTTGACTACCTGTAGTTTTCATGAATAAACAAAGGAGATTCTGTCGAATTTAAAAAAAAATAATAGTAGTTAGATATTGTGATGAGAATATACTATATTGATTCATTTCACATTGTATTGTTGATGAGTGAGATATTAATTTTGACTAATTGACAATAATTTTTTCTGCAGGTGGCAATTTTTGTAGAACATGCAATGATGAGCAGTGATTTTAGCGGTCATACGCTTTAAGATTGCGGGATTACTATGATAAAAACATTTCGTATTTTGGAGTATAAGAAATTAATGTATTTTTATTGTCAAGTCGAATATTTGAACTTAGTGTTGTAATTTTTGTTTTGATGAATATTTAGAGATGCTTGTAAGAATCTAACTATTGTTGAATGAAAATGATTCGTTGTGTTGGTTCAAAATCATCTTATGTAATATATTTTATGATTATTCGTTGTGTTTTGTTGTCTTAAATGTAATTCTGTTATATATTAATTTGAGCGATAGATTTTATTATCCACAATATATTAGCGTAAAAATTTAAGATCTCTTTACCTTTTTGGGGATGGTTAAAACTGTTCCAAAAATATATTAAAGGTGGTTATGTTGCTCTCTCAAAAAGATCTTTTAAAATAGTAACCTTTTGAGACAGATTAATTTTCGTCTTGAAAGCACTCTTTTGGGACATCTCTTTTGCTGTCTCAAAAGGGTCATATAAAATGGTGAGCTTTTGAGACGGATCTGTTCCCGTCTCAAAAAACTCTTTTGAGACGGTTATGGCATCACAAAAAGTACTTACCCTTATCAAGAAAGACCCCTCTAGCCATCCCAAATAGCGTCCTAAAAGTATTTGAGACGGATAAACCATCTTTTGTGACTTTTAGGCCACCGTCTCAAAAGAATTTTTTTTTGCAGTGTCTTCTAATTCATTTTGATTTGTACTAATAACAACATTTTTTTACAGCAAATGTCTCCTTCAGGTATTAAGGCGAGGATGATGATGTTGATTATGATGATGTCATCTGGGCTCGGTGGTAGCGGAGACGACGAGGGCTCCTCGACCTCTAGGCTCCCCAAATATGGAAAATTGGGGATGGCCATCAAGAACAAGACGAGGCTATTAGTGAAATCCCTAGAGCTGGTAAAGACGATCATCAGCCCGAGGTACACTAGTTGGAGGGAGGTTCCAAATGAGCTCAATACATGGAAGAAAAATATGCGGACCCAATACTTTGAGAAGACCCGAGTGTCCGCTATCTGAATGCGTGAATCCTTCCCGCTGAAGGAGCCGATCTCATTGGAACAATGACAAAAGTTCATTGACAATGAGACCGGAGAAAGACAATTGGCATCTTGCCAATCGGGGAGGGAAAATCGGGTAAAAAAGACAGACGTGCACTACTCTGGCCAGACGTCTTACGCCGAGGTGGAGCATAGGATGATGGTAAGATTTAATTTTTCTATAACTACAAAAATAGATTATTCTGCATTATTTTACTTTGCGTGGCCAATACTAATTTTACTTTATTTTATTTCAGGGGATAGGGAGTGGCCCTGGGGGTAGGCCACATAGGCTCGATACTTATGTGGCTATTCGGATGAAGAAGGTGAAAGATAAGGAGGTGTCCCCGAGCATCGTGACCACGATAGTAAGTAATCCAACAATTTACTTTTTGCTAATTACGTTATAATATTTTTATTTACTTATTTTACTAATCATGTGCTTTTTGTCATTTCAAGCAAAGCTTAAGGAAGTGCATGAGTCGCAGTCTGATGCCGACAAGGCATCTTTGTCCACAGATGCACTGAGCCAAGTTCTTGGTGCTGATCGCAAGGGGAGGACAAGGGGGTGAGCTCAGGGGTGGACAAATCTAGGATCATCGGATTGGAGATGAGCGACATTGGGTTGGCTCGAATGGTGGACTCGCATGATGCGAAGCTGTCCTGTTTGGAGGCGACGGTCCAAGATATGTTCTCATTCATGAAGCCTTCGTTGGGCGGAAATCGTAAGGGGAAAGGAAAGGAGTAGGTGGTGGAGGAGGAGGTGCAGGATGATGAGGATGTGGACCTCGCTGCTTCATTGCCGACACATGCGGACTTTGATGATCCACTCCCCTATTTTTCTTCCTTCGACCAACCGATGTTGACACTTGGTTGACCGAGCATGTTTATACTGGACATATTTGATGGTCAGCAGATAGGGTAGGGGTTGAGGGACTCGAATACCGTCTAGGGTATGCTAGTTTATGGACGTTCCCTTTAAGACATCGAGTCCAAGGTGCTCGTCACACATGTGATACCCGGGAAGGAGAACTCCCCATTGTGGTTCCGCGAACAATGAGGCACGATGTTTATTGGTGGGTGTATCAATTCATATATCGTGAGGCCTACTCACCTCCTCAAATCTAACCTTACACCAAACATTTAGTGACATTATTTGAATTGAATTATTTTAAGTTGTTACATTTGAATTATATTTGGATTATATCGTGATGCATATTGTCTCTATTTTAAATGTATATTTGCATTATCTCTATTTTATTTGGATATATGATGTTTAAACATGTACGATGTTGATATAACAGGTACACATATACTGCTGGGCAGTGGCAGTGGCTATACAGCCCAACAAATTTTTTTTTCAATTCTTCCCAGAATTGTCACAATCATTGCCCATGAAAAGTCTGTGACAAAGGAAACTTGTCAAGGTCAAGGACCGTGACAAGTCTAATGAACTTATCACGGTCAATGACCATGATAAGTCCGTGACAACAAAAGTTATCACCCCCAGAATTGTCACGATCATTGACCTTGACAAGTTGAACTTGTCCAGGTCAATGATCGTGATAATTCGACAGATTTTGTGTAGTAAAAATTTAAAGAAAGGAAAAGTTACAAAAGAGGTAGAATCCATCATCCTTAATGAGGACGATTTGAAAAAAATCGTCCAGATTGACTGTTCACTGAAGAGAGAGGTGAAGGAGAAACTAATAGAGTTGTTAAGAAAGAGGCAGAGTGTGTTTGCAAGGAGCCACAAAGATATTCTAGGAATAGACCCTAAGGTCATCTGTCATAAATTGAACATTGATAGGGAAGCAAAACTAGTAAAGTAAAGGACAAAAGCTGACGTAAGGGAAAAGTACGAATTTATCCAAGAGGAAGTTAAGAAACTCCAGTCACCAGAGTTCATCAAAGAGGTTCACTATCCAGAGTGGCTGTCAAACATGGTGATAGTCCTTAAGGCTAATGTAAAATGGTGTATGTGTGTCAACTTCACTAATCTGAATAAATCTTGTCACAAAGATAACTTCCACCTGCCTCATATAGATCATATGGTTGCGACTACAAGAGGCAATGGATTAATGAGTTTCATAGACGCGTACTCTAAATACAATAAGATATTCATGGATGCATCCGATTAAGAGAAGACTTACTTTATCACCGATAAATGAACCTACTCCTGTAATGTCATGCCTTTCGACCTTAAGTGTGCAGGGCAACCTACCAAAGGTTGGTCAATAAGATGTTTGAGGAGAAGATTGGAAAGACCATAGAAGTTTATATGGACGATATGCTGATCGAAAGCCTTAAGTCCAAGGACCATGTAGGTGACCTTAAAAGGACCTTTGATACAACTTATTTTATCAAATGAAGCTAAACCCAGCTAAGTGTGTGTTAGAAATGGGAGAAAGTAAATTTCTTGGGTTCATTATCAACCAGAGAGGCATAGAGGCAAACCAAGAAAAGATTAAAGTGAAGATTGAGATGAAGACTACAAAGACCATTAAAGATTTTCACATGCTGACAAGAAGGTTCGCTGCACTAAACAGGTTCATCTCAAGAGCGATCAATAAATGTCTCCTCTTTTTCAAAGTTTTGACGAAAGTGATTGAGTGGAATAAAGAGTGTGAATGAGCCTTTTAAGATCTCAAGGATTATCTGGGTCCTCTGATGCTTTTGTCTCGGCCTATTCAAGGGGAGAAACTATTTGTGTTTTTAGCAATGACAAATTCTGCAATCAGTATAACCATCATTTGAGATGACAAATGGGTGAAAATTTTGACCTACTTTAATAGTAAGGCTCTCTAGGGGGCGAGATGAAATATTCAAGTATAGAGAAACTAGAATATACCTTAATACATGATTTGAGAAATGTGAATCCTTACTTTCAATCCCACACTATGGTGGTGCTTATCGATACTCCTTTGAAGTAGGTCATCCATGAAATTGAGAAATCGGGCAGGTTGATGGCCTAGTTATTTGAGATCGATGAGTTTTACATTATATACCAGCCAAGAATAGCAATTAAAGGTCCATCTTTGGCTAAATTTGTGTCCAAGTTCACTTGGGAAGAGGTCAACATCAAAGATGGCGAGGTGGTATTTCAGCTAGAAAAAGAAATAATAAGTTCAGGCATGGCTGACGATGTGTAAGTCAACCTTACAAAAAAGGATGTTTTGGTCAGAAATGGCATAATAGGTGAAGGGTATCTTACGATCAACTGTCCAGTTTGGAGTCTGTCTGTGGATGAATATTCACGTGAAAGCCGAAGTGGAGTAGGGCTCATATTATCGGCTCTAGATGGGACTGACATCGAGTATGTGTTAAGGTTTAAATTTAAAGCCTCCAATAATGAATCTGAGTACGAAGATCTCCTGATAGGCTTATCCTTGGCAAAATGTTAAATGTCGACCACGTAGTAGTTCATAGTGACTCCCAGCTGGTGGTAAACCAGATCCTGGGAATTTACGAAGCAAAGGATGAGAATATGGCCAAATACTTCGCTAGGGTGAAATGGATCTTGGTGTATTTTAGAGAAGTGAAGGTAAAAAGAGTTCCTCAGCTTGAGAATAGCCGAGTTGGCACATTGGCAAGGTTGGCATCGTCTACGAGAACAAAAATCAGGAGAACCATCCCAGTTGACGTACTATAAAGACCGAGCATTGAGGAAGACGATGGGAAACTTGAATTTTGTCTAAATGTGAACTTGAAAGATTATTGGATGGAACCTATCATCAGATATATCAGAGGCGGGGAGCTTCCAAAATTGAAGGCCGAATGAAAGAAGTTGAGATATAGGGCAACAAAGTTCTCTATCGTAGGAGATATACTATATAAGAAGGGTTTTTTGCTTCCCTTATTACGATATGTCCACCCCTCATAGGTAGAGTATATTTTGAAGGATGTGCATGAGGGATCATGTTCCAACTTTATTGGGGGAGGATCTTTGGCAGAATGGATAGTAACTCAAGGTTACTGGTGGTCGAACCTTGCTAAGGATGCGTCTGAATATGACAAAAAGTGTGATAAATGTCAAAGATACGCTTGTATTCCCCATCAGCCCCACCAACCTCTGTCGTCCATCAGAGCCTCTTGTCCATTTCTAATCTGGGGAATTAACTTAGTGGGACCTCTTCCTAGAGCCAAAGGCAACAATAGATTTCTGATTGTGGCAATCGACTACTTATCCAAATGGGTAGAGGCTTAGGAAATGGTCTCCATTACAGAGACGAAGAACTTCAAATTTATATGGAGGAATATCATTTGCTGATATAGCCTGCCTTATGAACTAATCTCAAAAAATGGAAAACAGTTCAAAAATAAGTCCCTGGAGGTTTACTGTGGGAGGGTCGGCATCAAACAATTCTATTTAGTGTCAGGTTGACCTCAAGAAATCGGCCAGATAGAGGTCATAAACAGAAAAATCTTGGACGAGATCAAAAATAAGGTGGACGACTCCAAAGGCTTATGGACAACAGAGGTACATATCGTCGTGTGGGCCTACAAGACAACATAGAGGACTCCTATGGGGGAAACCCCCTTTATGCTAGCCTACGATTTAAAAGTTGTGATACCTACCAAACTCATCTTAGCCGACCACATAGTCTGACTTATGACCCTGAGACAAATGACAAAGAGAGAAGGATGGATCTAGATCTGATTGAAGAAAGAATAGAGGATACTGAGGTAAGGAAATCAACATACCAACAGAGGATGACTATGTTTTATAACAAAAGGGTCAGACCAAAGCCGATAGTGGTGGGGGACTTAGTTCTGAAGAAGGTTTGGCAAAAGCTAAAAAAATTACACACAAATTGGCACGACCCCTACAAGGTCACCGAATAGGTCGTTCCAGGGACATATCGACTGTAAAATTTAGAGGGAGAACCATTCTCCAATCCATGGAATACTTACCATTTGAAAAGATATTAGTTGTAGCTTTATGTATACAGTTCATTTAATGTAATCTTCTCTGTATTTGGAAAATTCAAAGTGATGAATGAAAATAGTGTTCCCTCATATTTTTCTTGTATAAATTGTTCAAGTGCCTGGTTGAAATTTTCCTAAGCTAAAAAACATCATTCATATGGTGGATTAGCATTAACTCACTCTCGGTGATACAAGAAGCCATTAGACACTTGTCTCGGCCATGGATTTATAATAACACTAAGAGGGGGGAAGCACTGTGATAACATCACTAAAGTGGTGAAACATATAATTTGTATGGCATTAATTGTATGTCTCCCTCTGGCCAGACGAGGAAGGATGAACTCATCCATACACCCTTAAAAAAGATGAGTGGGGACTTAATTGAGATAAGCATCATTGAATTGGCGGTCTCTAATTAAAAAATCATTAAGTTGTTTGTTTGTCTCTCGGCTAAGGACAAGAGTAAACTTGAGATAAACATCATTTAATTGGTGGTCTCTAATTCAAAGATCATTATGTTAGCAATTTATCTCTCGGCTAAGGACGAGATTAAACTTGAGATAATCATCATTGAATTGGTGGTGTTTAATTTGAAAATCATTAAGTTGATTAATTATCTCTCGGCTAAGGACGAGAGTAAAGTTGATATATATATCATGCATTTGGTTGTCTCTTGTTTGAAAAATAATAAAGTTGGTTGAATTAGCTATAGGCTAAGGATGAGAATATATCTCCAATTAAAAGATTGCAAGGATGTTAACAGTAAATTGAACTCAAGTCCGAAAGAAATGATATCATAATAAGAAGAGTTGGAAAAAATATACAAGTATTTGCCTTCATCGCATAGAAGAATTGAAGATACGAGAAGTTAAGATGAGGGTACTAACATTGTATTGTTCAAAAATCAACCTTCAGATTTACAAATAAAGATACTATTCAAGAAGAGACAATAATGTTTTGAGATGAAACTACACTTAACAATTTTTATTATAAGAGGAAGGGAATGAAGGTCAAGCTTGGCTTTTTGATTGGATGACAGTCCTTTCATCAACCTCCGACTAAATCTCGCCTTCCTCTTTATTGACTCTGTCATTATTTACCGTTGTCTCAGCTACAGATGGCTCCACAGCCATGAGTTCAGCCTCAACCTCATTCAGGGTTATCCCCACCAGGGGTTCATAAAGTCAAAGGATTTTAGCCTATCAGTCAGGCTCGAGACTTCAGAACATTGCAACATTTCCCACCTAAGGGAGGTCCGGGCTCCACTCTCCAGATATTAAAGGGTGTAGTTGAATAACTCTTCAGAAGCTTTGAAGTCCTCAACTACCTGTTTCTTAGCCCCATCCATTGCCGCCTTCAGGTTGGTCTCATGCATCTTGGCAACCTCATCTTTGGCGAGGTCATTCTTCTTGTCCTTATTGGCAAGGTCAGTGATATGCTTCTTCTCTAACTGGTCGACCACAAATTTATGGTCGTCATCTTTCTTCTTTTAAAAGTTGCTCAGCCTTCTCCTTCTCAGCTTTATAAATTTTCGCTTTGTTAGCCTGGACCCAATCGATAAACTTATGAAGAGAAAGAAGAGACTGAAAGACAAATGCAAGTTGTCAGTATGAAATTGCATAGGTCGAAATTAAAGATAAACTCAAAATAAAAATAGATACTTGTACGTCCCTATGGACAGTGAAGTTGGCAAGGTGTTCCAACTCCAGAGAATCCAAAATCATCTTTCGAATCAGGACTTCAAGAGTCGACATCATCTCTCTCCTTAACCGAATCCCCTATGAAGGAATCTGAATTGAAGTTTAACATAGACAACCTATCATCCGGAGCCAAATTCGATGATATTGAGAGAGTATCCGAGCTATCCTTAACCTTTTTAGGCCTCCTCAGAGGTCTTTTTGGTGAAGGTAGGGGGTCGTTGTGACCTCCAGTGGGCTCTTTTCTCTTTTGGCAAGTTTCGGTCTGGACGAGACAGCCCACAGTCGACTTTTTCTATTTGTCACACTTCTTGGAGGTGATATTTCTTAATAAATTCCCAGTAGCAAGGTCGACCATCTCCCATAGTTGATTAGTCATGCATTTCAGACGATATATATAAAATAAAGAGTTGAATCAATAAAAAAAGAATAGGGAGAGGCCGACATTATAGATGAATTCATTTGGAAAACTTATACAGCTCAGACAATGGGCTGACCCATAGACCTGTATTCTTATTGTACTTGGGAGTTATTAATATTTCAAACTCTACAAATCCTTTGTCGTTCACCAGGTCACGAAGTTTGTTTACTTTGTCCCTGGCGTCTATGCTAAGATTAGGATTAATATTGGCGGACATAGATTCCTTAACCCATTTTGTGGGAGATCTCACAATAGAAGAGATACTAGGAGTGTCAACATGTAATTACAAGGTGCCCGAGATAAAGAAGTATCTCGGCTTCTAGGGGTGATTTGATGTCTGATTAACGCACATGACTTTCTTAGAAGAGTTCTTGTCTATGAAGTGGTAATATCCAGGTTACGAATTATGCAAGAAATGTTATATCAACCTTTGAAAACTGAGACAGGGAGGTTTGCCTTATGGATAAGGTGCCAAAATTAAACAAAACTAGTGAGATTCTCCAGGACTTTAGAGACAATTGGGTAGGTGCTAAACCTATCCCGAAAAGGATAACCTTGATAGTAGGGTGGATGGGAAGTTTGAAGCCGACTTTAAATATTTGTTCACAGATGGAGACCTTACCATATCGGTCGTCATAAACCCTCTCATGGCCAAAAGTCACCCTCGTGATTATATAAAACTTAATGTCGTACTAAGGGTCATCATAACTATTATCAAGTGGATCATCATCATCATTTGATAAATTTTCCTCAATTGGGGGATTAGGACCCCCTTCCTAACATGCCCTAGTGTATTCGACGTCGGTCCTAGTCGAGACAGGTATATCCACAGCCGGGGGAGGAGTGGCAACCCCCACCCTACGGTCATTAAAATTCAAGAGCTCTTGCACATAATGGTCTATGCAATTAGAAAATTCGACATGCTAGGAGGACAAGACATAAGATGAGTCTTCATTCTCGACATGAAAAAAAGTCTCAGCCTCCTTAGATCCCTCAGGAAGGGAACTCTCATTACTTCATCAAAAGAATCTGCACTCCTGGCCTGAGTGAGGATGGAAGGGATTTCGACAGGAGACACTAAGGACTTAGACATTGAGTGATTGACTCAAGTAATGGGAGGATGGATGATATCTAATGGAACTGGATGGATTGGAAGTGTAAAGTTTCCCCCGACCTTACGCTTAGCCTAGGCCACATTATCAACCTTCTGTATCTCACTAAATAGTCTCTCCCTAAGGTTGGGGTATTCTTCTACCAACTATTAAAGGGTCCTTAACATCCAAATAATTTAGTGGTTTAACTAAGTTTGACTAATAGATCAAAAAGGCTAAATGAAGAATTTTTTGGCAAGAAAAGTTCAAGAACACAACAATGGATGTCATAAGAAAAGGTGACCGGAGTGACTTCGATAACACTCATAAAGAGAAAATAAAATAGGAAAAAGTAAAAGGAACCCTAAGCCATTATCCTAAACTCCAGAACTACAACTATTACCTCCTAAACAACCCTAAAGCCACCAAAGGGGGTTGTCAAAAAAGTTTGGAGGTCGCCACAAAATACAACAGCAGCTAAAGATGGCCAAAAAGTTACCAAAATTTACAAAAAAGAGATAAGGAATACCTGTGATGAAGGCGATTCCGGATAAACAAAGAGAAGCCAAAAAATCAGATGGAAAACCACTAAAAAGTGGGGAAAGAAAGAGAGGAGTTGGTTTGTTGTATAGAGAGAGAAAGTGCACATGAGAAAATGGAAAATGAAAGAGAAAAAGGTTTTTTCAAATACCTTTAAATAGTGGCAATGATGAGGCCCAACTTCCAAGGCTTGCCATTATGAGGGCACATTTTCCAAAATAGGGCTGCAACCTTGGACAACATATAAAGACACAAGACATATGCCAAGTGTCACTTCAGCTCTTATCATTTCAGACCTAAAATTAAAAAGACATATCAACCATCAGTCAGAGATGTCTCATCAACTTCTGCCCATAGAAATTTTTACCCCTCAGCCTTCTTCTCACATCTAAGGCTAAAGGCTAGCGGGTGATTGATATACCCAAGTATAACATGATCTTGACTTGGGACCTACTCAGCTAGGACGACCACACAAACCATCATGGTAAGTAATATGTGCCTCATGAAGTTGCCTTGTTTTGGTAGTCTCGATTTCGACCTCTATTATGAGCTAAGACCTCCCAATTAGATCAGTATTTCTTCGTGAGTCTCATCTCATATTGGTATCTCCTAGGAGTTGAGATGCTTTAATAGGCCTATTGGACCTGCATCAGTCTAGTCCTGTCCTTTCACCTCCAGATAGCTAAGACTATACTTATGCTTTGATCATTAGTTGCCTTAGCATAATATCTGAAGTATCATCCTTGTCCAGACTAAGATCTCATAGGGTGACACACATCCATGTGAGATATAGGTTACTGGAGTGGTCATCCCACATGGACAACCAGTAACGTATAACGTAATCAGAAGTGCACATGAGGGGAATATTTGCATCATCATTGCATGCCCATATCCGGACATGTGTCTACCCATAATTGGACAACTCAATATGTTGCGCCCCAACTTAATTTTGTTAAACTCATCCTTCTAATTAGAGATAAACTGGCTTAAACAATGCTTTAATTTAAATCTCTAAGGAAAAATAGCATAAGAGTTTTTTTTTCCAAAGGTATGTGTAGATGAAAACATATCTGCCTTTACTTATAACTAATAAGTACTACATAAATTTACATAACCAAGATCCTTAGTTTAATAATTACACAAAAGAAATCCTGATATTCAAACCATACTAAATATCCGTCACTCCCCCGTTTTAAGGTCCTAACTTGGCAGTGAACTCCAAATTATAAGCATACCTGAAACAAAACATTACAGGAGTGTAAGCTATAAAGGCTTAGTGAATGACCACATACCACACATATAACCAATTTGAATAACCATTTTTATTTTGTTCTAATGCTATAACCTAACAGGAATTGTGAAACTCTCGCAAGCCTGGACCCGCCACAGTCCAATTAACCCACCACAGTTATAAGGGACCACCACATCCCTTTATTAGGCCAGAGTACACAAACCTTTAAGTTGGATTAACAGGACCACCACATCCCGTAGGACCCACCACAGTTCTTAACATTAGATAAAGGACTAAATAGTCCATATCATTATATAACATCTCTTAACATTTTTAATCATATGCATATGTTTCATAAATACAACATCACTCCCATAAACATTTTAACACATGTGTTTAACTACATATTTCCATATGAAATTATAAGAATTTATATTTCATAAGGAAGGTCACTCACCTTGGATTTAGTGCTAAGATTAATACCAACTACTTCCTTGGTATGGTAGTATTAGCTGCTTCCCCACCTAACAAGTCAATGTCGTTAGTATTTGAATACACTGATTAACATCAAACTCAGTAATACATCACATCATTTGGTCAATCAGAAATAACTAAGGAGGAATTAAATATGACACTTCACATTTCTATAACACCCAATTAATTAGGGTTCTAACACAAGTTACATAATTTAATTACGAATTTGCTAGACATAGTTATGCCCATTTTATTACAGCCTTTTCCAAATCATTTCTCAAGAAAAATAACAACACAACTTAAACTTCATGAAATTCTCATAATTTTTGTACAACATAACTTTCCATGATATTACACCCAATATCAGTAAACACATTGAATAATACAAATTTAATGTTTCATAATTTTTAGGGCTCATTTTCTATGTCGAGCAAAACGTCAAACACCTGGTATGCATTCTTGCTCCTTTAGGGTAGATTTTAAACCAAGACTTCAAACTATCACCAAGGGTTCATTCCTTGGTATTTTTATATAATTTTGGTATATGTTATACATGTATGAGTATATTTACTCTCCAACTTGAATCACTCAATTCCAATAAGTATTCCATGATTTATACCATTTTTAGCATAACTAGGTCAAAATACAACATTAAGGCATAACTTAACATTTTTAAACATACACAACCTTGAACTTGAGTATAATTCATGGAAACATATAATAAACGTGTTTTAGCAGAAATATACATCATAATCATGAATTTTCTAAATCAAAATGCTTTACGAAAAGATGATGTAAATTTAGGACTTTAAAGTATGCATTTACGATCCTAGCTCCAGTTCTAACTTATGTTCTTAACCCATCCTTGTTCCAACACAATTCAACAATATGGGTTTCATTAAAATATATATCCAAATCAAAAATAAAAACATGATAAGTATAGAACTCATCCATGTGACCAACTTTGATAAAGATGTAATTACCTTACGAGGATTCCTTGATTTATAGAAATTTTTTCAAAGATTTCTTCCTTAACTTTCTTCTCTTTCTCTCTCTTTAGGCAAAACTCTTGTTCATGGCTGCATTTGCTGAACAAAGGGGATGTTTTATGAATTTTAAGTCGGACAAACCATCACCCACTCTCTAACCAATCAAAAAATAGCACATGTTGTGCTAATAAGACAATTGTCACTTAAGGAATGGATATATTTGCCCTTGTTTCGTACTTTCGCTATAACTTCTTGTACGAGCCTTCGTTTAACCCACCGTTTGTTTTGTTATAATATTAATTCATATATATATACAACTTTCATAATTTATGTTTTCCCAAAATCATAAACTAATACGCCTAATTTGGGCTTCGAACAGGAAAGTAGCAATTTACGAAAAATCTCAAAACTTTCACATTTGGCAACCAAACATTGCCAATTTCGTATCAACACCCTTATTTACTTTTTAAAACATAATCATGCATTAAAAACATAATTTATGATGCATTAATCTCATAACTAATCATATGTTCTAAACATGGTATCCCCGATCATAAGCTCAATTAACACCTAATGTAAACAACATATATATCACATGAGCATGCATCCCCTAAACATGATAATTAACATGTTTAACACAAATAACCAATATATAACTTATAACTCGTAAGTTATACTTAATCATGTAATTAACCTTCCTAATCATGTTTTAGGGCCTTACAATTCTACCCCTCTTATAAAAATTTCGTCCTCGAAATTTAACGCATAATAAACTTACCAAATAGATGAGGATATTGCTTCTTCATGTTATCCTTCCCTTCCCAAGTGCCATACTCCACATTCTGATTTCTCCACATCACTTTAACTTGTGAAATGGTTTTACTACGTAACACTTCCTCCTTTTGATCTACAATTGCAATTGGTTCCTCCACATAGATTAAGTCATCTTGAAGCCCTATCGGTTGTGAGATAAACACATGTGAAGGATCGGGCACATACTTACGTAACATGGATATATGAAAAACATCGTGTATCCGGGACAATTTTGGTGGTAACGCCAATTTATAAGCTACAGCTCCAACCCATTTCACTATCTCATAAGGGCCAATGTACCTGGGACTTAACTTTCCCTTCTTCCCGAATCTCATAACCCCTCTCCAGGGAGAAACACGTAGGAATACTCGATCACCTTCCTCAAATTTCAATTCTTTCCTTCGGTTGGCTGCATAACTTTTCTGTCTACTTTGCGCCACCTTTAAGTTATTATGGATAACATTGATCTTTTCAGTAGTCTGTTGTACAATTTCTGGCCCAAGAAGTTTTCGTTCTCCTACTTCAGTCCAACACACTAGAGTTATGCATTTTCTCCCATACAAAGCTTCATAAGGAGCCATATTAATACTCGAATGATAGCTATTATTATAAGTAAACTCTATTAGTGGCAAGTGTTCATCCCAACTCCCCTTGAACTCCAACACACAGATTCGTAACATGTCTTCAAGTGTTTGGATCATTCTTTCTAACTGCCCATCAGTTTGAGGATGAAAAGCTATACTAAATTTCAATTTAGTCCCCAAAGCTTGTTGTAAAATAGGCCCAAAGTGAGAAGTAAACTTAGGATCTCGATAAAAAATAATAGAAACAGGTGCACCATGCAATCTGATAATCTCATCCACATATAATTTGGCATATCTATCCATGGAGTAAGTAGTTTTAACAGGAAGAAAATGTGCAGACTTAGTCAACCTATCAACGACAACCCAAATAGAATCAAACCCTCATGATGATTTTGGTAAACCTATAACAAAATCTGTAGTAACATGCTCCCATTTCCACTCAGGAATAGGTAAGGGCTGTAGTAAACCACTTGGCTTCTGATGCTCCACCTTCACCTGTTGGCAAACTAGACATCTTGCAACAAAATCTGCAATGTCGTGTTTCATTCCAGGCCACCAATAACATTGTTTCAAATCTCTATACAGTTTCGTTCTCCCTGGATGCATAGCATATAAAGAACGGTGGGCTTCCTCTAAAATTGTTCTTCTTAAATCAGGCACATTAGGTACACACAAACGGTTTCCGTACATAACAATGTCATCATCCCGAATAGAAAATTCATTTGCTTTACCCTTTTTCATATTATCTCTAACTTTCTCCAATTCTGTATCTCCTGCTTGTGCTTGTTTTATCCAGTCTATCAACGTGGGTCTAACATTTAAATGTTCCACTATTCCATAAGACTCATTCAAAGTTAATTCCACCCCCATTAAAGCTCACTCTCTCAGCAGGTCAACTCGAATACAATAAATACAAGATACTATGCCTAGAGATTTTCTACTCAAAGCATCAGCAACAACATTAGCTTTACCTGGATGGTGATGTATCGTGCAATCATAATCTTTTATAAGTTCCATCCACCTTCTTTGCCTCAAGTTCAAGTCTTTTTGTGTAAACAAGTATTTTAAGCTTTGATGGTCAGCAAAAATTTCACAACTAACACCATATAAGTAGTGTCTCCAGATTTTTAATGCAAAAACTACTGCACCCAACTCAAGATCGTGTGTAGGGTAGTTGCGTTCATGTATCTTTAACTGTCGTGAAGCAAAAGCAATTACCTTTCCGTGCTGCATTAACACACAACCAAGTCCTTGATACGAGGAATCACTATAAATAACTAAACCTTCTGTACCCGTTGGGAAAGTCAATACTGGAGCTGATGTCAACTTACCCTTTAAATTTTCAAAGCTTTTATCACAATCGCCACTCCACACAAACTGGTTCTCCTTTCTGGTAAGCTTAGTTAATGGCAATGCAATAGAAGAAAACCCCGGTATAAACCTCCTGTAATAGCCCGCCAATCCCAAAAATCTACGAACCTCTGTCACACTAGTTGGTCTTTCCTAATTCATTACTGCTTCAACCTTCTTGGGATCAACACAAATACCATCAGCAGAAATAACATTCCCCAAAAATACTACCCTGTCTAGCCAAAATTCACATTTAGAAAATTTAGCATACAACTGCTTCTCTCGCAAGGTCTGTAAAATAATACGCAGGTGTTGTTCGTGCTCATCCCTACTACGAGAATATATCAAAATATCATCAATGAAGACAATGACAAAAGAATCCACGTATGGGTGAAATATACGGTTCATCAAATCCATAAATACGGTCGGTGCATTTGTTAACCCAAATGGCATGACAAGAAATTCATAATGTCCATACCTGGAATGAAAAGCAGCTTTAGAAATGTCATAATATCTTACTTTCAATTGATGATATCCGGATCTGAGATCGATCTTGGAAAACACTTTGGCTCCTTGCAACTGATCGAACAAGTCATCAATGCGGGGTAGTGGGTATTTGTTACGGATAGTCACCTTATTCAATTGACGATAATCGATGCACAGCCTCATGGTTCCATCTTTCTTCTTCACAAACAATACTGGGGCTCCCCACGGTGATACACTAGGCCTTATAAAACCACGATCTAATAAATCTTGCAACTGTATCTTTAGCTCTTTCAATTCTGCAGGTGCCATACGATATGGTGCAATAGATATTGGTGCAGTTCCTGGTACCAACTCAATAAAAAATTCCACCTCACGATCTGGTGCTAACCCTGGGAGTTCTTCTGGGAAGATATCTGCAAACTCATTAACTACTGGTATATCTGATAGTTTTCCAGCCTCTTTTCGTGTGTCCACCACATGAGCAAGATAACCCTCACATCCTTTCCTTAGCAGTTCATAACATTTTGTAGCAGAGATCAAACATGTTGGAGTGACATTTCATTCCCCAATAAATTCAAATTCAGGTTCACCCAGTAATCGAAACACTACCTCCTTTTTAAAGCAATCCAAACATACATGATATGAGGCTAACCAATCCATACCCAGTATTACATCAAAGTCGCGCATATCGAGAGATAATAAGTAAACTAGTAAATCTTTTTCACCCACTCGCACCACACACTCCCTATATACCCTCTCAATAAAAACCAACCCCCCCACTGGAGTAACAATAGCTAAACCAGAATCTAATGATGATAATGGTTTATTAAGATGCAACAGATAAAGCAAAGACACAAAAGAATGTGTAGAACCAGGATCTATCAACACATAAGCATCTTTATCACCAATAGGAAGTGTACCTGTCACTACGTTAGGCATAGCTTGTGCATCTTGTTGCGTCAGTGCAAACACTCTGCCTTGGCCTTGACTTTGCGATATACCTCCTCTACCTCCCCTGGGTACATTCTGTGTAGAACTCCTACCTCCTACTGCCACACTCCCAACTGACGTTGTAGCTCCCATCGCTGGACAATTCTTACGTAAGTGCTCCGGTTGATGACAATAGAAACATAAAGGTGTCATCTCAGCTATTGTACACTCTCGAGACATGTGCCCTTGACCACCACATCTATAACAAAATATGGCCCTCGGCACCAACATAGATGCATTTTCTGACCGATTCATCCCATTCCTTCCACCTCGAGCTTGAAATCTTCCACGTGCACTTCTATTATTTTTAAATTCTTGTCCCTTAGGTACTCCTCGTGCTACACTCTGAGTTGAGGTTCCCGTCTCCCATCCATATGATCTTATAACATCATGTCTAGCTTTCTTCGAGTGTTCAGCTTGCATTTCTTTCATTGACTTTTCTGACACCATGGTCCTATCAACCAAGTCCACATAATCTATGATCTTCATATTAGCAACCATGCTTTTTATCTCTACACTCAACCCGGTTTGAAACCGATCACATTTACTTTCTTCCTTCCTCACCAAGTCAGGTGCAAATCTAGATAAGGATATAAATAAAGCTTCATAATCTCCCACTGTTCGGTTCCCCTGTTTCAACGTGATAAATTCTTCCTCTTTCTCTTTCCTATAAATCCTTGGGAAATATTTTTCAAAGAACACCTTCACAAACCTCTCCCATGTAATTGGTGGAGGATTTGCTGGCACTACTCCCCCAACCATAGTAAGTAACCTCTCTGTAGCATCCCACCATAACTTTGCATCATTCTCCAATCTAAAGGTTGCTAACAAAACCTTTTGTTCATCTCGCACTTCCATCACCTTGAATATTGTTTCCATTTTTTTAATCCACCCCTCTGCCATTAACGGATCCGTAGTCCCAGTAAATGCTGGAGGATTTAACTTCATGAACCTCTCATGTAATTTTTCCCTATCCCCAACATGTTCTCCACCTCTTGCTTGTTCCATAAGTTGTGCCACAGCACGTAATATTCTTCCCACATCATCAACAGGTTATTGTTGCACCTCTGGTTCATCCACTTCAATAGGTATATGTCCTTGCTGACTATTTAGGTACATAGGATGCCTCACCCTCTTCTCTATCATGCGGCTCGCGTGGATCCATCACTCACTGCAATATAATTAACTTAAACAAAATATAATAACAGCAGTTTAATATTAACATTGTTAGTCAAAATCCAGGTGCATAACAAACTCACTTTCTAGTGTCCACTGCCAATCTAGACCCTCACACCCTATCCAGAACCAAATAACCACGCTCTGATACCAAGTTGTCGCGCCCCGACTTAATTTTGTTAAACTCATCCTTTTAATTAGAGATAAACTGGCTTAAACAATGCTTTAATTTAAATCTCTAAGGAAAAATAACATAAGATTTTTTTTCCCAAAGGTATGTGTAGATGAAAACATAACTGCCTTTACTTATAACTAATAAGTACTACATAAATTTACATAACCAAGATCATTAGTTTAATAATTACACAAAAGAAATCCTGATATTCAAACCATACTAAATATCGGTTTTAAGGTCCTAACTTGGCAGTGAACTCCAAATTATAAGCATACCTGAAACAAAACATTACAGGAGTGTAAGCTATAAAGGCTTAGTGAATGACCACATACCACACATATAACCAATTTGAATAACCATTTTTATTTTGTTCTAATTCTATAACCTAACAGGAATTATGAAACTCTCGCAAGCCTGGACCCGCCACAGTCCAATTAACCCACCACAGTTATAAGGGACCACCACATCCCTTTATTAGGCCCGAGTACACAAACCTTTAAGTTGGATTAAAAGAACCAACACATCCCGTAGGACCCACCACAGTCCTTAACATTAGATAAAGGACTCATTAGTCCATATCATTATATAACATCTCTTAACATTTTTAATCATATGCATATGTTTCATAAATACAACATCACTCCCATAAACATTTTAACACATGTGTTTAACTACACATTTCCATATGAAATTATAAGCATTTATATTTCATAAGGAAGGTCACTCACCTTGGATTTAGTGCTAAGATTAATACCAACTACTTCCTTGGTATGGTAGTATTAGCTGCTTCCCCACCTAACAAGTCAATGTCGTTAGTATTTGAATACACCGATTAACATCAAACCCAGTAATACATCACATCATTTGGTCAATCAGAAATAACTAAGGAGGAATTAAATATGACACTTCACATTTCTATAACACCCAATTAATTAGGGTTCTAACACAAGTTACATAATTTAATTACGAATTTGCTAGACAAAGTTATGCCCATTTTATTACAGTCTTTTCCAAATCATTTCTCAAGAAAAACAACAACACAACTTCAACTTCATGAAATTCTCATAATTTTTGTACAACATAACTTTCCATGATATTCCACCCAATATCAGTAAACATATTGAATAATACAAATTTAATGTTTCATAATTTTTAGGGCTCATTTTCTATGTCGAGCAAAACGTCAAACACCTGGTATGCATTCTTGCTCCTTTAGGGCAGATTTTAAACCAAGACTTCAAACTATCACCCAGGGTTCATTCCTTCGTATTTTTATATAATTTTTGGATATGTTATACATGTATGAGTATATTTATTCTCCAACTTGAATCACTCAATTCCAATAAGTATTCCATGATTTATACCATTTGTAGCATAACTAGGTCAAAATACAACATTAAGGCATAACTTAACATTTTTAAGCATACATAACCTTGACCTTGAGTATAATTCATGGAAACATATAATAAACGTGTTTTAGCAGAAATATACATCATAATCATAAATTTTCTAAATCAAAATGCTTTACGAAAAGATGATGTAAATTTAGGACTTTAAAGTATGCATTTACGATCCTAGCTCCAGTTCTAACTTATGTTCTTAACCCATCCTTGTTCCAACACAATTCAGCAATATGGGTATCATTAAAATATATATCCAAATCATAAATAAAAACATGATGAGTATAGAACTCATCCATGTGATCAACTTTGATAAAGATGTAATTACCTTACGAGGATTCCTTGATTTATAGAAATTTTTTCAAAGATTTCTTCCTTAACTTTCTTCTCTTTCTCTCTCTTTAGGCAAAACTCTTGTTCATGGCTGAATTTGATGAACAAAGGGGATGTTTTATGAAGTTTAAGTCGGCCAAACCATCACCCACCCTCTAACCAATCAAAAAATAGCACATGTTGTGCTAATAAGACAATTGTCACTTAAGGAATGGACATATTTGCCCTTGTTTCGTACTTTCGCTATAACTTATTGTACGAGCCTTCGTTTAACCCAACGTTTGTTTTGTTATAATATTAATTCATATATATACAACTTTCATAATTTATGTTTTCCCAAAATCATAAACTAATACGCCTAATTTGGGCTTCGAACAGGAAAGTAGCAATTTACCGAAAATCTCAAAACTTTCACATTTGGCAACCAAACATTGCCAATTGCGTATCAACACCCTTATTTACTTTTTTAAACATAATCATGCATTAAAAACATAATTTATGATGCATTAATCTCATAACTAATCATATGTTCTAAACATGGTATCCCCGATCATAAGCTCAATTAACACCTAATGTAAACAACACATATATCACATGAGCATGCATCCCCTAAACATGATAATTAACTTGTTTAACACACATAACCAATCTATAACTTATAAATCCTAAGTTATAATTAATCATGTAATTAACCTTCCTAATCGTGTTTTAGGGCCTTACACAATAAGTGCAGACTCCATGCATGCTTGGGGGTTCATTGTGCACCCGAAGCACTATATAAACCCATCTTCTTCCCCAGAAGATAAGATCCAGGAATAAAAAGGCCTAGTTAAAATCTATCTTATTCAATGTAGAGAGAGAAAGCTTGAGAGTTATGTATTTCAGGCTATTAGAGCCTCATTTCTAGTGAAAAACCATATTCATCTGCACAGTGGAGTAGGATAACATAGACGAGCCACTTAAATTATGTTTTCCCTCATCTTATCCTCATCCCCTTATTATATTTACAATACTTTTTTGTGACATACATCTAGGGGTGCAACCGGTACAGGTTTTTATCGTACCGTACCGTTTTGGTCCGATAAAAAATGGGTTTGGTTCCATATTATGAAATATCAAAAACCAATTTTACCGAAATTGAAAATACCGTAAAAAATTTGGTTGGTTTTGGTTTTTAGATATAAAAAACCGATTTACCGAATTTACTGTACCGACTTATCGTACCGAATTTACCGTACCAAAATTACCGAATTTACCGTACCGAAATACCATACCAAACTTACCAAATTTATCGTACCGAAATACTGTACAGAACTTACCGCATATAACCATATCAATTTCCAAATAAAAAATATATTTAAAAAAATATAAATACCCAATTATCATCAAGACCCTTCATTTTTTAAACCAATCTGATCCATTCATTTCTTTTACTCTAAATTCCACCAACCAAACCAAACCAAACCAAACACTAAAAAATAAATCAGTCACTCGCACACAACAAATCAGATCTCTCTCTCTCTCTCCAGGTATCTTCTCCTTCAAGGTTGTAGAGAGTTTTTGCTTTTTTGATTTCTTAGCTTTACTTTTATAACTCATCCAAGGTTGTAGAGAGTTCTTCTCCAATCTCATCCTTTTTTGATTTCTTAGCTTTACAATATTGATTTACAAGGGTATAGTTGCTCAGCCGCTCGCCATTATATATGTCTATAATATATAATGTCTATATTGATTTGCAAGGGTATATTGATTTGCAAGGAGATGATTCGAATCCTTCGCACATCTCCCCTTTTCAGCTTGCCTGCCCCTTAGAACTTTCTTTTGTTAAATAGTCCAAGGGATTTTTTTATCTTTTAATGGCTTCAGCCTTATAACAATGTATATATTGTCTTTGACCACCACAACAATTGTCTTCGGCCTTTCCTTTTATATTATTAAGCGTTTCCTTATTCAGTGAATAATTTATGGATGAATGATTTCTGCAATCCCCTTCACGTTTTATTGACTATGATAAATAGTTCATGCCTTAAGCTGAAGGGCTATTCGTACAGAGTTATGAGAATGAACTAATCAGATTATCATTAAATTTTTTTATACACGGTTGATTAGTCGTGTTATTCCAAATGAATAAACTGTTGTATCATTATTTATATATAATTGACAAACAAAGTTATTTTGTTTATACACGGTAGTCGTGTAGTCCTGAATGACCGAGTTGAATTGTTGTCATTGTTTATACACGATTGATAATCGTGTTATTTATACTCCAAAGGTCAATTGGTTAAAGGTGGTATGGAAGACCATTTATGCTCCGATCACTAGTTTTTTTCAAAATAAAATTTGTAATTTATATTTTTTACATGTTAATATTTTGAAATGTTTGCACGGTGTAAATATCACTTCGACCTTATTTGGATATTCTGAATATTTATTGAGTGTTGTTTATGTCTCTAAATTAATTAAATAAAGTTATTAAGTGATATTAATATTTTGATTGTTTTATATATTTGAAATTATGTATTTGATAAAGTTCCAAATTAATTATAATGTTTTTTTTTTAATTTGTAGGTTTTAATAAACAATGGTTTTGAAAGGCAATAGATGTGTGCTCATAGCAACCTCTGAGGTGTTGGGAAAGAGAAAATTGAACAAAAAAAATTGGGAGTACGATAATAATGAATATTTTGAGCATTATGCAAAAGATTGAGAGCAGAGGACATATTGAATGCATATATTGTAAACAACGTTTTCCGGAGATTGAACCAACAGATAAACTTTGGGCTCATTTGGGAGATTGCATAGAATGGAATCATGTTGATCGTGTTCAGATTAATTAAAAAAAATATGCTAAGCATCAACTAGACAAGTGGTCTGTTAAGGACCTCTACCCTCAAAAACGCATAAAATTTGCTAAGTTACTAAAAAAGTGGACAATGGGGGATTAATAACACGGATTAAAGTATCAAGTGAGATTATTTTTTGAGAGAGTTTAGAAATAGTGTCTTTTTTGTAAGATGAATTAAATAGTATCTTTTTTGTTAATACTTCCAAATGTTTCTACTCTCTAACCTTCTAACTTGTATTGGAGAACTACATGACATTTTATGTCTTTTTGTAATGAAATATTAAGTATTACTTTCTTATTTAGCATATCCCTTATTTATTATTTGTTGTTACTTATACTTATTTTGTATTTGTTATTACATGTCCGCGATGGATGAAACAAATAGTAATGATACTGAAATAAGCAAGGGTAGCACTGAAGTGAGTCAAAAACGAACAAAGGGAGGTACTAAAGCTGTCACAAAGTCAAACCAAGGTAGTTGTCTCATTTGGACTCATATGAATAGACATATGCTTGATGGTAAATATATGGGTACTTGTGATTGTGTTCATTGCAGAGCAAAGTTTAATGCACCTTCAGCTAACGGAACTACGTTATTGTGGAATCATCTTAAAAGGAGATGTAAGAAAGATTTACAATCCGAAATAACCGATAAAGATAAACAAACAATTATATCAATGGAAGGAACTGAAAAAACTAATTGGAAGTTTGATCAAGATATAGCCCGAAAGATTCTTGCAAAAATGATTATTCTTTGTGAACTTTCATTTAGTTTTGTTGAAATGGAGGGTTTTCGATTATTTGTCAAAGAGTTAAATCCTAGGTTTTATGTAGTTTCTCGAACTACTATCACAAAAGATTGTTGGAAAATTTATCTTGAAGAACGTGCAAAATTGAAGCATTATTTTATGACATCCTCTACATGTGTCTTCCTGACCACTGATTTATGGACATGTATTCAAAATTTGGGATATATGTGTTTGACCGTTCATTATGTTGATAAGGATTGGAAGTTACAAAAGAAAATCATTAATTTTTGTGTCCTTCCACACCCACATAAATGTGAGGCCATTTCTAAAGCCGTGGAGTCATGCATGCTAGGGTGGGGTTTAGAAAAGTTGACAACAATTACCCTTGATAATGCAAAAAATAATGATAGGTGTGTTGATGATTTGAGAAAAAGATTTAACAAAATAAATGGGTTATTTTTGGGTGGGGAGTGTTTTCACGTGAGATGTTTTGCACACATTATCAACCTTATTGTAAGGGATGGAATTTTTTAAATTAAGGAGATAGCGAAGTGATTTCGTAGGAGTGTGAAATATGTGAGAAGTTCTCCGTCAAGGTTGCAAACATTTAAAATGTGTGCCGCAGAAGAAAGGATATCATCAACAAAGTGGGTATTCCTAGACGTGAAAACAAGGTGGAATTCTACATACCTTATGATTGGTGCGGCAATGCAATATCAAAATTCATTTGAACGCCTTGATGACAAAGATGATATGTACAAAGTAGAGGTTAGTAGTAAAGGATATGGTGTCATGTGTGAGAGTGATTGGAAGACATTGAAAGCTTTGCATAAATTTTTGGAAGAATTCTATCTTCTATCAAAACGTATTTTCGGTTCTCATTACATCACTTCAAATTCTTACTTTGATGAAGTAACTTCCACTAAAGACTTACTCTTAGAATATTTAGAGAGTGATGATCCTTTTTATCGTAACATGACTATCAAAATGAATGCCAAATTTGACAAGTATTGTGACATTTCTTCTTTAAATTTAGTCTTGGTTATTTCTATTGTCTTGGACCCTCGGCATAATTTGCAATATGTGGAGTATTGGTATAATGAATATTTTGCTAAGGATCACATACTTTCTCAAGTAGAAAGAGAGTGTAAAGTGCTTGACTTCATTGAAAGATTGAAAAGGTTGATGTCACAAATGTATTATCACTACAAGTTGGAAAATGACTCTTTTATTGAAAGTGAGTCAAGTCTGGTTCATTGTGATGGTGATATTTTGGGTAATTTAGTTGGAAATATTGACAAGCGTGCTTTGAAGAAAAAAGAATTTTCAAATTATTTGAAAAGGAAGGAGAATGTTGAATTGATGAATGATTTGGATCGATACTTGCATGATGGTATAGAGGCTCTTGATGATCAAAATTTTGATGTTTTGACTTGGTGGAAGGGAAAGATTCCAACATACCGTGCACTTGCATTGATGGCACGTGATGTCTTAGCCATTCATTTGACATCGGTTGCTTCAGAGTGTGCTTTTAGTACAAGCAAAAGAGTCCTTGATCCATTTCGTAGCTCTTTGACACCAAAAACGGTGGAATGTTTAGTATGCGCCCATGATTGGATTAGAAGCTCCACAACTTTTGAAATTGAAGAATCACTTGAAGCACTTGAAGGCATTGAAGCTTATATGTATTTTATATTCATAAATTTTAAGTTGACTTATTTTGTTCACTTATTTATTTGTATTTATTGATATGCATTTGTTATTGTGCTTGTAGGTGTGATGGATGAGTTCAATGGATTGAACATTGGTTCGGATTAATCGACATTGATCTTTTAAAAAATGAGGTATTTTATGGTTGTTTTAATGTTGTATTTAAGGATTTTTAATGTTGTTTTTAGCTATTTTTAGTGTGTTTTAGGACTGTTTTTAGTGCGTTTAGGTGCTCTTTTAAGTGTTGTTTTTGTGTATTTTAGGTGCTGTTTTAGGCGCTATTTTTAGTGCTTTTTAGGTGCTATTTTTAATGCGTTTTAGGAATGTTTTAGTGCGTTTTAGGTGTTGTTTTTAGGGTTGTTTGGGCTGTTTAGGGATGTTTTTAGAGCTGTTTTGAAGTCGTTTTAGGACTGTTTTTAGAGCTATTTTTAAGGAGTTTTAGGGTTGTTTTTAAGGTGTTTTAGGACTGTGTTATGGACTGTTTTAAGGCTATTTTAGGAATTTTTAGGACTGTTTTTAAGGCATTTTATGATTGTTTTATGGCTATTTAAAAGCTTTTTAATGTTGTTTTTATGAATGTTTCTCTAGGTTTTTTCTAATATTATTTTTTCTTATCTTTATTTACAGGTGAAGTGAAAAAATTGGAGGCAAAAGAGATAATGGTGTTGTTTATTGTGCATGGTGGTGGTGTTTTATATTGTCTTGTCTTTTGAAAGATGGTGTATTTTGGAGGCAAGAGAGAAGAATGATTTACGTCAAGCTTTTTTCTTTTGTCTTTTGTAGTTTATTTTGCATGATGGTGTTGTTTTATTTCGCTATTGTATTGTAATTTTTAATTTGGAGCTTAATGTGTAATATGGATTAGACGCAATTAACTATGAAATATAAGTTAATTTTGGGGCAATTTGTATTATATCATTTAACCGATTAAATGAGTTTAAAATTTTGCTGCAATCATATTGTCGAAATACCGAATTTACCGAATGCATAAACCGATATGAAATTCTGGTATTTATCGGGAAAAACCGAATTGAAACCAAAATTACCAAAATAAAAAAAAACCAAAAAAGTCGAAAAACCGATCAGTTTGGTTTTGGTTTTTGTTTTGATGTACCGGTCGGTAAATTGGTATGGTACGATTTTACCATTTAGATTGTGGTTCTGGTATTGGTAACCGATCGTTACCGACCATACCGTACCGGTTGCACCCCTACATACATCTCCATTATCGTGTGAGCTTGAACCAGGGATGTTGATATAAATTTAAATGGTGGTTTTTTAGTTTCATCAGTCCCCACCACAACATGGAAAGTGATACCAAATGAAACTCTTACCCAAACAATTTGTTGCTCCACAAATTCAGAATCAACTAGGAAGGGACCTATACACACTAGATCCTAATCATCATAGTAAAATTATCTATTTGTATAGATATGGGTGTTCCATCTCCTAAATCTATGGGAGCAATAATAACACTTTCTTTTTTCATAATTTTTATTAGAGGAACATCAATATCAATCCTCTTTCTATGTCCATTCCTAGGCATTCCACTACCCACCCTTGGTATCCAACTTTTATCCCTCATGTGGTTCTTTTGCCTAGTCCTTGGAATTTGAGTGCAGTATCTAGGTCTATATCTGAGAAATTCATCTTTAGCCTCACCCATATATTGCACTAGGAAGAACATTCTTCTCATGAACTCACCTAATTGACAGATGATCTCAGCAATAGGATCTCGTTAATACATTTTCCTCTTATTGTCTATGAAACTTTGATTTCTTTCCTTCAAAAACCTACATGATTGGTTTGTGTGACCTCATACCTTGCACAAAATACAAAAAGGCACATTTCTTCTCACAACATTCATTCTCACCTCCTTTATCTCATATTGAGATTTCAAACCAACTCTTTCAAGTCATTTTTTAAGCAAAAATGAAGAATATGATTCATTTCACCCCAAAATTAATATCCATTGATGATGCTATAAAGTCACAATTTAAATTTATATCAGCAACTCAAGCTCAAGAACACACAACAGTGGAGATATATATAACAATACATTAATGTAAATTTTAGATGGGGATGAGTGATGATGCTAAGAATTAGCACCACTAGGTAAAGTGTTTCCAAGCTCAATATAAGTATAACAATGGCAGCACAGCTATATAAAGTAGATAATAATGAGATGAGGATAAGGGGAGTCAACACCGGAATATAAGTGGTTCAGCCAATCTGGCCTACGTCCACTGTGAGTGTGTGAGTAATATCACTGAAAGAAGGCACTAATGGCCATGAGTACAATCTCTCAAGCTCTCTCTCTCTACTGTATAATTAGACAGAGTTTCAGCTAGGGTTTAACAATTGGGATCCTTTTTCAAGGTAGGGGATGATCCCTATATATAGTGTCTAGGGGGTGTAATGTACCCCCCTTGCATGTAATGTGCATGTGTGTGGTAGCCTCACCAATGGGGGAGTGCCATCTGTCACTGCCACATGTAAGTAATGATGATGAAATATTCTCCCCACATGTGGAGAATAATCTTGTTACAACTGATTTGTGCCCATGTGTCCTTATCCAAATGTTCAACAGATGCTCGGCCGCCCTGTTGGTGGATGACCTCGGCCTGTGAGAGGCCGAGCCGTAGAGGCTTGATCTTCGCTCCATCCGAGATGAGTCATAGGGAGTCTCGGCTTGATCCCAGCCGAGACATTATTATGGGTCGGCCCCAGCCGAGGTAGGAATGGTCCCATGCTGACGATTACTAAGGCCTCTTGTGACCTCGGCCCAAGCCGAGGTTGAACCGATTCCAAGTTGTGGGTTACCAAGGCTTCCTGTCACCTCGGCCTAGGCTCGGACGAGGTTGCCATACCCAGGTATATGTGAATGCTGTTGATGCCCATGATGCGCGCAATGCCCATTGGAAGCGTAGATGGTAGTGTCGGCCCGGGCCGACCCCTGGTCTGGCCGAGGGATGATATCGTGGGCCCATGGCCTATCTAGGGTCAATCAATATCTCGGCCATCATCTCGGCCGAGGTTGGTATCTCTGGGCCGAGGTAACACTTGGGGCATATCAATCACCCCCCAGCCCTTAGTCATATGCGAGAGCAAGTGGCTAGGGGATTACTTTGCCTCGGAGGCCTGTCCATTCCAAGTCGATACCTGCATGAAATCTGTCCCAATCTAGAGCGTGAAAACTTGGTCGCATGTGCTGTCAGTTGTCCCTTGGGTTTCCCAAGGCAATGATGGGCCTTGGGAAGTGTGCCCAAGTATTTAAGGGTTTAAACCCTTCCTCTCTCTTTCTTCTTTCTCATTTCTTTCCCGCGTATACAGTTTCTGCAAGTTTCTCTCTCCAAGTCTTCTCCACTCAATCTCTCTTTCTGCAGAGGATTTCCCCTAGTTTCTTGCGAGTTCTCTTCGTTTCATCCATCAATTCATCTTCAGGTACTTCTCCCTTTCCATTTCCTTTGTTTTTGGCATTTGGTTTGAATTTTTCGGCGAGATTTTTGAGTTCTCCGGCGAGATCCATTAACTCCGGCGAACTGCATTTTTTAGAAATTTCTAAGTTTGATCTTTAAACCCCTTTTATTTTCTAAGCCAATCGTGTTTGTAGCTTTAGGAGTTATCCTTAAGTTTAGGGTCGTCCTCTGATGCTCAGACCCCTGTACCAGCTTCTTGAGGACTTCCCTTCTCTTACAGAGAAGACCTTAGAAAAAATTAGGCAAATAGAGAGAGCTCAGGAAGAAGCTCGTAGGTCACAGGAGTTCCCTATCAGACCCCTCTTTCCCCCACCTCTCAAAGTGGTATATCCGGATCCTCCCGAGAATTTCTATCAGACAGACGTCTCTGCCAACAACTTGCGGATGTCTGAGTCTGAGTCTTCCACCTCAGACCCAATGTCTGTGGACTCTTTCCAAGAGGCCATGGATTTTACTCCTCGGACTGGTCAGGACCCTGACCAGGCCGAGGTCTCCAGCCGAGCCTCGTCCCAACATGGCTCAAGCACCTCCAATTTTTCCTCAGAGGTCGAACTTGTTGAGCCAAATGTGGTTGTGCTGCCTATTCTAGATGCCATCCCTCTATCGGCCATTACAGGGGCTGAGTTCGCTCAGAGATTCCCTGGTCACCCGTCTACGTCTGCTCCAGCCGACGTTGAGCCTGACGATGATGAGGATGCTGAAAGTGATGTTGACATCTCTGAAGCAGCCGAGTTCGAGAGCACAGTCATCGATGTGGATCTTCTATGCTTTAGATACTTATATTCCATTAGTCCTTCCATCAATTTAAGGAGACCTCTGAGGGAAGAGAGGGCCTATCACGGTCGAGATGGAGAAATCTGCTTGTACGAGCAGATGTTCAAGTTAGGGTTTCTCCTACCCATTCATCCCATCATCAGGTCCATTCTTTCCTTCATCAACTTGGCCCCCTCGCAGCTCTCTCCCAATGCTTGGAGAGTCATTATTGGATCCATCATCTTGTGGAGGGCAGTCCACCACTCTGACCTCCCAGTTCAGGTCTTTGCTGGTTGCTATGTCCCTACCTCGGCCAAAAATCATCCGAGCTACTATCACTTCGTGGCTCGAAGGCCTGAGAAGAAGATGCTCCAGGTGACTCAGACCTCCAATCATAATTGGAAGCCCCGATATTTTTTCACCTCAGGGCCATGGGAGTTTGGCTCATCTGTTACTTCTTCCACTCTTGGGCCGAGGATACCCCTCAGATAGGGCAAGGTCACCATGTCTTCAAGGGCCGATCCTGGTCTAAGTCCTCAAAATATCCAAAAGGTGAAGGCCCTGCAAGACCAAGGGGCACACGGCTTGTTTGTTAAGTTCGAGCATTTGCTGACCCCTCCGTTTCTCTCAGGGACGAGCCTGGGTGGGAGCCCCCTTGTTGACTTTGGTAAGGATTTTTCTTTTTATTTTCAAGTCTAACCCCTGATCATTCATGTTTGATTTTTGACTCTTATCTTTTCACTTTTTTAGAGAGACCACCAGGTATCCCAGACGAATTATGGAAGATGGCAGCTCCGAGTTTGGCAAGACTTGCAAAGAAGACTGGTTTGAACGCTCCTCCTCCAGCTTCCTCAACATCCAAATCCAAGAAGAGGGCCCCTGAGGTCCCGGCCTCTGAGGATCAGAGGCCGACCTCAAGGCAAAAGAAAACCTCGGACGCTGCGATCCCCATCACAGCTGACACTCTATTGGCTTGTTTGGACCAGCTGAAGCTTACTGACAGCGTGGTCGGCAACAGCAGGCAGGCCATGGACGCACTCGCCAATGTGATGACCGAGGCAGACAGGCGCTTTTACAGAGCCATGGACACCCCCATGATGGTTGAGTTCGGCCTTCACAGAGCCGTCCAGGTATGACTTGTTCCTTTTGTCAATAATTTTACAAGTGCAACGTCTGATTTTACTCCCATCTAACCTCTTCATTAACTGTGCAGGGTATGACTGCCATGTATCAGCTGTTTAACTGGGTCATGAGGAAATTGCCTCTCATTCAGAAGGGGCAGGAGGCTGAGAAGGTCGAGAGCGACCTGAAGGCCGAGGTTGACCGTCTGAGGTCAGAGTTGTAGAATTCCGAGAATAAGGCTAAGAATTCTGAAAATAAGGCCCAGGGTTTGGAAAAATATATCTCTGCGCTCGTCCAAAACCATGCCAAGGCCCTGAAGGATAAGGATGATGCCCTGTATCGGAAGGTCGATGCGGCTGTGAAGGTTGCCCTTGCAGATGCCTCAGAGAGAATAATTTCTGACTACAAAGTCTCTGAGGAGTTTGTGGGTTTTGGTTTTGAATACCTAGAAAGAGGTATCAAGGCCACTACCAAATGGGCCGAGGTCAGAGAGAAGGAGGTTGGCACTATAAAGGCCTCTGACTTTGTGGGCCTCGGCTTCGCCGACCCTCAGTTTGCCCAGGCACTGCAAGAGGTAGAAGACGAGGCTGCTTCCCCTGGTGAGACTGCTACTCTGGGAGGAACTGACTCGAAGGGACTGACCCTGCTGATGATGTGGCTGAGGTGACCAACGCTGATCAGGTCAACCCAGCCGAGACTGTCAATGCTCCCTCCTCAGACCTTTAACTTGTAACAAATTTGTATTTTGTAATTTGTAATTGAACTTGTAATTTGTAACACCTCTGAATGTTATTAAATCTCTTCTTTTTACTGAATGCCAATCTCTTCTTTTATTTTTATATCTGAATGCCTTTGAATGCTATTAAGCTTTGAAGTCATTACCTAAGAGGTTAGCCTCACAATGAATTTCACCAAATTAATGATGTTAAGGGTCTGAGGTCATCTAACCCAGGTGTCCGAGCTCAGACCTCGTCACCACCGAGTGATGTTATGAGGGTTTGAGGTCATCGCCTAAGAGGTTAGCCTCATAATAAATGTCACCAAATTAATGATGTTAAGAGTCTGAGGTCATCTAACCAAGGTGTCTGAGCTCAGACCTCGTCACCACCGAGTGATGTTATGAGGGTCTGAGGTCATCACCTAAGAGGTTTAGCCTCAATAAGTATCACCAAATTAATGATGTTAAGAGTCTGAGGTCATCTAACCAAGGTGTCTGAGCTCAGACCTCGTCACCACCGAGTGATGTTATGAGGGTCAGAGGTCATCACCTAAGAGGTTAGCCTCATGATAAGTCACCAAATTAATGATGTTATTTCCCTATAATGTCTCTGATCTAAGAATGGAACAAGAACTTTTTATGGAAACTGATCTTTATTAACAACCTCTTCTCGATAAGATGGTACATTTACAAATTACAAATCCTATGCAACATCATATGAAATATCTCTTCAGGTGGTCAGCATTCCATGGGTTGGTGAAAGGTTCTCCCTCTAGGTTCTCTAGCCTATACGTGCCAGGCACAACCTCTTCCGTTACTTTGTAGGGGCCATGCCAGTTCGGGTGTAGCTTGTTTGTCTTCTGTAGGGTCTTCTTAAGCACTAGGTCTCCTACTGTAATGGGTTTTGACTTCACCCTTTGATTGTAGAATCTCGCTGCCCTCTGTTGGTAGGCTGCTTTCCTGACCTCTGCGTCTTCTCTTCTTTCTTTAATAAGATCCAGGTCTAGCCTCCTCCTTTCCCCATTGCTATCAGGGTCGTAGGTCTGAATCCGATGAGTTGGTAGTCCTACTTCCGTTGGTATGACAGCTTCTGAGCCGTGTGCCAGCATGAATGGGGTTTCGCCTGTGGGTGTCCTTGCTATGGTCCTGTAAGCCCATAGGACAGCGTAGACTTCTTCTGTCCATCTCCCCTTCGCGTCTTCTAACCTCTTCTTGATTCCATCCAAGATAGTCCTATTTGTGACCTCGGTCTGGCCATTTACCTGAGGTCGACCAGGAGATGAGAAGAACTGTTCAATCCCCACACTTTGGCAATACTTCTCTAAGGAGGAGTTCTTGAACTGGGTCCCATTATCCGAGATGAGCGTGTTTGGGAGGCCATACCTACATATGATGTTCTTCCAGATGAACTGAAAGGTCTTCTGCTATGTAATTGTTATCATTGGTTCTGCCTCTACCCACTTTGAAAAGTAGTCAATGGCAATTATCAAGAATCTATAGTTGTTGACTGCTCTTGGCAAAGGTCCTACCAGGTCAATTCCCCATACCGTAAATGGCCATGGAGAAGAGATTGATGTCATAGGCTGATGGGGTTGGTGAGGGATAGTAGCGAACCTCTGACATTTGTCACACTTCTTCACATAGTCAGCAGCGTCTCTAGACAAGGTGGGCCACCAGTATCCCTGAGTGATGATCCTTTTTGCTAAGGGTCTTACCCCTATGTGGCTGGAGCAAGAGCCCTCATGGACCTCTTGTAAGATCTGGGGTACCTCCATGGGATGCACACATCTGAGGAGGGGCAAGAGAAACCCCTTTTTATACAAGACGTCTCCTACCAATGAGAACTTGGCAGCCCTGTACCTCAACTTTCTTCTTTCTAACTTGGCCTCAGGTAGCTCCCCCTCTCTTAAGTATCTGACGAGCGGGTCGATCCAAGAGTCCCCTGGGTTCACATTGTGACAAGGGCTGCGTACCTCATCTTCCTCGATGCTTGCCTTTCCCAAGACTTCAATTGGGATGGTCCTTCCCAAGTCTGTCTTCATTGCCGAGGCCAGCCTTGCCAATGCATCGGCGTGATTGTTGCTCAGTCTCGGCACTCTCTTCAGTTTGGCCTCTTCAAAAAACTCTAGCAACCCTCTTACCTTTTTTAAGTACTTGCCCATCCTTTCGTCTTTGGCCTCGTATGCCCCCAACACTTGGTTGACAACCAACCTTGAGTTGCTATGGAGTAGGAGCCGCTTTACTCGAAGAGTTGTTGCCAATAAGAGACCTGCTATCATGGCCTCATACTCAGACTCGTTGTTTGAATCCTGGAAGTTGAATCTCAAGGCATATTCAATGTTGGCGCCATCTGGAGCCGAGAGTATTAGCCCCGCGCCGCTTCCACTGTCACAGGAAGATCCATCAACGAAGAGGCTCCACACGTCTGCATCTTATGAGAAGACCCCTTCTCTCATCACCCCCTTTTCGAAGAGGTATCGATCCTCTTCGTTTTCTTCTACTCTGCTCCGGGTTCTGCCTAGGACGACCTCATCTCGGCCTCGGAAGACATATGGGGCAGTCTCTTCTAAATCTCGAAAGACACTTCGGTTCGTCTCTTCGCCGCTATCCAAGCCCTTCTCTGTCTCGGCCTCTTCCCAAGTGAACTCGGCGATAAAGTCTGCTAGGGCCTACCCCTTGATGGCTGTCCTGGGATGATAGGTAAGATCATACTCTCTTAGCTCGATGGCCCAGGTCATCAATATTCCGAACTTCTCAGGCTTGTGCAGAACCTGCCTTAGTGGGGAGTCCGTAAGGACTATCATAGAGTGAGCTTGAAAGTAAGGCTTCATTTTCCTTGAGGCATGGATAAGAGCATAAGCCAACTTCTCCATTCGGGGATAATTCTACTCAGACCCTTGAAGGGCCTTACTGTTGAAGTACACAGGCCTCTGGATTCCATTCTCCTCCCGTATGATGGACGCGCTAATAGCTGACTCAGAGACTGCCAGATACACAAACAATCTTTCCCCCGCTATGGGCCTAGACAATAGCAAGGGAGACCCCAAATAGGACTTGAGTTGATCAAAGGCTTTTTCACACTCTTCGTCCTATTGGAAGGCCTTCCTTAGAATTTTAAAGAATGGAAGACACTTTTCCGTTGCCCTGGAAACAAACCTGTTAAGGGCCGCCACTCTTCCCGCGAGTCTCTGCACATCCTTGATACTCCTAGGAGTCTTCATGTCGAGCAATGCTTTGATTTTCTCTGGGTTTGCTTCAATCCCCCTCTAATTAACGATGAACCCCAGGAACTTCCTAGATCCTACCTCGAAGACACACTTTGCTGGGTTGAGCTTCATTCTGTATGAGTCCATGACATCAAAGGTCTTCTCAAGGTCTGCCACGTGATTACATGCTTTCAGGCTCTTTGTTAGCATATCGTCCACATATACCTCCATGGTCTTACCTATCTGCTCCTCGAACATCTTATTGACAAGACGTTGATACGTTGCCCCCACATTTTTCAGACCAAAGGGCATCACCTTGTAACAATACGTCCCCTTGTCAGTAATGAAGGCTGTCTTCTCAGAGTCTTCGGCATCCATGAAGATTTGATTATAACCTGAATAAGCATCCATGAAACTCATGAGCTCGTGCCCTGCCGTTGCATCCACCATCTGGTCTATCCTTAGTAAGGGATAGCTATCCTTCGGGCAAGACTTGTTCAGGTTTGTGAAGTCTACACACATTCGCCACTTTCCATTGGCCTTAGGCACGATGACTACATTTGAGAGCCACTCCGAATAGGTAACCTCTCTTATGAACTCGGCCTCTTCCAACTTTTTCACCTCTTCCCGGATGACCTCATACTTCTCCCTGGAGTAAATTCTTCGCCTCTGCTTTATTGGCCTGGCATCTCTGTCCAGGTTGAGCTTGTGGCTCATGACCTCAGGATCGATACCAGGCATGTCAGCGTGACTCCATGCGAAAACACTCTGTCTCTTTCGGAGGAAGTTTATCAGCTCTTCCTTGATCCATGGCTCTAAGGCCTTGCCGACCTGGACATTTTTTTTCGGTTCGCCCTCATTGAAGACGATGGATTCTACCTCTTCCGCGGCCTCGCCCTTCTTCAATTTTGTTTCGTCTCTCAGATCAAGGGTGTCAATGCTGTAAGTGGCGGTTGCTCTCTTATGGGCCTCTCTCTCCTCGGCCGAGTTGAAGTAACACTCCCGTGCCGTGGTCTGGTCTCCTTGTACTTCCCCTACTCCATAAGGAGTCGAGAATTTTAGCATCTGATGGACCGTCGATGGCACGGTGAAGGCGTATACTTTCCTTTGTATGTAAAAACTCTATGCGGAAGCGTTGAGATGGTTAAAACAAAATAAACAAGGCCGAATTTTAATTTCTCCAAAACCAATTAAAATAAGTTAATCTAAGTCCTAGAATTTGCCTAAGTCATAATTTTCAATTATCCAAAGTTAGGCGAAACCAAATTTTAGCAAATGACTTGAATAAACCAAATTTACCCAATATTTAATTTAGTCCCAAATTAAATGAGTGTGATAATTAAACCAAATTTTATCTTGAATTTATTCTAAGCATGCGTTCTAAATTATGATGCAAGATAAAATAAACAATATCACACTACGCCGAGATGTACGAGGAAAAACCCAAGACGGGAAACAACCTCGGACGGCCCTAGCCACAAGTCCACTAGATATGGAATTACAATTACAAGACAGATAGACTTACAATGACTGACTCGATCCCTCTCAAGCCTCGACGTTTCTTCTCGTAGAAACCTCTTCCTAGCGAACAACCTCGGAACACCACCGCGGTCTCGGAATCCACCGATGGGACTTCATATGGTCACCGTCACCCAAGCATGGAGCCTTTCTCCAAGTGGGTAGAATCTCAACAAAAAGTCTTCTTTGTGATGGGGTGTAGAAGCAAACCCGAATCGTCTCTTTTTCAATTCGGTAGAGAAAACCGGTGCCAAAACTCCAAGTAAAGAATATGAATATAGAAACTTGGAATAAACAACTATTGGGTGTAAACTAGAGTGTGTATGAATTTATCTTTAAAAATTAACACTCAAAACATGAACATTTTCCCTAAATAAATTAGCTCTCAAGCTCTCTTTAAGAGATGGATATGGAATGGAAAAGTTGATTGGAAAAATGTGTTCCCCGCACATATTAAGTCTTGAAAAAGTTGGTTAAAAACCAAGTGGGGAAAGTGGGAGAAAACTGCCAAAAACTGCTCAAAACTGTTCCCGCCCTGGCGTCTCGTTCGAACGAACTTGACTCTCGTTCGAACGAGACTTCTAACGAGCGACCAGCCTGGGCTCGTTAGAATCTCGTTAGATACCTCGTTAGAACGAAAAACTCGTTCGAACGACATATCGAACGACTGACCAGTTTAAGGTCGTTGGCAAACTCGTTCGAATGAAAACTGGTTCGAACGAAAAACTCGTTCGAACGAAACCTGGTTCGAACGAAAAAACTCGTTCGAACGACATTTCTAACGAACGACCAGAACGTTTGTAAAATTCGATTTTGGCCAAGAAACTTTTATATACTTATTTTAAAGTTATAATTGATTCTTTCTGAAAATAGAATGCAGTTTTTTATTACACCTAACACCCAATACATATTGTTCCAAGCTCCTATATAAATATAATTACATTCATACCTTGGAAGCATGGAACCTTAGTTGATAACGTAGAAACGAGGCACACAAATCGGTATTTTGATGAAGCTTTAAATTCTTTGCCGCTACGTCTTCAACATACACTTAATAGGCTTGAGAATATTACAATTAAATACTATCCTATGAATAAATGTTTTTGTCCGGAATTGAGCCAAAACTACATATGGACTCAATTGGAAATTTGTGTCCTTACACACGGCTTCAAACTCTTTGAGGGCCACTCTTCCGATGATGAGGTTGTAGGCCGAATAGACATTTTCGTCCATAACAAAAAAGTTTATCTTCTTGGTCAGCCTCTTTGGCTACACATCTCCCATACGCACATCCATTTCATACATGCCCAATGGGTGCACCTTCTCACCACTGAAGCCTATCAATGGGTGATGGTAGGGCACCATCCTTGCCCTGCTAAGACCCAAGCTCTTGAAACAAGGACAGAACACCACATCTGCTGAACTTCCCCCATTTATGAGGATCCTCCCTACTTCGCACCCATGCACCCTTGTTGTTATGACCAAAGGGTCATCGTGGGGGGCTAAGATGCCCTTGAAGTCGAGTCGGGAGAACCCCACCACGAGGGTGTCCATGTCCACCTTTGTCCTCTTCTACACAGCGTCAGAAGACGTTAGATTCATAACCTCAGTCTTGTCCACTAATTTGGCCTCTGCTACATGAGTCTTCCTGTCGGCTACCTCAGAGCTACCTCCTGCGAATCCCCCACATATGGTGCTAACACCAAAGGAGATCATTCCGACCCTCTTAATCGGGGTGTTGTCATCCTTTGGTGGGAGATCTGGGTCATCTCCATTATCTCCATCTGAGTCATCATCCCTTCTGGCCGGGACATCGCCACGGCATCTGTCATTTCTTCTCTTCCTAGGGTCTTCTCTTCCACCCTTTGGAGCTTTGCCATCCACATAATTCCTCAATTTTCTGGACTTCAGCATCTTCTCAATCTCATCCTTTAAAGCGAAGCATCTGTCGGTGACGTGGCCATGATCCTGATGGAACTCACACCAGAGGTTTTTGTTCCTCTTATGTGGTGGGGCCTTCAGCTTCTCCGTCCACCTCAGGGTCCGATCAGTCTTGATCTCATTCAGGATGTGCTCACAGCTCACAGTCAGAGGAGTGTAATGAGCGAACTTGTCATCTACTGACCTCTTCTTCCCCTCTTTCTTGACCTGGGACCTCCCAGTGCCACCACGGTTCTCCTCTACATACTTGGCTGCCATTGCCTCTTCCGCATTCATCACTTTCCCTGCGGTTGCCAGCAGCTCTGCCATAGACTTAGGAGGGTCTTTCGCCAATTTCTACAGTAGCTTCCCCTTCTGGAGGCCTCCTATAAGGGCGGTCATGGCTATGCTCTCTTCATAATCCTCCACCTCCAACTTCTCCTTGTTGAATCTTGCTATGTAGTCTCTTAGGCTTTCACCCTTAGCCTATTTGACATATAGGAGGTGGGTAGTCTTCTTCTGAGGCCTTACCCCAAAGCAGAAGTTGTGGATGAACTTCTCAGCAAAGCCTTTAAAGTTTTCGATCGAGTTCTTTGGAAGAGAGGTGAACCAGTTGTGCGCTTCCCCTGTCAAGGTGCCTGAGAAGGCCCGACACTTCATCTCATCGGGTATCGAGTAAATATCTGCTGCTGACTGATACATCTCGATGTGGTGCACAGGGTTAGTGCTGCCATCATATTTGGGAGTCACTGTAGGAGGTTTGAACTTCGCTGGGGTTGGTAACCCCACTATCCTAGATACAAATGGGGAGCCCTCCGAGTAGCCCCTCTGTAATGGGTCCCTGCTCTTTATGAGGTCCCCTATCTTCTCCTCGAGACGTTGGATTGAATCATTCCAGGGTCTTCTCTCATCAACTTGGCCGAGGTTATCCCCTGCCACCTCTCTACGATGGACAGAGGGTTCCCCAGCCACAACCCGTTGGCTGTTGACCTCTTCCTTCTCCCTGTCTCTTCTCTCCAAGGGTCGGCCTTGATCCGGCCGAGGTTGCCTATTCCCTCTTTGGGAGCCTGCTGCACTCCTCGACCTCGATAGCCTCTGTCTTAGGTCATTAACTGGGCCCAACCTCTCAAAGTCGACCCTCTGCTCAACCTGTCAAAGGCCGACCCTCTTTGTTGGGCCTCCTCTCTTCTTTGGCCGACACATCCCTGACTCTACCTAAGAGGTCGTACGGTGTTATCTGACACCTCATACGGCTCCCAGCAGTCTTCGGGGGCCTCTTCAGCTCCTAGGTCATCATACCTGTCCTCTGGGAAAGGGTTTCCCTGCCTCCCCAGGCGCAAGCGCCTAGGGTCAGCAACGTCCCTCCTCCGCTGGGGTGCAGGCTGGTCCTTCATCGGCGCCTGGGGTGGTCCCCTGGCGTCAGGATGAGGCTGAACTGCCGCCGGAATGATCATGTCCGGTGAGACTTCGGGTGGCCTCATCATCATGGTTTGGCTGAGCTGGACAAATTGCTCCTTCATGGCTTATTGCGTTGCAGCTAGAGATTTCAAGGCTGCTGCCACCTCTGCCATTTCGGACTGGGGGGCATGACTGGAACTAGCCCCTCCACCCCCGGGCGGCGGAAGAGGCGGTGGTAAGTCTCGTGCCATATGATAACCGTATAGAACTTGGGTAGCAAGTGAGCTAAATACCTTAAAGGACCTCTTTCAATGGTGAAACAACTCCACGCAAGGGGTGGTTCCTTGTTCACCACCAGAGTCTCCGGTGAGGTTAAGCAGAAAAAGAGGAAGAGATATCTTCTCATTCCCATAGACGGCGCCAAAATGATGATGCTAAGAATTAGCACCACCAGGTAAAGTGTTTCCAAGCTCAATATAAGTATAACAATGGCAGCACAGCTATATAAAGTAGATAAGAATGAGATGAGGATAAGGGGAGTCAACACCGGAATATAAGTGGTTCAGCCAATCTGGCCTACGTCCACTGTGAGTGTGTGAGTAATATCACTGAAAGAAGGCACTAATGGCCATGAGTACAATCTCTCTCTCTCTCTCTCTCTACTGTATAATTAGACAGAGTTTCAACTAGGGTTTTACAATTGGGATCCTTTTGCAAGGTAGGGGATGATCCCTATATAGTGTCTAGGGGGTGTAATGTACCCCTCTTGCATGTAATGTGCATGTGTGTGGTAGCCTCACCAATGGGGGAGTGCCATCTGTCACTGCCACATGTAAGTAATGATGATGAAATATTCTCCCCACATGTGGAGAATAATCTTGTTACAACTGATTTGTGCCCATGTGTCCTTATCCAAATGTTCAACAGATGCTCGGCCGCCCTGTTGGTGGATGACCTCGGCCTGTGAGAGGCCGAGCCGTAGAGGCTTGATCTTAGCTCCATCCGAGATGAGTCATAGGGAGTCTCGGCTTGATCCCAGCCGAGACATTATTCTGGGTCGGCCCCAGCCGAGGTAGGAATGGTCCCATGCTGATGATTACTAAGGCCTCTTGTGACCTCGGCCCAAGCCGAGGTTGAACCGGTTCCAAGTTGTGGGTTACCAAGGCTTGCTGTCACCTAGGCCTAGGCTCGGACGAGGTTGCCATACCCAGGTATATGTGAATGCTGTTGATGCCCATGATGCGCTCAATTCCCATTGGAAGCGTAGATGGTAGTGTCGGCCCGGGCCGACCCCTGGTCTGGTCGAGGGATGATATCGTGGGCCCATGGCCTATCTAGGGTCAATCAATATCTCGGCCATCATCTCGGCCGAGGTTGGTGTCTCTGGGCCGAGGTAACACTTGGGGCATATCAATGAGGATAAAAGGAAAAATAATATAATTTAAGTGGTTGGGCTATTAGCCTACTCCACTGTGCATATGAGTATGGTTTTTCACTAGAAATGAGGTTCTAATGGCCTGAAATATACAACTCTCAAGCTTTCTCTCTCTATAATAAATGGGAAAAAGTTTAGATAGAGTTTTCTATTTTTGATCCTTTTTTTTGAGGAAGAAGATGGGTTTAAATAGTGCTTGGGGTGTACAATGCACCCCCAAGCATGCCTGAAGTCTGCATTTGTTGAGACATCCAATGAGGGGTTGACACCTGTCCTGGGCATGGGCATGTAATGATAATGCAAATATTCTCCTCATGTGCTCTTATAATTTTATTATAACTAATTTTCCACATTGGATGATCACGACAGAAACCTATCACATACGTGGATGTGTACTGCCTAGTGAGGTCTCGGCCTGGTCGAGGATAATACTTCTAATATCCTTCTCGAGTAAATGATAAATAAAGTTGAGGTGTGTTCTCAGTTATTCGTAGGTTCCAGGGCAAGATGAAATTGATACAAAGCCAATGGGCCTATCGATGTGTCTCAGCTACTAAGGGATTATAGGACGAGATGAGACTCCTGAGGAGGTAATGATATGTTTGATAGGTATCAGCTCATGAGACCAAAAAAATTGAGAATACTAGAATAAGGCAACTGCAGGAGGTATACAGTGCTTATCATGATGATCTGTGTGGTAGTCTTTGGCCGAGTAAGTGTCAGGTAGGGATGATGTTATACTCTATCCCTTATTCTTAGATATGAATAAAAGACTGAGGGTTAAAAGTGTCTGAGGTAGAAGTTGATGAGACATCATTGACTGATGGCTGGGATGTCCTTCTGATGTCAGATCTGAGATGATGGATAAGAGTTGAAGTGACACTTGGCATACATTTTGTGTCTTAGCGTGTTATCTAAGGTTGGGTGTTACAGACCTGTTTGGAAAAGCTTGCCTTAATGATGGCAAGCCTTGGAAGTTGGGCTTCATCATTGCCACTATTTCAAGATATTTAAAAAACATTTTTTACTTTCGTGTTCCATTTTATCGTGCACATTTAATCTCTCTTTATATAACAAATCCATCCTCGCTTCTTCTCTTTCCTCTAACCAGAGTTTTCTAGCAAGTTCTAGGGGCTTTTCTTGTTTTTTTGGGCATCCTCTTCTCTCAGGTTACAAGATTCATCCACCTTCTTCAAGTTTTCTTCATTTTCCTATGAGTTTTAGACTTCACAATTTTTTTGGTGGCTTTTTAAGTTTTTTGACAGCCTTAGCCGGTGGTTCTATGGTGGTTGAAGGGTTTTCAATGATGTTTTTAAGTTAGGACGATGGTTTTAAGCTCTTCCCCACCTATACCTATCCTCCTTTCCCACTATGGGTGTTGTCGGAGCTTCTCCAATTGTCTTCTTCGGCGGCCTTTAAGTCGTTGTTATTGAGTGTTCTTGCTTAACGCTATTCACGTTCCCTTTTTAATCTTTAGGTCAAACCCATTGATTGTTTAAAACTTTATATCAACTTCTTGACCAATTTCCCCATCTTGATGGTCTTCTTCTCAGAGAGATTGGTAAGGGTGAGGCCGATGTCGAGGCTCAAAGTAAAGTCGGGATCAACCTTACTCGTCCTATATACCCTACCCCTCTACCTTTCATTCATCCTCCCAATGTAGAGACTAATGAGGATTCAATGAGTGAGAGCTTTTATAAGAGTGAGGGCATAATTGAGATCTCGTCCTCTGAGGGTTGTAATCCCTCTGGATCCCGAGTGTTAGGTAAGGCCAACTTATTTAAGGAGGCCATGGAGATCCCTGCCTTTTATATGGTTGACATATGGGCCATAAATTATGGAGGGGGAATCTAGTGTGTTGGGACTTTAGATCCTGAAGGGCTAAGAGTTACAATTTCCCAACCCTAATCCAATCAACCGTTCCCATCTTGTCTATGACCGAAGAAGAATTTTGAAAGAGGTTTCCTAAAGGAGCACCAGCCATTGAGGTCGTAGGCTCCGAAGACGAGGCTGGGGAAACTCTCAATATATCTTATCCTCAAAATTTTAAGAGCACTATAGCTAAAGTTGACCTCCTGTATTGGAGGCATCTGTATGGTATCAACTCCAACATCAACATAAGGGTTCCAAATGAGTTTGAGAGGGCTTTTGACTGTCGACCTAGTTCAAGGTTATCTTCTACCTTCCCATCCAACCTAATATGAGGGCAATACTTGCTAGTTTGGGCCTTACCCCAACCCAACTCTCTCCTAACACATGGAGAATCTTTCTTGGTTTCATCTCCTTTTGTAAGTTCTTCCATAGTGCCGACCTTCAGTTAGTGTTTTTAATGGATGTTACAACTTCTCCTGTACAAAGGCCCAAACTGTATACTATCAGTTTGTATTTAGGAAGCCGACGAAGAAGGCTGTCTTCATTAACCAAACATCCAACCACCACTTGAAGCTGAGATACTTTTTTATCTCTGGTGCGTGGGGATTTCCATCTAATGTTTCTTGTTCTACCTCAGAGCTGAGGGTTCCCTTAGAAATGGGTAAAATCTTCCATGTTAGCAAAACTTGACCCCGATTTAAGCGTAGACAATAGGGAGAAGGTCAACCAGATTAGAGTCCAAGGGGACAACAATGGCATGTACGAGTTCGAGTAACTTATGACCCCAGTTATTAAAGATGAGATGGGGTTAGGGGTTGACCCCCTAACTGAAATTTGTAAGTTTTTTCTTCAATTATAGTTTCGTCTTTAACTAGTTTCTACTGTAGGATTTGTGGATTTTATATTTTGAACTGTAGTGACTTCTGTGGATTTATTTTCTTCTAATATTAACCTTTTCTGAATTATTTGAAGATCATCTAAATAATACTCTCAAATAGATTTGGAATATAGTAGCCCCCAACCTTTCTTCTATGTTGAACAACGTGGGGAAAAAATGGCTCCTCCCCCTCAGACCAAGAAATCAACGGTAAGTGGCCCTAGAAATACCAATGCTTACTGAAAAAGGAAGGAATTGGTGGACGACATTATCACTTCTCAACCTCAAAATAAGAACCATAGGGATGTCCTTGCTACTAGAGGGTCCGACTAGGAAATTCCCATATCGTCCAATGAGGCTCTTACAGCTCATCTCTCTGAATCAAAACTCAATGATGAGATGTTGGGTGACTATTTCTTCGATGGAGCTGAGAGTTGACAAGCATTTCTTGGAGGCATTGGATGCCTCTCGTCTAATAGAGTTCAATGTCCACAGGGACACTCAAGTAATCATTTTTTACTTTTGTTGTCTTAAACCTTTATCTTTTGAAGTGTTGTCTCTTACTAACCCATCTTTTTAATCTTTTTACATTCTCTTTTTACCCTTTCTCGTCTTGGTGATTGGGTGGATAAGAGGCTTCCCTTAATCTAGAAAGGGAAGGATTTTGAGAATGTAGAAAAGGGTTTGAGGGAGGAGTTGGCTACCAAAGACCGTGAGCACGAGGAGGCCGATCAGAAGGACCTAGAAGATTTGAACAAATTGAAGGGCAAGAACAATAATGTCTTAAAGGTTCTGGCTGATTAGAATCAGGGTGATATAGATGTAGCTATCAAGGCATCATTGGATGAGGAAAAAGCATAAGTCGTGCCCGATTTTAAAGCTTTGAAGGAGTTTGGGGGCTACGTGTTCGAATACCTCGAGAGATGTGAGGACGGTCTACTACTGGGTCATCCTCAAATAAGCTGAGGTTGGGACGCTAACCCCCCAACACTTAAAGGGCCTGGAATTTACTGATAACTTGCTCAACACTGGTTTGGACTAAGTGGAAAATGTGGGGAGTGCCCCTGTTACAGAGCAACCCGTGCCCGAACCAACTGAGCAAATTGACCTCAACACGGATGAAGGTGATGGTACTAAAGATGGGTCCGACACCGAAGCCTCGATAAAAAAATGCCTCATTCCTCCGCTCGATAATTTTGTTCAAGAGATCGTTTAATCTTCTTCATACTTTGCATGGCAGCCATCTGTGGCCTTGTTTGCCCTTTATATGTAACTTTTGAATTTTTTTTATTTGAACTTTGATGTTTGTTTTTGAACAATATGATGCCTCTATCCTCGGCTTGACTAATTTTTTCTTCAAATTTGGCTGTGTGATGAATACCAATATTTATTTCTTTTTATTATGTTGTATCTGCTTGATTTGAGTTTGCATAAATGTTTATTCTCATCCCTAGTCAGGAGATAATAACTAATTTAATGATTTTCAAATCAGATATGTTTATGTCAATTCCACTCTTATCCTTAGCCGAGAGATAACTAACTAACTAACTTAATGATTTTAAATTGGAGACCAACAAATTAATGGTGTTAATCTCAAGTCCACTCTTGTCCTTAGCAGAGAGATAAATAACCAACTTAATGATTTTAAATTGGAGACCACCAAATTAATGGTGTTAATCTCAAGTTCACTCTCGCCCTTAGCCAAGAGATAATTAACCAACTCAATGATTTTAAATTGGAGACCACCCAATTAATGGTGTTAATCTCAAGTTTTCTCTTATCCTTAGATAAGAGACAAATAACCAACCTGATAATGATTTTATATTAGAGACTACCTAATTAACGGTGTTAATCTCAAGTTTTCTCTCGTCCTTAGCTGAGAGACAAATAATAAAATTAATGATTTTTAATTGGAGACCACAAAATCAATGATGTTTCTCTCAAGTCCACTCTCATACTTAGCCGAGAGATAAATATCCAACTTAATGATTTTAAATTGGATACCACCAAATTAATGGCGTCAATCTCAAGTTTTCGCTCATTCTTAGCCGAGAGAAAAATAACCAAATTAATGATTTTTATTTGGATTTTGTGGTTTTCACCACCTTGGTGATATTATCACAGTATTCTATTCCCCGCTCTCAGTGTTATTGAGAAGCCGTAGATGAGACGAGTCTCGTAGGCTTTCTCGTATCACCGAGAGTGAGTTAATGCTACTCCACCATAAGAATGATGTTTTTTATCTTAGGACAATTGAACAATTCATATAAGGAAAATATGAGGGAACACTTGTATTTTCATTCATCACTTTCAACATTTTCAAATACAGAGAAGATTACATAAACTGATCCATATACATAAAACTATTGGTATGGGTTGGAGAATGGCTCTCCCTCTAAATTCTCCTGTCGATATGTCCCTAGAATGACCTCTTCGGTGACCCTGTAAGAGCCATGCCAATTTGGGTGTAACTTGTTTGGCTTTTGCCAAACCTTTTTTAAAACTAAATTCCCTAATGCTATCGGCCTAGGTTTGACCATTTTGTTATAAAACTTAGCAATCCTCTATTGGTGTGCTGCTTGCCTTACCTCAGCATCTTCCCTTATTTCTTCAATAAGATCCATGTACATCTTCCTCTTTTTATTATTTATCTCTAGGTCATAGGTCTCGACTCTGTTGCTAGGCAAGTCGAGTTCGGTAGGAATCATTGCTTCTGATCCATAGTACATCATAAAGGGAGTTTTCCCCATCAAAGTCTTCTCTATCATCCTACCCACAGGACGACATGTACCTTTTCTGTCCACAAGCCTTTGGCGTATTCCACCTTCTTTTTGGTCCCGCCCAAGATTATTCTATTTGTGACCTCTATCTATCCATTTTCTTGAGGTCAGACTGGCACTGGATAAAATTATTTGATGTTGACCCTCCCACAGTAAGTGTCTAGGAATTTATCTTTTAACTGCTTTCCGTTATTCGAGATCACTATATAAGGCAGACCATATCTGCAGATGATGTTCTTCCAAATAAATTTGAAAGTCTTCTTCGTTATAATGGAAACTATGGCCACAACCTCTACCCATTTGGAGAAGTAATCGATCACCATAATAAAATATCTGTAGTTTCCTTTGGCCCTAAGCAGAGGTCCCACCAAGTCAATCCCCCAGATTATAAATGGCCAAAAGGCTCTGATGGATGACAAAGGCTAACGGGGATGATAGGGAATACAAGCGTATCTTTGTCATTTATCACACTTTTGACGTAGTCAGTCGCATCCTTAGTAATGTTCGGACACTATTAACCTTGAGCTACTATCCCCTAATGTGCCTAGACCAGAACTTCTCATACACATCTTTCAAAACTTACTCTACCTTTGAGGGGTGGAAACATCATAATAAGGGAAGCATAAAACCCTTCTTATATAGTATATCTCTTATGATGGATAATTTTTTTGCCCTATTTCTCAATTTCTTTCTCTCAGCCTTTGAATCTGGAAACTCCCCGTCTCTGATATATTTGATGATAGGATCCATCCAAGAATCTCCATATGCAAATTAAAAAAATTTCAAGTTTCCTATCGTCTTCCTCAATGCTCGATCTCTACAATATCTCCACTGGAACGGTTCCCTTAATTTTTATTCTTGTAATCAATGATAACCTCTCTAATGCATCAGCTCGATTATTTTCAAGCTAAATAACTCTTTTTATCTTCACTTCTCTGAAGTACGCCAAGACCCTTTTCACACTGGCTAAGTATTTAGCCATCTTCTCATTCTTTGCTTCATATATTACTACGATCTTGTTTACCACTAGTTGGGAGTCACTATGAACTACTACATGGATGAAATTCAATACTTTGGCCAAGGATAAACCTGTCAGCAGAGCTTCGTACTCAGATTCATTGTTGGAGGCTGTAAGGCTGAACGTTAATGCGTACTCGATGCCATTCCTGTTCGGAGCTGACAGTATGAGACCTTCTATATTACCACTGTCACATGAGGAGCCATCCATAAAAATCTCCAAATTATATTGTCGGCCGTAAAAGTCCCTTCACCTTCTCCTCCATTTTTTCATAAAACATCTTTTTTTTAATAGGTCTGTTTGTACATCGTCGGCCATGGCCGGACCTACTACTTTTTTATGGAAAAACTATTATCTCATCTTCTTTGGTATAATCCATGTCCCAAGTGAACTTTAGCATAAAGTCAGCTAAAGCTTGCCCTTTAATTGCTGTTATTGGCTGATATATGATTTCAAACTCACCGAGCTCAATTGTCTAGGCCATCAACCTACCCGATTACTCAGGTTTATAGATGACCTGCCTCAAAGGAGTATTAGTAAGAACCACTATAGTGTGGTCTTTAAAGTAAGATTTCATCTTTTTTTAAGCATGTATCATGGCATATGTTAGTTTTTTCATCCTTGAATATTTCAGCTCGGTCACTTGGAGAGTCTTACTATTAAAGTAAATTGACCTTTGCACCACCTCATCATCTCGGACTGTGGATGCATTAATTGCAGACTCTAGTACTGCTAAATACAAAAATAGTTGTCTCCTTAAATAGGACGAAACAAAGGCATCAGAGAACCCAGATAGGAGTTGATCTCTTAGAAGTCTCTTTCACACTCTTTATTCCATTCAAAATCTTTCCTTAAAACTTTAAAGAATGAGAGAAATTTGTTGGTGGTCCTTGAGATAAACCCATTGAGTGCAGCGACCCTCCCAATCAGCCTATGTAGATCTTTAATAGTCTTAGGAGTCTTCATCTCAATCAATGCTTTAATCTTTTCTAGGTATGCTTCTATACCCCTCTGGTTGATAATGAACTGAAGAAATTTACCCGCTCCCATGCCGAACATACACTTAGCTGGGTTTAGCTTCATTTGATAAAGATCTATTGTATCAAAGGTCCTCTTAAGTTCGGCTATATGGTTCTTGACCTTGAGGCTTTTGGTCAGCATGTAATCATCATAGACTTCTATAGTATTATCAATATGCTACCTTTGGTAGGTTTCCCTGCATTAGTAAGGCCGAAAGGCATGGCCTTGTAGCAGTAGGTTCCTTAATAGGATGATAAAGGAAGTCTTATCTTAATTGGCTTCATCCATGAATATTTGATTACATCCAGAGTATGCGTCCATGAAACTCATTAATTCATTCCCTGTTATAGCACACCCATCTGATCTATATGAGGTAGGGGAAAGCTATCTTTAGGATAAGCTTTATTTAGATAAGTGAAGTCGACACACATGCGCCATTTTCCATTAGCCTTAGGGACCACTACACCAAAACGCTCATTTAGTAACAGACTATTTTTGTTATTACTAACAGTATTATACCATTACTATTTCTCACAACACATTACCGTTACTAATGTTACATAAGTGTTACTGATATTAGTTCAATATTTTAAAATTATTTTTTCTTCTTAAAAAGAAGCGTTAATTTTCCCTCCACCCAAAGAATTTCCCCAACTACACACGCTCTCTCCAATCGAGACCTTTTCATCTTGTCCAAATCGTCCCCTTCTCCAAACTAATACCACTTTTCCAAATCGCAACCTCTTCCTCTTCTCCAAACCACGACCTCTTTATCTTCCTCTTCTCTAAATAACTACCTGTCACCTAGGGTTTGGAAGAATCGCGACCTAGGGTTTGAAAAAATCGTGACCTAGGGTTTGGTACGTCTATCTCTCTCTGTGTGCGTGTCTCTCTCTCTATATAGATCTGATGTTTATTTATTTGAGTTCAACAACTTGTTTGTTGATTCATGTTATATTATATTATTCGTTGATTTTATTATGATTGTAGATCTTTTGTTTTTCCTGATTTGTAGTTGAGTTATGAACATGTTAGCAAAGGTTTTGGATACATAAGTATGGAGAGCCATTGATTTTACATTTTTTTTGAATTAAAAAACTACACAAAGTATTATTGTGTTGACATAAATTGCTCTCTATTCGGTTTTACTTTATCTAGAATTTACTCATAACGGGCTCAGTACTTTCATTGTTAATGTTTGAGAACCATTTCTGAACTTTTGGATGGCTCGGATGGGAACAAAATATCTTCTAATTCAGTGTATCTTCATTTGGTTCGCTTTTTGTGCGAGGAAATGGCTCAAAGTGCTTCAGTTTGTCTACGAGTGGTCTTCGAATTCCATGATCTTATTTACAACTTTTATCTTTTGGTATTAAAAAAATAAACCTCTTTTGTATTACTTATCAATTTAGGTCATTCGTTCTGTATTATATGTGGATTTGAATATTTAAGTTCTTTCTGCATGGAATCTATTTGTTATACAGTTACCACACATTTCAATTGAATATTATATAATCATTAACTGAAATTGTTGGATGCAAAAAATTGCAAAATGTATTAGGCCCCAACTCTGTTTCAATCTCATGCTTATGAATAACAATAATAATTATTTATTACAGTTCAAATGTGCGCTTCTTATATAGAGAATTTCCTCTTTTGAAATCAATAGGGGAAAATTGTTTGGAATATTGGAAAAAAAATCAAATTTCTTTAAGGCTTATTTTCACTTTTTCCAAAAACTTCGATATTTAGACATAAGACTCCTCAATTTGAACAAAAATCTACAAATTCGCAAACCCAAATCCATAAATCGCTAAGGAGGAAGTGAAATGGCTAGAGCATCTAGTAGTTAAGTGGAATGTCCTGTCATTTGATTGATGTTGTTTAGATGTCCACGTTTTATTTTATCAAACTACAATCTGATTGACAAATTCTCTATTTTATGGGAACAAGAGGTGCTATTAGATGTTATGAACTTTTGTCTTGAATTGATTACTTAAGTTTTTGTCTATGTTGTCTTTGTTCAAGAGGTGCTATTAGTTTTGATATTCATTGACTTTGGATAGCATAATCTCTATTGTGTAGTCAATCCAAAACTTTTCATGTTATGCATTTGGATAGGTGAGTAGAGCTGGTAGGTTCGGTACCGAAGGGCTTGCGATTGCATTAGTTTCAACTAGAACTGACTCTGACGTTCTTAATCAGGTTGGGAGCTATAGTTTATTTTGTTTTATTTTTTCAAATTTATCTTGCTAGGCTTCATTTGCAGCCATTTGTATATGAACCATGCCACATATGCTTGAAAGGGTCTAAAATATCCTAGTAACCTCATTACGAGAATTTTAAATTCCTCTCCAAGTATCCCACATATTAATATTCACTTTTTGGTAATCTTAAATTGCAAACGTCCTTGCAGGACCACCTAGAGCTTTAGATGAAGATGAAACCGAGTTTCTTGATAATCTAGAAATGGTGAGACTCTTTTTTTTAGATATATATTATGCAATGTTCTAATCATCTAGTAATATTAAATTGTATTTTTTTTTACCATTTTTATATATTAGCAAGTTTTGGATTGAGATTTTAGCAATATTGGGTTTTGGCAAAAGTAAATAACCTCTGCAATTGTGTAAAAATATATTACTATTGCTAGGTGGAGACCCTCTCTGAAAATTGAAAGTGCCCACATTTTGTCTTTAATTGATTAGAAGATAATGGCCCCTTGAAGTTAAGCTAGTTTTTTCTAATAATCTAATTTTTTTTTCATTCCCTACTGTAGATGTGTCATAGGCATGGAGTGATGCATCGTCTTAAGCCATAAAATTTTCTTTTTGCTAACAAAAAGGAAATGGCTCCCTTAAAGGCAATTGATTTTGTGTTGTCAATTTTCTTTAAACCTAGTATTGGCATTCAATGAATATCAGTTTCGGATCTTGTTATGTCTCTCATATTTTTTAAGGGGCATTTAGGTTTCGGTCCCTAATGTATATTATAGTCAAAAGTCCATATTTTTCAAACTTTAGTTTTTGGTCCATGCAATATAATTTTTATAAATTTCAATGTTATTTTACAAACTACAATGCTACTTTATAGGGTCTTGCTGACTTTACTCCCTGAAATAATTGCGTAATTAGACTTGACCCTTAGAAGTTCAAAATCTAGAATTAACCCCCTTCTCCGCATATGCATATGCATAAGGCTGGTGTGTGTATGGGGGGGAGTCTAGTTATGCAATTAAAGATGATGATGAACAACATAACAGTATATCATTCTATATTTTTATAATCATGCCTTGCAGGAAATATTTCCTACCATGCACTAGTTCCTATATTGGTTCTAACGCAACATGATGAGCGAGGTCGCTTTTGATATGTGGCACATTGATGTTTCCCATTGGCTTAAGCAAGCAGAGGCTTTATATTGAATCCACAAAATACTGATTTCAGAGATATGGAGGGGTTTGGAACTTTTTATCTTTGCCCTCCAATATTGTCATTTCATTATTTGCAATCTGATTTAATAATACTAAGTTAGTATCTTTTTTCCTTGATACCTATGATTTGGATCGAGATAGGTTTCACGAGCACTTGAGAACTTCGAGGATGTTTTGCGAGATGGGAGGTAATTTTTTTTCTTTTTGATTAGAAATAAATTTTATTTAAATGAAAAAAATACGAAGTTCTGGTGGCAAGGAGCTCACCTATAAAAAATAGTAGTAATTTATCCAATGTCCCATTGTATTGATGAAGCTCTTTCCTTTATTAATCAATTATGCATTCGTCTGTTCTACCTTATGCAGGTGGACTTCCTGGATGGTCATTACCAGGAGAAACATATATGTGAGATCCTCACTCACAAGGTCCCCAGTCCTATGTGCCAGTCATGTTTTCTCCCTCTCAAGGCATGGTACCTGTCTAAGGCTGGAATACATATAAAAGTATGTTTATTTGGTGTTGAGGTGCCTTCAGTTTCTATCTTAATGGACTGTATTTACCTAAAAATAGTATTTTTCCGTTGGGCTTCAAATATTAATAGACACACCTACAGTGATCATGGGCTTGTATAACGGGGCTTGAGGTTCATTTGTGTATAGTTTAGGCTTAAATGATGTAGGATGTTTGAGAATATAACTTTTCCAGATGTAGTACGTTGTTTGAATGAAGTCCTCATTTCCTTTTCCTTGTCTTACGAATCAATATAAAAGTATTATCTATATATGTGTTGTTCAATATACAAGGATTATCTACATTTTTTACGTTGGTTTTTTTTATTTTTTTTTTATTTTCCTTGTCTTACGAATCAATTTCATTTTTTTTAATCTCGAATGCTTAATATCTCTTTTATATAGATTAGGTGTGTCAGACACATGCCATAAATGTGCAACCTTGCAAGTTAGGAAATATTGTAGAGGACTTCTTATATAACTCCATAGGTGACTTTGTCGTGCAGTTTCATTTGAGAGGAAGTGTTGCAATGATGTTCCATATTTACCCTTTTCTTGGAAATGAGGACTTGTGTTTATCATTGTTCTTCACCAAATGAAACTTCAGTTTGGTACCTATAGTATCATATAAATATATTGGATTTTATTTATGTTCTTATGCGTGAAGCTTACAACCCGATTTTCTAATATGGAATGGTGTAATTTGTAAGGAATTGGCCAAAGCATCTGTATTTGGGGAGGGCCCTTGAATTTAAAAAAAAATATGTACTAAGATTAGTAACATAATTTTACCTTTACTAATTTTTATCTTTCTGTTACTATTAGTAACATAATTTTACGGTTAATAAATTCTGAATTTTTCGTTACTATTAGTAACGCTACTTTAGCGTTATTAATTGTGAATTTTACCGCTACTATTAGTTACAGAATTTAACCGTTATGAATTTCGAATTTTACCGTTACTATTAGTAACATAATTTTACCGTTATGAATTCTTATTTTTCCGTTACTATTAGTAACAGAATTTTACCATTACTAATTCTAATTTTTCCGTTACTATTAGTAACAGAATTTTACCATCACTAGCTTCGTTCCCCACGCCTTTTTTCTAACAGAAAAATTGTGTTACTAATATATTTAGTAATGATAAAATTGTGTTACTAATGGCGTGTTTTGGTGTAGTGGACTATCACCACATTAGACAACCACTTTGGATAGTGAACCTCTCTAATAAACTCTGCTGATTGGAGTTTCTTAACCTCTTCCTAGATGAATTCGTATTTCTCCTTGCATAAGCTCTCCTCCTATACTTAACTAGCTTTCCATTCTCATCAATGTTCAATTTGTGGCAAATGACCTTTGGGTCTATTCCTGGCATACCTTTGTGGCTCCATGCGAACACACTTTACCTTTTCTTTAACAACTCTATCAGTATCTCCACTTTTTTAATTGAAGAGCCAATCTGGATGGCTTTTCCCGTCTCCTTCTCATTGAGGACATTGAATTCTACCTTTTCCATGACTTCGCCTTTCTTTAACTTCTTCTTGTCCCTTGGGTCAAGAGTATCAATGTTATACAAGGTGGGGATTTTTTTATGGGACTCCCTTAACTCAGTTGAGCTAAAGTAACATTCCTTGGCCTCCACTTGATCACTTTGGACTTCCCCTACCCCATAAGGGGTCGATAATTTTACCATTTGGTGTATAGTAGAGGGAACGACTTCAAACTCTTTAAGATCTACACGACCAAGGATGATATTGTAACCTGAGAATACATTTTCATCCATAATAAAAAACTTTACCTTTTTCGTCAAGCACCTCGGCCAAGTTCCCATGAAGACTTCTATTTCATAAAGCCCAAGAGGTTGAACTTTTTCTCCACTAAACCCAATCATGGGTTGGTGATATGGGATTAACCGCTTCTTGATAATATTTAGTTATTTGAAACACTCCCAAACCGTAACATTAACCAAGTTGCCTCTGTTTAGTAAAATCCTAAATACATCATACCCATAGACCCTGGTGATGATTACTAGAGAGGTATCATAGGGGGCCAAGATTCCCTTAAAGTATAGTTTGGGTAATCCAACAACTAGAGTATCCATATCCACATTTCTAATGTTTCTCAACTTCAGCTCAAAGGCAACGAGTTGACTTCCATCATATTCGGTGCTGATTTAGCCTCTACTACAAGCGCTTTGCGGTCGAACAATTTTGACCCTCCACCGCCCTCACTAATCATCTAGACATTAAATTAAATCATATTACAATATCCCTTCGCCTCTAGGATCTCTGATGGGATATCAGGTTCATCTGCACTATCATCCTCAAACTCCTCATCCTTCTTATTAGCCTGATGCTATCTCCTCGTCCTTTCATCTCTCGAACCACCCTGTCTCTTTCGAGCATCGTCTTCGAAACTACTCGGTTAACGTACTTCTGAAGCTTCCCTTGTTTGAGCATTTTCTTAATCTCATTTTTCAATGGAAAGCATTTGTCAGTGGGGTGGCAGTGATCTTGGTGAAAGTCACACCATTTGCTCATATCTCTCTTATGCGGGCGAGACCTTAGATTTTCAAGCCATATCAAGGCTCTATAGTCCTTAATTTCATTTAGAATCAAATCAGTGCTTACCATGAGCGGAATGCAATTATCAAATTGTCATTAGATGACCTCTTTGTCCTATCCTTCCCCTTAGCTTTGTGAGACTTGTTTCCACCATCTTCTTTCTCATCCTCTCCCTTGGCTGATAATGCCTCCTCTATATTCATGACGCTTCGACCGAAACCAGAAGTTCTACCATGGATTTTAGAGGATCCTCGGCTAGCTTACAAAGTAATTTACCCTTTTTTAATCCTCCCATTAGTGCGGTCATGGAAATGTTCTCCTTATAGTCTTCAACTTCTAGCTTTTCTTTGTTGAACCTTGCAATATAATCTCTGAGAGACTCATTATTACATTGCTTTATGTACAAAAAACGGGTAGCCTTTTCCTAGGGCTTCACACCAAAGCAGAAATTTTGGATGAACTTCTCGATCAGTTGCTTGAAGTTATCTACGGAGTTCTTGGGGAGTGAAGTGTACCAGACGTAGGCTGCACTAGTGAGAATAATAGAGAATTCATGGAATCTTATATTATTAGACATAGATCAGATATCGACTGCAAATTGGTACATCTCGACATGATGAATAAGGTTTGTGCTCCCATCATACTTCGGTGTGACAGTTAATGGCTTGAACTTGGCCTGAGTTGGGTAGTTCCCTATTTTTGCCACAAATTGAGACACTTCCATAAAACCCTTATGAATCGAGTGTTGACTTCACATGATATTAATGATTTTGTCGTCCAACATTTAAATAGAGTTATTCCAGGGTTTTTCGATCGCTGTAGCATTACTCCCTTAGCTTCCACAACGATATCCCCAGCTCCTCCTCTATCGGTTGGGCATTGCACAGGTTATCTTCCAATTGTTGACTTTTCTGTGTTCCTCCTCTCGACCACGGGGATGTCGACAATCAACGCATTCTTTATTCCCTATAGAGGCTATAATAATGTAAGATTTAGAGAGTCGGTCTTGAAGGTCACCAACTGGGTCAAGTCGATCAAAAGTTGACCCTCTTCTTAATTTATCAATTACTGAAGCTTGGGGTTGGACATCTCGACTCGGTCGACCATTATTTCCTCTGCTAATTAGGACTGAGCTCACTATATTTATAGAAATCTCATAGGGCCCCTAATATTCGTCCTCATCATAACACTAGTCATCTGGGAATTCCTAGCCTTGCCTAGGGTCGGCCATGTATGTGTGTCTTTGCTGTTGGGGCACTTATTTGTGCGGGAAAAGGAGTGATCCCCATATTGTCGAATCTATTTCCTTGGTGGCCGGAGTTATTATCTCTGCTACACGATCGACGGGTTTAGCTATTATAGTTTGACTGAATGCATCAAGCTGTTCTTATATTTTTTTACTGGTTGGCCACCAACGAGCGTAGCTCCACCATAACCTCAACTATTTCTGACTGAGTTAGGACTAGCGCCATGTGGAAAATCGGAGGTCATCCTCTCCGATCAATGAACACAACCAAAGGGTGAGCTGGATGAGCTAAGTGAGCGAGAAAAAGTTTGAAAAACCAAATAATAGCTCTTTTAATGGTGATACAGATCCAACCAAGTGTGGAACTAGATCACCACCAGAGAATCAAGTGAGAAACAAGTTGAAAATGGAGAGGAATAAGATGAAGAAACTTTGTTCGCACAAATGGCGCCAAAATGATGATGCTATAAAGTCACCATTTAATTATATATATCAACATCTCTAGCTCAAGAACGTACAACAATGGAGATATATAAAATAACATACTAACGTAAATATGATAAGGGGATGAGGATAAGAGGAAATACAACATAACTTAAGTGGTTTGTCTATGTCAGCCTACTTCAGTGTGCAGATGAGTATGGTTTTTCACTAGAAATGAGGCTCTAATGGCCTAAGCTTGGGTTTTTTTATTTTTAGATCCTTTATTCTGGGGAAGAAGATGGGTTTAAATAGTGCTTAGGGTGCACAATGACCCCAAGCATGCTTGAAGCGTTCATTTGTTGAGACATCCAATGAGGGGTTGACACATGTCCTGGGCATGGGCATGTAATAATGATGCAAATATTCCCCCCATGTCTTCCCGTGATTTCATTGTAACTGCATGTTCACATGGGATGATCATCCTAGTAACTTGTCTCATATGTGGATGTGTGTTGACCTATGAGGTCTTGGCCTAGTCGAGGATGATACTTCTGATATCCTACTCGATTAATTGATGATTAAAGATAAAGTGTGGTCTCGACTACCCGGAGGTTCCAAGGCAGGACAAGACTGATACAAAGCCAATGGGCCTCTTGAGGTATCTCGACTGCTGATGGATTCCAAGATGAGATAAGACTCGTGAGGAGCTAATGAGCTGATTGATAGGTCTCGTCCAATGAAACCAGACAAAGCTGAGACTACTGGAACAAGGTAACTGCAGGAGGCACATAGTGCTTATCTTGACAATTTGTGTGATCAACCTTGGCCAAATAGGTCGCAGGCTGGGACGAGGTTATACTTGGGCATATCATCCATCTCCATTTAAAAAAAATCATATTTAGGCTTAACCTCCTTCTTTTATAATATAGGATTTTGTTCATTATCCTTCTTTTCAATAATATAACTTTCAACTTTCCATTTTGACTTTTTAACTTTTTAACTTTCAATAATGTTTAACTTTCCATTTGAAAGTAATTCCATGATAATACGTTTTCAATTGAGCATGACCCCCAAAAAATACAATCTTGAACATCCCACTAAGATCCACGATGTGAATGAGGAAATCTAATCTCCTCCTTGGAATCAACTCCACACCTAAAATACTCCAATGAATCAAAGTGCCTCTAATTTTAGATCTAGGAGTAGTAGATCATACAATTCAAAAGTATTTCATTGAATTGAATAGGCTAATGAATATCTGAAACAAAACCACTCTTAATTAACTCACAAAAACCAAAGATTAAAAAATAAATCTAAGTTTGAATATTTTTGGAGGAAATAAGTGAATTTTGTTTAAAAGAAAAACAAGCATAGTTATCAATCATGAAAATAAAAATAGAGAGTTTTTCAATTGTGTGGTTTTCAAATATATTCAAATGGGAGGGAAAATGATTTATTTATTGCAAATTTTCAAAATTCAACTCTGCTGTGTGCACAGTTTCATCCAGTAAGGAAATTATGGAAAATCCGTGTGCACGGGGAAAAAGAAATCCATTCGAATGGTTAAAGGTTGGATATTACAAATAGACTTTAACTTGCACCAAAATAAAATACCAACTCCCAAAATTGATTTTCACAATACCTCTGAGTAAAAATTACATGTGCTCATCTAATTTTCAAAAGCACACTCATTTTGGAAAAGTTTCTTGTATATGTGTGTAGACATATCTCAATTCATAAAACTACCCAAAACATATAATCTTCAATGCATTTGTAATGAAAGTATTATGATAATTTAGAGGCTTAAATGAACTTAAATCTTCGAAGGTCTATCTAATACATATGAACGCTTCTCACTCAAACGTATCAGGTGTATATGACTCGAATGGCTCAAACAACTCAAATGTTTTGTCATGGAGTGTAGAGAACTTATATTAAATATATATATAATATAAAATTTTATATTTTTACTATATTCTTGTATTCCTTATCTTTTTTATGTTCTCTTGTAAGGGCTTGTCCCATTAACTATTTAATGAAATGACTCTATCATTCTTGTTTCCAGTGTGCTTTGTTCGACTTCTATTAATTGCTTGTTTATGCTTGTTTGTTTGTCTTAAATTTTTGAATGTATCCATTTTGTTGATCTTTGTATCCTGATGACAACTTGGTCTTAGTTCCAACACTTCAAGAGAGTGAAGACATAGACTTCATTCTTAGTCAAGATGCTTCTAAGCGAGATCGAGCAGTCTTTTCCTTTATTTGGCAAGTGATCCAAAAGGTGGCAAGTTCTTTTGGTTACCAGGATAGCGTGGTTGCTACACTTTAGACCAAAAATATATATGGTCAACTGTAGAGTGAGAAAAATTCTCTAAGGGATGATATCAAGAAAGTCGAATAGGCTTTCAAGGAAGACCAATTGACAAAGAGGAGTCTTAACCAGAAAGTGATGAGAATGAGGTACCAATTCCATCATAAGCCTCATGAAGTTTGGGAATAAGGTTATGATGTAGGTTAAATGGACGTTCTACCCCATTTAGATTAATCTAGGAGGGTTACTTACAAGCATGGATAACTGAATGCTTTAGCAGTCTTAAAAGTACCTACAAATTCTTAATTCTGGTATTTTTATGGGGTTGATTGCCTTTTTCTTCAGATTCCCTTACTTGGGAGTTAGGAATGATAACAACGATGAAGAGTTTTGTACAAATCTAGATTATGGTCGCCAATATGCTATGACTACTAAACTTTATCACCCCAGATGAATCAATTGTGATCATTATTTTTGTAAACTTTTGTTCACTTGTAATTCGGTTGACCTTACCACTTAATTATGTGAACATTTATGAATAAAATTTATAACTTGATTTTATGTTCGCATTTTCCCATTTTATACCAAACATATGTTATCGTTTGTCTTACCTTTTAAGATTGTATTTTCACACCTCCTTAGTCCTAGATCAAAATATGGTGAAAATGCACCTGGTCGTAGGGCCATTCATGTGTTCAAGATTTTAGTTGACCATGGTCAGGGCGCTTAGTGCGTAGGCATCGGTTGTTTTCCTGCCTGAGCAAATCTTTATGTTTTGTGTTTATTAGTGACGAAAATATGTGACCTTAAGTATGATTAGTTGTACTATTTCTAAATAATTACGATGAGAATTAGATCGAATAAATTCAAACAAATTTGCAACAATAGCAATGGCATTGCAATGATGATGTTACTAACTTGATCGAACATACTTGTAATGACGTTGGCTAGCCATTTGGAATAATAAGAAAGCTAATTGTATTAATTGATTATATAAATATCTAAAAAGTTATAATGAAAAAATAATTAACTATTTCAAAATGCTAAATAAGTAATGAAAACTTCAAAATAAAACATCCTAACATTGTTTGTATTCCAGGTCCTAGGTATCTCCCTGTCCTCCATTCTTTCCAGATGGTAGGCTCTCCTTGGAGGTAATCTCTAATGACTTTGAATGGTCCCTCTTATTTAGGGCTCAACTTTTCATCTAGTGGATTCTTCGTGTTGTCGATGAATTTCCTTAGCATGTAATCTCCGACTTGGAACTTCCTTAAATTGGCGTATTTATAGTACTAGTTGGAAAATTGTTATTGGTAGTATGCCATCTTGATCAAGGCTTGTGATATTCTTTCCCTAGCTAAGTCGAGCACAATGTTTATGATTTCTTCATTAATTCTCTACTCGACAATAGTGATCTTCATGGTCAGAAATCCTACTTCAAGTGGAATTATGGCTTCTATTTTGTAATCCAAGGCGAAGGCAGTTGCCCCAGTAGGCCTCTTAAGAGTTATTAGGTATGGAAAAAGGATCTAGGTAATCTCATTCGCCCAAGAGCCTTTATATTTTTAGAGTATCTTCTTCATCCCGCCAACCACTATTTTGTTAAAGGCCTTAGACTATACGTTGCTTTGGGGATATGACACCAAACTTTAGTAATACTTGATGCTATGGATGTTACAGAAGTAATGGAATGGTTCACTCTTAAAATTAATTCTATTATCGGTGATGATTGTCCTTGATACACCAAAATGAGTCACGATAATCCTGCCGATGAATCTAATCTTGCCAGTTCCCTTTATGTCTAGAAAAGGTTTAACCTTTATCCACTTTATAAAGTAGTCTATATAGACCAGGAGATACTTATAATTTCTAGGTACTGTAGGCAAGGGCCCATAATATCCATCCCTCATTGTGCGAAAGGCCATGGACTAGTCAAAGTTGTGAGGAGACCTCAAATCTTTGATATGCCTAATAATGGCACTGGCTGCAGAATAGAGGCAAGATGTCACTAACTAGGAATAGACACGTCGCTATTGACATAAGATGCCATGCCACTTCTTGGGACTAGACAGACTGTGGCTAAATCCTATTCCCAGAGTGAACAACCTGCTGTGGACAGTCACACATGTCACTTAACAATTGTCCTTCTAAAAAGATTCCACGATCATACAACTTATTTACTTTTGACATGATTCATTCATGTGACACCTCATTTTTACTTCTATAAATAAAATTGCTCGCCTCACAAATAAGGGGGTTTCTATTGGCAAAGCCCTGCCTAAGTCTTTACCTTACCTCTCTTTACAAGCCAATACACTTAGGGGCTTGCCTAGTCGTGGAACTATTGAGATGTACTCTATAGGTTGCCCCCTAGGCAGCCCATCCTTGCAGTACTCATGTATTCTCCTCTCTTACCTCTCTTGTTCGCCTCTAATGACACCACATTTTGTATTATAAAACATATATAATAATAAGAGGGCGATAAAGTGGATGTTGTCTCGTTTTTATAGCCGAATCACTCAATATCTTATGTTTGTCTCATTTCATTTGCATTGTTTATATTTTTATACTTGATATGGTGGTTGAGAATGATATATGTACAATTTCTCGCATCATCATTTTTTGTCACCTATGCAAAACAAGGTATTAAATCTTGTTTCTTCTCATTTAGGGTTTTGAACACAACATTTTTCCAACGAGGACCCCTGGGTGATTATCCTATGGGTGAGATTTTGGTTGATTGAACTCTTATTTTACTTATAGACTCCATAAAAGAGTTCTTTATTCGTAGATCTATTTTTAGGTCTTTTTCTATGCCTTATATCTATTTACAAGGCCTTAGATATGTCATTATATACCCCAACGATGTTTCCCTACCAAGTTAGTGCCGAAAGCATGAAGGGCTAATGTCTGCTAAAGGTGGGTAACTAGGGATGAGAATTTATTCACCTATTTATGCTTTCTACTGCCATGCTCTTGGGTTTTACTACCAAATTTGTGCTATTTTTGCACTAAAGGGATGTTTTGTCCTTAGTAGACTCCTAGTCCCTTTTTAGTAACCTTATGTGGGTGAAACTTTTGTGTCCCACTTCCACTGCCTTTGGTTGGATACGACCTGGAATCTTAACTACCTATAGGCCGCAGTCGCACCGTCGCAGTTTATTTCTTCTTTTTCTATTCAACACATGGAGAATAGGGGCTCATGAAAAATTGTCCTCAGATTCAACTCTAGTGAATTTTCCCTTAGGAAAGTCACGACAGTAACCTCATGAACACATCCATGTCGCAGCCTCATCAACACTTTTATATGAGGGTGAAGATTAACCAAGATTGCATCCCAACTACTATACATGGGTTTTCTCTACATTCCCTGGTTTTCTCACCACTTTTCAGTTCATTTGAGAGTATATATTTCTAAAGATTGACATATAAGAATTCATGGAAGGAATCTCTGGATCAGGTCTGTAGCAGAGTGAAGATGTTACCCAACTGCTGAACTACATCAACCACCTATACAACAGTCAGGCCTCGCTCGAAGGATAAGTCAACCTCCTAGCACAGAAGGTCATGACGTTGGAAATCGTATCCTTTACCTCTCAGCAAAAGGCCGCGACCATTGAAGACAAGGCCGCATCCATGCCTTTGAAGAAGAGAAAATAGGAGGGGGAAGAAATAAAAAAAAGACTATAAAAACTACACTCCTCTGATCTCCTGTCTTGAAGACATTCTAGAAAGCATTAAAGGAGACAAATTTCTCAAGTGGTCTGATAAACTGAAGTTCGCGCCCCATAAGAGGGACTGGGCCAAATGGTGTGAATTTTATTGAGACCATGGCCACGACACCAATATATACTTATCCCTGAAAATGAGATTGAGAGGCTTATCAGGCAGGGGATTCTCCAGAGTATCATAAAGGTTGTAGCCCACAACTAAAAGATCGCATACCTAATTTTTACCTCCACAAATTTCTATTCCTGTTTTGTGAAACTCTTTATAGTCTTTACCTTTAGTCTTTGTATTTTACTAGGGGTGTAAGCGGTACGGTTTGGTCGGTAAATAGTAGATACAAATACCAAAACCAAACTCTAGATGGTAAAACCAAGCCGTACCAGTTTACCACCCGGTACACCAAAATCAATACCAAAACCAAACCGGCTGGTATTTTGGTTTTTTCGATAATTTCGTTTTTTTTATTTCGGTAAATTCTGGTTTTTTCTAGTTTTTTCTGGTTTCGATAAATTCTGGTCTTTTCTGGTTTCTGGTTTAAATTTTTTCTGGTTTCGGTAAACAAAACTAAAAGTCCCAAAAAATCAAAAACAAAACCAACCAACTTTTTTAAATATTAAAAGCAAATCCAAAACCAACTTTTTTCTGGTTTTGGTAAATTTGGTACGGTAATTTTGGTAAATTCAGTATGGTACGGTAATTTTGGTACGATTTTTTCTGGTTTCGCTAAATTTGGTACGATATCATAATTTCGATACGATTTTTTCTGGTTTCAGTATATTCGATACGGTAATTTCGGTAAATCAATTTTTTAATTATTAAAACCAAAACCAACCAACTTTTTTGCGATAATTTCGGTTTCGGTAAGACTGGTTTCTGGTATTTTAATATATGAAACCAAAACCGTTTTTTTTTCGGACCAAAACGGTATGGTACGGTACGGTAAAAACCCGTACTGCTTCCACCCCTATATTTTACTAACAAATTCATATATAGATATATACATATTTGAATGATGGATTTAGTCTTATTTGAATCCTTGTTCTCCTCATCCAAAATCTCATAAAGGTCCTTTATCTTATAGATTTAAAAAAAATGACTAATTATCTCAGAAGCTCACAAAGGCATACGCAGATAGGGGATGTTGATGTTCACATGGCTGGACATCTAATGTGATGCTTCACCTAGCCTTGAGTTCTCCTAATACTCATTATTATTCGTAGGTGGCTTATTGACAACCCAGTCTGTGGAGGTTTAAAAATACCTAGCTTACGAAGACTTGATAACACCTAGCATAGGGAGGCTTAAAAATAGCCATACAGTTGTGGGTGGCTTATTGACAACCCAATACAGGGAGGCTTAAAAATGTCCTAAAAATATGAAAAGGTTCAGCTTAGTGGAAGACGTCGCAGTTAAATTAGGAGATGGGACATGGACATGGTTGTTCGAGGCATGGGAAAATGTTCCCATTAAACCACAACTCGACATTACTATAGTAACAATTCCACAATGGCCTAAGTTATAAAGACCGCAGAAGGGTAATTTTACACCCATACCATCAATGGTCACAACCCTTTCGGCCACAACTAATTTTCCTATAAAATCTACATTGTTGCGACCTCTATCAAAAATTGGGAATTCGTACATGTTACAACATGTCAAAGCTACTTTGAAAATCATTGAAGACTAAGTAGCAAAAAGTTTGTAGCCTATTCATACATTTAGATATGTCAAAGAGAAATATAGAAGAGACAGGAGAAATCATGGCATTTGACCCAAAAGAAGATTCAAGAATATGGTCGTACCCCTATATAATTACATACAAAAGTTTTTAATGTTCAATGCTGCATAGGGCCCTATGAAGATTATAACAATGATTACAAAGAATATAAAAATGGCCAAATGTTTAAAGACGAAGTGGGCAAACAAAAAATTAAGCAAATTATAAGCATGTTAATTATGAGGCCGCGTCCTCATTCTCATCATCTTCTGCATCACCATTTGCAGCAGTCTCCATTTTTTTATCAGCTGAAGCTTCCTCAAGATGCTTTCTGGTTCTCTCATCCACATCAACCCTCAGTTTAGCCATACACTCCAGGTGGTGAGCATCACTGAGCTTCTAGGAAATGACTCTCTCTAGATTCAAGGAATTTTTTAAATAATTTTGTGCCTAAGCTTCTGGAAGCCGTGGAGGTAGGATTTATTGTTGGTCATGAAGAAGTCCTTGGAGACCTTGTTTCTAGATAAAACATTATTAGCGGCCTTCTATAAAATTGCGGCATGCTCCTCATCGCCTTAACATGGCTTTCGACAAGCTTCTTACGATCTAGCTCAACAGGAGTCTACTTAACCTGCATTTCCACAGCCTGCTTAGTAGTCTTCATATCCTTGGACTTAGGAATTTTGATGGACTCCATGTACTTAGAAAGTTCTACTTAGCCTCATTCTTTGCCTTGATTGCATCATTGATCTTAGAGTCTGTTTTCATTTAATAGGCGTTAAGTGTTGCAGTGAAAGACCTCTTGCTAGCTTCAAAGGACACAACCCTAGCACTCTCAAGCTCAACTTTGTGTCTTGTCTCCACAACCTATTACTGGTCGTACAACTTCTCATATTGGGCCCTTATGGCCAAGGAAGATTTTGCAATCTAAAATTTTTAAAAAATTATTAGTCGTGAATAATAAGGTTCGCAAAAAAATGTAAAATTAAATTCTCACCCTCAGAAAATTGTGGAAGGTGTAGTCCTTCAAGTCCTCTGCGTCCTCCACAGTAAGATGGGTGATGTCAGAAGCCTCCATGTCCTTCTTTATCCTTGAGATAATTATAGCAGTTGCGTCCCAAGGTGATTTAGGATCAGGCTGCCTGAAATGAGGCTGCAAATTACCCTCAACATCTCTACTTTGCGGAGTTGGCAGATTAGCATTAATGGCCATCGTGATCCATGAAGGGCTATCGGTAGTTGATACATAAATGGGGTTGGCACACCCATGGAAATCTCTGCCAAAAGACATCAAGCCTGCAGTGGTAATATGCTCCCCTATATGATAATCCACTTGGTGTTGAAAAACTTGAGGCTCCATAATACCCCAGTGGCAACAGTAGTGGGGGCATTAGCTGGAGTGATTTATTTCTCAGTCTCAGGGGCCACCTCCGTGGGTTCCACCTTCCTCTTCTTCCCCTCCTTTCTAGGGTCTTAGTTGAGAGACTGAGCGGCTTCATCTATCTCATAGCACTGGGTAATAATCAGTTCGTGGTCTATCTCCTCAGCACCATATGAAATTAGGGGGGAAATGTTAGGGTCCGTTATAAATAAGCACCGCACTAATATTTTAGAGGAAGGAAATTACCTGCTGCAGTCATATTGGGAATTTTCTTAGAAGGAAAATATCCCCTTTTTAATATTTTCTTGGACATTATAATTCGAAAAAAGTGTTTGTTCTCGTCATCTAATAAAGTCGCGTCCTCTACCCTTTTTTTCTACCTTCTATTGAGGTTCAGGTTGTCAAGAGTAGTAACAATAAAGTATTAGTGTATGTTGTAGCAAATACAATAAAAAGAAGGAAAATTTTGGAAAAAGTGTAAGAAGTGTAAGAAGGTAGGCCACGATAAATAAATACCTTCTTTGGATGGACGGCCCCACTGTCGTGGAATCCTAAATCCCTTCTCTCGCTCGCTCTCCTCAGGGAAAATCTTCCAACTATCCCCTGAGATAAAGAAAAACTTACCTTTCCAATTTTTGACTCTTGTAGGTCTACCCATATACAAATACATATCTTCACTCTGCATGTTGAAGTTGTAGTACCAAGGAAAGTCCACGGAGTTCTCTTTTAGCCTATAAAACTGAAAGAACTTTGCGGGTGTGATATCTTTCTTAAAATTCTTCTACCAAATGACTAAGGTAGTAAGGATTGCCCTCCAACTATTTGGGTCCAGTTGGGATGGGTCCAAGTTCATGGCACTTAAAATCCTCCTAACTGGTACTAGTAGCCACAACCCTCAGTGGAAGTCATAGAGAGGTAAACAAACCCCCTCATTAGGGAGAAACATGACCTCTATTCTGTATTGGGAAGAGTGAAAATAGTCCCTTCAGGGAACTAAAAATATTCCCCTAAGTTCCAAATCCATTCTTCGATCATGATGCACCTATGATTTAGTGGTGTGGTATTTTTCTCAGTGGATTGGAAACTACTAGAAGATTCAGTAGTAATGTTCCTAACTTTTATGACTCTAATGAAAGTACCAACCCCATCTACAGTATTTTCTTTCAAAGGAGGATTGTTACTAGAGTGAGTGTCTTCCTCCATCTCCACAGTAGTATCTTTTGGATTCCTACAAATGAAAGAGTTCGTGGAGTCGGAATCTATCATCATATAATTGGGGCAGTCCTTAAGTTTGCAAGGCCCACTATCCTTCAAAGGCTTTATATGAAGTACTTCGGGAGGAGGAACACCGAAGTGTCTTTTCCAGAAATCCTATGAATATTAGCAAGCGTTCCAATGCATAAGGTTGTGGTAATACCGAAAAAAGATGAATGACTCTGCAGTTAGGTGTCGCGGCCACTATGATCATAAAGGGAAGGCCTAGTAGAGTCCACGACAGATATAAAAAATTATAAAAGAAGTAACAATCCAAACATTAAAAGGAGCGGCATATAAGTGTTACTCTAACCTACCACAACCAAAGGGAATTACGATCCTAGTTCAAATGGATGCAGAAAGCAAACTTCATGCCAAAGACCATAACCACCTAACCTAATAGGCTATAACCAAGGGGAATCATGGTCTTTGAAGACTGCAGTCAGTCAGATCAAGCTAGTGGTTGCTTCCAGGGGTAATTTAGACAAGGTGTTAATGGGACTATAGTAAGCTAATAGCACATATAGCACCAATCCACAACATTAACGAAAATAAATAAACAGTTAGCTTCCTAACATCTAAAAGACCAAAAAAACAAAACGCTGGGGTTTTGTCCAAGAACATGGTCTTGGTGTTCTTGGCCAAAAAACAGAGTCCAAAATGGGGCTAAGTGAAATGATTAGACCCAGAAAAATAAAAAACCTCAAATCTCTGCAAATGTTTATCCTAGACCTAGAAAAAACTCTAAATCAAACCAAACTTCAACCTAGAAATCACCAAATAAAATCAAAACAATGTTAAAAACTTTTTTATGATCAAGAAAATCCAAACAAAAAACCCTAGTGTTCTAACATGGACATAAATCCAAACATAATGAAAAAATGAAATTGGATAAAGAATGGAAGGAATCCAACCCGAAAATCAATAACAAATGGAAAAATCTGCCTTGCGTCGCCTTGAAACATCACAAATCTGCCACAGAACTTTGTCGAAAAATAGAAAATGAAAAAGACTGGGGTTTTTTCTCGATTCTCTCTCAAGGATTTGTCTAAGGTTATGATGGCCTTAGCCATATCTCATTTATATAAGAGGGCACTGGAAGGTGAAACATTGTGAGCTCATCTTGTCGCTGCCATCTTTTCATGTTTCATAACAAGTAAATTGCGATAAGAACAATACTGTCATGGCCAAGGGCATAAAATACATTCCTAGCACCAACTCGACACATTTTGGCACTGAGGCTTGGGGGGCTTATTGATATACCCAATACTGGCACTAGTCGTGAAATATAGGCAAGAGGTCGTTGCTTAGGATCAGACAGGCCACGATCAGGTTAAGATACCACGCGGCTACCTGTTACGAGACAGGCTGTTGCCATCTCCTACTCCCACAGTGAACACATGTCGTAGACAGTCACACATGTCACTTTATAGTTGTCATTCTAGAAATATTCCATGATTGTACAACTTATCTACATGTCACGTGACCCATTCATGTGACACCTCCTTTTTACTTATATAAATAGAAGTGATCGCCTCGTAAATAAGGGAGAATTCTATTGGCAAATCCCTGCCAAAGTCTTTACCCTACCACTCTACAAGCCACTACACTTGGGAACTTGCCCAGCCACGACACTACTGAGCTTTAATCTATAAGAAGCCCCCTAGGCAACCCAATCTCGCAGTATTAACATATTTTCCTCTTTTACATCTCTTTTGCGCCTTTAATGTCACCACATCTTGTTCTATAGAACACATATAATGAGAATATGGAAACAAAGTGGAAGTAGGCACATTTTTATAAATGAACCACTCTATATCTTGTGTTTATCTCATTTCATTTACTTTATTTGTACTTTTATACTTGATATGCTGGTTAATAATGATATATGTACAATTTCTCGCATCATCAGTCTCTTACTGGCCGATGGAGCAAAAGTGAGAACATTTGGCACTTTTTGAACTTTCTTATATAAGAAACCGCATCATCATGCTTGTAAGGACACTAGTACTCTTATTTTGTGTCCCTAAATGCCAAAGATATTTTCTTGGCATGACTCCCACATATTCCCTTATGCATCTCATATAGGGCCTAATCCACATTGCGAGGGTAAATGCACTGATAGTATGGCCTAGTGAAAGGTCATCTACATATCTTTCGCCAAGGGGTAGAAAAAATTGAGCAACCTTTATCGAATGGGACTTTTTCTTATTAGCAAGAAGTGTATCATCTGATAAGTATGTGATGACTGAATCCATCCCTCTAGGAGCCCATTGGATGATGAGGTCATTCTCGAGAGAATTCTACTTCATAATGCCTAGTTGAGAAATATATTACACATCATTCATTATGTTGAGGTCGTAGTCGACAACTGAGGCCAAAATGGATAGGGCATCTGCATGACTATTGTTCTCTCGAGGAAATTTTTGTACTTTCATGTACTTGAATTTAGCGACCAAGTCCTAAGAGATATGGAGATATGTCGACTTGTGCTCATATTTGGCTTTATAGTCTTCTGATATTTGGATGGATACCAACCTTGAATCATAGTAAACTTCAAGGTGACTTGAACCATGGGATAAAGACTAATTTAATAGGCCGATGAGGGCCTCATATTCAGCCTCATTATTGGATGCCTTAGTGTCAAGTGTAATTCCTTGCTCAAGAAAAGTATGATCTCGAGTCACTGGTACAATCCCCACTCCTTAACCTTTTGAATTGGATGCTCCTTAATTATAGAGAATCCATATGTCAATTTAGTTTGGTTCTTTTGTGGTCACTGGATTGGTAAGTTCCTTCTCGTCGGGCTCCTACCCTCTAATGAACTCAGTAATAAAATCTGTCAATATGTGTCCTTTTATAGCAATTATTGGTTGATAATGCATATCAAACATTCCTAGTTCCACCTACCACTTAAACATTCATCCGTAGAGATCATCCTTTCTGAGGACTACCTTTAAAAGGAAAGGAAGTGGTGATAATGATGGGATGAGTCTCAAATAAATATTTTAACTTATGTGAGGCGATTACTAATGGAATCTAGAAATGTCTTGCTAACATAATATATCGAGACCTAATGTGCCTCTTTCTTGCACATCAACGTTGAGCTAACGATGTGGTCGAACACCATGAGATACATGTAGAATGGATGACCCGGATTTGGAACCATGAGAAGAGGTGGTCATCTGAAGTAAAGCTTTGTTTCTTCAAGTGCCGTTGAGCATTATTTATTTTAGTACTGTTCCTTCTCCTTCTCTAGGAGTTGAAACAATGGTTAACACTTCCCGAAAGACTTATAGATGAAGTGATTAAATGCTATTAACATTTTAATTATATTTTGTATTCCATTGACCTTACTTGGTGGTTGAACAATATTTATCGCCTCGATTTTACTGGGTTTTCCTTAGACGCCCATTTCATTGACAAATTAACCTAACAACTTCTCGGACTATACTCCAAATGTTCACTTAGCTTCATTTAGCTTCATTCTATAGTATCCAATGACCTCAAATGTCTTCTTCAAATTTTACAGGTGATTGCCTTTTTACTTGCATATCATCTACTTAGACTTCCATGGTGACACCCAACTGATGTTTGAACAACTTAGTAACCAATCGGTGGTAGGTCGCTTCTATATTTTGAATTCCAAATGGCATGAGTGTATAACAGTATAAGCCAAGGGTAGTTATGAACAAAGTCCTATCTTTGTCGATCCTGAACAAAGGGATTTGATGAACCCTGAGTAAGTATCCAAAAAACTCATCAATTTATGGCTAGTTGTGGCGTCAACCAACTAATCAATCTTTGGAAAAGGAATGATGTCTTTGGGATAGACTTTGTTCAGATCGACAAAGTCTATGTAAACTCTCCACTTCCCATCAATCTTCATAATCATGAATGAATTTGAGACCCACTTGGGGAATTGAACTTCTTTAATTGGCCTTCCCTTTAGAAGTTTCCTTATGTCCTCTTCCATTACTTTTTCCTTTTTAGGGGCTATTCGGTTCACCTTATGCATCATCAAAGAGAATGCCTAATACACATGAAGTCGATGGCACGTGGCATTAGGATCCATTCCTGGCATTTCATATGGATTCCAAGAAAAGATTCTCATGATCGACTAGTCAGTTGCGGATCAGAAATTTCTTTTTTGGGTGTGATTTGTCGAATATGACTTCTTACTTTCCTTTAGTCAACGGTTGTTCAATTAAGATCGGATAATCACATCTTCCACTTTGGCGTACTTCTCAATTACTAAATTGAGATTAAAAATGGTGATGGACTTCTTGTTAGTAAGGGAATGTGCAACATAAAGCTCTTGGAAGGACGATCTTGAACTAAGCTATAACCACTTTCTTAGAGAAGTCCTCCAATTCATTTTAGGTTTCCCAATATCATTGAGCGTACTCGTATAAGGTTTAATGGGGATTCTTCATGGTGAAGCATCCCAAGTTCCTAATAGTAGAAAAGTATAAAGACATATTGAAGCAAAGGAACTTGAGGTGAAAAAATAACCTATAGACAATATAGGTAGAATATTACGTGTAGTGGAACAACTAGTGGAACACGTAAGGGGTGGATCATAGGGTGGATAAAAGGATAAACAATGTGGGAGATTAATGAAGTTAAATCCTCCAACATTTATGACGCTACCAATATATTAATGAAAGAGAGTGGATTAGAAAGATGGAAATGTTTTTAAAATTGATGGAACCGAGAGCTAACAAGAAAGATTTTTTGGCAACCTTTAGGTTAGATGATGAATAGAAGTTATAGTGGGACACTATAAAGATGTTACTTACTAAAATTGGGGGAGTGTATCCCATCCATTCATCCACTAATTATTTGGGAGGAGTTTGCACTACAAAAAAAGTCACTTAGAGTTACGGGTGTTTGTCATACCTAAAGATTATAAATCCATTCCAAAAAGTCTTTAGGGATGGTTTTAGGGACGAAAAGTCATGGTCACATTTGATACGGGTCATAAATGTAATAGGGATGATTTTAGTTGTCCATAATAATCTTATGGGACAATTTTTTGACCGTCCTTTAATAACTATCAAAGGTTTATTTTTTAATTACGGGGTTTTTATCCTTCAGGATGATATTATCCGTCCCTTAAATTTTGTGGCCAAAATTCCCCCTAAAATATTTTTATGACACTGAATTATAAGGATGGTTATAGCCATCCCAAAACACATGGGCAGTGATAAAAATGTTTTTATTATTGTATGTCCATATTTTAGAGGTTGATCTTTAAATGTATTCCTTGTTTGAAAATTTCTAAATATGAAGGTTCAAAGTTCATTAAATACCATCCATAATATCAACAAATGTACAAGTTATGACAAATAAATATAGAGAACAAAATATCAACGAAGCTCTAAACATGAATAAAATATCTAAAAAAAGCCAAACAAATCATTCCTTTATTTTCAAGATTCCCAACATAACATCTCCAAAAAGTAAAAAAACAACAACCTTAGACATAAGATAAATGATTCAGACTACAATCATCCCTAAAAATATCAAATAACCAATTCGAAAATATAATAATGCCAAAAAATAACTACCTAACTTATAAATATGCAAAATACAAGTGGTGGAATTTGTCAATAAAGCCATATAGCTGGCCAAAACCTAATCCAAATGATATCCATATTGAACCAAATGATGTCTGGACCTCTGGAAGATAAAATAAATATAGTTTATTCTAATGTCCAATTATCATAATCTTTATTTCATAATATTTAACGACCGTGAGAGTATTTTATTAAAAGTATTTTCTAATTGGAGAAGGAACACGGATATATTATGATTACATAGGGGACACTGGTAGATTATGAAGCTTTATTCACATCTCTATTTAGATTTGCACTTGATTTGGTGAGGACATGGGAAAGTAAGTGCACCTAGTTTCAAACTGGATTGAATGTATAACTAAGATCGTTGGTTGCTAATATGAAGGTCACTAATTATGTGGACTTGGTGGATAGAGATATGGTGTTCGAAAAGTCAATGTAAAAATTGCAAGTGGATAAGTTACAAAAACCTAGGCATGATAATACATGGTCATATGGAAGGGACACAAAAACCATAATTCATAATGTAGCGATCTAGCAGGGATCCAAAAACACCAAAGGTGTGCGTGGAAAATTTCAAACTCTAGGTAGAAGGACTGGGATGATTCAGTAAAAAATGTATCTATGTTTGGACAGAAACCCATTTTTTGTTATATAAGTGGTAGTGAAGGTCATATGTCTCAGGATTGCACAATAGTTGAGAAAACACCTTTATGTTTCCGCTATCATCAAATAGAACACATAAGGAAGGATTATTTGACAATGGCAGCTATAACATCAGTTGGGAGTGTGACTGTAGGAGGTAAGAGTTCTACAACGAATGTACATAGGGGAAGTAAAGGAGGTATATCTCAAAGCCAATGTTAGGCAGGATTTTTGTACTAACACGACAAGATTCAAAATATACACCTAATGTGGTAGCATGCACACTTCGTGTATGTGAGAAATATTCTTATGTGTTAATGGATCCTAGATATACACATTCTTTTGTGTCTTCATATTATGTGTTGCACCTTAATAAACCATTATCACTATTAGATTCTAGTTTAGCTATTATTACTCTAGCAAGGGAATTGGTTTGAATTGATAGGGTGTATAGGGGATGCATCATACTAGTGGGTATAAAAGAGTTATTGATTTACTTATTACCTCTTGACATGTGTGACTTTGATGTGATACTGGGTATGGATTGGTTGGCATCCTATCATGCCTTTATATATTCTTTTAAAAAGAAGGTATTGCTTCATCTATCGGGTGAACCTGAATTTAAATTTAGGGAGACCAAAATATTACTCCAACATGTTTGATTTATGATATAAAATCATATAAATATTAAGAAAAATATGTAAGGGTTATCTTGACCATATGGTTGACACATGAAAAAAGGTGGAAAATTTATCAAATATACTAGTAGTTAATGAGTTTCTAGATGTCTTTTAATATGAACTTCTAGGGTTAGCACTGGATCGTGAGGTAGAAATTGTGATTGAGCGAAAGAGGTAACCATAAGACTATGAATAGATTATCATTAGTTGTAAAAGGTTACGATATGTAACAAATACCCACTGCCTTGCATTGGTTATTTGTTTATCAATTGTAAGGAGCCATAGTATTTTCAAAGATCGGTCTCACATCTGGTTATCATCAGTTCAAAGTAAGAGATAATGACATTTCTAAAACTACCTTTTATTTTAAGTATGGCCATTTTAAATTTCTCATCATGCCATTTGGGTTAAAAAAGGCACTAGTTGTATTCATGTATTTGATGAACCGTATATTTCACCCCTATATGGATTCTTTTGTTATTCTCATTATTGATGATATTTTCATATATTCTCCTACTAGGGAAGAACATAAATACTATATGCATATTGTTTTATAAACCTAATGACATAAGAAGTTATATGCTAAATTTACTAAATGTGAATTCTAGCTAGATAGGGTCGTATATTCAGGGCATGTTGTTTTCACTAATGGTATTTGTGTAGATTCCAAGAAGGTGGAAGCAGTAATGAATTGGGAAGGCTAACTAGTGTGAAAAATGTACTCGTTTTTGTAGGATTTATTGGCTATTGCATGAGATTTATATCAGGGTTTTCTTTTATTGTATTGCCATTGACTAAGCTTGTCATAAAGGAGATCATGTTTGTGTGGAATAATGATTGTTAGAAAACATTTGAAAATTTGAAGGGTAAGTTGACATCAACTCTAGTATTGACTATTCCAACAGGTACGGAAGGTTTCATCATATATAGTGATGCCTCATATTAAGGATTTGGTTGTGTATTAATGCAGTATCTAAAGGTAATAGTTTTGCTTCTCGATAATTAGAGGTACATGAATGTAACTACCCTACACATGATCTTAAGTTAGAGAAATTAGATTTTGTAATAAAGAATTAGATGCATTATTTATCTGGTGTTAGTTGTGAAATTTTTACTGACCATCAAAGTATAAAGTACTTGTTTACTCAGAAATACTTGAACTTAAGTCAAAGGATGTGGATGGAACTTATAAAATATTATAACAACACGATACATCACCACGCGAGTAAGGCTAATGTTGTTGTTGATGCTTTGAGTAGAAAGTCTCTAGGTAGAGTATCTTGTATTTGTTACATTTGAGTTAATCTGTTGAGAAAGTTAGATTTGATGGGGGTGGAATTAAACTTAAATAATTCTTTTAGGATAGTAGTACATTTAAATGTTAGACCTATGTTAATCGAATGGAAATGACAATCACAGGCAGGAGATATAAAATTAGAGAAAGTTAAAAACAATATGCAAAATAGTACATCTAAAAATATTCTATCTGTATTAATTACATCATTATGCATGATAACCGTTTATGTGTACCTAATGTGCCTAATTTAAGAAAAATAATCTTAGAAGAAGACCATTATTCTTTACATATTATACATCCAGGTAGAAGTAAACTTTATATAGATTTAATTTTTTTTTATTGGTGGACGGGGATAAAATCAGACATTGAACATTTTGTTACCAGATGTCTAGTTTGCTAACAATGTAGATGGAGCATTATAATCCTAGTAGTTTTCCACAACCCTTATCTATTCTTGAATGGAAATGGAAACATATTACCACATATTTCGCTACAGGTTTAAAAAAATCATCACATGGGTTTGATTCTATTTGGGTTATCATTGATAGATGAACTAAATTTGCACATTTTCTTATTATTAAAACTACTTAATCTTTGGATAGATATGCCAAAATATATGTACATGAGATAATTATATTTCATGGTGAACCTTTTTTTATTATTTTTTTTCGGAATCCTAAGTTTACTTCTCACTTGTATCCTAGGTTTCAATAAAATTTAGGGACTACGTTGAAATTTAATACAACTTTTCATACTTAAAGTAGTGGGCAGTCAGAAAGAACAATCTAGACAGTGGAAGTCACATTACAAGTTTGTGTATTAAAGTTAAAAGGAAGTTGGGATGAACAATTGACATTAATAGGGTTTTCCTATAATAACACTTATCATTCTAGTATTGGTATGGCGCCTCATCAAGTTCAGTATGAGAGACTGTTTAGAACTTTGGTATGTTGGACTGAAGTTAGGGGCAACAAGTTCTTTGACCAAAAATTGTAAAGTATACTAGGAAGAATATAAAGCTTATTCACAATAACTTAAAGGTGGTGCAAAGTATAGAAAGAAGATATGCAGACAATCAAAAGAAAGAATTGAAATTTGAGAAGGATTAATGAATATTATTATGTGTTTTACCACGGAAAGGGGTTATGAGATTTAGAAATAAGGGAAAGATAAGTTCAAAGTACATTGACCCTGTTAAGATAGGGAAAAGAGTGGGAGACATAGATTATAAGTCAACATTACTCTTAGAATTGTCTCATATACATAACATTTTTCATATATCGATGTTGCATAATATGCACCAGATCCTTCACATTTGTTGATCTCAAAACCGAAAGAGCTTCAAGATGACTTTATTTACGTGGAAGAAAAATAGATATTTTTTATACAAAGGAGAAAGTAATACGTAATACAACCATTCCATTAGTTAATGAAATATGGATGAGTCACAATGTGGATAAGGAAACATAGAAAGGAGAGTATAATATGAAGAAGCAAATATCCACATTTATTTGGTAAGTTTCTTATGAGTTAAATGTTGGGGACAAAATTTCTTCAAGGGGATAAAATCTTAAAGCCTTGAAATAAAATTAGGTATGTTAGTTGTATGATTAAATATAATTTATGGTTAATAAAGTTTAAATTGATTATTAGACATTCTATTTATCATATTTAGAAAGTGTAGACTCACATAATATATATGTTGGTCGCATTAGATTCTAATTGAGCTTATGTTTATAATAATATGTTGAGATTATATGATTATTTATGTAGATAAATTCATAATTACTTATGTTTTTGGTGCATAATTGTGTTTCAAGAAGTAAATTAGGGTGTTGGTGCGAAACTGGTGAGGTTTGGTAGCCAAATGTTTTAGTTTTAAGATTTTGGGCAGATTGTTATTATCTTATTTGAGCCCAATTTTAGCATAGTAAATTTATGATTTTGCTAAAGCATAAAATATGAAAGTTTTACATCTGTAAGATATCTACATGTGGCTGCAAATGGGGGGTCAATCCAAGCCCAGAATAGTGAGTTATAGTAGATTTATGAATAGTTGACAAATTTGTCTCAATTAGAAATATTTTGACTTGACACATCCAATTCGACCAATCACACACAACTCACTTCACAGACCTAAGTCTTGTAAACCCTTTTCCTGAATTACAGAAATAGATAACACGAAGGTTAGAGAAAATAAGCTTGGCGAAAGAGAAACCAAGTGGTTGCTGGTGGAATTCAACTTGCGCTTAATGAAAAACTGTTAAAAATAGTTTAAAGATACTAATGTTTGTTAGACATATATTATTGATTTGTTTCAAATTTTTATGGTTAGTTTAAGATAAATATTTATTTTAATGTTTATCATTTTTAAAACTTCAATTCAAGATTTGAATGTCTTAGAGTTAGATTTTATTTGTGTGTTTGATATAATAGTCGTTCCTTACAATGCGATAATTGAACCCATGTAATTATTATGCTTAAGAAAACTAATTGAGGTGTTAATCATAATTAGTACAAGGTTAATATTCATCAGTGATAATTAGTGTAGGGGTTATTGATCCATAATAAAATCTAGAATTGCATATTAGCCCCAGAAAGATTAAAGTGAAAAAATAATAACAAGTAGACAAGATATACGTGGTTCGACCGTGAGGTTGGACTACATCCATAGGTAAAGGTAGAGGGATCGGTTTATGGACTTTAAAAGGAGTTGTAATAGCTGGAGTGCTAGGTATTCTAGCTGAGAGTCCAAGTTATCACTTAAAAGTTACAAATTAGTTTAATATGATCTAAATCGTCCTTATTTATATACCTAGACGTCCTACAGCCTTAGGCCTATTTTTTTTATTCTAACTGAGTTATAAAGTCCCATTAGTGGAGATATTTCGGTTTCTTTATATGATTCTCTAGAAAAAATTTGGGGAAAAGTCCTGAGCCCCAATTTTATTAAATAATTGAGAAATAACCTCTCCATGGTGGCCTTACAAGCATACTGAAAACTCAAAAAGAAATTAAAAAGTTCTAACACTTGGCATAAAATTTCTATCTAGTTTAATAAAGCCTCTGATCATCTTTGGAAAATCAAGGAATTTAGAGAAAATCTACAAATATTTGGACTTTGAGGCAATGGATGCTAGGCCATCAGCAACTGAATTATTTTGCCTCCAAATATGCTGAATTTTCATCTGATTAGAATTCAATAGACAACTAATCTCCTAAATAAGTCTTTTGTAGAACCAAGGAACCTTCCATCTACCTTGAATCATGTTCAAAGATGCTAAGGAATAAATTTCAATAAGAAGGAAGATAAAACCAATTCCCAAACAAACTTTAATGCCTCTAAGGATTACTATCAATTTTGCTTCCAAACTAATAAAGTGACCAATGAATACATGTTGAGCTTCAATCAAACAACCATTAGAACCTCTGATGATAATCCCTATACCACTATCTCCTAGATTACCTCTACTTGAACCATCAACATTGAGTTTTATAAAATTAAAAGGAGGGGGGGGGGGGGGTAGTCCATCTGGTGATTAAGAAAAAAGGACTCTTTGGAATAACTTGTATGCTAAATTACTCAGTCAATTAATGATACATCATTGGAATAGGAATCACAAACTTCAATAAAGCAACCTTCACTGATAGAGTTGAAATAATGTTTTTGATGATGTTTTTACTAACCATGGCAATATCTTCGAAGATGGCCTTACGTCTCGCTTTCACAATTCCCATAATATGGTCATAGGCAAGATTTTTAGGAAGAATTTGAGTTATTCTTTATTAGATTTAATAAACCACAAAGACATAAAGAGAGACTGAATGGAGGAAACAGTAGGACAAATATAAAAAATATTATTGAAATACTTCCTCACACCCTTAGCATTTGGTCCGTTGAGGATCAAACGATTGATAGATTCTTCAGAATTGATTATATCCCTTTAAGGTTCGTGATCCCTCTTAGTCTAGTTATCCCCCATGTGCCTCTTGTGTGATATGTGACGTGTTCGGCCAAATGGAACCAGTTCAATCATATTTCCTATAATCGCCCCCAAGGTGGGGGGTAATCAGTCAATCATGCTGATCAGCCATACCTTGTTCATAATATTAATGCCATGTGTGATTGGCTAGCATATTGATCGATTATTATTTATCTATTTTTTTCCTGACACGTGCCCATTTAATCCAATATTTATGTTTTACACGTGTCCATTTTTAGGAACGTGCGTGGAATAATAATAATAATTGCTCACATGTATTCCTATCCTAGGGATACACATCTAGCATGATTACCCAGAGCAATGATGGCGCATGGGCACATAGTGATTTTTCCCAAGCATTGGAACTACGGCTAAAATGATGTGGATTAGTAAAAGATATAAGGGCTCCCAAGCCTTATACCTTGGCATTCTTGTCGTTTGCTAAGTCTTTTTCACTTTTACCCTCTCTAGCTTCCAACAAGCTCTCACTTCTATTTTCTTTATCTTCTTTATTTTCGTACAAATTTTAAACGTGAAAGGAAATACGAATTCTCGGTAGTGAATAATTTTTAGGACTTACGTAATCAATATGGAATTATTGATAGTGTTAACTTGAGGGTTTTCCCAGATGAAGAAGAAATTTTTTATCTTCCCTCTAGGAAGGTTGCTTTATTAATACTGGATATACTAGAAAGGGGATTTCAGTTTCCCCTTTACCCATTGTTGGTAAGGGTGCTCTATTAATACGTAATACTTCCCTCTTAAGAAAATGGTTGCTTCCACCAAATTATGATGGGAACAGTGTCCATCAACCAAGTCTGCGGTATAAACTTAAGCCTTCTGAATGTTAAGTAATGTTATGACTTGAGGTCTTACCCAAGCACCATGTTGTACCACTTCTAGTTCAAGGATAAGTCCTACAATCTAGTAACCTATTTACCCAGATCTCAAAAGGATACTGAGAAACTTATCCTTGTGGTTTCTGAAGACATATACGGTGCAGGTTATGATTGACTTGGGGTTCCAGCAACCAACCAAGGGGGCACCTAGTAGGTTGCCCAAATAATTTTGTTTTAAGTGTTAATCGTTCTTTACTGATCGACATGATTTACTTTGTAGATTTATTTCTGAATACCAAATCGTTTGTTAGGTCAACCTTAACGATTTGGAAAAAAATTAAGATTCCAGACCCCACCTAGAATTCACCCACATTGGAAGGCGGTCCATGTATTGCTCAGTTGTGACCTGTCCTTTTATTCACTCACCAATTTCACAACCATCCCTAACATTTAGGTTACTAATTACACTGCAGTAAATGATGATTCCATCCCAACAGCAACCCTTTTTCTCAACCAAGTTGATATAGGGGTTTACATAAGGGAATTTTCCCTATACGTAATCCCAACAGAATATAACTACAAACAAAGTAAAGAGGAAGAGGAAGAGGATGAAAAAGAAGAATGAGAGGATGAAGAAGAAGAAAACATTATTTCTTTCATGGACGATCTTAATTCACTCTTTTCTTAAGACACATGAGTGTCTCGTTGTCTTTAGGAGGAAGTAGAGGCTACATATGACTTCTTTCAAAAATTCTCATTCCTACCAATCCTCATCGATCTAGAAGAAATGACTAACTGATCAAGGAAACTGATTGACCTGGAAACTTCCAGGGAGAAACAAAAGATAATATTATCTATCAAGGATTTGTTGACAAGAAGCTAAACCTATTATAGCCTACTAAATTCTTACCTTAGCCAAGTCCAATTCATGGTCTATTCGATCATAATTATGGTTGTCCTCAAATGCCTTTGATCTGAGTGTTGGAAGACCAATCTGTATAGGGATGACCACCTCCATATCGTAATCTAGGGAGTATGGATTCTCCTTTATTGGTTTCCTGTGAGTTATTCTATATGTCCATAGAACAGATGGGAAATCGTCCACTCATCTCCCATTAGATCTCTCTAATCGGTGCTTGATACCTAATAAAACGTCCTTGTTGGTTATCTCTGCTTGTCCATTGCATTGGGAGAAGAATACTGATGCATAGTGGATCCAGATTTCATACTCGGTGTAGAAATTGTAAGAATAATCACTATCAAACTAAGTTCCATTATCTTTGACCAATTCTCTTAGGATGCCAAACCTTGTGATGAGATTCCTCTAAATGAACCTCCTATCGTCTGGTTTTCTAATGTAAGTGGGTAGTTCGGCATCAACCCACATTATAAAGTAGTCGATCACCATTATTAGGTACCTTTATCTTCCTGGTGTAGTAGGTAGCGACCCCACTATGTCCATGACCCATAGGGTGAAAGGCCACAGACTTGTGAGGGGGTTTAGATCTCCCATACGTTGTTTAATCATTGGTAAGAACGTGTGACATTTGAGGCACTTTCTAACAAACCTTATAGAGTCATTTTGAATTAATGGCCACCAGTATCTCTAAGAGATTGCCCTATAAGAAAGTGATATTCTCCATGTATGTGCTCTATAGCTGCCTTCGTGTATTTCTCTCAAGGTTCCTTACACTTGAGTTAGGTGAGCGCAGTCCAGTATGGGCCGGTGAATGATCACTGACACATCTTCCTATTGGCGTTGAGCATAACCTAGCCAATCTAATTTCTAACTTGTGTTCTTCCTTATCATTTGGGGGTAGCCCACTGGTCTTTAAGTAGAAAGTTATAGGAACCATACAGGATGAAACCAATCCCACCTGAAAGATGCGAGAATCCTTATCTGCATATTAAATGCTTGATAGAGCTATGCGCTCCACTTTGATCATTCTTTTTAGATCATATCTATGGTAGAATCCAGAGTGGTAAGAGCATTTGCATGGCTATTATAACACCTTGGGATCTTCTCAATTAAGGCCGACATGAACCGTTGGTGGAGGCCTCTCGCCTTATCTATATAAGCTATCATCATGGGGTTCTTCACTTCATATTCACCATTGAGCTAGTTAGCAATCAATCTGGAGTCACGATACATACAAATGTGTTGGGAGCCTAAGTTTATCACCATGCTAAAGCCGTGTACCATGGCCTTGTATTCTGCTTTATTTTTTTGCCTCTAAATTTAGGTCCGACAGCTTGCTCAATGAGACCACCATGTGGTGTCATCATCATTATTCCCATGCCAGTGTCTTTATCATTTGATGCCCCATCCACAAAGTTCTTTCAAACTATTTGTCATATGAAATCACCTAGAACTGGATGTTGTTGTTCCCCCTTTCCTTTGGGGAATGTTGAAAACTCTTCCAAGATATTATCCAAAACTTAACACTTGATCGTCATTATGGGTTCATATGTGTTGTCAATCGGGGATAGATAGAGGGACCATTTCGCCATTCGGTTGGAGAGGTTGGACTTCCTGAAAGCATCCTTCAGGGGTTATACTGTGTCACACCCCTCAAAATCTGAAAGACGGAGTGCCCAGCCACCGCCGCCGAACTATGTCGGGCCTGAACTAAATAAATACCATTCTTAGCATGAGACATATATGAGACATAAATAATCATTCCATAAGATAAATAATTGAATCAATCTCAAATGATCATAAACCACTAAGCGATAAAAGATCCATCACATGCTAACTCCGAATAAATCCAATCTCCAAAAACGATTAAATAAAAACTGAATAATAAAGAACTTACTAATCCAACATAAATCCTCTAAACAACTTTGGAACCTAATGGCCCAATAAAACTCCAATGAAGTCTCATAATTAAATACGACTGGAAAAGAAAGTCTAACTAAACTATGCCATAAATTAAATAACTCCAGCTGCGCCTCCAAATGATAACTTCGATAAACTTATACAGCTTCTCCAATTCTAATCCTGAAAAGGATTAGTCAACGCATGGGTTAGAGCCAAAGCCCCGAGCAAGAATACACACTACTCCCCTCAAATTGGATCCTTGAATCCAAACAGTAGCATTATACGCAATAAATATCACAATAAAATATTTTAAATTAAACGCGATAAATATAAATCAATAACTACCCGCAGAAATCCCCATTTATAAAGGCACACCAATATGATTTTAAATTCCCAAGTCCCACGATGTTAATTTAATTAAATTAACCAACTTTTATTATTGTTCTCACTTTTCATTAAAGTGCCACACTTCCCCTTGTCAATCGTCCTCTGACCCGTTTAAACTGTTGGCCCCGACACATGACAAGGTTCCACACACGACACAACATAAATTGTCCTCTGACCCGTTTAAACTGTCGGCCCCGACACATTATGTCGCCACAAATTTTTATACGCGTTTTTATCTTAGGCATTAATTCTCAATTTCTCGATTTATAATCACCCCACCCTTTTAATCGATGTGAGATCCTCAAAATACCCCTTAGTCCCATAACTAAGGGTCCCCAAGTTATCAATACGTCCTACCCTATGTATATGATCAATTTATAACTTAAATATCGACCTAGTCTCATGCCTAGGCTAGCGTAATGATGATAAAGTACCAAAAATCAGTCCACCCCCAAGATGATAAAAGCGATAATCTACCCTCACTAGTCCCATACCTAGAAAGCGTAAATCGTCAAAAGGACTACCCACTAGTCCCATACCTAGAAGGCATCCTAAAATATAGGGAGAGAAAAAATTACCCAACAACCCGTCATCACGAAGGCAATATAGTAATACCATCAAGTCACACAAACAAGCATAATTAATCAACGTATAAAACTACAAATGATAGTCCAATTCAATTAAAACTTAATTTAATTTTCACCTCGTCATAAACCTCCAATAAGTCTCATTTAATTATTTAAATTAAATATACCGCTATTTCATCTTTTAAAACATCAAACTTCTAATTTCATTGTTTCAACACAAATTACATGAGTTATACGCCCCCAAAAATCATTTATTTTAAAACTAGGGTTTTTCTACATGGAACCTACACCAATAAATCCCCAAATCACTCACGAATCCTACATACCCAAAGGGTTATGAATATTATTCATATTAAAAGAATTTATAAAAACAGGCCCATAATTAGTGTCCACTTTTTCTAATTAAGTTACTAATTGTTTTTAAGAAAACATGTAATTAAGTGTTTAGGCAACACTTAAAACGCATAATACTAAAGAAAAAGAATAGAGTATTCATGCATGTGAAGATTGTGTTGAAAGTCTGATTAGAAATCTGGATTCCTCTCGAAAAATTAGTAAAGAAGTGTTCTTGAATCAATTTTATTAAGCCTCAATTAAGCCTCCGAAAACTTGTGACAAAAACTTGATTATGTTGGAGGTTGATTATTATGAGTGAGAGGAAAAATATTTGGAAGTGTTCTCTGGTGAAAAATTGGAGAAAAAGTGATTATGAGAAGTCTCCCTACGGATTAACAAGGTTATATAGTGATTAGGAGTCCTAATCCTATACAAATTCTAATAAAATTTGACTGAATCGTGCAAAACTGGGCATGGCCGATCGATCTACCAAAATGGTCGATCGATCGACCCTATAGAAAATCTAACAGTTTCCCCCAAAAATGCATATAAGACAAAATATTAAAAATTCCACTAAAATCCATTTTAAATCTGATTTCAATTCCGCTTGAAGTTCATAACCAACATATTTAGACAATAAAAATTAATAAATTCAAAATTTTCTTTTTCTCGAATATTCCAATTAATTAATTAAATAATTAATAAAAACACGGGGTGTGACATACTTCCCCAGTAGCAAAGAATTTCGTCCTCGAAATTAGACAAAGCATACTCAGCAACGCATAAATCTCGCAAAAGAAAATATGGCTCACATATACCTACCCGTAGAATGCCATAATTGGGCTCCCAAACACCCAATCCCATGCGCACCCACCCCACGAACAACAAAATAATATATATATTGCCTATATGCATACGCATAATTATGAAAATAATGACGTACCACACACTCTCACAAATCCCCCACTCGATCCTATATTCGAAAGTCATCAAAATGCTAACTTCCTCAAATTAAATCTCAACATCAAAAATCAATACATACGATACCTAACATCTGTACTAATATCTCCAAAATAATTATCGTCTCCAAAATCCATTTTAAGGACCCTCGCATTAAGCTTACTATTTCTAAACTCAAAGCCTACGACGTTCTTAGCACAAAGCTTCACATCTCCAAGAAACACATCTAACACATATGCTAGACCCTCTACCTTAAGAAGTACAAATCAACAAAGGAAATCAAAGATCGGCAACGCGGAAACTAAACGGACTCATAACCTACGAGAGCTAAGACCATGCTCTGATACCATCTGTCACACCCCATAAAATTCGACAGACGGGGTGGCCAGCCACCGCCGCCGAACTATACCGGGCGTGAACTAAATAAATACCATTCTTAGCATGAGACAGATATGAGACATAAAAAATCAGTCCATAAGATAAATAATTGAATCAATATCAAATGATCATAAATCACTAAGCGATAAAAAATCCATCACATGCTAACTCCGAATAAATCCAATCTCCCAAAAAGATTAAATAAAACCTGAATAATAAAGATCTTACTAATCCAACATAAATCCTCTAAACAACTTTGAAACTGAATGGCCCAATAAAACTCCAATGAAGTCTCCTAATTGAATACGTCTGGAAAAGAAAGTCTAACTAAACTATGCCATAAATTAAATAACTCCAGCTGCGTCTCTAAATGATAACTCCGATAAAATTATACAACTTCTCCAATTCTAATCCTAAAAGAGATTAGTCAATGCTTGGGTCAGAGCCAAAACCCCGAGCAATAATACACACTACTCCCCTCAAATAGGATCCTTGAATCCAGACAGTAGAATTATACGCAATAAATATCACAATAGAATATTTTAAATTAAAGGGGATAATTAAACGCGATAAATATAAATTACTAACTACCCGCAGAAATCCCCATTTATAAAGGCACACCAATATGATTTTAAATTCCCAAGTCCCACGATGTTAATTTAATTAAATTAACCAACTTTTATTATTGTTCTCACTTTTTATTAAAGTGCCCACTTCCCCTTGTCAATCGTCCTCTGACCCGTTTAAACTATCGACCCCGACACATGACAAGGTTCCACACATGACACGACATAAATCGTCCTCTGACCCATTTAAACTGTCGGCCCCGGCACATTATGTCGCCACAAATTTTAATACGCATTTTTATCTTAGGCATTAATTCTCAATTTCTCAATTTATAATCACCCCACCTTTTTAATCGATGTGAGATCCTCAAAATACCCCTTAGTCCCATAACTAAGGGTCCCCAAGTTATCAATACGTCTTACCCTATGTATATGATGAATTTATAACTTAAATCTCGACCTAGTCTCATGCCTAGGCTAGCGTAACGATGATAAAGTACCAAAAATCAGTCCACCCCCAAGATGATAAAAACGCGATAATCTACCCTCACAAGTCCCATACCTAGAAGGCGTAAATCATCAAAAGGTCTACCCACTAATTCCATACCTAGAAGGCATCCTAAAATATAGGGAAAGCGAAAATTACCCAATAACCCGTCGTCACAAAGGCAATATAGTAATACCATCAAGTCATACAAACAAGCATAATTAATCAACGTATAAAACTACGCATGATAGTCCAATTTAATTAAATCTTAATTTAATTTTCACCTTGTCATAAACCTCCAATAAGTCTCATTTAATTATTTAAATTAAGTATACCGCTATTTCATCTTTTAAAACATCAAACTTCTAATTTCATTGTTTCAACACAAATTACATGAGTTATATGGCCCCAAAAATCATTTATTTTAAAACTAGGGTTTTTCTACATGCAACCTACACCAATAAAACCAAAAATCACTCAGGAACCCTACGTACCCAAAGGGTTATGAATATTATTCCGATTGAAAGAATTTATAAAAACTGCCCCATAATTAGTGTCCACTTTTTCTAATTAAGTTACTAATTGTTAATAAGAAAACATGTAAGGTGACACTTAAAACGCATAATACTAAAGAAAAAGAATAGAGTATTCATGCCTGTGAAGATTGTGTTGAAAATCTGATTAGAAATCTGGATTCATCTCGAAAAATTAGTAAAGAAGTTTTCTTTAATCAATCTTGATTAAGCCTCTGAAAACTTGTGACAAAAACTTGATTATGTTGGAGGTTGATGATTATGAGTGAGAGGGAAAATATTTGGAAGTGTTCTCTGGTGAAACATTGGAGAAAAAGTGATTATGAGAAGTCCCCCTACGGATTAACAAGGTTATATAGTGATTAGGAGTCATAATCCTATACAAATTCTAATAGAATCTGACTGAATCACGCAAAAGTGGGCATGGTCGATCGATCTACCAAAATGGTTGATCGATCGACCCTATAGAAAATCTTACAGTTTCCCCAAAAAATGCCTATAAGGAAAAATATTAAAAATTCCACTAAAAATCCATTTTAAATTCAATTTCAATTCCGCTTGAAGTTCATAACCAACATATTTAGCCAATAAAAATTAATAAATTAATAAATTTATTTTTCTCGAATATTCCAATTAATTAATTAAATAATTAATAAAAACACGGGGTGTTACATACTGTTAGGACGATTATCGTATAAAAATAAAAATAGTGCCTCAACTTCCTCGCGGTAGTCACTAGTGCTAAAGCCATCTTCTACATAGGCATGTACTTGGTTTCTACTTAAAGAAGGGTGTAGCTCACGTAGTAGATCGATCTATTCTCTCTATTATGTTGATAGATCAAAATCGCGCGAGTTTAATGCCCTAAGACAACAAAGTAGAGGTACAAATGTTTTACATTTATGTTGAAAACAGAGGAACGGAGATGAGTTTTTTTTATCATGTGTACGGCAGAAGACAATTGAGTTTCTTTAACTCCTGTGTAGACACCTTTTGGTTGTTACTTGGGCTGATTGTCTTCCAAATTATCCTCGACGTGATTAATCTTATACTCTATCTTCTTTGCTTTGTTGGCTAAAATAAATCAGATTATGCCACTGATTGATCTCCTTTCATCTCTATCACCCCCTAGTCGGTCTTGAATTTGCATTTCTAGTGGAGGGAAGAGTGGGAGCCATCATATCATGTTGCCATCCTCTTCCTTGTATGGTGTGGTAGGGAAACTCCAATTGGATAACATGTAAATCTACTCTCATGTTGGTTAGACTTATATTAAATGATAATTTAATTTTTCCCAATGGGGCCTCTACATCTCCATTAATGATGATAAATGGGATGATGTTGCTGTCAATGTTCTTGATGCAAAAATTAATCTTGTAGAGCACTATTAGGTACATGATTTCCAAGAGATTTCTTGGTATACCATCACTCTTCTGATGTCGATGTTTGAAATTCGCAAGGTGAGAACCAAGGCATCCATATGAGGTAAATTGACACTGGCCAGGTCATCGTCCGTGAAAATAATGGCACGATCAGTATCCATGTTTTTCCTTTCCATATTTTCTAGTTTGCAATGCCTGTTGGATGGTGGCTATGACTCTCAGTTTCTCCCTAAAATTCTTACCGGTGTGTTGAGCTGGGTCAGTATAACAATGGATGGCGGTGACTAGTTATATAAGTGGTACATCCTCCTCAATAATCTGGATCGTGTTGATCTTGGTCATCACTTTTAGCTTCATTGTGCTATTATTCCTTGAGGTTCCCCACTTGGAAAAATTACTTCAGGTTCTTCTTAAACATCTTTCAATTCTTTGTGAGGTGCCCGTGGTTCTGATGGTAGGTACATATGGCCTCCTTATCTTCTGGATCACTAGTCATCTTGGGTGGCCTATAAAAAAGTAACTGTCTTTAATTTGTAGCACGAGTTTGTATATAGTTTCCTTAAAGAAGGTCTCTAGTGACGTGTAGCTGTTCTCACTAGCCTGAGATCTGGTGAGACTCTTTGAGGTTTCATTATTGGATTACTTCTTAGATGAATAGGGTTTATTTTCCCCATTTGGGGTCTTCCTGGGCTCATTCTTCTTCTGGTCAACTGGGGATTCTCCATCGCTGAGTTCGTCCTCCATCTTAGCATATTTCTCAATATAGGATATTATATCATCCATTACAGGGGTTGGCTTTTTCTTCAATGATTGGTAAAGGTCATCCGATCACTCTAGACCAAACTTAAAAAAAAATCTTCAAATTGTCATTATAGTCACCAATCTCATTGTAAATCTCCCAATACCTTTGAGCGTACTTTTTGAGAGACTCTCTCTTCTTATTTTTGAGAGAGATGAGGGAGTTAACCCTTTTATCTACCTTTTTGCTTGTAATGAACTGAGTCATGGACTGCTCATCCACGTCTCTAAAAGAGAAGATTGATCTGGAGAATAGATTTTTGAACCACTTAAGCTAAATTTCTCCTAATGTGGAGGGGAAAACTTGTCATATTACAGAATTATTGTGGCTCGATAGATTCATGCTCTTCTAGTAATTCCTTATGTGGTAATTAGGGTCTACCTTTCCATCGTCTATTGTCACTTTCAGCATGGAAAACTTTTTTGGGGACTCAAAAGACTCTATCTTATGGAAAAAGGTGATGATGAACCATGCGCCAGAGCCTTTCTAGATAAGACTTTGGGAGTCCTGTCAAGGTTTGGGTTCATCCTCCCTTCCAACACCTTCCGAATAAACCCCTTTAGATCATCACTTCCTACCTTATTCGGTGCACTTCTGGGCGAGCTGGCCTACTATTTTGAGCTAATTCAGTAGTTTGGGACTTATGGTGACTACGATTGATAGAATTCCTCCCAGGAGAATAATCATGTTATTAGTAGTGATGCATTGTTCAAGGGATTCTCGAATGGCAAGCCCTACCTGGTTTATTCCTTAGATAGTGAGGTTGCCTCTAGTGATGTTGTTGAGTGCGAGAGTCTAATTAATGATCCTTTGACTGCTGATTTAACTGCATCCTCTGACGGGAGATCTCATGATAGTGGTCGTCCAACATTTCCTCATAAATTTTGACTAGATAGGAAATAACCTTTCCTTCTGGTCAATTGATCGACGGTGTGAGATATCTCCGACTAGGTCCAAATTTTCCAGGAGACCATCCTCTAGATTTAGAATGTCATGGGAGGAATGGAAGCTGAATAAGAGTGTGGTCTCTTTTTACGACGCATATTTTAGACTGAATGAGACTCCTTACATAACTAGGGTGAGACTGATTTTCACTCATTATTAAATTTGTGCTTTACTGGCTTTAACAGTGATGAGAACTTCGAGTTCCCATGAACAATGCCAAATTATAGGGGTTATTGACCCATAACAAAAGTTATAATCGCAGATTAGCCTCAGAAAGACTAGAGTGCATAAGTAATAGCAAGTAAACAATACGAATGTGAGGTTTTCCTACATCCACGGGAAAAGGGACAAAGATCAGTTTATTGACTTCCAAAGTAATGATGAGAGTTGGAGTGCTAGGGATACTAGCTGAGAGTATAATCTATCACGGGAAAGTTACAAATTAGTTCAAAATGAGCTAGATCATCCTTATTTATATACCTAGGAATCCTATGTCCTTAAGACTCTTTGTGTTTATCCTGATTGTGTTATAGAGTCCCATTAGTGGAGATCTTTTGGTTTGTTGATATGATTCTCAAGTTTTGATTATATCACTTTAAGGTCCTTGATCTCTCTTAGCCTATTCACCCACCATGTCCCTCTTGTGTGATGTGCCATATGTTCGGCCACGTGGCACCAGTTCGGTCATATTCCCTTCAATTAGCAGGAAGTAAAGTTAGCAAAGTAATATTTCAAGGTAGTAGGACTCCTTTACAACACGGTATTGAAATTGCCACATTTCTCTCTAGAAAATTTGGAATGAAACCTTATTATATCGGGATTTCGAGAAATGTAAACTAAATTTTTTATTTCTATTCCAATTATTTCAAATTAACCAACTTATGTGATATGTGTCTATATTTAATGTTATTTTGTGTATTCAAATACTAATGATGTTGAATTGATAGGGGAGGAAGTGACTTCTAATACCATACCAAAGAAGTAGATTAATTTGCGTCTAGATTTAATGTTATTTTGTATATTCAAATACTATTGATGTTGAATTGATAGGGGAGGAAGTGACTTCTACTACCATGCCAAAGAACTAGATTTCATATTGCTTTAATTACTTACTTTGAGGTTAGTGACATGACTTATGATTTGTGGATGCTTATACTTTTACATGGAAATGTATAATTGAGATACTTGTATTGGGATGCATGTATAAAGATGTTGTGTTTATGGTACATATGCAATGATTAAAAATGTTATATGGGGTTCACTAATCATATGGACTGTGGAGGATACTAAGATATGCGGTGGCCTCATTTTAATAAGAAAATCCAACTAAAGGTTTTTGTGTACTTGGGCCAAAAAGGGATGTGGTGGCTTAATTGGACTATGGCGGGTCCCGAATTGTGATAGTCCATAATTGCTAATTGTGTTATATGATTTAAGATATTTATTTAATTTTGTTATATATATGTGGGTGGGTGTAAGGTCATTCACTAATCTTATGTAGCTTATACTCCTATAGTGTTTGGTTTTTTATCATGCCTATCATTTGAGTTCACTGCTAAGTTTAGGACTTTAGAAGGGATGTAGGAAGAAATGTTGCATGGGTTGAATTCAATAAATTTTTTGTACATGTTAAAATAAGAAAATTTTTTATGAAAAGATATTTTTGTACTTAGTAAGTTATATTTAAAGTTAGCATTCCTCTGAAAAAATCATGTGTTATTAACCAAGAGTATTACAAGTTTACTATTATTTGGGGTAATATTTATGCATTATGGGGATAATTTTTATTAACTAACGAAAGTCTTCATAGTGGTGGCATTTCTAGTACATTGTGTGGATGATATCCTTCCAATTGGTTATGAGGTGGGTGTATTGTCTTAAATAAGAGTGTATTTGTCCAAAAAAATCAATATAAAGTACTTATGACAGGATAGTCATATCCTTATGATCAATATTTTGCTAGATTGGGCGATAATGTTGTTGGGCTTATCCAAAGTTTCTTATATCGATATTGCACTCACAATATTGACATCAGGATTCCATGAAAATATTTTCTTTTTAACTATGTAATCACTCTGTCTCGGAATGAGTTTCCTAAAACATTTGGTCAGATGGAAGGAATGGGGAATATACCCCATGGTTTATTCGTGAGATGCCTCATGTATACTATATTACGTGCTAGACCGAACATCTACTTTGTCAATAGCATGGTTAATAGATTTCAATTTAATAGTTTTATACCTTTTAGGTAGAAGTACTTGGTTTAAGTCAGAGAAGGATTAGAAGTTTCTACATAAGAAATTTTGTTTAATCAAGGATCTGGGGTTATAAGTTGGAGGAGTTTGAAATAATATCACATTATTGACTCCAGTAAGTAAGCTGATGTTTTTGGAATTTCAAAGGAAACTAGAAAAGCTATATGGTTCCGATACCTTCAAGTGACAATTACGCTTTTCAGTGCATATACAGGTACATTGCAAGTTTGGGAGAACCCATGACCCATAGCAAAGGTTAAGCACATTAACAGTAGGTTTCACATGGTTTGAGAGATCGAATATGGAGGCGATACTTTTACGACCAATGTTTTATCATATAACACACGGTTATTCCTTTCATAATTAGGACTATAGACTGGATAGTAGATGGGTTATGAGTTAAATGCATAGGTATATATGGCTTTAAAACTAAAGTGGGAGATTTTTGGAGTTTTATTCTTTAGCCCATGTATGACATTTACTTTTCAGTGAAGGTGGATAAATTCATTTTGAAATAAGAATCATGGTTACGAGAATGCCTTATATGTATGATTAAATATATTTTATACTATGTCAATTAATTGGACTTAATAGGAATTCTGGTGAGTTGGGTTCAGATTGATTATAGGAGATTTAAATTTCGGTTCTTTTTCAATTCAATAGTTCACACTTGAAAATGTAATATTTTGTATTGTAATAATTATATATTAAAGTTGGATAAATTCCATGAAAAAACATTTGAGCCGTTGAGTCATTCAAGCTATATAGGCTTGATATGTAAAGTGAGGCGCGTTCATTTTGATTAGTTGGACTTTTGAACTTGATGATTATGAAATTAGCTCTACAACACAAGACTTCTATTGCCATATACTTTGAAGATGTATTCCTCTGGTAATTTTTTTTAATTGAATTTAAGTTTATACACACTTGCTCGCTCTTCTAAAATTTGTCTTTTAAAATCAATAAACAAGTGAATTTTTTACTCATTAGTGTTTTGTAAATACTTTTTGGAATTAACTTAGCTTAAAGTGCATTGTTCGAGGCATTTTGATATTTCCATCCTCAAACTGTTTGCACAATAAGAAATTTCCCCATGCGCAGGACTGTGAACCATTTCAACTAAGGTTACGTACTGGTTGAAATCAATTGCACGAGAAAAATTAATCGAGCCCACGATGGAGAAATTTTTAAACTTTTTCTATAAATAGGTTAATTTCCCTCCCATTTTAATAAATCTAAAAACCTCATAATTTAAAAACATTTTTGAGTGCATTTTCAAGGTTGAGAGATTTTCTATCATCTCTCTATTTTCAAATTCACTTGTTCCCTTTAAAAATAGGAAAAACTTAGATATATACTTGTTTTTTGTCTTTAAGAGAGAATTGAGAGTGATTCGATTCAGATCCACACTAGACAAGTTCCATTCAAACTACTTCATTTCGAATTGTATGATTTAACACTCCTAGATATGAAATCAGAGTTGCTTCAGTTCATTGAAGGAATTTGAGCATGGCATGATTCCAATGAAAAGAATGGAATTTCTCATTCATTTTTTTGAGCTCAAGGTGGATTTTATTGTTCGCTAGGGGGAAAGTTCAAAGTTCATAGATAGTTACTCATGAGGGTATGAGTGAGAGGTACCCACTTGCTTTGTGTAAAAACTCTTTTCAAATAGAAATAAAGTTTGGAGTGCATCGAGGTTTTTTACCCCTGTGTGGGGGTTTTCTCTCATAAATATGTCTTGTGGATTCCTTGTGAATGTTTATTGTTCAATTGCACACTTTGATAACAAACAATACACAGATCACATCTAGATGTAGTGTATTAGCTAATATTAGAATTAGATGTCTATTTCTGATTATTCCTTCTAGATTTACCTGATTAAACTCATTTTATTACTAATCTAAAGCTTTCATCACATCACCTAGTGTTTCCGTGTGCTAAGAAATTTAAAATTGTAAGCAAATTCAAGTAAATGAAAAATTGGCCATGTTGTGCAATCAAACATATCCACCCACTTTTAGTTGGTTTATAGTTAACACTTATAGTGCAAATATACATCCTCAATTGGTATCAGAGAGGTTTCTCTTGTTTTTTTCATTCACATGCTAGAAGTATATCTTTCTTTTGTTGTGTGTATATTATGTTGTTCCTCGTAAACTTTATTTGTTGAGAATAATTGTTTTGCTTATGTGAATATGAGTACTAATATGTTAGACTTTAATATGGTGATATATCTTGTGATGAATGTCCTATGCTTTTGAATCCTAATGAAAGGATAAATCATGTGAAATATATAAAGGAAAAGAAGATTAATAAATCTTCTCATTCTTCCAAAAAATCAAAGTCTATTGATATTGACATTGATGAGCGTGATGAAATTGAAAGTGTCAAATCATTGAATTAAAACAAATATGGGGTAAATGATCAACTTCTCAAATGAAAAAGTTGAAAGTTAAATTGGATAATCAAGTCAAACTCCATGAACATGAGAAATAAGGTTTCAGTGAGTTTGAAAAGACTAGTTAACTTACCAATCAAAAGTTGAAAAGGATTGAAAAATAAAAGGGTGAGTTATTATACTTAAATTATGCTTTGAAAAAGGATACCAATACCTTGAGAGTACAAAATTCAGATTTGAGAACATGTACATTCATACTTTAAGAACTTGTATAGTGGTTCGGGAACTTGTATGATAGTTAAAAAGAGGATTATGACATGTACACTCAAGATTGTATTGAATTGGACCACACGTGAGATTCAAGTATAAGGAATGTCCAGATTAGACTTGGGTAATCTAACACCTTTTACAAAGGGAACATATATTCATAATCGTGAGGGTTATGAGTATTGTAATGCTTTCATGATTATTGCTTTGATTTTATTGGATGGAATTCAATTTTAGATTGAATTAACTAGTCCCCGCAAGTTGGTCAATCGTTGTGCAAGTAAGTCTAAGATCACAATTCAAAGGAATCCGAGTCCAAGAGATATATTGGATTGTGATACCCCCTTGGTAAACATATGATTTTTTCCACAAGTTAAATCCGATCGATGGATTATTTTATAATCTGGTAGAGTAAAAAATAATTTTATTCTCGAAATAAAGGAATTGATTAGATGATATTTAAAATAAATTAGCGAAATATTGATTTGACCAAGTGGGTATCAGACACTAAATGTAGGTAATCATATTATGTACCAGTATCAACTTTTCATATAACACCTCATTTTTCTGAGTGCTTTAGAGATAACTAAATTGGAACGCGGTCCCAATTATTTAGAGAAATTAATCGCGATTAAATAAACAAAGGAAATAAATTATGGGGTTGTAATTTGGGATTTTTGAGTATTCAGTTGGAAGTAAATTTAATTATTTCCCTTGAGTCCTTACTATATCCCAACGTCCAAATAGTAGGCTCAAAACTCTCAAGAAACACACTTTAGTTAAGGTTCATGACTTATACTTATCTGCAAAAGGTAAAAATACTCTTACACCACTTTCAAAGAGTGGAAGGCTTTGATATCAATTTGAGAGTGAGATTTTGCTATCTTATTAGAATGATTTATATAATTAAACATCCATACACAAAGCCAATTTTATCTTTTTACCCTAAGACAGGTAAAGTAAAGCATGCAATCAACAAAGGCAAAGTTTGAGGAAAAATTCCTTACAGGAAAACCTTTTATTTTAACACTTTCTAAATATTACAAGACAACCAACTTACAAACTATTTGATACCATCCACAAGTATAAAGCGTTATTCTTCGAAAATCTCTAAATAATACCACTTGTCTCCATACAGTCCACACGTGGGGTTCAAACCTCGGTATCCACTGATCAACATTTATCTTCAGCAATGATACCTTCGAGAATCACAATGGTCAGCAGTAGAGATGATCTCTCCATAAGAGTAGTGTATGTGAGGATACGAACTATCTAGGGTTTCAAAATGATTCATAAAACTATTTGAGGATGTAAAGTGTGAATCAAAAATGTTTTTTTAGTACAAAAATTTGCAACCGCTATTCAGGAAATGTTTTGGCAGAAGTCTTACAAAATTTGGAGTCAAAATAGGTATTTATAAACATGGCACAAATTTTAAGGCAACAGTTCTTTCGAACGAAAGTGAGGCTCATTCGAACAAGAAAGGCAATTTGTTTGAACAAAAACAGAGTTTGTTTTAAAGATAAGGCCATCTCATTTGAACCAGCCTCAAACGACCTTCAAACGATGAAAAATAGTACGCCATTGTTAGATGCTCATTAGGTGTAGAGATCAAACGACCCTTCGAATGAGAATGTAAATTCGTTCGATTGAGATACTAATCTCGTTTGAACGAGGTTAAAAAAATATTTTAAAAACTTTAAAAAATAACAGCCTCATTTTTTTAATAAAAAATAAATATCCCAAATAACTTTATGAATAATTTCAAACACCTAAAAGTCTCCATACCTTCTTGAGATGTAGAGGAATCTTGAACTTGGAGATGTTGGTGTTCGGATCGATGAGTCAGTGCAATTCGGTTTGTAAATGGATATGCCAAATATGTCAAAGTGCAAAAAAAAAACAAATAAAAAACGGAAGCTAAAATAATTACGCTTACACTATATATTGGTGTAAGCTGGGATTTTAGGGTAATGATCCATTATCGAGGGTTAGAGACGGAGAGGAAAAACACTACTCATGTCTCTATTAAAGGGTGAGGAGAAAGAAAGTGATTTATCTCAAATTTCACCAAAGTTTCATCTCCAAGAGTGCCCATGCATAAGGCTTACTTTGTGTGGATTACATACAGAAGATTCGAGATGTTTAGAGAATTTTAGCAATGTTTTTGGAGACCTTAGGAGGGCATCAATACTTCATCTTCATTAAAATAGTTCTCCTTATACAAATCATAAATATACAATATAAAAGACTACTACTGCGTGCAAAACCAAACAAGATTTGGGATCGTAGACCAAATTAAGGAATGTGAAGGTGTTAGGCACCCATTCCACCCTTTAAGTCTCTCATGGGGAAAGAAAATATCCCCTGTATCCCAAACTTTGTTAACATGTGTGTAATGTGTTGTGTGTGTAAAGTAAGGATGTACATGAATAAGAAAGTGTGTGCAATAGGAATGAAATCATCATATCCACATCATAAGAAATATGGGAACGAATCATTCAAATGAGATAAACTAAGTCTATGAAAACAACAAAAATATGAGCACCATACAAAATTGCTGCAGTACTATAGAAAAGTAGGAACGCATGTCACGTTATCACTAAAAATAAAAAATTGCAAAGAAACTATCTATATGAGCAAGGTAGACAAAATATATGAGTAGAATACTAATACAACATATAGGCACATATGTTATAAGAATCTTGAATAATGCAAATAAACTATCACATAGCCTATTTTCCCTTAAAATGTTTTCGCCAAACTTTATGTTTTGTTGGAAAAGCATTTTCTTAATTAGTTTAGTTTTTATAAACAATAATTTAGTTTAGTTAAATTATTTTTCCCAATTTTTTAATACCATTCGTATCAAAAGTAAATTAGATTTTTTATGTAAATATAATTATCCAGTGACATATAGTTGACTAAATATTATACCCAAAATGTGTCAGCCAATAAATAAGAGACACACAACATGGAATCCACACAAATAAAATTAATATATTCTCAAGTAATGGCAAAAGACCTCGACTTTTGAGAAGGCCACATCCGGGTACCTAATTAGGCCCCATACTGCTCCGCATTTTACCTTTTGTACACTCTAGAATATGACATGGTGCATAGACAGTCCGCAAAACTTAATACATAAGAATAGTGTAGACACTCCATCCTATGACCCTCCAAGCACCTCCTTAGGTCCCTAGCACTTACTCATCACCGCAAACCCTAGGTCAAACTCCGAGTACCGATCTAGAGTCCACCGGGAACTTTTGGGCCTCATTTGATTAAAATCTCAATGAGTTATCGAAGGTCCCTAATCATTTTTTAATGATCCACCCCCTGAATGAATCGACCTTACAGTTCGGATGAACTGACCATTGTAATATGAAAATAGATCAAGTAGACACTTTGGCTCTACTGGGCTCTGTTTTGACCCCCAATCAACGTTATCGACTGAGTGAAAGCTCAATGAATCTTCAAAGTGCTCTGATTTCTCTTCTTAACGTTCTACCCTGTGCAGGAATCAGCTTTACGATTCGGACAAATGGTTCATTTCAACCCGAAAATCTATTCGGAGGCCACCGAGCACTCTCGGGCTTCATTTAACTCCTATAAACTCTTCATCTTAAATGAACAATAATGAATATTCGAGGGGATCTAAATACCTTTTCCAACGGTGAGCCCCATGTGTGAATCAACCATACATTATGGACAAACGACCCATTTTAGTCTTAAGGGTCACGGGTGCTTTCGGAACCAATTTGACCTAGGTTAACTCTTCGAACTTAATAAAGATAAATGAAATCTTTTAGGGGACTGAATACCCTTTCTAATCTTCCATCCCTTGCATGAATTAGCCTTACGATTCGAACGAACGATCCGTTTTCCTTCGAGAATTTCTTATCGAGTGACCAACGAGAACTTTTGGTTCCCGTTTAACTTCGGTAAACTCCTGAACCTGGGAGTGTCCCAATGAATTATTGAAGGGATTTGAATACCCTTTCTAACGGTCCACTTGTGTGTGATTTTAACTTATGGTTTGCATTTCATGACTGTTTTTCCAAAAAAACTGTCTAAGATTGCTAATTGGCAACCCCAGGATCCTTTCTATCGGTAGTGTGTCTAGTGTTCTATGCCAATAGGCAGATCGTGGACCATGTCAATCGGAACACCCTTGTACCTATAAATAGTGGCCATGACCTCACTTTGAAAGACACCCCTAAACATCCCTCTCAGCAATTCAGAGAGAATTCCCTCGAATTCAGAGTTGTTCTTTCATTAAAAAGCCCATTTCCCACATTCTATCCCTCTTTTTCGTACACTTCTGAGTAAATTCCCACCCATCTCCTCAAACCACCATCAAATAATCTTGAGATCAGCGCATCTACAATCAATATCTACTTCAAGTCTTCATAAGGAGGTCTAGTTCTTCCCTTTTGTCTTAAAATTCTCTTATTTTTGCATTATTTGCTTCATTTTTACTTTAGTACTTTACTTCATTACTACACACATCTCAATTTTAAACTTTCTATTATTAGTATTCGCACAAACATTATTTTCATAGAAAAACCCAAAAATAAGAAAAAGAGGGTTCATTTGGAAATTCCAAATGGGGATTTCTCATCACTTTCTCTCACACTAAAACACCTTTTTCTACACACACTTATAATAAAGTCTCCAGTTGGATTTATAGGTTAAACCCCACCTTGTATTGTTTTTGAACTACATGGACTTTAATACCCTCATGGGATACGTAGGCATCTTGGGTAAATTCCTAGACTCGAGTCTTCCCGCGTACATTTGTTACTTTATTCTCCTCATATATTCATGATAAATATATTTTATATGCTTGCTTACTTGTGTGTTGTCTGATATATGCAATCATTCTTCTATAGTGATTTCTGAATCAACAAACACTTACATTATATTTTTAATTATGATTTTCGTAACACTCTTAAGGATGAACTCGCTTTGCCTTTATCCATGACATGAGTCGAGAAATTCCATCCTTCATTTATATTACGCACATAAGCACATACATCATAGAGTTCTATAGGAGAAGAGTAACACATGCCAATGAGAGACCAAAAGTGAGGGATGGAAGCCTAACACCTTCCCATTTCGTAACTTAGTCTTTGGACCCTTAAACTACTTGGTTTCACAAGCATCAATATTGTCCTTGATGTCGTTCGCTCGAGGTGAAAACATTTCTTTTGCATGTTTTATGCAAAATAGGTTAGTGACTCTATCTCTACATATCATCCCACATCTACGAAGACCGAGCGCCCTAATAAAGGATGCAATCCCACACGAACGACGGAAAAAAGAGAAGGAAGTAGGGATCCACCCTTGAAAAATCGCTCAGGATGGCCACAGTGGCGACTCTACTGGGGACATTTTTGAGAGAACTAGACTCTATTTCTTCATAGGTGTTATTTTTTTTTGCATGTGTGAATATGTACATACCCGTATGTTCCATTTTATCCTCTATTTACCTATTTGTATATATCTCGCTCATGTATATATCATTTTTCGCTCATTTATACACTTCACATACTTGTATATACTCTCCATGTACACTTTGCACACTTACACTTAGCTTCACTAGCACATACCCACACTTTACACACTTGTATATATGCTCACTTGTAGTTAATCCATTTATAGTCTCACTACCATACACACTCACTTGTATATACTCCCGTGTCACATACTCACTCACATGTATCCATGTGTAGTATAGTTTCCATGCTAGATTTACTTGTATATGCTCCCCATTATTGTAATATTCTCTTTACTCATCATGCTAATAAAAAAAGGTAAAAATACTCTCACTCTCTCCATAATATGTTATTTAAGACTCATGAATTTTTGCACACTACATCACCAAGAGCATTGCTATATTGACCAAAATTTTGTCCCGTACCGGGGGGTCACTTTATGATGGACGCTGGTTATATGGGTCGTAGTTAGCCCAATTGATATGAATTTCACCTTCCATTGGCCTCGTACCTTCAACGTATATCGAATGGTCCCCCATGCATCTCACCGCATGATCGAACCCACGGTGAGAGGTATATAACAGGGAATTCATTCACTTACGTCGAGCATAACAAATTCTGTCTTTGGCGTACTGTCCCCATGAGGTATATAGTGAGGCAATTCACGTACACTCGTGTATATCAAATGGTTTGTCCACATGTACCCATGAATGACTGCCCTTATAGACAAGAGGTATATCGTGAAAGTCAAGCCAAGGGGGAGCCCTTCCACTAAACCAACAATTGCATAAACGTCATTTAGGTGTCAAATATAGGACACTCATATTTAGTTTGTCGATTTCCTTAGAGGGAGTCACAATGTCCTTCTTCCAAACTCCCATGAAAAGCTCCAACAATATTTCAAAAATGCCTCCTCTACCTCCAAGCTAACCACGTTCAAACTCATATCCAACTCTAAATATTACACCTTTTTCAACCCAACATGTTAAGTATGGGATGGCGCTAAAAGATAGGGGGTCTTGTCAATATCATGAAAATTCAATATATAGATATATGTATATAGGCCCAACACTATTCCAAGTGGCGTCGCGCAAAATTAATATTATTCTCCCCGGAGTATCCAGCATGATAGTCTTACTCTCCCTAGATTCAATTCTATTAATTCAAATTACACAAGTTCAAGAATCAAGACTAACGATCAGCAATCTCGTCCACCTTAAGGTCGAACACGACTGACATTAATAGTCACCCCTCAATTACGCAACAGCTGAGGTCTACATGACTCATGGGGTCAGTTATCCATCAGGTCCTCCATAGCCGACATTACATCTACCTCATACATCAACCTCGGATGGGCACAAGTCGAGACCAGTAAGGACTCATGGGTTCAACCACCCTTAAAAATCATCATCATCCCTAGCCGACATTACAAGCACCACATGAGAATCAGCAGCCCTACAGGCTCAGCATCAACTGTCAAGACAGCATCGGCCCTGGCCGACGTTCCACATATCTAACCCGGCTGACATCCCAGCCAAGGTCATCATATAATTCCCAGCCAAGGGAGGGGTCATACCTCACCAACCTCCTACTCACCTAGGCTGAGGTTGGTACCAAGCAAAGACAGCTGAGCTTCTATGCGTACATTTATGGCTTGAAGAACGTGGATAAATTTGTTATAAAAGAATCATTCCCTCAACGTGAGGGAATATCAGGGTCATCATTACTTAGTTGAAGATTATCCAGATGTCATATTTTCACTGACTGGATCTCCATGCACATTCTCATTGTATGCTTGGGGGTACATTACACCCCAAACACTATGTATAGAGGTCATCCTCTCCCTTGTAAAGGGATTCGAAATTACAACCCTAGTTGAAACTCTGTCAAATTACACAATAGAGAGAGAAAGCTTGAGAGATTGTATCCATGGTCGTTAGTGCCTTATTTTAGTGACCTTAATAACTCACTTGCACAGTGGAGTAGGCCTAGTTGGTTGAACCATTTATATATTGGTGTTCATCCTCTTTTCCTCATCTCAATCTCTTACATTTAGTATACTCTTATGTTGTCATTGCTATCACTGGTTTGAGCTTGCCAACACCTTGACGGGTGGTGCTGTTTCTAGCATCATCATTTTGGTGTCATCTGTGGGAACGAGGAGCTGTCTCTTCCTCTTTTTCTGCTTAACCTCACCGGAGACTCTGGTGGTGAAACAAGCCTCATCCCTTATGTGGAGTTGTTTCACCATTAAAAGAGGTCCTTTGAGGTATTAAGATCGTCTTCTTCACAAGCTTTTTAGTTTTAACATATGGCACCAGAGTTACCACCACCTCCTCCACCATTTGGTGGTAGAGGACCTAGTTCCAGCCAGGCATCACCCCAGTCCAAAATGGCTGAGGTGCTAGCAGCCTTAAATTCCTTGGCTGCAACGCAGCAAGCAATAAAGAAGTAATTTTCACAGCTTAGTTAAAATATTATGAGTCCACATGGGGTCTCACCGGAGATGATTACTCCGGTAGCTATTCAATCCCATTCGGAAGCTAGAGGACCACCCCAGGCAATGCGCAAAGACAAACCTACCCCTCAGTGGAGGAGGGACTTTACTAACCCTAGGCATTTACGTTTGGGGAGACAAGGAAACCCTTGCCCTGAGAATAGGTATGACGATGATTGCTGGGAGCCGTATGAGGTTTTGAACAACACTGTACATTCTATCCAGCAAAGCCGAGGTTATGGGGGCAGAAGAGATGATGGTGACCAACAAAGACGATCAGCTTTTGATCGTTTGAGCAGAGGGTCAGCCTTTGAAAGGCTCGGCCCAGTTAATGACCTGAGGTAGAGGTTATCCATGTCAAGAAGTGTAGCATCCTCATAAAGAGAAGAGGGGGAACATCGACCTCATCATGGCCGACCCCATCAAAGACGAGACAAGGATCAAGAGGAGATCAATAGCCGACGTTGTGCAGCGGCTGGGGAACCCTCAGTCCACCTATTGGAGGTGGCTTGGGATAACCTCGACCGGGCCGACGTTATAAAGCCATAGAATGACTCCATTTAAAGTCTTGAAGAGAAGATAGGGCAACTCATCAAAATCTGAGACCCATAGCAAAGAGGTTTCTCAGAGGGTTCCCCATTCGTGGCCAGGATAGTGAGCTTCCTAACCCCTGCCAAGTTCAAGCCACCTACGGTGTCTTCCAAGTATGATGGTAGCACCAACCCTGTGCATCATATTGAGATGTACCAGTATGCGATAGATATTTATTCAATCCCAAATGAGATGAAGTGTCGGGCCTTCTTTGGGACTTTGATGGGAGCTGCACAAATCTGGTTCACTTCTCTTCTAAAGAACTCTATCGAGAACTTTAAGGGCTTGGCTGAACGGTTCATCCATAATTTTTTTGGGGGTGTAAGACCTCAAAATAAGACCACTCATCTGTTGTATGTTAAGCAAGGGAAAAACTAGAGCCTAAGAGACTACATCTCTAGATTCAATAAAGAAAAATTGTAGGTTGAAGATTATGAAGAGAATATAGCCATAACAACCCTCATTGGAGGACTCCATAAGGGGAAATTTCTATGGAAGCTTGCGAAAGACCCTCCCAAGTTCATGGTCGAGCTATTGGCAATTACAGGAAAGGTCATGAACGCTGAAGAGGCTATGGCCGCGAAGTATGACGATGATAATGGAAGTGGCAGCGAGAAGTTCCGAAGAAAGAATGATGGAAAAATGAGGTATGTCGACGTTAAGTTTGCACACTATACTCCTCTAACTGTGAGCTGCGAACACATCCTCAATGAGATCAAGAATGACCGGTCTCTGAGATGGGCAGAGAAGCTGAAGGCTCCTCCGCATAAGAGGAACAAGAACCTGTGGTGAGAGTTCCACCAAGACCACGACCATGTGACAGACAAGTACTTCGCTTTGAAGGGTGAAATCGAGAAGATGTTGAAGTCTAGAAAATTGAGGAAGTATGTCGATGGTAAGCCTCCTAGGAGGGGAAGAAATGATCCTAAAAAGAAGAGAAATGATAAGTGTTAAGATGAAACCCCAGAGATAAGAGACGAGGACTCAGATGGTGATGATGAGGACGATCCAGACCTCCCACCGAAGGATGATAATGCCCCTGTGAAGAGGGTTGGAATGATCTCCTTTAGTGTTAACACCATATGTGGAGGACTAGAAGGGGGTGGATATGAAGTAGACGACCGTAAAGATCATGTGGCAGAGGCTAAGGCAGTGACCAAAGTAGAGGTTGTGAAACTGGCGTCTTCAGAGGCCAAGCAGAAGAGAAAAAAGGTGGGTATGGATACTCTTATATTTGGGTTCTCCTGACTCGACTACAAAGGTATCTTGGCTGTGCATGATGAACCATTGGTAATTACAATAAGAGTGCATGGATGTGAGGTACAGAGAATCCTCGTAGATGGAGGAAGTTCAGCGGGTGTAATGTGTTAGCCATGTTTTAGCCTAGGTCTCAACAGATCAAGACTCGTACCCTATCATCATCCATTGATGGGATTCAGCGGTGAAAAGGTCCATCCATTGGGCATGTATGAGATGGATGTACGAATGGGAGACGAGTGGCCTAAGAGATCAATTTTTTCGTTATAGATGAAAATGTCTTCTCGGCATACAACCTCATCATAGGACAAGTAGCCATTAAGTAGTTTGAGGCCGTGTCGTCGACGGTACACCAAATGCTAAAATTCCTGACCCCCTATGGAATTGGGGAAGTGCAGGGTGACCAGACATCGGTACAAGAATGCTACTTCAACTCGGTTGAAAAGAGAGAGGCCCATAAGAGGGAAACTACCACATATAATATTGACACCCTTGATCCTAGGGACGAAAAAAAATTGAAGAAAAGAGAGGCCGCGGAAGAGGTAGAATCCATCGTCCTCAATAAGGATGAACAAAAAAAAAACCATCTAAATCTGCAAGGCCTTAAAACCGGAGATCAAGGAAGAGCTGATAAAATTCTTAAAGAAGAGGCAGAGTGTCTTCGCTTGGAGCCATGGAGGCATGCCTAACATCGACCCGGGTGTTATGTGCCACAAACTCAATGTGGCCAAAGATGCTAAGCCAATCAAACAAAGATGAATATTTTACTCTAGGGAAAATTATGATGTCATCAGGGAAGAGGTTAGAAAGTTGGAAGAGGCAGAATTCATCAGGGAGGTAATATACCCAGAGTGGTTATCAAACGCCATTATTGTTTCAAAGGCCAACGGAAAATAGAGGATGTGCGTAGACTTCACTGACCTGAACAAGTCATGCCCGAAAGATAGCTATCCCTTACCAAGGATTAATCAGATGGTAGATGCCATGACAGGGCATGAACTTATGAGCTTTATGGATGCGTATTCAGGCTATAATCAGATCTTTATGGAGCTGAAGACTCAGAGAAGACATCATTCGTCACAGACAAGGGGACCTATTGCAATAAGGTCATGCCCTTTGGCTTGAAAATTGCACGAGCCACATATCAACGTCTTGTAAACAAGATGTTTGAAGATAAAATTAGCAAGACCATGGAGGTATATGTAGATGATATGTTGACGAAGATCTTGAAGGCCTGCACTCATGTAGCCGACCTGGAGAGACCTTTTGACACCATGGAGTTATAGAGGATGAAGCTCAATCCTACCAAGTGTGTCTTCGGAGTAGGAGCTGGAAAGTTTCATAGATTCATAGTCAATCAGAGGGGAATAGAGGCCAACCCCGAGAAAATCAAGGCTTTGCTTGATATGAAGACCCTAAGAAGTATAAAAGACGTTCAGAGGCTCACTAGAAGAGTCACTGTGCTCAACAGATTTGATTCTAGAGCTACGGACAAGTGTCTTCCATTTTTCAAGGTGCTTAGAAAGGCCTTCGAATGGGACGAAGAGTGTGATAAGGACTTTAAACAGTTCAAGTCCTACCTCGGATCCCCATTGCTCTTATCTCCGCCCATTCTAGAGGAGAAGTTGTATGTTTATCTAGTAGCCCCGGAGTCAGCTATAAGTGCAGCCATAGTACAGGAAGACGTTAGGGTTCAAAGGCATGTATACTTCAATTGTAAGTCCGTTCAAGGGTCTGAACAGGACTATCCTTGGATGGAGAAGTTATCCTACACTTTGATACATGCTTCCAGGAAGATGAAACCTTATTTCCATGCCCACTCTATGGTCATCCTCACTGACTCCCCACTAAGGGAAGTCCTCAACAAGCTCGAGAATTCAGGCAGATTGATGACTTGGGCCATTGAGTTGGGAGTGTATGACCTTATTTATCAACTCAGGGTAGTCATTAAAGGGTAGGCACTCGCAGACTTTATTGTTGAGTTCACATGGGAAGAGGCTCAGGTTGAGAATAATCTAGAGATTGCAGAGGGATCAAACAGTAACATCTTCTGATACACGGAAGAGGTCGTATCCAGTAGAGCCAGAAAAGGAATAGAAGAGAATGAGGAAGGCAAATACCTTTTTAAGCAAGGAACCCTGTCAGAGGGGAACTTCTCTTCAAATGATGATCTTTGGAACCTCTTCATTGACGGGTCTTCTTGCGAAAGTGGAAGCGGTGCATGTCTAATACTGTCAGCTCCGGATGATACCGATGTTGAATATGCGCTAAGGTTCAACTTCAAAGCATCGAACAACGAGTCAGAATATGAGGCCTTGATAGCAGGCCTCTCCTTAGCAAAAGCCCTTAGAGTTGGATGACTCTTACTTCATAGTAACTCGAGGTTAGTTGTCAACCAAGTACTTGGAGTATATGAGGCTAAAGATGAAAGGATGGATAAATACCTGAAGAGGGTAAGAACGACGCTAGAAGGCTTCGAAGAGGTGAAGATGAAGAGGGTAACTCGATAAAACAACAGTCGTGGAGATACACAAACAAGGTTGGATTTAGCAATAAGGGCAGGCATCAGAAGGACAGTACCAGTCGAGATCCTGCTCAAACCGACCATTGAGGAAGAAGAGGTTGCCAACCCTTGCCTTAACTTGAACCTAGGAGACTCATGGATGGACCCCCTCATCAGATATATCAGAGAGGGAGAGGTGCCAAAATCGAAGCTAGAAAGGAGGAAATTGAGGTACAGAGCAGCTAAGTTCTCAATAATAGGAGATGTCCTGTATAAAAAAAAGGATTTCTACTACCTCTCCTTAGATGTGTCCATCCCACAGAAGTCCCCCACGTCCTGCAGGACGTATATGAGGGTTCTTGCTCCAGCTACATAGGAGGAAGACATTTAGCCAAGAGAATAATTACGCAGGGATATTGGTGGCTGACCTTAGCCAAAGAAGTTGTTGCCTACGTGAAGAGGTGCGACAAGTGCCAAAGATTCTCCAATGTCCCTCATCAACCTCATCAACCTATGACATCAATAAGTTCTCCTTAGCCATTCGGAGTGTGGGGGATTGACTTGGTGGGACCTTTTCCAAGAGCTTCTAACATTTATCAATCTCTGATAGTAAAAATTGATTACTTCTCCATTGGCTGACCCGATGATCACGATTAGAGAGCAGAAGACCTTCCAGTTCATCTGGAAGACCATCATATGAAGACACGGTCTTCCAAACACCCTCATCTCAGACAACGAAACCCACACTACACCAAATCTGCCGAATTGTCAAGGTCATTGACCTTGACAAATCCAACTTGTCAAGGTCAATGACCGTGACATTTCGAGGCGAGACAACTTTTTTTGTCACGGTCATTGACCTTGACACAAAACTCGTGTTTTATGTCACGGTCGTGTCGCGATCAATGACCGTGACACGTTTGTCACGGTTTATAACCGTGACAAAGCCATGAACCTTTTTTTAAAAATTATCATGGCCATTGACCGTGACAATTCTCGGCAGAATTTAAAAAAAATCTGCTGGGCAGTATGGCCACTGCCACCGCCCAGCAGTATATTTGTACCTGTTATAGCAACGTTGTACCTGTTCCAAACATCATATATCCAAACAAACTAAAGATAATGCAAATATATATTCAAATAGAGACAATATGCATCACGATATAATTCAAATGTAACAACTTAAAACAATTCAATTCAAACTCAAAACAATGTCACTACATGTCTGGTGTATTATTAAAACTGAGGAGGTGAGTAGGCCACATGACATACGAATTGACGCACCCACTAATATACGTCTTGCCGCATTGTTCGCGCAACCACAATAAGGAGTTCTCCTTCCCGGGTATGACATGCGTGACGAGCACCCTGGACTCCATCTCTTAAAGCGCACGTCCATGAACTATTCCACCCTGGACGATATTCGGGTCCCTCAACCCCCGCCCTATCCGCTGTCCATCAAATACGTCCAATATGAACACGCTCAGCCAACCAAGTGTCGACATTGGTCTATTGAAGGGCGCCAAATAGGGAAGTGGATCATCGAAGTACGAACGTGTCGGTGATGAAGCAGCGAGGTCCACATCCTCGTCATCCCGCGCCTCGTCCTCCAGCACATCCTCCTCCACCACCTTCTCCTTCCCTTTCCCTTTCCCTTTACGGTCTCCGCCCAATGTAATCTTTATGAATGCGAACATATCTTGGACCGTCGCCTCCAAACGGGACAGCTTCGCGTCGTGTGAATCCACCGTTCGAGCCAACCCGATGTCGCTCGTCTCCAATCCGATGATCCTAGATTTGGCCACCCGCGAGCTCACCCCCTTGTCCTCCCCTTGCGATCAGAGCCAAGCACTTGGCTGAGTGCATCTGTGGACAAAGATGCCTTGTCGGCATCAGACTGCGACTCATGCACTTCCTTAAGCTTTGCCTGAAACGACAAAAAGCACATGATTAGTAAAATAAGTAAACTAAAAAATTATAATGTAATTAACAAAAATTAAACTGTCGGATTACATAAAATCGTGGTCACGACGCTCGGGGACATCTCCTTGTCCTTCCCTTTCTTCGTCCGAAGAGCCACATAAGTATCGAGCCTATGTGGCTTACCCCCTGGCCCACTCCCTACCCCCTGAAATAAAATAAAGTAAAGTAAAATTAGTATCGGCCCCGTAAAGTAAAATAATGAAGAATAATATATTTTTGTAGTTATAGAAAAATTAAATCTTACCTGCATCCTATGCTCCACCTCGGCGTAAGAGGTCCGGTCGGAGTAGTGTACGTCCGTCTTTTTTGCCCGATTTTCCCTCCCCGATTGGTGAGATGCCAATTGTCGATCCTCGATCTCATTGTCAATGAACTTCTGCCATTGTGCCAATGAGATCGGCTCCTTGGGGGGGACAGATTTGCGCCATTGGATAATCGACTCTCGTGTTTTCCCAAAGTACCGTGCCCGCATATTTTTTTTCCACGACTTGAGTTGCTCCCTAATCTGCTCCAACACGGGATCGCCTAGCTTTGGATCCAAGTTGAATTGTTCCTGTCCAACAAATACAATGTTAGTTGCGAATAAATATAAATATAAATATGAAATTGAAATTGAAATTGAAATTGAAATTGAAATTGAAATTGAAATTGAAATTGAAATTGAAATATAAATATATTACCTGTAGTGCCGCCCAAACAACTAACTTGAGCTCATATGACACCTCCTTCCAACTCATAAACCCCGGGCCGATGACCGTCTTTAGCAGAACGATGGATCTCACTAATATCTCTGATTTGTTCTCGACGGTAATCCCATATTTCCCATATTTGGGGAGCCTAGGGGCGGAAGAGCCCTCGTCTCCTCCACTACCACCGACCCCAGACGACATCATCATAAACAGCATCATCATCTTCGCCTTAATATCTGAAGGAGACATTTGCTGTAAAAAAATGCTATTAGTACAGATATAATATTTTCAATTTAAGGACTATTTTCATCACTTAGTGTTCATCTAAGTTCTAGTATAACAAGTTCCCATAAAAATCTTTAATAAAATTCTCATATATTCTTTCAATTTAAACACACACACAGTAGTGACTGTCTATTTAAAATAATCTCAATGTTAATTTCAGGTATTGAATTTCTACTATTGTTTTGTGCTTTTTATAAATCATACCCCACCCCCACCCACCCCCACCCCCAACATGTTTACGGGATTTCATCACCCGTCATAAATTTTTCGGTCCGTGACTTACTGGCCAGTTGTCTTTGGTCTTTTAGTCCCTTAACATTACTTTAAGAATTTTACCCAATCTAAATACCACATTTTCTTTCTTGTTATACACTTGAACACGTTTTGTTATTTAGTCCTTATTAATTTATCTTTGATGTATTACCAGCATCTTTACTTTTATAAACTTTATTTAATTTTCAATTTTAAGGACTATTTTCATCACTTAATGTTCATCTAAGTTCTAGTATAACAAGTTCCCATAAAAATCTTTAATAAAGTATTATCACAAATATAAACTAAGAGTGATAAAATAACTTTGAGGCATATAAATTAATTGTGACAAAGTAAGATTATGGAAACCCCAATTTTCTTTCTATAACTCCTATTTCATTAAACTTTAAATATAATTAGGGGTGTATAGAAAGAAAAGTTAAATAGGAATAAAAACAACATTTTTAAAATATGAAGGGCTCACCAATTTGATCAAAATTTTCAACAACATAGACTAATTGATCTTTATTATAAGACAATTACTACAAATTTATGCGCATCGCCCGAATTCAAAAAGTAATTTAATGACTAAAGTAATACTTTTTTTAACTTTAGTTATTCACCACAAATCTTAAAAAATATTTTATTTTTCATGGTTTTAGCAACTTCGGATGCCATTTTAACCCTTATTGTAGTTTTTTTAGTTTTCATGCTTTTATTTGATGGATATAAAGTCATGTGATTATTTAACCATATAAAGTCAACAAAAACGCCATATATGGTTTTTTTTCTCCATTAGTATAAGTATATAGCGATTATTTCACACTTAAATTACATATTAAGCCGGCCTTCATTTTTTTATGAAATTTGTAGAAAATTACTTATTTATTTTGAATGAAAATAAATTGTTATCCAATATTTTTGGATATTATTTACATTTACATTTTTGGATATTATTTTTGGATATTATTTACATTTACATTTTTGGATATTATTTTTGGAAATTTATAGAAAATTACTTATTTATTTACATTTTTAACCCCCTACCCCCACCCTGCCCCACCCCCTACCCTCCACCCTACCCCCACCCTGCCCCACCCCCACCCCCACCCTGCCCCACCCCCACACACGCACACACACACGCACACGCACATATATATACACATACACACATATATATACACACAAACATATATATAAATGGAAGAGAGAGAGAGAGAGAATTAAACCTGAAGGTAGAGAGAGGGAGAGAGAGAGAGAGAGAGAGAGAGAGAGAGAGCGTCGAGAGAGAGAGAGAGAGGGAGGGAACGACGGGAGGGAAAAAAGATGGGGGAAAGGGTTTTTGTTGGAACCATTGTTGAGGTCGTGTCAAGGTCATTGACCGTGACAATTATTTAAAGAATTGTCACGGTCATTGACCATGACAATTCTTTGTCACGATCGTGTCAAGGTCAATGACCGTGACATAAAATGCGTATTTTTTGCCACGGTCAATGAACTTGACAAGGGTGATCGGATGAAAGGTGACAATTTGTCCATTTTGATGTAGTGCCAGTTCAAGAATTCTTCCTTAGAAAAATATTGTGAAAAAGTGGGGATAAAGCAGTTCTTCTCATCTCCTAGCTGACCTCAGGCAAATGGGCAGATTGAGGTCATGAATCGAATGATCCTCGATGGGATTAAGAAGAGGTTGGAAGAAGACAAGGGGAGATGGACGGAAGAGGTTTATGCTGTATTATGGTCCTACAGAACAAAGGCTAGGACACCAATGGGGAAGACCCCATTTATGTTAGCACATGGCTCAAAAGCCGTCATACCAACAGAAGTAGGACTCCCCACTCACAGAGTTCAGACCTATGACCCCGAGAAGAATAGGTAAGAGAGAAGACTTAATATATATTTGATTGAGGAAAGAAGGGAAGACACTGAGATCAGACAGGCAGCCTACCAGCAGAGAACAGTGAAGTTCTACAATCAAAGGGTGAAATCAAGACCTATAGTTGTAAGAGACCTAGTGCTGAAGAAGACATTGTAGAAGATAAACAAGCTTCACCCGAATTAGCATGGTCCTTAAAAAGTTGCTAATGAGATTGTATTTGGTACCTACCAGCTAGAAAATCTTGAGGGAGGACCTTTCTCCAGCCCATGGAACGCTGATCACCTGAAGAAGTATTACATGTGATGTTGCAATTGTTTCTATGTATATGTATCATTTTATGAAGATAATATTAATGAGAAGAGAAGTTATTGTGTCAATACCTTGTTCATCATTCTTTAGTGATAAAATTTATGAGGGAAACATCATAATAGGATGACCTCGGACCTTAAAACATCAACATTTGGTGACAAGGTCTGAGGTGAAACATCTTAGTTTGATGACCTCAGATTTTAAACATCATTAATTTGGTGAAAATTTATGAGGATAACATCTTAATATGATGACCTCAGACCTTAAACATTATAATCTGATGACAAGGTCTGAGGTGAAACATCATAATTGGATAACCTCGGACCTTAAACATCATTAATTTGGTGAAAATTTATTAGGGTAACATCATAAATTAATGGCCTCAGACCTTAAACATCACTTGATGGGAAGTATGATTTGCAAGACAACATTCAAGAGAGAATTCATCAAAAGAAGAAAAATCCTCTGAAGAGGATGATATAACATGAAGAAGTCAGAATTACAAGTCAACATGACTTAGAGTATGTTATTAGAGGTTGCAAACAATTACCGATGAGAAACAAAAATTATAAGTGTAAAGCTTCACAAATAATGGTCTAGGTGCCTGCAGCCACAGTGTTGGTAACCTCGGCCCCATCAGCTTGGCCGATATTGGTAACCTCGGCCCCATCATCTTGAGGGTTGACATCCTCAATCTCTATAACTTCTAGTGGTGCGGTCTCTGCAGGATCTGCACCTTATCCTTCCTCCCCGACCTCTTGTAAGTCCCGAGAAAACTGAGGGTTAGCAAAATCGAGACTAATGAAGTCCGAGGTTGTCAAACTCCCTGACTCTTTTTCTTTGATGGACGCCCATTTACCAGTAGCTTTAACACCTCTTTTAAGGTATTCAAAGCCGAAGCTTATAAATTGGTCAAAGACCTTGTAGTCGGTAAAGATCTTCTAAGAGGCGTCCTCAAGGGTAGCTTTCAAAGCAGCATGAACCTTTTGTTGAAGAATGTCGTCCTTGGACTTCAGGGCAGAGGTGTGGTCCTTCTGGAGCTTAGCTATGTCCCTATCCCTCTACTTCACCTTATTCTCAGACCCCTCCAAAGCAGTCTTTAGACGTTCAACCTCAGCATTTATAGAGGCCTCCACCTTCTGGGCCTCTTTTCCCTTTTTAATAAGGGGAAACTTCCTCAGGGTCCAGTCAACGAACTGGTGCATGGACAGGATACCCTGAAAAATAAAGTCAGATGTATAAATGCAAACCTTAATCCAATAAAAGTCGAGGTTAGACTTGGAATAAAAAAGCAAATTTTTTTACCTGGATAGACCTGTGAAGGCAAAACTCGTCCAGCAGAGGGGTATCAATCGAGCGTAGAAAATGCTTATTTGCATCGGTCATCACAGAGCCAATGGCATCCATTGCCTTTAGACCGTGACCAATTAGGCTGTCACTGATCTTCAGCTACTCCAGACGAGCAGCCAATGCATCATCAGAAGAGATTGGGATGGAATCTTGGTGCTTACTCGACCTATGATCCTCTGAGGCAGCAGTGGTGGATTTCCACTTTTTTATAGACTCGGCCTTAGAGACGTTTTGCTTTGGTGGTGGAGGAGGAGGTGCATTAAACCGAGATTTCTTCACCAACTTGATAAGACTTGGTGCAGACATCTCCCACAGGTCGTTTGAAATACCTTCTGGGTGCTCTGTAAAAAATATATCTAAGTCAGAATAACAGAGACATTAGAAAATCAGAGGTAAAACTCATGCAAAATAATACTTACGAAGCTCGGCTAGAGGAATCCCCCAGGCCAGTCTCAGAGAGATAGTAACCGGTCATCAGATGCTCATACTTGACTAGCCAACCAAGCCCCCCTGATCCTTATGATCTTTGACCTTTTTTAGGTTATCCTGGCTTAATCCAGGGTCGTCTTTGGTAGATAATGACAATTTTCCCCACCTCAGAGGGGTCCTCAGCTCTAGGGATGAAAAGGGGGCACAAGTACCAAATTCCCATGCCCTGAGACGAATAAGTACCATGGTTTCCAGTTATTATTTGAGGTCTTGGTAACCAGTAGCATCTTCTTATCATACTTCCTAGATAGGAAGTGGTAGTAGCTGGGGTGGTTTCTGGCAGAGGATGGCACATAGCACCCTGTGAAGACCCTGACAGGAATGTCTGAGTGATGGACTTCCCTCCAATGAACGATAGCTCCAATCATCACCCTCCAAGCATTGGGGGATAATTGGGAAGGGTCCAGGTTAATATGGGACAATATGGCTCTAATTATTGAATGGATAGGGAGACGGAATCCTAACTTAAACATCTTCTCATATACACAGATTTCCCCATCTCGGCCACCAAAGGCCCTCTCATCCCTTAGAGGTCTCCTAAGCTTGATAGAAGGACCTATGGAATAAAGTTGACTAAAGGCTAAGAGATCGTACTCATTAGAAGTACTCTCTATCTCGGATGACTCCGAGGTATCAACGTCACTCTCATGACTATCATCCTCATCCTTGGCAACGTCGGCTTGGGTAGGCGTAGGAACACCATCAGGGTACCTATGAGAGAACTCAGCCCCTATGGCAGCTGATAGGGGAATAAGATCAATGGGTGGGGGCATATCCATGATCGGCTGCACAACTTCAACATCGGAAGAAGTTCGTGAAGATCTAGCACCGTTGTGCGACGAGGCATGACTTTGGACCTCGGCCCGATCAGGGACCTCGTCTTGCCTAATAGAGAAGTCCATGGACTCTTGGAATGAATCTATAGACATAGAGTCTGAGGTAGATGACTCAGACTCAGATATTGAAGAAGGGTCAATTGCATCCTCGGCTAGATCAGCAAGCTCTACTGGCTCAGGATAAATCACCTTCACAGGTGGAGGGAAGATAGGTCTGACGGGGAAGGCCTCAACCCTACGAGCTTCCTCTAGGGCTAGTTCTATCTGCCTAATTTTTGCAAAGGTCTTCTCTCTAAGAGAGGGGAAATCCTCTAGAAGTTGATAAAGAGGTCTGAGCATAGAAGACCAACCCTACAATTAATACCCCAAACAAAAATAAATAACTGGGCACAAGCTAAACTAAGGATCAAAACTTGGTTTAGGTCAAGTTCACACCAAGAACAGCTAAGAACAAAAGCCATCGAAAAATTCATACAGTCGTCGAAAAAAGCAAAAATGGAAATTAAGGGCGAAAAAGGAAGAAATAGGGTGAAGATGTTACCTTCCTGAATATGAAATGAGGAAGAAGAAGATCGAAGACAGGGAAATCCCAAAATGCAACAACAAAATTCTTAAGAGACAAATGGAAAATACAGAAAGCTCAGGCGGGAAGAGTGAGAGAAACGGAAAAAGGGTTTAAACCCCAAAACTGATTACACGCGTCCCAAGGCCCAACATTGCCTTAGGAGCCTAAAATCCCATCATCATTTCTCTTGTCAGATACGTAACCTACTTCAGAAATTGACACTTGTCAACGAAATATTGGTATACAAGGGAAATACAGCCCCGGACATGTATACCCCTTAGTCACCTACTCACATAGGTAACTAAGGGCTAGGGGTTATTGATATGCCCAAATTATACCTACTAGCTCGGAGGCACCAAACTCGACCTAGATGACGACTGAGGTAACAATGACTCAAGACTGACGATTAGCAATCTCGTCCATCTTAAGGTCAGCCACGGCCGACGTTACTAGTCACCCTCAATTACACAACAACCGAGGTCTGCATAACTCATGGGGTCATTTATCCATTAGGTCATCCATAGCCGACATCACATATACGTCATACATCAACCTTGGCTGGGTACAAGCCAAGGACAGCAAGGACTCATGGGTTCAACCACCCTTCAACATCATTATCGGCCCTAGCCTACATTACAAGCGCTATATGAGAACCAACAGACCTGAAGGCTCGGATCAATTGTCAGGATAGCATCATCCCTGGCCAACGTTCCACATATCTAACCCCGACTGGCATCCCAGCCAAGGTCATCATATAATTCCCAGCCAAGGCAGGGGTCATACCTTACCATCTCGTACTCACCTAAGCCGAGGTTGGTACCAAGCAAAGACAACCAAGCTTCTACGCGTACATGTATGGCTTGAAGCACGTGGACAAATCTATTATAACTGAATCATTCCCTCCACATGAGGGAATATTAGGGTCATTATTACTTAGTTGAAGATTAGCCAGGTGTCATCTTTTCACTGGCTGGATCTCCATGCACATGCTCATTGTATGCTTGGGGGGTACATTACACCCCCCAAACACTATATATAGAGGTCATACTCTACCTTGTAAAGGGATCCGAAATTACAACCCTAGCTAAAACTCTGTTAAATTACACAGTAGAGAGAGAAAGCTTGAGAGATTGTATCCATGGTCGTTAGTGCCTTATTTTAGTGACCTTAATCACTCACTTGCACAGTGGACGTAGGCCTAATTTGCTGAACCACTTATATATTGGTGTTCATCCTCTTCTCCTCATCTCAATCTCTTACATTTAGTATACTCTTATGTTGTCATTATTATCACTAGTTTGAGATTGCAAACACCTTGACGGGTGGTTCTGTTTCCAGCATCATCACCTAATATAAGTGAGAACCTAAAAATAACATTAATAATAATCATGTTGAGAATCTTCTTCTTTTCCCCTTATTTTTTAAAAAATCTAAAAATACTAAAAATATTTTTTCTCCTCCTTTCAAAATACCAAAAATTTTCTCCCTCCATTATCCAAAAATAAATTCAAAACATTTTCCCTCTTAGGTCGATCTCATACTCGATTTTGGACTGGCTCCCTATTGATTTCGGTCTTCCATCAAACCACCTCGAAGTTCTGTCGGTTCTTTTGCTACCTCATTCGAGTTTGGGATTTACCTTTACAAGATCTATATGGAGAACGCGAACAAAGCACCAAACGTGTAGCCTAATATAATGATCCTTTTAGCCTAGCTCAGTGATAATATTAACAACCTTCAAATCGAGGTCCATAAGATACAACATCACTGAGCTTAGATTCCCGAAGGACCCGAGGTTCTTTTTCCTCATGCCATGGGTCCACCCGCTCCCGAGCCTATATGGGTCCTAGAAGAGTATCATCATGCTCTATGATCCCCGCCTACCAATGGGTCACTGCCAGTTTAGATCCTTATCCCGAACCTTAACCAACTAGGGGCTAACCTCCCAGTGCCCACAGATCCTAAGGAGGAACAGAACAAGGTCAAGCAAGACCTCAAGCTGTTGTCGAAGAAGTTTTACTAACTCATGATATCCAGGAACTATATGGACTACACCCATATGTCTCCCTATCCCAAAGCGTGACTACTAAGGAAGTTTAAGATGCTAGACATCGAGAAGTTTGAGGAAGTGAACCCCCAATTATTCACCTTCTAATATATCATCGAGCCATGACCCTCCTTAGTGCCTCTGGAAAAAAATTGGCCTAAATGTTCCAACAGACCTTGAAATAAAGCGCCCTCTGTCAATTTCTATCCCTTAAAGAATTCCAGATCCATAGTTAGGAGGATGTAACCCGAGAATTAATGTCTCAGTACAAGTACAATGAGGTGCTAGTGGTTACATCTCGAGATCTATAGATTCTTAAGGAGAACCCTGTGGAAATAGTTATTAGCTTCATAGGAAGGTGGAGGAGAAAGCTGCTACTATGACAAATTGACCCTCCGAGGAGGAACAAGTCAGTATTGTGAAGAAGATTTTCTTGCCTTATATCTGAGCATCCATGGGAGGACAATATTACCCACACTTTTTAGCCCTCCGAGACGTTGGTGTAGAAATTGGGGAAGGCGTTATCAAAGTCAAATTTAAGCCAAAGAAAGTGACTACACAATTCACTCCCCAAAAATATGAGAACCCAAACAATGCTACATTCTCAACCATTAGCAACATTTCCCAACCTATTACCTCTTGGGCATAGAAAATTCACCCCAACCATACCAAGAAAGAGTACTCTGAGCTCCATGCTCCCCTGTCAAAAATCTACCAGGCCGTGCTGAGTCAAAACTTCATCAAACCCTTAGACCCTTGTCCACTACCAAATCCACTCCTTAAAAGCTTTGAAACCCATGCCCATTGTGATTTCCACCAATTTGTTGGCCATATTACCGACCCATGCTTCCACCTTTGAAATGTGATCCAAGGATTAATTGACCGGGGTATCATCACCCCCTCCCCCTAACCAATCCCAAACCCAACACCACTCATAACCCACTTCCAACCCATACAAGTGTCATCTTTTAGAGAGTAATTTGATCCATCTACTCTAATTGTGATCAGTAAAGCACCCATCATACCCGAAATCTCACCCAAACCACTCAAGCTTTGCCCATATCTCACTCCTTACAAGGGCCTATATTTTCGTTCGTACTCGGTCTGAGGGGAAAGACATGGTATTACAAGTTTTGTTGAACCAACTCTTGGAGTTTGGGATGAAACTTCTCATCGAGATGATTATCGATTGTTGTAAATTCAATGGTTTCTTCATGGAAGCCCAAAAAAGGCCTCGAGAATCAGATGAATGGGTGATACCTGTTAAAGAAGTCAGTCTAGATAATGTGGTACAGATAATCGCTAATGGATTTTGAAAGACAAGTGAAATTTACAGCATTGATGAGTTACTCACCATTTTGAGGCTTCAGGGATGGTTGGTCCCTTCACTCCTGCACCTCCCCACTGTGGGAAGATTTGTACTATGAAGTTATCATGGTTGTTAAATATATTGATTTCTCTTGAAAAGAGGATATAGTCGCCACTAGATGGGGGGGATGACTTTAATAGTTAAGATAATAAACCCAATTAGGAAGAAACCAGTCTAGTAGCCAGTTTTTGAAAAATTATATCCTTTAAAGATCTATTGGGGGAAATTAACAAGGTAATAATTCAGCTAGAGGTAGATGAAGACACATGGTTCCTGTTCCTCCATGCCTCAGTAAATCACACAACTAGGTGAGGGAGATACTGGAGAGATCCTATACCTTATGTGATTGATATAGATAAGGTAAATGGAGTTACCGAAGAACTTCCCATGCTAGAAGTGACCATCTAAGAAAGCAAAGTCCTAGACTAACTCAAGAAAATTGAAGCTACCATCAAGTTATGGGGGCTTTTCATGTCCTCCTAGATGCACCGAAATGCTCTGATAAGACTCCTCATTGGTCCTATAGTCCCTCCTTCAACCACTCTCAAAGAAGACATAAACATAGTTGGGTCCTTAACATCTTCCAAACTCCTATCCTTTTTTAAATCAGAGTTATCGAAGATCATCCCTGACCACAATTATGCCCTCAACATCCTTGTTGAATTCTTATGAAAGATAGCCCCACTCTCACTTGTTGATAACGGATCTGCCCTCAATATTTTTTCCTCTCAAAACCTTCAATTTCTTGGGCTTGAGAGTCGATGATCTCATTCCCACTTTTGTTGTGCGTGCTAATGAAGATACCCGTTGAGAGGTAATGGAGGGTCCATAAAACTCATAATAGGGGTTGTCCCTATTAATCCTATCACCGAGTTCTAAGCCATTGACATACCTGTATGTTTTAATCTACTCATTGGTCGTCCATGGATCCACCACATCCGAGGGGTATCTTATTCTCTTCATAAAAAATCAAAGTTCTTCGCCAAAGGTCAGGTTATCACCATCTTGAGGGATGACGACATGTTAAACACCGCCAGTACTAATATTCAAGTATTAGAGATCCATCATAGGACTAGTGGCATGCTCCTCTCAAGCATTAGAGTTGATCAACTTCCCCTTCTAACAGGAGAAAATTTCAAAGACTGGGTCTGTCTCAAACACAACCCACATGGCAACGTCAACATGATTCAAATGTTCAAGAACATGCACTTTGTGCCCTAATTGGGGCTAGGGTAATGCCAAAAAGGGATCCTTTAGCCCATAGTCCTAAAGGAGGCCTTTCCCCATGTGGCCTGGGTTACCAACCCTCATCAGAAGAACTCAGAGAACTCCGACGAGTATGATAAAAATAATCTTAGAAGAAGAAATGATTGTTTTGAGAGACTCTTTGAATGGAAGGTTAATCAAGGAGGGTTAAGACTTCTCTTTATATGGCCTCTGTGAACCATGGTATGAACACCTTGATAGGAATATGATATTGGGCTAGAAATCTTCTTTCGAGACAATAACACTTGGGCCGCAGACTACTAATGAGGGTTAACATGAAGTGCAACCTCTCACTAAAAAGCCATGATAGTTACCAGGGATTTTGAGGAAAGTGATTATGAGGACTCATTCAACCTACAGACACTGGGGTTGAGTCTTTGTATGATCCACTCAGATTGCATGCCTTCAGACCTGTTTACTCAAATTAAAGCAGCTAACATGCCTCTCCTCAATTGGAATGTTGTGCTAGTCCAACCTACTTAGATTCAACGTGACCCTACTGTCCGCCCTATCCAAATCTCTTTACTCGATGTTATTGTTGATTTTTTTGGTATCAATATGTTGAGACATCTTTTGACGAGGTTTTCAATGCTGTTTTTTTTAAAACAAAATAAACAAAGATTTTGGGTAGCTTGTTGTGCCTTACATTAATTGTCTTAATTCTAATTAAACTCTTGATGATGATGATTTTACAAATGAACAGTTCTTAACAGGTCTTAATAAGGAGAGTAAAAAATAATATAACTACATTCAAATTAGTGGTGATGAGACTATTGCTATTAATCTCGGTTTTAGTAGCCATCGGTGCAAGATCAGGAGAGGGTACACCTTTAATGAACATGAGCGTGCATAATTTAAAACGCTACTGAAGGAATTTGTGGATGTTTTTGCATGGTATTAAGATGACATACCCGATATTGACTAAAAAATATCTCAACATGAGATCCCAACATTCCTAGGATGCAAGCTAGTCAAGTAGAATCTAAGGAAGCTCCGCATCGAATGGTCACTCAAAGTCAAGGAAGAAGTGATCAAGAAATTGAACGTGGGTTTCATTCGCGTAGTCAAATACCCAACATGGATTGCAAATATCGTCCCCATATCGAAGTCGAAAGGAAAATTCCACATGCGCGTCGACTATTGAGATTTAAATAAAGCATCCCCAAAGGATTATTACACATTACCCAACATCGATGTGATCGTGGACGGCACGGCTAGTTATTCCCTTAAATCATTTATCAATGGATTTTTCAGATACAACCAGATCAAGATACACCCTGAACATTAGGAGAAAATCGCATTCATCATCCCATGGGGAACCTTCTGCTACACAATCATGCCATTCGAACTCAAGAATGTCGGGGCTACCTACCAAATGGCTTCCATAACTATCATATAAGACCTTATTGACGGAGAGTTCAAAGTCTATGTAGACGATATAATCATCAAATTTAAGACTCGAGAAGGTTATATTCCCTCCCTTTGAATGTTTTTGAGAGACTACGACAATATCAAATGCGGCTAAACCCACATAAGTACATTTTCAGCATGATGAAAGGAAAACTCTTGAGATTCATGATTAGTGAGAAAGAAATCGAAGTAGGCCCTTCTAAGATGGAAGCCATACATGTGATTACATTACCACAAACAGAGAAGGAAGTTCGAGGATCTCTGGGTAAATAACATTACATCGGTTATTTCATTAGCCAGTTGATTTCTATCGGCGAACCCATTTTCAAACTTCTCCGAAAAGATTGACCAAAGTTTGGAATGAGGCCTTCCAATAAGCCTTTGACCAAATTAAGTGATACCTTACCCGACCTTCGGTGCTTATGCCTCTGTAGCTAGGCCTCCCCCTCCTCTTGTACTTGACTATGATAGAGACCACAATAGGGATTTGAATACACCAGTACATTAAAGATTCCCGTAAGGAAAGATCCATTTATTATACTAGTAAAAAATTTAGCGAGTAAGAAGTCAACTACACTACTTTGGAGAAAGCATGTGTTGCCTTGGTTTGGGTCATACAGAAGTTATAGCACTACATGCTTGACTTTCCCATCAGACTAGTATCATGTATGAATCCCATCAAGTACTTGCTAGAAAAGTTCGTTATGTCTAGCCGAATGGTCCATCGGTTGATGTTGGTAGCCTAGTTTGTTATTGCATACGTTATGCAAAAAGCAATGAAAGGGGGATCCATTTTTGACTACCTTGTTTATTACCCCATGGAAGAAGTCGATGTTTGTGTCTTTGAATTCCTAGATGAAGATATTCTCTTCACCTCTCAAGCGAACCTTCGATGGAAAATGTTCTTTGACAAAACTGCCAACAAGAAGGGATGCGACATTGGAATAATCCTAAACGCCCCTGATGATTATCATACCTCCTTTTCCATCAAACTAAACTTCCCCTTCGCCAATAACATGACTGAGTATGATGCATGCACTGTAGGCCTCAAGATCGCCCTCCAAAAAGGAATTCGGCACCTATACATCTACAGAGACTATCCATCATCATCGACCAAATCCTCAGAAAATGGAAAGTCAAGATGAGAAGATCCTACCCTTCCATGCCCACTTAGAAGAACTCGCCTCCCCACTTAGAAGAATTGGCCTCCCAGTTTAATGATGTTACCTTCCACTAATATCCCCGAGCAAAGAACAGCATGGATGACGCCCTTGCTAACCTGGCCTTCATGGTCCACATAACTGGGGGAATTATAATGGAACTTTTTCTGGTTCAGAAACAAGATATGACCACCCGCTGAAACCACATTAAACTTATTATCGAGGAGGATTCTGATATGTGCGGGTTATGGTACTCTGACATCTATCACCTCCTCAAACATGGTAGGTATTCCCAAGACGCCGATAAGAAAGATCGTGCAACCCTTTACAAACTGACTTCCCAGTATATCATCTGCGATAATGCACTATTCAAGAGAAACTTTGATGGAACCCATTTGCATTGCATTGTAGGGGATGATGTTGAGGAAATGATGCAAAAAAACCACAGTGGGGAACGTAGGCCCCATATAAATGGTCACATGCTTGCCAAAAAGATCATTTGTTAAGGATACTACTGGACCACCATGGTTTATGATTGCACGACTATGTCCGAAGATGCTTCAAAGGCTAACTGTGTTTCAATTGCCAACACTTGCCTCCTCGAGAACTATATAATATGACATTTCCTTGGCCTTTCTCCACTTGGGGCATTGACATCATAGGTAAAGTTTCTCCTAAATCTTCAAAAGGTCATGACTTCATCCTAGTCTCCATTTATACTTCACCAACTGGGTCAAAATTGAGTCATACATGATTCTTAATGCCAAGAAAGTGGATAAGTTTATTATAAAGAACATTATCTGTCAATACGGAGTTCCCCGCGAGTTAGTGTCATAAAATGGGCTCCATTTCAAAGATGAGGTTATATAACTAGTCAACGAGTATGAGATTCAGATTAAAAAATCTTCTCCCTACCGATCCCAACCCAATGGTGTTGTCGAAGCCGCCAATAAAAGCTTTAAAACCATAATCAGCAAGATGACTAACAACTGCAGAGATTGGGCTGACTAGATCCCTTACACCCTATGGGGCTACCTCACTTCAATAAGAACATCTACTGGGGATACCCCTTATTTAGGGATGGAAATTTTCCCCAAAAATTTGGGTCCCCGCGGATACCTGAAAAAAATCCCCAAAAAATCTCCTAAAATTCGGGGATCGGGGATTAAAAAATCCCCAAAAAATTTTAGGTCGGTTTTAGGTATGCCCTCGGGTTTCCACGAGGATACCCAAATTATTAATATATAATAAAATATATATATATATATATATATATATATATATATATATTATAATAAATATATAAGTATAAAAGCATTTGTATTTTTCTATACCACTACCTGTTGAAGCAAAGCCCTGGGGCCTGCCGCTCATCGTCCCTCGATCTCCCTGTCCCTACCTGTGGAAGAAAACCAAACTCCTCATCTCCTCTTCCTCATCTCAACTCCCTCACATAGACTCCCTCATCTCCTATCCCTCACGTCGATGAAATCATCTCCTCTCCCCCACGGCAACGGCCTCTGCTCATTACCGATTTGGTACGAATGTTGATTTCTACAGTTGATTTCTATTAAAGATTCTTTATATTATTGTTTCTATTGATTCCTTGTTATTGTTTATGTTGATTTCTACTGGCATTGTACAAATATTGTAATTGTTGATCCCTCACACAGATCTTTAATTTTTATTAAAGATTCTTGCTAATATTGATCTCTAATTTCTATTAAAGATTCTTTCTAATGCTTTGAGATTGTTATTACTATTGTTGCTTTACTCCACATAGGCGTATATTTAACTGATTAAGTTGTTTTAACAACTATACTAACTGTCTTGAAAGAAAGTCCCAACGCTCCATGAACAGTCCATTAACGCTCTAATTTTTGGTTCGCCTTGTGATAGTTCAACTTGTTATTTAGATTAAAAGCTCACACGTGATAAATAAATGTTAAAGAATATTATTGGGATGAAGATGAATCTGATATGGGTATAGGAATAACACCATGTTGTTACTCATTCAATGAGTCACCTACCATATGTTTAATAATATGTCAGGTATCATATTTGATCCTGGATCAATTCACCAACCATAAACCTATTCCAAATTATTTGTTGCTGTGTTGGGTGGTACTCATATTTTTATTTAGGTGCTTAAAGAAAAAAAAGTGACACAAGTTCCCCGTGAGGAAATCGATACCCGTTTTAAATCGGGGTGGGGATCTCCAAGATCATTATAATAGGGAACGAGGTGGGGACGGGAAATGATATTTCTATTTAGGACGGGGATGGGGATGCTTTCCACCGACCCCGAACAGACCCATTTCCATCCCTACCCTTATTCTCTAGTGTACGACGTGGAAGCAGTCCTACCCGTTGAGCTAGAAATACCACCCCTTTGTATCCTGATTGAAAGAAAATTAACGAAGAAGAATGGAATCACAGTCACTTTGATGAATTATCCCTCTCGGATGAAAAGAGACTAATGACTCTATATCATATACAAGGGTCCCATTGTCAGATATCAATATCATTCAACCAAAAAGTAAAGGACCATGGTGTCAGGAAGGTGACCTTTCCCTCAAATAGATCATAGAACCCGTCTGGGACCCTAGAGGGAAACTCAAACCAAATTGGAGTGGCCCATACATTGTGAAGAAGATTCTCTTAGGAGGTGCCTCTATGCTCATAGAGCTCAATGGAGAAGAGATGGAGTGTCCAGTTAACTTGGACTGTCTCAAGAAGTTTTACCCTTAGTCTGAAATCTCGCCGTGCTACCACTCTTCTCATCCCCCTTTTAGTATAAAAAAATAATTAAAATAAATTTCTTCATTTCCTCTACCCATAACTACGTGAGACCTAATCCTCTTAAAAATCTTTTTTTTCAAATGAAACACATGAAAAGTTTTAGAACCCCCAGAGGTACGTAGGCAGCCCATACGCCGTACATGGGTCCTATCCCTTTTTTTCATAAAATGCTATTCTTTTATAACCTCTGAGAGCGGAGTTCCATTTTATCATTTATATGAACAAGAGGATTATGTATGCCTTAGCGATTGGTCTAGATAATTCAAATGCAAAACTCATCAAGAGGCACAACAAAATATGATCAAAATCAATTTTTATTTCTAACAATGAATACAACACTGTTACATGAAGTATTAGTTAAGGAAGTCAAACCAACCACTCCATTTCCCTGACCAAACTATTCCTAAACAAACCTAACCCTAAACTAAGCTACGCAAAATTATCCCAAAACCTCAAAAAACACAAACACCAAAATCACCATAACTTCACAAAAATCACCCAATCTTCACAAAACATTGTCCTTAACTGCTAGACGGCCCCACTTCGTCATGATTAACCACCTCTGGAGTTCCTCAAGCTTCCCACTTCTGGTTGACATTCCGTATACGGTCCATAGAGAGGTACACCCTAACAAGCCTAGATAAAACCCAACATCGTCCTCTATGGTGTCAAAGGCAACAAACCACCTTTGATCGGTATCTTCCTCCATGACTTTCTCTACTACACGCTTCCATAACCACTTCAGATAGTCCCCAGACACATGTCAGGCTCCCCCACAGATTGTGACAGATGGATAGACGGTAGATGAAGCTGAAACAAAGAGCCTATGATCATCCTCAGTAATTAAGTCAAATCCTCCACCTAGAAGAACTTTATTATACGAGGGGGCACAATCTATTCCCACTTGACTTGGTGCAGAAACTTCCAGGGGAAATAGAAAGAAGTATGTCAAAGGTCCACTAACCGCACAAATCGATAATCTCCAAGCTATAAGACAAACAGTAAGTCCCCCACCATGGCACTGACCAGCGAAGACACCGAGCTCCATGATCTAAAAGATATTTTACCCAACCCTCTACAGATAGGTCAAGGGGTACTCAAGAGGGGCCGCCAGGAGAAACCTCTCCACAAGTGACATAAACAACATTACTGGGCTCCCCCTCAAAAAATCAAAACGTCCTTCCTACTAATCATCCAGACTGTTTAGGGTCTAAGCCAGCACCACCACTATAGGATTATGGCAGTAAGACATCCAGACCATTATCGCAGCAACCTGGGCATCTGTAGTTAAGTCCCCTATCACCAATAATAGCCTCACAGTAAGGCCTAAAGCGATAGCCCCAGCAAAGCCAGTATCCTCAAAACCCCTCAGGCGCAATAAATACATAACTTCCTGAAGAGAAATGGACTCTCCGATAACCAATGGTCTAGTCACCGAGCAAGAAATGTGAAGCAACTCTAATAAGAATACTCGGGGATAATGGGAAGATCAGGCATATCAACCACCATACTAGGACTGACCCCTAACATAGCTGAGAACTCCTCATAGGTGGGACATACCTCGTCCAGGCATAAATGAAATACATGGTCCTCAGGGTACTATAATTGTACCACTGTTGCCCATAGGTTCTAGTCTATGGCTCGATTACGCCAAAATGAAACCCGGCATGGGTTAAATCATCGTAATCCACATTGTATAAGCACATGGTCTCCAGACCATCAAGGTAAGAAGCAAATACTTCATACATGGGAAAAGCCATTTGATAATGAGAAATGCGAAGCAAGAAAGAAAATGTGGGTATTAGTGGAGAAAACCCATCCCACACGCCTCCTTTTATACTTAAAATCTTAGGCAAAAGATAAGATCCCTGGAAACCCAGAGTAAAATTCAACCCCACAAGAGTACTCTGATGTGCAAGAAATTGCAATCAATTCCTAGGGATGATTTGATTTGACCCCCATGCTAATAGGCAGGTCAAGGGTATGTAGATCGGTAACCTCCTATATTTGAAAATTTCACCTTTCCTTTTTTATCAAAATCAGTTTCAGAAAAATCCTCATCTTGAAAAATTACCCCGGGGTTATTTACTCATTTTTCTCTAAAAAAAGATCATGGTCTCTTAAAATAAATTCTTACTAAAAAATCTTTTCCTATTTTTCATAATAACAATCCATTTGTTTTTATTATCATTGTCATACTCATCTCTATCTTCGCATAAAATAAACAATCTAAACTAAAATTTAAAGTGCATATAGGATAAATCACAAAATAAAAAAAAATAAAAAAAAGGAAAATGCGTGTTTCTTCATATATATTTCTTCACTTGGCTATATTTTATAAATAGAAGGAAAAATAGAAAAAAAAATGGTACTATTCTCGAACCCAGAAACTTTCTCTCTCTAGATCTCAACGCCCATGACGGACGCGCTTTCCCATGTGGCAAGCGATGGATCCTCCACTCCGAGAACTCGATCCCTCATCAAAAGTGGCAGGTAGCATAAAGCATCAAGGAGACAACTTCTTGATATACTCTGACATGGAGGACATCAAATCCTTGATATTCCTCAGCCAAATGGTCGACACACGAAGATATTGCAAGTAAAAAAGCAACAAGCAAAAGGCAAATAAGTCAGTAAGAAGTAAAGAAAAATAAATAGAAAAGAGAGGAGAAAGAATATATCGCACGCCGAAGGGCATCTTCTGTAAGCCTCGTCAATCCAGACACTGACGCGTGAAGGTGATGCAGAACACTCAAAGACTCCCCGCTACTGAAATAGAAATTGTAGGAAGGGGAGTAACTTTAATAATCACAGTCTCTTCTGCCACCGCCGATGTGCCACCACCTGCATTGTGGGTCGATCCCACTGGTGCACTAGTCCCCCTTCCCAAAGCCATGGGGGGTTAAGGCATGTTCTCCACGTTATAGATTTAATAGGGCATCAACCAGCTCGTCACAAAATCCAGATAATCATAGCTCGTTGTTGTATCATATAGTGCGTATAGGGCTCATCAATCATCGCTGCCGCTCAAGCATGATTCGATATCTCCCTCACCCACCTCATGTACATGGGGGAACTGACGGTAGGAATTCCACATACTCCTCCAAAATCTGCCTCACCGCCTCGTCCCCTAGGTACCAGATGTACCCAAACTCATGGACGATCAACCACCGCATCTGCGCATGTAGTCCCATTACCTCCGTATCACGCGGAGTCGCCCCTAGGGGTAGAAGGTCACCTGCAATACCCAATAGAGAATTAATTTATACTCAAGAAATGAAGATGACAAAGGTCTCAAAAAGGACAAAATTATAACCTGATCACTCGTTAGGGCATTCAGATCCTGTCGCACGTCCGCTATGGATAAAGATTGATTCGACCTCCAGTTGGACTTCTGCCATCAAAACATCCGAAAGAAGTCCCCCAAACCATCATCCTTCAGGTCTATCAACCCTGCATTACATATGATCACATCATATAACCACGTCTGCAAAAGATAGGAATCGACAAAAATAAACCAAAAAAGAGTGCAAGAAAATACATAAAAAGGAAAATGAATTCAAAATTAATTCCAGAAGATACGTGGCCCCCGTAGTAGTTTATCGATATAACTGGTTGAAAGTAGTGAAAGAAGAATAAAGGGATACCAACGTTAGGCTCCCCTAGTCATAGAATCGGACATCAAAAATTTTCCTCAAGTACGATATGAACTAGAGATGGACAATGCCGCCACCAGAAAACCACCCAATAAAAGAAAAATAAATACACGGGAAGTTTGTCTCACCTGTCGCCCATCAGTCACATCCACCCTCCTATTCAAGAGTGTATCCTTAAAAGAATAAATATGGATCAAACCCCTGGATATGATCCAACCAACATCCCCCACGATTGCACACACTACCTCCTACGTTACCCTTAGTGTGAAATCCACCACTATATGAAATCCCTCACAGTCAACCCCCATCAGCTGTTAAACGTCTATAAGAGTAACCATAATCTCCCTAAAGCCAAGATGGAAGGTGAGGGTAGTATCCCACCATATCTTTAACAGAGCACACAAAACCCCAATAGAACGCGGTGTCTCATCCAAAGCCTCCACCAAACGACCAAAACCTATATGGAAAACCACCACAACAAGGAGCTTCTTCCAAACTTCCTTCAAGCCTATCATCCCCCAAGACCAAATATAGGAGCAATGTCAGTCTGCAAAATAATAAGAAGAAAACCCCATAATTAGCCCGAAGAACAGAGAAAAGTGAAATGGAATACTAAAAGTCACTATACTTACATAGCCACTGGGGCTCCTCACACTAGAGGAACAGTGGTGTGCCAACTCACCTAGTAGAGTATGCTCAGCATCTATAGGATCAAATGGATCAAAGACATTTTCGTTGCCCAAATCAAGAGGCACCCTTGAGAGTGCACCAGCAATCAATGATTAACTTATTTAGTTAAATTCCAATTATTTAATCCCAAAAATCCTATCTCTTGCAAACAAATTGTGAGAGACTAATTAAATCAAACCAATCATGCAAAGTTAATCACAATATGAGGAAAAATCCCCCAAAGGGGAAAAACTTTTTTATTTCACTATAATTCGTAAGAAGTTTCAATTACAAAGAAATACAGTGACACGTGAATGCCCGCAGGAGTCGGTTCGTTGTCGTCAACGTTGTCAGTAAGAGATCCTGCAAGATCTCCAATTCAACAATGGAGAACAACATCCTTCTCCAAAAACTACTCCAAATGGGTAGAAAAATTATATCTAGGATCAAAGCAATTGGAGCTCTTGCAGGATCTCTTGCTGATTTGGGAATGATTTGTGAATCAAAAGGGTTGAAAAACCATGAAAAACGAAGTCTAGAAATATTCAGCAGTTCTGTAGAAACGTGAGTGACAAAGACTTGAATATTATGTAGAATGGCCACTGCTTTAAATATAGAAATTGAGGCGGTGCGTCTCTCGAACGAAGTAAAGGTGTCGCTCAAATGGAATGCCACGTCGCTTGAACAACTTCGTGAGAGATGGCCTTATCTCGCGAACGACAATCCAATCTCACTCGAACGACGTCAGCTAGATTTTTTCCCTTCACCTCTACACTTAGAAAAATTTCTTCTTCTGAAGTAGAAATGTTGCAGACCCTTAAAAATATTATATAAAAATTTCCCAAATATTTATGTAAATAATAAACACTCAAAATAAATTATTTTACCATGATCGTGAGTGGAGTAGTGGGAACGGTTGAAGAGCACGTTGCATGTCGCATGATGCACGTATGAAGATGGTGGATGAGAGGATTCGAATCAAGGCCGTCATGAATGATGTGTTGAGGTACCGAATGTAGCGGTATTAGACATACTAACTGTGATCTAGGACAAACAGAAAATTCCTAGATTCTAACTCGGACATTTATAAAAGCATGTCCTTATAACCCTATATTGCCACTCCAGGCCAGCCCAATCATCAGGGAACAGCCACTCGGTATTGTATCCCTTGTTTAAATAACCATCAACTTGAACTCTTGAACTGAAAAGGACTTAGGAATAATTTTTAGAGGGAGAAAATAGAAGATTCAAACACTTGAAGGTGCAAAAAATGGGGAGGATTCCCCCTTTTTTATAGAAGGTAAGGGGCCTATCGATCGGCAGACTCCCTTACCATGTCGATCGGAAATCATCTTTTTTTCTTCCTAAAGAAACCCGGGAGTCCATACCCTTGCCAATTAGCACCCTCCCAGAACTGGCTATTGGCATCTCCTTCCAAATTTTGTACGAAAAATGCCAGAAAATTCCAAAAGAATCCAAAAATTGCTCGAAAAATTGCTAAAAATCCTAGAAAAATATGGAACCTCATTTTTCTCAAGAAAATCATTTTTTGGAGCAGTAAGTCCCTTAAAAAAATATCAAAATCCCTAGTAGATTAATCTTACAATCTTATCTCCATCATAATCCCTGGTGGGATTACTATTACTCACTTATCCTCAACATATTCCACAAGCAGAATCAACAATGTGTTCGCATTTAAGTCTATTATTCCCCATCCTAAAAATCCCCCAATGAAGTCTCAAAACAACACAATCCTCAACCATATGTCTAAAGGATATTTCCTTCCCCAGTAGAGTCTCAAAATAACACAACCCCAACCATATATTTCAAGGATAAGTCCTTCCCCAGTAGAGTCTTAAAATAATGCAATCCCCAGCAGAACCACAGATGCATCTGTACCCCCAAGATAATTCAAAATTCCCCAGGAGAGAAACTCCCCATGTTACAACTTTAGGTCCTCAGAGTTAATCTAGGCCCTCAGAATTGGTCGCCATAATTTTAGGTCCGAAGAGTTGACCTCAGCCCACAGAATTGGTCGTCGTAATTTAAGGTCCTTAGAATTGATCTCAGCCCTCATAATTGATCGCTATAACTTAAGGTCCTCAGAATTGAGCTTGGCCCACAGAATTAGTTATTCCAACCTAAGGTCCTAAAAATTGACCTCAGCCCCTAGAACCGTGCTACAACTTAAGGTTCTCAAAATTGACCTCAACTCTCAAAATTGACCTCAACTCTCAAAATTGATCGTTACCACTTATGGTCCTCAGAATTTACCTCGATCCTCAGAATTGGTCATCGTAATGTAAGGTCCTCGGAATTGACCTATACCGTCAAAATCGGTTGCTATAACTTAAGATCGTCAGAAATGATCTCGACCCTTAGAATTGGTCGTCATAACTTTAGGTCCAAAAAATTGGCCTCGGCCCTCAGGATTGATCGCCAAAACATACAGTCCTCAGAAATGACATTGACCCTCAGAATTAGTCATCACAACTCAAGGTCCTCAGCATCGGCCTTGACCTACTGAATTGGTCATCCCCAACATCATTCTAGGTCCGCAGAATTAACCTCGACCTACTAAAGTGGTCACCCTATCCCTTAGAACCAATCTTAACACATCCTTGAACCGCTAAATCAGTTATCCTTGTCTCCTTATAAATGACCCCAACCCACTGAATTGGTCATCCTCGTCTCCTTATGTCCTCAAAATTGACACCGACCTGCTAAATCGATCATCCTCGTCTCCTTATGTCCTTAGAACTGACCCCAACTCACTGAATCAATCATCCTCGGCTCCTTAGGTCCTCAGAATTGACCCCAACCCACTCAATCGGTCGTCTTCTTCGCCTTAGGTCCTCATAACTAATCTTTACCCGCTTGATCGGTCAATCTGATCCTCTAAGTCCTCATAATTGACCTATAAACCTCTTTCACAATGTTGATGTGGTGTCTATCATTCGACTGCCTTCACTTATTCTAATCTTGCCCATCGAGGGGCTCCCGGTAGACACCCCATAATAAGACCCGCTAATTAAATCCTTAGGTCCCTAGCACTCACTCATCACCGTAAACCTTAGGCCATAATCTAAGTATCGATAAGGAGGCCACGGGGCATTCCTGATCCGCATTTGACTATGGTTAACTCTCTCGTCTGAGCAAAACCTTAATGAATACTTGAAGGGATCTAAATCCCCTTTTTAATGGTCTACCCCGTGCATAAATTGGCCATACGATTTGGATGAATGAATTATTTTACTATTAAAAAATTATTTGGAGGCCACTGGGCGCTCATGGGCTCCATTTTAATACCAGTCAACATTCTCACCTGAGAAAAAGCTCAATGAATCATCAAAGGTATCTAAATATCATTTCTAAAGGTCTTCCCCATGCGAAAATCAGCCTTACGATTCTGACAAATGGTTCGTTTTACCCTAAAACCCGATTTAGAGGCCACCAGGCGCTCCCAGGATCTGTTTGACTCTTTTCAATTCTTCAGCTGAATGAATATTCTAAGGCATATGAATACCCTTTCCAACAGTCCTCCCCTTGCCCAAATAAGGCATATAGTATGGACGAACAACCCATTATACTCCAAAGGTTCACCATGCCCTTTCGGGCCCCATTTGACCTATGTTAACTCTCTGAACCGAATGAAGCTAAATTAAATCTCAAAGGGAACTAAATACCTTTTCCAACTTTCCATCTCGTGCATGAATCGGCCTTACAGCTTGGATGAACGATCCATTTTCCTTTGAGAATTTCATGTTTAGTCACCAATGGGCGCTTTCGGGCCCCGTTTGACTTTGATCAACTCCCGAACCTGGAAGTGGCTCAATGGATTCTCAAAGAAATATGACTAAACTTTCTAACAATCCACCCCATGCATGATTTTGACTTACAATTTGCGTTTTATGATTATTTTTTCGAAAACCTGTCTCAGACTCCCAATTGGCAACCCCATGACCCTACCTATTGACAGTGTGTCTAGGGTTCTATGCTGATAGGAATGTCAAGGATCATGTCGATCAACACCCCCCATGGACCTATAAATAGAGGCAATGACCTTACTTTGAAATATTCACCTAAATATCCCTATCAGTAATTCAGAGAGAATTACCTCAAATTCAGAGTTGTTCTTTCCTTAAAAGGCCATTTTCCCACATTCCATTCATACTTTTCATACTCTTTTGAGTAAATTCCAACCCACCCCCTCAAACCACCATTAATTCATCTTGAGATGAGCACATCTATAATCAATATCTATTTCAAATCCTCACAAGGAGGTCTAATTCTTCCCTTTTGTCTTTAAATTCTCTTATTTTTGCATTAGTTACTTCATTTTATCTTTAGTACTTTATTTCATTACATCACACATATTAATTTTAAAACTTTTATTATTAGTATTTGCACATATTTTATTTTCATAGAAAAATCCAAAAAGAAGAAAAAGAAGGTTCACTTGTAAATTCCAAATGGGGAATATTTCCTCACACTAAACACCATTTTCGCTACAAACACGTATAATAAAGTCCCTTGTTGGATTTATGGGTTAAACCCAACCTCGTATTATTTTTGAACTACGTAGACTTTGATGCCTTCATGGGCAATGTATGCATATTGGGTAAATCCCTAGGCTCAAGTGCTCCCACATACATTTGTTACTTTTTTCTCGTCATATATTCATGATATATGTATTGTATATGCTTGGCTAGTTTCTTGCGTCTTTGTTCGATATATGAAATCATTCTTCTATAGTGATTTGTGAATTGACAAACACTTGCATGATATTTTTATTATTATTTGGAAACACTCCTAAGGATGACCTCGCTTTGCCTTTATCCATGATGCGAGTCGAGCGATTCCATCCTCCATTTCTATTATGCACATAAGCAGACACATCAAGTAGTTATACAGGAGAATATTAACACATGGCCATAAGAGACTGAAAGGGCGGGATGGGTGCCCTACCCCTTCCCATTCCATAACATAATCCCTGAACCCTTGAACTACTTGGTTTCGAAAGCATCAGTGTTGTCTTTGATGCCATTCTCTCGAGGAAGAAACACTTCTTTTTTATGTTTCGTGCAAAATAGGCTGAAGACTCTATCTCTACATATCACCCCACATCGATGATGACCGACTTCCTCGATAAAGGACGCAACCCTAGCGCACGTCAAAAAAAGGGAAAGGAAGGAGGGATCCACCCCCCAAAAACCCCTTGGGATGGTCATAACTACCTTAAAAGGCAACGAATAGGTGACTTAAAGTCCGCGGCCTTGAAATCACAAGACCATACAGTGACATATCGCGGACCCTTAAACGTCATCATCAAATTATTGGTTGTCCACCTGTTAGAAATATTCCATTTCTCCAATCCTTATCCACAAGTCACGTGCACTGTGCACGTGATGAACTCAAAAAATACTATAAATAGAGGTCGTCACTTCCTCATTTGACAAGTAAGATCTTGGTAATGAAGTTCTGCCCAACTATCTCTACACCGAAGTCCACACTCCGGTCACCTGCTCCAGCTTCTTGAGTCACTAGCAGCTGTGAACTCTACTTGTTTACACTATAGAGTTTGCAACCTCCACTGCACAGTACGTTTATATTTGTACATTTAGCTTATTTCTCTCCTTTTTTATGTCTCTAAGGCCCCCAAACGTGTATGCAATGTATATAGATAATGAGAATCAAGCACCAAAGTGGACGTATTCTCATTACTATAGACGAACCACTATAAATCTCATGTTATCACTCTTTTACTTTATTTTCTATACTTTTATTGTTGTGTATAGATTTAACGGTATGACGTACTTTGATAAGCCATTTTTAGAATGTGGGAAATTAGGTGTTGTATTAATTTTCTCACTAATCGGGTCGATTATGCCTACTTTCATTTATAGGGATCTCTGGATCTACATCCAATGCGTAAAATTTTGGTTATTAGGCCCGTATTTTCAAATAAACCCTAGTTAGGGTTTCTTATCTTTTTCAGATCTATTTTCCCAAACCTATTTATAGTTTTTGGGAAGACCCATCTCCCCCAATGATGTTTCCATGTCTAAATCTTACTAAGGAGTTTGATAGAACATGACTTCGTAAGGACTCAAAACAAGGGATGAGCTTATTTTTAGTTTTCTCTGCACTTTTTAGGAATTTTTGCCATATTATGATCTATATAGTAGGTATTTGCTTCTGAACTAGTGTTATTTGGCACATATGGACTTATTGTGCCTTAGATTGACACCCCAAAGGCTTTTTAGTCTAATTTTTGGGGTGGAAAATCATATTTAGGCAAAATTTAGGATTGTTTTGCATTCTTCCCCCAGAGGTTCATAGCCTTACACATTTTCGTGTTAAAAATCGCGGCCTCTAGGTGACAGGTTAACCAACATTTATTTTTTTGGCATATTTAACATTTCTTATTATAGAATGGTTTTCCTTTCGATCGAAGATTCCAAAAAATTCTTTAAAACGCGATAGCAAGATTCATGACTTATGGGTTAACTTCCCTAAAGTTGGGTTATAGAATTGGAAACCAATGATTATGTGAGAAAAATCCTACGGGGCTATTGCTTTGAGGATCATTAAATCGTCTAGGATAGGTTGAGATTGTTTTTCCAACTCTGCAGTTACCATTCTATCCAACAACATATATCTAGAAAAATCGTGTTCGATCATATCAACTGGGGTGGAAACTCCTTAAAGAGGATAATAGACATATCCTTATCTCTTTTTGTCATGACTAGCTACGGCCTCATCTAATCATTACAGTTAGTTCAATGTTTAACTTTTCCTACTCTATGACTATTGGATTTCTCATTGTGTTTATTGGATTTCTCACTGTGTTTAGCTCGTCTCGGAGTAAAGATTTTCCAAAGAACTAACCATTTAGAGAGAACTCAACGTGGAAGGCAACTTAGGATTATGCCACCAGCAGATGAAAGACGTAGCCCACTTGATAAGGTGCATCAACCATCTTTATGAAGGTAAGGCCTCACTCCAAAGATATATTAACCTCCTCAAACAAATAATTCTCAAGCTTAAGTCTGCGGCCTTCACGAAAAACATTGAAGGCCGAAGACACTGGAGTTAAAAGTGATATCACAACCCTTAGAAAGAATACTGGGGCAGAACTAGTGGAGGGGGAAAAGAAGAAGCATGATGTTCGTCCAAAAATGCCATATAAGGAATTTACCCCTCTGAACTACAACCTGGAAACTATTCTGACTAGCATCAAAGAAGAGAACCTCCTCAAATGTCCAGAATATCAAATATCCCCTGGTAAGAGAGACAAGTACAAATGGTGCAACTTCCATAATGTCTAAGGCCATACAACTAACAATTCTATCTCCCTAAAGAATGAAGTTGAAAGACTTGTCAGACAGGGAGTGTTGTAACGATTCACAAAGGTCGCAGCCTTCAACTGAATAACAATAATTCCAGGGATTGAAATGCATTTTAAAGGATATTTTAAAATTATACTTTTGTAATTATTACAAGGCCATATTTTTAAGTGAAAAATCAATTTTGTATTCCCTCAAGCTCATATGAATGAAAGGTTAATAGTTTGCCTTAATTCCTTTGCAATTTTTGTTAAAAGGATTTAACTAAAAACCTAACAATATTCACACCTAAAAACAACAATAATGACTTTATATTATCATATCAAGAGAGAAGACTATGACTGTAGATAGCGCATGACTATGAACGATCGTGGAGGTATAGGCGCATGCCATAGATGGCGTATTCCTTTGAACGATCGGTGACTTTGAGGTGAAAATTCATCTCCAACAACAAAACCTAAGTCATAAGAAATAAAACATAGTCCGAACAGAGACCCAACAGAGGGAACCTCATGTTAGTTGTTCTAATCGGATCCTCTAAATTATAGTTACCTAATCAGAGTAAATCTTTTACTAAAGACTCGGGGAAAACTCCAAAATAGCACATCAGCCTAAGGGGATATTAAAACATACCTCAGTAACCTAGGGAGGCTCTTAAAACATAGCTCATCAAGTCTATACGGTTTGTTAAACATAGCCTATGAAGCCTGGAGGATACAAAACATACCTCGGTATCCTAGGAATGCTCCTAAATAATATCTCAAAATACCTTGAATATTCAAAGAATTAGACGACCACGATAGCAAGGAAAGACTATAAAAGACACCAATACAACATCCACATATATCAAAATGCAACAGGCCATGCCCAAACCATTGGGGGGAAATTGTACCCCTAAAGCCATAGAGTATTATCTGAATCCATTGGACTCATATTACTAAGGTTACGACTATAATTGAATTCAAGTTCACATTTACAACAGAAATTACAAGGCCACAAGGCCACGACACCAATCAAGTATAATCATCATAGAAGTAGCTAAGGCCACAAATGTTACAATTCAAGCGTATAGAAATCTTAAAAGTTCAGGGACATAGTCAATCATATCAGCAAAACTAAGTGAAGTTCAGAATATAAGGTTGCAGCTATAAGAAATCAAGCTGTAATTTTAATAATACTGCAGAGTCAAGAAAATTATGCATATAAGACATTAAATACCAAAGAGCATGGAAGGCAAAAACAAAATATACACACAAGGCTGGAAAGCTAAAAGTAAATTCCATTCATTAGAAAAAAGTTCAATACAATCAAAGGAAATGTTCATCATAAGTTCAAAAATGAGAAATTACATAAAAAAAAATAAGATACAATTCGTGGAAAAGAATTTAAGGCTTTGCATATTCTTCTTCATCGTATTCTTCTTACACACCAGTTTGGGTCTCCTCAATTTCCAAAGCAGCATTTGTCACGACCTTTTCCTTCTTCTTCCTGTCCAGTTCTCTAGCCTCTTTCAGCTTTTCCATGAATTGAGTGTGATCGTCATCATCAAACCTCCAGGCAAAGATGGTCCCCTTAGCGTCGAGGAATTTTGTAAAACTCGGTGCCTCATCTATTTATAGTCATAGATGTATGCCCTATTTTGGACAGTCCAAAAGTCTTTTAACGTTTTAAACGCGTTCATGAAATCTTCACCGGTATCCCTCAAAGCTACGGCATGTCCATCAACCATCTTCTAGATAGCCTCAACATGTCATCAACCTTTTACATAAACATGGCATGATTCTTAGAAAAAATGGTAAGCTGGACCTCAAAACTTGCAACCTTATGTTGGGATGCTGCAAGATATTTGGCAACTTAAAGGAATTTTCTTTAGATACTTAAAGTACCTCCTGAAATTATCTTTGGTATCAGTTTTGACCTTTTTCGTAGCCTCTAACTTTGTCTTGGTATCAATTCTTTCAACGTGGAAAAAATCAGTTGCAGATGTCTTTCGTTCTTTAAAGGAGTAAGATTTTGCACTCTCCAACTCAGAATAATGGGAAGCCTTCGCGGCCTTATATGAAGAAAGAGGTCTTCATATTTAGCCCTCTTGATTATAGCATCCTCTATAGTCTGTAGGAAAGAAAGCAAAAGAATTTAAGTTAAAGTAGACAACTTGAGAAAAATCAATGGAGATATAATCAAACTTACCCTAAGAAGACAAAGGAGGTGTTATTCCTCCAAATCCTCGACATATTCCACATATAAACGTTTGAGGTCATCAAAATTAGCAATCCCCCCATCAATGGGACCACAGTAGTAGTATCATCCCATGGAGAGGTTAATTTTTCTTTCCTTATGCGAGGTCATGGATGAGCCATAAAAGCCCTACTTTATGGAGTTGGGGTATTTACGTCTACTAGAATAGACATCCACAAAGGATATTCATTAATGGAGATATACCTAGAGTTTTTCGGTTCTTGATTTTTCTCCCCACGAGTTGGGGATCCTAAGCCCACCCTAGATATGTTGGTTGTGGCATCCTTAGAAATTGGTATGCTTGAACCACCCACTATAGACTCATTTTGGGTCCCCGTGGGGACCCCAACTACCGAGGAAGCATCTTTGTCCTCCAACCTTTTTCTTTTCTTTCCCCTGGCCTTCTTAGTAACCTACTTCAAGGCTTGCGTATTTTTTTCCAACTCATCAAGCTGGAAAATGATCATCTCTATATCGATTTCCATAATTTTTTACGCATCCACGGATGTACATGAACAATAAGAGTATCAGTAGAGAAATTAAAGACTTATTTAAATATAAATGAGTTCGTTACCTAGAGATTCATTTTACCTCCTGATGGTCTAATAAAAGGAATGTGTGTTGTACGAATTTCAACAACACAAAAAAGAGACAAGTTAAAAAAGCTTTAAGTATTAATAATCAAGGTCACGACCATATTCGAAGATGTTACTACCTTCAAAGGGGGGATGATCCCAGGATTGCAGAAGCTTATGTGATCTCTCCCTCTCAGAATCCATGTATTTTATTTCCTAATTTTCTTCTTGAGATGAAAAAATGTTTGTCTTTCTAGTTTTTGGTACTAGAAGGTCTCCCCCTCATGAGATAGCATCTAGAACTTCGCGCAGCCCTATAGTAATTCCAAGGATTATCGACGATGTTCTCTTTTGGTCTATAAAAGTTGAAGAACTCCGTGGTCATGATATCCCTATCAAATTTTTTCTTTTAAACCACTAAGGAAGCTAATATGCACCTTCACCCATTGCGATCAACCGGGTCTAGGACTAGGTTATTCATTTTGATCATTTTTAGAACTGGCAGCCCGAGTCTAAGGAGGAAGGCATGGAGAGGAAAATAAACTCCATCATTAGGGACTATAAAGCATGAACTTTGATTTGCGAAAGGTAAAGTCAACATGGTCCTTGATGGGAATTCATAGGTTGTGGCCAGATAATCCAACCATTACTCGATCATGATGCAAGAATAATTTAAGGTCGTAGGGTCCTTTTCTCCTTCAATGACGTGGCTTGATGGCCTATCTTCAATGTTCTTCCTCTCTATAACATTTTGGACTTGTTTAGTAGTATCCACAACCCCATCCATTGTATTTCTATCCACTAATATTTAATTATTTACTAAACCACTATCCTCCTCATGGCTTGCCCCAATAATAATCATAGGTTCCCTTTAGTTGGAGTTTGGGAAGTTAGAGTTAATACGTACATAAGTTGGGAAATATGGTAGTTTACAAGATCTAAAGGTCCTAAAGGATTTTACGTTCAACACTGTGGGAGGTGGTACACTAAGATGTCTTATCCTAAACTATTCTAGGTACTCCTAGGTCATCTAATGCATAAGGACGCAAATGGTACCTGTAAAATAAAAGAGATCTCTATAATTAGAGGGTCGTGGACATTATGAACACAATACAAGGAAATCACAAGTTTCAAGGACCATGACCTCATTAAAAAAGTCGTGACAACAAACACAAATATGGATCATAAATCCAAGGGTGAAAACATGGGCAAAAGCCATGACTTAGCTCATGAGGTCCGTGTCATATACGACCTAACTCACCAGACTCTGACCACACTAAATACAAAGCAGTTCCAAACATGAAAATCCAAGTCCAAGTCTACACATGTTCACGGCTTTATACGTCAAAGCCACAACCAATGGCACAAGGTCGTGGCATATTCAACACCTAAACCATTCAAAGTGCAAGCTAGGTGAAGATCAAAGCGCAGGTCCAAATCCACAGTGTAATATGTCGATAACTTTGGACCACACTGGCTAAATAAGGTCGTAACCATTATTAAAAGTCCATGGACAGAACATAAAAGAACCTAGGCTCCTTAATTAACTAGGTTGGAAATATCATAAGGAAGAAAATTAGGCGTTTGACCAAGAACAACCATTAATAGAAATGCTTGTTCTTCACCCAAAATCGTCCCTAAAAATCCTAAAAACCTAATACAAGTTGTCTAATTTTAGCCCAAATTACAACCAAATCATCTATCCTACTTCAAAAAAACCTTCTCCTAAAAAATTTAGCATCATAACCACTCAAAATCATTAAAAAACCCCAAAATCACAAAGAAAATCAATGAAACCAAAAGCCTAAAAAATTAAGTGTGTTTTCATTCGATTATAGATATAGATTATTCCTAAAAAATTCCTAAAATGTATCCTAAAATAGATGCCTATAATCTTTATTCAATTTGGGGATTCATCATCGGAACATTCAAGTTACGAGTTTGGATAAACAAACAAAAGTCCTAGATTTACATTTACCAAATTTTACTATTGATTTCCTAAGATATACATGAAATTTATGAGTGAATATAAAAGGAAACATGAAAGAAAACCAAATAAATAACTGTCAAAAATTATAAGAAAAGGGGATAAAAACTAACCTGAGATGAAGGAAAAGTCTGGCTGAAAAAGACGTTAGAGTTCTGTCAAAAATTGCCCAATCTCATCGAAAATTTCCATGTTGTTTGATCTCAAATATAGAAAAAAGTAAAGAGGCTACGACCACTTAAGCATTTATATAAGGTGTCATGGAATTCAAAACATCGTAGAATTTAAAACGCCTCAGTAACAATCTGCATCATCATTGAGACCTCATCCTCTTAATCATAGGCTTCGGTGTCTACAAAGTTTCAGCCTTTAAAAAGTATCAAACCCAAAATTATCTTAATCAAATCCTCAATCCTAATGATACACTCTCTAGACATGAACAAGCCCCAACACTAAATCATTTACCTCCTAGCACTAAGGAATGAGGAACTGCTATTATACCCAAAATATGTCAAACAATAGACAAGAGACATATGGCATGGAAGCCCACGCAAATAAAATGAAGATATTATCAAGTACGGGAAAAATCGACCTGTGGAGAAGGCCACGGCCTGGTACAAAACTAGGTAGCAGGTTGTTCCCCATTTTCCCCTTTGTACGCTCTATACTACAGACTGGTGCACAAACAGGGCGCAAAACCTAATACATAAGACTACCTTAAAAGGACACGACCAGTTGTGTCATAGTTCGTAGCCCCACAAGCAAAAGACCAAGAAAGGACAGTCTGCGGACCCTTACATACAACATTAGATTTTTAGTGATTAAGCATAACTATTTATATTTATCCCCTTAATTTAGATATTTTTTTGTTATATGCATTAAATTTAACCTGAATTTATCTTATATTTATGATACTAACCCTTTTTTGCTATTATTTCATGTTTTTTATAATTCTCTCTTGCTTTATAGGTAATTAGTGCAAGTGGATGCAAGATAAAAGCCAAAATAGTGAAAAAATCAAAATAAGGGAAAAACAAGGGCATATTCATAATTTTCTAGCTGGAACCCAGAGCATGATCCAACAAAAAAGTTGAAGAGTTTAAAATCATGATAATTCTAGAAAAAAAAATGACACCTCAATCCGATCTACGACGAAGAAGTTATGAGCAATTGAATTTGAGATGAAAATTAAGGGGCAAACGTGTAAATAAGAAGAAAGTTGACCAAAACAAGGCACTTGGACAGAAGCTTGGCGCAAATTGGTTCTTCTAAGAGAATGGGTTCAGGTTGGCTATTAGTAATGGACTATAACGATGACAAATTTTATCACGGTCCAGAACCGTGACTAATCCTGAAGCGGAATTTTTATTTTAGACTATCTTTTAACCAAAAGATTTTTCTAGTTTGAGGACTCTTCAAAACGCCTTTTAACCTAAATATTTAGTCATTAGGGTTATTTTAGTATTGTTTTAATTAATTGTCAAACTACTACTTAAGGAGTAATATCAAGGAGAATATTTTACATGTTTTGCATCATCATTTCAATACAAGATCATAACATATTTCCGATTTCTCCATTTCTTGTATTTTGATATTCTTCAATCATTGTAACCTTTATTTCTAGAACTTTTACTATTATTTCATTATGTTCACATGCATGTTATTGGATTCTTATGTAGATACTATAATATCATGTTCGGCTAGATTCATAGAGAGTTGGGGAATATGAACCCAACCTAAGGTTTTTTATGGTAGATATAAAATTCAACATGAATATTTGTTTCATTACTAGAGTTTGATATTTTTATTGAAACTAATATTTTAAATCTCTTAACACTGTTTTTCATAGGCAACCGGAAGGTTTGAGAATGTGATGTATGTGTCAATAATTTTGTCATTCACTTTAATTAATTTGTTGACTAATTATTGTGCGGATTGACACCCTTATATATTTAACGCTTCAGATTGGTTAAAGTTTTATTCAAATTAAATAAATATTTGTCAAGAGTGTTATATTTAGTAAAAATACCAACGGTTCGGGGATGGGATCCCGACTCCATTTTTCTCAAATAATTTTCAAAAATAAAATTCCAATTATTGACTCTTTTAATTAAAATTAAACTTGCTAGATAGGTTTCTTTAGTTAAGTAGAGATCTTCATAAACATAACCACCATTTCTTTTCGTTTCAAGAGTCGAGACATAGATTTTAAAAGCCTACCTTGTAGTTGTGGTCATGATTTTCATCTTATTCCTTGAGGATTCGACCTCGACTTACCGGGTATTACTTGAGCGACCGCCTTGTACTTGAACTGTAGGTACAGACATAACACACACATTCTGCATCACAATATGTTTTTGGCACCATTGTCGGGGAGTACGTAGACACACTAGGTTAGGTCGAATTAATCTAATAATTTGATACTAAATCCTAAAAAGCCAAAAAATTCATAAATCTCAAAAATTCAAAAAAAATCAAAAGATCCAAAATATGCAAAACAATCTGAAAAATAAGAATAAAAATAAAAATATTCTCTCGAGGCTTAAAATGCAAAACACTCAGCCCAATCTGAATCCTGAGCCCATAGCCGAACTCCCTCCCTATAGAAATAAAACTCCAAATACCCCAAATTACTGGATACCGCCTCCTACACCAAGTAGTTACACCACGAGTTGAACATTTAGGAGCTTCAGTGAGGAAAGTGATTCTATCAGTGTCAGTGTGATGTCTAGTCACGCTAGTTTTGAAACGGGAGAGGGAGTGATGTCTTATCGCCTTATAAGAGAACTCTTATACCACGAGAGAATCGTCGCTTCGAGATACACTATATTCCTGTATGATTCCACTTGAGGAATGTGATGATTTATATTCTTCCAAATCTTCACGGTATGGAGTCAGAAAAGCCTTATCTCCACAATAGAGAGTTCGAGGAGGCATGTGAGACGCTTAAAGATAAAGCTTGCACCCAAGAAATCATGCGCCTCAAGATTTTTTGGTTTTCACTTAAACACAAGGTCAAGACTTGGCTTTGGTCACTAGCATCGAACTTGATAGCTATGTGGAGAGACATGTAGGCTAAATTTCTTCCTAAGTTTGTTTTCGCACATAGGACCAACTCTATTTGTGCTCAAATTTAGACTTTTAAGAAAAATGACAATGAGCCTTTTGATAAGTGCTAGTAAATGTTCAATGAGTTATTTAACATGTCCCCACATCATACATTTGATAAATGGAGACTCATCTCCTACTTCCATAATGAAATTAGCCTAAGCTCAAAATAACTCGTTGAAACTATGTGCTCGGGAAATTTCATTGGGTTAAATGTCGTAGAAGTGTGTTTTTATCTTGATCATTAAATTTTGGGCCAAGGTACCATCAAGGCCCTCCCCCTCAACTGCTAGAAATTTTTGGGGCGAGGGACCCTCAAGGACCTCCCCCTCAACTGCAAAAAAATTTTGCGGCGAGGGACCCTCAAGGTCCACCCCCTCAACTTTTAAAAAAAAATTGGCGAAGTTAAGGGACCCTCAAAGCCCTCCCCCTCAACTCCAGAAAATTTTGGGGTGAGGGACCCTCAAGTCCCTCCCCCTCAACTTCCAGAAAATTTTGGGGCGAGCGACCCTCAAGGCCCTCCCCCTCAAATTCCAAAAAATCTTGGGGCGAGGGACACTCGAGACCCTCCCCCTCAACCTATAGAAAATTTTGGTGCGAGAGACCCTCAAGGACCCCCTCCCCTCAACTTCTAGAAAATTTTGGGGTGAGGAACCTTCAAGGCCCTCCCCCTGAACTTCTAAAAAATTTAGGGAAAGGGACCCTCAAGGCCCTTCCCCTCAACTTTTAGAAAATTTTGGGGCAAGGGACCCTCAAGACCCTCCCCCTCAACTTCCAAAAATTCTGGGAAGAGGTACCCTCAAGGCCCTCCCCCTCAACTTCCATCATTTTGGGTGAGGAACACTCAAGGTCATCCCCCTCAGCTTCTAGAAAATATTGGAATAGGAACCATTAAGGTCCTCCCCCTCAGTTTCTAAAAAATCTTGGGCTAGGAACCCTCAAGCTCCTCCCCCTAAACTTTTAGAAAATAGGCCAGGATGAAGGATGGGCTACCATTAGCAACCTCTCATCATCAAAAGCTATTTTTTTATAGAATAAAATTACTAACACTTACTTTCTTGTACATGTAGCCCAATTGAGCAGGCAAGGCTCAAATGGGCCTGTTGGGATCTCTTGGAAGTTTTGGATTGGCAGATGAGGAACAAGGATTATTTAGAAAGCTCAACTACTTATCGCTTTAGTATTAAGAGAATACTGGTATAAAGACCCTATGAGTCACTCAATACCTCACACAGCTCACACTTAGTCACAAGTGAGGTGAGTAGCCAAAGGGTTGATCATAAGAAATTAACTTTTACAAAAGTGATTTTAAAAAGAGAGGGTCCTCAAGGCCGCTCTTAAGAAATATGATTTAGAGGAGAGGGGTCCTCAGCCCCCCCCCCCCATCAAGATTAATTGTTTTAGAGGAGGTGGTCCTTGAGGTTTTCCTTTCTCAAGTTTACAAAGTTTGTAAAACAAGTTACCATTTAAAAAATATTTATCAAATAATATATTTTGTCGCTATTAGGGGACACATTTGCCTTTTGAATTTGAGTTACATCAGGTGTCATCAATTAGAGGGAACGGGCGGCTACAGACCCAGTAGGGATAAAAGGTACGTTGAAGACCTTCTCCCTCTAAGTTTCCCTCTCATTTTTGGCGCCAAAAGTGCCAGCTCAGTCCTAGTTCCCAAGTAAAAATAGGACCCCTGGGCAAGGTCATATGATATGAGAGAAACTCAACAGCACCATTACTCTGTCAAATCATTACCAGAACACCTAGAATTCTCTCCATGCTCTCTCTCTAAGGGCTGAGTGCTTTTTTTCACTTCCACCTTGACAACCATCATTCTCAGGAGATCCTTATTCTACAAGTTGATATTATTATTTATGAAGTTTTATATTTGCAGGAGGATGTTCATAGACATTACTCCATTTTTACCAGAAGTGGAGGCTTTTCATTCCCAACTTCTCTTGAGACCTTGAAGACAATGAAGGCAGAGTCCATTGGAGTGGGTCACGCCTCACCCATTTCAGTTTCTTATCAGACCCCAGTGACACTACCCTCCTACATTTGGCGACTCTTCTGAGGAGGTATCCTCACTTCCATGGAAAAAGAAGGTTATAATGTTTCCAAGCAGCTGATCTTTGAAGACACTCCAGCTGGAAATGGAGTTCAGAGTTACCAGACCACCCAAGAGGAGATGGTAGTGATCAAAGCTAGAGAACCTGCTACTCAAGGAGGACAAACTAGTGCAAGTAGTAGTTTCTCAATTGGCAGCAGTAGCCCCCTCTAGAGGGTCAACCGTTGTAGCACCAACAACAGTAGAGGTGGCTCCTCCACGAAAGGCGGTGCCGAAGCAAATATTTGCATCGGTGATGATTCCAGCAAAAAATAGTGGTGGCGCCAGAGGTGGAGGCAACAAAAAAAACTGGTGGCTAAGTAATCCTCTAACAAAGAAGGTGGAGGTGAAGGATTCACCCTCAACATCACCTTGGAGGAGACCCTACTCACTTATGGGGTATAGATGCTGAGAAAGAAGAAAATAGAGCATTTAGGAACCATGTTTAGGCATATCTCTTTCTTTATCACAGCTAAGTAAACTACTTTGCTTTATTACTTGTTGAATATGTTCATTTCACAATCTTGGATTTATGTTTATATATATATATATATATATATATATATATATGTTACTTGATTTAATTGATAAAAATCACACATGCTATAATTTCTTGAGATGCCCGGTAATAAAATACGATAACATGCATAATAGTTCTTTGTTGTTATAGCTCACTCAAAACAAAATTACCCATAATTAATTTTTGGAATTATATCCACATATATGTTTGCAGCTTCCAAAGCCACAGCATATCCTCTTATAAAGTTTTAAAAGTCTTAGTGGGGAAAAATCATGTTATTTATTATTTTATTTATATTGTGATGAATAAGATAAAATAAAAGGGCAAAGATCAATTCACGGCGAGTCATTTATTGGTTTTCGCTAAAAAGTATATTGGCTTGCAAGCAATGGTATAATTATGGAAATTACTACTGTTGATGCAAAAAACTAGACTAGCCTAATTAATTGATTATAGATAAAAATGAATAAAAGAGAGAGAATTTTTAAAGTGGTTCGGTTAATAGAAAAGCCTACGTCTACTGCGGTGTACTGTCGTGGGCTTGTTCAATTGCCTCTTGTCTCGTTTTCATCATGTCCCTTGGGTGTAGGGTTTATAATGTATTTATAGCCCTTTGAGAGTGTACAAGAGTTGGAATATTCAAAGATGGAATGCATTTAGAACATAGGCATTTACATCTTTACAATATTAATAATGTATACAACTATTGACGATTTGTTGTCACCGTTGGTCGGTCTTCCTGGTGTTGGTCGGTATTCCTTCAATTGATCGGTAACTTGACCCTACTGACTTGGATTAATGCTCAGATGGATGACACTTGTTCCTAAATGATTGGTCCACATAGCATGATAATTTTTGGTATCAACAGAAGCACCCAATGTTTCATGCTTGGGGTTTTTTCAAGAGTATGGAACATTTAGTTCTTAAAGTTGCTCGGGCAACAATTTTGTGACTTGGTCGGTTACCGACTTCCCATACTTGTAAATTTAGTGACTTTAACTATCGGCACATAATGTGGATGGTATTTTTGTAATTATCCATAACTTTTTCGAATTATTTTTAGGTAAATATGTATTTTCTGTCTTTAGCCACCAACAGTTCAATCGATGTTTCCTTTTAATCATTACCTTTCCAATTTTTGAGGCAACCTATAAAGATGAGAAAAGCCATAATCGTCTCTTACCTCAAACTTTTTGAGTTTTTTCTGCCATTGTGTCTTCAATCTCTCTCTCTCTATCTTGTGTGATCGCTCTTTGTTCTTCAGTTCTTGATGAATCCTTAAATTCCGTAAGAATCTTTTCTTTTATCTTTTTCTTCTTCATCAATCATGGTTTATCCTGTTACTCCTCTTGATGAATTCAGAAATGAATGGAATATTCCTTCATGGGTAGAACTAGAACATCCCAGTTTGTCCGTTGATCTTTTGTCATTAGTTGACGGTCACTGGTTTCCCTCTATTTTTATTGCTGAATGTGGGTTTACCTTTCCCCTAAACCCATTTTGTTTTGAATTTTTCTAGTATTTTGATATCGTCCCCGCTAGTGTAGCCCTCCAATACTTGGAGGGTAGTTAATGGAGTATATAGATTAAACCGTACGTGGGTTAGATAGAGGTTGTCAGTTTCTAAACCTAAGAGTGAGAGAGGGAGAGAGAACTAAAGAGGAAGAATAAGATCTCCATAGGTATTCTTGGTGCAAAACACAAGCCCACCAAGTGGCAATGGGATAGGTTGCATTTGTTTATTTGTCTTTCTTTGCATATTATGTTAATTGCTAATACTGATATATACTTTGTTGAATTTTAATTGCAGATGATCAAAAGATAAAGTGTCCCAAGGATAGTGACATAAACCTTAGAGAGTTGAAGTTCATATAGGGCATTCATCAAAAAGTTGGGGAAGAGCATATCAGATCATCCTCATACTTGTTGCAGAATAAGAACATCATCACCTCCTTTGTTTCTCACCCAATTATAGCTACACCCTCTCCCTTAATCAACCTTAGCCAAGACCCTATCTCCACATCCTCTGACACTGCATATGGCAGTGGTGAACCTGTTGCTGTTTCCTCTTCTCTATATTCAGATTTACCTCTTCCTAGTGTAATTTGGAGGAGGAAGTTTCCCAATATTTTCGGTGACATAACTGCTACTGACTCCTCCAAACAAGCTACTGATGGAGCCAAAAATAAAGAGGATGCCGGGAAGAAGCCCCATCCAATAAGGGGGATGTTGGGAAGAAACTCCCTGCTAAGAAAGCTAATGACAACCAGCTCAGGAGGCTAAAAAGAGGACTCCCTTTTAGGCTGGTAGAAGGGTCTTCAACCAATACCGACCAATAAGAGTTGGTTGATTTATCTATTTCTGTCTCACCAGTGGCTCTTGGCCCTAGTTTTCCTATACAATTAATAAAGTATGGTACTTTGGCAGACCATAGGGGTGCTATAGCTGCACTGCCCCGATCAAAAATTTCTGAAAGGGTTGCTCAAAGCCTAGATCTAGTCATTTCTTTTTCCTTTTTTATCTCTTTGTTTGGTATTTTTTCTATTAACTAGCCTTGTTTTCTTTTTACAGTTTCTTATTGACTTCAACAACATGTTAAAAAAGGATGAGGCTTTGCGTTCTTCTTCATAAGAGGTTGAAGAAGCTTTTGATGAGCTTAAGAAGTTAGTGCTTGACTCCCAACAGGCACTGGCCAATGAGCAGAAAAAGTGGGAAGAAAAAATAAGAGTTACAGAAGAAGATGCAGTGGTTGCTCGGGCCAAGTTGCTGATCTGTAAAAAAAACTTGGATGCTGAGAAAGTTAAGATCACCAAGATGCAGAAGGATTTGGACTCCGAGGAGGCTCTGTTCGTTGATGAGAGGGCCAAAAGAGCTAATGCCAGGGAGGTTGGCTTCAACAATGGCTGGGGGAAAGCCATTGGGGTTGCTTCTTTGCAAATTAAATTCACGGAGAAGAAATGCTTCAAGGATGGTTGGTCGATAGCCCTGGTGGAGGTCGGCTTCCCTCAAGATTTTTAACTCTTCCTTAAACATGATCTTAGGTCGCTTCCTAACATGTATGAGAAGATTGAAGATGATGGGGGTTCAATTGAATCCCTTATGGTGTTGGATGTTGTCGACCAACACCAAGCTATTGATTCCTCTGCTCCTCCATCTGATAGTCATCTGCCTTTGCTTGTTCCTACTTCTACCTCTGTTGATCCTACCCCAAACATGAAAAAGGTGTAGATTTATTTAAGCAGCCTTTGTTTTTTCTTTTCTTATGCACTTGTAATTTTTCTTTCCTTTTTGCTGATATATATGTACTTGATAATTTATTAATGAAAAAGAATTTTTTTTCTTCATACTTTGTAATCCATTATTAATTGGATATTCTTCTTGCTTTCAATAGTTCATGGATAAACTGGAATACTTCTCCTCTATTGACTCCAAGCTACTCAAGAGATGCAACGAGCTTTTTAAAGTTGGTCATTTATCTTTGACCGAGGAAGATCTACTCAATTTTCTAGGGGAAGGTGTGTCTGAGTAAGCCAAGGAAGCCTATTTTCATCTAAAATGCCTTCTTGATCGGATAGTGGACAAAAATGTTGCCTACTACGAAATGATTGAAGATCTGCAGGAGGACCATAAGGAGGCCAAGGATCTTCTGCATGGTGACTATGAGAAGAAGTACAAGGACTTGAGTGAAGTTTGGGGCTTTCAACAGAAGTCGGAAAAAAATTCCTCTCACTTTCGAGGACAAGAATTTTTTCTCAAATGTGAGGTAGAGGAAGCCAGAGCCATTTCCAAGCTGTTGGAGGAGGAGAACAATAATTCAATAGATGAGATAATTGCCTTGAAGTGTTCTTCTACTACTATTACTACTACCAACGAAGGTCATTCTTTTTTAGAGGCTGAAAATGCCAGGTTAATGGAATAATTCGAAGCACTAAAAAAGACTAAGTCTGCATCTTCTTCCTGAGCAAGAATTAGACCTGGGCGAGGAATTATAGATGAGGTTAGGACTCAATAAACTCTCGCTAACCAAGCTGCCCAATTGAAGGGCAAAAACCAAGCACTCACTAAGATGTCCCAGAAACTTCAAAATTTCTATTAGCAACTTTCCACTCAGTCTTCTCATCTCTAAGATAAGGATGGAGTACTGAAGAAATTGCATCACCAAGTTGAGAGGCTGACCTTCCAGTTTAACAAGCAACCTAAAGAGATCTATATGGAAGGGTATAATGAAGCTTTGGGGCATTTTTATGAGAGGTTTAAGCAGGCCCAGAATGCAGGCTACAAATAGGGTTGGACCAATTATCTAACAGTATTAAAGTATAACAAAATAGTCCTTTCTGGAAATAGTATGATCATGGGTTATTGGACCTTGAAGATCCTCCATTTAGACTGGATGTTAGCTAGATTCCTGCTAAGAAAATTCCCCAGGGCCTGATTTCTAAGTATCTGGGAGACTATGGGTTGCACGATGAATTAATAATTATCCGACCTCCTCATCCAATAGATAGGCCAAGCTGCAATAATAGGAGAATGCTTCAAGACTTTAATTTTATTAATTATCCTTATACTTTATATGGCCCTCCAGCTGTCATGGATCCAGTTTCCAAAGCTGAGGGGAAACACCCGTTAGAATAATGTCCTGTATTTCTTTCGTAAACACAGTTATGTAATATTTATTCAAATGAATGAAAAAGTATTTTATTAGTTTATCTTGTTGATCTTTGAATATGACTGTTTCTTGGATGTGAATGATTTCTTCTTTTTCATTAGTTCTATTGACACACTCGGATTAAAATCTAAATTTAGTATCAATTACCAATGAATACATCGGTTCTACTAGCATACTTAGATTATAATCTAAATTTGGAGCTAGTTACCCATGTGTCTCTAAAGGTTTTACTAGCAACCTAAGTGCTTAGGTTTTGTGTATTAGTTACCAGTGGTGTGACCAGGTGTATGCGGAATATGTTCCTACATTCTTCTTGAGGAATCTTCCCAACTTTCTTCCTGTACTTTTTCGAGTAGGATAAAGATCTTGTTTTATCCTTATACTTATTGACCATCTTGAGGTCGTAATAACCTGTTTGGTATGCTGTCGATCAAGTTTTTCTTGTGCCAAGAAACTTATTTCTTATGTCGAACATCTACCTTAGGCCTATTTTTTGGAGAAGAGACTTATGCCGAGCAACATTTTGAAGTTTTTTTGGCAACTTTTAAGCTTATTCAAGATCAAGTATATAGGCAGGTAGTGCATAGCAAAAGTACTCCCCCAAAAATTGAAAAAACAAAAATAAGAAGAAAGATTATTTTATTACTACTTAAAATTGATATTGAACTGAGTACAAATGATTACATCACTGGTAATGTTTTCTAAGATGATCAGCGTGCCATGAGTTCTTGAATTCTCCCCCTCCAAAGTCTCAATTCGGTAAGTTCCAGGTCGGATGACTACTGAAATACGATAGGACTCATGCCAATTTGCCTCAAGTTTATTATTTTTCTAGAGCACCTTCTTCAGCACATAATCTCCATTCTTTAAGTTGGTCGGCTTCATCCTTTTATTATAAAATCAAGTTGTTCACTGCTGGTAAGCTGCATTTCTCAGAGTAACGTCTTCTCACACTTTTTCAAGCATATACAAATCCAACCTTCGCATTAGATCACTCACAGGAGAGTTAAAATTTAAAACTCCATTAGATGGAAGACCTAACTCAGCAGGTATAACTGCTTCAGTCCCAAATGCTAACATATATGGGGATTCTCCAGTTGCAGTCCTCGAGGTTATTCAGTACGCCCATAAAATAGAGTGTAGCTCGTTGATCCAGTTTTCCTTTGCATCATCAAGCCTTTTCTTCAACCTATTTATCAGAGTTTTATTTGTAACTTCATTTTGCTTATTACTCTGAGGGTGACCTGGAGCAGAGTGTAATTTTTAGATGTTGGACTGAGCACAATAAGCTGCGAATTCCTCATTATCAAACTGTGTTCCATGGTCGGTAATGAAGGCATAAGGTATCCCATATCGACAAATGATGTTCTTTCAAATGAATTGTTAGACCTTCTCATAAGGCATGCCTATCAATGGCACTGCCTCCACCCACTTTGTAAAGTAGTCCACTATAACAACCAAGTAGCTTGTGGGGTCTTGCGAATGCTGGAATACCTTTGGCACTTGTCACATTTTTTTAGCAAAAGTTGCATAATCCGCTCACATCATTGGCCAATAGTATCCTTGCCACTTATTCATCGCAGAAATGTTCTTCCTGCTATGTGAGCTCCATAAGATCCTTCATGTACTTCTTAAATTAGGTCTGGAACATCTGCTGGATGAACATAACACTGCAAATTGACAGACAATCTTCTCTTATACAAAACTCCTTTATCTAGCACATATCTAGCAGCTTTATACTTTAACTTTTTGGCTTCAAATATATCTGCTGGCGAGGTTCCTTCTTCAATATATTCTCTGATGGGATCCATCCAAGATTGCCCCATGTCTACAGCGATAAAATTAATCATCAAATCATTATCTATGCTCTTATTGGCCAAAATCTTAATAGGAATAGTTCGTCAGAGTTTAACTCTGGTAACTGAATCTAATTGAGCAATATCATCTGCTCGGGCATTTTCCATTCTTAGAATTCTATTCATCCGAACAGCTGGTAATTTTGCTATTACCTCCATTGCTTTGGACAAGTATTTGACTGTCAATTCCCCTTTAGCTCCATACAAGCTCAAGATTTGATTTACTACTTACTGGGAATCACTATATGCCACAACTTGCTCGGCATTCAGTGATTGGGCTAGACTTAGTCCCATAATGAGAGCTTCGTATTCTGCTTTGTTATTTGAGGCTTAGAATTAAAATCGCATGGCATATTCAATATCAATATTATTAGGAGTGTTAAGTATAATGCCTGCTCCACTGCTTGTTGCACAAAATGACCCGTCAACGTACAAGTTCCATAATGGGAGATCATCGTCAAATGCTTGGTGTGTCAAAATCTTATAGTGAAATGTTTTTCTCCTTGCTTCCTCACACTTCTTTGACATCTCCTTTATTAAAGAAGAGGAATTTGGTAAGTCGGCAATGGCCTATTCTGGTAAAATTTCCTCTGGAGCTTGACTTTCAGCAATTTTATTTTCTCCTGATCCTTACTCAGCCTGCTAATTTTATTGCTCGAGAACCTCGAGGTAAGTGAATTCAACAATGAAATTTGCTACTGCTTTGCCTTTTAGAGAACACCTTGATAAATAGATAATATCCTACTTCCCCAATTACATTGCCTAATACATTAATCTACAAGACTTCTCTGGCTTGTGTAAAGCCTGTCTTAGTGGCATATCAGTGTATATTACTATCATAAGGGCTTGAAAATAGGGCTTCATGTGTCCAGATGCTTCAATCAACGCCAGTGCCAACTTTTCTAAGCGAGGGTACCTAATTTTTATTCCTCAAAAAGCTTTACTCATGTAGTAAACATGATTTTGAACTCCATTCTCCTCTTTGATCAAAGCAGAGCTCATGCTGATTTAGAAACAGCTAAGTACAGGTACAATTTCTCCCCCATAATTGGCCAGGAATGTAGTGAAGGTGACCCTAAATACTTTTTCAACTCTAGAAAATCTTTCTCACATTCTTCATTCCACTCAAAACTCTTTATGGGTATTTTGAAAAATGATAGGCACTTTTCTATAGCTTGGGTCACGAACCTGTTCATAACTGCTACTCGCCCGGTCTTGTAAATCGACGACTGCATCTAGAGTAATGTCTTAATCTTGTTTGGTTTTTCTTGAATTCCCCTCTGATTTACTATATACCCAAGGAACATTTTTTCCCGTACTCCAAAGACGTATTTGCTCAAATTTAATCTCATGTGATGCTTCTCAAGTTGATTAAAAGTTTGGTTGAGGCCGACAATATGGTCAGACGCTTTTTTGCTCTTTGTAAGAATATCATCCACGTATACTTCCATATTTTTGCCTATTTGATCCTGAAACACCGTGTTCACCAGCGTTTGATATGTAGCACCTGCATTTTTCAAATCAAAAGGCATAACATTATAATAGTAAGTTCCTCGGGGAGTAATGAAAGAATTTCTCTCCCTGTCTTCAGTCTTCATTTTAATCTAGTTATAACTAGAATAAGCATCCATCAAACTTAGCAACTCGTGTACTGAGGTAGCATCCACAAGTTGATCTATTCGGGACAAATGAAAATGATCCTTTGGACAAGCTTTGTTAATATCTATGAAGTCTACGCACACCCTCCACTTGTTATTTTCTTTTTGACCATCACTACATTTACCAACCAATTTGGATATTTCACCTCGTCAATGAAGGATGCTTTCTGAAGTTTTTCAACTTCCTCCTATAAGGCTTAGTTCTTTTCGGGGTTGAACACTCTTCACCTTTGCTTTAGTGGCTTGATTTCTTTATTAACATTCAGCTCAAGGAAAATGAAGCTAGGATCAATTCTTGGCATATCTTCGTGACTCCAAGCGAACACATGTTTTCTCTGTCTAAGGAAGCTCACTGGTTCATGTTTAAGAACATGATCCAGCATTGTTCCAACTTGAGTGGTGCGCTCTAGTTTGTTGTCATCCAACACAATGCTTTTTGTTGCCTCTACAATTTGACCATTTACTAGATTTGTCTCCTCGGGAAAGAAATATAAGAATACTTTTTATTATTAGTTTATTTAATATACAAACAATTCTATTAAAACCCTCCATTTCCTTTTCTCTTTCACTTTTGCAGCAAACATTTCACACATATGGCGATCTTAGGTGATTTCTCGAGTTTTGCTCGGGTTTTAGGTTCGTCCCAAATTGGGATTCTTTTGGCCAAATTGAACACACGATTATGGAGGTTTGGATTGTGCAAAACACTCACGAGCTCGAAATGTGTCTTGGCTTGGCCATTAATGGAGATTTAGGTTCTTGATTTTTTTCACTATTTTTGGACATGGAGGTGTTGTTGGGTCTCGGTTTTAACCATTATTGGTCTCGGGTTCCATTGTTGTCCAGCTCACGATTTTGGGTTGGTGGTTTGTACGCATAATTGGATTCGGGTTGTTCCAACTATAGGCATGGGTTGCGATGTAGGTTTTGCTCTTTGTGACCATGGTTGTAGTAACAGTTGTTGCGTGGTGATGAGAGATGGTCGCGTGTCACAGCAGCATCGGTCGATCGGTCCAACCGCAGCGGTTGATCGGGAAATCCATTTTGTCGTGTGATTTTTCCAGTGTGCCTCCCCCATTTTCATGATTGACTAGCTTGATGCCCCGGTCGACCTGTGTTCTGTTTCCTCCGAGATATTTTTCCACTACTTCCTTTTTTCCTTTTCCTTTTATTTTCTCTTTTTTCTTTGAGTCTTAAATTAGAACTTATCCTCTTTTATTTTCTTTTCTCTTTTTCTTTATTTCTTTTTTGGCAACTTAGTATAAATAGAACACTTTGTTTATTTTTGTAAGGCGATTCATTTTTTAGTTCTTAGGTTAAGGTTTGAGAGATAATTTGGAGTTTCTTGTGGAGACCACCCATCTCCTCTATTTTCTTAGTGGTTTGACACCCATTAATGTAAGTGGGTACTATTTATTGTCTTCTCTCTCATTTTTATGCTTTGTAACCCAGATTTCGATGCTAAGTTATTTATTTCATGCCTAGATAATTTTAGTTGTTAATTTATTTATTGTTGCTTTAATTAATTAGTTGTGCTTTAATTAATTAGTTAATTTATTCCATGTCATTTACCTCGCTTTCTAGCTAATTTAATCTATGTTGTGTCGAATTGAACTCACCTACGGGTTGACGGGTTTCTTTGCTTTGGTGATGGAATTTTACGGGTCTATTTCGAGTGGGTTGTCCTAGTTATTATGCGTAGGAGATTTAACGGGTATATCATGTATGCACCGTATTTAAGACCTTGTGTGGCAATTTTCGGGGTATTTTTTGACGCCAAAATCATATTGGTCTTTTATGCGAATTTAGGTGTGTGACAAATCTTAATTTAATTAATTGACAAAACGAGACACAATCTTAATAATCTGCGAACTTGTGTAACCATTTTATACTAATTAACTCGGGGTGAGGGATATCCGACACAACCTATAGTTTTTATTCTCTTTATTAATTTAGTTTAAATATACAGACGCCTAGTTTATCTTTTATTTATTTTTAGTTAACAAATTACCTTTTACATTTTTATTTAGAAGTAATTGATATACCCATATATACCCTCGGCCAACAGAGGGCACCATCCAACCAGACGACCCCTCAAGGGGCCGACCCTTCATCAGGCTCCAGACGACCCCTCAGGGGGCCGACCCTTCATCAGGCTCCAGACGACCCCTCAAGGGGCCAACCCTTCATCAGGCTCCGAACGACCCCTCAGGGGGGGCCCACCCTTCATCAGGTTCCAGACGACCCCTCAGGGGGCTGACCCTTCATCAGGCTCTGGACGACCCTTCAGAGGGGGTCGACCCTTCATCAGGCTTTGGACGACCCTTCAGAGGGCCGACCCTTCATCAGGCTCCGGACGACCCTCCGAGGGTACGACAGTACGAGGCCAGAATTTGGGCCTGATTCACCATCAGAAGGAACTTTGCCCTCGGCCTCACATCATAGGCCGAGGGTGACATCATCACAGCGCGTGGTTTGGGAGACGCGTGGAACAGTGCGCGTGAGGCTCACATGGCACGTGGAAGACCGTTATAACAAAATCACACCCTCACGTGAGGGAATATTATGTCATCATTTGGCATCTACAGGTGTCAACAGGAGATTGGATAGATCATCATTCACATGAACCATGCATACTTGGGGGGGGGGGGGGTACACTACACCCCCCAAGACCTATATATACTTGTCACCTATAACCCTACAGGGGGAGATCGATCAATTTATTGTAACCCTAGCTGAAACTATGCTTGTACACACAGTAGAGAGAGAAAGTGAGCTTATGTGCATTGTATCCAAGGCCATTAGTGCCCATACTTAGTGGATCACACACTCACAGTGGATGTAGGCCTGATTGGCTGAACCACTATACATCATTGTCTTATTTCCTCTTATACTCATCCCCTTCTACATACTTATACACTTATACATCTATATGGCTGCCATGGTTACTACTGTTTGAGCTCATTATCACTTATCCGGTGGTGCTAAATGTTAGCATCATCAGTTTGGCGCCGTCTGTGGGAATAGAGAAGACATCTCTTCCTTTGTACAGCTTGACCTCACTGGGCACTCTGGTGGTGAGCCAGCTCTCCCCCTGAGAAGAGATGTTTCACCATTGAAAGAGACCCACTAAGGTTCTCAAGCTCACCAGTCTTTTCTTCAGTTCAAATTTTCATAGCTCAAACACATGGAACCTGAAATGCCACCGCCACCGCTTCCCCCGCCGGATGATGGGGGAAGACCCAGTTCCAGTCAGCCGCCACCTCAGTCTGAGATGGCTGATCTGGCGGCAGCCTTAAAGTCTTTGGAAGCAAGCCAACGGATGATGCAGGAGCAGTTCACAGCTCTAAGCCAAAACATGCTAAGACCACCAGGGGTTTCACCTGAGATGATTACTCCGGCAGCAGCTCCAGGACAGCATGAGGCCAGGGGACCACCCCAGGCACCACGCAAAGACCTGCCACCCCCTCAGCGGCGTAGGGATGTTGCTGACCCCAGACGTATACGCCTGGGGAGGCAAGGAAACCCTTGCCCTGAGGACAGGTATGACGATCTGGAGGGAGAGGAGGCCCCTATAGAATGCTGGGAACTATATGAGGTCTCCAACTATATTGTACGACCTCTCCAGGATAGTAGAGGAAAGTGCGGGAGACCAAATCCTGATGATCGCCCGAGAGGCTCTGCTTTTGATCGCTTGAGCAGGGGGTCGGCCTTTGAGAGGCTGGGCCCAGTAAATGACCTGCGGGAAAAATTATCCAGGTCAAGGAGTGCTGCGAGGTCCAGGAGGGAGGCAGCAGATGGCCGACCCCAAGGACGGGATGACGGTCAAAGGGAAGTAAATAGCCAACACAGACCTGCCGCAACAGAACCCTCCGTCCACCTTAAAGAGGCGGCAGGGGATAACATCGGCCAAGCCGACCTTGCGAGGCCCTGGAATGACTCGATCCAGTGACTAGAGGATAAGATCGATGATATACTGAAAAGCCGGGACCCTCTTCAGAAGGGATACACCATAGGCTCATCCTTTGTGGAAAAGATAGTCAACTTCCCTACTCCATCAAGGTTCAAGCCACCTGTGGTCACCCCAAGATACGACGGGAGCACCAACCCTGTCCACCATGTTAAGATGTATCAATCAGCAGCAGACATATACTCTATCTCAGATGAGATGAGGTGTCGTGCCTTTTCTGGTACCCTGACTGGGGCTGCACATGTCTGGTACACGTCTCTTCCAAAAAATTCTATTGAAAACTTTAAGCAGTTGGCAGACCTGTTCATCCACAACTTTTGCTTTGGGGTGAGGACACAGAAGAAAACCACCCACCTGATCTATGTTAAGCATGGGAAGAATGAGAGCCTGAGGGACTACATAGCCAGATTCAATAAAGAGAAGCTGGAGGTGGAAGACTATGAGGAGAGTATATCTATGACAACCCTGATTGGAGGAATCCAAAAGGAGAAGCTGTTACGGAAGCTTGCTGAAGACCCTCCGATGACGATGGCTGAATTGTTGTCAACGGTAGGAAAGGTGATGAACGCCGAAGAGGCGATGGCCGCAAAATATGAAGATGAAAAAGGAGGCGCTAGTGGGAGTAAATACCCTCAGAAGAACAAATAGGGGAAGAAGAGGTCTACGGATGACAAATTCGCTGGTTACACCCCTCTGACGGTCAGCTGTGAGCAGATACTCAATGAGATAAAGAGTGACCGGTCCCTGAAGTGGCCTGAGAAGCTGAGGGCAGCCTCCAACAAGAGGAATAAGAACCTGTGGTGTGAATTTCACCAAGACCACGGCCACATAACAGACAAATGCTTTGCTCTGAAAGATGAGATTGAGAAGATGCTGAAAGAAGGGAAGCTGAGAAAGTACGTCGACAAAGGTGCCTTCAAGAGGGGCCGAGGAGACGATCCCAGAAAGAAGCGAGGCGATGCATGTAGAGAAGGACCTCAAAAAAGAGGGGACGACCCTTCTGATGATGAGGACGACCCTGACCTCCCGCCGAGAGATGAACAAGGTCCTGTCAAGAGGCTTAATATGATTTCGCTCGGAGTGGGAATGATCTCCGGGGGTCTAGCAGGAGGAGGGTCTGAGGTCGCTGACAGGAAGGCCCGTGTGGCTGAGGCCAGGGCAGTGACCAAGACGGTACACTCAACCTCCTTATAGGCCAAGTCAGAAAAGAGGAAGAAGGTCGACATGGACACTCTGATAGTGGGATTCTCGAGAATGGACTTTAAAGGCCTCCTAGCCCCGCACGACGACCCACTCGTCATCACAACTAGGGTGCATGGGTATGAGGTGCCGAGGATATTGGTTGACGAGGGTAGTTCTGAAGATGTAATGTTTTGTCCGTGCTTCAAGGCCTTAGGTCTTAACCGTGCTAGACTCGTCCCATACCATCATCCATTGATTGGATTTAGTGGGGAAAAGGTTCATCCCGTGGGAGTGTATGAGGCCGATGTTAGGATGGGGGACGAGTGGCCGAGATGGCTTACCAAGAAGGTCAGTTTCTTTGTGATGGAGGAACATGTGTTTTTGGCTTACAACATCATACTGGGGCGTGTGGCCCTCAAGGGGTTTGAAGTTGTGCCGTCTACGGTCCATCAGATGATTAAATTTCCTACCCCTTACGGGGTGGGGGAAGTTCAGGGAGACCAGACGATAGCGCGCGAATGTTACTACAACTTCGCTGAAGAAAGGGAGGCACACAAGAGGGCTACGACCACTTACAATATTGATACCCTAGACCCCAGGGATGAGACGAAGCTAAAGAAAGGAGAGGCCGCGGAAGAGGTAGAATCCATCATCCTCGACGAGGATGACCCGAAAAAAAACGTCCAAGCCGGCAAGTCTCTGAAGCCCAATATTAAGGAAGACCTCATTAGATTGTTGAGGAGAAGACGAAGCACCTTCGCATGGAGTCACGAAGATATGCCAGGGATCGACCCTGAAGTCATGTGCCATAAACTCAATGTGGTAGAGGGAGCAAAGCTGGTGAAGCAGAAAAGGAGAATTTACTCTAGAGAAAAGTATGAGGTCATAAGGGATAAGGTCAAAAAATTAGAAGACGCTGAATTTATCAGAGAGGTCATCTACCCTGAATGGCTGTCCAATCCAGTCATTGTCCCAAAGGCCAACGGGAAGTGGAGAATGTGTGTGGACTTCACCGACCTCAACAAGCACTGTCCCAAAGACAGCTTCCCTCTCCCCCGCATCGATCAGATGGTAGACGCTACCGCAGGCGATGAGCTCATGAGATTTATGGATGCCTATTCAGGGTACAACCAGATCTCTATGAACCCTGAAGACTCGGAGAAGACAACCTTCATCACTGACAATGGGACTTACTGTTATAGGGTCATGCCCTTTGGCCTAAAAAATGCGGGGGCAACGTATCAGCGCCTCGTAAATAAAATGTTTGAAGACCAAATTGGGAAGTCTATGGAGGTCTATGTATATGACATGCTGACTAAGAGTTTAAAGGAAGAGGATCATGTGGCAGACCTGGAGAGGACCTTTAACACGATGGACAAATACCAGATGAAGCTCAATCCGGCCAAGTGTGTCTTCGGGGTCGAAGCAGGGAAGTTCTTGGGGTTTATTATCAATCAAAGAGGCATCGAGGCCAATCCTGAAAAGATAAAGGCCCTTGTTGAGATGAATACCCCCAAGTCCATTAAATACGTTCAGAGACTCACAGGGAGAGTCGCTGCTTTGAACAGGTTTGTGTCTAGGGCCACAGACAGGTGTCTACCTTTCTTCAAGATCCTCAGGAAGGCCTTCGAATGGAGTGAAGAGTGTGATGAGGCTTTCAAGGAGTTAAAGTCATACCTAGGATCTCCCTTGATATTGTCCCGGCCCTTGCATGGTGAGCATCTTTATGTGTACCTCGCCGTCTCGGAGTCAGCCATCAGCGCAGCCATCGTAAGAGACGAAGACGGGGTATAGAAGTCTGTGTATTTTAACAGCAAGGCACTCCAGGGGGAAGAGCAAAGATATCCAAGGATGGAGAAGTTAGCCTATACCTTGATCCATGCATCGAGAAAGATGAAGCCATACTTCCAGTCCCATACAATGGTCATCTTCACTAACTCTCCTCTTAGGCAGGTATTGAACAAGCCCGAGAAATTAGGGAGGCTAATGGCTTGGGCTATAGAGCTAGGGGAGTTTGATATTGTGTATCAGCCTAGGACGGCCATTAAGGGGCAAGCACTGGCAGACTTTATGGCCGAGTTTACTTGGGAAGATGATGAAGCCGAGGGTGAGAGCACCGGGAATATAGATACCCAACAAGGTAGACTCACCGACCCCTCAGCAGATAAGGCTGAGACAAGCACCGCTAGAAGGAAAGTGGTTGAAAATGAAGAGGGAAGATATCTCTTTAGATAGGGGTCACTCACCGAGGGAAGTTTCTTAGAAGAACATATTGTGTGGAGTCTCTTCGTCGACGGGTCTTCTTGCGAAAGCGGGAGTGGAGCTGGATTAATAGTATCATCACCCGATGGCACAGACATTGAGTACGCCCTGAGGTTCAACTTTAAGGCTTCCTACAACGAGGCTGAATATGAGGCCTTGATAGCAGGCCTCTCCTTGGCCAAATCTCTTAGCGTCGGCCATATTTTGGTTCATAGTGATTCGAGGCTAGTAGTGAATCAGATATTAGGAGCCTATGAGGCCAAGGACGAGAGGATGGTTAGGTACCTTGAGAAGGTGCGGTCGTTATTGAAGAGCTTCAGAGAAGTAAAGTTAAAGAGGATACCCAGGCTCGATAATGGTCGAGCTGACGCCCTTGCTAGGTTGGCCTCGGCGACCAGGACAGACATCAGAAGGACGGTCCCAGTGGAAATTTTGCTTCGACCAACTATCGAAGATGCTGAGGGAACACTTAGCAATTACCTGAATGTTTCTCAGGATGCTTCGTGGATGGACCCTCTAATCAGATACATTAAAGAGGGAGAGATGCCAGAAGCAAAACAAGAAAGGAAGAAGCTGAGATACAGGGCTGCAAAATTCACTGTCATCGGAGACACTTTGTATAAAAAGGGGTTTTTGATCCCCCTACTTAGGTGTGTGCATCCCTCAGAATTCCCTTCCATTTTGCAAGATGTGCGTGAAGGATCGTGCTCAAGCCACGTTGGGGGAAGATCCTTAGCGAAGAGGGTGATAACCCAAGGGTACTGGTGGCCGACCTTAGGGAAAAATGCCACAGCATATGTAAAAAAGTGTGATAAATGCCAAAGATTTTCCACCATCCCTCACAAACCTCATCAGCCTCTTGCCTCCATTACATCTATATGGCCATTTGCAGTATGGGGGATCGACCTAGTAGGACCCTTGTCGAGAGCAGTCAATAACTATCGGTTCCTCATCATAGCGATTGACTACTTCTCAAAATGGGTGGAGGCCGAACCGATGGTCACGATTACAGAGCAAAAGACCTTTCAGTTCATCTGGAAAAATATTATATGCAGATATGGTCTCCCCAACACCCTCATCTCGGATAATGGGTCTCAGTTCAAAAATGCCTCTCTACAGAAGTACTGTGAAAGGGTGAGTATCAAATAATTCTTCTCTACCCCGGGCCGACCTCAGGCCAATGGGCAAACAGAGGTTACAAATAGAACAATCCTAGATGGAATCAAGAAGAGGCTTGAGGAGGCAAAAGAAAGATGGGTCGAGGAGTTATATGTCGTGTTGTGGGCCTACAGGACGTCAGTAAGGACCCCTACGGGAGAAACCCCGTTCATGCTAGCTTATGGATCAGAGGCCTTCATCCCCACCGAGATTGGGTTTCCTACTCATAGGGTCCAAATGTATGACCCCCAGAGAAATACAGAAGAAAGAAGACTTGACTTAGACCTGATTGAGGAAAGGAGGGAAGATGCCGAGATAAGGCAAGCCGCCTACCAGCAGAGGACTGCAAGGTTTTACAATCAGAGGGTGAAACAAAGACCAATTGCGATGGGGGACTTGGTCCTCAAAAAGACTTGGCAGAAGCCCAACAAACTCCATCCTAATTGGCACGGTCCGTATAGGGTCATCGATGAAGTCGTCCCTGGGACTTATAGGCTAGAAAATCTAGAGGGAGAACCCTTTTCCAACCCCTGGAATGCAAATCATTTGAAAAAATACTATCAATAGTGTTGTAAGGTCTTGATGGACCATAATTGTAATAGGTGTTACTCCGACAGAACACTTGGAAAATTAATGAGAAATACCAGTGTTTCCTCTCATCATGTGTTCATCAGTTCTAGTACGCATGGAAACATCTACAGAGAACTACCCTCAGCTATAATGAGGGTCAATGGAGGGGACGACCCCACCATTGTCCTCAAGAAAGACGAGGGAAAACTTTGTTAAAAACCATTAATTTGGTAAGTTGAACCCTCGGCTATAATGAGGGTCAATGGGGGGGACGACCCCACCATTGTCCTCAAGAAAGACAAGGGAAAACTTTGTTAAAACCCATTAATTTGGTAAGTTGAACCCTCGGCTATAATGAGGGTCAATGGAGGGGACGACCCCGCCATTGTCCTTAAGAAAGACGAGGGAAAACTTTGTTAAAAACCATTAATTTGGTAAGTTAAACCCCCGGCTATAATGAGGGTCAATGGGGGGGACGACCCCACCATTGTCCTCAAGAAAGATGAGGGAAAACTTTGTTAAAACCATTAATTTGGTAAGTTGAACCCTCGGCTATAATGAGGGTCAATAGAGGGGACGACCCCGCCATTGTCCTCAAGAAAGACGAGGGAAAACTTTGTTAGAACCCATTAATTTGGTAAGTTTAACCCTCGGCTATAATGAGGGTCAATGGAGGGGACGACCCCGCCATTGTTCTCAAGAAAGACGAGGGAAAACTTTGTTAAAAACCATTAATTTGGTAAGTTGAACCCTCGGCTATAATGAGGGTCAATGGGGGGGACGACCCCACCATTGTCCTCAAGAAAGACGAGGGAAAACTTGGTTAAAAACCATTAATTTGGTAAGTTGAACCCTCGGCTATAATGAGGGTCAATGGAGGGGACGACCCCGCCATTGTCCTCAAGAAAGACGAGGGAAAACTTTGTTAAAACCCATTAATTTGGTAAGTTGAACCCTTGGCTATAATGAGGGTCAATGGAGGGCACGACCCCACCATTGTTCTCAAGAAAGACGAGGGAAAACTTTGTTAAAAACCATTGATTTAGTAAGTTGAACCCTCGGCTATAACGAGGGTCAATGGAGGGGACGACCCCGCCATTGTCTTCAAGAAAGACGAGAAAATACTTGTTTAAAACCATTAATTTGGTGATTAACCCTCGGCTATGATGAGGGCTAGTGGAGGGGACGACCCCACCACTGTCCTCAAGAAAGATGAGGGAATACTTGTTTAAAACCATTAATTTGGTGATTAACCCTCAGCTATGATGACGGTCAGTGGAGGGGACGACCCCACCACTGACCTCAAGAAAGACGAGGGAATACTTGTTTAAAACCATTAATTTGGTGATTAACCCTCGGCTATGATGAGGGCCAGTGGAGGGGACGACCCCACCAATGTCCTCAAGAAAGACGAGGGAATACTTGTTTAAAATCATTAATTTGGTGATTAACCATCGGCTATGATGAGGGCCAGTGGAGGGGACGACCCCACCACTGACCTCAAGAAAGATGAGGGAATACTTTGTTTAACACCGTTAATTTGGTGGTTAATCCTCGGCTATAATGAGGGCCAACGCAGGGGATGACCCCTCGTTCACCCTCAAGAAAGACGAGGGAGAGGTTAGTAGCATTAACAAAGATTCACAACACAAATAATGCAAAAGGCAAAACATGGAAGACAGCAAAGGAGATGGTAGTATAAATAAAATATCAAGTGTTATACAAGATAGAGTACAAAAATGTTAATTACATCAAGAGGGTATGGGCTACAGACAGCCACCCTATGGGACAATATCATAGGGCAGGGCCTCAACATCCACAAGAGGGGTTTCCTCAATGACCACAATTGGTTGATCCTCAGACGTGCCGACACCCTCGACTTGCACTTGGGATTCCACCTGGGTTAGAGCCTCGGCAATCAAGGGGTCGTCCAGTTGAACGGCCTCCAGAGAGGGACGGACTAAAGAGACGACGTCGCCAAACTTGAGGATGACTCACCGACAAGCCGTCCTTATCCCTCTCTCCAAGTACTCAAGGCCGAAGCCTTGGAACTCATCTGAGATTTTATAGGCTTCCACAGCGTCTGCCTCGGCTTTCTTCACAACCTCAGATAGCTCAATCTTAAACTGGGCCTCCGATGGGTCATGGCTTCATCCTTCTCCTTCAGAAGCAAGTCTTTGGCCTTCAGGTCCTCATCATGCTGCCTCGTCAGCTCGTCCATAATTCGTGCATGTTCGGTTCTGGCACTCTCTAGCTCAGCCTTTGTAGTATCTAAGTCAGCCTGCAGGTCAGCCTCATGCTGGATGGCCCTCTCGGCCTCATAGAATTTCTCCTGATTCTCAGCCATCCATTTAGTTGCCAAGGTAAAGGCGCATACAGACTGCACAGAAAAATAAACAGATGTCAAGAGGCCGAGGAAATAGTTGGTGAAAGAATGCAATTAAAGGAATGAATCAAGACCAATACCTGGGCTAGAGCGTGCAGACCATAGTCATACACTTTGGCTGGAGGCATCTTTGATAGAAATTCATAATCAGCAGCCGAGGGAATAGAAAACATTGATGCCTTAGTTGCCCTCAAATTTGCGATGATTGATGAGAGCTCAGCCCTCAGATGTGCTAAGTTCTGGGACCAGAAGGCCCCCATGATAGATGAAGAAGCAGTCCCTTCAGATGCTTCGACCCTTGCCCTCATCTGAGAATCTGGCCGAGGGTCAACAGAAACCCCAGGCTCTTTTCTTTTGTGGCTATCAGCTGTCGACTCAACAACCGTCGACCCCACGGCCTTCGTCTTCCTCGGAGCTTGCTGAGGCTCCTTACCTTTCTTCCTGGCCAAGCCTGACAATAAACTAGGAGTAGTCATTTCCCAGAGAGAATCTGATATACTAGGAGGACGACCTGAAAAGAGGACGACACGTCAGAAAAATGCAGAGATAAAAAGGAAACACTTGAAAAAAGTAAAGAACAGTACAACTCACATAGTTCTGTAAGGGGGACGACCTTCAGACCAGCTTCCTTGAGGAACCGAGGGGTTATCAGATCTTTAAACTTTGGGAGTTCACCCCCTCTCCCTCGTCCTCTCAGATATTCAACTATATCTTTCTCTTCCAGGCTAAGTCCAGGGTCTGACCTGGCCTTCATTGACGGGTTAGACCATCTTTTGGGGACCCTCGGACCATCGACTACAGGTCGTGCCTCGCTGGAGAACTCCCACTCCCCTGAGACGAAGAAGAATCTCTTCTTCCAATCGTGGTTGGAGGTTTGAGCCACGTGGAGAAGTTTTTTCTCAGAACTCCTCGCCCCTAGATGATAGTGCCCAGGTTGTTTGGACGAGGAGGTGATATTGTAGCAGGCCAAGAATACATCAGCCGAGGGCTCATCAGTGAAAGCATTCTTCCACAGGGAGATGTAGCCCAGGATCGTCCTCCAAGAGTTGGGAGGAAGTTGAGAGGGGGCAACGCCGAGGGCCGAACAAATGTCTACGACGACCGGATGTAAAGGGAGTCTGACACCTACCTTGAACATTTGTTCATATACTGCAACCTCTCCCTCTTCACCCTTAAAAACCCTCTCGTCCTCAGAGGGAACCCTCATAGTTATGTTGTGGGGCACTCCATAGGCATGCCTCCACAATAAGAGGTCGCGATCCCTAATTTAAGAGATATAGGATGAGGCATGGGATGTATCAACCTGGTCATCTGAATCATCGCCCTAGTCCTCAGTCCCCTCTCCCTCGGCCTCATCATCTGCCAGAGGCCCCTGGGGAAAGGCCATCTGGAAGGCATGTGGAGATAGGGTTGTCACAGGGACAGCCTCGGAAGCAACTATACCCTCGGCCTCTCAGCCTGAGCTTAGATCAGATGTCTCCATTCTACCAGAAGGTCCAGCGCCAGTTGGCGAGGAGGCTCTCTCGTCCATCTCACTTGAATAACACTCGGCTGGTCGATGGGATGACCCGCAAGACTCAGATGGATCAAATGGTTTTATTGTGGCAATAGGGATAGGAAAAATGGGTTGTACCCAATTAGGGTCGGCCCCTCGTCTCCTCTCCTCCTCTTCCTCTATTCGTCTGATCTCAATAAATAATTTCTCTATCAGGGAAGGGAACTCCTCAACTAAGCTTTAAAGCCTCCTAAGCATCAAGGGGAGACCCTACACTTGGAGGAACTAGGGGAACTTAACTACAAACAAGTTGGCAATTGACCAGATTGGACTTTTGGAATAAAACAAAGGGAATCGATGGGTTTCACTCAAGAACACTCAAGAACACTTAAAAACCAGTCGCCGAAAAAGTTGTAAAATGACCCAAATAAATCCCTACAGGCCTAAAACCAAAAAGAAAAAAAAAGTAATGAAAGTAAAGAGGACGCTCGGGGTGAAGGATTACCTGAAGAGAAAGGGCAAAGTTGCTAAGCTTGAAGGATCGAAGATTGCAGAAATGGCAAGAAGGCTGGAAACTAGAAAGAGAGAGTTCAGGCGCGAAGAAGAAGAAGAAGAGAGAGAGAGTTCAAAAATCTCTTAAATACCTTAGTAATGAGTGGCCCCATTAACCAAGGCAGGGCACAGCCCACGAGGAGGGCATCATTAGGGCACAAAGCCCCAGGCAAAGTATGCAGTCGCCACGCCTTGGAAACTGGAACAACAATGAGTATCTGCCCAGGTGTCACTCATCCAACAGACCGTACACTTGTCTCAAAAGCAACATTATCCCTCAGCTATCTCAGCATCATCTATGGCTAAGGGCTGGGGGTGATTGATATACCCATATATACCCTCAGCCAGGTCGAGGGCACCATCCAACTAGACGACCCCTCAAGGGGCCGACCCTTCATCAGGCTCCAGACGACCCCTCAGGGGGGCGACCCTTCATCAGGCTCCAGACGACCCCTCAAGGGGCCGACCCTTCATCAGGCTCCGAATGACCCCTCAGGGGGGCCGACCCTTCATCAGGTTCCAGATGACCCCTCAGGGGGCCGATCCTTCATCAGGCTCCAGACGACCCTTCAGAAGGGGCCGACCCTTCATCAAGCTCTGGACGACCCTTCAGAGTGCCGACCCTTCATCAGGCTTCGGACGACCCTCTGAGGGCATGACAGTACGAGGCCAGAATTTGGGCCTGATTCACCATCAGAAGGAACTTTGCCCTCAGCCTCACATCATAGGCTGAGGGTGACATCATCACAGCGCGTGGTTTGGGAGAAGCGTGGAACAGTGCGCGTGAGGCTCACATGGCACGTGAAAGACCGTTATAACCAAATCACACCCTCACGTGAGGGAATATTATGTCATCATTTGGCATCTACAGGTGTCAACAGGAGATTGGCTAGATCATCATTCACATGCACCATGCATACTTGGGGGGTACACTACACCCCCCAAAACCTATATATACTTGTCACCTACAACCCTACAGGGGGAGATCGATCAATGTATTATAACCCTAGCTGAAACTCTGCTTGTACACACAGTAAAGAGAGAAAGTGAGCTTATGTGCATTTTATCCAAGGCCATTAGTGCTCATACTTAGTGGATCACACACTCACAGTGGATGTAGGCCTGATTGGCTGAACCACTATACATCATTGTCTTATTTCCTCTTATACTCATCCCCTTATACATACTTATACACTTATACATCTATATGGCTGCCATGGTTACTACTGTTTGAGCTCATTATCACTTATCCGGTGGTGCTAAATCTTAGCATCATCAGTAATAAATCAATTATATTCTAACAACTCGTATCTATGGATTTTCGATACCCGGACTAGCCGCAATACTCCCTTAAAAGAGTGTAGTCAATAGTTTAGGTTTTTGTATTGAGGTGGTGAACAGAAAACAACGATCGGCGTACTGACTTCGCTCTACTTTTTACCCTTAATTAGGATCGTCATGCAGGTATAGTACTCCTGATAGATAATTTTTAAAGAAGCCTATTACCAACTTATCTTTATTAACCTTCCTTGGTTTGTCTTCCTTGTCACTATTAATCCTCTGTATGTACAGGCAAGCTTGAGCCTCATTGAGGTAAGCTTTTTGCTCTGTAATATGATCTCCTCCTCATACATCTCCACCTGTAATCATTTGGTAATCAAAAAACCAAAATTGAGTGTGAATACCTCGCGCTCTTGTTGACGGGAATTTTTTGGCAAGTCAAGATCAAAATCCTAGTCATCTTTATGAGCCATCTTCTTCCCATCTCTAGGTCGGTATGGGGATTTTGATCTATGCTAAGCTCACTCATTATTATGCCGATCAACAAACTGATTCAATTTTCCTCTTAAGATGAGAGTTTTAATCTCATTTTAAAGGGAAATGCAACGATCCGTCGTGTGACCATGGTCTCTATGGAACTCATAGTACTTAGTTTTGTCCATCTTGGCAGGGGAACTCCTTAACTTATCAGGCCAACGAACATATTTGTTATGTTTGATCGTCTCCAAGACATGATGAATGCCCATGGTTAGTGGAGTGTAGTTATGATACTTCTTGAGCTTTTTTATAATTCCTTTTTATTTTGACTCTTAGTGCTCCTTGGAATCTTTGTGATCTTTCTTGTCATTTTTACCTTTAACTTTTACTCCCGAGCTCCTCTTAACTGCCATTGCTTCCTCGATATTCATAATTTTGACTGCTTCGGCCATCAATTTTGCCATGGTCTTTGGGGGATCTTTATCAAGTTTATAATAGAGTTTCTCAGGGAGAAATTCACTCATAAGGGTTGTTATAGCAGTTTTCTCCTCATAATCCACAACCTCCAGCTTCATATTGTTAAAATGAGTGATGTAGTCCCTGGTTCTCTCTCCTTCCTTCTGTCGAAAACTAAGCAAATGTGCCACCCTTTTACAGGCTTGCCCCCCCCCCCCCAAAAAAAAAAAGTTGCTAATAAATAGATCGACCAACTAGTGGAAGGTGGAAATCTGTCCCCGAGGAAGGCTATTGTACTAGATTTGGGCCGTCGAGAACTGCATTAATATCAGCTGCTACTTGGTAATGTTCTATATGGAGGAGTGGATCAGTTTTCCCATCATATTTGAGTGTGAATACTGGAGCATTGAACTTTGATGGAGTGGGGAAATCCATAATTTCTTACAGAAAGGGAGCTCATTTTACAAAGCTTCTTTGTAGTGTATTTTTTACCTTAGCCATTTTTCCTAGCCTATCCTCCAATCTATGGGTAGAACCTTTCAAAGCGTTATTACCAGCATCAGACCTATGCATTTCTATTCTGTTGTTCGCTGAACTTTCCTCTTGGGATTATTTCTTAGCCCAAGCAGTACGTCGGGCGTCTGAACTATATTGGGCAGAGCTTTCCCTTCGATCAGATAGTCATCGAGTCTTTCATAACATTGCCCTAGGAACATTTATGTTCCCCCTGGGTCCGAAACGATCAAAGGGAGAATCACAGATTAGCCTTTTTGGAGAGTAGGACTGTGTATTGAAAGATTCTGACGCCCTGGATAGTGATTTTGATCCTAAATGACAGGATGTGTCCACTGTAGTTCTTGACGAATTCGTCTGCCATCTATTAGTGGTTGTGGTGGCATATTTCCACGGGCATACAGAGAAGGTTCTCATGTTTAAAGAGTTTTCACGAGTTGGCTGATAGTGTCATGCATAGCCTCTTGGCCTCTTGAAAGACTGGCCAGAATTTTAGTTAATTCATTCGTTGTTGGTGGGGCAGAAGGGATTGGCAGAATGCCATCGTTCCTGAGACTTAATTTAGGAATATCGGACATTTAGATGTTTGAATGAATGAGAACGATTAGAAATACTTTCCCACAAAAGGTGTCAATCTGTTGATGCAAACAACTAGACTGGACTAATAAATTGATCACAGATAAAAATGAATAAAAGAGACAAAGAATTTTTAATGTGGTTCGGCTAAGAGAAAAGCCTACGTCCACTATTGTGTATTACCTTGCGCTTCTTTAATTGCCTCTTGTCTCATTTTTCTTATGTCCCTTAGGTGTAGGGTTTACAATGTATTTATATCCCTTTGAGGGTGTACAAGAGTTGGAATATTAAAAGATGGAATGCCTTTAGAACATAGGCATTTACATGTGTACAGTGTTAATAATGTATACAGCTATTAACGATTTGTTGTAACCGTTGGTCAGTCTTCCAGGTGTTGGTCGGTCTTCCTGGTTTTGGTTGGTATTCTTTCATTGGTAAATTTCCCTTGCTGACTTGGATTAATGCCCATATGGATGACACGTGTTCCTACATGATAGGTCCACGTAGGAGGGTAATTTTTGGCATCAACAATTACAGTCATTAAATAAAGTGGGGTATATAACAAAGTCTAAAGAGTTTAATTCTTTTCTTCCATGTATACATCTTTGATGTCCGTGCTTATTACGCTTAAATGTCTATACGGAGTTACTCATATAAGTTTTACAATAGGATTCCATCTACTTGTCATAGGCGAAAGAAAGGCCCACATCATGCAAATAGAAATGGAGTAGCTGTGTCGGTCGCAACTCTAAATACAAATGCTCGTATATAAAGTCTGAATAATGACACCACTAGAGAAGGTTTTCTATTACTTTCTCAAATAAAATATTTTCCATAATAGAAACCGGTTCTGTCATTGGCATTATGATAAACAGTTAATGACAAAAGGTTTTGACGCTAAAAGAAGCACAAATCCCTTAAACACAGCAAAAAAAATATGCACGGGGAACCCCCTCAAACTAGAAGTATGCTAATAACAGACGGGTTCCCCGCCCCGAGATTAAAAAGTGTTGCTCGCAAAAAAAAATATCTCGAAGTAAGATTTACGATAAAAAAATATACACGAGGAACCCCTCAAATCAGAAGTACACTAATACCTGACGAGTTCCTCGCCCCGAGATTAAAAAGTGTTGCTCATAAAAAAATATCTGAAACTAAGATTTACGAACAAAAAATTACACGAGACGAGGAACCAGGATAGGAACATTCCCATTTGAGTCTATTCACGATAAACCAAAAAACAAATGCCTCGTTAATGGGTCACATAACGTCTGTAGCAAGTGGGATTAGATCTGACTAGCTCTCGACTATGCTTCCGACTGATATTTACGAAGTATACTTTCAAACCTTAAAGAAAAATGGAGGGACAAGGGATAAATGAAGACAGTACCTGGTTGTTCAAACTCAAACGCACTTGCTCAAATTATGCACAAAAGTACAAAGTAAATCTAAGATAAATACTAGAAAATGATTCTTCGATTCCCTTGCTCGAATCAGAGTCATACACGCCTTACTCCGTATCACACCAACTTCATCGGATTGGTATAATAACTAAAAAGGGGGTTAATTTCTTAAAGATTGGTTTCTCAAAGATCTTACTTCCCCTCTAGAAAAAAAAAATGAACTTTCATCAACATCTTGATTCTGATTGTACATACCAGACCGCAAATCCATTCATACATAGGTAGCGAGTGAAAGGAACTCCAAAACCAAAAAACCTTATTCTCAAAAGCTACTAATTACAAATCCAGTTATTGTTTGATCGCAAATGATAATAAATTTACAAAAGCCTTCAAATAGTAATCAACTTTAATATGGAAAAGAGAGTAAGACCCCGGAGACATTTCGTCGCCATCTCGTTCATATTTAAGAAATTTATAAAATCGAAGTTATTGAGGAAGACAAGAGGGAGTACTCGCTGAATTTTTTTTCATACCGACCCTAGTATAAAGAGGGTAGTCGTCCACTACTATATTTGATAGAAAATAAAAGAAACATAAAGATGGGATGTTTCTAAAGAACAATATAGATGGGTTTCTCACTCGCCATTGCACAATTATTCCAAATATTAACAAGTTTGGGCACAAATCTCGACTCTCAAAATTTGGCACATATTATGTCTTGAAGGCTAGTTGATGAATATAGGACGTGGCCACTTGAGAGGCTTTATCTTCCATGGGGTGGCTACCCAACAATCCCATACCCATGGGTCCATAATAATAGACCGATCTCAGCCAATGAAGGGCATATGAGTGCTCACAGTATTGAGAAAGTGCTCAGTATAAATATAAGGTACGACAGTTTAGTACCTCTGGCTCCAAGGGCATAGGATCGCTCACAGTATTGAGAAAGTTTTAAGTATAAATATAATGTACAACAGTTTAATACCTCGGTCTCCAAGTTCATAGGATCACTCATAGTCTTGATCAAGTGCCAAGAATAAATATAAGGTACGACAGTTTAGTACCTCATACTCCAAGGGCATAGGAGCGTAAATAGAAGATACGATAGTTTAGTACCTCAATCTCCAAAGGCATATGAGCACTCACAGTCTTGAGCAAGTGCCAAGTATAAATACAAAGTACGATAGTTTAGTACCCCATGCTCCAAGGGCATATGATCACTCACTGTATTGAGAAAGTGCCAAGTATAAATATAAGGTACGACAGTTTAGTACATCAGGCTCCAAGGGCATAGGAGCGCTCACAGTATTAAGCAAGTTCCAAGTATAAATATAAGGTACGAGAGTTTATTACCTTAGCCTCCAAGGGCATAGGAGCACTCACAGTCTTAAACAAGTGCCAAGTATAAATATAGGGCACGACAATTTAGTACCTCGAGCTCCAAGGGCATATGAGCGCTCACAGTATTGAGCAAGTTCCAAGAATAAATAAAAGGTACGACAATTGAGTACCTAGGTATCCAAGGGAAAAGGATCGCTCATAGTATTAACCTGAAAACAAATAAACAGGTTAAGTATATGAACAAATACCAAGGATAAACAAAAGGTACACAGGACTAGTGTTTTCTCTTTCTTAAGAGAATAGTAGATCCTCTACTAGATCAAAAGAGGTTCCATGACAAGAAGGTCTTTCCTCATTCTACTTAGGAGAATAGCCATCCCAAGGGAAACGTATATTGAGCAAATTCCTTACAGACACAACATATATTTTTTTATACCAAACCAACAGGAGGTTATCCTCCTAGTAAGTAGTAATAAAAAATAATGTATAATATTTTTTTAATATTCCATACAAATTTATAGCCTAGAGAAAAAGTCATAATCTATGTTCTCAAGAAAAAAATTTACTTGACCAGTTTTCAGAAAACATGGAGAAGGGGTCTACCCCCCCCCCCCCCCTAAACTTGTTGTTTTTTCTAAGACATAAAGGTTCCTAAGAAAAGATTGGAACACGGACCAGTCACACGGGGTTGCGCTAAAAAGTACCTCATAGTTAGAGGGGCAGCTTCAAAATTTAACTTGCTCAGCTTATATGCAAGTACCCCCACAGTTAGAGGGTCAATTTTAAAATTTTAACTTTCTCAGATATATGCAAATACCCCACAGTTAGAGGGGTAACTTCAAAATTTTAACTTGTACAGTTCTAGGCAAGTACCCCACAGTTAGAGGGGAAAATTCAAAATTTTAACTTGCTCAGCCTATATGCAATTACCCCATAGTTAGAGGGTCAATTACAAAATTTTAACTTGCTCAATTGTATGCAAGTACCCCACAATTAGAGGGGCAGTTTTAAAATTTTAACTTGCGCTATTATATGCAAGTAACCCAGAGTTAGAGGGACAACTTCAAAATTTTAACTTGTGCAGTTATATGTAAGTAACCCACAGTTAGAGGGTCAATTTCAAAATTATAACTTGCTTAGTTATATGCAAATACCCCACATTTAGAGGGACAACTTCAAAATTTTAATTTGCGCAGTTATATGCAAGTATCCCACAGTTAGAGGGGCAGCTTCAAAATTTTAACTTTCGCGGTTATATGCAAGGACCCCAGAGTTAGAGGGGCAACTTTAAAATTTTAACTTGCTCAACCTATATGCAAGTACCCCACAGTTAGAGGGTCAAATTCAAAATTTTAACTTGCTCATCCTATATGAAAGTACCCCACAGTTAGAGGGGTAGTTTCAAAATATTAATTTACGCGATTATATGCAAGTACCCTATAGTTAGAGGGCAGCTTCAAAATTTGAAATTTCCCAGTTATATGGAAGCACCCCACAGTTAGGGGGCAGCTTCAAAATTTAAACTTTCTCAGCTCATGTACAAGTACCCCACAGTTAGAAGGGCAGCTTCAAAAATTTAACTTGCTCAGTTATATGAAAGTACCCCACAATTATAGGGGCGGCTTCAAAATTTTAACTTTCCCAGCTATATACAAGTATCCCACAGTTAGACTTTCTCCGTTATATGCAAGTACCTCACAGTTACTGGGGAAACTTTAAAATTTTAACTTGCTCAGCTCAGATGCAAGTACCCCACAATTAGAGGGGCAACTTCAAAATTTTAACTTGCTCAGCTATATACAAGTATGCCACAGTTAGAGGGGCATATTCAGAAATAATAAACTTGTTCAACTCATATGAAAGTTCCCCATAGTTAGAGGGGCATCTTCAAAAATGATAACTTGTTCATCTCATATGAAAGTAACCCACATTTAGAGGGGAAGTCTTAGAAAGATAACTTGCTTAAGCCTATATACAAGTACCTCGCAGTTAGAGGGGCGCCTTCAAAATAATAACTTACTCAGCTCATATGCAAGTACCCTGTACTTAAAGGGGCAGATTCATAAATGATAACTTGCTCAGATCTAACGCAAGTACCCCAAGGAATATGGTGCAACTCTAATTGACAAAATGCTCACAGTAATTAGAGAAGGTTATAATTTGCAGACATTAATGCAACACAAAGGAAAATATAACATTTATGTACTTTTTCACAGTTAGAAATGAAAATTTCTATGAAACAACTAAAAGTAAATCAGGTATGGCAGTTTAATACCCGAGGAGTGTGCAATATAGCACTCCCCAGATGTTCCACATCTTTCGAAACATCCGCAACACTAACCTGAAAACAAGGAAACAGGTAAGTGCTAGTGAACACTTGCAGAGTAAAAGCAAGGTTGAAAGGTATGATATACAAAGTCCTATAGATAATGGGACCTCAGCTAGACTGACTTGAAAGAAAGTAAAAAATAGAGAAATATTAGCAAAATCATGGCATATAGAAGAAAGTGCCTCTTGTGCAGGAATGTATAGTACCTATGCTTCCACCATAACCAGTAGCAGCAGGGGACCCAACAGCTGCAAGGGCCATTGAAGAAGCGTGGTGGCGTACAAAGCCTTTTGGTGTGCCCAACACAAAAGACTTTTCATGAGGGGACTGTTGTAGAGGGGTACAACCCCACAGTAAAAAGTAATTCGTGGCAAGGGAATCCACTACGAGGGACCCCCTGCCAAGACCACAGACAAATGAAGGAGAGGAAGTCCACTGCGAGGGACCCCTCTGCCAATACCACAATAAAAGTATGATTTGGGAAGAGGGGGTCCACCACGAGGGACCCCTCTGCCAAGATCACAACAAAGAGTTATTTTGTGGTGAGGGAGTCCACCACAAGGAATCCCTCAGCCATTCCAAATCAAACATTGTAACGATGTAATGGAATGAAACTTTTGCATTCCAAGATGAAATGATTATTTCGTACAAAACCCTTTGGTCTACCCAACAAAAAGATTTTTGTACGATGGGACTAAGGTAGAGGGGTGTCCACCTGTTATTCTGAAATAGACTAGGACGAGTGAGACCACCTAGAGGGGTTCCCACTGCCCAAGTTAACAAGAAAATATTTAGAGTGAGGGGTACACCTTGAGTGGCCCGATGATAAAGGACCTGTACGAGGGGACTCACAACGATCAACCCCTCTAACCAAGAATGAGGACACATAATTTGGCCAAGGACGAGGGGGCTCACCATGAGCAACCCATCTAAACAAGATAGAAGGCCACAGAAAAAGTCCAAGGACGAGGGGCTCACCGTGAGAAACCCCTCTAAACAAGATAGAAGGCCACAGAAAAATCCCAAGGATGAGGGGCTCACCACGAGCAACCCCTCTAAACAAGACATAAATCCACATTACAAATGCCAAGGATGAGGGGGATCAGCATGAGAAACCCCTCTAAATATGATAGAAGGCTCTAAAATGGCCAGGGCGAGGGGACTCACCACGAGCAGCCCCTAACTCCAAGTTGACAATTGAAAAAGGAGGTCCACCACAAGTGGCCTCGTCCCCAAAACCTAGAATGAAGGGACAGTGCATTTAATGACCCTAGGGGTGATGATGAGGAAACCCTGGGGTCTTTTAAAAATTAAAAATTGAACTTATGGTGTACAAAGCCTTTTGTTATCCCCAACATAAAAGACTTTACAAGAGGGGCTAATGTAGAAGGGTGTTTTAATCTTGCTCATTAAATTTTGGGGAAAGGGACCATCAAGGCCTTCCCCCTCAACTGCCAAAAATTTTTGGGGCTAAGTACCCTCAAGGCCCTCCCCCTCAATTGCAAATTTTTTTTGGGGTGAGGGACCCTTAAGGTCCTTCCCCTCAACTTTCAGAAAATTTTGGGGAAGTTGAGGGACCCTCAAAGCCCTCCCCCTCAACTTCCAAAAAATTTTGGGGCGAGGGGCTGACCCTTAAATCCCTCCCCTCAAATTTCAGAAAATTTTGGGGCTAGGGACCCTCAAGGCCCTCCCCCTCATCTTCTAGAAAATTACAGGGCGATGGACCCCCAAGGACCTCCCCCTCAACTTCCAAAAAATTTTGGCGCGAGGGACCCTTAAGGCCCTCTCCCTTAACTTCCAACATTTTGGGCGAGAAACCCTCAAAGTTCTCCCCCTCAGCTTCCATAGAATCTTAGGCAGGGAACCCTCAAGCTCCTCCCTCTCAGATTCTATAGAATCTTAGGTGAGGAACCCTCATGGTCCTCCCCCTCAGCTTCCAGAAAATCTTTAGTGAGGAACCCTTGATGTTCTCCCCTTCAACTTCCAGAAAATAAACCAGGATGAAGGAGGGGCTACCATGAGTATCCCCTCATCATGAAAAGATATTCTTTTATAGAATAAAACTACTAACACTTACTTTCTTGTACAGGTAGCCCAATTGAGCAGGCATGGATCAAAATGGGCCAGTTGGGATCCCTTGGTAGTTTTGACTTGGTGGCTAAGGAACAAGATTTGTTGAGAAAGCTTAACCACGTAGCACTTTAGGATTGAGAGAATACTAGTAGAAACACCTTAGGAGTCACTCAAGACCTCACACAACTCACACTTAGTCACAAGTTAAGTGAGTAGTCAAAGGGCTGCCCACAAGAAATGAACTTTTACAAAAGTGATTTTTAGAAGAGCGGGTCCTCAAGTCCCCTCTCAAGAAAAATGATTTTAGAGGAAAGGGGTCCTCAAGGCCCCCTCTCAGGAATAATGGTTTTATAGTAGGTGGTCCTTGAGGCCTCCTCTCTAGAGTTTACAAAGTTTTTACAACAAGTTATCGTTTTAAAACATATTTACAAAATCATATATTTTGTCTCCATTAGGGGACACATTTTCTTTTTGACTTTGATTTGCATCAGGTGTCATCTATCAGAGGGGATAGGCGGCTGCAGACCCAATAGGGATAAAAGGTACGTTGCAGACCTTGTCCCTCTAAGTTTCCCTCTCATTTTTGGCGCCAAAAGTGCTAGCTCAGTCCTAGTGCCCAAGTATAAATAGGACCCCTCGGCAAGGTCATATGATATGAGAAAAAATCAACAACACCGTTACTTTGTCAAATTATAACTAGTACACCTAGTATTCTCTCTCTGCTCTCTCCCTAATGGTTGAGTGCTTGTTTATTCACTCCCACCTTGACAACCCTCATTCTTAGGAGATCCTTATTCTCTAAGTTGATATTGTTATTTGTGAAATTTCATATTTGCAGGAGGAGGTTTATAGACATTACTCCATTTTTACCAGAAGTGGAAGATTTTCATGCCCAACTTCTCTTGAGACCTTGAAGGTAGAGTCCATTGGAGTGGGTCACGCCTCACCCATTTTATTTTCTTTCCAGACCCCACTCACACTACCCTCCTACAAATGAGGACGATGCGAAAGCCCATTTTAAGTATTTCATCGAGACTACTCAATCTTGGGACACATCGGATTTGAACACCCAACCTAAAGCTAGAAACAATACCAAAGCTCCTTCCATGTCCAAACTATATCAATTGGATAAGGAAGTCAAGTTGAAGCTTCAAATTAACTAATTATCTAAGAGGCTAGAAGACGTAGTTGAAGCTAGTGTGAGAGATGTATCCGTCTCATCTCGAGCAATTAAGGAGGAGATTTGTGTTATTTGTGATGCGGGACATTCAATGAAGGAATGTTCGATGATACTCGCCTACAAAGTTATGCATCAAGAGCAAGTTGAGGAAGTGGAATATTTTAAGGGTAACTTTCACGCTCCTCACAGGAAATCTTTTAATACTTCATAGAGAGACCATCCCAATTTTAGTTACGGGAAACTAAATGTGGCGATGAACTCAAATCCACACGTTTTCCGACAATCGCCACCACTCCCACCTTATTAACAAGTGTCACCCATGAGAGCACCTCCTCCCATTCCATATTTGATCCCACAGCAAAAAAGTCTCGAGGACACTCTCGTCTAATTTATGCAAACTCAATCAGCAATCAATGCCCAAAATGCTCAAAATTTTACTGACTTAAAGGCATCGCTTTCTAAGTTATAATCTTCTTTAAGTGTCAAAGATAAGGAAAAATTTCCCGCCTAAGGTCAAAACTGTGTTAGCTCTAATCTCAATAAAAATCAAGAGAAACGTCGTGTGGCAACCACTCTACGTAGTGAAAGAGTTATTGACTCGTCACTGTAACAACCCGCGTAATTTTTGGGGTATTTTTAAAATAAAGAGGAAAAATAAATTTTGAGATAAAATTATTTTTATTGCTCAAATATGTTGGTTATGATTTTAGAAGAATAAAACTTCAAGCGGTGTTGATACCAAATTTAGTCTGCTGACACGACCCAATCATATGAAGACACGTGGCAATCTACATGGCAACAACAAGCACTTCCGAGGAACTCACACGCTCTGAGGAACCATACTACTCCGAGGAACTCATACGCTCCGAGGAACAAGATCTCTCCGAGGAGCTATTAAGTACCGAGAAGCTTAGGCGGTCCGAGCAACTCAGGCGGTCCGAGCTGCACCTCGAATAAAGAATTAATAGTTGGATAATCAACAGTTCAACTGATTTATTAAATGCTTATCATTCAGACGCACACGCTTAAGGGGCATTAAATGTATTACCCTTTCATGTATACCTCATTTAATGTATTACCCTTTCACATTACAGTCTCAGGGCTATAAATACATTGTACAATCCTCGTTGTAGGGGGACGAGAATTTCTTGAGAGAACTTGTAATCGAGAATTCCTAAACACTCAGCAATAACACAACAGTGGACGTAGGCCATTCTTATAAGGATGAACCACTTTAAAATTCTTTGTCTCATTTATTTATCTGTGATTGAATAATTAGAGTGATCTAATTTTTTACATCAACAGATTGGCGCCGTCTGTGGGAAACGACTGGTAATATTGTTTTTCACCAAAAACAATTCATTACAAATGGCTGATATTTTGGAATCCAGCAATCGAAACGCTGGAACCCATCCAAATCCATTTGCTCCGCCTAATATTCCAGATCTGGTTGGAATAATGACAAATCTGGCCCAGGGCCAGACCGTCATGCAAGAAACAATGCGACAACTCATCCAAACCCTCCATGGCGGTGCACCAACACATTCAGGACTGCGGAGTATTCAAAGAAACACCCGTGCACCATCCTCGCGTACTAGGCGTACCAATTCATATCGCATTGAAGAATCTGAATATTTTTCTTATCAACCTGGACGAACTTCGTCAGTGCGAGCCACAGATACTGAACAACGTGTCACTCTCTCTCCAGAAAGGACTAGTGCGCTTGAGAGGTTAAGCAGGGTATCACCTTTTGATCGATTAGGACTTAGAAGGAATAGAAGTCCTCCTAAAGTTGTATCGAGGAGTTTTCAACAACCATCAGATTTAAGGGAAGGATCTGCCCAGTCACGACCAGATGCTCGTCAAGATAGATCATATGATCGACCAACTGCTCGTCAAGATAGATCCCAGGAAGCCACTTCAATGCGATCAGTTGCTCGAACCAATAGGCCCGAGGAAGGTAATGATGCCTAGAAAGGATCTATTCAGAGGCTGGAGGATAGATTAGGGGAAATGGCTAAGGCCAAGAACCCTCTACAACGAACCTTTGTTCGAGGAACACCTTTTGTTCAGTCAATTGTAGATTTTCTAACACCATCAAAGTTCAAAGCACCTGTTGTGACCCCCAAGTATGATGGAAAGACTGACCCTGCCCTTTACATAGAACAATACCAAGCTGCAGCCGACATCTATGCTGTTCCAGATAAGATGAGATGCAGATCATTCTCGGGAACTCTTACCGGATCTACTCAAATATGGTATAATAATCTTCCTCGGGGTAAGATCTCAACTTTTCTTCAACTGGCCGAGTTATTCATTGGGAATTTCTGTTTTGGGGCAAAGCCAGTTAAACGAGTAGCACATTTGTTAAGTGTGGACAAAAAGCTGGTGAGAGTACCAGAGATTATATAACTCATTTTAATAACGAGAAACTCGAAGTCATTGATTATGAGGAGAAGACAGCGATTACTGCCTTGATGAGTGGACTACTACCCAACAAGTTGTACTACACTTTGGCCAAAGATCCACCTCGAACCATGTCAGGCCTGATGGGAAAAGCGTCCAAGATTATGAATGCTGAGGAGGCTATGGCTGTGAAGAAGAATATGGATGCTAAAGAAACCAAGGTGGAAGGTGATAAATCTAAGAAAAAAGAGCATAAGAACAATGGTAATGATAAACATTCAAAAAATAGGTCGGTATGGGATGTAATGAAGAAATATGATAATTATACTCCTTTGAAGAAGGATATCAACCATGTTCTAGAAGAAATAAAGAAAAATGAGGAACTAAACTGGCCAGAGAAGATGAAGGCAGACCCTGACAAGAGGAATAAGGCGAAGTATTGCAAGTTTCATAAAGATCATGGCCATATGACCAAGAACTGCATAGCTCTTCAGAATGAGATTGAAACACTCATCCGAAGAGGAAAGCTATCAAAGTATGTTGGTCATGGAAATGAAAGAAGAAACAATGACCGAGCAAGAGAGAGGTCTAGATCTCCTCGTCGAGCAGAGGAGAACAAGAAAGAAAACCATGAAGTTGATCCAATGGATGACCCCGATCTTCCCAAGAGACCAAGGCAGCCAGAATGAGAGGTATTTTCAATACGTTTTGGGTCATTTGACTGTAATGTTATTATAGGTGGAGATGCAGGAGCAGGAGACCTTACTGCCGAGAGAAAAGCTTACCTCAGTGAGGCTCAATCTTGCTCGTACATTCAACGAATAAATCTAGCTGAGGAGGATCCCCCGAGAAAGGTGAACAAAGAGAAATTGGTCATTGGTTTCTCAAAGAATGACCTCGCAGGAGTTTTGTATCCTCATGATGACCCATTGGTGATCAAAATGAGGATGAAGGAGGTTATGATTTCAAGAGTACTAGTCGATAATGGTAGCTCGGCAGACATCATGTTCTACTCGTGCTTCGATAGTTTAAATCTAAAGCTATCTTAACTGGAGCCTTACCACAGACCCCTCATCGGTTTTGCTGGCGAGAAAGTATTTCCACTTGGGACGATCAAGTTGGATATATTCATTGGTACGTGGCCTGCTTGTCGGACAGAAAGAATACGCTTCTTCATGATGGATAAGAATGTTCAATCATCATACAATATAATCATGGGAAGAGTAGGATTAAAGAAATTCGAGGCTGTACCATCTACAGTGCATCAGTGTCTAAAATTTCCAACTAATTTTGGAGTAGGAGTTATAAAAGGTGATCAAAAAGTAACTCGGGAATGCTATTATTCATCCGTCGAGCAAGAAGAACTAGAAGAATCAAAGAAAAAGACTACTACCTATCAAGTGAAGGAAGGTGCAGAAATTGAAACATTGGATCCTAGAGATGAGTCGCAACTCGTGAAGGGTCAGGTGGTGGAAGCTACTGAAAACATCATTCTGGATGACAAGCACCCTGAACGAACTACTCAGGTAGGTTCGTCGTTGGAAGTCTCATTGAAACAGGAATTGATAACTTTCCTTAGAAGCAGAAAGCAAACTTTTGCATGGAGTCATGAAGATATGCCTGGGATAGACCCAAATTTCTTATGTCACGAGCTCAATGTGAATAAGGAGATCAAGCCAGTGAAGCAGAGAAGAAGAGTATTCAGCGCCGAGAAGAACCAAGCTATACAAGAGGAGTCGAGAAGATCCAGAAAGCTTGTTTTATTGAAGATGTTAAATATCTAGAGTGGTTAGCCAATGTGGTGATGGTAAAGAAGAAAAACAACAAGTGGAGGATGTGTGTAGACTTCACCGACCTCAACAAAGCATGCCTAAAGAATCACTTTCCATTGCCCCGAATTGATCAACTGGTAGATGCTACCTCGGGACACGAGCTGCTGAGCTTCATGGATGCTTATTCTGGTTACAATCAAATCAAAATGAAACCTGAAAACAGGGAGAGTACTTCTTTCATTATCCCTAGGGGAACTTATTGTTATAATGTTATGCCTTTTGGTTTGAAAAATGCAGGTGCGACATATCAGCGGCTGATGAACAAGGTCTTTGCTGAACAAATTAGTTGCAATATGGAAGTCTATGTTGACGATATGCTGATGAAAAGCAAGAAAGCTGTCGATCATCTAGTTGACTTAAGTCAGACTTTTGATCAACTGGATAAATATCAAATGAAGCTGAACCCGACGAAGTGCATATTTGGAGTACGAGAAGGCATGTTTCTCGGGTACATTATCAATCAGCGAGGCATTGAGGCAAATCCTGAAAAGATCAAAGCTCTATTAGGGCTGCGATCTCCAACGAAGAAGAAGGAAGTATAGAGTCTCACAGGACGAGTAGAAACACTCAACAGATTTACGTCACGAGCAACTGATAGATGTCTCCCATTCTTCAAGACGCTCAGAAAGACTTTTGAGTGGAATGATGAATGTGAGAAGGCTTTTTAAGACTTGAAGAAATACTTGGGAGCACCTCCACTATTGTCCAGGCCGGTGATGGGAGAAAAATTGTACTTATATCTAGCAGTGTCCGAGAATGCAGTTAGCTCGGCGTTGATCAGAGTGGAGAATGGAGTACAAAAACCAATCTACTACACAAGTAAGGCCTTCTGAGGAGCAAAGATCAGATATCCAAGGCTAGAAAAATTGGCACTGCGTTGATTGAGGTGAGTAGGAGAATGAGACCATACTTCCAGGCTCATACTATAGTCATATATACTGATATTCCATTGAGGCAAGCCCTTCATAAGCCAGAAAAATCAGGGAGATTGATGTACTGGGCAATAGAGCTCGGTGAATATGATATAGTTTATGAACCCAGATCATCGTTAAAAGGGCAAGCTGTGGCAGATTTTATAGCAGAGTTCACCTATCCTAATACCCTCGAGGAGCAATAGTTGCTCGCTGATCAACCTGTGGATGTTACAGGATCAACAAACACAAGCTCAGACCAACTCCGGTTGGTAAAAGGGCAAGTGGATGTTACAAGATCATCAAATTCGAGCTCAGACCAATTCCGATTGGTAAAAGGGCAAGAAGAGATGATCGACAAAGAGCAAGAAATATTCGGGGAGGATGAAAGGAAGCAACAAATATTTCACCGAGGAACTCTGACTGATCAGAAATTTTAAGACGAGTTACCTATATGGAGGCTATATGTAGATGGCTCATCTTGCACTGTCGGATGTGGCGCAGGGATAATTTTGAGCACTCCGGATGAGGTCGACATGGAATACGCCATGCGTTTCCAATTCAAAGCTTCCAATAATGAGGCTGAGTATGAGGCCATGATTGTAGGTCTTAATCTGGCAAAAATTATGAGGCGCAGTATGATGTGGTCTTCAGTGATTCTCAATTGATCGTAAACCAAATGATGGGAGTATATGCAGTCAAAATAGAATTAATGATCAAGTATCATGCAAAAGGGATGGAGTTAGTATCAGAATTTATTGTTATTCAGGTGGTCAGGATACCAAGAATGAAGAATACAAGAGCAGATGCCTTAGCTCGACTAGCATCAGCTACTCGTACCGAGCTCCGGAGAACAATCCTAATTGAAGTTTTAGCTGGTCGGAGCATAGATGAAGATCTGACGATGAACTTTATTACCCTTGAATTAGGACCATCTTGGATGGATCCTATCAGGTCATACATTGAGGAGGGAGAATTACCAATTGATAAGCTCGCGGCCAAGAAAGTGAAGTTTAAAGCTGCTCACTACGTATTAACTAATGGTATTTTATATAGACTGGGAATTATGGCAGGTTTGAAGAGATGTGTACATCCCACCGAGGTGAAAGATTTGATTGAAGAGATCCATGAAGGGTCCTGTGGAGCACATGTAGCAGGTCGGACGCTTTTGCAAAGGGTGATGACGCAGGGATACTACTGGCCGACGATGAGGGCTGATTGTATAGCCTATGCCAAGAAATGTGACAAGTGCCAACGTTTTTCCTCCATCCGAAGAACTCCACAAGCATTGTTGACACCTATAACTTCCCCTTGGCCATTTTCCATGTGGGGAATAGATTTGGTTGGACCACTGCCAACAACCAGAGGAAGATTCAAATACCTCGTCATCGCAGTTGATTATTTTACTAAGTGGGTAGAAGCTGAGCCTCTTATCGATATGACGTATGAGAAGGTGTACCAATTTGTTTGGAAGAACATCATTTGTTGATATGGTCTTCCTCATGCTTTCATCATAGACCATGGAACATAATTTGATAACGAGGAGTTCGCTGCCTATTGCCAACAATCAAATATTTTGAAGGTCCACTCAGCGCCAGGACATCCTCAAAGCAATGGATAAACTGAAGTGACAAACAGAATGTTGCTGAATGGCTTGAAAAAAAGATTGGATGATGCGAAAGCGAATTGGATCAACGAGCTACAATCAGTACTTTGGGCTTACCGAACTACTCCCCGAGTAGCAATAGGAGAATCACCATTTATACTGGCGTTTGGAAGTGAAGCTGTTATGCCTGCCGAGTTGGGCCTCCCAACACACATGGTACTAAATTTCAATTCCCCTATTAGCGACTTAATGAGAAGATTGGATTTAGACATGCTCGAGGAAGTTAGAGAAGAAGCAGCCATTAGAAATGCTGCTTACCAGCAGCGAACAGCTTTGTTTTACAACAAGAGGGGGAAGTAGTGCGACCTGAAAGAAGGAGACTATGTGATGAAGAAAGTAATTCAAAAGCACAATAAACTGGAGGCAAATTGGCATGGACCATACTGAGTTACAGAAGTTGTTCGACCAGGAACTTACCGAATAGCAACTTTAGAAGGCGAGGAGTTTAAGAATGCCTGGAATGCAGAGCACCTACGCAAGTATTATCAATGATGAATAAAATGAAGATATTCTGCCGAATTCTTTCTTTTTATTGAAAGTTTTTCGGGGAATACTAATGCTACACACTACTTGGGGCAAAACTCGGCAAAGCTCAGACTACTCAAATTTTTTCTCGAAAATGCCAGCTAAAGTTGGTCGAGAAACCAATATTCCTCCGAGAAGTAAAACTACCTTCTCGAAAATGCCAGCTAAGGTTGGTCGAGAAACCTATATTCCTCCGGGATGTAAAGCTACCTATATTTCTCCGGGAAGTAAAGCTACCTATATTCCTCCGGGAAGTAAAGCTACCAATATTCCTCCGGGAAGTAAAGCTACCTATATTCCTCCGGGAAGTAAAGCTTGTATTCCTACTAGAAATAAAATTGTGTTTCTCGGGAAATAAAAATATTCCTAAAAATTCCAACTTATATCGGTTAGGAAGTAAATATATTCTTGAAAATGCCAATTTTAGTTGGTCGGGAGGTAAAATTATTTCAAAAAGACTAACTGTGGCTGGTCGGGGACAACAACCCACCAACTGTAGTTGGTCGACAAGGAAAATTTACCGACCATGGTTGGTCGGAAACATTTAAGAGAAAAATCTACTAACTATGGCTGGTCGGGGATAAAACCCACTAACTGTAGTTGGTCGACAAGTATAATTTAACGACCATGGTTGGTCGGAAACATTTTAAACATTTTTTATACTCATAACTTTATTATTAAGTGATCGAGCAACATTTTTTTATACTCGTAACTTTATTATTAAGTGATCGAGCAACATTTTTTAAACAAAACTTTATTATTAAGTGATAGGGCAACATTTTTTATACTCGTAACTTTGTTATTAAGTTGGTCGACAAACTACACAATATTATTATCTTTTTAACAGATACACATGCACAAATATAATGTGTTTTACAAGACAATAGCAATTAAGATTGCAAATGAAAATGAAAGTCTTTCATTAAATTCAAAAAAAATTACATTGATCATAAAATGAAAGTTACATTGATATTGAAATGTATACAAATTTATTACATTGATATTCCTATTCTACTAGTCTTTTCCCCTCTGCTTTTGACACGGGTTCCTCGCCAGCAGGCGGATCATTTAAAGCTAGAGGAGAATTTATGAAGTTGAGATCTTTCAATATCCTGACATTCATCATGGATGGTCGATCTAAGAGGTGCTCGGGACGAGATATCTCAGCATTTGAATGGAGATTGTAGTCACCGAGATATTTGGAAATTAAGCTCCGAGGAATGGCCCGAGCAGGGATCCAACTCATATCCAATTTGTATGGTGGCACAGGTAAGTCGAGCAGCCCGGGATCATGGTAGTCCCACAGGTAATGACCTTGTTCGAGTTGCAGCACACCTAAGGCATTCAACCATCCTTGCTTGTAGCCCTCATTATTGGCATTCTAGATACGATCGTCCAAGTGGTAGAGCGCTTCGTTGTATCCAGCCATCCAGAACTCCCTGGGCTGTTTGTGGAACTGATATGTTAGTCTTTCCATCTGCTCGTGGAGGTTTTTAACGAAGAGCTCTTTGTTCTCCAATTTAGATTTCTGCTCAAAGAGTTGCTCTTCCAAGTCCCTGATTTTCTTTGACATTGCAGCCAAAGTCTGGTTCTTCGCCATCAGCTGGAAGGCCTGGTTTTCTAATACAGACTGAGTCCTCTGTTCCTCAATAGGAATCCGAGCTGCTCTTGATCGTCCCCGAGGAGCTCTTGCTCGTCCACGAGTTGATGTAGAGGGGCCATATCTCTTTAAGGTTTCCAACTCGTCCCTCAAGTTGGCGTTCTCGACTTCTAAGAACGAGAATCCCTCATCGATCACTGGGATTAAGGCTTTTGAAAAAGAGGCTGCAGACTTCAACTGTGATAGCTCTTTCTGCAAGTTGTTGTTCTCTTGCTCTAGCAACTCGGCAACTTGTTTGCACTCCTCGACCTCACCCTTCAGAGTTCTCTCCCTCACATCATACCCATCAAAAAGCTTCTCGTAGCCCTTGTCGGCAATGATCAGTTTGTACTTCTTCTCGTACCCTTCATACAACAGGGCAGTTGATTCTTTGTATTGTAGATGAAGGTCTTCGAGGGTGCCTTGGAGATCCTCGATCATATCATAATAGGCCACATTATTGGCCATTGCTCGATCAAGTAGACACTTCAGATATTGATATGCTTCAACTGCCTGTTCTGAAGCATCTTGGCCGAGGATATCGACGACTTGTGCTGCACTCAGGTCTGTATGACCAGCCTTAAAGTATTCATTACATTGTCGCAGCAGCTTTGTATCATGGGCAGATAGTAATTCCATCCTTGCCAGAAACTAGCAGAGAAAGAAAAATAAACAATCAATAAGAATCAAGACATAGTATGAATAGAAAATAGACAACGGTATGCAAAAAAGTCCAAGTTTTATTAGATCATAAAGTTCAGAGTTACATGTTCTGGGTTACAATTGACAAAAGAAAAATATAAAGATAAACCCAAACAACTCTACACCTTTTCCTTGTCTCCCAAAACCTTCTCGGGAGGCTGGGACGAGGAAGTAGGTTGCTCGGAGGGAGTAGGAAGTTTCTCGGGGAGTGCTAGCAGTTGCTCAGAAAAAGTAATGACTTGCTGAGGTTCCTCGGTAGAAAGTTGGATGGCTGGAGGATGATCTCCCATCACCATAGAAGATTATTCATAGGCAGCTTCGTCCTCTTCTTCATCCTTAGGATTTGGAGGGGGACCAGGGATGTGTCTCTGGAAGAGCTCGGAAGATTCATCAACCTTCATCTCCTGAAGAGCTGCGACCCATCCATCTCAGAAGTATTTTAGGCTGCCATATTCAACTTGTGACATCATGGCAGCCAACCCCTTGTTCCACCCCTTGTCCCAGCCAGCACTGAAGGACTTCTTCACAACTATTTTTCTCTTCAGCTTCTCCGAGGAAAGCTTCTCGGACAGAAGATTCTCAGCAGTCTTCAGTTTGTTCTCAACCTCCTCCTTCTGCCGACCTACTTCCTGAAGCTGGCCCAACCTTTCTTCAGCAACCTTGAGCTTATTCTCTAGCTCTCCAGTATTCTTGAGCTTCTCGTCAAGCTCTTTATTTTTCCCTTCTAACTCCTTTATTCTCTTCTCCAACTCCTTGGAGACATCAACAGCTCGAGCTTTCTTCTGCTCGGTGGAGGCAAGCTTCTTCTCCCAAACAGCCTTGTCAGTGGCATATTTTTGGCGAGAATCGTCCAAAGACCTGATAGCTTCTTCCAGAGCTCCCTCCACACTGGACGAGGAGCATGAAGCTTTAATTGCGTCATCCTTATTCAGAATTATATTGAAGCAGCTAGTCAACTGTGAAAAGAAAAGAAAAGCAAATCAGAAACAGAAATGACAAGGGAAATATGAAAAGTTCAAAGTAAGAAGACTTACAGAAGCAAGGTGGCGAGCAGCTAACGAAGTGACCATGTTCCGAGTAAGGTTTTCTTCAGTACCTTGGACCTCGGGAATGATCCAGGACTTTACCGAGCTCATGGCAGAGCTCGGGGGAACAAAAGTTGGAACCCCAGTTCCAGTAGCTGGGGGCTGAGTGATGGTGTCAGCCTAATTAACCGAGGAGCTCTTCTTCAGCCTCCTCTGGGGAACAGGAACAGATTTAACCAAGGAAGAACCCTTGGTCGGTGATATTACAATCACCTCTCCAGGAGCAGCAGACCTGCTCGGAGCCACTACGATCTTCTCGACAACCTTCACAACAGCAGCCGAGGAAGGTGCATCATTCTTCTTTGTCCCCTCCCCTGGGACATCAACCTTACTTCTTTTTGCCTCTCCAGAACCAGAGGCAGGTTTCTCGAAGAGAGTGGGAGGTCTTCTTCTCTTCATCCTTTCACTTAAAGGGACGTGAGATTCAGGCGAGGAGCTGGTGGAAGCTGGTACTGGCTCTGATTCACTTATCACTGGACGAGCAGTGAAAGAAGTGGTGTAGCTCTTGTACTGCAACAGATACGAGGCCGACCTAATATGCTCGTCGGCAACAAATTAATGCAGACTCCAGATAAGTTTCAAGTGTCTTATGTTAACGTCTGCTTCCTTTGGACACTTTCTTTTACTGTCAACTGCAAATAAATAAATAAACATTGAAATATCAGTGGCACATTTTATCAAACACAAAGGAAGCATGATTTCAAAATAAGTAAAATGAAATAAAAATAACCTATCCCATTGCCATAGGGAGGGCATCTGGGACCCTGATAAACTTCATCTCCAGATAAAGGAGCATGTTGCCAATTTTTTATGACAACCCCGTGCTCAAAATAATCCCTATTGGCATCAGGGAGATTGACTACTAAGGCCCTATTTAAAAATCTAGTTTGTAAATAAAAAAATGTTATCATTAGCTGCCCATCTATAGCAATACATGATTTCTGGAATTCCTATGCGAGTTCCATGGACTTGATTTAATTTATGAACCCCATTAACTATTCTCCATGTATTGGGGGCTATTCTTGCAGAAACAACGTCAAAGTAATGACAGAATTCCAGACATAAAGGATTTGGTGGAAAAGAAAATCCACACTCAACAATAAAGAGGCTGGGGAACCAATGTCCCTCAGCCAAATGGAAATAATCAGAAGGCTCAGAAAGCTCTTCCAAGACAACCCAGGAGGGAATAGAAAAATCAGAGCGAAACTTATCAAGAGATTCAACAGGGTAAACCATGATGAATAAAGGAAAATGAAGAAGAAGGAAGAAGATCTTATAGAAAAAGAGTGGATCTGTTGACAACGAACGATGGAATAAGACGAATACACAGGAGAGAAAGAGACTATGGAAAACTCGAAGATACAAATTTGGAAAAGTAGAAGACGATGGGATTGTCTGTGACGCTTAAATACCTTGCCTTGGGAAAAGGAAAAAGTAATGATTACGAAAAGAAACGATTACGCTACCGACGGCTAAAAGGACAAAAAGTACGCGGGAATCGAAGCGAGCAGAAAAGTTCAAAAAATCTTAATTCTACGAAGTTGGAAGGAGAAATAAATACAAAAGACTCCTAAATTTCAGGATGGCCATTTAAAACTACCATATTCCGAGAAAGAATGTTCCATACTCCTCAAATTTCGATCTATGAAACATTGGGGACTTCTGTTGATACCAAATTTAGTCTGCTGATACGACCCAATCATATGAAGACACGTGGCAATCTACATGGAAACAACAAGCACTTCCGAGGAACCCACACGCTCCGAGGAACCATACTACTCTGAAGAACTCTTCGAGGAACTCATACGCTCCGAGGAACAAGACCTCTCCGAGGATCTCTTAAGTACCGAGAAGCTTAGGCGGTCCGAGCAACTCAGGCGGTCCGATTTGCACCTCGAACAAAGCATTAATAGCTGGATAACCAACATTTCAACTGATTCATTAAATGCTTATCATTCAGACGCACACACTTAAGGGGCATTAAATGTATTACCCTTTCATATGTACCTCATTTAATGTATTACCCTTTCACATTACAGCCTCAGGGCTATAAATACATTGTACAATCCTCATTGTAGGGGGACGGGAATTTCTTGAGAGAACTTGTAATCGAGAATTCCTAAACACTCAGCAATAACACAACAGTGGACGTATGCCATTCTTATAAGGCTGAACCACTTTAAAATTCTTGGTCTCATTTATTTATCTGTGATTGAATAATTAGAGTGATCTAATTTTTTACATCAACAAGAGGAATTGAAATCGGAGTTAAAACGGATTTTATATGAATTTTTTAATATTTTGCCTTATGGCATTTTTAAGGGAAACTGTCAGATTTTAGGCATGATCGATCGATTAATGATTTTCATAGATCAATCGATGGTCCCATAAAACGTGAACAACAAGTATTTTTTAGAAGTTATTTTGGTTTCTAACTCTTATATTTTTACCTTATAAAAAGGGATCGTGGGAAAGTATTTTGGAGCAGCCTTGTGGCACAAAAATACTCAGAAAACATATTTTTATTTCCTCTCTTTTTATACACGAACAAGCCCTTTAATTTATGCATTCAACCTTAGGTTTTGAGGTGTTCTTGGGGGCTATTTTGGTGTTGATTCTTGGAGCAGATTTTGGTGGCTTTTTCTATGAGTTCTAGGCTGATTTTTCTTCGTTCTTTTTGGAGGTTTAAGGTATGGAGTTTTACACAATATGCTCCTTAATCTCTCGAGTATTATTCTCGTTATTTTCTTGTGATTATTTACTCATATTTGAATTTCTAAATTCATTGGAATATGAAAATATTTGTTGGAATCTAATTTTTGTTCATGTGGTATTATTTTGTTGTTGGGCATGTTATCATGAGATTTTAATATGGCACTGAGATTGGGCACCCGCCAATAATCTTGTTCCGGCTACTTGATAAAGTATGGCGCGGTATGGTGAGGCCTGGTGACACTGATTAATGTGTTGTTGAGAAATTTATTGGTATAAATGCTTATGAGATTCGCATTTGATTTGATTATTCGTACTCGTATTGTTTCATTTTATTCACCGCTAATATTTGTTGAGCATCCTTTATGTCGTATTGTGTACTTCCCCATATTTTCTTTTAGTGGCAGGTTAGCGCGAATTTTGGGCGCTTGGGATTTATTGGAGATGGATTTTAGCGTGGGTTATTTTTGGAAATCTTATTTGAGAATACAAGGTGAGAAGACTTGTATTTATTTTTTATGCATAGAGCATTGGAGATTTATTTCAGATGTTGTATTTTTTATTCGAGAGATTTGTTGTATTAATTTGGAAAAATTTGATTAAATAATTTTTTAATTAAATAATTATAAAAATTGTTTTATTATAAAGTTAAAAAAAATGTTTTTTTATTAAATTAAATTGGAAATTTTTATAAAAAGAAATTGTCAAACAACTTTTTTTTAAATCATTATTTTTTTAAAAGGGACATATTTTAAAAAACAGTTGGATATACCTAATTTAAAAAATATATTTTCGTTAATTAAAAAAATGATAGTTATATTTATTAATGAGTGTTGTATGCTCAACAATTAACTAGGGTTACGATTCTTTCTCAAATTATATTTTTAAAAATTATTTTTTTAATAACTAATTTGTGGTAAGAATTTTTTGGTGAAAAAATATTTTTTTATATATCTTAGATTAATGATTGGTTAGTGCTGCTGGCGCTGACCTGCATCATTTAATGGATGTGGGTTCGCGCAAGCAACACTAAGCAATCGGTATTAAAAAATCATACTTTGTTATAATTTTTTAATACCGATTGGTTAGTGCTGCTGGCGCGGACCCGCATCCATTAAATGAAGTGAGTTCCCGCCAGCGTCACTAACCAATCATTAATCTAAGATACATACAAAATATTTTTTAACAAAAAAAAAAATCTTACCACAAATTAGTTATTAAAAAAATAATATATAAAAATATAATTTGAGAAAGAATTGTAACCTTGATTAATTGTTGAACATACAACACTCATTAATAATATAACTATCATTTTTTTAAATAAGTTATATCCAACTATTTTTTTTTAAATATGTCAATTTAAAATAAGGAGGTTTCGAGAAAAGTTCCTCATAATGCTCAAAGTGTATAAAAATAGGAGTCTCCATATAATTTTATTAATTTAGTCCCTGTACTAAAAATACCATGAAAAATGGTGAAAAATAGTGTCACTGACGCGGAGCAAAAAAATAAAGGTATTGTACCACAGGGACTAGATTTATAAATGTTATTGTACCACAGGGATTAGATTTATAAACTTGAAAAATATTGTCCTAAAAATCCAAATATAGGAAGGAACATGACATTTACTTTAATTCTCTATTAAAAAAAATAGTTTTACTATTTATTTTTTAAAAAAATGTCCAAGATTATTTAACAAATATACGTCTACTTTTATTTAATGTTATAATAAAATAGTTTTTATAATTATTTAGCTAAAAAACTGTTTAGAATGTTTGGAATCTGTTTGATATTAAGGATAAGGGTAATTTTGTCTTTTAAACTTTTTTTGAAGTGTTTTAAGAATTTAAGGAGTGCTATTAGTCACGTCCTTTAAAATATGAATGATTTTTTGCGCATAAAAAAAATAGGTGTTAGTCTTCTTATAAATAGAAGACACCAAGAGACGTGAGAAGTGAGAAAATGGGAAAGATGAGAGAGAAAAGAAAGAGGGGTGAAAGGAGAGGAGAGAGAAGAGAAAGAGGCGTGAGGGGAGAGGAGAAAGAGGCGTGACATTATAATTTTATATTGGCAAGGAAGGAGAGGTTAAAAAAGGAACATAAAAGATGAACATTTTAATGAATATTAACAAAAAACACATAACACTTATTCAATTTTAATTCTTATGTTGTAATTAGTCCACCTTAGCGGTAACGAACACGCGTGGACACGCATATTTTTTAATATACGAGTGTCATATGTGTCCGTTGCCACTGGCGCGGATCAATTACAATAGAAGAATAAAAATTGATTGGGTGTTAAGTGTTTTTTTGTTAATTTTTATGTTCACTTCTCAACCTTTCATATATATATATACTGGCGGATACCCGTGCCGAGGGCACGACGATAAATTTTCTCCTGTGATAAAAAATAAAAATTAAAGAAAAAATAAAAATAAATTTAAAAATATAAATTAAAAAAATATAAATATTTAAAAAATATATAAATTAAATTATTTAAAATTATTTCCCTTTTTAAAAATACTTATTGCCCTTTCAAAAAAACAAAAATGTGACACTCCGCCTAATAAAATACCGGGTGATCAGTCCTATACCAAATTAAAACAGGAAACCCAGTTGGATCATCCTCAGCATCACTGTCGAAATTTTTTTAAGACTTACTAACCACCTAGTATTCCAAAAGTTGGTGCCAATTTTAACTTTTTAATTAAACCAAAACTGTACATGCGGAATTAAAATATAAACCATTCACACAACTAAATGAAAATAAACTGAATCATAATTACACAACATGCCGAATAAATCACCGGCCACCAAAGAAATAATCCAAATACAAATATTCAACACCTGAATAAATTACACCTGAAAACTGTACCGAGAAGTCTTGGCGACAAGCCCTAAATAAAACTGAAACTGATACAAGATTCCTACTCTATGAATGAATGAATGATGCGTCTAATCTCAACTCCTACTAGCATCCACATATGCCACCGCTCCGTGTCCCTGGAATAGAATATCAATCCTGGCGTCCCTGTGGCTGGACACCTAAAAGGTTTTGAAAATATTTTTATAGCAAGGCTTAGAACCCAAAACATTTTGAAAATATTTAGCAAGTGAATTAACTGCAGTAATTTAAAATGCATGAATGCGCTTCATATTTAAGTTAGTGTCGCACTCCCTTGTGGACATTCTCACCCCTCCACTATTGTGCACACCTACCGGTTACCTTAACCCCACCTAGTTGTACTACCCCGTCCAACTAGTCCTGGTATAACCTTCCCTTGCCATACTACTCTAACCCGAGTATAATGATTCTTGAATTATAAGTTATTTCACAATTAACTTAATTAATTCCTCTTAATTAGTAGCATATAACCGTCTCACAAGTTATATAAAGTAAATACATCACACCCTGTATTTTTCCCACAAATGAATAACTTAATTAATTTCTCATTAATTAACAGCATATAACTGTAATTCGAGTTATATAAGGTAAATACATCACACAGTGTATTACTCACCTACATATAATATTTACTACCATATTATACGTACCTTTACTAGCATCCACACATATATTATACGTGTATCCATCCTTCCGAGTATACCCTCACCGGATGATTCCCTCTAAAATGGCATCTCACTAGGTGTGCTCACAAAACCTAGTTTCCCCAAGTTGAGATCGCTCACCAACTTGGACCAAAATATAAACGAAGTGGAGGCGGTCATATTCCTTCCCTGAAAGTGAGATAAATCCCTCACCCATATATACCGGACGCTATGACCTGGGGATATACTCGCCCTACTCCTCAAGCTAGGGGATTCACCCACATCGCGCAACCACCCTTGATAGCATTAGAGTATATAAATTTAATAAATATCTAATCACTGATATTTAGTATCATGCACAATAAATACACGTATATATATACTATCACGACACCGTATATATATAATATAAACCTCGGCTTTACCGTGTACTCAAAATCCCCTACACTGCCTGTAATTTAATATCACGCACAATATATACACACATATATATATATATATATATATATATATATATATATATATATATATATACTATCACTACACCGTATATATATAATATAAACCCCGGCTCTACCGTGTACTCCAAGTCCCGTACACTGCCTGAAATTTCCTGAGTCTGTGGCCCGACTCAATGTAGTTAATTTTCTCACTTAATAATTTATCGTTTTTACGAGTCTATGGTTCGACTCTAATATATTCAACTCACTCTTTAATTTATATAATACTTTCCCCGAGTCTATGGTCCGACTCCAATTAAATTAATTGACACACTTATTAATTTAATACCTTCCCGAGTCTATCACCCGACCCTAATTAAATTAATTAACACACACATATTAATTTAATACTTACCCGAGTCTACAATCCGACTCTTATTTAATTAATTTACACATTAATTAATCAACACAAATCCGAGTCTGCAATCCGACTCTAATTAAATTAATTATCACATTTATTAATTTAATCCTACCCGAGTCTACAATCTGACTTTAATTAAATTAATTATCACACCCATTAATTTAATTCTACCCGAGTCTATAATCCGACTCTAATTAAATTAATTATCACACCCATTAATTTAATCCTACCCGAGTCTATAATCTGACTCTAGTTAAATTAATTATCACACCCATTAATTTAATCATACCCGAGTCTATAATCCGACTCTAATTAAATTAATTATCACACCCATTAATTTAATAACTTGGTGTCACCCAACCATTATCCCCGGACTCGCTCACTTGGCCCGTACCTCAATATTTCCCGAGTCTATGTTCCGACTCCAAATTAATTACTCTCTCTCAAATTAAATTTGATGCTTTGGTGTCACATAACCAACATACCCGGACTCGCTCACTTGGTCCAATTTACATCTCATAATATCATACCCACATTTTTGCCTACAATGTGTCACAACTTCATTTGCATAAACTCCCCAATTATATTTACCTATAATTATCAACGTACCCGGACTCGCTCACTTAGTACATAATTAAATATTTTTCCTCAATTCCTTTAATAATGCAGCGTCACCCAACTACTATGCCCGAATATCAATCCTCGGCCCAATATCAATAATTATGAATTATTTCTCCAAATCCGTTCATCTCATGACATACCGTTCACACCCTCCTAAGCCCAATTATATCACCCTATAATTGTTAAGGAAGTATGTGTCCCATATAAATTTATCACCAAATAAAAGTAAGGGATTAAAGTTTAAATAAAATCCTCATTATACACAAACTGGCCGAACTATCAAGTTCCTGGGATCGTCGATCGATCGATGGCCCCCGATCGATCGATCGATCCTTCCTGGGCAGCTCTTCTTCCCCGCTGCATTACACCATTAACGGAAATTCAAGGTTTTTAAACCTTAATTTCAACCCCTGATCAAGTCATCCCATCACATAAACATATGAACTTTGATCCTATACATCATATACACCCTCTAGTATATAAATTTCTCAACTTATCTCACAATTTCCAAAAGGGGTTTTCCATTAAAATTCATAATTTTTGTTCTACAAACCAAATTCCAAATCCAGATTTCTCCCTTGTTTATACTCCAAATTCTTATTCCAATTAAACATATATACTCAGATATGTTCAACACAACAATTTCTACTATGAATCTCATTCAATAGTTTCATGAACAAAAACCCCATTTTGTACCCGTTTATCCCCAAAACGAATTTTGGTTTACACATCACTATGATATGAATTGATTATCATAAATTTTGAAATCGTAACAGTTAACCACTTGCCTGAAAGTGTTCGTAGTGTCTGATCCGTTGGCGTAGTCTCTCAATTTGGCTCCAAAATCTCCAAATTGGCTTTTGCTAAGCTTTCCCCCAATTTTTCCTCTCAAGACCTAGGCTTAGAATTATGTTGGCTGCTATTCCTTAATCTCCCAATTAGGTTAAAAACCCTTAATCCCGTTTTTCACCAAATGGGCTTAATTAAAGTGGCCCAACTCACCCCGTGTGGGGCCGACCATGCTCAAAAATACCCCGAGACCCAATTACTATCCCCGGGTACTCTTTTCTGACTAACTCGACCCATCCGGACTCAACCGCGCCCTCAGAATTGGCATCCGAATTAATTTATAAAAATCCTTATTTCACACCCAATTTAGTCTATAGCGACTCCTGATTGAGATAAGTGCATACCCCGTCATTAATACCCGAAATGACGTAATTAAATTATTACTACTCACTTAGTAAATAAATTTCCCTAAACATTAACCATTCACTCCCCGATTAATATTTAAATATATATTGTCATAATTAATTCAATTAAAATTACAACACACAAGTAATTTAAAATTCCCGAATTAATTAAAAATTAAATGTGCAAAAATACGGGGTGTTACATACTTCCCCCCTTACAAAGGAATTTCGTCCTCGAAATTAAGATAAACCTAGTGTTCCAGTACTCACATATTACTCACTAGTCATGTGCCTCCAAGCCCGCTATATCTATCCCATCCGATTCTAACCATACGTTACACAAGTATGCATTTAACTTTACCAGGGCGCCCATACACCCTATACCCGTGCTTAACCGCACAAAATTTTACCTTAATTAACCCGGGTGCCCATACACCCTATCCCCGCGCTCTACCGCACGAAAATTACCCGACTATGCTAGTCGTAACCCGTAATATAACTTCGAACCCGTAGTCATATTACATATATATATATATATATATATATACATATATATCTACTGCCCGGGTACTCAACCCATGTGCTCCGTCCAAACATCCCCCCATAAATACTTATCTATCAACACAAAAGTATATACGCTTACCCTTATGCTACCAAAGACAACATAATACCGCGCCCTTACTATCACTAGTTTTTGCGCAAAATAACCCCCGAGCTATCTCTCTTTGCTCAAAAATAAATCTAATCACCCTGATTCACTTCAGTAAACATCCCCACTTACCGGGATAAAATGTGAGAACACAAAACTTCACTATGTGCTATCTCACCACGCAATACAACATATATACATCCACATATATACAGGCTATACGCCCTCTCCGGCGATACCTAGTACCAACCCTACCCTGGTGTCATGAACACCAAAATTTTACACCACTATTCACAATAGTTAAATTCCATCGCTATCCAGCCGATGTTTAAAAACGTATTATCAACCCTACTCCCATAATTCTCGAAAGTAGTAATTCTCGTATAATTTAAACCTTCACTCAATGTACACCTTCACTCTCCCGTGAAGAACACCAAGGAACTCCGCTACCCCACGAAAAGTTTATCCACATAGTATGGCTTCTACTGCCAACATACTTACTAAGTTCGACTCACCCGCAAACATTAGTGAAAAATAAGTCTTATTCTGTGACATCCTCTTTGTCACTAAAAAATATACCCATGCCCCTAGGGCAAAAATAATTACCTCTATACCCCAGCTGCAACGGCTGGTTCTCGAGTTCCGGAGTAGCTTCTCCCTGCACGAATGCGCCCGTGACTTGCTTTAGTGGCTGTACATCCAGGACCTCGTCCTGTAGTTGACCCCTGCCTCGCTTAAGGCAATATCTCTTCATGTGTCTCGCTTTTCCCACAAACGAAATATTTTTTAATATGTTCACCCTGCTACTGATCCCTTCCACGACAACCTTGTTGGAATTCCTGGGCATCCCGCCGATAGCCTCCAGTTCTAGATCGTTTGGCATGATTTCCCTGCCGGAAATCCTGCCCCTGATCTCCCCCAGTCTGCTGCTGGGATACCCCACTGGTATTGTTCCCTTCTGCCTCATCCGACTGGCTAATCCCCACTCCCCTCCCGCTTCCTTTCGCGTGGAAGTGATATTCCCAACAGTGCCGGAGTGTCGCGTTAATGACATCAGTATAATCTACTAATGCGGAATTATCAATTAAATGTTGTCTGATTCTCCAGACTAACCCATCCATAAACTTTGCTTTCTTTCTCTTTTCTTAGCTTACCATCATCCGGTAAAAAATTTGCCAACGAGTGAATTCTTCCTCGTAATCGACCACTGAACGGTCTCCCTTTGAGTCACCTCAAAATTTTCTCCTCATTTCGGTCTCAACCGTTGAAGGAAAAATACTTGCGATCGAACCGCACCCAAAACTCTGCAGTAGCTAGTGTGTCCCTTTCCTCAACCGTGGTGATCGACTCCCACCACTGTAGCACCGCTCCCACTAACTAAAAGTGGTTAGCATTTACTTCCGCACCCCATCGCAATCTCCCATGCGTAGGTGACGCTGGATACCTCTCTTCCTTGACACGCTAGTACTACACCTGAACCCCCTCGCAATTCTGGTGGGTTCCCACTAAAAATAACCTCTCTTTCTTGCTTCCACCCTGACGACTCCGCGTGAGTCTGAACATCAGGCGCCACTAACACTTGTGGCTGATCCCGTGGAAAGTACCCTGCCGTTGTGACCACCGTTGCTCCAACTGCCTGTGCCACTATTTTAGTGACCTATGCTGCCAAAATCATCTATGGCCGTTGATGTGGTAGCTCTTGCTCCTAACGAGCCTCCCCCCGTCTCATCTCCCCCTGCTGCCCTAACTGCTATCTCCCTCCCGGGCGTCATCTGGAATGAGAATCGAATTGTATGAGTTCACTCTCAAATATAAATTTCACAGAAGAACGTATATGCGCATACGTATGAGAATCCAACAATCCTACGATAGGGCTCTATATCAAAGATTGCTAAGCTGAAATGTGAAAAGCCGCACAGATCCTAAGGACACTAGAACCTGATGCTCTGATACCATCTGTGACACCCCGCCAAATAAAATACCGGGTGATCAGTCCTATACCAAATTAAAACAGGAATCCCAGTTGGATCATCCTCAGCATCACTGTCGAAAACTTTTTAAGACTTACTAACCACCTAGTATTCCAAAAACTGGTGCCAATTTTAACTTTTTAATTAAACCAAAACTGTACATGCGGAATTAAAATATAAACCATTCACACAATTGAATGAAAATAAACTGAATCATAATTACACAACATGCCGAATAAATCACTGGCCATCAAAGAAATAATCCAAATACAAATATTCAACACTTGAATAAATTACACCTGAAAACTGTACCGAGAAGTCTTGGCGACAAGCCCTAAATAAAACTAAAACTGATACAAGATTCTTACTCTAGGAATGAATGAGTGATGCGTCTAATCCCAACTCCTGCTAGCATCCACATATGCCGCAGCTCCGTGTCCCTGGAATAGAATATCAATCCTGGCGTCCCTGTGGCTGGACACCTAAAAGGTTTTGAAAATATTTTTATAGCAAGGGTTAGAACCCAAAACATTTTGAAAATATTTAGCAAGTGAATTAACTGCAGTAATTTAAAATGCATGAATGCGCTTCATATTTAAGTTAGTGTCGCACTCCCTTGTGGACATTCTCACCCCTCCACTATTGTGCACACCTACCGGTTACCTTAACCCCACCTAGTTGTACTACCCCGTCCCACTAGTCCTGGTATAACCTTCCCTTGCCATACTACTCTAACCCGAGTATAATGATTCTTGAATTATAAGTTATTTCACAATTAACTTAATTAATTCCTCTTAATTAGTAGCATATAACCGTCTCACAAGTTATATAAAGTAAATACATCACACCCTGTATTTTTTCCACAAATGAATAACTTAATTAATTTCTCATTAATTAACAGCATATAACTGTAATCCGAGTTATATAAGGTAAATACATTACACACTATATTACTCACCTACATATAATATTTACTACCATATTATACGTACCTTTACTAACATCCACACATATATTATATGTGTATCCATCCTTCCGAGTATACCCTCACCGGATGATTCCCTCTAAAATGCTATCTCACTAGGTGTGCTCACAAAACCTATTTTCCCCAAGTTGGAATCGCTCACCAACTTGGACCAAAATATAAACGAAGTGGAGGCGGTCATATTCCTTCCCTGAAAGTGAGATAAATCACTCACCCATATATACCGGACGCTATGACCTGGGGATATACTCGTCCTACTCCTCAAGCTAGGGGATTCACCCACATCGCGCAACCACCCTTGATAGCATTAGAGTATATAAATTTAATAAATATCTAATCACTGATATTTAGTATCATGCACAATAAATACACGTATATATATACTATCACGACACCGTATATATATAATATAAACCCCGGCTTTACCGTGTACTCAAAATCCCCTACACTGCCTGTAATTTAATATCACGCACAATACACACACACACACACACACACACACACACACACACACACACACACACACACACACACACATATATATATATATATATATATATATATATATATATATATATATATATATATTATCACTACACCGTATATATATAATATAAGCCCCGGCTCTACCGTGTACTCCAAGTCCCGTACACTGCCTGAAATTTCCTGAGTCTGTGGCCCGACTCAATGTAGTTAATTTTCTCACTTAATAATTTATCTTTTTTTCGAGTCTATGGTCCGACTCTAATATATTCAACTCACTCTTTAATTTATATAATACATTCCCCGAGTCTATGGTCCGACTCCAATTAAACTAATTGACACACTTATTAATTTAATACCTTTCCGAGTCTATCACCCGACCCTAATTAAATTAATTAACACACACATATTAATTTAATACTTACCCGAGTCTACAATCTGACTCTTATTTAATTAATTTACACATTAATTAATCAACACAAATTCGAGTCTGCAATCCGACTCTAATTAAATTAATCATCACATTTATCTATTTAATCCTACCCGAGTCTACAATCTGACTTTAATTAAATTAATTATCACACCCATTAATTTAATTATACCCGAGTCTATAATCCGACTCTAATTAAATTAATTATTACACCCATTAATTTAATCCTACCCGAGTCTATAATCCGACTCTAATTAAATTAATTATCACAGCCATTAATTTAATTCTACCCGAGTCTATAATCCGACTCTAATTAAATTAATTATCACACCCATTAATTTAATAACTTGGTGTCACCCAACCATTATCTCCGGACTCGCTCACTTGGCCCGTACCTCAATATTTTCCGAGTCTATGTTCCGACTCCAAATTAATTACTCTCTCTCAAAATAAATTTGATGCTTTGGTGTCACATAACCAACATACCTGGACTCGCTCACTTGGTACAATTTACATCTCATAATATCATACCCACATTTTTGCCTACAATGTGTCACAACTTCATTTGCATAAACTCCCCAATTAAATTTACCTATAATTATCAACGTACCCGGACTCGCTCACTTAGTCCATAATTAAATATTTTTCCTCAATTCCTTTAATAATGTAGCGTCACCCAACTACTATGCCCGAATATCAATCCTCGGTCCAATATCAATAATTATGAATTATTTCTCCAAATCCGTTCATCTCATGACATACCGTTCACACCCTCCTAAGCCCAATTATATCACCCTATAATTGTTAAGGAAGTATGTGTCCCATATAAATTTATCACCAAATAAAAGTAAGGGATTAAAGTTTAAATAAAATCCTCATTATACACAAACTGACCGAACTGTCAAGTTCCTGGGATCGTCGATCGATCGATGGCCCCCGATCGATCGATCGATATCCTTCCTGGGCAGCTCTTCTTCCCCGCTGCATTACACCATTAACGAAAATTCAAGGTTTGTAAACCTTAATTTCAACCCCTGATCAAGTCATCCCATCACATAAACATATGAACTTTGATCCTATACATCATATACACCCTCTAGTATATAAATTTCTCAACTTATCTCACAATTTCGAAATGGGTTTTCCATTAAAATTCATAATTTTTTATCTACAAACCAAATTCCAAATCCAGATTTCTCCCTTGTTTATACTCCGAATTCTTATTCCAATTAAACATCTATACTCAGAAATGTTCAACACAACAATTTCTACTATGAATCTCATTCAATAGTTTCATGAACAAAAACCCCATTTTGTACCCGTTTATCCCCAAAACGAATTTTGGTTTACACATCACTATGATATGAATTGATTATCATAAATTTCGAAATCGTAACAGTTAACCACTTGCCTGAAAGTGTTCGTAGTGTCTGATCCGTTGGCGTAGTCCCTCAATTTGGCTCCAAAATCTCCAAATTGGCTTTTGCTAAGCTTTCCCCCAATTTTTCCTCTCAAGACCTAGGCTTAGAATTATGTTGACTGCTATTCCTTAATCTCCCAATTAGGTTAAAAACCCTTAATCCCGTTTTTCACTAAATGGGCTTAATTAAAGTGGCCCAACTCACCCTATGTCGCCCCGACCGTGCTCAAAAATACCTCGAGGCCCAATTACTATCCCTGGGTACTCTTTTCTGACTAACTCGACCCATCTGGACTCAACCGCGCCCTCAGAATTGGCATCCGAATTAATTTATAAAAAATCCTTATTTCACACCCAATTTAGTCTATACCGACTCCCGGTTGAGATAAGTGCATACCCCGTCATTAATACCCGAAATGACGTAATTAAATTATTACTACTCACTTAGTAAATAAATTTCCTTAAACATTAACCATTCACTCCCCGATTAATATTTAAATATATATATTGTCATAATTAATTCAATTAAAATTACAACACACAAGTAATTTAAAATTTTCGAATTAATTAAATATTAAATGTGCAAAAATACGGGGTGTTACAAAAAACAAAACCCTTTTTTATTAAAAAAAAACACTTTAACATGACATTTCATGCATGGACATGAAAGATGAAAATATCATACATTCAAAAAGTGAAGATATTTTTCAAAAAAATTTCAAAAAACATACTATCATATTATGTGGATATATATATATATATATAGTTTTAAAGATTCCATTTCCATTGTTTATGAATAAATGTATCTAAATTTGCGAAAAGACTATATGATTAAATAATGTAAGGGAATTTTGGGCTATTAAGCTAAAAACAATGTAAATTAACAGTTAAATAGGTGACTAAATGTTTTCTATCCAAAATAGTACTTGAAAATAATATTATGTCAAACTTTAATGCCCAAAGTGATATGTGTCATAAGTAATGGGGCCAAATAGCAAATGACTCAAAAACAATTTAATTCTTAATCATATATATATATAGTCAGACTTTCCAACATATCTCATTAAACATATTTATAAATATACCTAATTTTTTTAAATAGTAAAAAAAATAATTTTAAATTAATATTTTTTATATAAATTCATAATATTTCAATGTATTCCTATAAAAATATTCATCTCAAATTAATATTTTTTATTTTTTTTAATAAGCTTTAAAATTAGATCTCAAAAGTGAGTCCCCCTGTTATCTATGGGGTCAAAAACACAAAATGACAAGCCAATCGCTTATAAATGCAAGAAAAAGACGGATGAGTGTGTATGATTAAAACCAGTGTCGGGCTGAATTCGGGGCCGGTCCCCCTGCCTACGGCTACGGCACCAATCCACAGTAGACAGTGCCACCTTATCTCTCCAAAATGAAATCGTACGAGACAGAAAAAAACACGTTTGCTTTCGCACTACTTCAATTGCCCCTTAACTCACAAAATCAATCTTTTCTTTCTATAAACACTATATATTCTATTCTATTCTATTGCCCATCATTCACGCAACAAATTCTACAAACACACAGTTAGACAAAAAAAATAAAAGTGAGAAAGTACCGTTTGTCTCACTTTTTCATTGTTTGTTAGCTCTCTCACCTCCAATCGTTCTCAATTTTGCTGATAAACTCTACTCTCTTCACATTAGCATTCAATTGAACTTCAGATTTTTTTATTTTTGAGTTTCGTTGAGCTAAAACTTCAATTTCAGCCTTTTCATCAATTTTTATTATTGATTTTCAGGTATCTCAAGTTCAATTGTTTTGAGAAATTTGGTGATAATCTAACCTCAGTTTCTGCTTATTTGCAAAGATTTTCATAGTTGTCGTATTTTGTAGAGCTAAAACTTCAATTTCTGAGCTCTTTGAGGTTGAACTGTTCTCAATTTTGCTATACAGTGTTTTAGAATTAGAATTGAGCTTCAGAATTAGCTTCTTTTAGTTCATTTTTCTGCTTCTTCATCACTTTTTATCATTATTTGTACAATTTCTCTTATAAACTGTGTTTTTTGGTTGTTTGGAGAGATTTCAATCTTTTAATGGAAACTGAGGTTAGATCCGAGAGTTTTAGGGACAAAAGAGAAGAAATTGGAGTGGAATCTCTTCAATTCGGTGAAGAAATTCGGAATTTAATTACATTACCTACTGAAACCGATAGTTCTTTTACTGCTCTTCTAGAACTTCCTGCGAATCAAGCCGTGAAGCTATTGCACTCGCGGGAATTACATGAAAATACGGCTAAATTTTCTGGTGATGTCTGGTCAAGTAGTGTAATTGAGCACGCTAAATTGAGTGATTGTTTTCCGATTTTTCCGGCGAATGCGGAGTTAATTGATCGAGCTTCAAAGTTCTCTGTGTTTGCGGCTACGGGAAACTCGCCGGATATGGTGAAACAAGAACAATTTGCGTCGGAGTCGAACCCTACTTCGTCGCCGGTAATGTCAGAAGCAATCGTTTTGGATAACAACCGGAAATCAACGAAGCGAAAGGAGAGAGAAAATAAGGTAGTTGTTGAGTTAGGATTTTAGGGTTTAATTTAGAGTAATTTTAGGCCGACACAAAAATTCCGACACATGTTATATGATACATTGATGTGTCGTGTCTGCATCAGTACGCATTAGTGTATCTGATCCATTGATTTTCAAGACATCAACCAATGTAGACACGAAATCATGCACAAAATGTGTGGAACTCGTTGTGTCAACGTAGAATTACTCTTCAGTTTAATGCGTTTTGATGTTTTCGAGACTAATTCGGTTTCTCTTTTTTGAAAAAGAGCAAAAACGTCGCAAATGAGAGCTCCAAAGATAGCGAGAAGCTTCCTTACGTTCATGTGCGAGCTAGGCGCGGCCAAGCTACGGATAGCCATAGCTTAGCCGAAAGAGTAATGATTCTCATTATACTGCAATAATAAACCAATAATTATATATAAAATGTCACAGTACTCCCGCCTAGCATATTTTTTCCAATAAAAAATACGTCTACATATTTTTCCGATATGATCCCCAATTAACGTTCGTGTTTGGAAAAATTGATTTTCATAAAAGTGTTCCTCGATACAGTCGGTTGTAGAAACTTTGCAGGATTTTTCAAATCCTAAATTGGGAATTGTTTTGAAAAGTTTATTACATGTTTTTTTTTGCTAAAACATGTTGTAGAAGGGTCGTTTTGACATTAGCTTGTAATTATATCATCAACTTCTAATTAATTCTTTTACAATTCATATCTGTGGCGGAGCTATGTTGTACCGGGAGAGGGGGGGGGGGGATCCGTTCAACTGCCCCACCCAAGATTGCTAAAAAAAATTAATGCTTTGAGGTTTAAATTAATTTTAAGAATTACTCAAAAGTAAAATAATTTGTGTATACCTGTCCCACCCAGATTTTGTTTGAAACTTTTTTTTTCCCTTTAATTTGTGTTATACATAAAATTATTTTATTGTTATTTAAGTTTTGTTATTGAGTATTGTATTTGTGCTATTATGACTTGAGGTTGATTTATTTGAGTTATAATTGTCTAAAACTGCAAATTTTAAGTTGGAATGTTTGAAAAAACACAAAAATAACCCTTAAAATTTTTGTCTTGAGGGCTAGTGCCCTTGAACCACCGACAGTAGTCGATTCTTAGTGCACAATGGTGCCCCAGCCAAAAATAAATTCTGGCTCCGCCAGTGATTCATATTGATTCTGTTTTGCTTTTGGGGGAAGGCAAGGAGAGAGAAGATTAATGCAAGGATGAAGCTACTTCAAGAATTGGTTCCAGGCTGCAATAAGGTCAGCTATCATATTATATTAGTTAATAGTACTTAAAATTTAGCTTGATTGTGAATTACTTTTGATACCTTGCAGTTCAATTTTCATAGTGGGCTCTTTGTTCTATGAAAAAGAGAGGAGGGAATGTTAAATAAGAGTGAAAAGGGACTTTATTTAATTAGATTTTGGATTACGTTATAGTTATGTAGATTATGCCTTTAAATTAGGCTTTAATTACTGTAGTCATTATCACTTTTAAATGAAAAGTAGTTGACGTTTGCATCAAGAAAAGTGTTAAAGCAGTATTATTTTTTAGCTTTTGCGTTGGTTATCATTCTCTCACTTATTTGTATGGTATTTCTTATCATTAATACCAATGTTATTGCACATTTTGACTTTTTAGTAAACCTACGAACATTTAAAACACCAATGGTCATTTGTATCAACTTAAATTTCTTTGTTAGAAATGCTGAAACAAAAAAGAAACACTCTCCAGTGAGATTTTTTAAATGCTTTTCTACTCGACATGGAGGATGAGTTGTATAGAAATTTTCGCACGCCATTATTACATGTAAAATGGTAATAGAAATTTCTATGTGATTATGTGTATCAAAACCAATCGCTCTCTTTGAAATAAATATTCTCTTTGATGGGACTCAATTTTCCTCTTCTGTGAACAAAAATACCATAAAAATGGACACTACTGTCTTCTAATGTAAAAATAGGTACCACAGAGAATAATTGGGCATTGTGATTGGTTTTTTACAGCTAAATTTATAACCCTTTTCTGAAGAGCCCCACCAGGGGCAGAACAGGCTCTGCCAATACAGGTGTAAAGTCTAATACTAAATATGTGTGTGTGTGTATATATATATATATATATATTAAAAATTGAGGTGAATAGGTGCTATATTATTATTATCTTACTTTATTTTCTTAGAAAATATATATTCTTTACCAGTTAAAAGATTTTCAATTAAGGGGAAAAACTGGCCCCCTTATCAACCACCTAGATCCGCCATGATCACCACCAGTCAAAGTATGACATTTTTTTTTAATTTTTTTATGGTAACGAATGGTAATCCCCGGGTCAGTTTGCGCGCACCTCAAGATTAATCCCTTCGGCTCGGATGAGGCTCTTACATAGGGATATTCTTTCTGCATCCTGGCCCCAAGACGCGATTGCCAAGAATCGAATCCGGATGCCTGGGTTTAGAGCTACACCCCGGCTCCAACTTGGACAACCCTTGGGGTTAAGTATGACAGTTGTTTGTGGCTGGAATTTTATCTGCTGTACATACTTTCAGCTCTGGTCTTCACCGGTATGATAATAATACTGGGTTCTTGATCAATTGAGCATGTACAACCGTTAAGGACATGTTATAGATGAGTAATAATAATTAGAATCATGAAGCAATTACACTTTTGTTCTTGCAGCCGAAACAGTTGTTTCTCACCAATGTACAGCCTCAAATGCGTATGCACACTTTGTTAAAAAGATTTAGAAAATGTACCCGAAGTCTAATAATAGATATTTGTAAAGTACGAAAAAATAAAAATAAAAAAACCCTATCTTTTAATTGTACGTAACATGTCACATTAAATGGATTTTCCATTAAAAGAATCTAGAAAAACATAATTTTTCTGCAACCCCTTTTTATATTTAACCTCCTTAGATCGAGGAAGATGAAAAACTAATCGGTCAGGTGTTCATTGTGGACTCTTAACTAATAGATATTTTATACAGATAAAACAAAGTCATGGACAATTACATAGAAATCACACTATGTCAAGGTTTTAATTGTTTAATCATCACTGCTGTTTTCCTATAAACAGGATGAGTAATTGATAATGGCATTGCAGATTTCAGGTACAGCTTTGGTGTTGGATGAGATCATCAACCATGTACAGTCTCTGCAGCGTCAAGTGGAGGTCCGACTTATACATCCCTTGTATCTGATGCATAAATGTTAAAGTTAGTCTGTCATGTTACTATTATTACTATTTTGAATCAAAGTTTATAATGATGCAAGACTTATTGCTGTGTTTGGTTTCACGATCATGCTTGGCAAATTTTATTCTTCCTTCATTATTTATTCATTAATTTTTTTTTCGGGGGTGGGCTGTCTAATTTTCTTCTAGACAAAAAAAGGAAAATATAAGGGAGGGGGCATAAATATGTATTTATCATTTCTTACGTCGGTTGCATAAATGGAATTCTGATGTCTGAGAACATTGATAGTTATAAACCTTTTTTTGTTATTTCATTTTGTTTACATCATTTTCTGAAATAAGATGATTTTTTTCTCTCCTTTTGTTGGCACAAATAACAAGTGCATTGTTGAAACTTGAAATATCCTGAAAGTAGAGTAAAGATTAAGATAACCTCCTAGCAAGCATAAATCCTAATTTTATATTTGTTTTAGTTCAGTTCTTATCGATGAGGCTGGCTGCTGTTAACCCGGGAATTGATGTCAACCTTGACAGTCTCTTGGCTGCAGAGGTGAGGCAAATGCAACCTTTAGTTATCTCTGTTGGGATATCATGCAATATTTATTTGTTATTGGCTACAGGTCAAACCCCTCCCCCCCACTGAACTTATAATTTTCTGCACAAAACCCTGTGAACTATTTTCTATGCTAGAGACCCCGCCAAAGTGTTCATTTTGTTACATAGACATCTAATGTGTCACTAAAAAGTTCACAAAAGGGGTATTTAAAACAATAGATTATATACTTTTAGGACTTAAAATAATATTGATTATGAATATAGGAAAATAAACATTTCGTTTTCATTTTTAGTCCCTATTTTCAAATTAAAAGGATATGTGGCATGCTGTGATTGGTTGACGTTTTATATATATGGGTCCGCGTCAACGACTTTATTAAAAATAAGGGACTAAAATTATAAATAAAATGTTTATTGTCCTATTTTCAAAATACATATTACAATAGGTCCTAAATTTACAAAGCCCCTTAAAACAAATTGCTCAGGGGACTTGCTGGGACATTCAGGGATTTTTTGCAATGATTTAAAAGTTCAGGTGAGGTTCTGGTACTTTGGCCCTATTTATGTATAATGTTCTCCTCTGCTAGCTCTTTTACCCCGTTGAAACTAATTGTTATGAATGGACGATTTACCCCCCTCCCCCTCCCCCTCCCCCACCTTTTTAGATTTGGGGCATATACCAAATAGTTTTTTGAACTTATTTTAATACATGTATAATCTAAGCCTTTTTATTTTGTACCAAAAAGTCTTTCACCCTGCCAAAAAGACTTTACCATGCCGTTGGCGGGGACCTTTAAAGATAAGAGAATAAATGACTTTTTGGTACAAAATAAAAGATTTGAATTAAATGTGTATTAAAAAATGTTTGAGGGACTTTTTGGTATTTGATCCTCTAGATTTGCCTAAGCTTTGAGTTGGCACCAATAAATTTGGTACTTACTTTTCATAGCATCTTTCTTGCTAAGATGCTAAAAACGCCTAGCATTTATCAGAAATCCTTGTAGACTTTATAGGGTAAGTGGAATGGGGGAAAAAAAATTGGAGTCCTCTTTTGGCCATTTTTTTCCCTTGGTCCCCTCTCCTACTTAAGATCTCAAAGGGCAGTTTTCTACCATCAATGTGGACAAAGCAAGACTTGGACCACCCATGCCATTTACATATTCAACTGTTCAGTAGAAACATGATATACAAATAGGGTAACCATCAAACACGCCTTAATATTTTTTGGCATAGGAGTTACTCTTGTGGGACACTCTTCAGGATAGTGGTTACACCATTAAAGCCACTATACATGGAAGGATGGGCAGTTCTACTACCACCAAAGTGGGTAAAAAGGATAATTTTGGACGTTGCTCCTTGGGATTATATGCAACAGCAAATTACTTTTAAAACATATTCTATCATTCTATGTGAGTCTTGATACTTCCTGCTCAGGGTAGAGTTATGGTAATTAGCTGACTGCAGCTTAATGATGCTGCAGTTCCCCATTCTTAACAAGTGAAGACATAATTCAACTTTATTTTTGAGTGATTTGGACTTTGATCCCCATTTATTCTTTCCCTTTTTATTTAGCTACTTAGGTTTCAAAATTTGCAATGATAAACCTGAGTCACCCCCTAAAGCGTCATAAATACTCATAAAATGTCACAAAATCCTAAAAACCGTCGTAAGAACATTATTTTGTGGATCGAAGTGTTTGTCATCTTAACTTTTGGGTTATCAGGGGTTGGGTAATTTCAACTTTGCTCCCTATTCATTCTGTCCTATGTCAATTTGGGTGCCAAAATTTGCAATAATATATTCTTCTACTCCTAAAAAAGCGTCATAAATACTCATAAAAAGTCGTAAAATCTTATTTTGGGAGCCAAAGATATTTTGTTGTAAACTTTGGCAGCCGAAGTGTAATAGACAAGAACTAATTGAGATCAAATTTCAAATCACTATTATTTTTATTTACATCATACCTTTTAGGGTTATTTAGGGTTTCCCATTTATTTTGCCACACTCAGTTTGAGTTTGACCCTAATATTTAGGCTTTGGTCCCATAAACGTCATAAGTACATTTTATGACTCTTTGTGAGCATCCTTTGTGACGCTTAATGACTATTTATCATACTTTTGGGGTGAGCCAAACTTCATATTTCAAAATAACTGTAATTTTTGTGGGGCATTATTCAAGTTTATTTTCATCATCAATGATCTGAAGTTCCATTTGCACATTGAAAACTTGCAGAGTGGATCTCTAATTGATAGTAACTTTCCGGGTATGGTTACGCCATCAATGTGGGTAGAAGGACAGCTCTACGGAAATAGACATCATTATCAACAACAGCTATGGCCCCAATTTGATGGGGCCCATCAGCCTGTCTGGGGTAGGGAAGATAACTCGCTGTTAAGTTATGACTCTTCAGCCAATTCAGGTACCTGAAATCACATTTCAGATTCCACTTTGATGCATAAGATTTTCAATATTTTCACTTTTGGGATCCATTATCACTTTTTGTCACATTTTGTAAGATTTTTGCATATCTCAAAAAGTGAAAAGAAAAACTGCAAATAAAGAAAACTTTACTTCTCAAAGTGGATTAGGCAGAACTACTGGATACTATATCACAAATGATTTAAATTTTTTTTTAATTTTACTTTGTCCTCCTCTCCAATAACGTTGTTTTAAGACATAACCCACCGCTTTTAAATAATTAGAAGTCTAATTGTATTAGCTTTTGTACAAACTACATGAATGAAACCTTATAGTTTGTGCTAGATTAGCCTTTGTACAATAAATCAGTGCTTCAAATCAAGTTTGTACAAGTACAAAAGGCAATCTATATTCACTTATTTAAAATTAAAATTTCATTTATCAAATTGTAAAAATCTAGACGCTATTTCAATGTGATTTGGGCAAAAATAGTTTGTAAGAATTACCTCGGAATAGGCTATAATTCCTCTTTGTCAATTTACATGTTGGTATGTTGAAAAAGTATTTTGCCCTAGCCCAAACATAGTTTGAAAGGAAGAATATTTAAGTAATTTATTTCCGGTATCAAGAAGTTTATTTGAAATTAAATTATCATTAGCATCATTTGTCAAAAAACTCTTTCAACTACCATGACGAATATTAAAACAAAATCCTCTACGTATGCATACAACTAAAATAAAAAGGGCAATTTACAATTAAGTTCCTCACAAACAATTTTTAAACATTCAAGGGCAATTTACTGTTAGGTTCATTTATTATGCCACTAGCATGGACTTCTACAAGAATAGAATTAGTGTACCTAAGTGTTTAAAATTTGTCAAAATTTCTTTATTGTTTAAAATTTATTTGTGACGGACCTAATAGTATTTTCGCTAAATAAAAAAACCTAAATTATACATTATTCTGTGACACTAGATTAAAGAATTTAGTATTGTATACATGGAGATTTGGAAAATTTTCTAGTTTAGGGGATTTTTATTTTCTTTTTCAAAATGTATTTCTTTTGTTTTCCCTTTTGCATCAAATTGATATTTCAGGAGATTTTTTTGCACAGTCCAGAAGAAGAAAATGAATGAAATTCTGATAGCTTATGAGAAATCATTAAGGAATTGTGTACTATGATGTTAATTTCAGATCATTATGTTGGCCCGACTTCTTTACCCTCAAATCAGCTAAAAATGGAGCTATGAAGAAAAGAGTGAAGCTCTAGCGGTAGCTAGCGTAGCTTGTATATATCGGATATAGTATTTTAGCAAATAGCAGAGAAGTAGAGAGGCAGCCTTGATATTATTCAGTTCGGGTTTCAACTTTCAATTCAATGAGTCAGCGAAATCCATATTTATTTTAGCTAAAGGGGAAATTGGACTATGTCATCCCTATATATAATATCTAATAATATCTAATATAATATATCTCCTAGTTCTAACTTAGGGAGTAATTCAGTCTCATATTTCATGTAAGAGATGGTTGATTGATTCAATGTAAAAACAAGGACAAATTATGCCTTTTCTAATGTTTGGGCAGATGCTGATTTTATCTTTATAAATAATTTTGAACGTATCACATGACAATACTTTTTGGAAATTATAAAAAACTTTACTTGAAATTAAATGACAGTGTTCTATTCAAATGCGGCCACTAAAATAAATAATAATGTTTGTTTAGAAATGCAAGTTTGGCTAGATGAATAGGAAAACTGAACAAATTAGAAGACTACTAGCATCGAACCAGCGCGAGCGTTTTATAGAAAAAATACTTAAAACTTATTTAAAACAATCCTAATAATACAAATTGACAATAGTTGATAGAATTTGTAAATATATTGTGCTTTATATTTTATTGTATGAGTAAAAATAATTATTCAAAATTAGGGGTAACAATTTTGACACGAAAGAGTGATACGATCCGAATTTGGTTCAAAATTTGTATAATATATCATTTTGAGTCATGTTCGAGTAACCTTCCAATTTGTATTAAAAAAATGGAAAGTTGTTTGGAGTTCGAATGAAAAATATTCAAATTTTCATTCAAACTTCCAAGTGCCTTAAATTCAAATTTATTTATGATTTGAATGTATCCTCTTAAAATGTGATGAAAATTTCATCCCCCCAAAAAATTATTTATGATTCGAATCTAACCACAACGTTCCAGTTTTTTCCCGAACATCCCATATTATTAAACTTCCAAGTGCCTTGAATGAAAAAGTTGACCAATAATCTGACTAAGGTCTCCATTGGCGGCATTGTGAGTCTACTACTAATTTTGCTAATAAATTTATTTTCCTTGATCAAATTAAACAAAACATATTCAGAAAAAAGAATTCAATACATACATGAATGGATAAACAAATGTATTCTATAGAAATATTTATTTTAAACAAAAAGAAAAAAAATTCATAATAGTGAATATTGAAAGAACCCCAAAAAGAGTGATTTTAGGGAGACTCTCAAATTGTACATAAAATAAAAATTCGATTATGTGTCAAACATGTATTGGTTAATGCCGCTGATGCGGGTTCACAAACACAAATACATCAACCAATATACGTGTGACACATCACTAGATTTGAGTTTTGTGTATAATTTTAGGGGTCTCTCTAGAATTATTCCCAAATAAATAAGTTCTTTCCCTTTCTATTGAATTCCCAAATTGTAATGGCACCGGAGAGAGAGATTAGTGGACTTCCTCATCGGTCTCCGGCGCTCTTATCCTCTGCACTTGTGGAATACAAATCAGTAGCCCCTAACCCCGAGGACGAAGAACTTGAGCTCAAATTTCGTCGCATTCTTGAATGCGTCCCAGTTCGTGCCAACAACACCTCTGGCAACTCCACGTGTTCCTGATCCGGTGATCCGGCGACTTCCATTCGGTCTTTTTTTAATCAACTTTTTAATCACCTAAAAACCCTACTTTGCAATCCTATACATATTACTGTTTAAGTTGCTCTACATATTTGTATACAGGGATATTTCACATGTTCCTCTTTTTCTTGAGTTCCATATGGTTGCATATATTACCTGACTCGATGTTATTGCTTCCGAATTTGTAGCTTTCTTAACCAACCGATGTTTTCGTCCTTGTCTTCAATATAGTTGAATTAGAATTATTGAAAAGGTTATTTTTGAAAGTAACAGAGAGAATAGTTGAGAGAGAATCGGATAAACAAAAGCGAGTTTGCTTTGCTTATATATATAAAGATATTAGTAGAGAAGGACGCGTAGTGGCACCTGGATAGTCATGGGATACGAAGAGTGTAGACACCCCATTCTGTTACCCCCTAAAATCTCCTTAGGTCCCTAGCACCTCCCTTCATCACTACAAACCCAGGTCATACCTTGAGTACTGACTTAGAAGCCATCGGGAGCTCCCAGCTCCGTTTGACCAAAAGTCAAAGTCTTCAACTTGATCGAGACTGAATGAATCTTTGAAGGTCATTAAAACCCCTTTCCAACGGTCCGTCCCGTGCGCGATTCCGACTTACCGTGCGGACGAACGACATGTTTTCCCCCGAAACTTAATCTGGAGGCCACCGGGTGCTCCCGGGCTCTGTTTGACCTAAGTCAACTCTTTAACTCGATCGAGACTGAATGAATCTTCAAAGGGCACTGAAAACCCTTTCCAACGGTCCGTCTCGTGCGCGATTCCAACTTACGGTACGGACGAACGATCCGTTTTACTTCGAAATGTCACGAAATGCTTCCAGGGCTCGATTGACCGAAGTCAACTCCCCGAACCGGATCCAACTCTTTGGAATGTCGAAGTACATCTCCTAAAATTTCCAACGATCCGCCCCGTGCGCGATTCAAACTTACCATGCGGACAAACGATCCGTTTGCGTCCGATGATTCCCCGTCCAATGGACCGACGAATGCTTCCGAGCCATATTTGACCCAAAGTAAACTCCCGAACCCGGGAGAGGTCCAAAATACTTTCGAAGGTATTTGAATTACCTTTCCAATGGTCCACCCCGTGCACGATTCTGATCAACGGTTTGCGTTTTGCGATCGATTTTTTGAAAAGGCCTGAAAGACACTGCCAAACAGCAGGTCCCAGACCCTGCCTATCGGCAGTGTGCCTAAACGCACCTGCCGATTGGTAGGAACAGGGCTATGCCTGAAAAATGTTACTAAAGCCGTTTATTAAAAATAAACTATTTAAGTAACTCTGATCTGTTTTTTTAAGAAACTCTTTTCGTAAAAACCAAACTATTTGAACACAAGATGTGTGTTGATGTAAAAAATTAGATCGCTCTAATTATTCAATCACAGATAAATAAAATGAACAAAGATTTTTAAAGTGGTTCAGCCTTATAAGAATGGCCTACGTCCACTGTTATGTTATTGCTGAGTGTTTGGGAATTCTCGATTACAAGTTCAATCCAGAAATTCTCGTCCTCTTGAATGAGGGTGATACAAGGTATTTATAGCCCTTAGGCTGTACATGAATGGGTTGATACATTAAATGATATACATATGAAAGGGTAATACATTTAATGCAGCGTGTGCGTCAAGATGATCAACATTCAATGAATAGTTGAACTGTTGACATTCTGGTAATTAATACTACGACCGAGATGCAGCTCGGACCGCCTTAGTTGCTCGTTGATCAGGAGTTCCTCGGAGCGCTAGAGTACCTCAGAGTGTTGTAGTTCCTCGGTATATCCTCGTTGCTCGGGGAAAACATGAGTTGGTCTAGGAAATGAACTTCCTCGTTGTTATTGTGCCACGTAGATTGACAAGTGTCTTCGTATGATTCGTCCACATCAGCATATTAATTTTGGTATCAACAGAAGCCCCCAATGTTTCATATTTCGAACTTTGAGGAGTATGGAACATTCTTTCTCGGTTTATGGCAATATTGAATGATCTTCCTGGGTTTTAGGAGCATCGTATTTGAATTTATTTCCAAATTCAACGAATCCGCCTTTTTTCGAACTTTTAAGAGCGCTTCGATCTTAGTGCCCTTTTTGTCCTTTTAGCCGTCGGAAGTTCAATAGTTTCTTTTTTGTAATCATTTCCTTCGCCGCTTCCCAAGGCAAAGTATTTAAATTTCTTAGGTAACCATACCGTCTTCTTCTTTTTCCAATTTCCTGCATTCAAGCTTTCTATTCTCTCCTTCTCTCTTGTGCGTTCATCCTAGTTTCCGTTCGTTGTCAACATACCTCCTTTCTTCCTGTAAGATCTTCTTCCTTTCTTCTGTATCTCTTTTATTCAGTATGGTTTATATTGTGGAGTCTGTTGAGAAGTTTCGTTCTGATTTTTCCATTCCTTCCTGGGTAACTCTGGAGGTTCTTTCTGAGCCTTTAGATTATTTTCGATTGGCTGAGGGACATTGGTTCCCCAGTCTTTTCATTGCTGAATGTGGTTTTTCCTTTCCACCAAACCCATTGTGTCTTGAGTTTTGTCAGTATTTTGATCTTGTCCCTGCAAAAATAGCCCCCAATTCATGGAGAATAATTAATGGGGTGTACAAATTAAATCTAACTCATGGGACTCGTATAGGGATCCCTGAAATTATGTATTGCTATAAATGGGCCACTCTAGATAATATTTATTACTTTAAAACTAGGTTTCTGAATAGGGCTCTTGTAGTTAACCTCCCTGACTCAAATAGAGATTATTTTGAACATGGGTTGATTATTAAAAATTGGCAATATGCCCCTTTAGTTGGAGATGGAGTATACAACGGTCCCAGATGCCCCCCATATGGCAATGGGATAGGTTTATTTTTCATTTTATTTTACTTATGAAGTTATGCTTTTATCATGTTTGACAAAATGTATGACTGATATTTCATTATGTGTTTGTTTGCAGTTGATAGTAAAAGAAAAACTCCAAAAGAATTAGAGGTTAATATTAAGCATCTGAAACTTATCTGGGGTTTGCATAAGAACGTTGCAGACGAGCACATCAGGTCTGCATCATATCTGCTACAGTATAAGAGTTACACAACCTCTTATACTGCTCGCCTTGTTGAACCAGCTTCAACTCCAGAGGATTCTTCTTCAGATTCTCATCTTCCTTTAAGTCAAAGAATGGGCAAGAAAAGAGCTCCTCCTGCTCTCTTTGATGACATTACTTCTGCTGTTGGGGCTAAGAAAAGCAAAACTGATGTCCCAGAGGGGACTAAGAAGATGGATGCTGCACCCTCCAAAGTTGCCGAGAAGCCCCCAGTGGCTCCGAGCAAGAAAGTTGCTCCTATGGAAGTGATTACTATCTCTCCGACCAAGAGTTCTTCCTTGATTGAAGCTGCTGAAGTCCCTTTGAGAAGATTGAGGAAATCATCCTCAGTCAATTTGGCTGAAACTGTCCCTTCTCTACCATCTGGTGGTGTTGGTATTCCAACCATCATTCCTCCGAGTTCTGCAATGAGCTCGGTAAAAACTTGGATCATACCCGAGGTCCAAGGAATTGATGAAAAAATTTCTAGGGATATGCTGACATCCCTAGCTACTCGTCATCTTGCTTCGGTAAATTTCTCACATTCTGAATTTTCTTTCTTTCTCTGAATGCTTGCATTTTGTATTGACTTTACTGTTTTTCTCATCTTTCAGCTGGTGAACTGTTTCAATAATATCGTGAAGAAAGATGAAGCTATTAAAGCTTCAAGCTCCTCGTCAGGTGTAGAGGATGCTCTGCTGGGTTTGACCCAATCCTTGAAGGAATCTCGCCAACAGTATAGTGAGGATAAGGCTGTTTGGGAGAAAAAGTTGTCTGCAGTTGAGGCCGAGAAGGTGAAGATGGCTGAAATCTCCAAGAGTTTGGAGGATAAAGTAAAAGGTTTAGAGGTCGAACATCAGAAGTATGATGTCAAGCTCAAGAACTTTGGAGAGCTTGAAGATAAGTTGAGGAAGGCAGAGGAAAAGTTGTCCGCCCTGCGAGATATCAAGGTCCAAAAGGAAGAATTGGATGTGAAGCTCTCCTCGGAGAAGCTAAAAAGAAAACTCGCCATTAAAAAATCCTTCAGCGCTGGCTGGGAGAAAGGATGGGATAAGGGGATTGCTGCGATGACATCCCAAGTTCAATATGGGAAGTTGAAATACTTCCGAGATGGCTGGGTAGCTGCCCTACAGGAATTGAAGATCAAGGATGATTCCGATCTATTCCAGTTGCACCTCCCTGGTCCTCCTCCACCAATTGTGGAAGAAGAAGAAGATGAGCCTGCCTCTGATGAATCTTCTATGGCTATAGGTGATCAAGTCCCTGCCTCTCTTCCTGCTGCTAACGAGGACATTTCTTCCATGCCTCCTCCTTCTGAGAAAATTTCAACTCTTGCTGTTCAAGCTGCTATCACCTCCGAGCAACCAAGCTCCTCGTCCCAGCCTCCCGAGAAAGTCTTGGGAGACAAGGAAAAGGTGTGAAGTTGTTCGGTATCATTTCTATCTTTTATTATCACTTGTAATCAAACAATGTAATCTTTTGATGATCTAATAAAATACATTTTTGTTCATCTCTGTTGTTGATGATTTGTTTTTGTTGATTGTTGTCTTTTTCTCATCCTTAGTTTGTTGCTAGAATGGAACTGATATCTGCACATGATACCAAGCTGATGCAGCAATGTCACGAATATTATAAGGCTGGTCATACAGACCTTAGTACATCAGAAATTGCTGACATCCTTGGCCATGATGCCTCAGAACAGGCAATTGAGGCTTATCGATACTTGAAAGATTTACTCGACCGAGCTGTGGCCAACAATGTAGCCTACTACGACTTGATTGATGAACTTCATTATTCCTTAGAAGATCTACAAGGTCAGCACAATGAATCAATGGCTTTGTTGCACAAGGAATATGAAAATAGATACCAACAGCTTTCTTCTGATACAGGCCATAAAAAGATACTGGCTGGATACGATGTTAGGGAAAGAACTTTAAAAGGTGAAGTTGAAGCTTGCAGGCAGATTGCTGAGTTGCTGGAACAGGAGAACAATAATTTGCAGAAAAAGCTGGCACAGTATGAATCTGCAGCGTCATCTTCCACTGCTTTAGTGCAAGTTACCGATGAAGGTTTCTCGTTCTTAGAGGTTGAGAATGCCAAATTAAGGCAAGAACTGGACAACTTAAGAAAATCTGTTATTCCTGCGATTGCTCGGGGACGAGGAAGAGGTTCTCGCGGACGAGGAAGAGCTGTTCAAAATTTTGCCGAGGAGCAAAGTTCTCCAGTCGCTGCTCGGAGTCGATCAAGAGTTCTTAGCCGCAATGTTGACGAAGCTCGTACTCAGTCGACGTTAGAAACTCAAGCATTCCAATTGAACGCAAAAGACCGAGCTCTGTCTGAAATGTCCAAGAAAAATCTATCCTTGGAGGATCAACTTACTGCAATGAAGTCTGCTCTGGATAATAAGGATGTTTTTGCCAGGAGCCTTCACTAACAATTGGATAGATTAACCTTCCAATTCCATAAACAGCCCAGGGAATTTTGGATGGCAGGGTACAATGAGGCCCTTTGTCATTTGGATGCTCGTATTGAATACGCCAATAATGAGGGTTATAAGCAGGGGTGGTTGAACGCCTTGGGTGTATTAAAATTGGAGCAAGGGCATTATTTATGGGATTATCATGCTCCTGGGTTATTAGACTTGCCTGTACCACCTTATAAATTGGACATGGAATGGATCCCAGCTCGTTCCATTCCTCGGAGCTTAATTTCAAAATACCTTGGTGACTACAGTCTTCACTCCCAGATCGAAGTATCTCGTCCAGAGCATCTAATGGATACACCCTCAATAATGAATGTCAGAATGCTAAAGGACTTGAACTTTATTAATTCTCCCCTTTGCCTGGAAGATCCTCCTGCTGGCGAAGAGCTTGTTTCAAAAGCAAAGGGCAAGAAACCCATAGAATAGGAATCTCAATGTAATAGTTAGTACATATGAATAGCTTGTAATACATTTTTATCTTAATGAAAGAATTTCATTTTCTGTTTGCAAATTTGTATTGCGATTGTCTTGTGTTTATCAAACATTTTTACATTTGTGTATATGTATCTGTTAAAAAGATAACAATATGATGCTGTTCATCAACGAATTTAGTAATCAAAATTACAAGTATCAATGCTGCTCAATCACTTAATAATAAAGTAATGAGTATAAAATGTTTAAACTGTTTCCAACCAACCAAGGTTGTTAAATTGTGCTTGTCGACCAACTACAGTTGATGGGTTTTTATCCCCGACCAACCATACTTGGTAAACTTTTTTCTAAAATGTATCCGACCAACCATGGTCGATAATTTATCCTCGTCGACTAAGTATAGTTAATCACCGACCAACTATACTTGGTTCAGTTTGGAATTCTTTGTATTTTCTGGAATGATTTTACCTTCCGACCAACTTGTTGGCTTGTGAGAGCATATTTTTGGTTCTTTCGAACTATTTGTCCACTAGTTATCTTACCAACCTTAGTTGGTCACGCTAGTGTACGCCTCCTAACCAAAGGAGGATATTTTTTGGTTCTTTCGAACTATTTGTCCACTAGTTATCTTACCAACCTTAGTTGGTCACGCTAGTGAACGCCTCCTAACCAAAGGAGTATATTTTTGGTTCTTTCGAACTATTTGTCCACTAGTTATCTTACCAACCTTAGTTGGTCACGCTAGTGAACGCCTCCTAACCAAAGGAGTATATTTTTTGGTTCTTTCGAACTTTTGTCTTCTTTTTGCTGTCGAGCAGTGTAGTGTACAACACTAGTATTCCCCGAAAAAATTTCAAACAAAGGAGAGGAAAATGGTGAAAACATCATCGTTTTATTCATATTGTTGAACCCGTTGTACATTTTACATCATTGATAATACTTGCGAAGGTGTTCAGCATTCCAAGCATTCTTGAATTCTTCTCCTTCTAAAGTTGCTATTCGGTAAGTTCCTGGTCGAACAACTTCTGTAACTCGGTAAGGCCCATGCCAGTTTGCCTCCAATTTATTGTGTTTCTGAATTACCTTCTTTAGCACATAATCTCCTTCTTTTTAATCGCATTTCCTCACCCTTTTGTTGTAGAAAAGAGCTATTCGTTGTTGATAAGCAGCATTCCTAATGGCTGCCTCTTCTCTGACTTCCTCGAGCATATCCAAATCCAGTCTTCTCATCAAGTCGCTGACTGGGGAATTGAAATTCAGCACTCTGTGGGTTGGGAGACCTAACTCGGCAGGTATTACAGCCTCACTTCCAAATGCCAGCATATATGGTGATTCTCCAGTCGCTGCTCGGGGAGTTGTTCGGTAAGCCCACAATACTGATTGTAGCTCGTTAATCCAGTTAGCTTTAGCTTCACTTAACCTTTTCTTCAAACCATTTAGCAGTGTTCTATTCGTCACTTCAGTCTGTCCATTGCTTTGAGGATGGCCTGGTGCTGAATGGACCTTCAAAATGTTCGACTGATGACAATAAGCAGCAAATTCCTCGTTATCAAATTGGGTTCCATGGTCTGTGATGAAGGCATGAGGGAGACCATATCGACAGATGATATTCTTTCAAACGAACTGGTATACCTTCTCGTATGTCATGTCGATGAGGGGTTCAGCTTCTACCCACTTAGTAAAATAGTCTACTGCGACGACGAGGTACTTGAATCTTCCTCGGGTGGTCGGCAATGGTCCCACCAAATCAATTCCCCACATGGCGAATGGCCAAGGGGAAGTTATGGGTGTCAACAATGCTTGTGGAGTTCGTCGGATAGAGGAAAAACGTTGGCACTTGTCACATTTCTTAGCATAGGCTATACAATCAGCCCTCATCGTTGGCCAGTAGTATCCTTGAGTCATTACCCTTTGTAAAAGTGTTCGACCTGCTACATGAGCTCCACAAGACCCTTCATGGATTTTTTCAATCAATTCTTTCACCTCGGAGGGATGTACACATCTCTGCAAACCTGCCATAATTCCTCGTCTATACAAAATACCATTAGTTAACACATACCGAGCAGCTTTATACTTCAGTTTCTTGGCAGCGAGCTTGTCCTCCGACAATCTTCCCTCTTCAATATATTCCCTGATGGGATTCATCCAAGATGGTCCTAAATCAAGGGTAATTACATTCATTGTCAGGTCTTCATCTATGCTCCGACCTTCTAATACTTCAATCGGTATGGTTCTTCGCAACTCGGTACGAGTAGCTGATGCTAGTCGGGCCAGTGCGTCTGCTTGTACATTCTCCATCCTCGGTATTCTCACCAACCGAATGGCATCAAATTCTGTCAACAAATTCATCACCTTTGCGTGATATTTGATCATTAACTCTCCTTTAACCGCATATATTCCCGTCATCTGATTCACAATTAATTGAGAATCACTGAATACCATCACTTGTTGTGCTTCCATAACTTTTGCTAAGTTTAACCCCGCTATCATGGCCTCATACTCAGCTTCATTATTAGAGGCTTTGAATTGGAATCGTAAAGCATATTCCATGTCAATCTCATCTGGGGTGCTCAAAACAATTCCTGCGCCGCAACCTGCTGTGCAAGATGAGCCATCTACATATAATCTCCATATGGGTAACCCGTCTTCAAATTCCTTATCTGACAGGGTTCCTCGGTGAAATATTTGTTGCTTCTTTTCATCCTCCCCTAACACTTTTCGCTCCTCGTCGATCATTTCTTCTCGCTCTTTTACCAACTGAAGCTGGTCTGAGTTTGAAGTCGATGATCCTTCTACATCCATAAGTCCTTTTACCAACTGGGGTTGGTCCGGATTTATGTCTGTTGATCCTGTAACATCCACAGGTTGGTCAGCGAGCAACTTTTGTTCCTCGGGGGTATCAGGATATGTAAATTCTGCTATAAAATCTGCTACAGCTTGCCCTTTCAATGATGCTCTGGGCTCATACACAATATCATATTCACCGAGTTCTATCGCCCAGTACATCAGTCTTCCTGATTTTTCTGGCTTGTGAAGGGCTTGTCTCAATGGCATGTCGGTATACACAATGATGGTATGGGCCTAGAAATATGGCCTCATTCTTCTACTTGCTTCAATTAATGCCAATGCCAATTTTTCTAACTTTGGGTACCTGATCTCTGCACCTCGGAAAGCTTTACTTGTGTAATAAATTGGTTTCTGGACTCCATTCTCCAATCTGATCAATGCCGAGCTAACTGCATTCTCTGATACTGCTAGATATAAGTACAACTTCTCTCCTGTTATTGGCCTAGACAACAATGGAGGTGCTCCCAAATACTTTTTCAAGTCTTGAAAGGCCTTCTCACATTCATCAGTCCACTCAAAAGTTTTTCGAAGTGTTTTGAAGAATGGGAGGCATTTGTCAGTTGCTCGAGATACAAATCTGTTGAGCGTTGCAACTCGTCCTGTAAGACTCTGCACTTCTTTCTTTGTTGTTGGAGATCGCAACCCTAAAAGAGCTTTGATCTTATCTGGATTTGCTTCAATGCCCCGCTGGTTGACAATGTATCCGAGAAACATTCCTTCTCGTACTCCAAATGTGCACTTCGTCGGGTTGAGTTTCATCTGGTATTTATCCAGTTGATCAAATGTCTGAGCTAAGTCAATTAAATGATTTGCAGCTTTCTTGCTTTTTGTCAGCATATCATCGACATAGACTTCCATGTTGCAACTGATTTGTTCGGTGAAGACCTTGTTCATCAGCCGCTGGTATGTCGCTCCTGCGTTTTTCAAACCAAAAGGCATAACATTATAGCAATAAGTTCCCCTAGGGGTAATAAAAGAAGTACTTTCCCTGTCTTCAGGTTTCATCTTGATCTGGTTGTAACCAGAATACGCATCCATGAAGCTGAGCAGCTCATGTCCCGAGGTAGCATCCACTAGTTGGTCAATTCTGGGCAATGGAAAATGATCTTTTGGGCATGCCTTGTTGAGATCAGTGAAATCAACACACATTCTCCATTTATTGTTCTTCTTCTTTACCATCACCACGTTTGCCAGCCAGTCTGGATATTTTACATCTTCAATGAATTGGACTTTCTGGAGCTTCTCGACCTCCTCTTGTATGGCTTGATTCTTCTCGGGGCTAAATACCCTTCTTCTCTGCTTTACGGGCTTGATCTCCTTATTCATATTGAGTTCGTGACATAAGAAGTTTGGATCTATTCCTGGCATGTCCTCATGACTCCATGCTAAAGTTTTCTTCCTGTTTCTCAAGAACATTATCAATTCTTGTTTTATTGAAGCATCCAACGACGAACCTATCTGGGTTACTCGTTCAGGGTGCTCCTCGTCCAAAATAACATTTTCTGTAGATTCTACTACCTGTCCTTTTACAAGTTGGGATTCATCCCTGGGATCAAGAGTTTCAATTTCTATACCTTCCTCTACCTGGTAGGTAATAGTTTTTTTTCTTGATTCCTCAAACTCCTCTTGCTCGGCAGACGAATAATAGCATTCCCGAGCTACCTTTTGATCACCTTTTACAACTCCTACTCCGAAGTTTGTTGGGAATTTTAAGCATTGATGCACTGTAGATGGAACTGCTTCGAACTTCTTCAAACCAACTCTTCCCATGATGATGTTGTAGGCTGACTGCACATTCTTATCCATCACAAAGAAGCGTATTCTTTCTGTTCGACAAGCAGGCCAAGTTCCAATGAATATGTCCAACTTGATCGTCCCAAGTGGAAAAACTTTCTCGCCAGCAAAACCCAGAAGGGGTCTGTGATAAGGTTCCAATTGAGATAATTTCAAATTCAAACTATCAAAACATGAATAGTACATGATGTCTGCCGAACTACCATTGTCCACCAACACCCTTGAAATCACCACATCTTTCATCCTCATTTTGATCACCAAGGGATCGTCGTGAGGGTAAAGAACACCGGCCAAATCGTTTTTTGAAAAACCAATAACTAGCTTCTCTTTATTTACCTTCCTCGGACGATCATCCTCGGCAAGATTTATTCGTTGAATATATGAGCAGGCTTGAACCTCTCCGAGATAGGCCTTTCTTTCTGCAGTGAGGTCTCTCCCTCCAGCATCTCCTCCTGTAATAACATTACAATCAAATGACCCAAAACGTATGGAAAATACCTCTCGTTCAGGCTGTCTTGGCTTCTTTGGAAGATCGGGGTCTTCATCTGGATCATCTTCATGATCTCTTTTCTTTTTCTCCTCCGTCCGACGAGGAGACCTGGAACGATCTCTGGTTCTATCATCATTCTTCCTTTCACCTCTGCGATCTACATACTTTGACAACTTTCCTCTTCGGATGAGCGTTTCAATCTCGTTCTGAAGGGCTATGCAATTTTTGGTCGTATGGCCATGGTCTTTATGGAACTCGCAATATTTGGCCCTATTCCTCAGTTCAGGATTGGTCCTCAGTTTATCTGGCCACTTGATTTCTTCGTTATTCTTGATTTCTTCTAAAACATGATTAATACACATCTTCAATGGAGTATAATTATCATATTTCTTCAGGACTTCCCATGACGTCCTATTATTCTTGGAGTGCTTGTCATTACCATTACCTTTTTGCTCTTTCTTCTTAGATTTGTCAACCTCCACCTTGGTTTCTTTATCCATATTCTTCTTCGCAGCCATAGCCTCCTCGGCATTCATGATTTTGGCCGCTTTTGCCATCAACTCCGACATAGTTTTAGGTGGATCTTTGGCCAAAGTATAATATAACTTGTTAGGCAGCAATCCACTCATCAAAGCAGTGATCGCTGTCTTTTCTTCGTAATCTATGACTTCCAACTTCTCGTTATTGAAACGAGTTATGTAATCTCTAGTACTCTCACCTGATTTTTGTCTAACACTTAACAAGTGCGCTACTCGCTTTACTGGCTTTGCTCCAAAACAGAAATTGCCAATAAACAACTCGGCTAACTGAATAAATGTCGAAATCTTACCCCGAGGAAGATTATTGTACCATATCTGTGCAGATCCGGTAAGAGTTCCCGAAAATGCTCTACACCTCATCTCGTCGGGGACAGCATATATGTCGGCAGCAGCCTGGTATTGTTCTATATGAAGAACAGGATCTGTCTTTCCATCATATTTAGGTGTCACTACAGGTGCTTTAAATTTCGATGGTGTAGGAAAATTCACAATGGCCTGCACAAAAGGTGTCCCTTGAACAAAAGTTCTCTGTAAAGGATTCCTTTCTTTAACCATTTCTCCAAGTCTATCCTCCAATCGCTGAATGGAACCCTTCCATGCTTCATTTCCTTCCTCGGGCTGCTTAGTCCGAGCAATTGATTGTTCTGACGTAGCTTCCTGAGATCTATCTCGACGAGTAACTGGTCTTGATTGTGCTGATCCTTCTCTCAAACCTGATGGTGGTCGAAAGCTTCTCGATGGGGCTCTAGGTGGACTCATATTTCTCCTTGGTCCTAACCGACTGAAAGGAGGTGCCCTGCTTAATCTTTCCAGGGCGCTAGTTCTCTCCGGAGAGAGGGTAATATGTTGATCTGTATCCGTAGCCCGTATCGATGAAGTTCGCCCAGGTTGATAAGAAAAATCATTAGATTCTTCATTACGATATGAATCAGTACGCCTGGATCGCGATTGCCCACGATCACTCATTTGCCTTGAATGGGTAGGTGCACCGCCATGAAGAGTTTGAATGAGTTGCCTCATTGTTTCTTGCATGGCGGTTTGTCCTTCGGCCAGATTCGTCATAATTCCAGCCAGATCCGGAGGTGCAGATGGATTCGGAGGATTTCCAGTATTTCCAGCATTTCGATTACTGGATTCTGGATTATCTGCCATCGATGATAAATGATTTTTGGTGAAAAACGATAGCAACAGTCGTTTTCCACAGATGACGCCAATCTGTTGATGTAAAAAATTAGATCGCTCTAATTATTCAATCACAGATAAATAAAATGAACAAAGATTTTTAAAGTGGTTCAGCCTTATAAGAATGGCCTACGTCCACTGTTATGTTATTGCTGAGTGTTTGGGAATTCTCGATTACAAGTTCAATCCAGAAATTCCCGTCCTCTTGAATGAGGGTGATACAAGGTATTTATAGCCTTTAGGCTGTACATGAATGGGTTGATACATTAAATGATATACATATGAAAGGGTAATATATTTAATGCAGCGTGTGCGTCAAGATGATCAACATTCAATGAATAGTTGAACTGTTGACATTCTGGCAATTAATACTACGGCCGAGATGCAGCTCGGACCGCCTTAGTTGCTCGTTGATCAGGAGTTCCTCGGAGCGCTAGAGTACCTCAGAGTGTTGTAGTTCCTCGGTATATCCTCGTTGCTCGGGTAAAACATGAGTTGGTCGAGGAAATGAACTTCCTCGTTGTTATTGTGCCACGTAGATTGACAAGTTTCTTCGTATGATTCGTCCACATCAGCATATTAATTTTGGTATCAACAATGTGTTTAACAAATCAGTATGTACGAGATCTATTCAAGAATTGAATAACAGGTTCATAAAGTAGTTTAAAAAACTTAAACTCAGCACAACCAAGAGTGAGATGAGGAGATGTAGAAAGATTATGTTCACGATGTTTTTTACGTGGTAAAACCTCACCAATTGAGGAAACATCCACGACTCCCTCTATGGAGTAAAATGAAAAATCCACTAAAACAAATATATGAGTTACAAACTATACAACTAACATGCAAACAACTCAGACCTATATAAGTTTAAGAATGTACCCTCTGGTGTCCTTAAAATTTCTCTGCAGTTCTGATTGTAGATGTAGTTCTCCCAGTTTGTTAACTTCTGATTTGTTCCAGAACTTTACGTCGACTCTTTGTTCACAAGATTTTATTACCAACACTTTTCGTGTTGTAATGTGAAAGTGTTTGTGGAGGTGCTCTCTAACACATGCATGCACACACACACACACTTATTAAGTACAAACAGTCCTAACAAATTACAGCAACACTATATGCTGTGATCTTTTCTTTTTCTTTCTTCTTACAAAACTTTTCGCCTTATTTGACCTTTAAATCATTCCCAGAATCCACGGATACCTTGCTAGGAAGACAGACAAGGTCTTAATCAATCTCAGAATATAGAAAAGTTTTTGGAGATTGAAAACCTCCAAGTGAGATTCCAACTAGGTCAAAGGTTTAGTTTTACAAGAATTAGAAACAGAAAGCATTTATTGTTGATTTCAAAGTAAGCAAACGTTTTATGAAAATAATCAACAATATATTTCTCACGATGAGAAATAAAGAATGAAACTAAGTGTAATGTTACATGAATAACTCAGATCTGAAATTTCTATGAAATCAGAAAGTAGATCTGAGTACACGTTTAAGTTGAAAACAAGATCTAACGAACAAGAGGTTACAGCAGCAATAACAAACTCAACTCAAACTCTCAATCACTCAAGAACACTCAGAGTAGTGTTTTGGATATGGAGTTTTGAAGAAATGTTTGAGTTTGGATGGAAGAGGCTTTGACGAAACAAGGTTAGGGTTTCTAACTCTCTCTCTTCTCTCTGTTTTCTCTCTTCTCTCTTCTCTCTCTACTCTCTCTACTCTCTCAATTTCTCAGAGGAAATGAAAATGGCAAAAGTCTTCGAAGTCTGAGAGTAGGGTCCCTTTTATAGGGTGAGGAGAAGGTTCGAGAGGCTGGCTCAAAACCAAGGGCCAGGATTAAGTCAAGTCAAATTGACTTAGATCGAAGGGTTCTAATAAAGAGGTGCTTAAACGATTTCTGATTGGTTTAAAACGTTGTACTGGGATTCACCAAGACAACATGCAGATCGTCGATAGCTAGAGATCCAAGGGCTAAAAACATACGCGGTTTTAACTCAGTAAACAAACACAGTTCCAGCCAATCAGACGAAGACAGGTGTTGGCCAATAACAGGATATGAAACGCGCGTCTAAATAGGTAATGAATTATCCAAGTTAACATTAGGCCAAAATACCCAATAAATAATATTTACAAATTGACCACAAAGCTTTTAAAACAAGTTTTAATTAAGAAAACCTTATTTGAAAAATGTTTAAAAAATCCCAAAAAATTATTAAAATTCCAACTTAGGGATTTAAACACACTCAACATATGTTCACACATTATTATGCAGTATGATATGCAAGAAATAGATTCTACTGTGTGAGTGTTGGCAATTTGATCTTGATCAAAACAAGATAGAGAGATGAAGTAGCAAACCAACTTCTGAGGTTCTTTGGATTCTAGGGAGGACACAATTTTGTCACAATTTCCAAACTAGATGAGCACTTATACAATATAGACTCAAGTGAGTCAAAAGTATAAGGGCTTCAATCTCCCCCTTTGGAAATATGAGACAAAATCTCCTTTGAGTCATCTAGGACTCGTAGGGCAACAAGAAAATAAGAAAAACTTATTCCTATCAAAATTCTATCTACCCAATTCCTAGAAATCAAAAAGTACATAACTCAACTAAGTACATTTGAATGCCCTATTACAACTGTTGAGAGTAACTGTACAATAAGAACCTGCAATAAATCACTAAGATCAAGCTGTTTAGCATATGAAAGAATTGAATAGACTCAAATTTCTCCCCCATTTTGTCTCAAATGGACAAAGAGAAAAAAAAACTTGGATAAACAGCAAAATAATTAGTCAGCATAAACCATACCAATAGATTTACGTAATGAAATGAATCTATTATAATATAGAGGTTTGGTAAACATATCTGCGAGTTATAGATCAGTAGGAAGATAATTAATTTCTAATTCCTTAGATTCAACCAATTCGCGTATAAAATGATGTCTTATTTTAATATGCTTTGTTCGCGAGTGTTGAACAGGATTTTTAGAAATATTAATCGCACTTTGATTATCACAATAGAGATGCAATTGGTTTTCTTGAATACCATAATCACTTAGCATTTGTTTAAGCCACATTAATTGAGTACAACAGCTACCAGCGACTATGTATTCAGATTCAGCTGTTGAGGGTGATGTGCAGTTTTATTTTTTACTACTCCATCCTACCAAGTTATTACCTATATAATAACATGCTCCCGATGTGCTTTTACTATCATCAGTACACCCAGCCCAGTCAGCATCAGTGTACCCAATTATAGTGCTTGGTGTGTCATTAGTGTACCAAAGTCCTAGATTTAGAGTGCCTTTTACATATTTAATGATACGTTTAACAGCATTCAAGTGGCTCTCTTTAGGGTTACTTTGATATCGATCACATACACACACATCATACATAATATCAGGACGCGAGGCAGTAAGATATAGTAAGGTGCCTATCATACTACGATACTGAGTAGGATCTACAAATTTTCCATTTTCATCTTTGAAAAGTTTTAACGTAGTACTCATGGGCGTTTTAGCATCTTTAGCACTCTCGAGGCCAAATTTCTTTACTATCTCTAAAGCGTACTTGGATTGCGATACAAATAATCCTTCTGAATTTTGTTTGACTTGAAGGCCTAAGAAGAATTGTAGCTCCCCCATAAGGGACATTTGAAATTCCTTATGCATATTTTCAGAGAAGGATTTGACTTCTGAGGGAGAAGTTGATCCAAATATAATATCGTCAACATAAACTTGAGCAATAGTGATGTGTTTGTCAAAATGTTTGACAAAAAGCGTTTGGTCATTTCCACCTCTTTTGAAACCTTTATCCAAAAGAAAACTGGAAAGACGCTCATACCAAGCTCTAGGAGCTTGTTTAAGGCCATACAAAGCCTTTTTTAGACGAAATACATGATTTGGATGTTTAGGGTCAATGAACCCTTTAGGTTGTTCTACATAGGTTTCTTCAGCCAGTATTCCATTAAGGAACGCAAATTTGACATCCATTTAGTACAGTGTAAAATGCATGTGGCAAGCTATAGCAAAAATCATACGAACAGATTCTAAACGAGTAACAGGAGCAAAAGTCTCGTTAAAAGCTATTCCTTCTATTTGAGAGTATCCTTGAGCAACTAATCTAGCTTTATTTCTAATTACTATCCCATTTTCATCAGTCTTATTTTTGAAAATCCAACGTGTGCCAACAACCTTTTTGTGATCAGGACGTGGAACAAGATACCAAACATCATGAATGACAAATTGTAAAAGTTCTTCCTACATAGCAGAAATCCAGTGAGAGTCATTCAATGCCTCATTTACATTCTTTGGTTCCACAAGAGAAACAAAACATGCATAATGTGCATAGTTTTTGAGTTGGGATCTTTTACGCACTGGCTCACTAGGCTTACCAACTACGTTATTTATGGGATGATCTTTAGAAACCCAGTTAGGTACCTCAGGGGTCTCAATAGGTAATGAATTATCCATTGCAGGGGAGTCATTTTCTAAAATATTTGTAGACTCTTCCTCAATAGTAAATTCACCAGTCTTGCTTTCTACAGTAGTGTCACTAACAATTACATTTATGGATTCCATCACAATTACATTTATGAATTCCATCAAGGTTTTAGTTCGAAGATTATACACTCGATAAGCTCTACTGTTAGGTGAATATCCTAGAAATATGGCTTTATCTCCCCGGCTCTCAAATTTGGATAAGTGTTCCCTATCTTTGCATACATAACAAGTACTGCCAAAGGTTCTAAGGTATTTGAGATTAGGCTTTTTATTGTACCAAAGTTTGTAAGGGGTTTGTTTGGAATTCTTTCTAAGATAGACTCTATTTATAATGTGACAAGCAGTACGAATGGACTCTACCCAAAAATATTTAGGTAAATTATTGGCATGTAACATAACACGTGCCATCTCCTGAAGGGTACGATTCTTTCTCTCCGCAATACCATTCTGTTGAGGGGTCTTAGGAGCACTGAACTCGTGTTTATAACCATTATAGTCACAGTATTCTACAATACCAGTATCTTTGAATTCACCACCTCTATCACGACGAATTCTATTCACTTGAGTATCCTTATCATTTTCAATCCTAAGAAGAATTTTAAGGAAGGTTTGAAATGTTTCAGACTTTTGTTTTAAGAAGGCTACCCAGGTAAATCTAGTGAAGTCATCAGCCATAACTAGGATGTAACTGTGTCCACAGAGACTAACAGTTTGGGAGGGACCCATTAGATCCATATGGATGAGTTCTAAGGGATTAGAGGTAAGAATATCTTTGACTTTCTTATGAGGTGCCTTAACAATTTTACCTTCTTGACAGGGACCACAGATAAGATTGGGTATAAGTTTGATTTTAGGAACTCCTCTAACTATTTCCTGAGAGGTCAGTCTACTAAGGTTATCGTAATTTATATGACCCATTATGTTATGCCATATCTCATTGTCATCCATTCTGGCAACATTACAGATTTCAGAATTGTTCATGACAGTGTAGCAATTGTCAGGAGTTCTGAATCCAGTAATTATGCATTCACCTTTTTCATTTAAAATTTTGCAATTGTTCTTTGAAAAGGTAACAGTATGATCTGAGTCACAAAATTGCGATATGCTAAGTAGATTTGCCTTAAGACCTTTGACTAGAAGAATATCTTGAAGAATAGGAAGCCCATTTTCTTGGAGAGTTCCTTTGCCTATGATTTGAGATGAAACTCCATCACCAAAAATGACTTTACCACCAGCAAAGCTGGTTTTGTTTAAAAGTTTAGTTTCATCACCAGTCATATGCTTAGAACATCCTGAGTCTAAATACCAACCAGATGATGTGTGTTCAGCTTTTAAAGCAGTAACAACAACATTACACTTCATCTGAGGTAATAGATCATCTTTTCTAACCCAAATTGCCTTAGTATTCATCTTGCGCTTATTGGCTCTTAATTGATAAAATTTGCGAGCTTTGGATTTTTGCTGAAAAACATTTTGCGCATGATTTTGAATTTTGTGAAAGACTTGAGCATTTGGTTTAGGAAAGTGCTTAGGATTCCTTCTAGTAAATGTTCTTTTAGGTTTGGTCTTTCTCTTTCTATAATTAGAGTTTCTATCTGGCTGTCTAGGAAGTATATAATTGTTTCGGTTCCTCCTAGAATAGTTAAAGTTCTGATAGATATGAGGATTATAGATAGGTTTAACGAGTCTCCTAGCATAACAATCATCAAAAGAGTGACCATATATGTCGCAGTAGGAGCAATAAAGATTGATCAGAATAGGGGTCTCCTTAGGAAAGTCTCTAAACAAAGGTTTTGAAGAGTTTTGAGGCTGAACTCTATTCCTAAGTGTGACAGTCTTGAATGCAGACTCACTCTTCCTAATGGAAGGGCAGACGTATTTAGCCTTAGGTGAACTTTCATGTTTAGAGCAACTTGATTCCCCAATGTTAAAATTTTGATTTTTTGAATCAAACTCAGTTTTTAGAGAATGAAAATCTGGGCATGTTTCAATAGGTCTTTTGCCTCCTGGCACAAACTTGATAGGTTCAAAAGATTTTGTTTGTGTTTTCAAATTGGGGCAAAACCCTATTCCAGTTCGATCATCAGAATTGGTTTTTGATTCAGCAACAAATTCATCAAAACATTTTGAATTATTTTCAAATTTTGTAAATTTTTTGAAAACAATTGCTGTCTTTTCTTTAGTTTGCTCCAATTCTAATAATGTCCCTTTGTATTTTTTCTCCAGAGTTTCATTTGTTTCTTTTAAATTTCTGAGTTTTTCATCAAACATTTTGATTTCGCTTTTATGAGTCAAACATTGGGTAGTATACTCTTCAGCATTTAGTTTAACCATTAGGCTTAGATCTTCTAGCTTCTTAGTGAGATCTTTCACAATCTTTTCTAGTCTAGTGCTTTTCTTGAGAGTTTTAGCATAAAGTGTGTGAATGTCAGGGAGGTCTTCATTGTCCGAGTCACTAAGTGTGGTGTGTGGAGTGACCCCTAAAGATTCATTTGTTAAACTCACACACCCATTGACATCGTCATTATCGCTATCCCTTTGACTCACACACCCCGAGGTAGAACATGCAACATTCTCAGTAATCAAAGCATCTAAACCAGTATAAACATGATTCTCAATAGCAGGAGTAGAGTTACTAGAAGCATTCTCATACACAGGCCTAAGCACATCATCATTATATATGATCGTGGCAAAGAAGGACATGCAAGAATCAAAAACATCAGATGACTCAGGTTCTTCCTTTTCAGAATCACTTGAATCATCCCATGTTTTGCAAATGTTAGCTCTAGTGTGTTTGTTTTGAGTGTTCAAGTTAACTCTACAGTCTTGTGCAATGTGCCCCAGTTTACCACATCTATAGCATTCAGTCTTCTTAAGGTCTCTATTAGGTCTAATGTGAGAGTCCTTGTGATTTTTGTCATGGTTTTTCTCATGAGGCCTGTGATTAGAGGAAGTTGGATAATTTGAATTGCCTTGTTTATTTGCCACTTTGTTTCTAAACTTAATAATTTTCTTAAACTGTTTAGTAATTAAGGCAATCTGATTGTCCAAACTCTCTATATTGCATTCCTCATCAGAATCATAAGTGGGGAATATAAGTTCATGCTTAGTTAACTTAGAAGAGAAGCTAAGATTGGAACTAGTCTGTTTCCTATGGGTTTGTGTCAATTGTTTCTTAAATTCTATTTCCATTTCCACAGTTCTTAGTTTACTACTGAGTAATTCAGGAGTGAGATTTTGATCACACATTTCCTCAATAGCATATCTTTTGTTATCAAAATTCTGTGGTAATGATCTTAGAATTTTAGATACAATTTCATGTCTATCATAAGTCACCCCATTAGCATGCAGTTTGGTCACAATATTAGTCAAGTTCATATAGAAGTCATCAAATGACTCAGTCTCAGACATAATTAAGGAGTTATACTGCTGAATAAGCATTTGGGTTTTAGCAGCCTTAACTCTAGTGTCTCCTTCATGAGCAGTGACCAAGGTGTCCCAAGCTTCCTTAGAAGTGGTACAGGATGAGATTCTTTTGAACTCATGTTCATTTATAGACATAAATATGGCATTCTTTCCTTTATTATTATTTTGAGAAACTTGTTTCTCTTCTTGAGTGAACTCACTTAGAGCTTTCTTAACCTTCTCATTACTTCCTTCGTTGGCTGGTTTAGTAGGAAAAATGTAACCATTTTCAACTATGTCCCAGACATCATCTCCCAGAGTTCCTTGAATGAAGGCAATCATCCTTACTTTCCAGTAAGCAAAATTGGTTCCATCATAGATTGGAGGTCTGGTCAAGTTACCAAATCTTTCATTTTTCTCGTCCATATTTGATATTCAGAAAACAATTTCAGAAACACAGGATCTCTTTTGAAAGCAGTTTACAAAGCTCTGATACCAATTGAAAAATGTTACTAAATCCGTTTATTAAAAATAAACTATTTAAGTAACTCCGATCTGTTTTTTTAAGAAACTCTTTTCGTAAAAACCAAACTATTTGAACACAAGATGTGTTTAACAAATCAGTATGTACGAGATCTATTCAAGAATTGAATAACAGGTTTATAAAGTAGTTTAAAAAACTTAAACTCAGCACAACCAAGAGTGAGATGAGGAGATGTAGAAAAATTATGTTCACGATGTTTTTTACGTGGTAAAACCTCACCAATTGAGGAAACATCCACGACTCCCTCTACGGAGTAAAATAAAAAATCCACTAAAACAAATATATGAGTTACAAACTATACAACTAACATGCAAACAACTCAGACCTATATAAGTTTAGGAATGTACCCTCTGGTGTCCTTAAAACTTCTCTGCAGTTCTGATTGTAGATGTAGTTCTCCCAGTTTGTTAACTTCTGATTTGTTCCAGCACTTTACGTCGACTCTTTGTTCACAAGATCTTATTACCAACACTTTTCGTGTTGTAGTGTGAAAGTGTTTGTGGAGGTGCTCTCTAACACATGCATGCACACACACACACACTTATTAAGTACCAACAGTCCTAACAAATTACAGTAACACTATATGTTGTGATCTTTTCTTTTTCTTTCTTCTTACAAAACTTTTCACCTTATTTGACCTTTAAATCATTCCCAGAATCCATGGATACCTTGCTAGGAAGACAAACAAGGTCTTAATCAATCTCAGAATATAGAAAAGTTTTTGGAGATTGAAAACCTCCAAGTGAGATTCCAACTAGGTCAAAGGTTTAGTTTTACAAGAACTAGAAACAGAAAGCATTTATTGTTGATTTCAAAGTAAGCAAACGTTTTATGAAAATAATCAACAATATATTTCTCAAGATGAGAAATAAAGAATGAAACTAAGTGTAATGTAACATGAATAACTCAGATCTGAAATTTCTACGAAATCAGAAAGTAGATTTGAGTACACATTTAAGTTGAAAACAAGATCTAATGAACAAGAGGTTACAGCAGCAATAACAAACTCAACTCAAACTCTCAATCACTCAAGAACACTCAGAGTAATGTTTTGGATATGGAGTTTTGAAGAAATGTTTGAGTTTGGATGGAAGAGGCTTTGACGAAACAAGGTTAGGGTTTCTAACTCTCTCTCTTCTTTCTGTGTTCTCTCTTCTCTATCCTCTCTCTACTCTCTCTACTCTCTCAATTTCTCAGAGGAAATGAAAATGGTAAAAGTCTTCGAAGTCTGAGAGTAGGGTCCCTTTTATAGGGCGAGGAGAAGGTTCGAGAGGCTGGCTCAAAACCAAGGGCCAGGATTAAGTCAAGTCAAATTGACTTAGATCGAAGGGTTCTAATAAAGCGGTGCTTAAACGATTTCTGATTGGTTTAAAACGTTGTACTGGGATTCACCAAGACAACATGCAGATCGTCGATAGCTAGAGATCCAAGGGCTAAAAACATACGCGGTTTTAACTCAGTAAACAAACACAGTTCCAGCCAATCAGACGAAGACAGGTGTTGGTCAATAACAGGATATGAAACGCGCGTCTAAAACTTATTAAAACCACACCCTCAAGTTTACTCCGCTTTTGGATTCTACCCAAGGTAACATTAGGCCAAAATACCCAACAAATAATATTTACAAATTGACCACAAAACTTTTAAAACAAGTTTTAATTAAGAAAACCTTATTTTAAAAATGTTTAAAAAATCCCAAAAAATTATTAAAATTCCAACTTAGGGATTTAAACACACTCAACATATGTTCACACATTATTATGCAGTATGATATGCAAGAAATAAATTCTACTGTGTGTGAGTGTTGGCAATTTGATCTTGATCAAAACAAGATAGAGAGATGAAGTAGCAAACCAACTTCTGAGGTTCTTTGGATTCTAGGGAGGACACAATTTTGTCACAATTTCCAAACTAGATGAGCACATATACAATATAGACTCAAGTGAGTCGAAAGTATAAGGGCTTCAATGCCGATCGGCAATGCCCTGGGCCTATAAAAAGGAGGTCTGACCTCACTTGCAAGAGAAGCCCAGATCTGATAGATATCACTCTCAGCAAACCCAGAAAACCTCTCTCGAAGTCAACGCGATTTCCACATCCAAATCCCTTTCCAACCTTCACTTTTCATCATCCTTTTCATCAAACTTGGTGAATTCACTACCCTCCATCATCATCCAAGTCCAAGGGCTGCTCTCCAACATACAAGATCAAGCTCAAGATCTTCAAGAATGTCCAATTTTCTCAATTCTCTCCTTAAATTCTCATAAATTCGCGTTAATTTATTTTATTACTTATCACTTTTATTCCCTCATCTCACATATCTTAATATAATTTTTTATTTAGTCTTATTGCACATCTCTTATTTTCATATAAATAAAAACCCAAAAAACCAAAAAAAAAGGGTTTGCTCATAAATTCCAAACGGGAATTCTCACACTTTTCTTACACTTCTCTCACAACTCAAACACTTTTTCTACACACACACACACACACACACATACACACACACACACACAAATAAGAGAATCCCCGGATTGGATTTATGGGATAAACCTCACCCCTCATTTTGCATGCGAACTACGTGGACTTTGATGCCTCTATAAGCTACGTAGGCGTCTCGGGGTAAAACCCGAGACTCGAGTCCTATTTTTACTTTTTCTCTCATTTTCTATTTTCTCTAAACTCCACTCTCTTATATTATATATATACATATATTTGTCCTTAGTTGCGTATTTTTCCACATGTGTTATCGTTCCATCATAACAGTCAACGTAAGGATAATCGCGTAAATCCTATTTTCTAATATTTTTATACCTTCCTACGGATGATTCGCTTTACCTTTTCCATGGTACAAGTCAATGATTCCTATCTCCACTATATATACACATGCACACATATCACGGGAAAAATAAAGGAAAATAACAAAAATCCATGAGAGACCGAAAGGGCGGAATGGGTGCCTAACACCTTCCCATTTCGTAACTTAGCCTCCGGACCCTTTTCGAATCATTTTTGGTTTCGCATGTATTAGTATGTGTTTGGACGCTGTCCTTCGTGATGGCTCCCTTTCTTTTGTCCGTTTTGAGTAAAATGGACTGGCGACTCTAATCTCTCTACATTTTTACACCTCACCCAAATGACGCCGGCTGAAGCGCTCCCTAGAGGGACGCGCGGGACCTAGGATGGGCACAAAGAGTATTTTTGAAACTTTTTATATATTAAAAAATTAACATGGGAGAAATGAATAAAGCAATGGTGTATTTATTAGATGTCATTACCTCTAATACTATTGTATTGGAGGTACAATATATATTAAGTGCATTAAGCTACGGATTTACAAAGAAATTAGACAAGTTAGTGATCTAGAACCAAGAGCAAAGCTAGGATTTTTGTCAATAGTGAGATAACATTAAGAAAAACCTAGCAATAAAAAATTCTCATTCTATAAAACATACTATAAACGTGTCATTTTTCTCGATGTATGAGAAAATAATGTTTTTGTCCCGATGAGGGTTAATTACGTATCATTATTATCTATAATCTATTAAACAACAAACTAGCAACTTTTTCTACATTACTGCAAGGGATATAAGACATACAATAATTGTTAAATACCAATTTAACCACGGAATATAAGTGCAGTATGAAAAGGACACAAATTCACATGGTTCAATAGGTCGGCATGTCTACGTCCATGGGGAAGGGAGAGAAGCATGTTATTGATGGAGAAGGAAGAACACGACTTGGAGTGATAGGGTTGCTAGTTGAGAGTCCAAGTCTTATAGACAAGAGGTTGTTAATCGATGCCCCAAGCCATTAGTGTCACTGTTATTTTAAATACCAATTTCATATAGTTCTAGGTCTTGTCCATAGTGATCGGTTGTTATCATTGATCTTATCTTTAAAGTAGTAAAATAACAATAAACCTTTATCTGACCAAATTGAATGGTCATCTCCCAAGATTCTCCCTTAATAAGTTTGTGATCTTGAGACGACTACATCGCCTTAATTTCTCAATGCCACGTGTCTTGACCGACTCATAGTCCCTTCAATTGCCATCAGAATTGGGGTGGTTGGTCTTTAGGCTCGGTTGACCCAATTCTCCCTTGTTAAATTGTGCATGTATGGGCGTGGTTTTTCTCCACAACTATTGATTAACTGACATGCGTCTCCCTGGTGTTTAGCGTTGCATGAACCGCAGATTTACTACCAGGCAATCACGCCACACGATGGGTGTGATCTAGGGGAGAGGAAGTAAGGCTCAATTTCCAAGATAGATGTTACTTCAGTTGCTCTTTAATGGTAAATGGTATAAAGGATTTCAATCACCCCTTATATTCCCTTTACTTAAACTCAAGAGGTATAAACCTTCATCTTCAGTTTATTTCTCTAACTTGAGTTGCATATTCACATTGTTCATCTTCTTCATTATCTCTTTCTTTTGATTTTCTTTCCTCTCATCCATGTCTAGGCGACTGAGAAAGTACGAAGTGACCTCAAAAAATGATTTGGAGGCATTTTATACAAAATACCTCATACATAAGAACGACGAGGTAAGGACCTTGTTAGATGATGAAGATGCCTATGACATCAAAGTGTTTTGTGGGTCATTATACGGTGAAAAGAACATAGCCTTCCTGTTCCTATTAAGGAAGGAATTCATGGTAGGTTATTTATCGTTCATTTAACTTGTCTTGTGAAACCGATTATTTTTATTACTAATTGACCTTTTTCTTTACATGAAGATCCTTACTGTAAGAGAAAACCTAGAGACCAAAATGTCAACCTTATTGATTTGAGAAAGGTTTAGGCAAAGAAAACTCCAGTCGGGATCAGATCTCAGTAAAGAGGAACTCAAATGCTTCTTGGCTATGTACTGACGGTTCTGTCAGCCAAGAACTTCACAGTCGTTCTAGAGGTCACTATTATTGATTATACGTTGGTAGGTAACTCCTCCATTCTAACAACTACCCCGTCATTAGTGCAACTGAAAGTGGGGTGTACGTTGGTGAAAGATTGTCGCCCATATACATAATCTCCACTGATTTCGAGGATAATTCGACCGAACAACGAGAGAATCTTCTCTTTGACAATTTTGACCCATTTTCTTTTACGGACATGTAAGGGAAAATTTTCAATCCAGTCAATTTGTTTGTATTGGATTAATTCCAGACAAAACACTTTGAGTCATATGGTAGAAGTTGTGTTTGTCACCTTTCAAGCCTATGATATGTTTATTGAAGACGTAGCGACCAAGCCAAAGGGAATTCATCTCCATACTGAGTTTCGTGCCATGTTTTGTCATCAACGTTCCAAGGATATCTAAGATATGAATACCTATTTTATGTTGAACCTTGGATATTTAATTATTGGATGTTAAGATGTTTTTAATCTAATTATAAAATATTCTTAGACATTTTTTATAAGTCATTTTTGGTGTCGTCAGATCTCGGATCAAACGGAACTTCAAACGAGTCAAAATTAGCCTTTGTTGTTTTCTCATTAAATAGGTTGTTCTAACTAGAATGGGTAACTCGTTCTAACCAGAATGGGTGCCTCGTTCGAATGAGATCCCAACGAACCATTTTTTTTGTCTTTTTGGAATCTCATTAGATAACTTATTCGAAGGTTGTTCGAATGAGATTGGTATCCTCGTTCGAACGACCTTCTAATGAGAATTTTTTTTTTGAAATCTTGACCTCTATGGAGTCTTGTTTGAATTTTCATTAGATCCCTATTCTAATAAAAAAGGGTATGTCGTTCGAACGAGAAGGGTACCTCGTTCAAACAACCGTTGTGAATTTTATGAAATTCAATTTTTCTAACAGTTTTTTCCTTAACTCCCTACTACTTCCTTTTCCATGCATTTAAGTAGTGCGGGATGGCAATTTTAAGTAGGAATTTTTTCATCCTTTGAGAGAAAATACCTTTTCCAAAGTCTAAGAAAGTTTTCCTTAATGATTCATGATTAAACTTTCAAAACAAAAACCCATGTTAACACCCAATCAGTTTAGATCTAAGTGTGTGTGTGTATGTGTGTGTGTGTGTGTATATATATATATATATATATATATATATATATATATTGAGATTGAGTTTTTGGCACCGTGTTCGTTCTCTACATTATTGAGAATTATTTCTTGCAGATAATTATGTGCTCGTTGGTCTATATACAGTGGACTCCGTACGCATGACGGTTGCTGAGCCCTATCGGTGGACTTCGAGGCGTGGGTGGACTCCTGCATTTCACTAAGAATAGGTTGAAGGAACTAAGATCATCAAGGCTTGAGAGGGCGTCGAGTCTTTGTGTAAGTCTTTGCGTCGAGTCTTCTGTCGTGTCCTTTTGTAATTCCGTACTTAGTGGACTTTGTGGCTAGCTTGTCTGAGATTTTTTCCAATTGGGTTTTTCTCGTACATTAGGCGTAGTGGTTGTTTATTTTATCTTGTAATTAACACCTAGATTTATGCTTAAGATAAAATTGGTTTAATCACAAAATTATTTTATTTGGTGCTGAATTAATTTGGGTAATCTTGTTTATTCTAATTTAATTTTGAATTAATTTCATTTAAATAAAAAATTAATTTGAGATTTTTTTTTTAATTTTGTTTGTGTAAATTTCGAAACCATCCCATCCAAATAGGGTCGCCTCACATTCTCAAATTGGTATAAGAGCAGGTTTAGTAAATTATTATGCTAGATCCTTTTAGGCTTGAATATGAAAAATTTATCATTTTTGAGGTCTCCAATTTTTTATGGTTCTAACTACGCGTATTGGAAAGTGTGTATGAGGTCAATACTTAAGTTGTTAGATGAGCGGGTTTGGCAAGCGGTTGTTAGAAGGTGGTCCCCACCAACGTGTTTAATAGGAGAAGTTCGTGTTTCTAAATGATATAACCGAAGTGAACCCTGAGAAGGGTGCGCTTGCGTTCAAATAAGTAAGTTATTTAATTAAACACAGTTTTTACCACTTAAGTCCTAAACATGCATCTATATGTGATTAAATACGATGATAAAACATGCAAGAACACATATATGAGGAAAAATCCCCAACGGGGCAAAACCTTTTATTTTCACAATAATTTTTGTAAGAGAACGGCTTACAAAGGATTACAATGAAAATACAAGTGACACAGAAATACCCTCGGGTGTCGGTTCTGTTGTCGGAGGCTGGAACAATCCCTTTCCAGTAGGGCAGCAGTGATGAAGAGAACGGCTTCCTCACAAAGTACTCCAGATGAGTAAACGATCTTCTTGAAGGTTTAAAGATTCACACACATATATGGGAATGGTTTTGTGAATAAAAAAGGTTTATAAAACCTTAAAAGGTGAAGTCTTATTCTGGGATGTTTTCGCAGATTTTCTTGATTGCAGAAAGACTTGAAAAAACGTGTAGAAGGAGATCAGATATTTATACAAAAATCTAGGCGGTGGCTCGTTCGAACGAGATAGCATGTCGCTCGAACGAGATAGCATGTCGCTCGAACGAAGGACAGAAGTCGTTCGAACGATATAGCGCGACATGTCTATCTCGCGTGAACGACTTGCAAAGTCGCTCGAGCGATCTCGTCGACCGAGGCCATTGGCTTCTACACTTAGAAAAATTATGCTTTTGATAAAAAATTAATCCAGAATTCAAAAATAATTTTCAAAAATAATTCCCAAATATTTATGCAAATATTTAAAGTTCCAATAAAACATTTTACTGATAAGGCGTAGTGGAGTAGTGGGAATGAGCTGAGCAGCACGTTGCATGTATCATGATGCACATGAAGAAAGTGGTTGCATTGGATTCGGATACAGGCCGTCGAGGATGATCGTGTTGACGTGCCGAATGTAGCGGTATCAGACATATAAACTGTGATCTAGGAGAAAATAGAAAATTCCTAGATTCTACACCGGACATTTATAGAATTATGTCCTTACAAATCTCCCCCTATGTCTATGCCCGTACATACATAAAAAGTCCGAATTATGCAATCAAATGACATATAAGATAATATCCCCATTAAACCCTCAAACTGAGAATACTAAATGACATGTCTCCCAAATCTTCAGCTCTTCAGAAACTTTCAAAGCTTTTCTCATCAGGGTGTGCAATCCAAAAATGAACAATGGTGTACCTACACACATGAGATAAAGCAAATACCCGTGACAAGCAACAGTTTGAAATATAATGATATGAAAAAATTGATGATCAATTAAGCTTAAGCAAATCATTCATAAATCAACCAAACACCAAAACAATCTCCCCCATAATTCTTCTCCCCCTTTTTATTATGTCCCCAAATAGACAAATATGAGAAGCAGAAATGAATGCACATGGAGAATGACACTCGGGAATAAACTGATATTTTTATATTTTTCAAAATTTTTCACACATAGTATACAACAAAGAATCACAGCATGAAAAATCACAAAAACAACCAAGTCAATGATAGCGAAATTAAGGGGTGTGAAAAGATTCGATAGGAAAATCAATGCAGACAAACATGACATATGTGCACGATGAATATCGGATACTCCTAACGAATGAACTCAAAGTCTTCCTTTGGTGTAAAAAGGTGGAAATATAAGACATTGATTCAATCAAATCAACAAATCAAAGCTCAAAGTGATTTCCACACCAATAACGTCTAAAACTATTTCATACTTTTTCAGGACTTTCAAGGAAGCGCAAACCCGTTTATATTCTCCAACCAAACTCCCTCAGATTTTTATTTTGAATAGAGGCTTTTCTAAATTCTCAAACTTTGGAGAATTTATGGTGAAACCTAAGTGGCCCATATTTGGCATGAATTGCTTTTTATTGCCTTTAAATTTTTTCGGGATCTTTTAACCTCTTTGGACCCCGGATAATAAAATTTTTCCATTTTTTAGGTCCTTTTGAACAGTGGCTTTTGCGCAAAGACGTGATAATTACCTTTCGCAGCCCCTCCCCGTTCTTAAATAAACACTCAGTCTCACAAGAAAAATGGTTTTTACATGCAATCCAATCTTGTCATGTTTTATCGCATATTGTTAGTTGTATAGACAGAATTCAGAAGGAAACACTCAAGCCAACATGTGATAGACAAGTGCAATAATAAAATAAAGCCGTGCATGTGTACAATAAAGGAGATAGGAGTCAAACATGTAGAAAGATATCACTAATCACATCTCAAAGACTCCAATCAATGTAAAGCACATGGATGAAATGATGTAGCGTCTCAAATCTCTATCAAACAGTCACATGGATAAATGGAATGAAATTGTGACTTGGCTATCTTAAATGTTCATCCATAAAAGGTGCAAAAAAAATACAAAAATCTTTTTGGGCTTTTCTGAAATATTTATATATAAAAACAAAAATCTTTTTGGATTTTTCAAAAGAATATATAAATAGCTGTACAACAAAACAATGGTACATATAAAAACAGACTAGCAATAGGAAGCATAAGATATGAACGTGAAAAGCATCCTATTCTAGACATAGACCAACCCCTCAGTCAACTGTGCAAATCCCCCAAGACTCTCAAATCTAAGGGCATCTAAAGGTTTCGTGAAAATATCGGCTAACTGACGGTCGGTGGGAACAAAACTCAGGGATACGACTTTCTCCTCAACTAACTGTCGTATAAAGTGCTCACATATCCTGATGCGCTTTGTGCGCGAATTCTGGACTGGATTGCGGGATATGTGTATCGCGCTCGTGTTATCACAGGAAATGGTCATGCTGTCCTGTGAAATCCCATAACCCTCCAACATTTGCTTCATCCACAAGAGTTGCGTGCAACAACTCCCGGCGGCTATATACTCAGCCTCCGCAGTGGACAAATAGATGGAATTTTGCTTCTTGCTCAGCCAGGAGACTAGAGCAGAACCAAAATAGAAACACCCACCAGAAGTTCTCCTACAACCATCTACATCCCCGGCCCAATCGGCATCTGAATAGGCGGACAAACGGTCATCAGTATCAAAGGAATACCAAATACCGTATGAGAGAGTCCCACTCACGTATTTAATTATACGTTTTAGAGTAAGTAAATGTGACTCTTTCGGGGACGCTTGATATCGCGCACAAACTCCAACACTAAAGGCTATGTAGGGACGACTGGCAGTCAAGTAGAGAAGACTACCTATCATACTCCGATATAAGGTTTGCTCTACGTCCTTGCCTGAAGTGTCCTTACTAAGCTTGGTAGTGGTACTCATAGGTGTACGTGCATGCTTAGCGGAGTCTAAACCAAATTTCTTCACTAGGTCTCTAGCATACTTGGATTGGGAGATGAACATCCCATCCTCTAGCTGACGAATCTGGAGACCAAGGAAGAAAGTAAGATCTCCAATCATGCTCATCTCAAACTCACTTTTTATCTCCTCTTCAAAGTGATGAGCATGTTGAGAGCACGTGAATCCAAAGACTATGTCATCCACATAGACCTGGGCAACCAAAATTGCACCGTCATCTCTCCTAACGAACAGCGTCATATCAACTCCCCCTCTCTTGAAGCCACGGGCTAAGAGATAGGAAGTAAGACTCTGATACCAAGCACGGGGTGCTTGCTTCAAACCATACAAGGATTTTCTCAGATAGTAGACGTGCTCAGGGTACTGAGGGTCTTTAAACCCTTTTGGTTGTTCCACGTAAACCTCCTCCTGTAGAATGCCATTCAGAAAGGCACTCTTGACATCCATCTGATATAACTTGAAGCGCAGATGACATGCGATGGCGAGTAGTAGACGGACGGACTCAAGCCTTGGAACAGGAGCAAATTTCTCCCCAAAGTCTACATCCTCTATCTGTGTGTAGCCTTGAGCGACCAACCTAGCTTTGTTTCTGATTATGGTACCATTTTCATCCATTTTATTCTTAAAAATCCACCGGGTACCTATCACATTAGTCTCACTAGGTCGGGGGACAAGTTCCTAGACATTATTCTTTTTAAACTGAAGCAACTCATCCTGCATAGCAGATATCAAGTGTTTATCCTTGAGTGCTTCTTTATGGTTCTTGGGCTCGACTTTGGACGTGTAGCAAAGATGGCTAACAACGTTCTTTAGCTGAGCACGAGTCTTGACCCCTAGAGTGGGATCGCCAACAATGGCAGACGGGTCATGACTCTTGCGAACCCAAGAGGGTGTGTCCCCTAACACAGGAGTGGGGACCACAGAGTGTGGGTGAGGGACTAGTGGATCATTGTCAGACGAGTCCTCATCCTCACACTGAAGGTTAGGATCAATAAGCGTCGTAGGTTCGTCATCTTGCACGGTGACGTTTATTGATTCCATAACCTTAGAGCTCTTCAGGTTAAAAACCCAATACGTTCTGCTATTCGATGAATATCCTAGCAATATTCCCTCGTCGCTCCGGGAGTCAAACTTCCCTAATTGCTCTCTATCCCGTAGGATGTAGCATTTACTCCCAAAAATACAAAAATATGCCAGGTTGGGTTTCTTGCCTGTCAACAATTCATAAGGCATTTTAAGTGTGTGTGGACGCAGGTAAACCCTATTCACCGTGTGGCATGCAGTAGACACTGCCTCTGCCCAAAATCTCCTAGAAACATTACGACCTAGAAGCATAGATCTAGCCATTTCCTGGACCGTTCTATTCTTTCTCTCAACAATCCCATTTTGCTGAGGAGTCTTCACAGCAGAAAACTCATGTTTGATCCCAAGGCTATCACAATACAAATCTACTTTTGCTTCCTTAAATTCAGTGTCGTTGTCACTACGTATCCTGTTAATAGTGACTCCGTGTTGATTTTGCAGGACACGGCACTTGGTCGTTAAAAACTCTACAACATCGGATTTCTCTCTCAGAAAACCTACAATGGAGTACCTGAAGAAATCATCCACCATCACGAGGATATACCTCTTACCACCCAGACTCTCAGTACGAGTGGGACCCATAAGATCCATGTGTATAAGCTCAAGAACACGAGAGGTGGTAGTGGAATGTAACTTCCTATGGGGACTACGAATTTGTTTTCCCAACTGAAAGGGTCCACAAACCGTCGAAGGTGGCCTTCCGAGAGATCGTAAGCCACGTATCAGGTCCTTTTTGGCTAAGCGAGTGAGATCTCTAATTTTTACGTGACCTAGACGTTGGTGCCACAGATCTATAGGAGTGATCGTGGTGCTGTTGCGGACAAGTGAGGAAGTAGACACAGTACCATAGCAATTATCCTCGGTCCTCACCCCTTGCATTAAGAGTTTACCGGCTTGATTGTAAACATTACATGCGTCCCGGTCAAACTTTACTGCAAAGTCAGTGTCGATCAGCTGGCTAATGCTGAGAAGGTTTACTTTTAAACCTTTGACGTACAACACATTTTTTAGCTTAGGAAATCCTGGTAACACTACAGTACCTCATCCTAAAATGCTAGACTTGCTCCCATCTCCAAAGGTGACTCTTCCATCCTGATAATCCTCAAGAGATGTAAAAAATGAGGCATCACCTGTCATATGTCTGGAGCATCCACTGTCAAAATACCACTGTGAGGTATTATGTGCCTTGAGAGCAACATGAACAACGAAGGCCTTTTTATCTTTCTTAGGTACCCAAGAAGTGGTGACCTTTTGTTTTCCTTTGTTGTTGGTGGTTTTAGCTGGAATGTGAGAAGCATTCCCTGATGGCAAAGACATCTGTCGGAATTCCTCCATCAAACTCTGTGACGTGGTAGCTAAAAACTCAACTCGCTCTCTCAGACTAGTAAAATCATCAGTATGCTGATGTGGAGCAGTAGTACGTCGTGTCCGACCTATACTATAGCAAAACTCCCTGAGGTGGCCTTTTCTTTTGTAATAAGTACAAAAGAACACAGTCAAAGGCGGACCTTAGTTTGTTTTCTTGGTCGAACTCTCCTTCGAGGTTTTTGACGATAGCCATAAGGAGTCGTAGTAAACTCAGGAACTGGTCTGGGTGCAATTTGGGACGTGGAGGCACCATCATACCCAATTCCCTGCCTATCACCAAAACCTAAAGCGGGGTAGAGGAGCATCTTTCCCATTTTCCCAGATCTGTCCTCGATTTGTACCTTGACTTCCCGTGCTTGCTCAAGATCATGAGTCAGCTGGGCAACAAGGGCTTCAAGTTTCTTCCGAGTCTCCACGGAGGAATGGAGCTGACTCGTAAGACTAGACACTTGTTTAGTCAAGTCCCCTCTCTCTTTCTCAAAAGTGCTCTCTCTCTCTCTAAACAAACTTTCTTTCTCAACACAGGCAAATTCTCTCTCTCTCTGGGCGGTGCAGGTGGAGGACTCTCTCTCTCTCTCTCTCTCTCTCTCTCTCTCGCTTTGCTTAATTCTTCCGCTAAGCCGGTGATCTTAAGGACTAACTCTTTGTTACGCTTTTTAGTTTTAAATGACTCAGAATATAACTTAGCGTAGGAGCGTTGAATATCACTCTCGCTCTCACTTGTGTCATCCTCCCCCTCACTCACATCGCTCTCACATCAGCATGAAAATCCTCAAATTTGGGATAAAAACTTTTTACAGTTATACCATCAAATCCTCAAATCCCAATGAGGATATTATTCCTCTTTCAAAATACACTACAACACAGCCATATATGTGTGTGTGGTTATATATATATATATATATATATATATATATATATATATATATATATTCTGTTTTTACAGAATATATATATTCTATTTTACTTGTATATATAATCCACTTCTAATAAAATGTGATCCCAGTTGAATTCAATAACATATTCTATCCCTATAGTGACATAAAAAGCAGGCTTATGACCAATATTACCACATATTTCTCCTCCAAAAAAGCCTCTGGAAGTTCTGAACACATCACCAATCGCAGTTGTTTTAGATTATGAGGATAACCCATCCGTATTGAGTTTAATCCATCCTTTAATAGGAGGTGACCGTCTAACTTCAGATATTTTGGGACTACTCTTTGCTGCGTTTAACATTAGAGAAGTGGAGTATTCGTAAATCATCAACAATGTTAAACATATGATCTTTACTAAATGAATGAACAGGTACTGCAGGTGTGATACCCGTACTGGTGTTGCTGTGATAAGATTTGCAGACAGTACTAACACTAGACCAATATAGAAGGTTATTCTCTCAACCTTTAGCGAAGATGGAATTGGTAAATCTAGATACATAAAACAAACAACTCAAGATACAAAATTCCCACATCATGAAAATGCATGTATTGTGATTACTATGGGTAGAGCACTGAAAAGTGTCGAGAATTTCAAAATGATAGAGCAACTTGCAGAGAAACTTGGTGCTACTCGCGCCGCTATTGATGCCGGATATGTTCCTAATGATCTCCAAGTTGGCCAAACTGGAAAAATTGTGGCCCCAGAGCTGTACATGGCATTTGGTGTTTCGGGAGTTATTCAACACATAGCAGGCATGAAAGATTCTAAGGTTATTGTTAGTGTAAACAAAGATGCTGATGCACCCAGTAAAAAAAATGATATCAAAGTTCAATAGATTCAATAGATTAACAATAAATAAATACCCAAGTTCAATAGATTGACAATAACTAAATACCAAAGTTTAAATAGTAAAAAAGTGATATCAGGTTCGAACATGAAACCATTACATTATATGAATTCGTTGTCTAAAAGTTCCAGCAACTTCTCATTTTCCTCAAGAATGGAGTCAATCGCATCTATTTCTTTTGTCAATCTCTTGGGAGAGTGAAAAACAATCGACCACCCCTTGAACTTGGTGTCTTTACAATAAAACACTTGAATTGCTTGAGATGCAAGGATGAACGGATCGTCGTGTATTGAATTTTTACTCGTGAGCTCGATAAGGTTCACCATCACCAATTTTGAGGTCGGGTTAAGTTTGCAAGCATTCTTATCATCTATGTTCACCCAATCACAATAAAAGACTCTATGTGTGAACTTAATATAATTCAAGTCGAGTATTTATTTAATAACTCCATAAAAAGTTGTGAGGACCCCCTTCTTATTAAATGCCTTCATGGATACACCACTATTCTGAAAGTTGTGATTCTCTTCATATGCAGAAGTACAAAAGGTATAGCCATTGCATTGGAACTTGTCATATCTAGTAACCCTGTGGAGTGGGCCATCGGCATAGGGAAAAATTTCGATATCATTAGATCTTAAGGCCTACAATGAAATGAATAATTTTTTAATATTTTTATAGAAATAAGTTTATGATAAAAAGACAAGTACCTAGATAAATAAAGACTTGCCTCGTTCCTTAGCGAAGGAATGAAATCGTCAATTCTATGCATCGATGTAGTCCCAGTTAACCCAAATTTGCTACAAGTAACGAATTTCGACATCAAGAAATTTTCAATTACAATAAAATAATATGAATTAATATCGGGTTACATGTTTATCTTCTCCACTCATCAACTCCATGGTATTGAAATAGGACCCATCTTCATACTTGTTCATACTGCACAGTATTTAGGGTTAACTCCTTACCTTTACCCAATGCTTGTTGACACATTGGGTCATCAAACTCATCATCAAGAAAATCCTCAAGGTTCCTCTTATGATTTCCTTCGCCTCTAATCGACACATATTCCATGGCATATAAAGAAGCTTCATGTAATAAATATGCATTAGCAATGTTCCCTTTGATGTACCTCTTGTTTTGTGACCACCTTTTGTATCTTCCCATTTCTCTTTCAAACAACCACATTACACGATATCTAGGTGGCCCAGTTGTCAATGCTTCATCGGCTAAATGGTTCATGAGGTGGATCATGACCACTAAAAAGGCAGGTGGAAAGTAAATTTTAAGGACACAAAGAGCCTCTACCAATGCTTCTTTTGCCTTCAAAATATGTTCCCTGAAAATCACTTTTGCACAAACAACATTAAAGAATATGCCTATCCATTGTATAGCTTTAAACAAAGGCTTATGATCTAGAAATGAATGCATAAGCAATGTAGGAAGCAATCGTTGCATAATGACGTGATAATCATGAGACTTGAGATTGGTTAATCCGGGAAGGTCAAGGTTAACATTATTGCTAAAATTTGATGAAAAGCCAATCGGTACCTTCAATGTTTTCAAGGTGAGATAAAAGGATTCTTTCTCTTCCTTTCCTAATGCAAAAGGTGCTGATGGCATTCTCTTTTTATTACTACCTTCAACATCTTGCATCCATAATTTTCTCTTAATATCCAACGGGACCTTCAACTCTTCCTGGGCTCTAACTGTATCTTTATTTGATGATCATTTCACTGAGAGAATGGTACCTAAAAGAGTCTTTATTACATTCTTTTCAACATGCATAATGTCTAAATTATGTCGAATATCATGCTCCTTATAGTACTCCAAGTCAAACAAAATGGATCTCCTCGAAAAACCCTCAGCACCTGTAAGATCCTCGCCGTCACCTTCATTTGGATGATCATCATTATCTACATCATCTTCCAATACTATTTCCTCTTTTTCTTTCCCCTTCCCCTTCCCCTTTCCCCTTCCCTTTAGCCTCCCCCTTCCCCACTCCCTCTCCCTCTTTTTGGGCACCTTTTTGAGCGATAACAAACACAATTTGCTCAACCTCTACACTTGTTAACTTTCGTGGAGCCATATCAGTCTCTATTTTACCATTAAATGTTTGCTTTGATGTGTTGTACCTATAAGGATGGTTTTCGGGAAGGAACATGCGAGATCGTTGATAGGAATATTTCGTTGACTTGCGAAGATATTCAGAAGGTGTGTTTGTAGAGAAAACAGGATACCCATAATAACCTTGAGTTGAGCAACCTGCTAACATCCCATAAGCAGGAAAATCATGAATACCCCACATCAACATAACTTTTAACTGAAAATGTTCATTTTTATTTGCATCCCAAGCCTCGACTCCAGACCATAAGATCTTCATCTCGTCGATTAAGGGTTGGAGGAAGACATCAATATTATGTGATGGTGACTTTGGCCCGGGAATCAATACACTCAACATTGAAAACTCACTCTTCATATACATTGATGAGGGAGGGTTGAGAGGATAAATAATCACTGGCTAGCAATTATAATTACGGCCAAACATGTTATTAGGTTTAAAATCGTCAGTTGCTAATGCAAGTCGAAGATTTCGCGAATCCTTGGCAAATTGTCTCCACATAATGTTTTCATTTACCCACTCTGCTGAATCTCGGGGATGATGCATAAATTCCATAAAAGAGCTTGCTCGAGCGTGCCAAGTCATTTTCTCGGCTATCCATTTAATGGTATACAACCGCTTTAGCCTAGGGATTAACGAAAAATATCGCATTACCTTCTTAGGAACCTTACGAAACTTCTTTTGTCCCTTGGGATATACAATTTCCTCCCCATCATCATCTTTTGAAGTATACGTGTATCACAAAGCACCAAATTTTATACATTTATTACAGTTTTCATGCTCTTTCCAAAATAACATGCAATTGTTAATGCACACATCATACTTAACATAGTCCATACCAAGATCTCTATTTTTGTTCTTCATTTCTGTATAACTAGTTGTCAATTTGTTCCCTTCAGGGAGTAACTCATTCAACAATCTAAGAATGCATGACGAACCACTAGGCGGGTGCAGTGGCTCCATTGCGAGTTGATGTAAACGCTCATGCTTCTTGCCTTTGCCTGTATGTGTGTGAGAATCATTCGGAACATCAAAAGTTTGGGGCCCTTCATCACCACCTACACAATTAGGCGCACTAGGACCTGCTTCAGTCGTGAACATCTCACAAGGTCATCCAAAGTCGAAATATTAGACACATCAATGTGTTCTCCAACATTATTCTGAGCCGCGGCTTATGGTGGTAGCTGGATTGGATTAAGAATTGACGTCTCCCCATGAAAATTCCATAAGGTGTAATTTATATCCATACCATAGTCCATCAAATGGACAAAGATTTCATCTAAAGTAACATGTGCTTTCCTATTGCGACAATGCCTACACGGACATGAATGTATATCCGCGAGAATAGTGTTACACACATACCGCAGAAACTCTAACACTCCATCTCTATACGAATCGGTCTCAAAGTTTTTCTCCTTTATCCACTCTTTATTGATCATCGACGACATCCTGATAAACATGTGGGTGCAGAATGTGTTAATAAGATCTCATCACATAAAATAGCATTTCAAAATTTCAACAAGAGGAACTGTGGAGAATTACCAAATTACAGAAATCACATATAATACATTCTAATTATCCCAATAATCCCATATGTATTCTTTAACCCCTTATTTGATAGCTATTGGTTGGCTCTCTCTCCAATAGGAGTAATAGTTTCGAGGAACTATGGATCCTTTCTGCATCTTGACACAGTGAGTAAATCAGAGAAACGTAAAGCAATATAAGGGTGGACTAAGATCTAACATCCATTCTTACGTTTTAGTTATTAGACAGAAAAAAACCTCCAAACCTTAGGTTTTTAGTCAAGAACACATCACGAGCAATAACTCGTGTGCTTGGACAAAACCAACCTAAATCGCTTTAAAAACTTCATATTTTATCCTAAAAACACAACCAAACATTCTACCCTTCTTCTATAAACCCACGCCAATGATAATCAAGCCACATGACCTCATCAAACAATAATTATTCGACCCAAGAAAATAAAAAACCGAAGATGTTCTTCACCATCCAAATACCATATCAAAAGAAACCCAAAACCCAGAATCGAGATCAATTTTCATGGTTATAATTCAACGATTTATCATTTCATGGTCACGCTATGTTTACGATTTGCATTTGCATGTTGATTAATTCAAGTTAATAGGCGAGTGTATTACCAATATAACACATAATCAGCACCAATAGAAACTAAACTAACGTCTAAAATTATGACACGATTGGAAAAATAATAACCTCCAATTTCTAGTTCAATAGGGTATTGTAATCCTAATATACCACATCCCAAATGGAAAAAAGAAATATATATTGGTAATACATTTACATTAGTGACAAAATAAAAAAAACATAAAAACCCTAGTTGGAGATTTCTAAACTACTCAGTATGAATCCATATAAAGAATGATGAATCGATGGGCCAAAATATGAGAAATGACAATAAAGATTTAAAATAGAAAAAAATTTACATAAATAAGGGCAAAAACTAACCTGAAAAGTGCTAAGTTCGAAAATCCCTCTTGAACTCACTGAAAATCACAAGGTCTTTTGCTGAGCAGCGACGGGAGGCAGCAGCGATGGGAGGCAGTAGTGATGGGAGGCAGCGCCGACGAGGCTTTATTTTGGGGTTAAATGATCTTGATTCTGCCTATACAGCGCGCCCACGGGTAGCGTGGAGAGAGGAAGAGAGTTAGGTTAGAATAATTTGCTCCCTCATGAAATTTTGGTCCCCCCGAAATTTTTGGGGTGTTATTTTGTTTAATGAAATGTACTCATATTTGGCACGGTTTAAAACCGCGCCAGATTTTGGCACTGTTTTAAACCGTTCCAAATTATGATAAGCGCCAGATTCTAGCACGGTTTAAAATTGTGCCAGAATTTCCTTGCCTCAGCGTGCCAGATTAACACTTTTGGTGTAGTGTAAAGCTAGTTCATTACATGAAACTTCCAAGACCATTGTTTGTGAACCCCAAGTGTCTGATGGTAGAGAGAGTGGAGAAGAGAGTGAGAATGAAGAAGTGGAGGAAGTTAGTGAACTCCAAGTTGCCTTCTGTGAGTTATATGCAGAATCATTGAAATTGAAAAAGATAAACTTGAAGTTGGAATCTAGGATGAAAGAATGTGTCATAGGTAATGATGAAAGTGTTCTAATTGAATATTTTAGGGCACGTGAGAGGTCTCTTAGATATAAGCTAGAGTATGTTAAAGGTGATAGAGATCGTCTTTGAGGTTTAATGGAGGCGATGAAGAAAAAGATTCTTGATTTTTAAGAGACTAGGAGTTTACTTGAGTCAAGAATAGTGGATCTTGAAGATAAATTAAGAGACCCGAGTTGTGTCCAGTTTGATTTCGAGTCTAGGTCCAAAAAATTGGATAAAATGTTGGACACCTTCCAAATAAAAAATTACAAGTGTGGTATTGGTTTTGATACTCAAAATGCTTCTGCTAATAAAGCTAAGATCTTGTTTTTTAAATAGTCAACCATTGATAAGAACGTTAAAAGAGGCCAACCCTTAGGTAACATTTCACGTGGATTTACTTGCACACATTGTCATCAAAATGGTCACCTTAGACTTTTTATTTTGATATTAAAAACGGTTTTAAGAAGTCTAAACCTAGAGTTACCATGGTTTTCAAAGCCCGAGAACATCACGTTTCACCTATGCGGGTTAGAAATGCGATTTAGAGGCTTTACATGATGGACTTCTTGATTCTTGAATGCATTCACATGATACATTCCATTCTAAATCCAGTGGTTAAGTGTGTTTGCATAATTACATACACTAGCTTTTGTACTTCATGATATGTGTGTTTACTAGTTGTTTATGTTTTGAGTCTTTTTTATTTTTATTTTTCATTTATTGGGTCTTACTAAAAAATTCAAAAAGATTTTGTTTATCATTCTAGTTGTCTTTGTTTTAAAATTATTGTTAAAAAAATAAAAACTCAAAAAGATTTCTTTTGTTTATGTGTACTTTAGTTTTACACATTTTGTATGGCATACCCTTGTGTTTGAATCCTATATCACTCCACATATCCATGTGGCTAGAACTTTTGGTTATGAATTTCAATGCTTATACTGTTCTTTATCAATCTTGCATGGAGCAGTTTGACTTTGATTTGCTTAATGGATTCGCTTTGTATATGCCTCCTCACACACATGCATGAACTCTTTTGAACTTTAACTTCACATTTTATATTTAAGCTAAGTGATATGTTCTCCTATCAATCTCATCGTCTACCTATCTTTAGACTATGGGGGATTTGTGCATGTAAGAACCATTGCCCATGAGTTTATTGTTTATTGAAAAATTCGAATGTGCACGAAAAAGGGCTATAAAGGGAGCAAATATCCTTGGTGGGCAAGCCACCATTGGCAAGAGCCTAAAAAAATTAAAGAGGCAAAAGAAAAGAATAAATTTCCAAGTATATGTTTTACTATTGATCATCAAAAGATTTGAAATAAAAATGACATATGTTAGATTTTGTGGGTGTTTTAGTTGAATATCAATTGGTTTGCACGATGAATTTTAGTTATACTTAAAGAGCATGACACTATTGATTTGTAGTATTATTAAAATTTTAGTCTTGTGTACATTGTGATTGTTTGTTCTTTAGGTTCACTCTATATTGTCACGTGAGGCTAAATCTAAAGTTTGATAAAGTTTTGTGATCAAATAGAACTCCTTGAACATGTTTAAGTGATTGGGTCATAATTCATTCGTATCTAGTTCACACCCACTCCCTTCGTTTACCACATGTGTTTTAGACACATTTATGCCATATGAGTTTGGAAAGCTTATCGTGTTTAGCGTCTTGTGCGGTGTGTGTGTATATATATATATATATATATATATATATATGTTTTTATGCTTTATTGGTATCTTTTGCATATTTATATATCAGGTATCATTTGTTTTCTGCCTTTGATTTTTCATCTAGTCCTTGTATGCCATCAGTATAAAGCTAAATATCATTTTGTTAAGCTATTTGTTCATATCGGTATCTATCTTGTTGCGACTTTTCATTGGTATCCCATGCTTATCTTAGTACATTCTCGTTGGTATCATTTTTTAATGCATCATAGTTATTATCTATTGTTCTTTATGTGGATTAGTTGTTATTGTGTTACCAAGTTGATTTGTTGTTACATGTATCACTATACACTATTGCATGATATACTTGTTTTTTCTTTATGTTTATCCCTTATTTCATTTAGGGGGATACTTTTTTTAACTGGAGAGAGATTACTTATTTTATGTACCTTAATCTTTGTCGATTACTGAACAAAGAGAGGGATAGAAATGATATCTAACTCTTTTCATTTGGGGTAGATCTATTACTTCGAGGGAGACATCCCTTCTTATGTAGATATTGTTAGACAAAGGGGAAGGATTTTCTTATGAAATTTATATTGTTATATTCTCTATGCATTTTATGGTGTGTTTAAGTATGCAGGTTTGCAACCATTCGGCAAAGTTTTAATGCAAGCAAAGCTACTAAGAGAATGTATCATTCAATAGAGTCAATTTGTTGTATTGGTTTAATTCCAAACAAAAAACTTTGAGTCATATGGTAGAAGTTGTGTTGGTGACCTTTCAAGCCCGTGACATGTTTTTTAAAGATGTAACGACCAAGCCAAAGAGAATTCATCTCCATGCCATGTTTCTTCATCAACGTTCCAAGGATCTCTCAGGTATAAATGCATATTTTATGTTTAGCTTGGATATTTAACTATTGGGTGTTAAGTTGTTTTTAATCTGATTATAAAATATTTTTAGACATTTTTATAGGTTATTTTGGGTGTCATTAGAACCGGGATCAAATAGAACTTCAAACGAGTCAAAATTAGCCCTTTTTGTTTTCTCATTGGATCGGTTGTTCTAACCAGAATGGGTACCTCGTTCTAACTAGAAAGGGTACCTCGTTTGAACGAGTTCCAATGAACCTTTTTTGATATTTTTCCTGGGATCTCGTTAGATAACTCGTTCGAATGTCGTTTGAACAAAATTGGTACCCTCGTTAAAACGACCTTAACGAGGAATTTTTTTGAAAAACATGACCTCTATAGAATATCGTTTGAATTCTCGTTAGATCCCTATTCTAATGAAAAAGTGTATGTCATTCGAACAAGAATGGTTCTTCGTTCGACACGAATTTTAAAAAATTCAATTTTTCTACCAATTTTTTCCTTAACTCCTCACTACTTTCTTCTCCATCCATTTAAGTAGTGCGGGATAGCTGTTTTAAGTAGGAATTTTCTCATCCTTTGAGAGAAAATACATTTCATAGTCCAAGAATGTTTTTCTTAATGATTCATAATTAAAATTTCAAAACAAAATCCATGTTTACACCCAATCAGTTTAAATCCAAGATTCTACATATATAAATGCTTTGAGATCGAGTTTTTTGCACCGTGGTCATTATCTACATTATTGAGAATTATTTCTTGCAGAGGATTCCATGCTCGTTGGTTGATATATGATGGACTCCGTATGCATGATGTTTGATGAGCCCTATCGGTGGACTCCTCCATGTCACTAAGAAGAGGTTGAAGGAACGAAGAGCGTCAAGGATTGCGAGGGTGTCGAGTCATTATGTATTCCTTATATTGTGTCTTTTTGTGATTCCGTACTTAGTGGACTTTGTAGTTAGGTCGTCTGAGGTTTTTCCCATTTAGGGTTTTCTCGTACATCGGGCATAGTGGTTTTTTATTTTATTTTTCAATTCACACATAGATGCATACTTTGGTTAAAAAGACAAAATTAGTTTAATTATAAAATTGTTTTATTTGGTGCTTACTTAGTTTGGGTAACCTTGTTTATTATAATTTAATTTTGAATTAATTTCATTTCATCAAAAATTAATTTGAGAAATATATTTTTCAATTTGGTTTGTGTAAATTTTTTAAACCATCCCATCTAAATAGGGTCGCCTCACATTCTCAGAAGTAGGCATTTCTAGTCATATTTGGGAAGAGATAGAAGATGAAGAAGGTGAAGAACGAAACCATTTCTTTTCGTTAATATTGGAAATCTCAAAAAGATGATTGGACGATCGAGACGGACCATCACTACAAAAAATTCGTTGTTTAATAAGTGTTTTAAACACTTACAAATGAAACAATAATGGTTTTAAACTGTTATAAAAGAAGGGGTTATATTTGTTTTGTAACTTTTCAGAACACTTATAAATTGAAATTAGTAACGGTTCAATCGGTGAATATTTTCGGAGGTATGTGTTATATAATTAACGCATTTTAAGTGTTCAAACCCGCTACTGTTTGACATTTTGTAAGTGTTTAAATCGTTACTGTTTGATCTTTTATAAGTGTTTAAAACCTTTACAGTTTGAAAGTTTTTAAGTGTTTAGAACTGTTACCGTTTGATGTTTTTTAAGTGTTTGGGACTGTTATGGTTTTCCATTTTATTAGTGTTTATAACCGTTATTGTTTATCATTTTATTAGTGTTTTAAACCGTTACAAATATTGATACAAATTATAAAAAATATTTAACTAGCAAGGCCTCATCCAAAGCAATTCGATCATATTTGAAAAAATAATAATAATTATAATAGGAATAAGAAAGGTGGAGGGGGTGGGCTTTAAAAATAAAGGATGATTAAAATTACTTTGCGGAATATAAAGGGTTGAAATGTTCCTCGTAAACAACAAGAAGTAAATAAATATATTAGAGGTAATAATACTAGTGTTCTTTGTTTAGTGGAAGTCAAGGTTAGGAATAATAATATCTTGAAGGTTAAGGAGAATTATTTTTGTAGATGGGAGTTATTACATAATACTCCTAGTAGTGGCACATGTAGGGTCTGGACTGATTGGGACCCAAATATTTTTTATGTTGAGGAGATAAGAAAAATAAACCAAGCTTTAACTGTGAGAATTACTGTTGAGAATAATCATAATTCTTTCCTTTTTACTCGTGTGTATGATTTTAATGAAAGAGAGGCTAGAAGTAGTCTTTGGAGTTATTGAAGGAATATTGTTGTCATATGTAATGGTGATCCTTGGATAATAGGGAGGAATTTAATAAGGTTAAGAAGGCTAAGGAAAGATTGGGGGTAATAGAGTTTATTGGGATAAGATTGGTGATTTTAATGAGTGTATTACTAACATTAATGTAGAGGAATTTCTCGTGAAAGGTTATTGATATACTTAGAGTAAGGATAGAGAGGGAGCTGTTAAATATTCAAAGTAGAATATATAGGGTTCTCTATAATGAGATATAGTTGAAAAAGTTTATGGATTGTGAGGTATATATTGAACCTTCTGGAGTGTCTGGTCATTCCCCTATTATTCTTTATGTTCAAATGACTAGAGAGAGAATTAATAAACCATTAAAGTTGATAAAGAATCATTATTTAGGAAGATTATTTTAAAGGTATGGGAAGTAGAGATTATTGGTAATCATATGTTTATTGTTGCTAGAAGATTGAAATTGTTTAAGGGTGACTTTAAGGGGCATAACAAGAAATGGTTTTCTAATATTTCCTTCAGGGTGAATGCTAAAAAAGTGGAGTTAAATGGAATTCAGAGACGGTTAGTTGATAGTAATGGAGATAGAACGCTACTCAGTGATAGAAGGAGGTGTCTTATTGAATATCTTGAATTAAGGGAAATGGAGGAAGAATTTTACAAATAAAAATCAAGAGTCCAGTAGTTAGAGTTGGGAAACAAAAATACTTATTTCTTTCACAAGAAGGTAAATAATAATATTGCTACAAATAAAATTTTATCAATTAAAGATGGTGATGGCAATACTGTTAGTGGGCTATTCATAAGGAGGTTATGAGGTTTTTAACTAGTATTCTTGGGTTTAATAGAATAGTGGTAATAATGATAGGAGTAGACTTTGGAGAATTAGGCAAAGATGGTTAAATGAAGAGCAGAAAAGCAATATGCAAATGTCAGTTACTTAGGAGGAGATTAAAGAAGCTCTATTTTATATTAAACCTAAGAAGACACTTACTCTTAATCAGTATAATGTAGGGTGTTTTCAAAGAAATTGGGATATTACTGGTTGAAGTGTGATTGATGCAACAATGTTTTTCTTTAATAATGGTAGGGTGCTTAGAGAATGAAATTTTACTCGTATAAGCCTCATCCTTAAATTAATACCCCTTTTTAGTGAGGGATTCTGATCTATTTCTTGTTGTAATATCACTTATAAGATCATTTTTATAGTCATTGTTAGAAGACTCACAGGAACTAATTCCGATCTTGTCAATAATACACAATCTCCATTTGTTAAAGGAAGGAACATTTCTGGCAACATTCTTCTTATGCAAGAAATTGTTAAAGGGTATCATATGGATAAAGGGATTCTAAGACATGCTTTAAAGATTGATTTGATAAAGGCATATGATTCTGTTGATTGGTCTTTTGTTAGGAATGTTATGGAGGTGATGGAGTTTCCTGGTGTTAGTTCCAATTGGATCATGAATGCATACAAACTACAAGCTACTTTATAAATTTTAATGGGGGGATTGATGGTATATTCATGGGAACTAATGGTCTTAGACAAGGAAGCCCTTTATATCATTATTTGTTTCTATTGGTTATTGAATGTTTTTCTTGGTTACCGGATGATGAAATTCAGAATGGAGAGTTTAAGTTTCATCCACAATGTGAGCAGTTAAATCTTGCTCATGTCATATTTGCTGATAACCTCTTAATTGTTGCAGGTGCTGATGATAAGACCTTTAGAGTCATTGACAAAGTTCATAAAGATTTATAGGTCTTTCTAGTTTGGGGCCTGGTTATGATAAATGTGAAATATTTTTTTGCTGGTGTGGATAAAGATACAAAGGGTAGATTTTGTAATATGATGGGAATGAATCATGGGTAGCTTCCTGTGAGATACTTAAGGGTTCCTTTAATTTCAACCAGAATAAAGAGTTATGACTGTAAAGTGTTAGTTGAGAAATTAATGAGCAGGGTTAAGAACTGGACTAATAGGTGGTTATCATATGCTGGTAGAGTTGAATTGGCTATTTCTGTGCTAAGAATTATTCATGTGTATTGGATCAGTTTGTCTATTTTACCTAAAGGTATTAATTTCAAATAAATCGTATCTTGCTCAGATCAATAAATAGAGTTGAGGTTATAGTTAAAGCCGCTAGTAGAAAACCAAAATAACTAGTTATAGTTGGCATGAAGGAACCAAATGATATATGTTCTTTTTTATAGATATTTTTATAAAAATTCACTTACTTGAGTTTCCATTTTTGCAAAATAGGAAATAAGCAAAAATACCAATTGAACGAATAATTGGTTATTTCTGTGCTAAGAAGTATTCAGGTGTACTTGATCAGTTTGTCTATTTTACCTAAAGGGGTTATAAAAGAGATTGATAAGGTTTTGAGTAGATTTATATGGACTAGGGTTGATTGTTTGGGGCTAAAGTCTCTTGGCAAGATGTGTGCTTTCCTATTAAAGAAGAAGGATTAGGTGTGAAAAATCTTTTTGAAGGGAATAAAGCTTGCATGTTTCGTCATTTGTGGGAATTGGCCAGGTAAATAGATTCTCTTTGGGTCAACTGGATACACGCTGTAGTTATTAAAAAAATAAGTCAATTTGGATAGTTAAGTTCAAAGTAAATTTTTTTGAACTTCGAGGAACTTTGGAAATTAAGATATGGGTCAAATTGTTTTATTAAGTATCAAATTAGTGGAGGGGGTAGAACTTTATTTTTGATAGACGGTTGGCATAAGAAAGGACCTATAGTGACTACTATGAAAGGAAAATTATGTATGATGTTGCTAGCAAAGATGATGTTAAAGTGTTTGAGTTTATTGTTAATGGATATTGGTGCATGGCTAGGCCTATTTCATCAAAGATGGAAAAAATTAATTGTAATTCTGTTATTCCTCAAATGAACTGTGATGACTGGATTAGTAGGATTCCTGCTAAAGATGGGATTTTTAATTGCAAAGATACATGTAATATTCTCATAAGGAGGAATAATAAAGTGGATTGGGATAAAGATATTTGGTTTCCTAGAGAGTTCCTAGATTTACTTTTATGATTTGGTTAACATGCCTTAATAAGTTGAAGACTCGAGGCAAATTGAAGACTTGGGGTATTATTAACAGTGATACATGCATTTTATGTGATTTGGAGGTGGAATCTAGAGATCATATTATTCTATTATTGCATGTTTACTAAACAGATTTGGAGTGAATGCTTGCATAATAATGAGCATAATAGAGAGGTTCAGAGAATTGATGATAAGATTTTTGCTATTTCTAGTACTAATAAGAATTTTCAGAGCATAATGGATAAGTTAGTTATGTCTAATGCTATGTATGTCATGTGAAGGGACGATAATGATAAAATCTTCAAGAATAAAGTGGCTATTAGGGATAAATCATGAATAAAATTGAAGACAATATTCAAAACACTACACATAGATGGAGGAATATCGTGAGAAACCAATTTAATTAGGAAATACGCATAAGATGGGGCACTATTGAAGATATTTGAAAAAACTAAGATTTTAATGAAGACTTTATGGGCTTCTAAGTATAGTTTTGAGGATTACCTTCTCATATTTGATGCATGTGTGTTTTTTAGGAGACTTTATTAGGATCCTTCTTGCGAGATTCTTCTAAGGTTTGGAACTCTGATGGTCTCATGTTGTCGTATTGATGGCTTTGATCCTTTTCATGGCTTGCATGTTTTTGATTTTGTGGTTTTAGTGACTCTAGTGACTCTGATGGTCTCATGATGATGCTTGGCATTTTACTCTTATTCGTTTGTTCCTTCTTATCATTCTTGGTGATTGTGGATGTTTGTTTGAGTGAATGTGTGGGTTCTTGGTTATTTTTGCTTCTAGTGAATTGCATGTCGCTTTTTGACCTTTATCTCTTGATCATTTGATCCCCTCCTGACTCTGTGTTTAGTAGCTATGTTGTTTTCTTGTGTTCTTATTTGGGATATAGTGTCTAGTTTTTTGGAGGTTTGAAGGTTCATTGTGTTGCTTGGTTCCTTGCTAATTAAAGTCTTCAGATTTGTTGTTCCTCTTGAGTGGATCTTCTTGTCGTTTGGGTTGTGGGTTGATGTTGTGTGATTTGGTGATGGTTTATTGGTATGGTGGCGTGGCTTGTTCCATTTCATGTTGAGAATCTTTAGTTTTTATTATGGTTTGGTGTTGTCTCTATTTGAGGTTGAGAGATGATGGGTCTGGATTGAATTGTTTAGAGTGTTCAATTAGTTTATTGTATCTCGTTTTGCCTTAGTTTTGGTTTATTGCAGACAAATTTCCCCTGATGAATTGTGAGTAGTCCTTTAGGAGGTTAGAACACGTGTCGTTTGCACGCATTTGTAAGCATGGAAGTTTGGTTAGTTAACATGTGGTGACTGGTTTGTGAAATCATATGCTTGTTTTTCCCTCGATTTTGTTGGGACTGCTGTTTGTGGTCTTTATTTTGGGTCGGATTGTATTAGTTTTGGATTTTTAGTATGATTGGGTCTAATCTGGGTTGGGCTCTAGTGAGTTAAGTTTGGTTGATGTGGTTTGTTTGTTGTTGGGGCTTTGTAGTGTGGGCTCTTGTGAGTAAGGTTTGGTTATGGTGTTTTGTTTTCTGTTGGGTCTTTGTAGTGTGCGCTCCATGTATTTTTTTGGGGGGTTGTTTCCCTTTGGTATTAATATATTCACATGTTAGTAAAAAAATATTCAATGTACTTATACTAATCACATAAATAAAAACAAATATAATATTTTTACCAACATCAAATATCACCACCTTTTTTTTTACTAGATGCTTTAAATGGTTGTACATTTGACTAAAAATTCAAATGCACAAGTATGCTAAAGAAGTAAGATAATAAAATATGATAAGAATTTTTTTATTGAGAATTTCTATAGGGCTCGATTTTTATAGACACAATGTTGAATTGAGTGAGTTGGCATTAGGTGTGGAGCCCCAATGATTTTATAAAAAAAATGTACGTAATGAAATATTAGATGTCAAAACTGATACTTTTAAAATTTAGGTTAAACGAATATAAATAATAAAACCTTAAATTTATAAACTTCCTTTTTCTCCACATAACTCACTAAGTACCCTTTTTTTTGCTTCTCCTCTCTTCTCCTCACAAACACTCTCTCTTTCTCACTCCCAATAATTATAATACAATATAAGTTCAGAACCTTCTTTTTTTATTCTACTCGGGTAAGAAGCTTATTTATTTTTCTTTGTATAAGTATTATTCATCTCATTAACTCTATTTTTTATGGTTTCATTTTGTACGGTTTCAATTTTTGCATCAATAAAAATGTGTTTCTCCTCCATTAGAGAACCCCTCTCCTATTTTGAGGGTATATCTTCTTTCTCTCCCTCTCTATTTACCTTCCCTTTAATTTTAGAGTTAATATTGAGAAAAAAATTAGGACTTAATTTTAAGTTAATTAAATTTTATAGGTATTTACAAAATTATAAGTGTAATAAAATCATTTTCAAAGTGTTTATGGGAATATGTAGAAATAATTAAAACGTTTATTTAACTTGCATTGAACTAACTATATCGATGTTAAAATATGGGATTTATTTTATGGTTATAATGTTAATGTTTGTTAGAGTAATGTTGTTGCTAGTTTATATTTTACGATTAATTTTAGGGGATAACTAGCGATATTATTGGTTTAAATTTGGGGTCAAAATGTTGGTTTAAATATTTCTTTAAATTTCCATTAGATGAAATAAATTACATTATTTTTTGGTAAATACTCAAAAATAACCTCAAAAAATTCAGCTCCAGAGCTCCCGCCCCCGGACCCTCGGAAATTGCTGATAAATTAGCCTATACTCTCGTGAATTCCAAGCTTCGTCCCTAGTTGGCATTTTCTAACGAAAAAAAGTGGTTGGACTCTCAAAAGTATACAACCGTCTTAAAACCAATAAAAAAAATACCACCGAACGCTATTTTGTCTTGGGAGCAAAACAATCAAACATTTTCACCTAAAAAACCCACTTAAGCTTACTTCTCCCACTGAAACTACTAGATATTATAAAAATACTAATTGAGTAAAACTATAATAGAATCAAACAAAAAATACCATTCAAATAAAAACTTTAAATCAACACATGACAAAAAATACAAGTTATTAAATAGCATACATGACATAAAACTAGATAACTCAAAGTATTAAATACAATCATAGAAAATAAACAAAAAAAATATATTGACACCACTAGTGTCCTTAAAAATCCACATCAATTCTCCTTGACCATACGAAGAGGGTCGTTGATTTGGTCATTTGCAAATTAGCCTATGTCAATTTTCATTTATAACCCACTATTCATGTCATCGATGCCATTCCAAAATGGGTAGTAAAAATCCTAAAATTATATATATATATATATATATATATATATATATATATTAGAATTTGACAAAAATGACAAAAAAATTATAAATATACAAAAATGATAGGTAACAACTTGCATACGTTCACCTGGTGTAGATTATTAAAACCATTACACAAAGGATCCATTTTGTGAATCCTCAAATTTACTAAATATCCCCTGTGAAGCATATGGAATGTGATAAGTATTTGCTTTCTCCTATAAATGTAACATTAAATAATAATAAATAGTTGAAAATGTTAAAATTTAATCAAATTAAATTTATTTAACTAACCCACCTTTCTTATTTTTGAATAAATTTCTCTATCATTCTTTGGCATTAGCATCTTCCCTAATTTATGAGGTGTTGATTTGCTTAATTGTAAATGGAATAGGTTGACCACTTTAATAATATCCATCATCATTATCTAACTCCTTAGATAACTATTTAATCCAATTCATCACCAATTTCGTGTGATCTTCACTTCCCATTGCCTTGTCAACCACCTTATAAAGAGCATTATACATTTTATCATTGCACTCATTCTTAGGATTCATTGACCAACCCGAGTAAATGATTTTATTTTTGTATGGCACCTTCTGACATCTTTTTTCCACTGTTAAAAAAAAATATTTTTTTGGTACAAAATCATACTTTTTAGCAATTGAGATCGTAAGATAATGTCAATGCAGGATAGCTCGAGACTCAAATAAATGACCATTACACTTGACATCACAATCACTAGGGTTTAAAGTAACCGCAGAAGTGACATATCGCTCTTTCATTCCAACAAAATCCTCAAGTACTCTATATAACTCAATCCCTCCATTGTCTCTAATAATAGACAATGTATAATATAACTTCCTTTTTCATATCCTCTTAGACTTCTATTAATTTTGAATTAGTGTAACTGTGAGTGCGAGAATTATCACAATAAAAAATCCAAAAAGTAATATCGAGATGAAAGTAAATAATCACACACACTACAACAGATGTATGTGGTTCGACAACTTGCCTACGTCCATGGATAGGTTACCATTTATTATTGTCTCTCAATTGAAGTTACATCCATATGCCCTAGGTCAGGGTTTATAATTTATTTTTGAAGAAATAAGTGATTGAGTTGTATAAGTAACTCAATCGATCTTGTAGATAACACGTGGTCTCCTTGAATATCTCCTCTAAGATTAATGGTATCCGATTTGAGTATATCTCCATACATTTATGAAAATGTTAAATACACAGGTTTAAGTAAATATCCAACTTAGGCTGGGCAGTCCATTATGCACGCTGGGTTGGTCAACTTCACTTCACTTCTTGGGCTTGAATAAATAAGCCCCCATAATTGCCCCTAAAATATTTGGGCTAAAAATTTAGCAAATAGAGTTTAACTAAGTTCGAGGCCCAGGTCCCAGAACTATTTTAAAAATCAGTGTGGCACACCTGTAATACTCGTGAACTTATGAGGACATGCTTGTTTGAGGGTAAATACCGTGGCTAACTTGTAATACTTTTTAAAGAGGTGTGGGTACGCTGGTCCGAACTGGTAAGTGGAGCACCAAATTCCTCATTGAGACTTGCGCTTCATCATTAGCGTGAGATTCAAACCATGTTCATCACCTTCAACCCGTCATTTCTCTAAACATTCCTTGTCCACACACTTTCATTACGTCCTCTCTCCTATTATTTATATTCTTAGAGCTTTCCTTGATCATTACTTCTGCAAGTCTCTCTAATCTTCTCTTTGTTTTCACCATTTCAATTAGTCTTATTCTATTGCTAGAGAATTTTTTCATCCATGGCTCTTCTCGATAATAAAACTGTAGCAGAGTTTAGGAAATCTTATAATATCCCCGAAAGGGTGGAAATCGATTGTGCTCCCATACCTAGGGATGTTCATGATATAGAGGACGTGCACTGAATTCACAGCCTTTTGATTACACAGGGGGATAAACTTTCCCCCCAATACCCCAAACCCTCTTTTTTCTGAGATTTTCCAAGTACGTTGATGTTGTTCCTCCTTAATGCACCTCAAATATCTGAAAACTTATGAATGGGGTTCATAGGATCAACGAACTGTATGGGACCAATGTAGGGCTCCCTAAGATTTGTTACTGTTATGCTTGGTCGCGCACCAATGTTGGTGTTTTGTACTTAAAATCTAGGAAAGCTTCTAGGGTGTTGGTTGTGAACCCGCCTGACTCCCAAAAGAGTTATTGGGAGCAAGGTCTTATTTCCAGAAATTAGCATCCTCCTCCTCTACCTGAGTGCGAGAAGTACCGAGGTCTATGAATCCCTGACTGAGGGGGGGGATAAAATAGGAATCTATCTCTTTACTTATGTTTGCTTACTTGATACTTTTGTTTCTTGTCTTCTGAATTATATTTTCTTCCTCTATTTTACATCTTGCGATAAGATTCAATAATCTTCCCTTCGCGACCTATGGGTTACTGATTTTGTTAAAGCTTGGAGTGTCTGATAAGACTAGCTGACAGTGAGGACCCCCATGCTGCAGCTTACTTATTGGAACTTCGTCCCTATCTTGGAACTTCCTAAAATAGGGCCCTCTGAACCAATTTAGGTAGAAAAAAAGGAGGAAGAAGAAGAGGAACGGGAATAGGAGTAAGACGAATAGGAAGAAGAAGAAGAAGAAGAAAAAGAAGAAGAAGAAGAAGGAGGAGGAGGAAATGGATCCCCCCATGAAGAGAAGAGTGCTGAATATTGATGATGACAATCAGATCATGCTATCTGATCGGATGAAGTCTCTGAAGATAGTTGAGGGGGATTCCCTTAAATTCAGTGGTTCCATCTTGGGGAAGGAAACAAATATAGAGAAGAAGAAGATAGAAGAGTAGGAAAAGATAAGAGAGAGAGAAATGAAGAAAGAAACATAGAAAAAAAGAGAGGAAGCAAAAAAGAAGCTATCCTTGAAGGCCCCTACTGAGCCCTTACTTTCTCTTGTTTTTGAGGGGTCTAGTGTGGCCAACACTTCCGTACTTGCCCCTAATTTGCTGAAAGCGGTTGCACTCGTAGCCAATCGAGAGCAGTCCTTGCGACTGGGGTTGGCCCAACTAGTGCTCAAGTCTGCACAAGGAAATGCTCTGGTAAATATCCTATTTTCCTTTATCATTTATCTATATTCATCTTATGCGTACTAATCCTTCTTTTTCCGTCCTTGTAGTTTTATCTTATTTTACTACCCTTATGGATGGTCATGCTGACTGACCAGTCTAAGAAGAACCAATAGCTAAAATAAGCCTTGAATAAGTCCAAACAGAACTTAGCTGATGCTCGTCCTACACTTGAGAGGCAGATGGAGACCTTGAATGTTATATATGCTTGGCGGGAAGGCCGTTCTAATTTTTTGAGTGGAAGCCCAATTATGTTGTTAATGTGGCTGTCTGAGAGATTTTTCTTGGCAGTTCCCCTGAATATCCCTTGACAGCTGTGCCAAATTTCTTCATCCGCTATTTCATCACTTTGGTCCATCCATAGAGAGTTGTCTAAAATAGTTCATGGAGAATGGAGCTCGATGTCTGCACTGGTCAGTGCCTTGGTGGGGGGAGTTACAGCCCAGCCTGTAACTAGGGGAATATCGGTACATTCGGTTAGTTGGCCTATAGCAGACCACCTTCTATTTTCCCTGGCGGCTCCTGCATCAAGTCGGATGGGAGAAAATTGTGCCTTCCCATACCGTGGATTTATTTCCAATATAGGATTTGATGGAAAGCATGCGAATGTGGTTGGGCTCTTTATGGGAGAGTCGTCGACCGTCAACCCGTCCTTCCCAATCTGTTGGAAGGGTTTGGCATGTGTCCGAAGATTATGGTCGAGGATACCGGGCAGAGATGGCTTGCCATGTTTGACACTTGGGGGGGGGGGGAGCGTCATGGTTTTATCTTGGTTGGTTCGGTCTTATCGTTCCATGGATCGCATTCGGCATATCATTCAATCAGGGGAAGTTTAGGGGCCTCAAGGAGTAGATGATGACGGGGTTGGGTGTTTCGACAGCTGTAGATAGGATCTTTTGTGAAGCTAGTGATTATTTGTGAAGATTTTGTATGGCTGGGATGTGTTTGGTTGTTTTTTATATGTTGGGAATAAATTTGGGAATGTTTTGGTTAGTTTGTTTTAGAAGTAATTTGGTTTGGTTTGGATTTTAGGTCAGTTACGTTGGCAGGGTCAGTTGTTTGACTCCTTACATTAATATTTCCTGTAATTGTGCCAGATTTTCTCAATAATGGAAAAAAGGATTTTAATCATATTGTTGTGCCTCTTGATGAGTTTTACATTTTAATTATCTATACCGATTGCTAAGGCATACATAATCATTTTCTTCATGTAAATGATAAAATGAATTGGCATTTTCAGTGGTAAAAAAAGAATAGCATTTTGTGAAAAAGAAGGGGGGCGTGCCCATGTAAAGCATATGATCTTCCTACGTAACTTTGGGGGTTTAAAAATTGTTTGAGTTTCATTTGTGAAAGAAAAAGGGTTTTTTAGAGGATCAGGCCCCACGTAGTTCTGAGTAGAGGGAAATGAAGATTTTTTTTAGAATAGAAGCGGTATGAGAGGAGTCGTAGCCCGCCAAGATTTCGGACTAGGGGTAAAATTTCTTGAGATGGTCCAGATTGATTGGATGGGCCATTTCTTCTCCGCTGAGGTCAGTGAGCATAGAGGCACCACCGGACCTGATTTTCTTCATAATATAGGGTCCACTCCACTTTGGCTTGAATTTCCTTCTGGGGTCCTAGAAGGGTTCTATGATTTCCTTGAGGGATAAATCCCCTTCTTTAACACCACGATCCTTAACTTTTCGGTTGAAATATTACGCTATCTGGCCTGTATATAATATACAACCTTTAGCCTCCTTTCGTCTAAGAGCAAAAACTCATCAAGATGAATCTGATACCAATCTTCTTCGTTGACTTTGCTTTCAAATATGATATGTAGTGAAGGTATTTCTAGCTCAATGGGTAGGACTGCTTCCATACCATATACTAGATAGTAAAGGTTAGCCCCAGTAGATTCCCAGACTGAAGTGCGATAGCCTCAGAGGGCTTAAGGGATCTGATCGGCCCAATCTTGATAACTCTCGGTCATCTTGATTATGATGGCTCTGAGGTTCTTATTAGGGGCTTCAACTTCACTGTTAGTTTGTGGTCGGTAGGGAGAAGTTTTGTGTCCCTGAATCCCATAATCGATGACCAATTCTGTGACTTTTACCCCATATCGATATTCTTTCGGATGAACTTGGCTACCCTTTAGGCATTTAGCACTGTGTAAGACTCAACTTCAACCCATTTGGTGAAGTAATCAATGGCAACTGGGATGAAATCGTGCCCATTGGAGGCTTTAGGGGTAGCTGTCCCTATGATATCAATGCCCCATGTTGATGTCAAAAAATGGACTTGATTCAATTTTATAATCACACATAAAATATAGAATTGTAATGAGATAATTAAAAGAGAGACACAAGGTTTTAAGGTGGTTCGGCTATATAAAAAAACCTACATCCACTGTTATGGTAATGATTTCAGAGATTACAAAAGGCTAGGTACTCTTGGTTCGGCTATGTCAGAAAGCCAACATCCGTTGTTATGGTATTTATTTTAAGATTACAGAAATCTAGGTACTCTTGTAAATAATAATATCCTAGAGTCCATTCTATCTTGCCTTTGATGAAATGAATACAATGTATTTATAGTGACCCGGAGATCAAGGGTTGGAATGCCTTTATACATTTAAGCATTTACACCCGTACATAATGAATGTGATGGTTGGTTATATGAACCACGCGCGATAAGACCTTTAGTTGTACTTCCCGTGTTGTGGCTTTTCATCTATATTGATGGTTTGCATTCCTTACGTTGGTCGGCATGACAACCGAGCAATTATCTGCTAACTAGGATTTATTCCACATAGGGAGACACTTGTCCACTTTTGATTGATCTGCATAGGTGAATAATTTTTGTTATCAACAGAAGCCCCCAATACTTCATTCTTGATGCTTTTTTTGAAAGGATGAAGTACATTTTCTTTAGTGTTGATCGGTGCATGATGAGATGTGGGACTTGTAAAAAATTTCCATGTTTTGATTTTATAATGGCCTTTTTGTAAATAATTTAAAAATTAGAAAACCGCCAAAGGATAAATTGGTATTTTTGTTTTATCAGAACTGTAAAGCCTTCAGAATGTCAATCGTCTAAGCAGGTAATCATTTCATGTATGATTTCCCAGGTAAGTTATAAAAGGTGAGATTTTGCCGGATCTGCTTTACCAAACCTTTCCAAGCATTTGAACTCTACTTCTTCTCTAAGTTCTCTATTTTTGAGATATTTCTTTGCATTCTTCCTTCGCTTCAGCCTTCATTTTCTCTGTAAGATTTCTTTTTCCCCTTTCATTTCGCTTTCTGTCTTTCTTTTACTATAGTCATGGTTTATATCGTACATTGGTATTCCTTAGAGGAATTTTGGCAGGAAAGGAATATTCCTAATTGGGTTGACTTAGAAATGCACATACCCCCTATTGAGGTGATGTCATTGCCTGAGGGTCACTGTATTCCTTCTCTATTCATTGCAGAACGTGGCTTCATATTTCTCCCAAATCATTTATGTTTAGAATTTTTCCAACACTTTGATGTCATTCTAGATAGGGTAGTCCCCAATACTTGGAGAATGGTCAATGGGATTCATAGGCCGAATGGAATACATGGAACCCACATTGGTATCCCAGAATTGATGTTCTATTACAAATAGGTTACCAGTGATAGTACATACTATATGAAAACTATGATTGCCAACAGGGCCTTAGTTATCAATTTGCCAGACTCCAATGAAGATTACTATGATTATAGAGTCATTGCTAAGAATTAGCAACATGATCCTTTACCAATAGGATAAGTATATGATGGGCCCAAGTGCCCTCAAGTGGGTCATGGCATAAGTTTTCAATTTTTACTATTGTATTCTTCTGTTCTGGTTTACCATCTATTTGATGATATCTAATCTAAAATTTCTTGTCTTGTTTATGTTTTTGCATAGTTGAGAGCAAGAAGAAGTGTCCTAAGGAAGAGGACATAAATATCTGAGAACTAAAATTCCTTTGTAACATCCAGTAGAGGATTGGCGTGGAACACCCCAGAGCTACCTCTTATCTGCTGCAATACATGAGCTCTATAACTTCGTTTATTGCTTGGCCCACCTCTTCTATAGTTGTTGATCCCATCAATATTGAGAAGGAACCAATACTTACTTCCTCTGCTTAAGAATTTGCTGGTGCAGAAAAATATTTGGGGACTTCTTCATCTTTTGAGTCTTTGGACGTTTCAGCCATTCCATCTTCTCCACTTGCTGCCATGGGAAAGTGAAAAACCCTGACTTGATTACCGGAGCGTTGTCTCCTCCTGCCAAGAACTCTGCTAGGAACACAAAGAAGCCAAAAAAAGTGTCCAAGTCTTTTGAGAAAGAGAAGGTTCCTCAGGTCATTGCTTCTTAGGAAGTAAATATTTCTGCTCCTTAATTTAGGAGGTTGAAGAAAGGTTTGCATGAGAAAAAAGTGGAAAAATATCTGCCGACCAGGAGTTAGTCGAGAAAATTCAGGAAGACTTAACTGTTGTTGAGTTATCCTGCATTGTTATTTATCCTGGTGTTTCCAGGAAATTAATCAAAACTGGTACTCGCTTTGCTGACAGAGCAACTTTGGACCCTCTGCCGAGATCGAAGTTGGCAGAAAATGCTTGCCAGAGTTTGGCTATGGTAATTCTTTCCTTTCCTTTAATTGCCTCTTGTTGTCCTTTTTTTTCTTGATTCTCCTTCTAATTCGATATGGTTCATTGTGCAGTTTTTAGCAAACTTTAATCAAATGTTTGAAAAGGAAGAATAGATCCGTTCTTCTGGTGGAGAAGTTTTAGAGTCCCTTGAGGGTCTGAGGAAGTTTGTTGAGGATTTTAGGCAATTATTATAGTCCAAGCAGAAGACTTGGTATGAGGAGATGCATAAGGCTTTTAATAGGTCCACTCTTGCTGAAGAAAAATTAGTCATTGTCGAGACTAGTTTGACAGTTACAGAAGGAAAGTTGATCACTACTGAAGCCAATTTATCTTCTGCTCAGAATAAGGCCAAGCTGGCCGAGGAAAAATTGGCTGAAAATCACGGTCTCCTGAAATTTGCCGAGGATAAAGCTACTGGTCTGTCCTATGAATTGATCGCATAGAAGGCAAAAAATAAGAATCTTAAGGAGGACTCCTCCAACAAGGGCTGGAATAAATCGTTTCAATCATCCTCTGCTCAGATTGAGTTCGTGAGAAAAAAGTCTTTCAAGGATGGCTGGTCGGAGGCACTTAAGGAAGTTGGCACCTCAGCAGAATCTGAATTACTTTTGAAGCATGATCTAGGCTCCTCCCAACTTGGAGGAAGAGTTCGATGATAAGGAGGGATCTGGGGAATCTTCCCTTCAACCTGTTGGGTTTGCTTTAAAGACCATTGATGAAGTTTCCCGTTCTGCTGAGCAGCCTTCTGGAAGCAATGTCTAGGACAAGGAGGAGGTTTAACTCCTTATTCTTTTTCTTTTTTATGTTTTTATGCTTTATAATAGGACCAACAGTTTCAACAAGTTGTAACACCTTTTTGGTTATCAATGAAATCATATCATCTTTCCTGCCGTATGTGTCGTGCTTATCATACTTTCTGGTTTTCTTGCTTGGTTCAATGAACTCTTATGCTTGTGTTATTTTTGCTCAATAATCATACTTATTTACTTACACTTGCAATTTTTAGTTTGATGCTAGGAAGCAGGTAATAGTTTCTGTTGAATTCGACCTACTCAAGAGGAGTAAAAGTCTTTTGGAAGATGGTTATCTTCCTTTAACTAAAGAAGACTTGTTCGACTTGCTTGGACCTGAAGCATCTACACAAGTGAAAGAGTCATACGTTCATGTCCACTATTTACTAGACAGGGCTGTAGCAAATAATGCAGCTTACTACGAGATGATTGAAGATATACAAGAAGATAACAAATTTTATATGGCATCTCTTTACTTTGACTATGAAGATAAATACAAAGCTTTGAGTGAAGGTTAGGGTTTTAGAAGAAGTAGGAGGAATATGCTTCCATGTATAGGAGAAAATAATTCTTACTGAACTAAGAAATAGATGAAGCCAGGGAAATTTCCAAGCTCCTGGAGGAGGAGAATAATAAACTTAGGAATTGATTTGATACTTTGAAGCAATCTTCTGCCAGTGGTGCCAATGAAGGGGTGTCTTTTTTGGAGAATGATAATGCCAGGCTAATGGAAGAACTTGAAACTATGAAGAAATTCAAGCCTAGAAAAAATTTCAGACAACAAAGGACTAGCCGACCAACTGTTGATGAGGTTCGGATCAAAAAAACATTAGCCGACCAAGATGCCCAGCTAAAAGCTAAGAGTCAAGATATTGTTGATTTGTCTACGAAACTGGATGCTAAGGAAAAATCCATTGCCAACTAATCTATTTAGTTGAAAGTGAAGGATGATGTGATGAGGAAACTCCAATATCAAGTTGAAAGTTTAACCTTTCAATTTCACAAACAACCCAAAGAGGAGTCGATAGAAGGCTACAATGATTCTCTTAGCCATGTTGATGATCACCTAGCTCAGACCCATCGTGAAGGCTATAAATGAGGATGGACCAATTGCTTTACTTTGATGAAACATGATCGTAATAGCGAGATTTGGTACTGGCATGAGCCCGATCAGTTAGATTGTGATGATCCTCCTTTCAAGTTGAACGTATCATGGATTCCTCTTGACGCTATTCCCCATCGCTTGATCACTAAATATTTGGGAGGCAATGGTGTACATGATGTTCATAAGATAGTTCATCCTCCTCATCTGACCAATGCACTGTCTGCAACAACAAAAGAATGCTAAGAGATTTCAACTTTATTAATTGTCATTAAACTTTGGATGATCCTCCTGCTCGAATGGAAAAAGTGAAACCAGCTCAGCCAACTTCCAAAGCTCAAGGAAAACGTCCTGTTGAATAGATTTTCTATATTTTATTATTCATCTAACCTTGAATGTAATAAAGTTAATATATGAATAAAAATCCATATCTTTGTGTTTAACTCTTGATTATTTAATCAATCATTCAATTGGGTTTTTGTCTAATAATGAATTGCTAAACTATAATTATAAGGCCATAGATTCTACTAATGCACATAGATTTATTGATCCAACTTTGCATTAGTTATCAGTGTTGACCAAGTGTATGAGGAATATATGTTTGTATTCCAATAATTAGGAATGTCCGCATGTCTTCCTGCATTAAGCTTAGTGGGGTAAAACTTGTTTGTAACTTTTTTAGTTACATACAAAGTTTTATAGACTTCTTGTTCTTGACTTGTTAATGACAAAGTCATACATAAAGTAAATTATTATGGATAACCAAGTGTTTGGGATTGTATTCCCGTAATTAACTTAGTCGGACAATACTTATTGTTAATACGGATTCATACATGAAGTAAAACTTGTTAATACAAATTCATACATGAAGTAATGATTACTTATTGTTCGTGACTTGTACATACGAAGTCATACATGAAGTTTAATCTTGGGCGAACAACGATTGTGCCTTAAGCTATTGGTGCATCTAGAATTTGATAAATTCAGCCGATTAAGTATGTATGTGCGGTAGATTGGTAAGAGCTGAAGACCAAGAGACATTTTTACTTATTGTTTCTGGGGGACGTATATCACCGTGCTCCAAAAAAAATTAAAGGGTCTGAAAGAATTTTTTTATTAAAACTTAAACGATAGTTATCTTGAACATAAAGCAAAAGAAATACAATTATGTCACTCCCTTGAATAATTGATAACACTTTCAGAGGTGTTCGACATTCCAAGGGTTTTTGAATTCTTCGCCTTTCAAGGTCTCAAGTCGATAGGTTCCTGGTCGGATGACTGCTGAAATGAAATATGGGACATGCCAATTAGCCTCAAGCATGCTATTCTTATGGACTACCTTCTTAAGGACATATTCGTCTTCTTTTAAGTTGGTTGGCTTGACCATTTTATTGTATAAGCGATATATCCTGTGTTGGTATGCAGCATTTCGCATAGCAGTATCTTCTCGAACTTCCTCCAACATATCTAGATCGAATCGTTTCATCAAGTCACTGGTTAGAGAATCAAAATTCAGGACCTGTGAGTTGGTAGGCCTATCTCGGCTGGCACCATGGTTTCTGTCCCAAATGAAAGCAAGTATGGTGTTTTTCCAGTTGCTATTCTTGGCATTTTTGGTAGACCCAAAGAACATAATACAATTCGTTGATCCAGTTTCCTTTGGCAGCGTCAAGCCTTTTCTTCAATCCATTGACCAAAGTTCTATTTTGACTTATGTTTGACCATTTCTTTGCGGATGGCATGGTACATAATGGACTTTCTTGATTTTGGAATGGACACAATATGCTTCAAACTCATCGTTGTCAAATTGGGTTCCATGGCCTGTAATAAAGGCACAGGGCAACCCATATATACATATGATGTTCTTCCAAATGAACTGATACACTTTCTTATATGGAATCCCAATCAACGGCTCTGCTTCCACTCATTTTGTGAAGTAGTCAACCAAAATGACCAAATACTTGAACATGCCTCTGGTGGTCGATAGTGGGCCAACTAAGTCAATTCCCCAAATAGTAAAGGGCCAAGGCAAAATTATTGGGGCTAGAGCAGTGTTGGGTGCTTTGTGAATTGCAGAGAACTTCTGGCATTTTTCACACTTTCTTGCAAAGGCTTTACAATCTGCCCTCATAGTCGGCCAGTAGTATCCTCGAGTGCTGATTCTGTACAGCAGAGCCTGACCAGCTGAGTGAGATCCACAAGAACCTTCATGAACCTCTTTGATCAACTCTTCCACCTCCATTAGATGAACACAACATAGCAAGAAGATCGTTAATCCCCTTCTATATAAAACCTATTTTGTCCATCACATATCTTGTTGCTTTATATCGAAGCTTTTTGGCCTCTTTAGGATCAAGTGGTAGGATTCCATCTTTGATATAGGATTTGATTGGGTCCATCCAGGATGGTCCCAAATCTACAACAATGAAATTAACCATTAAGTCCTCATCAATGCATCGGTTAGCTAAGATTTCTATTAGAATTGTTCTCATGACCTCAATTCTTATTACTGATACGATCGGGCATTTGTTATTCTTGGGATCCTATTCATTTATATGGCAGGAAAACTAGCAACGACTTCCATGGTTTTGGCAAGGTATCTGGTCATCAATTCTCCTTTGATTCCATATAAATGAAGCACTTAGTTGACCACTAAGTGTGAATCACTATACGCCACTACTTTCTCAATGCCTAATAAATGGGCCAAATCTAGTCTAACTATCAAAGATTCGTATTTTGCCTCGTTGTTTGATGCTTTAAATTGAAACCTAAGTTCATCCTCAATATCAATATCATCAGGAGTATTGAGTATTATACTTTCTCCACTTCCATTTGCACATGAAGATCTATCCACTTACAAATTCCACAACGGGATATCACCATTGAAGCGTTCTTTAGACAGAACTCCATGGTGGAATATTTTCTTACTCTCCCTTGTATATTTCTGAGCCCTTTCCTGAGTTCTGGATGATTCAGGTTGATCAACAGTAGTTTCATCTTGCTCTCTTCCTTAGAAGTCTGCTCGGCAGGCAAGGTTTGTTGGTTGGGAACCTCTGGATAAGTGAACTTAGCAATAAAATCTGCAAAAGATTGTCCTTTCAATGAAGACCTTGATTCTTAAATAATATCATATTCTCCCAGTTCTATTTCCCAGTACATCAATCTTCCTGATTTCTCAGGCTTATGGAGTGCTTTCCGAAGAGGTAGATTAGTATACATAGCTATAGTGTGTTCTTGGAAATAGGGCTTCATACGCCTGGAGGATTTAATGAGTGTTAAGGACAAAATTTCTAAGCATGGATACCTGATGTCGACTCCACTAAATGTTTTTCTAGTGTAGTAAATTTATTTTTGGATCCCATTATCCAATCTAACCAAGACTGAACTAACTGCAGATTCAGAAATAGCCAGGTATAAGTACAATTTCTCTCCCAAAACTGGTCGGGATAGTAAAGGTGGTGATCCCAGGTACTTTTTAAATTCTTGGAACGCTTCTTCACATTCCACATTCCATTTAAAAGTCTTTCTCAACACCTTGAAAAATTGCAAACACCTGTTTGTTGCTTGAGAATCAAATCTATTTAAAGCTGCCACTCTACCAGTGAGCCTTTGTACATCTTTCTTGTAAATTGGCGACTGCATTTCTATCAAAGCTTTGATCTTTTCTGGATTAGCTTCAATTCCCCTTTGATTAACTATGAAGTCGAGTAACATTCCTTCTTGTACTTCGAACACACACTTGGTCGGATTCAACTTCATCTATAGCTTTTCCAACTGATCAAAAGTCTGACTGAGGTCCCTGATATGATTTGAAGCATTCTTTATTTTTCTTAGGATATCGTCCACATAAACCTCCATATTCTTACCTATATGCTCTTCAAACACCTTGTTGACCAACCTCTGGTACGTCTCTCCACTGTTTTTGAGCTTAAAGGGAATTACGTTGTAGCAATAACTTCCTCAGTTGGTGATAAAAGCCGTGCTTTCCCTGTCTTTTGGTTTCATCTTTATTTGGTTATACCCATAATAAGCATCCATGAATCTCAAAAGTTCATGTCCTGAGGTAGCATCCACCAGTTGATCGATTCTAGGCAAGGTAAAATGGTCTTTTAGACCGGCTCTATTTAGATCGATGAAATCCACACACATTCTCCACTTATCATTTTTCTTTTTGACCATCAGAACGTTGGCCAACCAAGCTGCTTTAAGGGGTGATTTCCTTTAAATTATACATATTACTTTATATACCCCAATTTTAAATTACTAAGTAAAGATGGATGGTTCACAATATATTTCAAATCAAAATTTCTTTTTGATTTAGCAATTAAAGTTCTTAAATTTTAATTTCTTCAAAATTAAAATTAATTCAAACAACACAAAATAAATATTTGATTTTTTTTCTTTTAATCTTAATTAAACAACATTAATTCAATTCAAGTTAAAATTATGCTAAACAACCTAAAGCATGTATTTTGCCAAATTGATTTTCCAACTTGAATTAAATTAACTAAAATTACCCATATATTAAATTAGCACAAAATCAAACTAAAGTTGTGATTTAAGCCAAATTTTATCTTGTTAACCTACACATGCATCTAGGTGAATTTGCGAGATAAAATAAACAATCACAACCACAAGGTGTGATGTACGAGGAAAACTCACAACGGGAAAAACCTCGGACGACCCAGCTTACAAGTCCACTAGGTATGGTATTTTTACAAAAGTCACGACAAGAGAAAACTTACAGCAACGACTTGCCTTTCAAGCGTTGACGCTCCCTCGTTATTCAACCTCCACCTAGTCAACAACTTCGGAGTCCAACGAAGTCTTGGAATCTACCAATGGGGCGCAACTCTGTCAAGTACAAACGGTGGCCTTTCCAATGTTGTAAACTGCAAAGCATCGAACAAACGAACTCCTCCGTGGAAAAATTTCTTTTATGGGACGGGAAAAATAACCCGGTGCCAAAACATCTCCAAGCAAGGATATATAAGTAGAAACTTGGATTAAACTAAAACATGGGTGTATACTCGTGTTTTTCGTAGAAATTTGATCTTGAAAACTTAACACATAAAATGAACTTCTTCTCTTAAAAATATTTCTATTTTTTTCTCTTGGAGATAATGAAAAAGTTATCAGCAAAAGTGTTTCCCGCACTGAATTAGTCAGGCAAAAGAAGTGGGAAAAGTAGTGGTAAAGTGGGGAAAAACTGACGAAACTACACAAAAACGGACACGGTCGTTCGAACAACATTGTTCGAACGAGATTACCAACAATATTTTAGAAAACTTTTCGTTCGAACTAAACTACTAATGATAAAACAGGAAATATCTCGTTAGTAGTTCATTCAAATGACCTGTGAATTTCGTTCAAACGAGATCCAGGTTCATTCGAATGACTTTTTAGAAAACCAAAATTTTCATTTTAAGCCCAAAACTTTTATAAAAAGTTCTAAAAATATTTTCTGAGAAAAATACAAAGTCGTTCATATAAAAAGATCACCCAAATAATGTTCCAAGCTCCTCTATCTCTATATATAAATGCATTCATACCTTTGGAGACATTGGAATTGATGAAATGTTGATGACGCAAAACATGGCACTAGAAATCGGCAATGATGTCTACTTGAAAGACTTGACCGCTACGCCTTTAACTCTTCAAACATTATTGGCTTGAGGAACAACACTCTATCCTATGACTCAAATAATTTTTTCTGAAATTAAGCCAAAACTACATATGGACTCAATTGAAAATTTGTGTCCTTACACATCTCCCCCTTTAGCTATTCTAGGGCAAAATCAAACCAAAAAACCTAAGGGCCGTCAAGCACGTCTAGACATCCCACCGAAAGAAATTAAGAATACGATGCTTGACTCGACTCAAGAATGCTTTTCCGCTTTAACCATTTTGCTACTGAAGATAAAATCCTGCACGCTTAAACAAGCCATTAAACGCATAGTGAATATCCAAAGATTAAATGCTAAAAATAAATTATTTCCCTTAATTAATTCTCCCCCTTTATCTAACATGATCTACTTAAGAAGATAGCAAACCCCCCTAAGATAAATGTCCCCAAACTAAAGGATTAGATACCATTTCTGCCCCTTTTTGTTCAAGAATAGACAAAGAATAAATAATTATAAAATCAATTATTTCTCCCTTAATTAAGGAAAATACCATTTCTCCCCCTTAAGCCGACACAAGGGTTATAAACTAAGGGAAAAAAAGTTAAACATGCAATGATGCATAAAGTGACAAGAGCGTTAAAGCACATGGGCAATAATGAAGAACAACTATCCATACAAAGAGTAATAAATATCAACTATGATGTGATGACAAAAGATACCACTAAAATGTACTACAATAAGCATGAGATATCAAACAAAAATTCGCCACAAGATAGATATCAATTTTGTATTCAAAACATATATGGAGTAGCTAACATAGCAAAGATTTCAAACAAAACAATACCATATATATATATATATACCAATAATGCAAATGCACATATACATAGTTATAAACACCACACACGATAAAAAATACATTAAGACTTCCACACTTGTATGGGAAAAATGTGTTTGAATACATGTGGGAAATGGAAGTGAAGGGGTGTGAACTAGTAACAAAAGAATTTAGATCCAATCACCTAAACATGTTCACGGAGTTCTCATTTGATTGCAAAACTTTATCACACTTAAATATAGCCTCCTGTGACAATATAAAGTGAACTCAATGAACAAATAAACACAATGCACACATGCCTAGAATAACGATGATTCTACAAACCAATAGAGTCATGACAAGAATAACATAACGAAATACAAAGTCATTGTGCAAAGCAGTTGATATATCCAACCAAACTTCCTTATTAATATTATTTTTCTTTTATGAACATACAAACTAAACAATGAAGGCCTTGGATAATTTTTTCAATTCCACATTTTTAAGGACAAATTTCAATGGTGGCTTTTCAAGAAAAATAATTTTGACTTTCGCAGCCCGATACTATTGATAAACAACTACGCTGGATAAACACATTTTTTTAAATTTTTACATCCGGGAAACGGTTCTTACATGCACAAATCCTCCATAGTCATAGAAATATGTAGATGATTAAATTGATAGGAGAAGATCTCACTTAGCTCAAATATACATGTGAAGTTAAGTTTCAAATAAGCCCGTGCATGTGTGAATGGAGGCATATAAAAATAGAATCCATTAAGCAACACAAAATCAAACTACTCCATACAAGCATGATAAAGAACAATTTAAGGATTGAAAATTTTAACCAAAAGTTCTAGCCACATGGAAGCGGATATGATATTGGATTCAAACACAAGTATATGCCACACAAAAAGTGTAAAACTAAAATACAAACAAAAAAATCTTTTTGAGTTTTTCAAAATTGTTAACTAACACAAAATTAACTCAAAAGAAAAAAAAACTCTTTTTGTATTTTTCATTTAATACCCCAAAAAAATTAACGACTAAAATACAGACGATAAACAAGTCATAAATCTAGCAATACATATATGATGAAGCAAAGATTAGAAAATGACAAACAAACATACAAATAGAAAGAATATATCATGATGCACATAAGCTAGTGTATGTAAACAAAGCTAACACATTTAACCTTTAGATTTAGCAAGGGAGGTATCACGTGTAAGCAAATGAGAATAAAAAATTATATCTTGTAAAGCTGCCAAATCGGATCTCCTTACCCAAACTAGCGAAATGTGACACTCTCGGGATTTTGGAACTTTGGTGACTCTACCATTGGACTTCCTATGACCCTTTTTAATATCAAAACAAAATTTTCTAAGATGACCCTTTCGACCACAATGTGTACAAGTAAAGACCCAATGAAAAGTAATACCTAAGGATTGTCCTTTGAAAGTTTTCCTAGTAGATTCTCTCAAACTTATGGTTTTGGATTTATTAGTTAAATTATTTTGAGTGTCAAAACTAATACCACACAAGTCATTTTTAATTTGGACAGTTTCAAGTATTTTATCTAATTTTTCGGACTTACATTCCAGATCAAATTTGATCCTACCTGAATCTCTCAATTTCTCTTTTAACTCTAAAATTTTAGACTCAGGCAGACACTTACTCTCTTAAAACCTAAGAATATCTTTATTCATAGTCTCCATTAAACCTCTAAGGCTATCTCTCTCACATTCTGCATACTTAAGATTCTCATAAAGAGCTCTCTCACGTGTCGTAAGGTATTCCACTAAAACTTTATCATCATTAGTTATGGCACGATCTCTTAAACAAGCTTCTAACTTTAAGTTTTCCATTTTTAATTTAATTAATTCCTCATACAATTCTCGAAAGGCTACTTGAAGCCAACTTTCCTCTACCTCCTCTTCATTCTCACTTCCACTTTTTTCTCCACTCTCTAAAATAACAAATTTTGGGGATTCATAAACAAAGGCCTCGAAAGTGTCATGTATTAATATGTCATCATTAGACAATATCTCACTTTCACTTACATGACTTACCATGAACGCGATAAAGTTGCGCTCAATGGGGGAATCGGGTCCCTCTTCCTTTTCTCTATCACTAACGGTGGCATTGTATGAAATTGGTTGCTTTCCCACCCTCCTTAGTTTAATGGGACACTCTCTTGCCCTATGGCCATAACCCTTACAATCATAAAATCTATTCGACTCGTCCCTATTAAGATCTTCATTATACTTTGTAGGGAATTTCTCTGCTTTGTCATACTTAGACTTATCAAATTTCTTAAAATCCTTTTTAAAATTTTCTTTATTAAACTTAAGAAATTTTCTAAACTTCCTAGGAAACATAGCCATCTCATCGAAATCGATGACACTCTCATCATCCGAAACTTGTTTTTCCACCTTTCAGGCTTTTAAAGCGATGCCCTTATCTTTATTTTTCTCATCCTTGGAGGTAAACATGTCAAGTTCATAGGTTTGTAAGTCACCTACGAGCTCTTCAAATTTCGTAGAGGCTAAAGTGGGTAAAGAATTTAACACGATCACTTCTGTAATAAACCTATCGAGTAAGGACCTCAAAATTTTCTTTACTACACAGTTGTCGGGTATCTTTTCTCCCAAGTTAAAAGATAAATTAGCAATATAAGAAATTCTATCATAAAATTCATCAAAAGTCTCACTTTCAATCCTTTTAATGGTTTCGAAATGAGTGGTGAGGTTTTGGAGTATTGAAGATTTCACGACACTAGTTCTATCATGGGTGAGTTGTAAAATATCACAAGCCTCTTTAGCACTTTCACACATCATGATACATCTAAATTCATCCGGTGTGACCACACTAAAAAGATCATTCAAACCACAAGAATTAAAATTTTCTAATTTTAGTTCATTCTCACTCCATCTCTCTACGGGTTTAGGTACACGCTCATTTTCAACTAGACATGTAGGTGGAAACCACCCATTGAGTACGGAATGCAAAATCCTCTCATATAAGGACTTAAGTGCCGATTTCATTCACGCTTTCCAATACGTGTAATTTGAACCATAAAAAACTGAAAACTTTGTAAAAAGTGAATTTTTCATTTTGAAACCAAAACACAATTACGGATCTTAACGCAATAAATTAGTGCTCCCTCTCTGATACCACTTGTTAAGGGGTGATATCCTTTAAATTATACCTATTACTTTAGATACCCCAATTTTAAATTACAAGTAGAGATGGATGGCTCACAATATATTTCAAATTAAAATATATTTTTGATTTAGCAATTCAAGTTCTAAAATTTCAATTTCTTTAAAATTAAAATTAATTTAAACAACACAAAACAAATATTTGGATTTTTTCTTTTAATCTCAATTAAAAAAAATTAATTCAATTCTTGTTAAAATTATGCTAAACAACCCAAAGCATGTATTTTGCCAAATTAATTTTCCATCTTGAATTATATTAACTAAAATTACCCATATATTAAATTAGAACCAAATTGAACTAAAGTTGTGATTTAAGCTAAACTTTATCTTTTTAACCTAAACATGCATCTAGGTGATTTTAAAAGATAAAATAAACAATCACAACCACAAGGCGAGATGTACGAGGAAAATCCACAATGAGAAAAATCTCAGACGGCCCACCCTACAAGTCCACTAGGTATGGTATTTTTACAAAAGACTCGATAAGAGAAAAATTAGAACAACGACTTGCCTTTCAAGCCTTGACGCTCCCTCGTTCTTCAACCTCCACCTAGTCGACAACACCGGAGTACACCGAAGTCTTGAAATCCACAAGTGGGGCACAATTCCGTCAAGTAAAAACGATGGCCCTTCCACCGTTGTAAATCGCAACGGATAAAAAAAAATGAACTCCTCCATGGAAACATTTCTTTTATGGGATGAGAAAAATAACCTGGTTCAAAAACATCTCCAAGCAAGGATATATAAGTAGAAACTTGGATTAAACTAAAACATGGGTGTAAACCTGTGTTTTTGGTAGAAATTTGATCTTGAAAACTTAACACATAAAATGAACTTTTTCTCTTAAGAATATTTCTCTCTTTTTATCTTGGAGGGGATGAAAAAATTATCAGCAAAAGTGGTTCCTGCACTGAATTAATCAGGTAAAAGAAGTGGGAGAAAGCAGTGGAAAAGTGGGGAAAAATTGACGAAACTGCACAAAAACTGACACGGTCATTCGAACGACTTTTCCAGGTCATTTAATGATAGTGTTGGAACGAGAATATCGAACGAGATTACCAAAGATATTTCAGAAAAATTTTCTTTCAATTTTTCGTTCGAACTAAACTTCTAATGATAAAACAGGAAAAATCTCATTAGTAGTTCGTTTGAACGACCTGTGAATTTCGTTCGAACGAGATCCAGGTTTGTTCGAACGACTTTTTAAAAAGCTGGATTTTTCATTTTAAGCCCAAAACTTTTATTAAAAGTTCTAAAAATATATTTTGAGAAAAATACAAAGTTGTTTATATAACCCAAATAATGTTCTTAGCTCCTATCTCTATATATAAATGCATTCATACCTTTGGTGACATTGAAATTGATGAAATATTGATGACGCGAAACTTGGCACTAAAAACCGGCAATGATGTCTCCTTGAAAAACTTGGCCGCTACGTCTTCAACTCTTGAAACATTATATGTTTAAGGAACAACACTCTATCCTATGACTCTAACAATTTTATTCGGAATTAAGCCAAAACTACATATGGACTCAATTGGAAATTTGTGCCCTTATAAGCTAGATACTTAACATCTTCAATAAAATGGGCTTTTTTAAGCTTCTCCACCTCTTCTTGAATAGCTTGATTTTTCTTCAGAGTGAAAACCTTGTGGCTTTGCTTGATCATCTTGGCATCCTTATTGATGTTGAGCTCATGACAGAGGAAATTGGGATTAATCCCAAGCATATCCTCATTGCTCCAAGAAAATACATTTCTCCGCTTCCTCAGGAACATAATCAATTCTTGTTTAAGGATTGGATCCAGTGTTGAGCCGATCTGCATAGTCCTCTCTGGCTTGTCATCGTCCACAATAATGCTTTCAGTAGCTTCCATAATCTGCCCTTTGACTAACTCTATCTCATCTCGGGGATCTAAAGTTTCAACTTCAGAGTCACTGTTGGGCTTAGTGGTATCTACTTTATAAGTGGAGGTCTTTTTCCTCACCTCAATCAAGTCTTCTTTCTCGGTGGATGACTAGTAACACTATTTATCCACCTTTTGGTCACCTTTCACAACACCTACCCCAAAATGAGTTGGAAATTTCAAGCATTAATGAACTGTTAATGGTATAACTTCAAACTTTTTCAATCCTACCATACCTAAAATCACATTATAGGCAGACTGAACGTTTTTATCCTTCACAAAAAGCGAATTTTCTTAGTACGACTTACCGGCCAGGTGCCAAACAACACTTCTATCTTGATCGTTCCCAGTAGGTAAACTTTTGCACCTGAAAAACCTATTAATGGCTAGTGGTAAGGTTCTAATTGGTCGAGTTTCAAATCCAAACTCTGAAAGCAGGGGTAAAACATAATATCTGATGAGCTCCCATTATTAACCAAAACCCTGGCGATGATGACATCCTGGATCTTAAATTTGACGACCAATGAATCATCGTAGGGATAAAGTACCCAAGATAGGCCGTTCTTAGAAAAGCTAATTACCAGTTTATCTTTGTTGACCTTCCTGGGCCGATCATCTTCATTCAAATTGATTCTTTGGATACAAGAATAGGTCTGGGTCTCATTCAAGTAAACTTTTATTTTGGTAGTATGATCGTCTCCTCCTACATCGTTACCTGTAATTACATGACAGTCAAATGAACCAAAACCTATCATAGCTACCTCGTGTTCTGGCTTATTGGGCTTCTTTGACAGATCAGGATCATCTTCATAACCATCTTCATGGTTTCTCTTCCCATCATCTCGGGGCTTACATGGAGAATTTGAGCTTCCTCATGCTTCTCTACTTTCTCGCCGATCAATAAATTTGTTCAGTTTTCCTTGATGAATGAGAGATTATACTTCATTCTTTAAAATGATAAGGTTATCTATTATATGGCCACGATCCTTATGGAATTCATAATATTTATATTTGTCCCTCTTGTTAGGAGGTGCCCCCAACATTTCAAGTCAATGCAAATCTTTATTTTGTTTGATTTCCTCTAGGATATGGTGAATGCTAAAAGTCAATGAAGTATAGATTTCTTACTTTTTGAGATTTTCATCCTTCTTTGGCAATTTATCCTTCTGCTCCTTTTGGTCCTTCTTATTAGGCTTAGTGGCTGGACTATATTTTGCGGCCATTGCTTCCTCGACATCATTTATTTTTCTTACTTTAGCCATAAGCTTAGTTGGCTTTAGGAGGATCTTTGTCCAAAGAATAATATAGTTTCTTGGGAAGCAATCCACTCATGAGAGAGGTGATGGATTTTTTTTCCTCGTAATCAACCACTTCCAATTTCTCGTTGTTAAAATGAGTGATGTACTCCCTCGTTGTTTCCCCTACTCGGTAACTTACACTCAAGAGATGAGCCACTCTCTTCGCTGGCTTGGCCCCCGAAGAGAAGTTGATGATGAATAACTTGACAAGCTGGTTAAAGTTGGCAATTTATCCCCCATGGCAAGTTATTGTATCATATTTGAGCAGAACCTGTAATGGTACTTGAAAATTCTCTACATCTCATCTCATCGGGGACTGAATAAATATCAGCGACAGCTTGATACTGTTCAATGTGAAAAACTGGATCAGTTTTGCCATCATATTTAGAGGTGACCTCATGAGTTTTAAACTTATATAGAGTTGGAAAATCCACAATCGCCTGGATAAAGGGGGATCCTTTGATGAAATTACTCTACAAGGGATTTTTGCTTTTGCCATTTCTCCTAGGCGATCTTCTAATCGCTGGATTGATCCTTTTCAAGATGGATTTCCTGCATTAGATTTATGCGAAGTAGATCGATTGTCCTAATCATGTGTCTGCACTGAGCTCTCTTCCTGAGAAGTCTGCTCAACGTGTAAAAATCGTCGGACGCTTGATCTCTACTCGGCTGAGGCTTCATGACGGTCGGCTGGATGTTGAGTGTTTCTAGATAACTCTCTAGGATGGTTTCTGTTTACGCGGGGTCCCAAACAGTTAAAAGTCAAAGCTTTACTCAATCTTTCCACGACACTTGGCCTTTTAGGAGAGAAAGAATGTCCATCATAGAAATCTGAGGCTCTAATTAATGAACTAACTCCTTGGTGATAAGTCCTATCATGTGATGAATTGAAATAGCTATATCGACTATGCCTAGGTGGTGGAGGCGACATTTCTCTCCTTAGTGATGGAAATACTTGTTGCCTGGATAGGGTTGGAGATTTGGCTTGTAATGGCTAAGCCAACTATCTCATGGATTTTTACATAGCATCTTGACCCCTGGCAATACTGGCCAAAATCCCACTTAGGTTGGTTGTTTTAGGCGGAGAAGATGGAACGGTTGGGTTACCTTCATTCCCGACGCATGGCTTTAGATCATTCATTTTTACTTGAGCAAGGATGTACGAGATTGAGAATTGCGATTAGACACACGTTACCACAGACGGCGTCAATCTGTTGATGTCAAAAAATGGACTTGATCTAATTTTATAATCACAAATAAAATATATAATTATAATGAGATAATTAAAAGAGAGACATAAGGTTTTAAAGTGGTTAAGCTATGTAACAAAACCTACGTCCACTGTTATGGTATAAATTTAAGATATTACAGAAAGCTAGGTACTCTTGGTTCGACTATATAAGAAAGCCTACTTCACTATTATGGTATTGATTTCAAAGATTATAGAAATCTAGGTACTCTTGTACATAAGAATATCCCAGAGTCCATTTTATATTGCCTTTGATGAAAGGAATACAATGTATTTATAGTAACCCTAAGATCAAGGGTTGGAATGCATTTATACATTTAAGCATTTACACCCGTACATAATGAATGTGATGGTTGGTTGTATGAACCATGTGTGATAATACCTTTAGTTGTACTTCCTTTGTGGTGTATTTTCATTTATATTGATGGTATGCATTCCTCACGTTGGTCAGCAAGCCTGTCGAGCAACTATCTATTGACTAGGATTTATGCCACATATGGAGACAGTTATCCACTTCTGATTGGTCCACGTAATTGGATAATTTTTGGTATCCACACCTCATATGGATAACGATCAAGGAGAGGTCATGTTGTATAACTCTTGTGGAGGTAAGTGTTGAAGATTGGAAAACTATTGGCATTTGGGGCATCTTCGAACATAGGCGGTGCAATCTTAAACCATGGTAGTCTAATAATACCCTTGTCAATCATATGGAAATTCATATGGGGTTCACCTTCCCCGCTGTGGATCTTTCACATCATATCTTCAATGTCATCCCCTGCGATGCAGTATAAGCGGGTTCCATTGAAGTTTCTCTTGAACACTGGTTTATCACAAATAATGTATTGGGAAACCACCTTACGAAGGGTTGCTCGGTCTTTCTTGTTGTCATCCTGAGGGTACCTACTATGTTTGAGGAGGCACCAAATATCATAATACTAGCAGTCGTCCATATATGGATCCTCTTATGTGATGAGCTTAATGTGGTGGTAATGAGTCGGTTTAACTTATTTCTGGATTAGGAAAGGGGCCATCGTTATTCCCTCGGGCATGTCAACCTTGGAGGATAAAGTAGAAAGGTCATCAGCTAAGCTATTTCTTACTTGGGGCAAGTAGTGGAAGGTGATATCCCAAAATTTAGAGGACAGATCTTCTAGGTGGGCGTGGAAGGGTAAGAGCTTCTCGTCCTTAATTTTTCATCTTCTAAGAACCTGGCAGATGATGAGGACAAAATCCCCATAGACATCCAAATATTAGATTTCTTTCTTGAGAGAGACTCTGAGGCCTACGATGCATGCCTCGTATTAGTTCATGTTGTTGGTGTAGGGAAAATTTAGTTTGATGGCAATGGGAGTGTGAGAGTCATCAAGGTCGATCGATAGTATCCATATGTCGTATCCCTTCTTCTTGGAAGTTCCGTCAAAAGAACGTTTTTCATCAGAGATCTTCCTAAGAGGTGTCAAGGATATCTTTATCCCGAAATTTTAAGATCCAAACATCGATTTCTTCCTCGGCTCAGCAAGGTAGTCAGAGATGGATCTCTCTTTCATGGCTTTCTACGTGACATATACAATATCAAATTCGGCTAGTAGCATTAACCATCGTGCTATTCGGCTAGACAGGTCAGGTTTATCGAGCAGGTATTTGATAGGATCCATTCAGGACACCCATTTGAGACATAAGTCTGATGGGAAAAGTGAGCATGTAGTGCCATAATTTTTAGGTGACCCAGATAAGGGCGACACATGCTTTTTCCAAAGCAGTGTAGTTGACTTCGTACCCGACCAATTTGTGACTAGCATAGTATACGTCCCTTTCATTATGGGATTCTTCAATGTTTTGGGCTAGAAAATAAATTGGTGTAGTATATGCTTTATGGGATTATTTAATATATTGGCCTAGAAAAATCCAAAATGCGGTGTCTGTTACGGTCAACTATAGAAATACAGGGAGACCAGGCTGCAATGGCATGGGTACCAGAGGTCAGGTTAGATATTTCTTAATTTTGTGAAAGGCTTCTTGACAATCTTCATTCCATACTTTAGTGGAATCCTTTTAGAGGAGTTTGAAGATGGGTTCACAAATACAAGTCAACTGGCTGATGAACCGATTGATATATTATAATTTCCCAAGAATCCCTAGATTTCTTTCTCCGTTCGAGGTGGTGGCATTTTGAGTATGTCTTTCAGTTTGGCAGGAACTATTTCAATACCTTTGTTACTAACGATGAACCCCAAAATCTTTCCTTTGGTAATGCTAAATAATTCGCATCTGGTATCACCACAGTCGTTCGAAGAACTTTCAGAGAGCGGGAACATGACCTTCCCGAGTTTTATATTTGATGATCATATCATCCACATAGACCTCGACCTCTTTATGTATTATATCATGCAAGATGGTTGTGGAAACCCTTTGGTAGGTAGTCCCTATGTGTTTTAGATCGAATTGCATAACTGTGTAACTGAAGGTTCCCCAATGGGTGATGAATGCGGTTTTTCCTTGATGATCAGGGTGCATCTTGATCTGATTGTATCCGATAAACTAATCAACAAATGACTTGAGAACGTGATGGGCCATGTTGTCCACAATCATGTCGATATTGGGCAAAGGGTAATCATCTTTCGAAGAGGCCGTATTCAAATCTCGATAATCAACGCACATGTGAACCTTTCCTCCTGATTTTGGGATGGGAACAATGTTGGCTAACCATGTGAGATATTCGATTACCCGTATGAAGCCTACATTCAACTATTTGACCACATCTTCTTTAATCTTGAGCGATCATTCGGTGTGAAGCTTTCGTAGTTTCTATTTGATCGGTTTACATTCTGGGAGAGTTGGAATTTCGTGCTAGGCGATCTCAGGATCAATACTAGGCATGTCATCGTAAGACCATATGAAGACGTCCATAATTTCCTTTAATAGTTCTTCGAGTTGTGTGTGCTCATGCTCTTCAAAAGTGGACCTTATCCTAATCTTGCACAGTTGGCTACTAAAATTGAGATGGATAAAAATAGTTTTATCTTCAATAATTTGAACGAGGTTATGTTAGTTGTTATTAACCTTATTTAGATCAGTTAAGAATTCTTCATTTGCAAAATCATCATCATCAAGAGTTCGATTAGAATCAAAACAATTAAATATAAGGCACAACAAGATACTCAAAATCTTTGTTTATTTCATTCTTGGGAAAAAAAACATTGAGGACTTCATCAAAAGAGGTCTTGATTACATTATGATCAGAATAAGTAACAACAAAAGAAGAAGAAAGAGGATAAACATCTGGGTTGGGTTGCATTTCAGCAGGTGGAACTAGTATATCATTCTAGTTGAGAATGGGTGCATTAGTAATCTTGATCAGGATGGATGGATCCGATGATGTAGCGTTCGAGTGGGTCATGCAGAGTGTCATCCCCAGTGTTTACAAATTTAATGAGCCCTCGGAGTCATTTTCTTCGAAAACCTTGATAACATCTACAGTATTATCAATGAGTGATTGTATATGATGCTAGGAAATTTTAGCTCATGATTAACTGTCTTGGAATAAGATCTCCATCCCCAGCTTTGTCCTCTTATCCACATTATCATACCACGGTTCGAGAAATCCACAAAAGGGAGAATCCTCACCTTTTTTGATAAATCTTCCATTTAAGAAATCTCTTGAAACAGTCTTGGCACTTGCTAGCCTTCTCTTTAACCGAGTTTGGTGGAGCATTTTGAGTTCCTATGATGATGGTTGATAACCTAGGCCACATGGAGGAAAGGCATTCTTCAGCACTATAGATTCTAGTATTCTTTATTGTCATCATCTTTGCTCCAGTCCGGGTATGAAGTGCATATTCTTGAACATTTGTATCATATTGATATTTCTATGAGGGTTATGCTCTGGATAGAATCTATCTTTGAAATCATCCCCTGTTAAGAGTGGAAGTGGTTTGACTAAAAAATGATACAGAATCATATCATTCACCCCATGTTGTATCTCTAGTATCGAGTTACTGGTGATCGCATTCTCATTTTATCATCGTCTCCCAAGATGGTGATGACCTGCACCTTGGCGAAGAACTTCAGTTTCTAATAGAGCCAGGAAGACACCCCTTTGATGATGTGAAGCCATGGGCGACTGGGCAGTAGATTAAAACAAGCTGGTATGTCGATGACTTGGAATTTAGTAAGGGGATTTATAGGGCCAGCCCCTTTTGTAAGCTTTATAGACCTATCACCTCTCGACGAGTATTATCATAAGCACGCATTGCGGTAGAAGTTGAATCAAAGTCACTTACTTTCAAACCTAAGTAGTTGAGGGTCCTTAATGAGCAAACATCAAATGCTGATCCATTATCTATGAGTGAAAGAAAAAATTTCTTCCCCATTACCTCGACAGAGATATTGAGAGGATAGTTTTAATTTGGACCAAACTTAGGGATTTCTTCCTTGGAGAAGGAAAGCATTCTAGTAGAGGTTAGAGACCCAACCAAGTTCACGACTTCTTTTGAAGTGGTGGAAGGAGGGACTATAGGTTTGATAAGTAATTTAATTAATGCATTTCGGTGCAGCTGGGAGGACATTAAGAGTCCCCACTAAGTAATGTTAGCTTAATTTTTCTTTAATTGGTTAAGGATCTTGCTCTGCTCGATGGTCATTTTCGGCATGGGGAGTTTCTTGATAACTCCTGTTCCTTTATCCGTCGTTGTTAATTGAGGATTCGAACTCTGGTAGTGCGTCCCAGATCTAGTCATATAGTTCACAGAAGAGGGAAAAAATAGATACCCTATTTTTTCATCTATCTCAGGCTGTTAGGTCACTTTGTTAATCTCCCCCAGCAGATCTTCAAACGATATCATTCCACATACACTGATCACCGGGAAAGTCTTTTTTGGGCTTAGTTCCTGAACTATCAAATTTGTCCCCCCATTCGATGGCAATGACGTCATCCTTCCACGAGAAGTCAATGCATTCTACAACCTCAACGACCTCTTAATATAGATTCTCCCATTCAACTGGGAGATGCGAAAGAGAAGGGACCAATAACCTTTTTAGTTTCAAACCATCGAGTAGCTCAGACATACTGCAAATTTCACCTTTCTGTCGAAATAAGTCTGCCATAATTTGGACGGCATCATCTAAATTAACTTCATCGGCAAGTACCAGCTAATTATCTGACTCTCGATCCCGCTTTTGGGCTTACATGAATAATGTGGTGAACTTTTGGCAGTCAATGGTAATTTTTTAGGGCAATTTTAACCCAAACTCTAGGAGATGGTTTAGTATTATTGGAAATTCCATATCTTTCACTTCGACACGGGTACGAATGACAACACATGCTCTTGTAAGAAGTAACTGGGCCTGATCGACAAAATAGTTAGGGTGTGGGAGAAAATATGGTCAAGTTTTAAGGATTTGGTTGAAAATACTGGTAAGATGGGTGATTTACTGTGTATAATCTGGGTAGACGGATCAAATTTTTGGTCATTTTCTAGGAAGATAGCATTTGCATGATTTGGGAGTGGATTATGAGTAGTGTTTGGTTTAGGATTGGCTGGTGGGCGATGATACCTCGGTCAATCATACCTTGGATTACATTTCAAAGATGAAAGCATTGATTAGTGGTATGGCCTAAATTTTGATGGAAGTCACAATGGGCATCGGGTTTGAAATTTTTGAGAAGCGGGTTTGGTAATGGATGAGAGTCCAATGGCTTTATAAGATTTAAACTCAAAAGTGCTTGGTAGGCTTTAGAGAGGGGAGCATGAAGCTAGGTGTATTTTTTTCTAACGGGATTAGGGCGGCTTTTTAGTGCCCATAAAGTGGAAGCCTAAGAGATATTGTTGATAGTCGAGACTATCGTATCGGTGGGCTTTTCATACCTTCTTGAAGTAAACTGTCCAGATACTTTCTTTGGCTCAGCTTCTATCTTGGAATACTTTCCTCGATCTCCACTCCATCTTCCTGGAGGGCTAAAAAATGGGGGTAATATTGTCCTCCCATTGTCACTCAAACATGGGGTAAAAAGTTTTTCTTCACAATATTAACTTGCTCCTCTTCGGACGGGCGATTGGTTATGGTGGCCGCTTTCTCCCTCTACCTTGCTATGAATTTTCTGACAGTTTCTCCGGGAGTCTTCTTGAGAAGTTCTAAATCACGGCGTGTAACCTCCAATTCCATATTATACTTGTACTGTGACATGAATTCACGGGCAACGTCCTCCCAACTACAAATTCTGGATTCCTCGAGGGATAAGAACCAGCGAAGAGTGTTGTCCTTCAACATCTGTTGGAACATCTGGGCCATTATTTCCTCACAGGCACCTAAGAAATTCATAGCTTGGTGGTAACTCTAGAGATGGATAATTGGGGGTCTATTGCCCCCGAATTTCTTGATATTGGGCATCTTAAATTTTTTTGGTAGCCTTGCTTTAGGGTAGTGAGACATATGGGTGTAATCCATGTAGTTTCTATAGATTCGAACTTGGTCAAACTTCTTGTTCAACAACTTAAGGTCCTCCTTGACCTTGTTCAACTCTTCTTCCTTTGGATCGATGGTCACTGACAAATTAGCCCATGGTTGGGCAAGATTCGGTATAGGGAGCTGAGTTGGCGGTGGCCCATTGGCAAGAGGGTCACGTGGAGCGTGTTGATACTCTTCTGGTACCCAAATAGGTTCAGGTGAGGGTGGACCCATAGAGAAAGGGAAGAGAACCTCGAGCGCTTCGAGAATAGGGACCCAGTTTTGTTGCATCTCATGAACCTCGATTTGAAGGTTGTCAATCTTAGCAGTAAGTTGGACTAGAACCGTCATTAAATCAGGCTGCAAATTCGGTACTTGCTATGCTTTCTCTATGGAGAGTTGGTGAGAGTGAATTTTGAACTCACAGAAAGTAGCAGGAGAACTAACGGATCTTCGGGGTGGTTCGATGGAAGACTGAAGCCAATAGGAAGATAGGCCAAGGGTTGGGTATGCAATCGACCTCAGAAGGAAGTGGATTCAAATTTATTTTTGAAAGAGAAAAGGAAGAATCTTATTTTTTGGAAAAGAAAAAAATGTTTTTGACAAATTTTTGAAAAGGAAAGGATAAAATACTTTTGGTATTTTTTTATAAAAGGAGGAAAAATGTTTTTGGTATTTTGAAAAGAGGGGGGAAAATATTTTGTTCACTTTTGGTAAGGCAAGAAGAGAAATGAGAAAAGGATCTCAGCATAATAATAATAATAATAATTATAATAATAATAATAATAATAATAATAATAATAAAAATAAAAATAAAAATAAAAAATTATTATTATTATTATTTTTTTTTCACTTGTATTAGGTATACCTAATTGCAAAAAGAAATGTCGGACAGGACCCGAGCCTGGGAAAAATTGGGTTTGAAAAATATGTAAAACATGGTTTGACTTGTTTATAGGCTCATGGGCAGGGTCCCATTTTGGAAAAAAACGCAATCGTGAAAATTTGGGCGGCATGCCGACCCGTCATTTTGGCAGAGTTTCGAGTAGTAACCAGAAAACTAAATATGAGTGCCCTAGGTTTGACGCATATATGAGGGTATGCAGTTGTTGGGTTAGTGGAAAGGTTCCCCCCTTTGGCATGACTTCCACGATATACATATTGCTTTTGAGGGAAATTAGTATGTGTGGACAAGCCATTTGATATATCCGAGTGTTCGTGAATTGCCTCACTATATTCCTCATGGGGACAGTACGTGTGAGAGAGAATTCGATATACTCGATGTACATGAACGAGTTCCCTGTTATGTACCTCCCATCATGACTTAGGTCAAGCGGTACAATGCGGGGGGAACCGTTTGATACATCGAAGGTACTTGGCCAATGAAAGGTGAGAGTCATATTACTTAGGCTAACCGCGACCTACCGGACCAGCGCCCATCACAAAGAGACCCTCCAGTACGAGATAAAATTTTGGTCAATAGCCATGATCTTTGGTGATGTAGTGTGTAAAATTTATGATTCTTGATTAGTATATTATGGAGAGAGCATTTTTATTTGGCATAATGAGCACTATACTAATAAGGAAGAATGTACAAGTATTATGGAAATCAAATATAACATGGAGATTATACTAAACATGGATATGTGAGAGTGAGTGACGTCTGAATATCTATGAGTGAGTGTGTGTTAGTGAACCTAAGCATGGATGAAGTGGTGTGTAGTAAGTGCGACACTACACCAAAATGGCCAAATTGTCACCTTTTAGCCGGCCACCCTTGTCATGGTCATTGACCGTGACAACAAACACGCGTTTTGTGTCACGGTCATTGACCGTGATAAGACCGTGACAAAGAATTATCACGGTCTATGACTGTGAGAAGTCCGTGACAAATATATTTGTCACGGCCTTGTCATGGTTGTAGACCATGACAATTCTTAAAATAATTATCACGGTCAAGGACCTTGACACGACCGTGACAATGTCTTCAGTAAAAAAAGCCCTAGGCTTTTTTTTCCACCATTTTTTGGTTTTCCCTCTCTCCCTCTCTAAGCAATTTCAGCTCTCTCTCTCTCTCTCTCTCTCTCTCTCTAAGGTATGTTTTTTTCCTCTCTTTCTCTTTCATTTCTATATGTGTGTGTATGTGTGTATATATATGTGTGTATATGTATGTGTATATGTGTGTGTGGTGGTGTGTGGTGGGGGAGGGGGCAGGGGGTGGTGGGGGTGGAGTGGGATGTGTGTGTGTGCGCGCGTGTGTGTGTGCGGGTGTGGTGGGGTGGGGTGAGGGGGCAGGGGGTGTGGTGGGGTGAGGGGGGCAGGGGGTAGGTGGGGTGTGTGTGGTGGGTTGTGTGTGTGTGTGTGTGTGTGTGTGTGCAGGTGTGTGCGTGTGCGTGTGTGTGGCGGGGGGAGGGGGTGGGGTGGTGGTTGTGGGGGTGGGGTGTGTGTGTGTGTGGTGGTGGGAAAATCTTAATAATTGTATAGCTTTAATTATAATTTTAATTGTATAGTTTTAGATGAAAGTAAATTAATAATTAGTGCCCATTTCATATGAAAGTAGGATTGCCCCTCATTGTAAATTAGTAAATTAATAATTGTATACTGTAATTGTTAGTTTAATTGATGAAATGAATTAATTGAGTAGATGAATTAGAAGGAGTACGGGATACACATTTGTTGTTGACATTGCTGTTAGATTATTTTGTTTAGTAAATGTTGGGTTGGTTAGTTTTAAAAGTTGCATGACCACTGGATTATTGTCCATATGGGGGTGGGATTTTTCAACTTTTTTTGAAAATTACTTTGTATATCGAACAATATATATATAGTATGATAATTAAATGAAACATACTTGAAATATATAGTGTGACAAAAAACGTTGTCTCGCCCCGAATTGTCACGGACATTGACCTTGAGAAGTTGAACTTGTCAAGGTTAATGACCGTGACAATTATACATATCTATTGTAAGATCTTAGGTGCACTAAAGTCATGTTTATATCCATTACCTACACAGTATTCTGTAACACCTGAGTATATGAATTCTCCACCTCTATCACTTCTTATGCGAGATACTTGGGTGTCCTTCTCGTTCTCAATTTTTAAAAGAATTTTCAAGAGCTCACGGAGGGTGTCAAATTTATTTTTCATAAAAGCGACCTAATTAAATTGTGTACAATCATCCACCATTATAGGAATATAACTGTTACCACAGAAGCTAGTTCTAGAGGGGGCAGGGATGGGGGAAGGGGTTGGGGCAAGGTGGGGGTGGGAGCAGGGATCGAACAATATATATATAGTATGTGCGTAGTGTCCCTTGTAAAAGAATTGATTGATTATTAATTTTTTTAGTAAATTAATATGTGATTGCCCCTTATTGTAAATTAGTAAATTAATATATGATTAATTATGAAAGTAGGATTGCCCCTCATTGTAAATTAGTAAATTAATAATTGTATACTTTAACTGTTCGTTTAATTGATGAAAATAATTATTGTGTATGTGGTGGGGGCAGGGGGTGGTGTGTGTGCGTGTACGTGTGCGTGTGTGTGGTGGGGGAGGGGGTGTATGAAAGTAAATTAATAATTAGTGCTCATTTTTATTTGTAGTAATTGTACATATTTGCATGTCTTCTTCTAATTTTTTTATCTGTACTAATAACATTTTTTTACAGCAAATGTCTCCTTCAGGTATTAAGGCGAGGATGATGATGCTGGTTATGATGATGTCGTCTGGGCTCGGTGGTAGCGGAGGCGACGAGGGCTCCTCGGCCCCTAGGCTCCCCAAATATGGCAAATTTCGGATTACCATCGAGAACAGGTCGGAGCTATTAGTGAGATCCCTTGAGCTGCTAAAGACGGTCATCGGCCCGGGGTTTATGAGTTGGAAGGAGGTGCCATATGAGCTCAAGTTAGCTGTTTGGGCGGCACTACAGGTAATATATTTATATTTATATGAATATTTCAATTTAAATTTCAATTTCAATTTCATTTTATATTTATATTTATATTTATATTTATTCGCAACTAATATTGTATTTATTGGACAGGAACAATTCAACTTGGATCCAAAGGTACGTGATTCCGTCTTGGAGCAGCTGAGGGAGCAACACAAGACGTGAAAGAAAAATATGCGGACACGGTACTTTGGAAAAATACGAGAGTCCATTATCCAATGGCGTGAATCCGTCCCGCCGAAGGAGCCGATCTCATTGGCACAATGGTAAAAGTTCATTGACAATGAGATCGGGGAGCGACAATTGGCATCTCGCCAATCGGGGAGGGGAAATTGAGCAAAAAAGACAGATGTGCACTACTCCGATCAGACGTCTTACGCCGAGGTGGAGCATAGGATGAAGGTAAGATTTAATTTTTCTATAACTACAGAAATATATTATTCTGTATTATTTTACTCTGCGGGGTCGATAGTAATTTTAATTTATTTTATTTCAGAGGATAGGGAGTGGCCCTGGGGGTAAGCCACATAGGCTCGATACTTATGTAGCTCTTCGAACGAAGAAGGGGAAGGACAAGGAGGGGTCCCCGAGCGTCGCGGCTACGATTGTAAGTAATCCGACAATTTACTTTTTGTTAATTACGTTATAATTTTTTAGTTTACTTATTTTACTAATCATGTGCTTTTTGTCGTTTCAGGCAAAGCTTAAGGAAGTACATGAGTCGCAGTCTGATGCCGACAAGGCATCTTTTTCCACAGACGCACTCAACCAAGTGCTTGGCTCTGATCGCAAAGGGAGGACAAGGGGGTGAGCTCGCGGGTGGCCAAATCTAGGATCATTAGATTGGAGATTAGCGACACCGGGTTTCTCGAATGGTGGATTCACATGACACGAAGTTGTCCCGTTTGGAAGCGACGATCCAAGATATGTACTCATTCATGAAGAATACGTTGGGCGGAGACCGTAGGGGCAAAGGGAAAGGGAAGGAGAAGGCGGTGGAGGAGGAGGTACGGGAAGACGAGGCGCAGGATGACGAGGATGTGGACCTCGTTGCTTCATCACCGACACGTGCGTACTTCGATGATCCACTTACCTATTTATCTCCATTCAATAGACCGATGTCGACACTTGGTTGGCCGAGCATGTTCATATTGGACGTATTTGATGGCCAGCGGATAGGGCGGGGGTTGAGGGACCCGAATATCGTCCAGGGTGGAATAGTTCATGGACGTGACCTTCAAGATATCAAGTCTAGGCTGCTCGTCACGCATGTGATGCCCGGGAAGGAGAACTCCCAATTGTGGTTGCGCGAACAATGCGGCACGGCATATATTAGTGGATGTGTTAATTCGTATATCATGTGGCCTACTCACCTCCTCACATTTACCCTAGACATGTAGTGACATTATTTTTAAGTTGGTACATTTGAATTATATTTGGATTATATCGACATGTATATTATTTCTATTTTGAATATATATTTGCATTATCTTTAGTTTATTTGAATATATGATGTTGCTATACAGGTACAAATATACTGCTCGACAGTGGCAGTGGCTATACTACCCAACAGATTTTTTTTAAATTCTGCCCAGAATTATCACGGTCATTGACCGTGACAAGTCCTTGAAAAAATTTGTCATGGATTTGTCACGGTCAATGATCGTGACAATATTTTTAAAAAGGGTCAAGGATTTGTCACGGTTATTAACCGTGACTAAACTTGTCACGGTCATCGCCCGTGACACGACTGTGATAATTCTAACGAACTTATCACGATCAATGATCACGACACGTCCGTGACAAAAAAATTTGGCTCGCCCCGAATTGTCACGGTCATTGACCTTGACAAGTTGAACTTGTCAAGGTCAATGACCCTGACAATTAGGCAGATTTGGTGTAGTGTGAGTGAGCACGAATATATATAAGTGTGATAAGTGAGGTGTGTGTTAGTGAAACCTAAGCATGGATATTCTAAGTGGTGTGTGAAACATGTGAATATAAGTGAACTTTATATAAAAGTGTAAGTAGTGTGAGGTGTACATGGAGATTATTTACAAGTGCGTGAAGTGAAAAACGAGTGATATAAGCGTGAAGTAGATATATACAAGAAATAATAGAGGAGAAAAAAGGGAACATGCAGGTAGGTGCATACGAATAGAAGTACAAAATGATAACACCCATGCATACAGAGTCTAAACCTCTTATAATAAGTCAGTCCCCAACAGAGTCGCCACTGTGGCCATATCTCCGAATTTTCCTCTGTCTCGGGGGTCGACGCTCACACACATGCGATTAGAGAGGGGATAAGGTCTCGCGAACTTTTTTGGGAGCTCTTCGGCCATCATCGATGTGGGGTGATGTAAAGAGATAGAGTCGCCAACCTATTTGTCACAATACAGGCAAAAGAACATGTTTTCTCCTCAAGAGAGCGGCATCAAAGACAAACTGTTGCTTACGAAACTAATAGTTCAGAGGTTCGGGGCTAAGTTACAGAATGGGAAGGTGTTAGGCACCCACCCCTCCCTTTCAATATCTCATGGGTTTATGTTACTATTTTCCTTAATTTCTCCGTGGAGTGTGTGCGCGTGTATATATAAATGGAGATCGGAATCGTTTGACTCATTTCATGGAAACGATAGAGTGAGGTGATCCAAAGGAATGTTCTCGAAATAAAAATTAGAAAATATGATGTATGAGCTTATAGACATATTGATCGTTATAATGGAACGATAAAATTTGTTAGATAAAACTCAAAAAAGAATCACAATCATGGTATATATGAGTAATGTATGGAAAAAATAAGGGGAATATGATAATAAAAAAATTGGAAAATTGGACTCGAGTCTTGGGTTTTAGACCAAAACGCCTACCTAGCCTACAAAGGCATCAAAGTCCATGTAGTTCGCATGTGGCACAAGGGTGGGCTTTATCCCATAGAATTAAACGGAAATTTATTAAGTGTGTGTGTGTAGAAAAGATATTTTTAGTTTTGAGAAAACATGGTGAATGATCCTGTCGAAATTTATAAATATAACCCTCTTTTTCTTTGTTTTCGGTTTCAGTATAGAAAATAAATTATGTGAAATATAATTAATAAAGGATGAGATATTAATGTGTATGATCTAAAGTAAGAGCTAAATTGAGAATTTACATAACTAATGCGAAAATAGAGAAATTTAGAGAGAGAAAGGGGTATTTGGACCTTCTTGGGAGACTTAAGGCTCGATCTTGATCCTTGATGAGCTCCCTTGCAACTTGATATGAATTTTGGATGAAAGAGAAGGAGACTTTTGCTAAATTGGGTATGAAAATGATTAATGAAAGGTAGAAAGGAATTTCACACAAGGAAACTTCGCTCATTGTAGAAGAATGTTGTTGAGATCAATGATATTGATGGATCTGAGGTGTGACTTGGAAGTGAGATCATGCACTCCTTATATAGGGTAAGGGGAATACCAATCTACATATCCCTATCCCTACCAATCGGTAGGTGACCCTAGACACACTGCCGATTGGCTGGGAAATGGACCTGCCAAACAGTAGTCTAGTGCAGATTTTTCCAAAACAATAGTTGTAGAACGTAATCTGTAAATCCAAATCGTGCATAGGGAATACCATTAGAAAGTTAATTTAGAGAATTTTAAGAGTCCTTAGGCCTCTCCCGAGTCCGAGAGTTGACTTTAGGTCAAAAGAGGATCGGAATCACCCATCGATCATTTGGACAAGAGATCGTCGAATGGTAATGGATTGTTCGTCCAAACCGTAAGTCAGAATCGTGCACGGGGCAGATTTTTGGAAACGTTTTGCGAGGAAATTTGATGTTCCAATGAGCTTCTCTAAATTCGGAGATTTGACTTTGGCCAAACGGGGCCCAAAACTGCCTAGTGATCTTTCGGAGTAAAACAGATCGTTCATCCGTACCGTAACGTTAATTCATGCATGGGGTAGATCATTGAAAAGGGTACTTAGTTAATTTCAAAGATTCATTCGATCTCATTTGATATGAAGAGTTGACATTGGTCAAATGGAGCCCGGGAGCACCCGGTGGATTCCGGATCAGTTTTCGAAGGAAAATGGATCGTTTATCTGAATCGCTATACCATTTTGAGAACGGGGTGGACCATTAGAAAAGGGGTTTCAGTGACCTTTGAAGATCCATTGAGATTTTTCTCTGACGATGAAGTTAATAGGGGTCAAATTAGGGCCTAGGAGCGTTCGGTGGCCTTCAAATCGATTTTTTTTAGTAAAATGGTTTGTTTGTCCGAAAAATTATGTCATTTCATGCACGGGAAAGACCATTGGAAAGAGGATTTAGTTCCCTTCGAGGATTCATTGAGATTTTTCTCTAACAATAGAGTTGATCGAATTCAAACATGGCCCGAGAGCACCCTATGGCCTCTAGATTAGTACTCAGAGTATGACCTAGGATTTGTAGTGAATTCGGGAGGTTCTAGGGAACTAAGGAGAGACTTAGGGGGTCCTAGAATGTGGTATCTATAATAAAATTTAGAGGACTTAGAGATGCAACCCAGCAAGATTTTGAATATCTCGCAACGTCCTTCGGGGCTAAACCTTGATGATGGAATCAATTTGACCGAGATTGGCCTCAATCCCTCTTTTACTGACTAGATAGCCTAGAAATTTACCTGACTTGACACCAAACAAACACTTTCTTTCATTAAGTTTCATCCAGTACTTCCCGAGGATTTCAAAGGTTCTGACTAAGTCGGCGAGGTGTTCGTCCATGTTCTTGCTCTTGACCAACATGTCATTGATTTAAACTTCCATGGTCTTTCCCATCTTCCCCTTAAACATCTTTGTGACCAGCCTCTGATAAATTACCCCCATATTTTTCAGTCCAAATGGCATAAACGTGTAATAATATAAACCAACTGGGGTTATAAAGGATATTTTGTCTTGGTCAGGGCCGAACAATGGAATTTAGTGGTACCCTGAATAGGTGTACAGAAAACTCATCCTCTCGTGGGCTGCTGTGGCATCAACCAGCTATTCAATCTTAGGTAGTGGGAAACTATCTTTAGGACATGCCCTATTGAGGTCTCTGAAATCAACGCAGACCCCCAACTACCGTTGCTCTTTCGTACTACCATTAGGTTGGATAATTACTTAGGGAAATGAACTTCCCTAATGGATCATGTGTCTATAAGCTTCCCTACTTTGTTATGCTTTAGCCTTTTCGAGGGTTGTCCGGCATGCCTTCTAGTGATTGGCTTGAAGGTTGGGTCAACATGCAGATGATGACAAGCTATCACTACAAGAAAAAATGTCATTTATGTCAATTTAAAAATTTACCTTATGTCAAACAAATGTAAATTGACATAAATAATATGTATTTATGTCAATTTGACTTTGAAGGTAAATTTTTATTTCAATTTAAATAAAATTGAGATAAAAAATAAACTATTCATCTCATAATTTATATATAGATGACATAAATATACCCTTTGTAATTTTAGACTTTAACTAAAAACTGGCATAAATAAAAATAAAAAAAAAAGAAGCGGGGCTTGGTTTTTTCCACTCCCGCCCCAAATTTCTTTCGTCAAAATCTTTCCCCACTCACATCGACATTTCTCTCTCAAATGCGGGCTCTTGTACTCCCTCTCTCCCTCTCTCACTCACATCGACATCTCTCTCGCTCGATCGTAGATTTCTCTATCTCTCCCTCTCTCTCTCTCTTCGCTCTAGAGAGATCACGTAGATTTCTAGGGTACCGGCAAGGCTCCACTGCGGCGTAGGTACAAAAAGTTTGCATTTTGTCTTAAATTTCTAGGGTTCCCAGATTGTGTTTTAATCTATGTTTGATTAGTTCTTGATTTTGCTATTATTTTTGGATTTGAATCGTAGATATATAGATTGGTCAAATTTGTGTATATATATGGATTTGCAAGAATTTTTTTGTATAGGTTGCGATTTGTTGATTTGATTTGTGTATGTGTGTTTGTGTTGGAACAACTATTATTGCTACGGCTCATGCCTTATGGCTAATGATGAAACTCCGACCCCAAGTGATCCTCTACAATGGTCCTGGAACGTGTATACCTCTATGTGTAATTCCATTCCTTCTCAATGTATGCACATACTCTGCTTAGAATGCACATTAAAGTTATTAATGTTTGGTTTTACTTATTTTCCTCATGTTTAATTTCAAATTCATTCCGTTATGTTTTATTTCTAAATGTAATATAGGCATTAGTATTCATGTATATATTTATTGAGACAACATATCTCTATAATAGGTAATGAGATACTATTTGGCGAGGAAGTTCTGCACCCACATATTTGGTGTTTGAATTTTACTATATGACCTAACTAAGCAATTGTTATTTTCTATATTTTCACATCATAATTTGGCTTTTCTCATGATCAATATTTAACATACATTTTGTATACAAAACACATAAATAATTGTTATTTGATTTTATTTGTGGATGTTTATATGGGATTATAAGCTTGACATTTTACACTAAATTATATTATTTACTAAAGCCTCAATTAGTTAATAACAATGCTCATTTTCCTATTGATGTTCTTATTTTTTTTGTTCGTCGTTTAGTTCTGGGAGTAACATGAAGAATGATAGTATGCGCATCTTGCGGCAAAGGTTTTCTAAGTAAGTTTGATATTATTAATGGACTCACGCATGTTTGATACATGTTATTTGTTGATGAACTATTTTTATAGTTATGATGAGGTAATATCTTGGAGGTTTCATGTTTCCTTAATTTTTATTCTTTACCGAGCTACTTTTTCTACAATTATTTCTTGGCATGATGAGTAATCCCAGGGTCTATATGATCTGTTGCTTCAAGTTTTTATTCGATTCGATTTATTCTTCAATTTAGTGGACTTACATTATTTTATATAACATTACAGAACCGTAATGTCATATGACATTACAGACATGACATGGGAGAGAGTGGCGGTAATGACTGACATGTTACGCAATGATCTTGCCTTTACAATTTTTATCCCCTCGGTAAAATCTTTTGAGGCAGAGAGGATCATTGATACATATGCAATACTTACTCAGGTATTGTGTTTCTCGATTGTGGTTGATTTCTTATGTTACAATACCTTATGGTAAGGATATTACTTATGATTTGTTATCAGCATTCTTTTTATAGAGAATAGTAATAGTACTCTGTATATAGATTTCATCTTGCTACAAAAGCAAGGTCCCATCCCCTAAAGGATATGCAACTCATTCACATTCGTTCACCCTTTTTGAAAGGCAAAAAATAAGTTTGAATTACACGGCTAAAAATAAGACCATCATAATAATAGTTTGTTTTAAACCCGTAGAAAGTGAATAGAATTCTTTGTTAAAAGAAAACATATTAATTTTTAGGGCCAACATCCTTGAGGGAATTAATCTGCTCGTCTCCCATTGCCGACATCACACAGACCACAAAATCCTTCCCTTTGACGAACCCATTTTTAATCTGGGTGAGCAGATTGTCATCGGTGAGAAGCCTGAAATCATCTTTGGTGTTTACATTATTAGTCAGAAGACTAACAAAACCATCTTCAGAGATATCGATTAGCTGATGATAATCAGTACGATTGATATAAGGGACATCACAATTGTGAGATGAAGGAACAATATCTTCTAGCTTCTTGCCATTGAATATCTCAATCGCTTTATAATTGTTTGGGGTCATCTATATATAGTGTAAGTGATACATTTCATTTACACCTTGGAGTCCTAGTGATTATCCTAGTAGTCAGGATATGATTCCACTTCTAATAGGACTGTTGCTTGTAGGTAAAGTCCAATCCATTATGATTTCCACAGTCCCAGTTGTAGTTAAACTGGGACTGTCCACTCATAGTTATCAATGTCTGGAGGCTGGGTTAGCTTCCGACCTACACCATGTCTGGTGAAGGTCGTGTGCTGGTTACAATGGCACTAGGCTGGCCTTCATCATAAAATGTGTCCGACCTAGAGTATATCTGGTGTAGAGTCTGAGCTCGTCCCAATTATAAGGGAGAGGCAAACTATTATAGGGATACGTGGCACATCTTTGGTGTCTATTATTTTATCATCCTTTAAATACCAACAATTCAAGTGTGATAGTGTATTAAACAGGGGTATATCACCGGGATAGATAAAAGAGGTAAGGATATCACATTAATATGAAAGCGTATGCCAAATAATGTACCGTGAAATGATGATTATTGATCCTTGTGCTACTGATAATAAATACAACCTCCCAAGGAATAATTTGAAGAGGATAATATAGTAGATAGCATATCTTGCATAGCATTCATCTACTATTCCCTCCGGTGTGGGCACTGGACAAATTTGTCCCTGAGGGTTGAGGTCCTCACAACTCAGGGGCGTGTTAACCCACCTGTTAGTGCGCCAAGGACCTTCCACCTCAATATTTAACGATGCTGATAGAAAATACTAGAGCTCGATTTCTATGAAAAACAAATACTAAAGTTGGCTCAGTATGTGTAATCATAGCAAACAAAGCTCCAACAGATAAGGCATTGCAACCAGCGTTATAAAAATTCCCGCCTAGGCGTTCACTAGTGCTCTGTCCCCAACCACCCACCCACCTACCTACCTTAGACTTTATGCTTAGTTGTTAAATAGTTGATTAATGAAAATTAAAATCGCCGAAATAACTGCATACTCTCCAAGGCGCTACCTACCTGCCTACCTTCGACTTTACGCTTAGTTGTTAAATAGTTGATTAATAACAATTAATATCGCCGAAACAACTGCGTACCCTCCAAGGCGCAAGCATATCTCCCTCATTCCCCCTCTAAAAGATTGATTATTGGTACAATTATATGGTGATATGTTTTAATAATTTTGTTTAAATGAGTTTCCATAGCTTAGAAGCTTTGAGAGAGCATTGGTGAAAACCGTAACTAGGAAGAGAGGAGATGGAAACTATGAGAGAACATACTCTTCATTGCGATATCTTTCAAGCAGGTTCAAATATTTTGAGATCTCCGTAGTTCTCATCAATGGAATTCGAGCATTCAAGATGATCAAGAGAAGCAATGGGTTTATGCATTCTTGTTCATTGCCGTTTTTGGTTAATCTTTGTTGACCAACTATGGTGCAGTTGGGGTGGGTTGTTTCGTAAACTTAGATGAAGAAACATGGATTTAGTGGTGGAACTAACCAGTTGGATAACTTTCTTCAAGTCCATATTATGGAGGATTCAAGCTCTGCAGTATTCTGGATCCCAAAGATTGTAAGGGGTGGTGGTTGGGTTTTTGTGGCCATTGTGTTTCGCACTTTGGAACCAACCTTCAAGTTCTTGCATACGTCAAACCGTAAGATGGACCACCACAGGGTCACTGAAGTTTCGTCTAAAGAGGCAGGCTCCTGTTGGTAATTGGTGGGCGGTTTTTCAAATTCAGTCTTAAAGTAGGCCCACATGTTAAACCTCTCCTTAGGATAATTTATAAAAAAATAGTGGTTGTAGATATCAGTTTATTGGTCAAACTAAGTTACAAACTACATAGAAAATTAAGCATAGTAAGCGACATCAAGTGGCCAAGTTAAGGCGACGAGTGAATCAACGGGTTGTGCTGAATCGTTTGGTGACCTCGAACAAGAGTTTGCGTAAGTGTGTGATTCCTGGGGGATGGCGAAAAGACGGTGGACTATTTGTGAGCTATTAGGTGGATTGTGCATAAGCGTTTATGATGCGGCGACGATGCATTGCAATTGAGTGGGCCAGGCCCATTCAGCCACACTCCCATTCGGTCGCGCCCCCTTTATTTTATTTTGTTTAGTTAGTTATTGTCTCTCTCAGTTTATATAGCCTCGTCCATTATTATTGTCTTTTGACTGAAGCTTTTTCTTGAATGAATAAAGCCCTAGATTTGTTATGGAGTAGTTATGTGTGTTCTGTTTGATTGATTGTTCTTGCTTCCATTGCGTATACATCAATTGGTATCAGAGCATTGTTCGCTCTTGGAACATAAAAATGGAAGGGCCCGGAACACACCTTCATTATCAAAGGGCCAGTAACTCCTCTTTTGAATGCAGAGCATCTCATCCACTGTAGAGAAGTGGTTATCGAAGTAACCTTTGTTGAGGGGCATCATGCTCCATGGCCACTTGGTTTCCTAGATGTCTGACAGCTTCGCAGGTAACTGGTTGAGAGATAGGGGTTTCAAGCTCCTGGGGAGTAAAATATGACCAATAAGATTGCTATGGAACTATGCAGAAAACTTATCATACACCTCCTCTGAGAGAGTCACCACTAGTTTCACTGTTAGTGGAGGAAGCTTAGATCCATCAATATCCAGCGGTGGCAGAGGCAAGATCTTTTTGCGAGCCACATATGAGAAATTCGTAAGAACATAGCCAAAATATGGTTTTGTTGATGGGGAAGAGTAGAACCGAGGATGAAGAAGTAGTGGGACCTTGCATGGCTGAGGTCGAAGCCATGTGGCGATTGTCGCTATGGCTCAGAACCATAGAAAGAAGAAATAATTTCTCTATAGACATTCTCCAGGAACTTTATTCGCATTTATAACCTCCATATAAATATCGAATATAACTCTCAATGAGACAAGTTTGAATATCAATATCTTACGCGTAGAAATCATGTAGAAAATGCATATGGATGATTGTATTATGATTTATGATAATGAATTGATGAAAGGAATGTAGGCGGGCCTTACGCGTAAAAAGACGTGAAAAGGCGTTTAGGCCTTTTGAAATATATTTTAATATTTTTTGACTGTGACAAGACTATTAAAAATACTAAAAAAACAAAAAACTCACATTTTTTCACGCCTTACTTCTAAGAAACTCGCATTTTTTCACGTCTTACCCCTCCAAAATGCGTGTTTTTCATGCCTTACCCCAAAAAATGTTGACCATGTTGACCACACCTTAATCCATGCCTAGGATCAAAACTTGGCGTATCTAAAAAGCCTCGCGTCTAGGCGCATTTTTTAAAACACTACTATTTACCCTTTCTATGTGTTATATATATGTTATGAGACTTGTATGGGTAATGGGTCTTTAGTATACTGTTATTGCATATACATGGTGCAATGTTGTGTCAAGATGAATACTTTGAGCTGAAAGTTTTGAATTTTTGTATTTTGTAATGAAAATTTATTTTGTTGTATATTGCATTGATTTTTAGTGCCATGGTTGATCTATTTTCGGATTTGTAAACTTTCACAAAAAAATTGTTGTTTAGGAAAGGAACCGTTATCCTGTGAATCAAATTAGTGATGTAAATTAAGAGATTTGTTATATGAATGAAATCATAAAACTAGTAATGAATGAGAACCTAGTGTTGTGCCATTTACGTTCTCTGTAAATTAAGTTAAATTATCCATTGCAGTGAATAAGTTTAGCTATTTAAGAACAAATTATTGTGTCATTGCAATGCTGGATTTGACCTTTTGCTTTTTGAAGTAATGGGTTTGATGAAGCTGAATTTAGCGGTGGTGGTTTTTCATTACCGATTGTGTTTGCCCTCTCATTGCAGGATAATAAACCTACGGAATTTATTTGAGATCACGTCAAAGTATAGGCCGCCGATCATGCCTATAGGTCGTGGAGCTTATGGAGTTGTTTGGTAATTAATTGATTGATTGCTTATAGTTTTGCAATTCATTTAATTGGGTCCGATTTGACTTATTTTGTTTATGTTTTGATTATGAAGCTCGTTGCTGAATTCGGAGATGAATGAGATGGTTGCAGTTAAGAAAATAGTGAATGCTTTCAATAATTACATGGATACTAAACGAACTCTTCTTGAGATTAAGTTCTTGGGACATTTGGATCATGAAAATGTGAGTTTTTTTGTGATTTGATTGATATAGCGGTTAACGTAAAGTCTCTTTTGGTTGAGTTTGGTCCTCTTTGATTTAAAAGGCAAGAGTTTGAATCATGTTTGCTTATAATTGGCAGGTAGTGTATTGTAGTTCACTAGTTGATCAGAAGTTTTCTTATTAATACTCATTCCGTCACAAATTAATTTGAACCTGTGTTGACTAGTTTTGGAAATGTAATTCAGGTCATAGCTTTAAGAGATGTGATTCCTCCACCTCTACGAAGAGAATTTTTGAACGTGTACATTGCCACAGAACTCATGGACACTGATCCTCACCAAATTATCCGATCTAATCAAGGTTTATCAGAGTACCACTATCAGCTATGCTACACTTCCACATCAGTGCTGATAAGGCCTCCACGTTGGAACTTTCGGCCACATCAGCTTTTAATGCAGCTTGCCGACGCGGTGAACACAAATCTCTTGGTGATAAGTTTTTCCATTCGAGGTTGGGCTGCTGGATATTTGGTATTGGGCCTATAATTGAATGAATCAACTGGTGTGAAGAGAGACGGCAAATCCAAGACAGGGCCCCTCCCCTCGGGCCATTGCAGCCCAACCCTTAATGAATATTATATATATATATATATATATATATATATATATATATATAATAAGATAGGATGGTTTTTGAATTTGGAAAATGTAAAAGCACATTAACGTTTGTGATTCTCTGGGAGAAAATTAAGGGCCACGATTTGCTTTTCAATTTTGTTCTCCCGCCCAAATCATTGTTTTCACCTCTCTACTCCTGCCTCGGTAAGCTCACTCCCCATCTCTCCTTTCTTTTCTCAAACCCCGTCTCCCAAACGAACTCACTCTTCCCTCGACTCGGTTCATCATAACTCATGGGTTGAGAGATCTTTTGGTTTTTGATTCCAAATCCCCAAACACGGTTTTTGATTTGAAAACACCGCTCATGGTTTTTTTATTTCAAAACCCCAACATCTATATTTTTTTAATTCCGATTTTGTTCTTTTGTTGAAGAAAGTTATAGTTGAAAAATTACAATATATAACCCATGAGAGATCTTTGGGTTTTTGATTCCAAATCCCTAAATGCGGTTTTTGATTTCAAAACATCACTCTTGGGTTTTTGATTTCAAAACCCCAACTTCTGTATTTTACAAACCCCAACATATTTATTTAAGATTTTGTTCTTTTGTTGAAAAAGTTAGAGAATTTCTACGATCTGGATTTAAATGAGGTTTTCATTGTCTTTAATTATAGGCGGTTTTCATGATCTTTAGTTTTCCCTGTTACTGATGTCAATGGTATCTATGGTTAGTTTTCATGTTCTTTAGTTCATCACACGATTTCATATAACAAATTGGATATGATTATTTGACTATAATTTGTGATAAATGTGATTGTACTATTACAGGTCACACACTTGATTTTTGTTTTCAATAAACGGTGCTAATCACCGAGGAATGTTATATCATTATTGAGGTAAATATAATTTCTTATATTTCCCAAGTAGGTTGTTTATAGTTATATCATTATTGTGTGTTTATATCATTGGATTTTTCACCCATGCCTTTTTACACCTATTATGTAACTTTGCATTTGACACAATTTATTTTGCCCGAGTATTAAGTGGAAATTGTATTGAAATTGATTCATCTCATTTTGAAGGGCATATCACGGTGCAAATGGTTGTCGGCTTAAAGACGATTGTTGATGAAATTCTTAAGCGTATGGAGTTATCTTCCCCCCTGCATTTTGATATGGTATTCAAACAGTTACTTTAAAGATTATCGGTTCATTTTCTCGTGTATTGATCTTATTCTTCTGTTATTTGGTGTCTTTTCCATGCCAGTATCAAAGATTAATGAAAATTATGCTTCTCTATATGGTTGACATTCTTCAATCAATATGATTTTAGGTTATTCTTCGGTTATTCAATAAATATTTATTCAATATGATTTTAGGTTATTCTTCAGTTATTCAATAAATCATTAACAAAGATTTATGAAATTAAGTGTGGATGACATTCTTTTGTTATTATTTGATTTCATTTGTTTGTTAATGATTTTATATTCCATCTTAAATCATCAAGAATAGACCAGACAAAAATATCAAAGTTTTCTTTGATCTGTGCTTCATGTGTGCTCTTTGGAAGCACACTATGACCCATCTGCAAACCCCAATGGAGAACAACCTGTGCTGGAGTCTTCCCTAATTTTTATGTAACTGTAAGTAGAACTGGATGCTTAGGGACATCACTCTTGAGCCATGTTGTACCAGGAGAACCCAAAGGTGAATACCCTTAGATTTACAGAATTCCTGCAGTTTGGTCTGCTGCCAAGAAGGATGACACTCCACCTGGTTGACAGCCGGGGGAAAAAATATTGGTTTGGATTCGTATTCGAATCAACTTTTAAATGAGATGTTATAAATTTATGATATGTATGGTTAAGACAATAAAAAGTTTGGTTCATTGTGATTGGAGTTTGGTGGCGCAATTTTTTCTATTGGATTTTAGTGTTAGTATTTTTATACACTAATACCATTACTATTTTGCATTCCCTTCTTATCCGAGCAGTTCAAGCAGGGGAATAATTTTATAGGTTTTACTTTTTCGAATTGAATCAATGTGAGCCACTGTCCGAGCATATCGAGGTGGTGTTTCGTTTTTCAATAATTGTAGGTTAACTCTTATTTCATGACTCATTAGGTTAACTCTTATTTCATGACTCATTGGTTTGTTATGTTTGTCTTAAATGTTTCCAGGGAACAGTATAAAATGCTACGCGTCCCCAAACATCCATACAATTGATTGCAGTACAACTTCCAGTACAACTTTCTGTTTAAATTCACATCACATATTCACAGCACAAAAGTCAGAGCACATATTTTCGGGAACTCCAAGTGTTTGGGTTTAAATATTATTTCCTTTTTCTACTGATTGACTTGCGTCAAAATGAATCCTAGCTGATATAATTAGTGTTGTTAACGCACGGTAATGGAATTTTTGGGTGGATTGGTTTTCGTAAAATTGCATACCTTTGTAACTTTTAATGTACAATTTGAATTTTAACATGATTCACAATCGTATCTTTAAATTTTGTTATATATCCTTTTCTGCATGATAAATTAATTTTGGTTTGGTTGGTTTTTGTGTAGGCTTCATTGTACAGCCAGTGCCATACGGTATGAATGAATTAATTTTGTTTTGTTTCTTTTATGTAGGCTTCATTTCTATAACCACTGACATATAGTATGAATAAACTGATTGTGGGTTTCCTTTTAATCTATTATGGTCAATACAATACAATACAATACAATACAATACAGGGGCATACAGTTTTATTGAATTAGATCCCATGCCATGTTTGCTCTGGATGGGACAACAACAAATTTAGGCTAGATTTTGTTACACCATATTTTTGGCTAAAACAGACAAAGGATCTTATTGGTGCATGCTGTTTTTGCAAGAAAACAAGGGAAGTTGATTGATGAATATGACTACCTTTAATACTTTTATTCATGTTCCTTTGATCTGCCGTGGAAGTTCTATGGTGACAATGTTGGTGATGTAGTTATTTTTGGTGACAATGATCCAACATCATCAAAACCCAAGTTCGGTTCGTATTGGAAGAAATTCAAATCTGTTCAAATTTTGTTTCAGCTGTTTAACTGAACTACAATTTGTGGGTAAAACTTTAATTGGACTCCAAAGTTTTACCTGATTGGAATTTTTACAGATTTGAATTTGCTCAAATCTGTTTTGACTTGATACATTACCTCATTTAGAAGTACTATTTTTTGTTGGAATTGAAGCCTGAGACTTTTAAATATCATTGTTTTCATTTTACATTGTGATTTGTTTCTTATTTTCTTACCAATTTGTGTGACTGCATTGTTTTCAATTTTGTGATTCAGAGATCTTAAGGAGTAGGAAAAAGAAGACATCAAGCCTTTTGCTTAGGACATGCAACTGCAGGAATCAAAAACACGTACTAAGTACAAGAAGATGAGGGGTGAGGAGCTTCAGGGGATGAGTATTTAAGAACTGCAGCAGCTCGATAGGTCCCTTGAAGTTATATTCCGCTGTGTGACAGAGAAAAATGTCAATATTTTTCCACTTCGTATCAATGTTTTTCACTATCAATAACTTTTTTGAACTTCTTGATCTTTTTAGTTTTTACTTATTAACAAATCTTGGTATTGATTGCATGCACAAGGTTGATTGACTTGATTTTTTTGGTGTTGAATTATCATTATGAATGTGAATAATAATACGTTTACTTTTATATTGTAGGTGTTGTACCGATCACAATTTTACAAGCCTCACCACCCAATACATTGCACAAAGTCTCACTGATTCCCCAGGGCTTAATGGTATGTCGCTCAACAATTAAAAGTAATATATTTTCAATTAAACGTGGATTATACCAGCTTTCATTCCTGCACGAAAAAGTATTTCTTCAACAAGGTGCTGAGCAGGATCTCCTTCGTGTGACCATGCGTTGAAAAGTTCAACTTCCAAAACAACCTCTTCGTTTGTGAAGTATTGGTAGAGTCCATAGGATGATAGTATCAAAAACCTGTCGCTTGGTCCTACTCTGTGATGGTAAAGATTTGGGAGACAATTTATGTATGGAGAAGTTCCAATGTAATCAATCCTAAACATTTCCAGAAGAGAATTGTTCCATTTAGTCTGCTGAATCAAATTTCATGAAAATTAGTTTCATCATCAAACATTGTACACAACAAAACAAAAAATTATTGAACTTAGAGACTATGTGAGAATTTTGATTGTTAAGAGCGAACATTGATCAACATTAGTCAAGCTTTATGTCCAAATTCTATTGCGGATATTGTCGTCTGTTATTCAGCCTCGAGTGCTCTGGGGGTATGAGTAGACATCAATGTTTTCAGAGAGAACTCGGAATATAAATGTTCGCGGGGATATGAATAATCTATATCCTCTTCGAGTGGATATTGAGTTTGATTGCATTTTTGATGAATAACTGATATTGTTTTCTTTTATTAGTTGAGATTGAAAAAAAAATAGTTTCAGCTATGAGATTACAAATGATTGATGTTTGTAACTCTTTCGAATCCCATCCACTGGTATCCCCCCTCTCTAAATCTCATGTATCTCTTATTTTCATTTTGTGTTTTTTTTAGATTTGATGTTTATTATTTGTAATTTGCAGGTATGTTAGGATTTGATGTTTATTATTTTCTTCGGCAGCAAAATTTACTACCCTGTTTTGTTGGGTTTGGAAATGGGTAATGCTTCGAGTTTGGCTCTCTCCATTCTCTCTCTCTCTCTCTCTCTCTCTCTCTCTCTCTCTCTCTCTCTCTCTCTCTCTCTCTCTCTTCGTCCCGTGTAAGTTTAATTGTTAAGTCTCTCCATCATCCATGAATTTTATGGGTTTTTTCTTCAAATTTTAGGGTTTCGGGTAAACGGATGATAGGCTGTTTTACACAAAGAAATGAACACAAAGAAATTTCTTTGTTAATGACTTAACAGTCAAATATATGGGTGTGTTACACAGAAATGAACACAAATAAATGTCTTATTTCTGTGTTCATTTCTTTGTTAATGTATATTTCTATTCATTTGTGTTCTCTATTCATAATACCAGTTGCTGGAGTAATATAACTGTTAATGTCTTCTGATTTTATTTCTTCAATGACGTTATGTTATAGCATTTATAATGAATATTATCTCTCTTTTTTTCATGTTCCTCAGTACTCTTGCCATAATGTTCGAGTCCATATTATTGATTGTTTTCTTTTCTCCTTACTGCTATTTCAGTTATGCTCATTTGTGCTCATCAGTTGTGCTATTTCAGTAAGCTAATCTCTATCTATTCTCTATAGCTCTATCAAATCTCAATGTCTTTAGATCCTCAGCTGAAGCTGAATACCCTGCTATGGCTCAAGGTATACATCTAACTTTCTCTGGTTGGATCGATACTGATTGAATTGGGCTTAATGGAGAAAAAGCTCATCAAAGTTTTTTTATGATAATAAATCAGCTATTATTCTTACGTCTAACTCAGTAATTCATGAGAGGAGAAATATATAGAGGTCGATCAGGTTTCATCAGTCCATCTTTTGTTTCTGCCTCAAAAGAAATTGCAGATTTGTTAACAAAGTCCATTGGGCCTTCTTTTTTTCAGTCTCCAATAGTCAAGTTGGGCTTGGTTAAACATATTTTCTCTAGCTTGACGGGGTGTTAATCAGATGACATTATTTATGGCTTTAATGAAATTTGACCTTAGTGTTGATGTTAATTCTTCCCATTATGAACCCCAAACCCGATCCATGTGTGAGGATCCTCTTATAGATATGCAACAGATCTCATGAAGGATATTAGTGTTGATTCGGCTTCATTGTTCTTGTTATTTTGCATATTACTAAAAGTTCTTTCTCTTTGAATATGTGAGCAGCTCTGAACAAAGGAAATGGCCTTGATTTGGATAACTATTCTTGGGGGCAATCACTGCAAGAGGTCAACATTAACATTCCCGTCCCTCCGGGGAAAAAATCGAGGTCAATCTTATGTGAAATCAAGAAGAATCATCTAAAAGTTGGACTCAAGGGTCAGCCTCCAATAATTGATGTAAGTGTCTGTGCCATTTGATGCTCACAAATTTAACTGCACGGAGTGTCAATTATATTAAGGGTCCGTTTGACAACTTAATTCCAAGCCATGAAAATGGAATTGAAAGGCCAATTTTAATTCCACCGAATTGAAATTGGCCTACCAATTTCAATTCCAAGCCTTGGAATTGGGTTGCCAAAAGGGCCTTAAGTGTAAATTTCAATAAATTTGATCCACTCACCTCTATTGTAGTTACACATATTATTGTTACATTCTTGCAGGGGGAGCTCTGTCAGTCTGTCAAGGTTGATGATTGCTTTTGGAGCTTGGGTATGTTTCTATATGTTGTACAGTTTTACACTTGTCAGAAGCATTACAGTAAAAAATCTTTTTACCCTCCACAGACAATTTCTTTCTGCTCCCCGCCCCTCCCAGCACGCTCCAGAAACCTCATAAAACCAAGAAATACTACCTTTTGACGGTCTTAAGACACTTCCATCAGTTTTAACAACGCTTCTGCTGGTGTATCTAAAATTTTCAGTGCGGGTTAAACAAAGAAGCTAGAACAAAAGTGGGGGTGGATTTAAAAATTCCACAATAAAAGGGGTGATTTTGTCTTGGGTGTATTTAAACTGCGATAACTGTACTAATATTTATTAGACATAGATCATTCAGTATGGTGAAGTTTTTGGCCATCGCAGAAACTTGTTGCTGAATGGTACCTTTTGCTGAAAATTTGTATTTTGTCACTAATGCTAACATTAGTGAGGAAAGTTGTTCCTGGATGTCGACGTCATTGACTTAAAGAGTTTGGATGGAAAATGTCTAATAAAAAATTAAATAGATACCTTAGTAGTATCTCAATCACAAGCCAAAATCGCTCCGAAAATTGAGCAGTCTTCCATATATACCTTCCCATGCACTCAGTGGTTAGTGTAGGTCCCATTGTAATATGGGGGTAATGGTGAATTATGTAAAATGTTGGGCATATACTTTTTGGCGTAACATTACATGTCCACAATTTGTTTTATTGTATTCCTAAAATATTAGCTATCTTCATGAAGAGCAGTAATGGCGATTTTTCCCTGTTAAATCTTAAATTCGTAACCAAACAATGTATTTGTTGCAGAGGATAAGAAATCTGTATCTGTGCTGCTGACAAAGCATAACCAAATGGAATGGTGGAAGAGTTTGGTGAAAGGTGATATCGAAATTGATACCCAAAAAGTAGAACCTGAGAACAGCAAGCTATCTGATCTCGACCTAGAAACAAGGTAAACTGTTGAGAAGATGATGGTAGGACTCTGATGCCTCTCTTCCTTTCCTACATACATTGCCTTTTTTCTTTTTTCTTTTTTCTTTTTTCTTTCAAGTTTATTTGAGAGGCATTGCATTTTTTCCATGAAATTACTTCTTTTTACTCAATTTCACTTTTGTGGTGTTTGATTACTAATTTTCCACCTTTTCCCCAACTTTTCATTTTTCTGAAGATTTAATTATTTTCTCTCAAGTCTTGACGTTGTTTACCTATATATCCATAGACATTGAGTCTCTAATTGGGTTTTTTGTTTATTTTTTTCTTCTTCTCTTTTCTTTCAATTAGCACATTATATCCCACTTTGATTATGTTTTGGGTGTTGCAACTAAATACACTGATTATCTGCACTCTTGGTCCAAGTTTTTTGTGGTTATCATAGATTCCCCTTAATCACTTAAATCTCAAAATTCTTTCTTAAAAATGAACCCTTTTATTTTACCATGGAGAATTCTTTTCCTCTTTTTGTAGTCGACCCCAAATAATTGGGAAAAGGCTTTGTTGAGATGTGTATTCTTTTCTTCCTTTTATTTTTGTTAATGTTTGGTAAAGAAACTATGTAATCTGCCTTCAAATGTTTATGTAGTTTGACCAGCGGCAAAAGCAAATGGGCCGCCCCACAAGTGAGGAGATGCAGAAACAAGATCTTCTGAAGAAATTCATGTCAGAGGTGAGCACTTCTCTCTCGCTCTCTTGCACGCGTACTCGCAACGCTCACGCACTAACCAACTAACTATTTCTATAGGGTTATACAGCCTTTGGCTGCCAATTTTTAATGCTTCTTTTCAATTTAGCAACTGATGTTTATCATAATTGAGGTTTTGTACCGAAATAATAACACACAATCATCATAAAAAGTCCTCATAAGAGTGTTCATGACACTTGCAGGTGTTGAACCCTAAATTGCGTAAAACCGAGTGTGCCAATGGAGACGTTGATCCGAAAAGGGTGTTATATGAAGCTTATTTAAATACTAACGTCCAAGGATCATCCACTGCTTGCATATTGACGCTGAAAAGAATTGTATGGCTTCATTTTCTTTGTTTCTTGCATGATATTTCAATATTTTCATGTGTCTATTACTATGCAAGGTCTAAGAATTGACATCTTGATGCGTATGTATGCAGGTCTTGAGGGAAGCAAATGTGGGTGATAGTGGATTCATGCTATTTCGAGAGGGAGTGGTGATATATCAATCACCAAAGCAACAACGCAGTTTTAATTGTCCATATCAATTAGGAGCTACCAAAGACCATCCAAGTATAGCACAGGTTTGTTGAATTGAAATTGTATTTGACACTATCCAAGTCACGTTATCCATTAAAACGATTTAAGGGCCATAATGCAATTTTTTGAAACGTGACTAAGGTTCTACTATATCAATATAGCCAATTTTACATTTTAAAAAAGTTTAATGAGAGAAGATTAATGGGAGTGCCATGAACTGCTTATTGTCTGCATTCCCTTAGAATATATTAGAGTTTATGAGACTGAAATCCTGTAAACACTTTTTTACAAATAATTATGGAAAAAAATATTTTTCCATAACCTTATATACAAGGAATGAGGGTCACTCCTATCATTAGTCCTACTCTTTGCAAATTCTTAGAATATATTAGAGTTTATGAGACTGAATCTGAAGCAAAAGCTCTTTGTATGTAATCACGAGCAGGAGTAGGACTAATGATAGGAGTGACCCTCATTCCTTACCCCCTAATAGGGACAAAAAACAATTTTGTGAGAAATTTTAGATAAAGGAAAATCAGTTATCCAATGATGGTTTATAGGAGCTCTATCCAGTCTTTCAAACAACATTACTCCATTAGAACACTTTTCCCAGGTGAATTTCCAACCAATGTATCCCATATCTTGAAGGTAACTATTTTGAATACAGTCCATTATGTCACTAGCAGCTCCCACATCAATAGGATTTCCTCCTACCTTTTCTTCTGCAGATCATACTGTATTGAAATCACCTCCAAATAAGAGAGGCTTTGAATGAGGCAAACACTATGCAACCTTCATTATAATTGAGGCATACAATGTGTAGACTTCATTCTAATCTTAATGGTTCACCAGTTGATTACACAATGTATGCTCTTTCCAATTACAAAGTGTATTCTCTGTTAATTAAACAATACCTGTTCAAGTTTAAACTTTCAATTACACAGTTTATGGATCATGCTTTCATCAACACCATCATGTATACTCTCGGTTACCCTCTTTTACTTTTAAATACATAGTTTATGTATTCATCTTCTAATGCTTACTTATATGTTTAATTTTTTCTCAGGTAAGGATTCTGCAGTTTGTGTATTCCATTTTTACCCATTTTTTTATTTGTTCAATTTTACCGACTCAAGATTAACCCGATAACAAATGGGGAAGAACGGGCCAGATAACAAATGGGGCAGAATGAACCAGTAACCCAATGACTGAAATCAGACCAACAGCAGCAAAACCAAGCACTACCAAGTGAAACCAAACGGATCAAGAACTGCGAAGTGAAAATTGACCTAGCACTGCCAAGTGAAAAGGGACCAAGCACTGCCAAGTGTTGATTCAAAGATGGCCGCAACTACCTTTTGTAGGAGAATTTTTAAAAGGTTGCCCTATATTTCAATTTTACATTTTGTTGGATTGGTTGTTACCCTTTGGGTGGATAGTCCAATAAATAAAGGAGACTTTGTCCATTTTTTTTAAATTGAGACTTTTTTTATTTGAGGCACAATGTAATTTTCTTTAATGAATATTGTATATTTCAAGTTATATATGAATTTGTTTGATGAAATCTAGACTATTTGAATATTGTTTGACTATTTATTATCTATTTACAAGGGTTGATTTAACTATAAATAATAGTTGTTTATTGATGGAGTAATGATTTTTTTTTAATTTTTATATCAACATTTATGTCAGTTTTGATAAAACTCTCATAAAAATTACTAAAATTGACATAAATGTGATGCTATTTATATCAGTTTTTCGTGAAAATGTGATTAAAAACATGGTGAATACCGTAGTTTTTATGTGTGTTCTTAAAAACTGAGATAAATGTGATCTTATTTATGTCAGTTTTACGAACATTTATGCCAGGGCTTTATATGTCAGTTTTGAAAAATTCTAAAACTGACATAAATGGTTATTTATGTCAGTTTTTGACTGACATAAATGATCATTTTTCTTGTAGTGTATGTCGGGATCAATCCCAGTAAAATCATATGGGTCCTAGGCAAAAACATACAGATTGCTTCTTAATAAGGCAATCAACTCTTTCTTTTCATGATTGGTGAGTGTAGGTCCGACTAGAAACTTTTTATCTAGTAAGCTATAATCAACACCAACTTCCTCCAGGCTTTCAACGACCCTGTCAATGGGGTGGATCATGGTTTCCTCTACCCCTGGTGGACCGTACCGTAATTTCTATTTTGAGGGTGTAGCCCTATCTTGGGATTCCTCTGGAGCGTTCTTTGAATCATTTTTCTTCTTTTTTCAAATTAAAGACCGTGACAAACCCGTGACAAACCCTAAAACAATTGTCACGGTCAAAGACTATGAAAATTTTGGGTAGGATTTTAAAAAAATCTACTGGACAGTATGACCACTGCTACTGCCCAGCAGTATATTTGTACCTATTATAGCAAAATTGTACCTATTCAAACAATATATATCCAAATAAAATAGAAATATGCACCAAATCATTGCATATATAATTCCATATCCAAATAAAATAGAAATACAATACATATCCAAACTAAAATGTAGCAAATCAAAACAATACAAATATAATCCAAGTGTCCAAATAAAATAGATACAAATAACCAATGCATAGAGTCATCAGTAGGTTGGAGGAGGAAGGAAGGTAACACGATATACGCATTAAGACACCCCTCAATATGCGTCACGCCGTATTATTCACGCAACCATAGTGTGGAGTTCTCCTTTTTGGGTATCACATGCGTGACGAGCACCTTGGACTCGATGTCTTGAAGGAGACGTCCATGAATCAGCATATTCATGTACCGGCATACCCATCAATTCAATTTATAATATTAATTCATATTTCCTTCATCTCCTCTAAAGAGTGAGTGGTCCTATCGCATTCAAGACCGCATATTTCTGTAATATAATTAATAGCTCATGCACATTGTTTCAATTTGAGGAAAATTCGGCAGCATATCCTCATAGTTCTCTAAGTACACGACGTAGATTCATAAGTGTGAGTATTATTTCAATTGATAATTGAAATAACACTTAACATCGCATCATCTAGTATGTTCCTAGAGAACATTAAGATACGACTGCAGAACTTCCTCCAAAAGTAAAAAGTTTAATCCACTAAGAATATTATTATACAGAAACTATGCAGTCCCAAACTGTCCAAATGAGATAATTCGAGATATCTTATTACAGGGTTAATGACTCTCGAATGGGTCTAAGGGATATTGAATGCGTACGCATAAGAACTAGAAGGCTAGTATATATGCGCACTATGTGTAATTTCATGTATGTTTCATTTAATGTTTCATTGAATTATTTAAGAATTTATTAGTGTGAATTAAATTAAGGATTTAAAAAAAATTAAACAACCAACTTCCATATCCAACCACATCCGTCCAATATAATCCAACATCAACAACAAACTAACAAATGTGTATCCCGTACTCCTTTTAATTCATCTACTCAATTAATTCAACATTAACAATTTCTAACCAATTTCAAACCTAAATAAGAATATACAATAAGATTCAATTAGTATTAACAATACTTATTAATTTCAATCCCAACAAACATCACCCAATCAACATTAACAATTAATTACAAGTCCTAAACTAAAAATAAAAAATACCCAATCAATATTTATAATTCCTAAAACCAAATTGAAACCACACACACACCCCCCTCCCCCACTCACTCCCCATCCCAGACCCCCCTCCCCCACCCCACACCCCCCTTCCCCACACCACAAACACACACACACACACACATACACGCACAGACATATACACACACTCACCCACCTTCACACACACACCTCCCCCCAGACCCCCTGCCCCCCCCCCCCCACCACACACACACACCACCCCCATACCCCACTCCCCCCTCCCTCCCCCCCCAACACACACCCACCCACCTGCGCACACATACACACACACACATATATACAAAGGAAAGAGAAAGAGGTAAAAAAAACTTACCTAAAAAACGTAGACACAGAGAGAGAGAGAGAGAGAGAGAGAGAGAGAGAGCAGTCGCGCGCTTAGAGAGGGAAATTGGAGGAAAGTGAAAACGATGGGAAAAAAGAAGGGGGAAGGGTTTTTTTACTGACAAAGTTGTCACGGACCTGTCACGGTCTTTGACCCTAACAACTTTCTATTGTTGTCACGGTCAATGACCGTGACAAGCCTTTATCACGGACTTGTCACGGTCATTGACCATGACAAAAAATGCGTATTTTTTTATCACGATCAATAACCGTGATTAAGGCTGGCTGGCTGAAAGGTGACGAGTTATCCTTTAGGGTGTAGTGCGACATCCTCTGGTAGTCGACATTTGCTAGCTTGGCTTTGTGCAGTGTCAATCTGGAATGCCTCTATGACATCAGTGACCTTCTTCAGTTCCATTTGAACAGCATTCCCTTGGATCTGCTTTAGGTCAGACGCTTCATAAATACCGTAAACTCCTATCTTATGTCGTCATCAAGGACATTATTTAATTTTTGGTGGCCAATGGTTGTGACCTTGTCATATTTCTTCTTTATATATTCGTTAAGATGTCCAACTTAAGCCAACTCTTCCAAATGCTACTTCAGTGCTTTGCAATTCTCCATCCTGTGGCCGCCCTCTTATGGAATGTGCATCTCATCACATTATTGCTCTTCGTTGGGTCCATCTTCTTGGGCCACTTGATGAATGGTTTATTCTTGATCTTGCTAAAGATATTATAGATTGGTTCTTGGAAGACTGCATTAGCAGCCTGGAACACCTTCGAATGATCAGTCTTACTCCCATTTTTATAGCCGTTCTTGACCCCGTTCTTATTCCCTTTCTTTGGAGTGTCACTTTTTACCTCCTTTACTTGGTTTTACTGGAGCATTGTCTCCTGTGTTAGAGTGAACCTCATCCTCGACCTTGGCTTATATCTCAATGCGAGCCATGAGGTCATCGATGGTATTGGCCTGTTTCTTTGTCAGGGACTAGTGCAATAGAGATGTGGTTGGCAGACCAATCTTGAAGGATGCAACGACAACCTGCTCTGAGCAGTCCTCCACTTCATTGAAGACCTCCCAGTACATCTTGGCACAATCAAGAACGCTCTTAGTGTTTTTCTCTTCGTTGTGAGCAGTGAATCCATCCTATTAGGGTGGGAACTACTGGTTATAAAGCAATCAGTAAAAGCCTTTGTTGGAGATTTGAAGCTCTTAACCAACTTGTGGGGTAACTTCTCGAACCATTTTTATGCAACTTTATGTAGACCAGAAGGGAGTATATGGAACATCAAGGCATCGTTGTGTCTCCATAGGGTAATTGCCTTCCTCAAATGCCGAATATGGTCCATGGGATCCGTCTTTTTACCGTATATCTTGAATCTGGGAACGAAGAACTTCTTTGGGGGTTCCTCTTTTTCAATAGCCCTTGAGAAAGGGGATTTCATCGGGATGTTGAGAGCTCTTCTGGCTAGCTCCCTAGTAGACCTATCTCCTCGATGGGCTGAATGCTGGTCCATCTCTCTATGGACTAAAATTTTGATGTCCTCATCCTGAAGATCATTACTCCCGTGGTGCCTCTCTAAACGACCGCATTCAGGTCTATCTTGGTCATGCCTAGAGCTGCTCCCTCGGCTGCGAGTGTTTTTCTCTCGAAGACTATGAGTCATATCATGATGCTTCCTTGTATATCTATAGATATTCCTCTCCATCTTTTCGTTTCGCCTTTACAGGTGACCATTCTATTCCACTTGGAGGCGTGTTGCCTCCTCCTGCTCTATAATCCTAGCTTTGTAAGCGTCAAGTAGCCTGGAGATCTAGGTAGACCTAGGTGGTCCCTAACTTTCTTCAGAAGGTTTCCTTTCTTGGAGAAACCTAGGATTTGGTTGTTGGCGAATCTCTGACCTTCATCTAGGTGGGGCTGGATCATCCTGAACGTTACCAACTTGAGGAAGATTGCTGTTGTGGTGAGACATTACGGGCTTTCTTTTGATAACTGCTTTCGTAGAAAAAAATCATTCTCCACTGATGACGGCAATTGTGAGTGCAAGAATTATCATAATTAAAGATACAAAAAGCAATATCGAGATAAAAGCAGATAATCACACACAATAACAACATATGTACGTGGTTCGATAACTTGTATACATCCAAGAAGGGGTTACTATGTTCTTATTAGTGTCTCTCAATAATCAAAGTTACATTCCTATGCCCCGGGTCAGGGTTTACAATTTATTGTTGTAGAAATAAGTGATTGAGTTGTATAAGTAACTTAAACGATCTTGTAGATAACTCGTGGTCTCTCTGAATATCTCCACCGAGATTGTTAATAACCGATTTGAGTATATCTCCATGCATTTATGCGCATGTTAGATACATGGGTCTAAGTAAATATGTGACTTGGGTCGGGCAGTCCATTATCAACGCTGGGTTGGTCGGCTGCACTTCTTGGGCTTGAATAAATAAGCCCCCCACAGTAACAATCTTGATATTTTTTCTCAATCTTTTATCTTGTTACACGTGGAATTAAGGCTTTAAAAGTATTAAAGTCTTATTGGCTTTCCTTCCCAACCTTACTTCACAATGCATTCTCGTATTATTCAATAAATTATTTGAGTTTACATACCCATTAAAGAGGGCCTCCATATTCTCACTTCTTTGAGTACTAGACATCCTTGCCCGAAATGAATCTTCAACGCAAGACCCATCGATTTCACTCATAATATAGACCACTCAACCATTCATTCTCTTTAAGGTTAAAATTTTCAATTAGTTTTTTCCAACTCTCATCGAATTCATGGATAGTAAAAGAGTCATAAACAACACATTTTATAGAAATTTTCATTGACTTGTATTGAACAAGTCCTCTTCTTCACAAAAAACTTTTTTTATTACCATATTTTTTGTAGTAAACCAACATATCATCAACATTGTCAAATGTCATTCCAACTTTAGGCTCATCTATGTTTTCTTTTTGAACGTTCTTATTTTAACCATCCTCATTTTTCTCAATATCGTTTACTCCCTTTACGTCATTTTCCTCATTATTCTTATTCAAATCAATGCTAGGAGACTCTTGAAAAACATCCGGTATCCATTCCTATATAGTTTTGGTAAAACAAAGATCAAAATAAAAAAATAATATGAAAAAAGTTTAGGGTCAAATTGAATAAATAAAACAACAAGAATGATATAATACGAATTAGAAAAAAGTTAGGTTTGATTTTATTTATTTTTATTTTTTTGAAAGTGTAATATAAAGTTGCACCAAGCTAAATAAATAAAACACTAAAAAGATACACTAAAAAAATCTACTAATAACTGAAAAATTATTAGGTAAAATTTTTTAAAAATGCCCTAAAAGTGTACTATTTACCTAAATATATTAATAAGATTAATTAAAAAACACTTTACTAAAATATAGTAATAAGAAAAATTAAAAAATACTTGATTAAATGGGATAAAGGATCTTGATTATTCCAGTGAAACGAAGGCCAAAGACTTTTTCTCGCTATTCGAGCATTCTACAAAAAAGCGATGCGAGAACTTATTCTCTTATCTAAACTTCTTCTCTGTTATTTTTGTTTTGTTTGAGAAGAAAGGGACATAAGAAATGGCGAAGGAAAATGTGGTCTTCTATTTTGGGGGTTTCAATCATTTTAATCCATTCATTTTTAGTGCTCTTATTTTTCGTGGCCTAATGTTGACACTTCACTCAGCCACATAACTTTCGGTCATTAACTCGGTCCGAATATAATTTTTATTTTTTTAAATGTGTAGCATTACTCAGACGTAAATACCTACAATATTTCTCAATTTTAAAAGTTGACTTTCATTTTGGATTCTTAAATTATATTACATGTATTATGTACAAAATTATACCTTTTCTCTCATCTTTTCCTAAAAATTCAAGTAAACGGCATCCATCAGGAAATTTTACTCTCTCTCTCTCTCTCTCTCTCTCTCTCTCTATATATATATATATATATATATATATATATATTACCGCATGCTACTTTCTTGCAACTGCCTTCGTTTCACTGATAACTCCCTCCGGCTACCGCTGGTTTCCAGGCTACTCTATTTTCGATGGCTTCCCAGCCATCTAAATCTTCATCGTTTCCTCCATCTTTACCTAAACCGGATCCTAAACCGCCGGATAGGAACTCTCTGAAATCATTTGCTAACCTGTTTACCAAGAATACTGACAACCCTTCCTTTAACTCCATCAAACCAGCGACTCAACACAAAGGAGAAATCGCTCTTTTCTTCTCAGATAAAAATATCTCTTCTCTGGCTGCCCCCTTCAAATGTTCTATGATTGGTCAATTCCATCATGGTCGTCCATCTCTAGAAACTATCAAGAAATCGTTCCTCTCTTTCTCTCTTAAATCAGGTTTTAACGTGGGTTTACTAGATAAGAAACATATTTTAATTCAATTGAATTGTTAGGAGGATTTTCATCGGATGTGGTTGAGATATCTATGGTACATTACATATTTTGGTTTCCCATAAAGGTTATGAAATGTTTGACAGATTTTCAAGCGAATGTGGATAGCCCATATGTTCCGGTTGACTGAATCTTGTTGAAAATTAATATTCGGTGTCGAAATTAATTATTTAATTTTAATTATATTAAATTTTAAATTTATGAATTTCTCAATTATGTGATCTTGATAAATATCAGATAATTAATTAGAAATGTGATAAATACGAATATTAGAAGATTGGGTCAATCTTATCCGTTAGTCACATGATGGTTAGTGACATTAGTGGGAGACTTGAAAAAGAGTCCCACCTTGACTAGGATTCCGACCCTCTTCCCCTTATAAATAGAGGAGCCCTACACCATCTGGGGTTATCTCATAACACACTATTTCTAAAGTGGGAGAGAAACTCTGAGTATCTATTAGAGTGTATTTTTTCCAACAAGGTAAATTGATGGAGCAATTAATCAATATTGATCCTTGATCAAGGTAAGTCTTATTTTCTATCTTTTGGACGTATTTTGTGAAAACATGAAGATCCAAGATCCTTTTATTAAGAACAATTGTATGTTAAAGTTTAATCATATTAATATGTTCGTGATTAATATTAGGGTGTTCTTAAGAATGATTTTATATGTGGTATCAGAGCTAAAGTTTAAGATCTAATGATTTTCCTTATTGATGTTCGTCTATAATGAAATATGTGCCTGAGACTTTCTGCGACATTTTTATTTATGTAATTAAATTGCTTTTGTGCCTGAGACCTTCTGCGACGTCTTATTTCTGTCATTAAATCTGCTCTTAAAGTGTGTCTAAGATTTTCTGTGACACTTTTCTTCTGTCGCTAATACTCACTGGTGAGAATGAAAGGTCAAAACTTGCTTGGAATTTTACGAAACTGACATGGTCGACTGGAAACATCGAAATAAACAAAACTCATTGTAAACAATGGGTACCACCTTACTTTTGCGTTTTGACGTCATTAGGACCTTAAAATTGCGTTTTTGCCATTTTTGGTAATAATGTTGACGTCAATACACTCCAGAAAATTGATTTTTGAATTCCGCAATTTGTTTTGAGATCCTGGAGTAATTATCTACATCCCTGTGGTGCTAACTCAAATTTTCTATTTTTGACAAAAATTACGATTTTTTCCGAATATTATGTATTTTTTTCACCATGTTTTTTTTTTTTTTTTATGTTCATGGTTGTTCTAATATTCATGTTATGTAGTATTTGGTATTGATGAAAGAGTTCAATATAAAATTTTGAATATTAGATGTATGATTATGTGTTTAACAATAACATTTCGATATATTAGGTTATTGTGCATAATCTATATTTGGTAACCCAAAGCTCCAAATGTATTATGAATTGATGTTTAGACAATAATATTTATATGGTGTTTGATGGGGAAGACATGAAAGTGTCTTAATCTATAATTGTAAATATTTGATTATTATGTATGCATCTATATTTGGACCATTAATTATACATTAAGTTTTTTAGTATAATATTTTTAGGGGAATTGATTTTGCGTAAATAATGTTTCTGACTTCCAGAAAAAATATTTTTGAATCCCGTCGAATATTTGAGATTCTGGAGTAATTTCCTACAGTTCCATGATGCTAACTCATTTTTTTTGGAAAATTTTAAGTTTTCCCATATTTCATGTATGTTTTATCTAGAACTGTGATAAAACCTTGCTCTAATGATCCTTTTTTAGTTGAATATTCGTGCGAAACACATGCCAACATATTTCATATGGTAGGATATTAGACTTGCGTTATTGTTAATATTCATATTTTGATGAGTCTCGTGCCAAACACATGCCAATGATTCATATTGTTGAATATTATGATATTCGTGTTTTAATGAGTCTCATGTCAAACACAGGCCAACCATTCATGTAGTTGAAAATCAGAATTATTGTTTATTCTAAGGCTAGTACTCCCATTAAGTTGAATTAAATGCCAAACACATGCTACAATTCATATGTGCTGATACTAGATTTATTCGTTGCATACATTCATAGTTGAATGTATGACTTGCAAATTTTGAGACTCATAAGTAGGTATTCATTCAGTTTAATCAAATGCCAAATACAGGCTAAGATTACATGTGAAGATATTATACTTGTAGTCATTATATCCTAATGTTTGTTATAAGGTTAAATTGAAGCGCAACACATGCTGAAATTTGAATCAAATAAACATTGGAATTTTTGTAAATGTTAAATAATTGGCATCAATGTTAAAAAGTCATATTTACATATGTCACTAGTACGATAATTGTAATTATAACCATATTGTGCATTAGTATGACCATGAATGATTTGGGTCAATATTTTTGATTTGTTACTCATACATAAGTGATGAAGCGAAAGTAAATGATTTATGTCTTCCATTTACTATTATTTGTGTAATATCTCATGTAAACTCTTTGTCTATTTGATTTTCACATTATGTCTAATTTTTCGTGAATTTCAAGTTAGGGAATAGACAATAATATAATTATTCATGTATTACGGGTATTTTGAACATGTATGTGTATCTCTAATATTTATATAATATAAGGTTTGGTGTTCATTAAAGTGATCCATTCCAGAAGATATAAATATTGGACTAATGCATTAATATCATGAATATTTTGGTTGCCTACGGGTCCATGTATGATATTGAATGCTAGGATGATGATACTTTATGATGTTGCACACATATTATTGTTTATTCATTTATTGTGATTACAATAATTGAACAAAATGTTAGTGGTGATATATATTTTGGGAAGGTAATAATGGTCGTCAAGCGGAGATGCCATAGTTTCTTTCACTATCATATCACCAATTAAGTTTATGAAAATTATAAACATGAATAGTTTAGTTTATTGATCATGCGATATTTAATGAAAATAAGTGAAAATTTATTGACTTGTGTATGTAAGTCTTTACGTAATGTAATATTCATATTATGAAATGTTTGGTAGTCACTACAGTGACCCAACTAGAATGGCAATGAATATTAAATGTAAAGATGATGGTAGTATTAACTCATGATGCTTATAATTATAAAGATATTAATGGGGTATATTGAGTTTATTTCTTCAAGCAAGGTTATTCCTTATAGGGAATCAATTTTGAGTGATTGAATGAACACCATAGATCACATACATTATTATAGTATGTGAAAATAAGTTGTACACAAATATCGTGTACAATATAATGAAATAACATTATACCCAATAAAGTAATCTACAAGCATCATATAATCGATATTTCACGGTTACTACTGAAGAAAACTCACTGTTATGCACTCAATTTATTATCATGTAATCGATGTGTGTGTTGTTAAATCAAAGCATTAATGAAGTGAGCAATTTATCTCATTATCTTATCACATATTATTGTATCCCATTTTGTTTCTCTAAAAATTTCATATTTAATTTGGTTAAAAAAATTAAGTTTGTTTACATATTGCACACTCGGACTAATAATGATAAAGATAATATGTATCTTTTATGATTTGAAACAAGTTTTTCATCTCAGTAGAGTTTGCAAGTTATACTTAATGTGTTATAGAAAATATTTACTTTTGATGCAAGGATTTCTTACAAAACAAACTAGAAATTCTAATAAGATTCTTTTCTTTTGTTCTTGGGGAATTCAAATCGCCATTTGTTTTCATAAACCCTCAATTTTTTTTTTGGAAAATGTTTGTCTAGACTTGATCATGAGGGATATGTTCTAAAGAATCTTTTGATGTATATTTTTTTCAAGGGTTATGATATTCCTTTTGATGTTTTATACAAAATAAAGTTTGGACATAGTTCTTTAAAGATTTGTTTGATCATGCATCATAATCGTAGCGTTATTGATGAAACCCTTTAAATCTTGTTCCAAATTAAATCTAGACTCTTTTTCATAATTTTCGTGGACAAGATTTTTGCAATGTCTCTTACAAATTTTGATAGTCGAGTTGTGCTCTTAATGTATTATGATGTCTAATATAAGGATGACCTATGTGGCCCAAGTGGGATGTTATGAGAAACTTCCCTTAAAGTGGACCTACATATATCATATAATTGTCATTGACACGTATTTATTGCATTAAAGTCAAATTCATTATGAAATGTGAAATTGGTGGTAGTAGAAAATCATGAAATATGGTTATAAAGGAAGGTAGGGTACTTATCCCATTACCGATAACCTTCTTGAATCCTTGTTCTTTTAGTTGTTAGATTGTCTAAACAACAAAGAACAAATAAATGATCAACCACTAAATGATAGTATTGTCACCGTGAGAGAAATGTAGATAAAATTATAAGGAATAGTATTAAGAAGATCCTAAAAGGTCTACTATCCTCGATGATTATGTGGTGTATCTGCATGAACATGAATTTGGCGTAAGGATAAATAATGACATGGTTTTATTTTCAAAAGTCATAAGAAGTGAAACTAATGGACTACAACTAAGGTTGAAATCTCGTTGAATTACATAATTGATGCATTAAAGTCGGGTATAAGGGGGTCATCAAGACCAAACGCGACACTAACGGTAGTTAAACGAGATAAAGCTAAATTGTAGTAAAATACTTCACTATAAATGAAGAAAAGGTTATAAATGAACCTTATCAATTATATGTAAGGACATGGAATTCCTATGACATTAGTAGCTCATTATGATTGAGAGTTACATGAAGTGGATGTGAAAATTACTTTTTGAAGTCTTATAAACCATGCGTATATGTTTAGGAGATCATTTTATAAACATAAGTTTCCCACATAACGTATTTTAAGAAATAGTATCATTATTTTTTTTAATCGTTGTATATTTGCATACACCTTAAGATCAGTGGGAGTAAGTTTATATATTTTCTCTATATTCAAGCACATATTTAGAAAGTAGAGAATCAAAATAATCTTATGGGTTTAAAAGTTGTGTATGAAGTAATGAGATACTTAAAGGACTATATGCTCACATTTATGATGTATGCGTTCATTTAAATATGAACAATTATTGTGACTCAGATTTACTATTTGTACGGATGGTATTAAGTTCACTCTGGCTTAAGAATATTTGTTTTGGTTTATCAACCAATATAATGAAGGAGTGCAAAACAATCCATCCATTAACTATTGTGAAAGATGAGTTTGTTGCATGCTTGATGTTACAACTTATGTATTTTGGCAGCGTGACTTCATTTCGGGACTTGGAGTGGTCGACACTATTATCAAGTCGCTGAAATATTATGATAATGTCGCTGCAATCTTCTTTATGAAGAAATGTTAGGTATTCCTAAAGTAACTAAGCACGTTGAATGAAATACCTATCAGTTAAAGAAGAAATTCAGAAACAAAGAGTGTCAATTGATCACATTAGTACGAGTGATAACATAGCAGATCCTATTACGAAAGGACTATCTCCAAAAGACCTTATGGAACATGTCAAAGAGATGGATCTCGATTAGTAAAATTATGATTGCTATTTGGCTTAGTTGTTTGACACTATTACTTGAATTCAACAAAAGTGTTTCTGATTTCAATTATTTCTGTCTTTTGTGAATGCATGCATATGATTATGAATTATTGTTGACAGAAATAATCCTTATTCAAAAGGACATTATGAGGCCATTATGATACCCAATATTAAAGGTTTAGTTGAATGAAACATTGGTGTTGTGGTACATGGAAGGAACCATGCTCTTGAATAGCATGGAACCGCCATGACTCGCATCCGTGAATTGTTTGATTTAAGTAAACTATTTTTTTTAGTTATTGTACACCTTGTGGTACCTAATTTAATTATGAGGATTATTAAGACCAAGTGGGAGATTGTTGGAAATTAATATTCAGTGGTGTTGAAATTAATTATTTAATTTCAAATATATTAAATTTCGAATTTATGAATTTCCCAATTATGTGGTCTTGATAAATATCAGATAATTAATTAGGAATGTGATAAATACGAATATTAGAAGATTGGGTCAATCTTATCCGTTAGTCACATGATGGTTAGTGGCATTAGTGGGAGACTTGAAAAAGAGTCCCACCTTGACTAGGATTCCGGCCCTCTTCCCCTTATAAATAGAGGAGCCCTACACCATCTGGGGTTATCTCATAACACACTATTTCTGAGGTGGGAGAGAAACTCCGAGATTCCATTAGAGTGTATTTTTTTCAACAAGGTAGATTGATGGAGCAATTAATCAAGATTGATCCTTGATCAAGGTAAGTCTTATTTTCTATCTTTTAGACGTATTTTGTGAAAACATGAAGATCAAAGATCCTTTTATTAAGAACAACTGTATGTTAAAGTTTAATCATATTAATGAGTTCGTGATTAATATTAGGGTGTTCTTAAGAATGATTTTATAAATCTCCCATTCCTTCCCATACATTTCTTCTCTAATAATACTCTTTTTTCTATTGCTAATGCTATTGGTAACCCCATTAAGATTATTTAAGATACAAGAACTCTTGAGAGGCCCAACATGGCTAGGGTTTGTATAGAAGTGAATGTTTTGAAAAATCTCCCTAAAAGGGTTTGTCTTGGTACCCTTGACAAAGGTTTCTGGCAAAAGATTTCTTATGAGAATCTCCCTTTATATTATTCCTTGTGTTCGAAAATGGGTCATGTGAGTTTAGATTGCAAGAACGACGAGGATACATGCATAGCATCTACTATGGGTAGAGGTAAATCTATTCGTCCTTTTGAACCCCTTACAAAGATTACATAGTGGAAGAAAAGTTGTCGAGATAATAATATTATAGTTGATGGTACTAAAGAAGCGGCCAAACAGTTTATTCCTAAAGATCCCAGTATCTCCCCTTCATCTTTTAGACCTATTTCGAATAATGTGATCTATGAAGAATTCACCACAGTGGGTAACTCATCTATGAAGTCTCTGGGTAAACGCGTGGTAGAGGAAAATTCTGGGGTACAAACTTCTAATCCATTTGGCCTTTTGGAGTTGGATTTATAGGTTTTGGAAGATGGAGAAATTACTTCTCATGATATTAAATCTAATCAGTCATTAACTGTTCAGCGTGTGGATGATACTATAAAAGAAAAACATACCAATAAATGGGATTTTGATATGGTTGATTTTCCTAAACTCAAAATAGTAATTACTGATCCAAACTCTATTAAGTCCTTGGTCTTCTCCAAGGGCTCCTAGAGTATAATTTCGTAATGATGTTTTGGATGATTGGCTACACCTATACGCTGCTGATTCTGAATCAAATTTGGTGGGGGAATTAAATGATGATTGGGGAACTTTTTTGAAAAGTTTATCTGATAGATTTCCAAGTCTGGACAAGAAAGATTTACTTGAGGTTCCTAAAACCACTTATGAAAAAATATCTAGTGTAGAAAAAATGAGACCTAGGAAAGATTATTCGGCTTGCGAACCATCTTTGTCCAAAACTCATTCGGGAGGTACTTCTTCTAGAACTTTGAATCTATTTTCTTCAAAATGATTCAATTCCTTTGTTGGAATATACGGGGTGTTGGGAATGGCCCTTCAATTCGTAGATTTAAAAGACTTATACGTATTCATTCGATTTATATCTTGGCGTTGTTGGAGCCCGAAATTGATGATATTAACTTGAAAGATATTTGTAAGAAATTGAATTTTTCGAGTGGTATAGTTAAATCTACTAATAAAAATTGGATTCTTTAGAAGGAAAATTGGACGGTTAATTTAGCAAAAAATGGGGAGCAAACAATGTCTCTTTGGGTTAACACCCTTGTTTTTTAGACTTATTTCTTGTTTACAGTCGTTTATGCTAAATGTACTAGAGTTGAGAGGTTGGATATTTGGAATGGGATTCAATCCCTTTTGTCATTTGGTGATGTGAAATAGATTATGGGTGGAGATTTTAATATTGTTGAGAACTACGAAGAAAAAATTGGTGGAAAGGGAGTTAGTTGGGATGGTATGATGGACTTCAAATTATCACACTTAAATGTGGGATTGGAAGAGATTTCGTTCAATAGTTCTAGATTTACTTGGTGAAACAATCGTGAGGGTTTCGCTCGTATTTGGGCTAGACCTGATAGAGTAGTTGGTAACTCTAATTGGATTAATGGAGAATTAAGTAGCTCGGTAGACCATCTTCATAGGGCTAAATCAGATCATAATCCGCTTCTTCTCATAATGAAAAAGGTTAATCTTTATTCTCTAAAACCTTTTAGATTTCTTTCCTTTTGGACAAAAGATGATGAATTCCTTAATGTTGTTAGACAATCATGGTATTTCGAGTTAAAAAGAAGACCTCTTTCTGTTTTGTTGAAAAATTAAAGATGGTTAAATCCTTTTTAAAAGTTTGGTTTAAATATAAATTTGGAGATATATTTCAGGTGTCTAGGAAATCAGAAGATGATATGCTTAGAAATGAAGTTGAGTTTGATGTTGATCCGTCCTCCTAAAACAAAATTAAATTCAACCTCTTACAAGCAGAATATTTAAAGGCGTTTAAAGTTAAAGAAGAGTAGTGGAAACATAAAACGAGAATTAAGTGGGCTAGCAAAGGTGATGCAAATACAAAAAAATTTCATAGGATCACGAAGAAGAATAGAGCAATTCTTACTTTGTCGAGAATCCAAGGGGATGAAGGCAACTGGGTTGAGGACTGTCAGGGTGTTGAGAATACTATAGTAAACCATTTTCGTTCGCTACTGGGCATTCCAGTTAATACCAGTCCTACTCATTTTTCAGCGCCGAGTATGCATATAAACTCTATCCAGAAGTGCACCGTTGTTTCTGCAGTAACAGGTATTCAGTATGTTAACAGTTCGGGTACTAATTCAGTTCAGTAGGTAACATCTCCGCATGAAAGTTTGTGGGACTCCATTCCTCAATTAGTTTCGATGGAAGACAACTCCATGCTGTGTGATGTGTCCATCCTGGTCGAACTTCAAGAGATTATTTTTGGGATGGACAGTGAAAGCGCAATAGGTCCAGATGGCTTCAATGGTTGTTTCTTCAAAACTTGTTGGCCGATTATTAAAGATGATCTCCATCAAGTTATTTCCTTATACTTTCTTTGTGACGTCTTACCGATTAATTGGAGTTCTAAGAATATAATTTGGATTCCTAAGATTAACAGACCTAAAAATTGCGGAGACTTACGTCCTATAAGTCTTTGTAATTTTTCATCTACAATTATTTCAAAAATTCTAGCTACTCATTTGGGGCTAATTCTTCCTAAAATAATTTTCCCTTCTCAATCTGTTTTCATTAAGGGAAGATCCATCCTGGAAAATGTCCTTTTAGCTCAAGAAATGATGTCATCTTTTAATAAGAACGTGTGGGGTTCCAACATTATTCTTAAACTTGATATGTCAAAAGCTTATGGTAGAATGTCGTGGTTATTTATTTTAACAACTTGTAGGAGATTTGGGTTTTCGGAGACAGTAATTGACTTAATTTGGAGGATCATTTCAAATTGTTGGTATACTATTGGTGTTAATGGGAAAAGTTATGGGTTTTTCAAATCTATGAGGGGAGTTAGACAAGGGGATCCTCTTTCTCCCGCACTCTTTGTTATTGCTGTAGAGGTTTTCAATAGAGGGATTCAAAAAATGATGGAAGATGGGATGATGTCTCACTATGCTTTAACAAGGGGTTGCTCGATTATTTATTGTCTCTCTTTTGCAGATGAATCCCTTATTTTTGCTAATGGTGAACGTAAATCCCTTAAAAAAATGATGGAGTTCCTTAATTTTTTTGAGGAAGCTTCAGGCCAAGTGGTGAATTTCAATAAAAGTTTATTTTATCTTCTAGAAAAAGTATCTCATAAAGTGAGTACATCCATTGAATCTAATACGGGTTTCAAGAAGAAAAAATTCCCTATCATTTATCTAGGTATCCCTCTCTTCACGAGTAGAAAAAAGAAATCATACTTTGCTCCTTACATTGACAGACTTATGGAGAAACTGAATTTTTTGAATCATTAAAACATTTCACAAGAAGGTAGATTAACTCTCATTAAATCTGTGACAGAAGCTATGCATCTTCACCTCTTAGCTGCTATTAATCCCCCGGGTATGGTTGTACATCACATAAATAAAGTTTTGGCTAGATTTTTATGGGACAAACAAGAAGATAACAACAAATTTCAATGGGTGGAGTGGCCTGATATTTGTAGAACTAAAGAAGAAGGTGGATTAAACTTAATGTGTATGTTTGACTTATCTCTTGCATATACTCAAAACATATGGTGGAAATTTTTTAATGGCAACTCTTTATGATCGCGGTTTATGCATAGCAAGTATAAAAATTGGAGCCAAATAATTTCAAAGAAACCATTTTACTATCTCATCTCATGTTTGGAAAACGATGCAATATGTCTGGGAAGACTTTTTAGAAAATGTAGATATTCACTCGGGAAAGTCGGCTTTGACAAAAGAGGGTAATTTCACTATCAAATCCGATTGGTACTTGGTGAGGTAGAAAGGTTGTGTTCATCACTCTTTTTCTCTGATATGGGATAAGAGAATTTTCCCTAAATTTTTTGTTTTCATGTGGCGTTTACTTCATAAAGGAATAGCGATTGATGAGTATATCAAAAGCATCCACATTCCTTTGCCCTCAACATGTAGATGTTGTGTTGTTAATAGGGAAGAAGATGGAGATCATTTATTTTGGAATGGTAATATTACATAATCTGTTCGGCACAAATTCTCAAATATCCTTAGATTACATTTGGCTTCTTCCAATTTTAATCTAAACCTAATGACTTGGTGGATTAATTCAAAGGGAGACAAAATCAGAAATATTCTATGTCGTATTATTCCAGCCTTTATATGTTGGCATTTGGGGTGTGCGAGGAACAAATTCAACTTCGAAGGGTTACCTATGAAGGAATCATCGATTATTGACCTTATTTGTGGGGAGATCAAGACGACTTTTAATATATTTCCTTTTAATGGCACTAACACTAGTTTTTGTATTGATATTTTAGAGACTATGTATAACATATGTGCTTTTATTTCCCATACTTGATGCAAGCCACCGACGGGGGGCTTTTCCCCGTTGTTATCTTTATGCTATTTGGGAGATATGATTCCTATTTTAAAAAAAAGAATTATAACTTTTCTTTATATGATTTTGTAACTCAACTAAATTTATTTGTGTAATCTAATGACACAAAAATTAACCTATATATATATATATATATATATATATATATATATATATATATATATATATATATCCCTGATTAATGTTGTTCCATCTTTCAAATAGTAAAAAAAGTATTATCTTAATGATTTTTGGAAGGCGATCTTCACCGCGAGACAAAAAATTTCAACTGAAACGCACAAATTTATTAGTTTTATATTTCAGCCAATTTCTTGATTGAATATAATTATGATTTATTGAATATTTTACTATTTTAAAATTTGATTCGCATGGAAGGTATGCACCATAAGACTCGCTTTAAAACAGTTATCTATATTATACTTCTAATACAATAGTACTAGAGGTTAATGAGGAGAATTTAATGCTAAGTTAGTTATATATTTTACTAAAATGGTATTTAGAAAATACTCTGAAATGTCTAGTGTCTTTTCTCCCCCCCCTTTACTTATTGATTCCACGTTCACTTACCTCTCCACACAACCTCTCCAAAATATACTCACGACTAGCAAAACAAATCTGGTACAAACGATAAATTCATTCAGACCTACCAAAACATTATAGTTGGTCAGAGATACAATACTATATAAATTTGACAGCCAACAAGTGCAAGGACAGACCAAACGATGCCGCGTCGGTCCACATGATTCTCAGCTCCCATTGTTTCCCAATCTTCGTCGTACAACAACGTGTCGCCACTAATGGATGAGATCCAACTCGCCAAGCAACGGACGCGGAAGATCGCCGCTCGCCTTTTCAACAGCGTCGAAGCCAAACGCCCTGTAGGGTTGACAACTGTGCCTCTGGATTTTACTCCAATGATACTAAAGCCTTCACATCTGGCTTGTTTAATTTCTTTAATCTCTGATTTGACTCCTGATAGAAAGAACTTTTTGGTGTATATTTTTCTTTCGCCGTTTCATGAAAAGATCCTCTAATCAAAATCCTCAAATACCTATAAAATAATATAATCTAAAGTGCAGAGATAAGTAAGGGTATCAATCCACATCTAGGGGGTAAGCTAGAGACAAACTCAAATGTAGTTCAATTTTTATTTTCTTTTTGGGCTTTTGCTTTTTCTAATTTTTTTTTAGCTTTTTCAAATATTAAAACAATTAGGTGAGGTGATGTGAAATAACACTAAACTATATGGAAGATCAAATTGCAAACTAAAAAGTGACTAAAATGAAAAATAAAGTCTAACACAAAAATAAGAGATAAATGAGGTAAATAAATTTGAGAACAATCAAGGAGTGGAATTACACCACAAATTTTTGCTATTCTAACTAATTAATTTAATTAATTGAATTCTTCCAAATTAATATCAACATTACAAATCAACTCTCGTTGCAAATGTAATTTTAATAGTAATCTGTTAGAAAATTAAGTTTAACCCCCCACAACTCTCGAACATAGATCTACACTCCTTTTAATTAATCACCCGCGAGGATCGATTGATTAAAATTTATGTAAATCTTAGAAAATAAATGTAGAGTTGAAATTCAAGTAATAATACCCCACTTAAGAAACCCCCATCTCTAGTTCGAATCTAAAATGGATATTATAACTAGAATTTCGATTTACTCTCGAAAATCATTACCCTGTCTTGAGGCGTAAATTTAAGGGTGAGGGATCAAAATTAACATTCAAAGGGAATTTTCAAGTAATCAAACTAATTAAACTAAAATAACATAAAATAAGGGTTTCCCCCCACCCCTTGAACGGGGATTTAGCCTAACATGGTATGAAATTTGACAAATTAATAATCAAAGGCATAAAATAAATAAGAAGAGAAGAGAACAATCAAACCCAATCTCTTGAAGTGAAATTGAACTCTTATTTCCTTGAAATCAAGCACAATCCATCCAATATGAGAATCCAACAATAACCAACGCAATATAATACTCAATTGAATTACTCAATAATCTCTAAAAAAAATAAAAACTATTTACAAAAATAATTTCCTAATTTATTTTCTAATCTAACCTCTCTCTATATAGAATTCTCTCTACAAATTGATATGATCCAAACTCTTTTTTTCAAATTGAGTCTTCCATTCTTTAAATAGTAGGCATGGAGCATGGGGGTAAAAATGGGAGGACAAGGGTGTATGGGATATGGAAGGTATTTGGGTGAGGGTATCTAGGGAATTATGCACACATGTCCATGGGTAAGAGGTGAGGTCATCTTCGAAGTATGGTGGTGAGGATAAAATCAGATTTAGTTTTAGGGGTATTTTGGGCATTGGGTAAAAAAGAGTAGTTGGGGGTTTTTAAGGGTATATTGGGAAAAGGGGTTTAAATTGGTTTAGTTGGCACATGTGGGTATTGACTTGGTATCTTGGTTTTTTTGTTTGGCAGATGGAAGAAGGAAATCGTGGCTTGGCTTTAGTGGGCAAAAGGGAGATGGGTTTGCTGAAAATGGGTAAAGGTGCTGGTAGTTCGCGGGTCAGTGGAGTTTGGAGGTTTGTGTTGGCAACGGGTAGGACGTCGCCCGGTCGGATAGGGGTCGATTCCGCTCCTGGTAGGTCCGGGTTTGGTGATCGGGTTGGTGGGTGCGCGACTGGGCTGGCCGGAGGAAGGCAGCCCCGACGGAAAGCTAGTGGTCTCGGGTTCGGGTTATGGGTTGGGACAAGAGGGATTTCGGGGTCGGAGGTGCGACTGGGACCGGTGGCGAGTTAGCTCCGGCAGGGGGAGTAGGTGGACGAACGGGTAAGGGGTTTTATGATGGGTCGAATGGAGGTGATTTTTGTTTGGTGTGTTAATGGAGGTTTGAGTTTGTTGTTGGGTTTGGCAATGGAGGTTAGTGAGGAGAGAGAGAATGAGGCTGGAAAGAAGATGATGTGGGGGTGATTATGTGTGTTGAGGGTGTAGGATTGTGTTGGGTGCAAGTGAGTGTGTATGGAAGTAAGGTGTGTGTGAGTTTAATTTGGACACCTAAAATAATAAAGACTTAACTAAAATTAATAAAACTAAAAATAAAAAAATAAAAGATAACTAAAAATAAAAAATAAAAATATTAAAACTAAAAAAAATAAAATCCTAAGCTATATAAAAACTAAAATAAAACAAAAGAAATAAAAACTTAAAATCTAAATGAAAACTAAAGTCCTAAAAAAAACTAATCTAAAGAAAACTAATCCTAATAAAATAAAAACTAATAAAAATACAAATACACAAATAAAAATAAAATAGAAAAATAGAAAACAAAACTTAGAAAATACTAAATAAATAAAAAATAAATACTAAATAAATAAAATGACTCAAACTAAAAATCTAAAAAATATTAAAAAGGGACAAAAAACACACACACAGGGTTTGGGGTAGGTTTAGGCTCGAGTAAGGTTACGGGAGAGGGAATTTAGCTCCATTCAACGCGCATTTGCCTCGATATATAGCTTTTGACACTGCAAACGGACATTTGACCTACAAGATAAATATTTAAGTACATAAAACCCATATTGCCAAGAATTAGCAACTAAAGTACGTTTATTCGAGGTATAAAATGTACAGTTTTGGGTGCTTATCACACCACCCCCAAACAGAGCGTTGCTCGTCCTTGAGCAATAAGATAGAGGGAAAGAGACAGATAAGTAACCAAAAGTGTACCACTTTCGCGGACACTTGCGATTGCACTTAGCATGTGCAACAAGCCTTTAAACCTATAGGTTGCACTACAGGACGAGTTGTGTCTCGTGAGGGTTTGCAGGGAATATACCCACAAAATTCTTATTTACAAAATGATTTATTGAAAGGCAATCAATCTCTTATTAGACGTAGAATAATCGCACAATCCATCATGAAATAAATGATTTCATAAATACAAGCTAGAATGTGTAAAAAGATTTAGCTAAGTAAATACTCAAGGCACATCCTTCCTAAAACTCAACGTGTGTAGTGTGAATCAATCAAAACGGGTCGAGTATCACCAGAGTAATTCCTAGATTGCCTTTTTAGAATCAATGCTTCAACTTCAAAATCTCACTGGATATCTCTCTCTAAAATGAACTTTCGAGATTTGGGTTAGTGTATTGCTCTTGTGTGTGAGGAGGTGAGTAAATGTAAGCAAGTTCAAACGTCTCATACACATATAAGAAAGAACGAATCATTAAGAAAGAAAATGATCTCATGAAAGAATGCTAATCACTATAGTGCCAACGTCGAGTTATTCACCACGTTGACTTTCATTTGCCCGAACACCTAGGGGAATAAATGAATGTTTTATGGGTGAGGGGGAAATGAAATGAGAAGGATGGGATATGAGGTTGGATGGTGATCTATGGATGAATGACGAGTGATGGCTGTGTGATATGATGGATGTAAAATGGATGGATATGCGATAAGATTGAGAAGAGTGTATAGCATTGGAAGAACAAATGTCTTTATTTCAAAACTAACTACTAACAACAAACTCTTTTTGTTTTCTTTTCTCTATATTTTGCTTTCTTTTTTTTTTCTTTTTCTCTATATTCTTTTTTTTTTCTATTTTGCTATTTTTCTTTTATTTTTATTTTTCTGTCTGTCTGTCTCTCTCTCTCTCTCTCTTTTTTAATGCTATCAACACTGAAGACATTTAACATTTGAATCACACTCTTTTTCTCAATAATGATGGATGATATATGAATGGAGTGGGAAATGTGTATGGATGATGAAGGGAATAAATGGGAATATGGGTGAAGTGAATGGTAAATGGTAAGTGTATGGATGAAAATCTAGTATTCGGGACAAATTTCAAGATACGTGTTTCTCACAACTCGAAAGTGATGTCGTTCTCAGTGATCAAGCCAAAAATTAAGTGAAGAATAATGAGATCATACAACAATTAAGTGCGGACCCAAAGGAAGTTGAATCAACTTGTGACTCGGAGATTGCGTAAAACTCTCTGAAAGGTGAAAGGCACGAATCTCAAAATTTAAAGTCTCAACTAGTGATTCTTAAGGTTCTCTTTAGAATTGTAGTACTCCTCAACTCTAAACCGTAGTGACTTGATAAGTGCGCAAATTTTGTTGAGTCTAGAAATTCAAAGCTATTTATAAAAGGAATATCCTCTAGCTTGATTCCTAGACTTTTGAAAGATGGATGATTGAAAATTTACATCAATGATTGAGATGAAAGAAACTGCACGAAATTTTAAAAAAAATCAGGTTCAAAAATCAAAAAATTTCAAAAGAGTTACGATTTTGATAAAATTCCCCACCCCCAAACAAAAAGGAACATCTTCCTCGATGTTAAGTAAAATGATTTTTAAAATTGAGAGCAAAAGGGAGGAAAGAGATTACCAGAATGAATTGCTAATGAAGTGGACAGAGGGAGCCAAGAATAAACCTGAATAAATGATAAGAGAAAAAAAAGTGTACAAGTCTATAAGCATGATAAAGCATTGGGTGATGTGAAACACCACCCCCAAACATGATGAGACTAGTATAAGAAATGCGGGCTGCCTCCTGGTAGCGCTAAGTTTAACGTCTTCAGCCAGACTGAAGGGATCTCACCCTAAAGATAAGATCTATGATGGCGCATGGCGATAGAAAAAGTGGGTGATGATAATCACCCCCAAACAAGACTGAAGTGCCAGTCTTGTTGGATAAAGGCTAAAGAGGGTCAATGCACTTATATGGCAAAGTGCATCATACGATGCAAAGCATCGGTGGACCATGGGCGGGTGGGTATTAGGGTAAAGGTTAGGGTGAAAAGGTATCGGTCTCGGGCCTTGTTGATCTTAAAGGTGAGGGCAACAAGGGCCCTATAAGCATGGTGCTCTAGTTGGTGAGGGAGGCAAAATAGTTTGCTAAGTTGAATCGAATAGGCCTCAGAAAAATCACACCATCGTTCTATGCATGGGCGATGATAATGGTCGCGCCGTGACACACCAGGGAGCTGTCGAGAAGAAAAATCGACACCACAAGGAAGTGTTGTGCATGGAGTAACAAGCTCGATGTCACGGAAGTAGAGAATATCACCACAACTCTCGTGGAAGGTGGGGGATGGTTTCAGGTCATGAGGATCTAAAAATGTAGAGGAAAACTTGAAATGTGTAAATCAAGATCCAAACCAGGTGGTGGGGTGGAAGGGATAATGGGTGGGTCGGGTGAGATAAACGGTGAATCGGGTGGGATAAATGGTGGAGGAAGATGATCCAACACAAGAGTAGGAGACACACACTCATTGGGATGAGTAAAGGAATACTCGCAAGGGAGTGTGGTTTCTAAAGATGGAGTGGTCAACTTCTCCATTAGAGTATCGTCGGTGAATGTGGTAGGTGGTAAGACAAGGCACCAAGCTCAGAGATAGAGGAATCACTAGAAATATTGGGCTCAAAGGGAGCCATGCATGGTGGAATATGATCCAAATCCGGATATTTAGGAACTATCACAGATTATATCTCGAGAAAGTAGTGAGCACTCATAGCCGGAGCTAACCTAAAAGATATGGGCATGTCAGAGACATATGCAATTGGGGCATAAGGTAAAAGCTCAGGCATATTTTTGGATATCTCGGGAGTGGGAACCTCAAAGTGGGGTTCAGGATGACATGGTGAGATTGGATCAGGCTCACTATTGATGGATAAATCAACACAAGTGTCAACTTGAGGCCCAGACCCTGGGATGGTCTCAACTTCGAGATTCTCGGGGTGGTAGGGTTGGTCACACTCAAAATTCGTGTCACAAGAGGACACATCATCATCACACTCGGGTGCAACGATGGGTGGATCCATGGGAATGTCCGATTCTCTCGCACACTCCAATTCAGTTAATCGTTGTTCAAGCCTTTGGAGAGCTTGAGTTTGAATTTGAGTGGCTTTCTCTTGCTCGAGTATGAACTTTTGCAAGAGGCATTTGAGAGCGGATGTGGATGGTGGTGGTGGAGTGATGGGTTGTGGCGGTGGTTGATGTGGACACAACGCGCTACTATCATGACTATATGGAGAATACTCAAATGAAGTGGGTGGAGTGGGGATAGGTTCATCATACACGAAAGGATCGCTTTCGTGATGGACAAATGGTTGATATTCAGTGGGTGCGTATTGAGGGAACCGATCGTGAATGGGTGCACAAAGTTGCCATGACGACTATGGGAACGTGCGAGGATCCATAACATCGGGTTGGGATTCGTATTGCATGGAAGGGTGATCAGGCCTCCACGAATAGCTCGAGTACTCACACAACTCGGTATTAGGTATATCGTGGTAGTAGGCCGAGGTGGGTTACGGAACAGTGTTATATGGAAGCGCATTTTCCATGGTGGGTTCAGATGGATATGGAATGTAAGAGCATTCATGGGACATGTGATCGGCATAATAACAGTGGGTGCACAACAAAGGACGAGACACGTCGACACTTGACACCGAGGGTGATGGAAAATGAGGTGCATGCATGGACGGGTCAAGAATATCAACGGTACTCGTGAGAGAGGTGAACCATTAAAAATATCATAAAGAGACGGCTCAGGATCACTCTCACACGTGTCACGTGTCAATGGAAAATGACCAAAGTAGTCCCGTAAATGGCGTTCTTCGGCCATGTGGAGAGAAATATTTTTTTGTAGTTTTTTAAATTTTTTCAAAAAGAAAGAAAATATTTTTGGATTTTCTAAAAATAAAAGAAAGAAAATATTTTTGGATTTTTCTATAAAAATAAAGAAAGAAAATATTTTTAGATTTTTTATAAAAATAATAGAAGAAAATATTTTTAGATTTTTTTAGAAAAAGGAAAGCAAATATTTTTGAATTTTTCTAAAATGAAAGAAAGAAAATATTTTTGGGGTTTTGTGAAAAATAAAGGAAGAAAATATTTTTGGGTTTTTGGATGAAAAGGTGGGGGAAAATATGGACTCTTTGAATGGAGCAACTCACTCAAATCCGACTACCGAAAAATTAAATTGGACACACACACGTCAAGAAGAATTCCTAACTAGCACATAGCCATTTTTTATCTTTAAATTTAGTGAAAGGGTAGTCAAATTTTAATTATGTTCGCGAGTGATAAAAAAATCACGAAATTTATCGAAGTTTGAAAAAATTTCTCCTAGTGGCTACCTAGTTAATTGATTTTAAATTTAGTGGTGGCCAGGGTAGCACACAATGGTAAGCGAGTGAGTCGGTGATGAAATCCCTTCTCGTGATGGACCGGGTATAGGTCTTAGTAATTTAATTCATCACACCATTCAAAAAAATAAATATGAGAATAAAATCACACAAGAGCACAAAAGAATTGACTCGCTAACAGGAGAGGCGCGATGGTGTAAGAAATGTACCTCCCACGATTTTTACGCCGTGGGGTGCTGAAAAATTTGAGTCGACCGGGGGGAGATTACGCCTATCTCAGTCGGCCCCGGGAGTCCTACCGACCCAAGGTAGAGAGGCTTCGTTTTCTCGCCTTTGGACGCCCTCTCTACCTTCTTCGGTTTCCCTATCACGCTTACTTCGATTATTATAATTTTTAAAATAAAAAAATAAAATAAAGGTGTCTCTATGCACCGCAATACAAGCAAGGTTAAAATCCTAATACAAGCCTTCTAAAAATATAAAAATGGTTCAAAAAATAATAAAGTGCAAAAAATAAATGAACTAAAAGTTGAAATCCGCTCCGTGCTTCACGATCCCAAGAACGGCAACGGCGCAATTTGAGAGAAAGAACTTTTCGGTGTAAATTTTTCTTTCGTCGATGCTTGAGAAACTCCTCTAATCAAAATCCTCAAATACCTACAAAATAATATAATCTAAAGTGTATAGGTAACTAAGGGTATCAATCCACATCTAGGGGGTAAGCTAGAGACAAACTCAAATGTAGTTCAATTTTTATTTTATTTTTGGGCTTTTGCTTTTTCTAATTTTTTTAGCTTTTTCAAATATTAAAATAATTAGGTGAGGTGATGTGAAATAACACTAAACTATATGGAAGATCAAATTACAAACTAAAAAGTGACTAAAATGAAAAATAAAGTCTAACACAAAAATAAGAGATAAATGAGGTAAATAAGTTTGAGAAAAATTAAGGAGTGGGATTACACCACAAATTTTAGCTATTCTAACTAATTAATTTAATTAATTGAATTCTTCCAAATTAATATAAACATTCATAGTAATCTTTAAGAAAATTAAGTTTAACTCCCCACAACTCTCGAACATAGATCTACGCTCCTTTTAATTAATCACCCGCTAGGATCGATTGATTAAAATTTATGTAAATCTTAGAAAATAAATGTAGAGTTGAAATTTAAGTAATAATATCCCACTTAAGAAACCCCTATCTCTAGTTCGAATCTAAAATGGGTATTATAACTAGAATTTTGATTTTCTCTCGAAAATCATTTACCCTCGCTCGAGGTGTAAATTTAAGGGTAAGGGATCAAAATTAACATTCAAAGGGAATTTTCAAGTAATAAAACTAATTAAACTAAAATAACATCAAACAAGGGTTTTCCCCCACCCCTTGAAAGGGGATTTAGCCTAACATGGTATGAAATTTGACAAATTAATAATCAAAGGCATAAAATAAATGAGAAGAGAAGAGAACAATCAAACCCAATCTTTTGAAGTGAAATTGAACTCTTATTTCCTTGAAATCAAGCACAATCCATCCAACATGAGCATCTAACAATAACCAACTCAATATAATACTCAATTGAATTACTCAATAATCTCTAAAAAAAATAAAAACTATTTACAAAAATAATTTCCTAATTTATTTTCTAATCTAACCTCTCTCTCTATAGAATTCTCTCTACAAATTGATATGATCCAAACTCTTTTTTTCAAATTGAGTCTTCCATTCTTTAAATAGTAGGCATGGAGCATGGGGATAAAAATGGGAGGAAAAGGGTGTATGGTATGTGGAAGGTATTTAGGTGAGGGTATCTAGGGAATTATGCACACATGTGTATGGGTAAGAGGTGAGGTCATGTGGGAAGTGTTGTGGTGAGGATAAAATCAGATTTGGTTTGAGGGGTATTTTGGGCATTGGGTAAAAAAGAGTAGTTGGGGGGTTTTAAGGGTATATTGGGAAAAAGGGGTTTAAATTGGTTTCGTTGGCACATGTGGGTATTGACTTGGTCTTTTGGTTTTTTTTGTTTGGCAGATGGAAGAAGGAAATCGTGGCTTGGCTTTAGTGGGCAAAAGGGAGATGGGTTTGCTAAAAATGGATAAAGGTGCTGGTAGTTCGCGGGTCAGGGGAGTTCGGAGGTTTGTGTTGGCAGCGGGTAGGACGTCGCCGGCTCAGATAGTGGTCGATTCCGCTTCTTGTAGGTCCTGGTTTGGTGATCGGCTTGGTGGGTGCACGACCGGGCTGGCCGGAGGAAGGAAGCGCCGACGAAAAGCTGGTGGTCTCGGGTTCGGGTTGTGGGTTAGGATAGGAGGGATTCCAGGGTCGGAGGTACTACTGGGACCGGTGGCGATTTGGCTCCGACAGGGGGAGCAGGTGGACGAACGGGTAAGGACACTACACCAAAATGGGTTTAGTGGCACCCTTCAAGAACTTAGCCTTGTCACGGTCACGGTCAATGACCGTGACACGACCGTGACAAATATCGTAGTAAAAAAACCCTTTCCCTTCTTTTTTCCCCCACCATTTCTTCCCTCCTTTTCTCTCTCTCTCTCTCTCTACGCTGCGTTCTCTCTCTCTCTCTCTCTCTCTCACACTTTCAGGTTACTCTCTCTCTCTCTCTCTCTCTCTCTCCCATTTATATATATATATATATATATATATATATATATATATATATATATATATATATATATATATATATATATATATATATATATGTATGTGTGTGTGTGTGTGTGTGTGTGTGTGTGTGTGTAGTGGGTGGGGGTGGGGAGGGGGGCAGGGTGGGGGGGTTGTGCGCGCGTGTGTGTGTGTGTGCGTGTGTGGTGGGTAGGGGGTGGGGAGGGGTGGGGAAGGGTGGGGGGGTTGTGCGCGTGTGTGTGTGTGTGTGTGTGTGTGTGTGTGTGTGTGGTGGGTGGGATGGTGTGGGGGGTGGGGCTGGGTGGGGGGGGAAGGGATGGGTGGGGGGTTGCGCGCGCGCATGTGTGTGTGTATATGCACGTGTGTGTGTGTATGTGTGTGTAGTGTGCGTGTTTCAGCGTAATGTACCTTGTAAATGAATTGATTGATTGTCCCTCATTGTAAATTAGTAAATTAATATATGATTAATTATGAAAGTAGGATTTCCCCTCATTGTAAATTAGTAAATTAATAATTGTATACTTTAATTGTTAGTTTAATTGATGTAAATAATTAATTGATTAGATGAATTAGGAGTACGGGATACACATTTGTTGTTGACATTATTGTTGGATTATAGTGGATCGATGTTGGGTTGGTTAATTTTAAAAGTGACATGACCACTGGATTATTGTCCATATGGGGGTGGGATTTTTCAACTTTTTTTGAAAATTACTTTGTATATCTAACAATATATATATATAGTATGATAATTAAATGAAACATACTTGAAATTACATATAGTGCGCATAGATACTAGCCTTCTAGTTCTTAAGCGTACGCATTCAATATCCCTTAGACCCGTTCGAGAGTCATTACCCCTATAATGAGATGTAACACCCCGCCTAATTTGAATACCAGGTGATCAGCCCTTTATTAAATTCACATCAAGGTGAACGGTTGGTTCATTTTCAGCATCACTGTCGTAAAATAATAGTTCCAATTTGAACACCCTAAATAATTAAGCTAGGTGTCAAAACCATTTAAAACGTCATTTTTTCCTTTATTAAATACCAATAAAAAACTTTTTAATACCCAACAGTTAAGAATTACATAAATACTAAGGATGGCAATTTACACACAAGAATTAAACCATTTATATAATCCAAACCAAGTTTAAGAACCATGAATGAAATCATCCGGACAAGAGTTAACTCCTAAGGAGTATTGAATACCGAAAATATAAATGAACATAAATCCTTGACAAGATCTAAACGGAATAGGAAATCGGGCGACACATGCCCTAACTATGAAGATCTAAAGTAGGAACTGATTCAATGACGAAGTTGTAATACCCCGTATTTTTATGCTATATTTAATTTGGGGATTTATTTAATAAAAATCCGGAAATTAATTATGTTATAATTATTAACGTGACGTGAGTTAGTAATAAGAAATTAATTATGTTATAGTTATTAACGTGACGTGAGTTAGTAATAATATGAAATTGTTGAATATTACTTAAGAGCATAGTAATATATGGTAAATGTCACGAGTGAATGAAAATGACAACGAGTGAATGAAAATGACAATTTTGGTAATTTTAGTCGGGACGCGCCCGTGTCGCGTCGGGACTAATTATTGAGATATAAAAGTAAATATTTTATGAGTTGTCCGTATGGTCGTTTTGAGTGCGCCAACGCGTCCGGAAGGGTTGAGATAGTCAGAAAAGTGTACCCGGGGGTTTAGTTTGGGTCTCGGGATGTTTTTAGGCTTAATTAGTGACCCGGGAGGGCGTTTTGGTAATTTTACAAATTAGGGTAATTAAACCCACGAATTTCAGCCATCCTTAGCAGCCATTTAAGTCAGCCTTTTAGGGTTAGATCATTCAGAACCCTAAGACGACTAGTGGAGAAGAGAGGAGAGACCTTGCTAGGTGATTCAAGGCCAAAAACACCACCTTTTGCACCACCGTCACCACCAACGCGTAGATCGCGAGGAGGAGAACGCAACCATACCAATATCAGCAGGAAACCAGACCTCTGAAATCCCAGGCAAGTGTTTAACTTGCGTATTTTCGTTGGTGCAATAATCATATTAGTGTAGGAATGATTAAGAGTATAATCCATGGAAGAAAACCCAATTTTGATAGGGATTTGCATGTAGAAATCATATGAACCTTATTCTGGAAATTAATATGTGAAATAGATGTTTAACCCACGAAATTATGATGATTTGTTAGAAGGAATTTCTGGAGAAAACTGATTAGAACAAAGGTTAAGAAAACTGTAGGGTTCTTGATGATTAGATGAAATATTAGGTTGTTTAATCATGTTTATTGATGTATATACGCATGCTGATCGTTAAAGAAACCTGGAATTATGTTAGGATGTAAGCAGTAGACTTTTTGGGTCAATTAGAGTTGGAAAATATGAGTTTTGATGAAGAAACCTAAGCAACCCCGTCACTGCAGTTTCTGCAGAATTTTCACAGACCTGCTCGATCGATCGATCGACCCTAGATCGTCGATCGATCGAAGGTTCGATCGGTCGACCCCCAGACGTCGATCGATCGACCCTCCCTGGCAGCCTATTATTCCCCTTGTTTAATTAGTTGAATTAATTTATCGTGGAATAAACCTTGGGCATTCTAAATAAAATGATTTGGGAGATATTGAGGACCAGTAGAATATATGGGCATATATTAGAACCTTTAATCTTCAACGAAGAGGGTAATTATGGGATATTTACTTTAGGTTGTTAGATTTATGAAACCTAAGGGTGAGGTGCGTAAGAGAGTTACGTTGGAATCAAATGAAGTTATTTACTGAATTTTAGAATTGTAAAGTTATAACCCAAGAGTACTAGGTAATGAGTGAGAAAACCCTTCGAATTAAGGTTAGAGGCGAAACCTTATACGTTATACTAATAGGGTGAAATTTAGGACAAAGGTTGTAATTATGGGTAATGAGAGTGACCTATACTAATATGTTGAAATTGGTATATTTATATGAATGTGTGTACATATATTATATACATGTGAAAAACGTACCCGCGCTACTTGCTATCCCTGAGGTTACCGCGCTGGGACGATCGTATCCTGTGTTGCTTTATGGGGATATTGAATCGTACCCTAGAAGATAGAGATCCTAGGTACGGGCTATTAAATTGATAGTCGGACGGTCCTAAGAGACGTGTGGGTATGTACTGACCTCTTGGACTTGGAATCTATGCTTCGCCTCAACGTTGTTTTGTATATGTTAATACAGTTCGAGAGTGATTCCGAACTTGTATTTCCCTTTTATGTGAGCGATACGGGGATTGGATAGCAGAGTATGCCCGCACCGTAGTTTAGTTGGGGTGCCATTATATATATATTTTATGCGAGTAGTTAATATATATATATGAGGTTATAAAATTTGAACTGCCTACTGTGATTTGATAAGTAGAACATGGTTGTTGACTCAAATTATTAAATACTTGTTTTTGTGAAAATATGAATAGGTACGGGGAAATCTTATAATTTAATGAAGCTAAAACGAGAGGAATACTACAGATTGAAAGTAACCTTTTTATAACATTGTTATCGTTCAGTTTTTGAAAACATATGAGTAAGTTAAGATAAACGAACCATTGGGAAGGCTAGTACGATAGGAGTGCACATTAGAAGAGAGGTGAGTATTTCTCAAGAGAGAGACGAACTAATATGATGTTGCATTGGCCTGTATCAATTTAAATACTTGCTTAACGTATTCTAAAATCAAAAACACTTTCGGGCCCTGACCCGTTTCCTTTTCTCTCTCTCTCTTGTATATATATGTATATTTTTCAGGTGCCCAGCCACAGGGGCGTCTTGCTTAGGATTCTTTGAGAAGAACGAGCTGCAGCTTAGGTGGGAGTTGCAGGTCCCTTGAGTAGACGGCTTCTGTCATTGACTCCACTCCTATTACTCTCATTTATGGGGCACGTGTCGCCCTTTTTATCATTTCATTTATTGTTGGGATTTTTTATATTTCAGTTATTCCAGTATTGTTTATGGGACTTGTTTCAGGATGGTTTATGATTTTAGCTTTATATTATTGACATTCGATTGGTGAATGTATGGTTTTATTTAGATTTCGTGGTGTGATTCTATAATGTAGAAATGTTGTTTTGATATTAATAAAATCTCTTCTTTAATTAAAATTTGGAAGTTTGTATGAAAAATGTTTTGACACTTAGCTTAATTATTTAGGGTGTTAAATTGGAAAAATTATTTTTATCGACAGTGATGCTGAGAATGAACCAACTGTTTACCTTGATTTAATTTAATAAAGGAGTGATCGCCCGGTATTTAATTAGGCGGGGTGTCACAGAAGTCGTCTAAAGCAAGGACCCGCAACTCCCACATAAGTTGCAGCACGTCCAATCCAAAGAACCTAAGAATGATGCCCCTGTGGCTGGGCACCTGTAATACATACATATATATATACAAGAGAGAAAGAAATGACAGAAAACGGGTCAGAGCCCGAGTGTAAAACAGTTTAAAATAGTTTAGCAAGTATTTAAAATGCTTACTAGCTAATATCACAACCATGTTAGTATGCGACACTCTCTTGAGAATCCTTACCTCTCATCTAGTGTGCACTCCTACCGTACCTCTAGGACATCCTAGTTATAGTTCCCATGCTAACTAGATTAACCACATGTATCCATTATTTATAGCCCAAATTATTCCCACGTATTAACCTTATAATACATATAATGATGTTATAACATATATATATCCATTTAGATTCAACATGGATAAGTCCCTTATTAATTCAATTCAACTAAGTGTTTTCATACATAACTATCTTACATTTCTACTTTAGCCACATTGTAGATATCATCACTTACATATATATATATATATATATAAACTATATTATATATATACTATAATGCACCCCGGGACACAGCTGCGGTTACTCTGCTATCTTGTCCCAATACATCACGTCGTTGTATAGGGGACTATAGGTTCGGTAAGGATTCTTCGAACCACAAATATCAACACAAAAATTGGAGGCGAACATAGTTCTCATACCCACGGGTCATGCGCATACCAACGTTCTCATAGTCAGCGGACTTATCAACTCACCGATAAGTCTTTCATAGTCCTATGTTCTCGAGCGACAAATCAAAATCCCATGGATTCATCAGAGTATGACTGCCCTCACGCGCAAACCTCCCATCGATAGCAAGTAAGCTAGGTATGTCATACACAGATACATAATATATGCACAATCACAAAGTCATACATATAAATATTCATATGTTCCAAATTAGGTTCACCCACGAATCATAATTATTGTCATCCGTGCTTAGCACAAATTTTACTTAATTATCTCGCATAACGGATTCGTCTCTTTTATTCTCATTTATTATTTACTTCATTATTACTTCTCATCTCTTAAAGTATTCTTTCTCACTAAGTATAATTATCAGTAGGTATACCCTCACTTACGTTGTAGTCTAAATCTTTCACGACTCTCAATCTTTTACTAAACGTACGCACAATTCCCAAAGTATAAATAACTCCCCGTTAACCCAAAATTTCATCTCATATTAATTTCACTCAACGAAGTCTACTTAGACCCTCTTGGTCCTCTTCATAACCCATTATACTCTATCAATGATGATCAAGGGTTCCTACGCATTTTAACCGGACTAAACAAAAAGGAAAAAAATATGCACTTCTCCAGGAGGGATCGATCGATCGAGGAAAGGGGGTCGATCGATCGATCAAACAGTTCTTGCCCAGTTTTCTGCAATATTCAACCTACGGGTTTAACCATTTTCACCCCTCCAAACCTCTATAATTTCATCCCAAACTCCTATCAAAGTAAACCAAGTGTATAATCAATGTACATAAACAAGTTCTAATGTAACGACATCAATGAATCCTTAACGAATTAATCAAAAAGGGGTTAAATCTTAAATCTCTTTATAAAGCCAGATTTTGCATGAATAATCACCACCCTCTATTTTAATAAAGATTTTCTTACCAAATATCATAATAAATTCATGAGTAATCCTCTACATATGATCAAGATTTTTGACTACACAACACATATAATTTCTCTTCCAAAACATATAATTCTTCAATTAAAACATATGATTTTTTTATTCCTGGACTAACATGGAAGGTATATTAACTTGAAAATTAGTAAGATAGATACTTTCCTTGAATTCAAGGGTATGATTTGTTGATGAAAATTATATGGATGCGTTCCTCGTCATGCGATCTACATTTTGGTGGTGGTGGCGGGGCAATCGGGTGAGTTCTAGGCCTTGGATTGGTTGAAAAACTCTTCACCTTCTTCTCAAATCTCTTCACCTTCTTCTCTAATCATTTCACCTAATGGCTGGCTTAGGCTTTGTGTTTGTTAACCCCAAGAGACAACTCTATATGGCTAATAAATACTAAGAAAATTCGTGGGTTTAATTACCCAAAAATACCAAATGTCTAAAATACCATCTCGGGGTCTCAATTAGGCCTAAAAATACCCCGAGACCCAAACTAAACCCCCGAGTACACTTTTCTGACTATCTCGACCCTTACGGATCACTTGTAATTTATTCACTTTAATAATAATAATTTAGTCCTGACACGACACAGGCGCGTCCCGAATTAAATTTTCATAATTGCCGTTTTATTCACTCGTGATAATTTTAATAAAATCAATCTCATTTATTAATCTTCTCATCCAGTAATATTCAACAAATTCCCAATAATTACTAACTATCGTCACGCTAGTAAATATTTAAAATAAAATACCGAATTAATATTAAATTAATACCTCAAATTAACTTTAGTAAAACCCTAATTTTAAAAGCCATAAAAATACGGGGTATTACATACTTCCCCCCTAATAACGGAATTTCATCTCAAAATTCGGAAAAATAAAGCATAATCGGTAAGGATAACTCCGGGTATTAATCTCACATCTCATGTAATTTTCGTCGTACCACCCATACAGTACATTACCGAATACCCCCACTAATGTTATACTCCAAGCCTTACCATTTAGTTTAAATTATCTAGAGTTAAACTTTACCCAATCTGTACTATACCATCCTCATGGAAAAGTTATGGGAGTAACGATCCTAAGTCATCAAACAACTAAATCTGGAAGTCACAACGTCTACTTTCATTAACCTCAAGAATACTTACTGTTACAAAAATATTGAAAATACTACAATCAAACCATCCAGGACACCCATACACTCAATGTGCGTACTTTCCATCATAAGGTCTAAATGAATGTGATTCCTCTATAAGGTTACTCTTAATTAACTGACTACCTAGTTTATAATTGGTATTTCTGTGATTTCCACATTCTCATTTGGCGATTTCATATGCCTCAAATCATGATACAACTCATAACTCTCTGATTAATATAAATATATACATATAATGGCAAAGGTTATAAACTCATATTCTAAAGGCCTAACTTACTTCGACTCCCAACATTCTTTAGCTTCATGTGTGGGGTGTCTCGCAGAGCGAAATCCAAACAAGGAACCCCCCCCCCGATACACTACTACCTAAAAAAGTCGGTCCTCGAAACTCCTCAGGTCCTTAGTCTATAGTATATAACATCCCAATAGGTTTTATCTATTTATATATAAAAGTCTTCTTATTCACTCTCATAACAAAGACAATACGCTGGCTATAACGATCAATCTTGCTCTCATATACAATAAGTCAATCCATGTCGATAATCATATCCTACTCGGATATGTCTATAACAAGTAAATCCACGATAAAATTAAACTCACGTTATGATATATAAAAATAATAATAGGTGTCCCACTACACATCGGTGAGTCTACATAAATAATAGTGCCAATGGCCAAGTCTTGTAACCCTATAGTCCACGCAATTTTAATAGCTACAAATAGCTACAAATGAATGTGAGGTCCTAATGACAATCATTATGCGCCCCATAATTCCATAGATAGAAAACATACCCTCATTCGTGGGCGGTGGTTGTTGACTCCACTATTATAAATTTGCTCCGATGAGTCAAGAAAAACTTACCCGAAATTTTCAGTTCTAGTTAACCACACTCCATTATATGTCCAAGCCTTTGAATATATTGCCTTCGTTGGGTAACACACCCAATTCCCGCATTTTTAGAACTTCTACTGATGACTCTCCTCAATTTTCCATTTGACCCTCTCCCAAGCGTACTACGTTGGGTGAGTCTAATTTGGCATCACCTTCTACTATAGCAGCACTTGGAATTTATAGGCTGCGTCCTAACCGTCTTTACAGTCCTGGCCTCTCGTGCCATAATAGGGGTGACCTCGACTACGATCATCATCCTCGAACATACTTCATAACCTCCTAAGTACGACCTCCACTATCCGTCCAATGGCCCTCATCTGCCATACTTCTTGTAAGAACACGCCTGAATGCAAATAATATTCACTAATATATACGTTATAGCAGGAGAACTGAATCTTACCATAGAAATCAACAATCCTAAACATAGGGCTCTATATCAAACAAAGTAACGCTCAGTTGAAAGTATAGTAAGCCGTACAGACCCTAAAGGACACTAGAAGCTGATGCTCTGATACCACCAGTAACACCCCGTCTAATTTAAATACCGGGTGATCAGTCCTTTATTAAATTAACATCAAGGTGAACGGTTGGTTCATTCTCAGCATCACTGTCGTAAAATAATAGTTCCAATTTGAACACCCTAAATAATTGAGCTAAGTGTCAAAACCATTTAAAACGTCATTTTTTCCTTTATTAAATACCAATAAAAAACTTTTTAATACCCAACAGTTAAGAATTACATAAATACTAAGGATGGCAATTTACACGCAAGAATTAAACCATCTATATAATCCAAACTAAGTTTAAGAACCATGAATGAAATCATCCTGACAAGAGTTAACTCCTAAGGAGTATTGAATAATAAAAATATAAATGAAAATAAATCCTTGACAAGATCTAAACGAAATAGGAAATCGGACGACACATGCCCTAACTATGAAGATCTAAAGTAGGAACTGATTCAATGACGAACTCGTCTAAAGCAAGGTCCTGCAACTCCCACATAAGCTGCAGCACGTCCAATCCAAAGAACCTAAGCATGACGCCCCTGTGGCTAGGCACCTGTAATACATACATATATATACAAGAGAGAAAGAAATGACTAAAAACGGGTCAGAGTCCGAGTGTAAAACAGTTTAAAATAGTTTAGCAAGTATTTAAAATGCTTACCGGCTAATATCACAACTAAGTGTGCACTCCTACCGTACCTCTAGGACATCCTAGTTATAGTTCCCATGCTAACTAGATTAACCACATGTATCCATTCTTTATAGCCCAAATTATTCCCACGTATTAACCTTATAATAAATATAATGATGTTATAACATATATATATATATATCCATTTAGATTCAACATGGATAAGTACCTTATTAATTCAATTCAACTAAGTGTTTTCATACATAACTATCTTTCATTTCTACTTTAGCCACATTGTAGATATCATCACATGTATATATATATATATATATATATATAAACTATATTATATATATACTATAATGCACCCCGAGACATAGCTGCGGTGCTGCATTACTCTGCTATCTTGTCCCAATACATCACATCGTTGTATAGGAGACTATAGGTTCGGTAAAGATTCCTCGAACCACAAATATTAACACAAAAATTGGAGGCGAACATAGTTCTCATACCCACGGGTCATGCACATACCTACGTTCCCATAGTCAGTGGACTTATCAACTCATCAATAAGTCTTTCATAGTCCTATGTTCTCGAGCGACAAATCAAAAATCCCATGGATTCATCAGGATATGACTGCCCTCACGCGCAAACCTCCCGTCGATAGCAAGTAAGTTAGGTATGTCATACACAAATATATAATATATGTACAATCACAAAGTCATACATATAAATATTTATATGTTCCGAATTAGGTTCACCCACGATCCATAATTATTGTCATCCGTGCTTAGCACAAATTTTACGTAATTATCTCGCATAACAGATTCGTCTCTTTTATTCTCATTTATTACTTACTTCATTCTTACTTCTCATCTCTTGAAGTATTCTTTCTCACTAAGTATAATTATCAGTAGGTATACCCTCACTTACCTTCTAGTCTAAATCTTTCACGACTCTCAATCTTTTAGTAAATGTACGCACAATTCCCAAAGTATAAATAACTCCTCGTTAACCTAAAATTTCATCTCATATTAATTTCACTCAACGAAGTCTACTTAGACCCTCTTGGTCCTCTTCATAATCCATTATACTCTATCGATGATGATCAAGGGTTCCTATGCATTTTAACCGGACTAAACAAAAAGGAAAAAAATATGCACTTCTCCAGGAGGGATCGATCGATCGAGAAAAGGGGGTCGATCGATCGATCAAGCAGTTGTTGCCCAGTTTTCTGCAATATTCAACCTACAGGTTCAACCATTTTAACCCCTCCAAACCTCTATAATTTCATCCCAAGCTCCCATCAAAGTAAACCAAGTGTATAAGCAATGTATATAAACAAATTCTAACGTAACGACATCAATGAATCCTCAACGAATTAATCAAAAAGGGGTTAAATCACAAATCTCTTTATAAAACCAAATTTTGCAAGAATAATCACCACCCTCTATTTTAATAAAGATTTTCTTCCCAAATATCATCATAAATTCATGGGTAATCCTCTACATATGATCAAGATTTTTTACTACATGGGTTCTCCCTACAACACATATAATTTCTCTTCCAAAATATATAATTCTTCCATTAAAACATATTATTTTTTTATTCCTAGACTAACATGGAAGGTATATAAACTTGGAAATTAGCAAGATAGATACTTGCCTTGGATTCGAGGGTATGATTTGTTGATGAAAATTATATGGATGCGTTCCTCATCATGTGATCTACGTTTTGGTGGTGGTGGCGGTGCAATCGGGTGAGTTCTAGGCCTTGGATTGCTTGAAAAACTCTTCACCTTCTTCTCAAATCTCTTCACCTTCTTCTCTAATCACTTCACCTTCTTCTCTAATGTCTGGCTTAGGCTTTGTGTTTGTTAACCCCAAGAGACAACTCTAAATGGCTAATAAATACTAAGAAAATTCGTGGGTTTAATTACCCAAAAATACCAAATGTCTAAAATACCCTCCCGGGGTGTCAATTAGGCCTAAAAACGCCCCGAGACCCAAACTAAACCCCCGAGTACACTTTTCTCACTATCTCGACCCTTACGGACACTTTTGCGCACTCAAAATGACTATACGGATGACTTATAATTTATTCACTTTAATAATAATAATTTAGTCCTAACACGACACAGGCGCGTCCCGAATTAAATTTTCATCATTGCCATTTTATTCACTCGTGACAATTTTAATAAAATCAATCTCATATATTACTCTTCTTATCAAGTAATATTAAAAAAAATTCCAATAATTACTAACTCTCGTCACGCTAGAAAATATTTAAAATAAAATGCCGAATTAATATTAAATTAATACCTCAAATTAACTTTAGTAAATCCCTAATTTTAAAAGCCATAAAAATACGGGGTATTACATGAGATCTCTCGAATCGTCTCGTTTGATAGTTTGGGACTGCATAATATTCTTAGTGGCTTAAAGTTGTTACTTTTGGAGGAAGTTCTGCAGTCGTATCCTAATGTTCTCTGGGCACATACTAGATTGACAAGTGTGAGTGTTATTTCAATTGATCAATTGAAATAACACCCACACTTGCCAATCTACGTTGTGTACTTGGAGAACTACAGGGATATGCTGCAAAAAAAAATTCAAATTGTAACAATGTGCATGAGTTGTTAAGTATATTACAGAAAAATGCGATCTTGAATGGGATAGGACCACTCACCCTTTAGAGGAGATGGAGGAAATAGAAATTTCTATTATAAATTGAATTTGAATATAAATAAGACATAATTAAATGAAACATACTATAAATCTAAGTTTTGTTTATGTTAATCCATGAATATACGCTTCGTACCTTTAATAGGTGATTAGTTGTGGTAGTTGTGATGGGATATCCGAAATACAAAGAGTGGATGGGTGAGACAAATAAAATGGGGGATGTGTTTCGCAGAGGTGCTAATGAATTTGTGAAATATGCAAAGAGATGTCATAATGATGAAGAGTTTCCATGTCCATGTGCTAGGTGTAAGAATGGTAAGGTGTTTGAGTGGAAAACAGTTGAACTACATTTGTTAAGATCGGGTATGCAAGATAGTTATCGATTTTGGAGTTTTCACGGTGAATTAAAAGTTCATTTTGTACCCGACCAACCTTCACAACAACCATCAATAAGTAGGATAGATGTAGAAGGGGATGACGTAGATCATAATATGTTATAGGATTTAGTTGATGATGTGTACGGAGTTTATGAAGCAGAGGAGAATGAGGTTACTGATGATGTAGAAGGTTCAAGTGCTCGTGAAGATATCATGATAAAACTTGACGATGACTACCAAAGTTTAAAATTTAAGGCGACCCAACCGTTATACTCTGGTTGTGAGAAAGATCAAACAACTTAACATGCCATGGTTGGTTTTCACAGTTTGAAGACGCAGTACGATTTGTCTGGCAATAGCGTGACAGGAATTCTGAAATGGGTGAAGGTCTTATTACCTAAGGAGAATACACTTCCAAATAGCTATCCTATTATGAAGAAGAGTATGAAAGGTTTGGGAATGAAGTATAAATCGATTATGCTTATGTGTATGACTGCATACTATATCGAAAGGATTATGAAAATCTCGATCGTTGTTTGGTATGCGATGAACCTAGATATGCCCAATCTACTAGTAAGGAAGGCACAAGCTCAAAAGTGCCTCAAAAAGTATTGAAATATTTTCCCGTTGGGCCTAGATTAAAGATATTTTTCACAGTACCATGGATAGCAGAGGCAATGACTTGGCATGCTAGGGTAGAAGTAGGGGGTAATATCATATGTCATCCTATTGATTCTACTGCCTGGAGGATGATGAATTATGAGTATCCCGATTTTGCTCGAGAACAATGCAACATTCATTTGGCTATATCAACATATGATTTCAATCCATTTGGAAATCTAAGAACCAATTAGAGTGTATAGCCAGTGATCCTAGCCCCACTCAACCTCCCTCTTTCACAGTATATGAGACCTGAATTTTCGATGATGGCTTTATTGATACCTAGGCCAAAGGCACCAAGTGATGACATCGACGTCTACATGGCTCCTTTGGTAGAAGAATTAAATGAGTTATGGGAAGAGGGTGTGCAATCATTTGACTCTTTTAGAAAAGAAGAGTTTACGCTGAAAGCTATGTTGATGTGGGAAATTCATGATTTTCTAGCTTATGGGACATTATCCGGTTGTGTAGTATATGGTTATTTGGGGTGTCCTATTTGTGGAGAGGAGACTTAATCTCTTCGTCTATCTTTTAGCTCAAAAAATGTATACCATTGCCAGAGGAGGTTTTTACCCCCGACTCATAGTTTCAGATTTGAGAAAGGTTTCAATTTTTTATTAGGCGGGGTTGAACATAGGCTACCGCTGAGATAACTTTCGGTTTCAGAAATTGAAAGTAAATCTTTTGAATGTGGCCCTAATATTCCAGGTAAGAATCCCAAATTTAAGAACATCAAGCATAAGAAGACCCCAACTGGGAATGAAACTGAGACAAGAAAGGCATGGTCTAGGAGGTTAATTTTATTGGACTTGCCTTATTGGAAGAATAACCCGGTGCGCCATGTATTGGATGTGATGCATGCAGAGAAGAACTTCGCTGAACATATTATGGGCACTTGCCTTGTGGGGAGTTATTCGAAGGATGGAGAAAATGCACAAAAAAACCCTAAATCATTGAAACTTAAGCCACAACTATGGTTGAAAGAAGATAGTAAGGGAAGGATAATAATTCCCCCTGGTGCGTTTACTTTGATGAGTGGGGAAAGGAAGGTGCTTTTAGACACAATATATAATTTGAAGGGCCCATCTACTTTTTCGTCTAACTTGCAAAGGATTGTGAATTACACTACTCATGATTTATATAAGTATAAGTCCCACGATTGGCATGTGATCATGCAATTGGTTCCTCTATTGTTTAAGCACTGTTTCTCCAAGAACAAGGATTTACGGAGGGCTATTATGAAAATTAGTATTACCTTCTCACTCTTGTGTAAGAAGGTAGTTAATCGAGAACACATAGTGGCCGCAAAATTAGCGGTGATCGAAGCGATTTGTGTGTTGAAGAAGTACTTTCCCCCAGCATTCTTTGACCTAAGTGTTCACTTGTTAGTACACCTATGCGACGAGGCACTTCTTTGTGGTCCAGTTAGATATCGATGGATGTATCCATTTGAAAGAATGATGAAAGTTTTTAAAGATTACATCAAGAATACGCAATACATTGCAGGATCAATTGCAGAGGAATACATAACCATGGAGTCATCAATATATACTCGGGAATATATGCCTGACTCGACTAGCGTTGATGACACTGATGAGTTCGTCGATGATGGTGGTCATGTGATGGGAAAACGAGTGAAATTAACGAGTTTGCAACATGAACAAGTAGCTCGTTATCTATTTGACACACATGAAGATGTCGAAGAATGGAAAAAGTAAGTTTCAATTATTATAATGCTTAATATTATTTTAGATTATTTTATACATGATTAATTTTGTAATATGAAGAAAATATGAAGCATGTGAGAACAATAAAAGACGAAAAACAATGGTACAATCAGACAGCGAATTTAGGCTGTGGTTGACACAAGAGGTAATTATAATGAAAATGGTTGTTATATAATGTTACATTACACTCAAATTTTACCACTAATATAATTAATTTATCTATATTCTCAGCTCTTAAAGACGGGTGATGCGACATCAAGACTTGTTCGTCTAGCCACTGGACCCTTGTTCGTGGTACAAGAGTACAAAAAATATCGATTGAACAGTTACAATTTTCGGCGCTAAAGTGTACGAGGAAAGTATAAATGTACAGAACTCGGGCAGTTCATACAAGGCTCTTACTTTCTTTCGAGCGAGCGCAAAAGATAAAAACCTCATTGAAGCTGAAATGACTTACTATGGTGTAATTTGAAATATATTTGAATTGGATTATATAAGCTTCAAAGAGGTTGTATTTTACTGTGACTGTGTAAGAGTTGAGGATAAAAATACTTGTAAAGTTGATCCTGTCACCAATTTGATCATGGTTGACTTGTCCAAGTTGAAGAGCAACGACCACGTGAGCGATGAGCCGTTTATTTGTGCATTTCAAAAGGTTAACCAAGTGTTTTACTTGGAGTATATCAACAATGAGTCGTGGTCAATTGTCCAATACGCGCCAAAGCGTCTAAATAGTAGTGTAGATGACTTAACTACTCTTACCGAATATCAATCCATTTTTTATGATAATCCGAATTTCAAACAATTTTTCAATTTGTAATAAATATTCCAATTTGTACCGAAATATTCCAATGCGTTTAGACAGTTTGGGAGTGCATAATTTCTGTATAATATTCTTAGTGGCTTAAAGTTGTAACTTTTGGAGGAATTTTCTATTATAAATTGAATTTGAATTTGAAATTTAAGTTTTGTTTATACTAATCCATGAATATACGCTTCTTACCTTTAATAATTGATTAGTACATAGTTATTTGGGGTGTCCTATTTATGGAGAGGAGACTGAATCTCTTCGTCTATCCTTTATATTTGAACACTAAGAAATGCCATAATCCTATGGAGTGATTCTCTGCAAATTCCTTCCAACCGTTTTGTATCCAAACATCACCAGTTGAAGTTGTCAATTACACTTTTCATACCCCGCCACTTGGAACCTCTAGCAAAATATGGAAAGTGGAATTGACAACTTCCACTAGTGATGTTTGGCTACACAACGGTTGGAAGGAATTTGCAGAGCATAACTCCATCGGATTATGGCATTTCTTAGTGTTTAGATATGAAGGGAATTATATTTGACATGATTGTCCGGGGTACATTAGTTGGAAGGAGGTGCCATATGAGCTCAAGTTAGCTGTTTGGGTGGCACTACAGGTAATGTATTTATATTTATATTTATATGAATATTTAAATTTCAATTTTGATTTCGATTTCGATTTTTATGAATATTTCCTTATTGGGTGGAACTACACTCTTGTGCAGTGTCTTGCAATGACTGATTCTTATAGTGGAACTGGAACTGGAAATTGGTGCTGAATTTTCTCAAAAGTTGTCCTCTTCTAGAGGTTCTTATCTTTGAGGTATGTCAAGGGTTCATAACATCACTTCCAGCTAAATAGTTTTTAGATTTAAGATAATTGATGGTGATGTTATTTCTTCTTTTATTAGGATTTTTCATTTTGTTGTGAACAAATCGGGACATCGTGATTGGAATGGTATGTACCTGATTGTTTAAGATCACACCTAAAGACAATCGAAATTACGGGAGGATTGGGGTCGAACAATGGAGTTGAACAGTTCAGGTACTTTGTGGAGAATGCCAAAGTTTTAAACAAGCACGGGATTGTTTCTATTTTGAATGTATATTTGCACTATCTCTATTTTATCTGGATATATAATGTTTGAACAGGTACAACATTGATATAACAGGTACATATATACTGCTGGACAGTGGTAGTGGTCATACTGCTCAACAGATTTTTTTTCAATTCTGCCCAGAATTGTTACAGTCATTAACCGTGATAATTTTTTTAATCACTGGCACGGTTTTGTCATGGTCCTTAACCGTGACAAATCATGTCACGATCAATGACTGTGACAAAAAAAGTTGTCACCCCCAGAATTGTCACGGTCATTGACCTTGACAAGTCCAAGTTGTCAAGGTCAATGACCGTGGCAATTCGGTAGATTTGGTGTAGTGGGGGCTTTATGATGGGTCGAATGGAGGTGATTTTTGTTTGGTGTGTTAATGGAGGTTTGAGTTTGTTGTTGGGTTTGGCAATGGAGGTTAGTGAGGGGAGAGAGAGTGAGGTTGGGAAGAAGATGATGTGGGGGTGATTATATGTGTTAAGGGTGTAGGATTGTGTTGGGTGTAGGTGAGTGTGTATGGAAGTAGGGCATGTGTGAGTTTAATTTGGACACCTAAAATAATAAAGACTCAACTAAAATTAATAAAAATAAAAATAAAAAAATAAAAGCTAACTAAAAATAAAACAAACTAAAAACAATAAAAAATAAAAATATTAAAACTAAAAAAAATAAAATCCTAAGCTATATAAAAACAAAAATAAAACAAAAGAAATAAAAACATAAAATCTAAATGAAAACTAAAGACCTAAAAAAAATAATCTAAAAAAAACTACTCCTAATAAAATTAAAACTATTAAAAATAAAAATACAAAATAGAAAACAAAACTTAGAAAATACTAAATAAATAAAAAATAAATACTAAAAAAATAAAATGACTCAAACTTAAAATCTAAAAAATATTAAAAAGGGACAAACAAAACACACACAGGGTTTCGGGTAGGTTTAGGCTCGGGTAAGGTTACGGAGGAGGTAATTTAGCTCCATTCAATGCGCATTTGCCTCGATATATAACTTTTGACACTGCAAACGGACGTTTGACCTACAAGATAAACATTTAAGCACATAAGACCCATATTGCCGAGAATTAGCAGCTAATGTACGTCTATTCGGGGTATAAAATGTACAGTTTTAGGTGCTTATCAACTCCTATGATACCCCGATCGGATACGTACCAATTTCTCTTTTCAAACCAATTCCATCTCAACTCAATATCAGAATTCCCAGACTTTTAGGCCGTTAAAATCGATATGTCACCTTCGTCAGAACTTCCCACTGAGAAAGACATTCAGAATCTTTTCAAGAAATCGGACACGGGTGTAGCAGATGGCCGGGTTTTGTTCTAGAACGACAAGTCGTGGACGGATTTTTCTTACACCTCGCCAAATCGGTGAGTTTTTTGGGTTAAATTTATTTTTTGTCTTGGATGTTCTCTTTACCATTTATCTTTAAGCTCCCTGAATGGACTTGTTATGTTCTGCAATATGCACAAGCTACGTTTATTTTTTTTACTTTTTAAAATAAGGAGAGTAAGCTATACAATTGGATAATGTAAGGAAAAAGTTTTATATTCAATCCCCATAGTAAAGATACAAAACGAAGGTATAAACAATTTTAAATGGTTTGAGTATAAAATGATTATGGTAGTGGGTCCCTATTTTTAAATAATTCATATTTTGATTGGCTAATACATTAGGGTAATCCGTGCCAGCGATAATAATGTATATTGTCACAAAAAATAAGGACTAAAATAGTTAGTGAAATTTTTTGTCCTTTTTTCATAATCTGTATTACTATAAATTTTAAATTTACAAATTTCTCCTTTTAAAATATATAATGGGTCTAACAATGAAAAGTTCTTCAATATTTTTTTAATTAACTTTAGTGTAATTTTTTTTTATTTCATTTCAAAAATTCCTCCAGAAAATACATGAAAGCACAAATATTCTATTTGAACAAAAAACTGAAGCGAAGTGTGGTGAGGGTTGAATCGATGATTTTAGCTGGGTTTTGGGGATGGTCTCAGGTGACATTCTTTTTGTAAAATTCTATTTTTTCTTGAAATTTTGTGATTTTTTGCAGGAAATGCTTTGGAGTTTTTTTTTTATCAAAGTTGGAATTTTTTCCTTGTAAAATTGTTTTTGTGCCTTTTTCATATTTTTTTAAGTTTTATTCAATATTAGTCAAACTTTTTAAATTTTCTATTATGTTCCAAATTTTTAAAACTTATTTTATGTTATTCAAACTTTCAAATGTTATTTCTATTATTTCAAATTTTAAAAGAGTTTTTTAGTATTTTTCATATTCCTATAAATTTTTTAGTTTTATTCAACCTTTTTAATTGTTTTTCTATTATTTTCAGATTTTTTAGAAGTTTTTTAATATTATTAAAACTTTTTAAATGTTTTTCAATAATATATATATATACTCTTGTGCGGAATAGTCCGCATTTTAAGAATGTGAACCGGACATGTGTGACCTAAAGGTGCGTCTAGAAATTATCGCCTAAATTATAGGCGCACTCTCTCTTTTTTCTGGGTTCACCGTCAGGGGACACATGTCCGGTCCGCATTCTTAAAATGCGGGCTAGTCCGCACAAGAGTAGGACTGTATATATATATATATATATATATATATATATATATATATAATTTTCGTAATTATAAATCGTTATTTTGATTCATTTTTGGTTAATAAATCGTATAAATATGATTTCACTCTACCTTTAACTAATGTGGCTAGGATTTCGTGACTATTTGTAGCTGGTGAGGTTCTCAAGTTTGTGTCCATATGTTGGTAAGAATGAGTAGTTTCGATTTTGATTTTGTGTCGTGGGTTTCAATCAGTAAAATTTGGGGGTGTCCTAATACTACAAAGATACAAAGTTACCAGAAGTTTTGAGAATATTTAAAATCTCATGCACACTTATCAAACTCACTATGTTTTGTTTGGATGTTTTTAGTATTTTTGGACGTTATAAATCTTGGATCAACGTTGATATCTATTTTACATAATTTTAGTTATTAAGAGTTAGATGCCTTGAAATGATATTTTTAGTTTAATAGTTTTGTTCATGGACAGAGCGTGCATAAGAAATGATTAATATTATGAACATAGTAAGAGTTCATACTGATTATCTAAATGTTATTATGGCTCAATACATATATCTAGATAATGATGTTTAACCATTTAAAAACTTTAGATTTAGGATAAACTAGTAGCTACATTCGTTTTTGTACAATCACAATATGTCTTCATATTTGAATTTACCATAATATATGCCTTTATCTGATTGTATATTTATATCAAGTATGATAAAAGAGAGGTTCTGATAATAGCTCATGATAAAAAAAATGGATGTAATATTTATTGATACTATAGTTTCATACTTTTTCCAATTTAGTATATCATAATTTTGTTAATTTTATAAATATAAAAATAGGACTAAACATATTATAAGGTGCCCGCGCAGGTTACTTTGCATTTTGTTTCTACAGTTATCGTGAAGAGTTGATTTTTTTGGGTTCTTTTAAGGTTCACGCTTTTGATTTTTTTTCCCGTTTAAAACAAATATTTCTATAGAATGCATGCGTTTATCAATTCATGTATGTACTGTATTCTTTAGTCTAAATATGTTTTATTTTGTTTGATTATTTTTATATGTTAATACCACTGTTCTAAAAAATCCGCCTAGGCTTGAGGCTTGGGCAAAACGCCCCGCCTTAAGCTTTTGACGCCTTATGCTTGGTAAAACCCTTAAGGCGCACTTTTTCTCTAAAAACAACAATGCTTTAGTGAAACAATATCGCTTTTTAAGTATATTTTTACAAATCGGACAATTATCTCATCTAAAATAATCAAATAGTATTTTAATTTGCAAATATTCAGACATATTTTTAAGATATGTACAATTTTAGTATTTTAATACCTTGTTATGGTTAAAAAGTATTAAAATATATTAAAAGGCCCTAAACACCTTTTTATGCCTTTTTACGCCTAAGGCTCGCCTAGGCTTCTAAGGGTTAAGGCTTGGCCTCCACGCCTCGATCACGCCCCGCGTTTTTTAGAACCTTGGTTAATACATAGTAAAAAATGAATTAGTTTGAGATTGTCTATGATAGAACTTCTTTAACAATTTATAAGTCATTATTTTGATAATTTCATGCCTAAAACCTCCTCTGAACACGACTAAAAATGATATATTGTGTAAATTTTGAACCAAATTCGAATTGTATCGCCCTTTCATGCTAAAATTGTCAACCTAATTTTGAATAATTAGTTTTACTCATGCAATAAAATATAAAGGATAATATATTTACTAATTTTATCAACTATTATCAATTTATATTATTAGGATTGCTTTAAATAAATTTTAAGTATTTTTTCTATAAAGCGTTCGCGAATCGCACGAGTTACATGCTAGTTTGTCAATACAAGAATAGCATATAAATATGAAAAAGATCACAAAAGAAACAGTGGCGTTATTTTTCATATATATTGAATACCTCCATAACTATTTAGCCATAACGAGATAGACATTTCAACAATTTTGGGCCAGAAGTTCTACAGTTGATAAAGATTGGTTATTGGACCACTAAAGGTTCACCTAAATTTATACTAGTGGGCAGTCAGCCGTGTGCCACCCACGTGAACGTGGCCCATTTAGTTTCTATCTATATCTTCTTTTTCTCCTCTGTTTTTGTTTCAAGTCATATATATTAATTGTTAACTACGTGTCCTAGTCAAATGGGACCCGAGCCCGTGGGCACCTTTCAGGTCTCTTTCAGTTTTTGGGCTTGTGGTTAAAGAGTGTTTGAGCTTCAGAAAGACAATCCAAAGGGTATATGTTGATCCAATCAATTTTCGTGGATCAAAATTTGTTGCTTTTGACTATATGAGTTGACTGTTGTCTTTTCATTTTATTGGAATAACATATCGGTAAAAAATAACTTTTTCTATTGTGACCGAATTTTAACATAATTTTCATGGATACACTGACATAATGACTTATTATTAGTTGATTTTTAGATTTTACTGACGTAGACCTTAAAAATCATACAATAAAAAGTCGTCACGTCAATATGTTCATAAAAATTATTTAAAAAAATCGATCACAATAGAAATTTTGGGGAAAAAAACATTTGTTGAGGCTCTAATTAACGCTGGTCCATAGACTCTTTGTTGACATGATGTTATTGACTAATAAGTAGACTTCTAATGATTTCACGGAATATGAGTGTTAGTTGGATAAGATGTGACAGATAATCGACTTGTTATATTCGTTCAAAACTCTGGTTACGATATGTTACTTTAAATAAATAGTTATATAGTTTAGCATGATATGATAATAGGAGTAGAGATGGCTATTTAACCCGATTCGCAGGAGCCCCGCCCCGTCTCTAATGGGACGGATTTTAAAACCCGATTAATGAAGTAGGAGCGGGTATGGGTTTTAAAAAAAACTTTTTATCACGGGGCGAGTAGGAATTTACTTAAATAAAACTCTCTCGGCCGCCCTGCTCCGCCCCGTTTAACTTATCCCAACATAAATACCTTTTATATGAATGTTAATTACAATTACCCCCCCTCCCCCCCCCCCCCCCCCCCACACACACACACGCACACACACACATAAAAAAAATATTTATATGTATGTTAATTTTGTAAAAGATCTATGTGAAAAACATGGATTGATAATTGGGGGACTGCCTCACATATTGGAATACGAACCATTGTATACCTCTAAGACTATAATGTAATATTTTTAATTTACTATTTTAACATTATCCCTACCCGTAGGAGCCCCGCCCCGCCCCGTTTATTAAATAGGGCGGGTTAAGAGTTAATATAAATAAAACCCCCCCGCCCCGTCCCGTTTGTTAAATGGGGCGGGTTAGAATTTTTGAAAACTCGATCCAAACCTGCCTCATTTCCATCCCTAAATAGGAGACGAAATGATACGAAATTATTGATTAATAAGTGAATTTTTAATATTTTTAAGTTATACTAGCATGTAGGCCACATGATGCATGACCTGCTTTTTCAAACAATAAATTATTGTTTTTATCTTATGTCACATAATATTTTTGAAAAATCAAATGAGATTGAATATAGAAATAAAAATAGAAACATCAATATTTACCAAGTGTACTATATGAAAAATTCTCTTTAAAACTACAATATGCCAGAATTTAAAAATCTCTGATGCATCTTTGGATCTTGGAGCTGCCTATGTTTGTTCCATTGAGCCTATGTAGTATTACGATCTAGAATACATATATTATATTCATTTCTGCAAGATATGTAGTAATATGTTTTTTTAGCAAAACTATGTAGTAATATGTTTACATTTTATATAATCGATTGAATATTTTTTTGATTTGAAAAAATATTGAATAGAAAACCGTTACGGGATTCAGTTGTCGCCTTCAATCGTGTCAATCTATTTTCTCTTTTTCTGTACCTCTTTCAGGAAAAAAATGTTTTAATAGAGCTTTTTGTTATATAAGTTGAAGCTATATGTATAATATATTACATTTGATGAGCTTTCGCAATCCTCGGCGGTGGAAGTGTCTGCATGAGTATTGCCGAATTTTGTGACTCTGTAGTATTCCTTCCCCATATCAAATTGTGTTTATTGAGCCTAATTATGAACTCATTTTTTATTCCAATGATATTTTTGAATATAAGGTTTGCATCTTTCGTATTTTCGCTTAAAACTTTCTATTTTTTATGGAATGGAGATACGAATTAAAAAAAATTAATATATTATATTTTTATTGTACCTTATTTTTTGTAGTATCAATTTGTGATAGTGGGAATCCAACTAATTTTTCAGCCTTGCCGAATAGAACGAATGTTGTATCTCTAGTGTAATCTTCTACATCAGCTTGAAGTTTATACCTAGACAATTTTGTCAAATAAATAAGAATATTTTAATTTTATCGTAAGAGATATGTTTTACTAAAACGAATTGAATTCAGCTTACTTTGGAACCGAAAACACATCGTTTGTGTTGCAAAATTTACAACTGTAAGATTCTGCAAGCTTTGTCAAGATCTTGTTACAAATTTTCCTTGAGACGTAAGACCAATCAAACTTTTCGTTGACATGAAGTATCGTTGCTTAAACAAATACAATCTTGACTTGTAATAGTAATATAAGTTATATATTTATTTTAGAAAATAATAATATAAATTATTTACAAATAACCAACATTACCTCGTCTTCTGATGATGCTCACAATTTTTCAAGGTTAAGAATATTTTCCATATTTAGGGTCGCAGTACTTGATGTCAAATTCTGAGATGAACTTAGATGCTCCATTGATTGAAATTGTGTAGGATTTGAGTTCCTGAATAAAAGTATATAAATGTTAAATATTTGTTGGGAATACAGTTAATTTCGGATTTGATAATTTAATTATTTACCTTTTAATTAACGCTTGAATCTCAGTTATTGTGATATTAATGTACCTCTTTGTCGAATTTATGGATGGAAGATATATATCTAGCATTGAAATAAGAAGATTACGAACGTGGGAAAAATTATCATTTAAAATACTTTCGTACCTCTGAACAGTTTGACATTGAGCGACGTAATGACAATTGATATTGGAAAATGTTGAATATCTTGGAGATCATCGTTGAGCTTAATTGCGGAATTGCCCCACAAAGTGATTTTCAGTCGCGTGTTGCTGTAGTATATATAGGTTTTAATAATGAATATTGTTTAAGTTATAAATATATAGGAATTAAAAAGGGACATGAGAATCTAAGTTAATAACTTATTACCTTGGATCAGAAATTTGTATGCCTAATTTCTCCACATTGTTGCCGTTGAGATTCATATGTTAGAATTCGCTTCGTTCGATAAGCACGCCACATACATCTGGATATAAGATATTGTTTATTGTATATAATATACGTTTTACTAATGATTAATAATCTTATAAATGGTTTGATTTGGGTGAAAAGTGTACCTATTAGCTTATCTTTGTTAATGACTCTGTCTTTGAGAGAATTATAGTCAACGAATTCAAATTTGTGTAATAAAATTTTTAGTACGCCCTCCTTCATTTCTTCGACAGTTGTGCCGGATTTGAAAGTTAGTACACATAGATGTGTAACATGTTTGTTGCCTCTCTTGTTAGCAACGAACTTGAAATCCGAGATTTTATATTCCTTCCCTTCGTCAATCATTCCATTATATTGGTCGACCTCATATTTCCAAAGAATTTCGTGTTCATCCTACGAATAATGTAAACAAATCTTAATATTGTACCAATGTCATCTCAGTATGAAATGTAAAATAGTTATCCCCTCTATATGAGCAAGTGTTTTTTTTATACCATATTAGCAGCAAGAGATTTCTCTAACTTGGGAAGTACCAATTAGAAATAGAAGTGGGGCATATAATAAAAGTTTTACAGTAGTAAAATGAATGTAGAAACAGGCCTAAAAGTATTTAGTTATTTAGTTCAATCCAGCATATAGAGTACATATTTAAGCGTGCCAAAACAGAAGCTGTCTTATGACTTCAGTTGTGTCTATTCTTCATTATCTTCATTGTTATTAAACTGAATTTTGACATAACTGTTAAATGATACATTCATAGTAGAAACAAGAATTAAAGTAGCTCATTCCTGAGTTTTATTCACCTCAGTAAAAGTTTTACAGTAGTAAAATGAATGTAAAAATAGTCATAGAAGTATATAGTTATTCAGTTCGATCCCACATATAGAGTATATATTTAAGCGTGTCAAAACAGACGTTGTCTCATGACGTCCGATGTGTTTATTCTTCACTACCTCCATTGTTAAATGGTACATTCATAGTAGAAATAGGAATTAATGTAGCTCATTCGTGAGATCCATTCGGGATAATGATTTTGGATTCTAAAAAAGAGGGGGACGATGTACTATTCGATATGTCACTGGTCCATAACATTTTAGTGAAAATTTACAGGTGCATTACTGAGATGAGACTAATTTGTATTCCCTCAAATGGTAAAAATAGAAAATAACAAACATCCAATTCTTTAGAACAGAGTTGTCCAACCTTTAGTTTTTAACTGTATTTTGTTGCTACCTTTAGGATTGAAGCACATTAGATATATTAATAAATTAAGTGAAATCATTTGACTATGAACAAAAAAAAGTCGTGTATAACTTATATGATGGAATTTATATCCCATATGTTAGTTATTAATGCAGTAGTTTATGTCATTCAACAACCATAATCAAGTAAACTAACTTATGTACGTGTAAAGCTCCGTAAGTCGTGAAAACTTGTGGACATCAAACTGCCAACACGTTAATGAATTTAGTATCGACCTCATCACTTTTTGACGTGATTTTAATTTTAAATTATAAACTATTCAGAAATCTTATATTACGATTTCAGTTAAGTACATACATTACACTATGCCATCGAAGTCGGACCAAACAGCTCGTACTTAAAATTCTGGTAAATCCTCAGCTCCCATGAAAATATCGTACCAAAATTCCATGCTATCATCACTTTTTGAAGTGGACGAATGAGCATGTAAGGGAAATTGTAGTTTGAATTCATCACCAACACCAAAATTCTGCCCCGTGCTATTTTCAGCAAATAATTCGTCTGACCATAAACTTCTGTCAATTATATCCTAAGAATCCAAATTTTCAAATTTGCTGACCACCGGATTATTTTGTAATGTGTCTATTGTCAATGAGTCTAAGACCTCACTAGAAGAATATTGTGGGGAAACCGGAGAATACCAGGGACTATTAATCTCTGAGTGACCACAGAAGGAACAGTCGATATTAAAACTCAGAGTACGCAATAGGAATAACGATGTTAGAGAAATGTTTGACGACATAATTATATTGGATCTGAGCAAATAGGGAGTCCGTTTTCATCCAAAGAGGTCTTACGCACGAAAGGCTTAAGAGCTTTTTTAGAACAAATTCTTTTGGACATACACGGTGAGTTAGGATCGGCTTCAATGCAAGCGCCATGCATTAGGGGTGCACACGGTTAGGGTTGATTCGGGTTCACTACTACATCGGAATCAGAACTGGGGTGGTTCGGTCCCAAGATTTGGAATTAGAACCGTAATCGATTTTTCTTGGAATTGAATCAAATCGAACCGATGGTTCTTGGGCTGGTTAGGATCGATTCTCTGTTCTAATCACTTTTTAAAATAAAGTATTCAGCTATTTTTCAAAAATAGATTTTTAACACATTAAAACATTTGTTATCACTGTTTTTATGATAAACAATCAGTTGTTCACTATTTTGGTGTTAAATTACAGAAATATGTGTTATTTAGATTGATATATCAGTTTTTTTTACCAAAATTTTAGGAGGTATTTCAAGTCTAGAAAACCAATGATATGTATGTGTTATTCAAAATCCATCAGAAATATGTGTTATTTAGAACCTATCATATCCGAAGGAAGAAGGGGGGAGGGAGGTAACTTTTTTTTTTGTACTTTCAGTATTTAAATCCAACAATGAAAAGAAGGAAAATAAAATAAAACAACTGAGCTCCAAAAATATATATACCGTCCTTAAAAATGTATTTGAATCCAATATATTTCAAGTTAGTATTTGAATCCATACCTTATTTTATACTGTTGAAAACTATTAGGCCCCATTTGGTTGCTCCAAAATTGTAAATTGGATTATTAATAAAGTGATCCATTTACAAATTGACCCATTAATTGTGTTTGGTTTCATTAATGAAATGATTAATTAATTGCCCTATTTTAGCTCATGTGCAAAATCTCAAATTGAATCATTTCACAAAAAAGTTGAAATAAATCCATTTGAAATAGGAGTCACATAAAGTGCATGTCCCCTCTCCCTCTCTCCCTCCCCCCCCCCCCCCCCCCTCCTCCTCTCCCTCTCTTTCCCTCCCCCTCTCTCTAGATGTGTTTTTATCTTTTTTTTCATAGAATCTTATTATCAATTTCAAATTATCAAATTTTGTGTAAAATTGAATTTAACTCATTTCAAATTCACTCATTTACAATTTACTAATTCACAATGAACCAATTTATATAATCAAACAATTTGCGCAATCAAACTGGGCCTTAATGTTCAACAATATTTGAATTCAACAACTGAGTTCCGATCTGATTTTCGATCCGAGCTCCGAAAATGAAAAGAAGTTCCTCAATGGCGGAGAGGGAGAGAAAATATAGATATATTCGATTTTTGGGAGTATGGCGAAGAGAGAGAGTAGGGGGAACAAGTGGTTTTTGGGAGTATGGTTGAGGTTATGCAGCTCAAATGGTTGGAAAGGGCAAGGGTTTTTATTTAGTATATATATTATACATTAAATATATAGCCAGGTCCGGTTAGGATCAGTTTTCGGATTGGATTATTTTTTTTGAATCGGGAACTGAACCAAAACATCATTTTTTGGGGGGGATCGAAACCAAACCATTAGTCCAGAAATCCAAACCGAACCGAACCGAACCAATACCATCGGTTTGGTTCAATTTATCGAATTTTCGGTTCCACTACACACCCTTACCGTGCATCATAAACCGTGACGCAGCTTTAAAGCCAATAGGGTCGTCTTCCTCCTTTGGTAGTTCAGTAGAAATAATCAAATCAATTTGCATCGATGTTCGAGATTTATTTTCAGGATGCAGGTATAATATGATATGAGCATGTGGCGATCCTTTTTTTTTAGAATTCAAATGTGTAAATAGATTTAAGGATAAAAAAAGAAATGAAGGTAGTTTATGTTATAATTGGGTCAAAAAGAAATTATAATAAAAATGTACTTACCCGTTGAAATATTGCCAAATTGCTTTCCTCTTGTTTTATATCTTTCATGAAATAATCAAGCTCTATTTTGAAGGATCTTGCAGAAATGTCCGACCGTTCATCAAGTTGTTGCCGAGGAATTAATGGCAAGAATTGAATAATTTTCGACCACCTAGGGTTTTTCGTGAAAGTGATAAATAGGTCTTGGTTACCAAACCATCTATAAATTGCCATAGCATCCTGGAAGCCTTGATCCATATATCTTGGGACGCTTGTGAAAGTAGAGGGGAGAACAATGCATGCGTTTACCAACGGATGTAGGTGTTGTGTCACCTCTTAAGACTGCATCCTTAATACCTTTGTAAAGTTCAAAACGCAATTGGGTTGATTTAGGCGTATCCATCGCAACCTCTCTTCCTCTATCTATGTGTAAGCATCAATAATGTATTATTGAAAAAAACTGTCAGAAAGGTGTAACGCATTTGATTCATTTGATCTTTTTTATAGCTTGTGTGAGTAAAACTCTCGCTGTAGACGCCACATTCTAGGACCCCCTAAGTCTCTCCTTAGGCTCCTAGCACTTCCCCCTTCCACCGTAAACCTAGGTCGCACTCCGAGCACCGATCTAGAGACCATCGGGTGCTCCCGGGCCCCGAATTGACCCCAACCAACTCCATCGTTAAAGCGAAAGCTCTTTGAATCTTCGAAGGGAACTGAAACCCCTTTCCAACGGTTCGCCCCGTGCGCAAAACGGAATAACCATTCGGACAAACAATCAGTTTTCCCAAAAATCGATCCGGAGGCCACCGGGCACTCCCGGACTCCGTTTGACCAGAGTCAACTCTTCAGCTCGAACGAGACTGAATGAATCTATGAAGGGCACTGAATACCCTTTCGAATGAACCGCCCCGTGCGCGATTTTGACCTATGGTATGCCGAGAGGTCACCGGACGCTTCTAGGACCCGGTTGACCAAGGTCAACTTTCTAAACCAAAAAAAATCTTTGGAATGTCGAAGTACATCTCCCAACCTTTCCAACGACCTACCTCGTGCGCAATTTTGACTTACCATGCAGACGAACGATCAGTTTGCGTCCGATGATCTCCCATCCAAAGGACTGACATGCATTTCTGAGCCACATTTGACCCAAAGTCAACTCCCGGAATCGGGAGCAGTCCCAAGTATTCTCGTAGGCCTCTGAAATAACTTTCTAACGGTATGCCCCGTGCACGATTCATATCAACGGTTTGTGCTCTACTATTATTTTTCCAGAAAAGTCCGTACGAGACTGCCAATTGGCAGGTCCTGAACCCTGCCTATCGGCACAGTGTCAAGGGTGACCTACCGATAGTCACCCCTAGGGTATGCCGATCGGCACCCCCTGACCCTATAAATAAGGTCCATGATCTCATTTCTGAAGAGGAGCAAAAACCCATCAGCATCAGTGATCTCAACAAATTCTCCCGAAGTGAGCGAAGTTCCATATGAGAAATCCCATTCAAGCCTAAATCCCCATCCTCACACCCAATTTGACAAATATCATTCTCTCTCATCAAAATTCAAAGGAGTTCATCCAAGATCCAAGTTCAAGCTCCAAAAAAGGTCCAATTCTTTCTCTCTCTCTCTCTCTCTCTCTCTCTCTCTCTCTCTCTCTCTCTCTCTCTCTCTCTCTCTTTCTCTCTCTTAATTTCTTATTTTATATAAGTTGTCTTAGATTCATAATTTAGTTTCATCCTAGTTCATATATATTACCATTCACACTTTTATTAGTATATTATACATACTCTATTTGTCATAAAAAAAACCAAAAATAAATAAAAGAGGGTTATACCCGTAAATTCCGAACGAAATTATCCACCAGACTTTTTCCAAAACTGGAAACACATTTTCTACACGCACACACTTAATAAAATTCCGTTCGAATCTATGGGATAAACCCCACCCCTATTCCACATTCGAACTACGTGGACTTTGATGCCTTTTTAGGCAACGTAGGCGTCTCAGATTAAAATTCGAGACTCCAGTCCACTTTTCTAATTTTTCAATTTCTCTTATTTTTCATAATCCTTAAAATTACTCCTTATCATCATATATATAACATATTTGTTCGCGTCTCATCCCACACATATTATCGTTTCCCAATAATGGTCAATATCGTGATGAACGCTCATATTCTATCTTTTACATCTATTACTTTGGGAATATTCCTATGGATGATCTCACCCTATCTCTTCCATGATATGGGTCGAACGATTCCAATCTCCATTATATAAACACATGCATACACTTCACGGGGATAAAAAGAAAAATATTAACATTTTCTCATGAGAGATCGAAAGGGAGGGATGGGTGCCTAACACCTTTCCATTCCGTAAGTTAGCCCTCGGACCTCCGATCTATTAGTTTCGCACGCATCAGTTTTTTCCTTGATGCCGCTCTCTTAAGATGGCAACATATTCTTTTGCCTATTTTGAGCAATATAGGCTGGCGAATCTATCTCTTTACATTCACCCCGCACCAGCGACGATCGAAGCCCCCTTTTGAAAGAGAAGGGTGTGAGATCACGACGTAGTTTCTTCCCCAGGGGATCCTCTTTCTCCTTTTTCCCCCGGGAACGAACGTCGCGCCGATCGGTATGGCCATAGTGACGACTTTGCTGGGGATTTTTTTTAAGAGGGCTAGACTCTATTTACATAGGTGTTTTATTTTCTTGTATATTCCCATATTTGCATGTTTCCCTTTATTATTCGTGTGTACCTCATGCTTATGCTTCTATTCACACGCTTGTAGAAGATTCTCCACGTACACTTCACACCATGTGCACCTAGGATCACGTATATCCACATGCTGCATGCATCACTTATCCATGCTTGGTATACTTTTGGTACTTGTAATTTTCTCCCTGTTTGGCATGATCAAGAAAGATACCCTCATCATAAGATACTGATAAGAGAATCACACATGATTCACATGACATCACCAAAGAGCATTGTTATTTACCAAATTCTGTCCCGTAACTGGAGAGTCACTTCGTGATGGGCGCTGGTCCGGTAGGGTGCAGTTAGCCTAAGCGATATGACTCTCACCTTCCATTGGCCGAGTACCTTCGACGTATATCGAATGGTTCCCCCGCATCGTACCGCTTGACCGAAGTTATGACGAGAGGTATATCATAGGAAACTCATTCACGTACTTCGAGTATATCGAATTCGCTCTCACACGTACCATCCCCACGAGGTATATAGTGAGGCAATGCATGTACACTCAGGTATATCAAATGGCTTGTCCACATGTACCGATTGCCCTCAAAAGAAAGACGTATATTGTGTAAGTCACGCCAAAAGGGGGGAACCCTTTCCAATTCACCCAACCAAACTTCATACCTGTATATAGGTGTCGAGCCTAGGACACATATTTTAGATTGCCGGGTTCGACCCGAAACTCTTTCGAAATTCCGGGTCGACCTGCTGCCCAAATTTTTTCGCATTTTTAAAACGGGACCCTACCCGTGAGCCTGGTTACAAGTCCAACCATAGCTTTACATATGTTGCAAACCCAACTTTTCCAGGCTCAGATCCTGTCCGGCATTTCATTTTCCATTTAGAAGAATTTAATACAAGTGAGAACCTAATAAGCATAATAATCATGCTGAGACCCGTTTCTAGTCTCTTCCCCTTTATTTTTCCCCCAAATCATCCAAAAATGATTTTCCTCTTTTATCAAAAACACCAAAAACATTTTCATTCTCATATTCCCACCCCCCCCCCCCCCCAAAAAAAACCAAAAAATATTTTCCTTATTTTCTAAAAATAAAGGTTTCCCTTTTTTTTTTCCAAAAAAATAAATTCCTTTTTTTTCTCAGGTCAATCACATACCCTTGGCCTGGCTCCCAATTAGCTTTGGTTTTCAGTCGAACTGCCGCAAATTTCTGTCAGTCCTTTTACTTCCTCCGAGTCCGAGACTCACCCGCCTCCCATGGAGAATACGGATCAAGTGTCGAATATACAACCGGATTTGTTGACGGTCCTGGCTCGGCTCACTGCCAAAATTAACAACCTTCAAACCGAGGTTTATGAGATGCAAAGAAACTGTGTTCCTGTCCCCGAAGATCCCGAGGTCATTTTCCCTCGTGCCATGGGTCCACTTGCACCTGAGCCTATCTAAGTTCCTGAAGAATACCATCATGCCCCATGGCCTCCTCCTGTTAATGGGACGCCACCAGCCCAGATTCCCATGCCAAACCTTGTTCAGACCGGGGCTAATTTACCCGTAACTGCTGATCCGAAAGGGGAAGAACTAACAAGGTCAAGGAGGACCTCAAGATGCTAACCAAGAAATTTGACCAGGTCAGAATCAATGGGAACTACATAGACTACACCCACATGTCTCCCTATCCTAAATCTAGGTTACCAGAAAAATGCAAGATGCCAAATATCGAGAAGTTTGGAGGTCCCCCGATTGTTCATCTCCATAGCTATCACAAAGCCATGACTCTCCTAGGGGCTTCCGAAGAAATAATGGCTCAAATGTACCAGCAGACTTTGAAGGATAACGCCCTACGTTGGTTCCTATCCCTTGAAGAATCCAGAATTCGTAGTTGGAAAGATGTTGCCCATGAGTTCATGTCTCAATATAAGTATAACGAGGAGCTAGAGGTTACTCGCCGTGACTTAGATCTACTCAAATAAAATCCTGGGGAATTAGTAAGAAAATTCATAGCAAGATGGAGAGAAAAAGTAGCTACCATAACCAATCGGCCTTTTGAAGAAGAATAAGTCAACATTATGAAGAAGAACTTTCAACCCCATGTCCGAGCAACAATGGGAGGATAGTATTACCCTTACTTTCGAGCCCTCCAAGAAACAGGAGTGGAAATCGAAGAAGGTATTGCCAAGACAACCAAAGAAAATCTCTGGACAGTTTTCTCCTAGAATGTTTGAAAAGCCTGCTAATGCCGCAGTCTCTATTATCAATAATATCTCTCAGCCTGCCGCTTCATGGGCACCAAAATTTTTCCCAAACCCAATCCGAAAAGAATATACCGAGCTTCACGCTCCTCTCTCCAAAGTCTATAAGGCTCTCTTGAACTGAAGCCTGATCAAACCCTTGGACCCTCGTCCATTACCAAACCCACTTTCAAAGAATTTCAAACTTGATGCCCATTGCGACTATCAGCAAACTCGCTATACCACCGACCAATGTTTTCATCTACGAAACACAATCCAAAGCCTGATTGACCGGGGTATCATCGCCCCACCAGCTAATCCTAAACTAAACACCACCCATAATCCACTCCCAACTCATACAAACGCCATCTTCCTAGAAGAAAACTTAGAACTCGACCTATCTACCCCAATCATACCAAGTAAATCACTAGTCATACCCATATACTCTCTTCAACCTCTCCAATCATGCCCATGTTTCCTCTTACACCCTACCAACCCTTCCGATCAAACATTATCACTCCTCACTAGAGCCTTCATCGCTGTCGATACCCGTTCTGGAGGTAAAGACATGGAATTATCAGAAGTGCCGAACCAACTCCTAGAGCTCAGGCTGAAATTTCCCTCCCAGATGACCATCAACTGTTAGAGATTCAGTGGGATGTTCTTAGAAGCTCAAAAATGGGTCCGAGAGTCAGAAAACTGGGTAGTACCAGTCGACGAAGTCAGCTTAGATGACATGGTCCAGATCATGGCAGATTTATTTCCACAGACTGGTGATATTTATAGCATATTCGAGCTGCTCGACGCTTTGAAATTACAAGGGCACCTCGTTCCCTCAGTCTTGAATTTCCCTACCGAATGGGAGGAATTATACGAAGAGGCCATAGAAGTTGTAGAGTGCATTGACTTTGCATGGAAAGACAATACCGTTGCCACTGGAAGGGGATATGATTCCGAAGATTCAGATGAAGAGCTAGATTCAAAAAAGACTAGTCTTATAACCAACCTATGCAGGTAGTTGAGAAACCCGACATCGATGAAGAAACATGGTTTCTATTTTTCCCCTCTTTCGTGAACCACATGACCAGGTCGGGGAGACATTACCAGAATCCAAACTTACAACCATCAGCAAGTGATAAAGGGAAAGGTGTTGAGAATCTCCCTATGCCAGAAATGACCCTTGAAAGCAAGGTCCTTGATCAACTGAAGAAAACTCAAGACAACATCACTCTATAGGGACTTTTATGTCTTCCCAACTGCACTGAAATGCCCTAATCAAGCTACTCACAGGACCCGCAGTTCCTCCCTCAACCACACCAGAAGAAACAGTGAACCTGGTTGGATCCTTGACCTCTACTCGAATGCTTTCCTTTTCTGAAGAGGAAATCCCTAAGAATGGTTCCAACCACAATAATGATCCCAATATCTCTATCGAAGTCATGGGTAAAATTATTCCCCTCTCACTCATCGACAACGGATCATCTATGAATATTTACCCATTAAGAACCCTCAATTGTTTAGGACTGAAGGTGAGCGACCATACTTCAACCTCTGCTACCGTGCGTGCCTACGACAACACCCGTAAAGAAGTAATGGATCTATCAAGCTTACAATAGGGGCTGACCATATAAATCCTGTTGTTGAATTCCATGTCATCGATATCCCACGTATTTCATTCTGTTGCTCAAATGACCATGACTCCACAACATCAAAGGGGTGTCTACTTCCCTTCGTCAAAAATTGAAGTTCTTTGCCAATGAATAAGTTATCACCATATTAGGAGACAGTGACAACACCGAGAATGCAAGCACCAGTAATCCGATACTTGAGATACAACACGGGACGACTTCAAAGACAGGGTTTTTCTGGAATATGAGCCTCATGGAAATGTCAATATAATCCAAATGTTCAAGAATATTCATTTCATGCTTTGACTGGGGCTAGGGCAAAGGCAACAAGGGATAACTGAACCCATTATGTTAAAGGAGGACTTTCCTCCCTGTGGCTTAGGCTACCAACCATCACAAGAAGAACTCAGATTGATCCGTCAGCCTCGACTGAAGAGAAAATTAGAATGCGCCAGAACTATCTTGAGAGATTCCCTAAATGGAAGATTCATCAAAGAGGGTGAAGATTTCCCCTTCTGCGGTTTCCCTGAACCTTGGTATGACCCTACAGACAAAAGGATGAAACCAGGAATGGAGATCTTTTTTCAAGACAGCTACTCGGGGGATAAAAGTTCCCAACACTGTGTGCAACCACTCACTGAGGAGACCTTAGCTGATACCGGGGATTCTAAGAACTCTTTCAACTTGCAGATACCGAGGCTGGCACTCTGCATGATCCACTCAGGGACTACATCATCTGATCCACCCTACCTCATTAAAGATGTTGATGCACCTCTTCTCAACTGGCATGCTGCGCCTGTGCCACCTGCTGATATTCAACCTAACCCTGATGTTTACCCCCTTTCCCCTTTAGTTGTTTCCTCTCGTTCTGATGTAATCAAGATCTCCTTTGATGAGGTCCTCAATGTTATTTTTCCTATCAATGAAATAAATGAAGATTTTGAGTATTTTGCTACGCCTTACATTAATTATCTTGATTCTAATAAAACTTTTGATGATGATGACTTTACAAATGAATAATTCTTAACTGATCTAAATAAGGTTAATAATAAGGAACATAACCGGATTCAAGTTAATGAAGATGAAACTATTCTTATTAATATCGATTTTAGTATCTAACTGTGCGAGATTATGATAGGGTCTACCCTTAATGAGCACCAGCCCACACAACTCAAAGAGCTACTGAAGGAGTTCATGGATGTCTTCACATGGTCCTACGATGATATGCCCGACATTAACCCTCAAATAGCACAACATGAGATTTTAATGCTCCCGGAATGTAAACTAGTTAAATAGAAGCTGCGAAAGCTCCGCACCGAATGGTCACTTAAAGTAAAAGAAGAAGTAGTCAAGCAACTGAACGTGGGCTTCATTTGTGTAATTGAATATCCCACATGGCTAGCCAATATCGTAGTTGTGCCGAAATCAGGAGGAAAGGTTTGCATGTGTGTCGACTACCGAAGCTTGAGCACGTCCTCTCTAAAGGATGATTACTCGCTACCCAACATCGATATGATCGTGGACAACACAACCAGTCATGCTCTCAAGTTATTTGTTGACGGATTTTTCAGATATAACCAGATCAAGATGCACCCTGATCATCGAGAGAAAATCATATTCATCACCCTATGGGGAACCTTTTGCTATACTGTCATGCTATTTGGTTTAAACAATGCAGGGGCCACCTACCAAAAGGCTGCCACAATCATTCTGCATGATCTGATACACATGGAAGTCAAGGTATATGTAGATGACATAATTATCAAGTCCAAGACTAGAGAAGGTCATTTTCCCGCTCTCCGAAAATTCTTTAAACAACTACGAAAATATCAAATGCGGCTTAACCCACAGAAATGTGTCTTCAGTGTTACCAAAGGTATACTCTTGGGATTCATGGTCAGTGAGAAGGGGATAGAAGCAGATCCTACCAAGCTAAAAGCCATACTTGAGATGCCACCTTCCCGAATGGAGAAAGAAGTCTGTGGATTCCTTGGAAAATTACAATACATCAGTCGATTCATCAGCCAATTGACTTACATCTGTGAACACATCCTCAAACTCCTCCGAAAGGATTCCACCAAGGTTTGGAATGAAGCTTGACAAGAAGCCTTCAACCAAATTAAGCAATACCTAACCTGACCTCCAGTGTTCATGCCACTGCAGCCTAGTCTTCCCTTACTCCTATACCTAACCGTGCCCAATTCTTCACTCGGGGCCTTGCTAGCCTAATACCTTGAAGAAACTCGTAAGGACAAAGCCATCTACTATGCCAATCAAAATTTAGTCGGTTATGAAGTTAACTACACCGCCTTGGAAAAATCACGTGTCGCCCTTGTCTGGGTTACCCAAAAGTTACAGCACTATATGCTCGCCTTCCCCATCAGACTCGTATCCCGAATGGATCCCATAAAATACCTACTCAAGAAGCCCGCCCTATCCAGTCGAATGGCCCGTTGGTTGATGTTTCTAGCCGAGTTTGATATCACCTATGTCACACAGAAAGCCATAAAAGGAAGAGCCATCTTTGACTACCTTGCTGACTACCCTATAGAAGAGGCTGATGTCTGGATTTTTAAATTCCCAGATGACAATATCCTTTTCGCCTCCCATGAAGATCTTCAATGGAAAATGTTCTTTGATGGTGCTGCCAACAAAAAGGGGTATGGCATTGGGATTCTCCTAATTTCCCCTGATGACTCCCACACTTCTATTGCCATCAAATTGTATTTCGCCTGTAATAACAACATGATTGAATATCAGGCATGCACAATAGACATTAAAGTCACCCTCAAGAAAGAAACACAATGCCTCGATGTCTATGGGGATTCAACCCTCATCATCGGTCAAGTACTCAGGAAATAGAAGGTCAAGGATGAGAAACTCTTACCCTTCCATGACCACCTTAAAGAACTAGCTTCCTAATTCTAAGAAATCACCTTTCACTACATACCCCGATCAAAGAACAACCTGGCTGATTCCCTTGCCACCTTAGCCTCCATAATTGACATGCCTGAAGGAATAATCATGGCTTCCTTCCTTGTCCAAAAATAGGATAAACTAACCCATTGCTACCACATTGAGCTCTGCACATCAGAAGAATCCAAAACAACTGACTGCTGGTACCATGATATTTGGTGCCTCCTCAAATATGGTGAGTATCCTTAAGGATCCAACAAGAAAGAGCGAACAACTCTTCGCAGACTGGCCGTCCAGTACATTATCTGTGATAAATCACTATTCAAGAGAAACTTCGATGAAACCCATTTGCACTACATTGCAGGGGCTGACATTGAAGAGATGATGCAGAAAATCCATAATAGGGAATGCGAACCCCACATGAATGGCTATATGCTCGCCAAGAAGATCATTTGCCAGGAATACTAATGGACTACCATGGTACAGGATTGCACAGTCTACGTGTGAAGATGTCTCAAATGCCAATAATTCTCTAACTTATAACATCTACCTCTGTGAGAACTATACAACATGACTTCTCCCTGGCCATTTTCCACATGGGGCATCGACATCATAGGGAGAGTTACACCGAAGGCATCCAATGTGCATGAGTTCATCCTAGTCTCCATTGACTACTTCACTAAATGGGTCGAATCCGAGTCATATGTAGTTCTGAATGCCATGAAAGTGGCCAAATCATCAAGAAAAACATCATCTGTCGATATGGGGTTAAGCACGAGCTGGTATTAGACAATGGGTTACATTTTGAGGCAGAGGTCACGAATGTAATTGACGAGTATGGAATTAAGAGACATAAATCCTCTCCATACCGACCTCAAACCAATGGAGTGGTTGAAGAAGCCGATAAAAACTCAAAGCCATTATCAGCAAGATGACATAGAGTTATTGAGATTGGGCCGACAGGATTCCTTACGCCCTCTGGGGCTAACGCACTTCAGTTCAAACCTCAACTAGGGCTACCCCTTACTCTCTAGTCTACGACATGGAAGCAGTCCTATCCATGGAGAGGGAAATACCCTCGTTACGCATCATGATTGAAAGCAAGGTCAATGAAGAAGACTAGTACCAAAGTCGTCTTGACGAGCTGACCCTTCTAGATGAAAGGAGATTGAAAGCTCTATATCACATACAAGGGTACCATCGCCGTATAGCTTGATCATTCAATAAGAGAGTCAAGGACTACGGTGTTCGGGAGGGGAACTTAGCCCTCAAAGAAATAGTAGATCCCATCTGGGATCCAAAGGAAAATTCAAGCATAATTGGAGCGGCCCCTACATCGTGAAGAAGATCCTGTCGGGCGGCGCCGTTGTGCTCACCAACCTTGACGAGGAAGAAATAACATGCCAAGTCAACCTAGAACGTCTCAAGAAATTCTACCTCTATTTCAAATTCTCGGTGCGCTACGAATCTTCTCATCCCCCTTCTATTCTAAAAAAAAAACTCTTCATTTCCCCCTACCCAGAACTATGTGGGCCTGATCCTTTAAAAAAAATTCAAAAATGAATTTCAAAATTTTTTAAAACCTTCAGAGGTACGTAGGCAGCTCATTCGCTTCATGTGAGCCTTGTCGCCCTTCTTTTCATAAAATACTATTCTTTTCATAACCTCGAGAACGACAATTCATTTTAACATATACATGAACAAAGTATTATGTATGCCTTAGCGATTGGTATAGACAATTCAAAATGCAAAAAGTCATCAAAAGGCACAACTAGATGATTAAAAACTTATTTATTTCATTATCTAAAATTTTCGTACGATTACATCGATGTAAAGAGTCAAACGAATTCCCTGGCAAAAAAAACCCAGAAAATAACGAGCCCTACTACCCCTGAAAATCATTCCAATTATTCCAGAAAATACAAAATACAAAACCTTTTATAAAAAGCTTCACAAAACCCTACCCACAGCTACCAGAGGAACCAACACCATCATCACCTGCATCCTGGACTCCCCAAACCTCCCCTGCCTGAATGGAGTATCACAGACGCTCCATGGAGCGATAAGCCGGAACTAGCTTGGGGTAAACCACAACGCCTCCCTCCATGGTGTCAGATATGGCAAACCACCTTTGACCAGTCTCCACTGCCATCATCCTGGCCACTACCTTCTTCCATAACCACTTTATGTAGTCCCCAGAGACATGCCAGACTCTCCCAGAAGACTGAGAAGGACGGGTCGACGAACGAAAATTCTCCCATAGGGAACCAAGACGCATGCACATAAGTTATGTTAGATCCTCCACAGGAAATAAGTTGGTGTCCGCGGTGGCATAATTTTCTCCCAACCATATTGGCACAGCAGCCGTCAAGGAAAGTAGAAAGAGGTATGCCTAAGGCCAACCAGTCTGACGTACTGGTACTCTCTAAGCTCCAGAATAGGCAGTAGCTCTCCCCACCAAGGCACGGACCAGTGTAGGCCTCGAGCCCCGTGCTCTACAAACTAGTACCCCCAATTCTCGATGTCTGGGCCTACGCTAATGAAATAGCAAGAGAAGAAGTTTGGAACCGCTGACAAGGGATACTCAGGTGGGACCGTCATACGAAACCTCTCTAAGAGCCACATAAATAACATTACAGGGATGCGCCTCAGAAAGTCCGAACGATCCTCCCGCTAGGCATCCAGGCCATTTAAGGTCTTCGTGTAAGGACATAATTCTCATGTCCGGTATCTTACAGTTTTGTATGTCATACGCCGCTACATTCGGCTACATCTGGCACGTCTCTACACGATCGCTCACGACGGCCTCTATCCGAATTCCAAGCATCAAGCATTCAACAACTCCTAAATGTGTCCCTCATCTGCCGCAACGACTTCACGTTCCTTGATTTTAGGCACGGAATGCAAGTGGAACGCAAGGGAAGTCAAAACAGTGAAAAAAGGCTTGATAGGGAAGTTCAAGGGCATTTTCGTAATTTCATATCCATAGTCCGGAGGTCTGGTCAACTTGAAAGTTGAAGATCTCGCCGCAACGAAGATACTGGAAGAAACGACACCTCAATCCGAGCTACGATGAAAAAGTTATGACCTTTTGAAGTTGGAGAAAATTCCTTGAAGAATGCTGTTTTTTTAACCTCATACCAGGATGGGAACACCAAACCGGTTCGGTGTACCCCAGATGGGGTTCGGTGTACCTGTACGCTGATAAGTTTTTAAGAGTTTTAACAAAGCGGGATTCTTCATATTTTTTCCTATAAATACCAACTTCGGGGGAGTTGTTTTGCAAGACTTTAGAAGACGTTTTTGAGAGTCCAAATACATCTAGTCTTCATATTTTTGAGTCCCAAGACTCATGTTTTGATTCACACAATTCTTCCAAACCTTTGTGAATCCTTTAAGCAACCCAAGAACACCATTGATGTTCAACCCTTTGTGAAGTGGACCGCTTCTTCCTCTTCATTGCAGCCCTACTGGACAGGGATAGTTCCAGCCGCCACCCCTACTGGAAAGGGTTTCTTCCAGCCGCGACTACAGAATCCGATACCCGAGGGTAATTCTTAGTCAATCTGTATTTCATTGTAATCCGATTGTAAACCGTATTTTACAAATTATAGTGATATACAAATGGTTTTGCCCCTGTGGGGGATTTTTCCTTAAACTTTGTGTGTTGAATATCTTGCGCATGATTTCATATTGTTTCAATCACACCTAGTTGCATGCTTAGGGTTAATTTGGGTTAAAATTGGTGTTTATTATATTATTTCTTATTTGAACGCAAGCACCAACTCTTTCAAATTGGTATCAGAGCAGGTTACGCTAATCTATCGCGTATTCCTTTTTCCGCAAAATTTTTCTAAAGATATCAATTGTTGAAATAAATTGATTTTTGAAAAGAGCGTGTTCAAATGGAGAAGTCATATTATAAAATGCCTATTTTTGACGGGTCGAATTATGCCTATTGGAAAGCCCGTATGAGGTCGGCTTTAAAAGCCATTGATGAACGTGTCTGGATTTTAGTTGAACGAGGATGGACTCCTCCAACCGTGACTGTTGATAATGTGACCAACTTGAAACCTGACATCACTTGGACTGATGATGAATTTAAATGGTTGTCTTTTAACTCTAAAGGTCTAAGTGCTATTTCTGGGTCTGTCACTCCTGATGAGTTCAAACGCATAATGACGTGCACCACGTCAAAAGAAGCATGGGATATTTTGCAACTTACCCATGAAGGAACAAATGCTGTTAAAGAGTCAAAATTGCAAAATTTAACAACTCAATTTGAAACCATCACCATGCATGAAAATGAATGTTTTGATGAATTTTATGCTAGGCTCTCTGACATTGTTAATACTAGCTATAATCTTGGTGAACATATTCCAAATGCTAGGGTTGTTAAAAAGATTCTTCGTTCCCTTCCTAAGCGCTTTATACCTAAAGTCACTGTGCTGAATTCCTTGGGTAATTTAAATACTCTAAAATTGGAAGAACTGGTAGGAGATTTACAAACTTATGAAATAGACATGTTTCCTAAATCTGCCAAGCCAAAAGATAAGGGGATTGCCCTTAAAGCCCAAGAGAGAAAAAGTGAGGGGTCGGCAAGAAAGAGAGTCGAGTCGTCTAGAAAGATAGAAACTTCTGATTCTGAATGTGAGTTTGACCTAGATGATTTGGCACTTTTTGCTAAAAACTTCAAGAAAATTCTGAAATTTAAGAAAAATGGGAATTTCAAAGATAAAAAGAATTTTCAGAAAAATAAGTTTGAAAAGAAAGACTTCAAAGAACCCCCTAAAGACAGTGAGAGGTGTTTTGAGTGCGACGGTAAGGGACACAGAGCGTTTGAGTGTGCCACTCGTCTGAATAGGGAAAAGGGTAAAGCTGTCCTAAACGCTACCCTTAGTGACGACAGTGAGGTCGAGTCGGTGGACTCGGGAGATGAGTCACCGCATGAGCGTAACTTCACCGCGTTCATGGCTAGTCATGTGAGTACTCCTAGTGCATCTCACGACGATGAGGATGCTACTTCACAGGGACACCTCGACAGCGAGAGCGAAGAGAGTGAGGGAGAGGAGGAAGGTAGTGAGGACGAGAGTAGCCTTCAACGCGCCTACGCCGAGTTATATGATGAGTCTTTCAAAACTAAAAAACGTAATAAGGCGTTAGTTCTTAGGATCACCGCGTTAGAAGAAGAGTTAGGAAAGATGAGAGAGAGAGAGTCCTCCACCTGCACCGCCATGAAAGAGAGAGAGTCTGCCTGGGTTAGTAAAGAAAATTTGCTTAAAGAGAGAGAGTGCGGTTTTGAGAAAGAAAAAGCGGACTTGACTAAACAAGTGGCTAGTCTTACGAGTGAGCTCCATTCCTCCCTGGAGACTCGAAAGAAACTTGAAGCCCTTGTTGCTCAGCTTACTTATGACGTTGAGAGAGCTAGGAAAGTCAAGGTACAAATCGAGGACAGATCTGGGAAGATGGGAAAGATGCTCCTCGGTCCCGCTTTAGGTTTTGGTGACCGGAAAGGAATAGGTTTTGATGGTGCCTCCACGTCTCAAATTGCACCCGGACCAATTCCTGAGTTTACTACGACTCCTTATGGCCGTCATAAAAAACCAAGAAGGAGAGTTCGACCAAGAAAAGCAAACCAAGGTTCTCCTAATATTGTGCCCTTTTGCTCCCATTGCAAAAGAAATGGACACCTTAGGGATGATTGCTATAAGTTGGGTCGGACACGACGTACGGTTGCTCCACCACTTCAGACTGATGAGTTTGCCAGTCTGAGAGAGCGTGTTGAGTTTCTAGCCGCCACATCACAGAGCTTGATGGAGGAATTCCGACGGATGACCTTACCATCAATGAATGCGCCCCGCATTCCGGCTAAAACCAACAACAACAAGGGAATACTAAAAGGTACCTACTCTTGGGTTCCTAAGAAAGAGAAAAAGGCCCTTGTTGTCCATGTCGCTCTCAAAGCCCATAATACCTCACAGTGGTATTTTGACAGTGGTTGCTCCAGACATATGACAGGTGATACCTCATATTTTACCCATCTTGAGGATTATAATGATGGGAGAGTCACCTTTGGAGATGGTAGCAAATCTAGCATAGTAGGACGAGGTACAGTAGAGTTACCAGGATTTCCAAAGCTAGAGAACGTGCTGTACGTCAAAGGTTTGAAAGCAAACCTTATTAGCATCAGCCAGCTGTGCGACGATGACTTTGAAGTGAAGTTTGACCGGAAAACTTGTAAGGTCTATGATCAAGCCGGTAAACTATTAGTGCAAGGGGTGAGGACAGAAGATAACTGTTATGGGACTGAGCCCAAATCCTCACTTGTCTGCAACAGCGCCACGATCACTCCTATGGATCTGTGGCACCAACGTCTAGGTCATGTGAACGTCAGAGACTTATCTCGTTTAGTCAAAAAGGACCTAGTACGTGGCTTACCTTCACTTGGAAAGCCAACTTCCATGATTTGTGGACCCTGTCAGTTGGGAAAACAAATCCGTAGCCCGCATAGGAAGTTGAATTCCATTACCACCTCCCGTGCTCTTGAGTTGATTCACATGGATCTTATGGGTCCTACTCGCACGGAGAGTCTAGGTGGTAAGAGATACATTCTCGTGATGGTAGACGATTTCTCTAGATACTCCATTGTAGGTTTTCTAAGAGAGAAATCTGATGCTGTAGAATTTTTAACGACTAAGTGCCGTGTCCTGCAAAATCAACACGGGGTCACTATTAACAGAATACGTAGTGACAACGGCACTGAATTTAAGGAAGCAAAGGTGGATTTGTACTGTGATAGCCTTGGAATCAAACATGAGTTTTCTTCTGTGAGAACTCCTCAGCAAAATGGGATTGTTGAGAGGAAAAATAGAACGATCCAAGAAATGGCTAGATCTATGCTTCTAGGTCGTAAAATTTCTAGGAGATTTTGGGCAGAGGCAGTGTCTACTGCATGCCACACGGTGAATAGGGTCTATCTGCGTCCACACACACTTAAGACGCCTTATGAATTGTGGACAGGCAAGAAACCCAACCTGGCTTATTTCCGTGTCTTTGGGAGTAAATGTTACATCCTACGGGATAGAGAGCAATTAGGAAAGTTTGACTCCCGGAGCGACGAGGGAATATTGCTAGGATATTCATCGGACAGTAGAGCGTACCGGGTTTTTAACCTGAAGAGCTCTAAGGTTATGGAATCAATAAACGTCACTGTGCAAGATGACGAACCTCCGACGGTTATTGATCCCAACCTTCAGTGTGAGGATGAGAACAATTCTGACAGTGATTTACCTGTTCCTCTCCCACACTCTGTGGACCCTATTCCTGTGTTAGGGGACACACCTGCTTGGGTTCGCAAGAGTCATGACCCTTCTGCCATTGTTGGTGATCCCACTCTAGGGGTCAGACTCGTGCTCAGCTAGAGAACGTTGTTAGCCATCTTTGCTACACGTCCAAAGTCGAGCCCAAGAACCACAAAGAAGCACTCAAAGATGAACACTGGATATCTGCTATGCAGGATGAGATGCTTCAGTTTAAGAAAAACAATGTCTGGGAACTTGTCCCCCGACCTAGTGATACTAATGTTATTGGTACCCGGTGGATTTTCAAGAATAAAATGGATGAAAATGGTACCATAATCAGAAATAAGGCTAGGTTGGTTGCTCAAGGCTACACACAGATAGAGGGTGTAGACTTTGGGGAGACATTTGCTCCTGTTGCGAGGCTTGAGTCCGTCCGCTTATTACTCGCCATCGCATGTCATCTGCACTTTAAAGTATATCAGATGGATGTCAAGAGTGCCTTTCTGAATGGCATTCTACAGGAAGAGGTTTTTGTGGAACAACCAAAAGGGTTTGAAGACCCTAAGCACCCTGATCACGTCTACTATCTGAGGAAAGCCTTGTATGGTTTGAAGCAAGCACCCCGTGCTTGGTACGAGAGGCTTACTTCCTATCTCTTAGCCCGTGGCTTCAAGAGAGGGGGAGTTGATATGACGTTGTTCGTCAGGAGAGATGACGGTGCTATCTTGGTTGCCCAAGTCTATGTGGACGACATAGTCTTTGGATCCACATGCTCCCAGCATGCTCACCACTTTGAGGAGGAGATGAAAAGTGAGTTTGAGATGAGCATGGTAGGTGAGCTTACATTCTTCCTTGGTCTCCAGGTTCGTCAGCTAGAGGATGGGATGTTCATCTCCCAATCCAAGTATGCTAGAGACCTAGTGAAGAAATTTGGTTTAGACTCCGCTAAGCATGCTCGTACACCTATGAGTACCACTACCAAGCTTAGTAAGGACACTTCAGGCAAGGATGTAGAGCAAACCTTATATCGGAGTATGATAGGCAGTCTTCTCTACTTGACTGCTAGTCGTCCCGACATTGCCTTTAGTGTTGGAGTCTGTGCGCGTTATCAGGCGTCTCCTAAAGAGTCACACTTACTCGCTCTAAAACGTATTATCAAATACGTGAGTGGGACTCTCTCATACGGTATTTGGTATTCCTTTGATACCGATGACCGTTTGTCCGCCTATTCGGATGCCGATTGGGCCGGGGACGTAGATGGATGTAAGAGCACTTCTGGTGGGTGTTTCTACTTTGGTTCTGCTCTTGTCTCTTGGTTGAGCAAGAAGCAAAACTCCATCTCTTTGTCCACTGCGGAGGCTGAGTACATCGCCGCCGGGAGTTGTTGCACGCAACTCATGTGGATGAAGCAAATGTTGGAGGATTATGGGATTTCACAGGACACCATGACCATTTCCTGTGATAACACGAGCACGATACACATATCCCGCAATCCTGTCCAACATTCGCGCACAAAGCACATCAGGTTACGCGAGCACTTTATACGTCAGTTAGTTGAGGAGAAGGTCGTAATCCTGAGTTTTGTTCCTACCGACCGTCAGTTAGCCGATATTTTCACGAAACCTTTAGATGCCCTTAGATTTGAGAATCTTAGGAAGTCTTTGGGGATTTGCACAGTTGACTGAGGGGTTGGTCTATGTCTAGAATAGGATGCTTCTTCATGTTCATATCATATGCTTCCTATTGCTAGTCTGTTTTATATGTACCATTACTTTGTTGTACAACTTTGTTTTATTCTTTCTGCTTTTTATATTTCTTTTGAAAAAAAAAAAATACAAAAAGATTTTCTTTTTAGAAAAATTTTCAGAAAAGCACAAAAAGATTTTATTTTGATAAAATTTTTGAAAAATTCAAAAAGAGATTTGCCTTTTATGGATGAGCATTTAAGATAGCCAAGTCACAACTTCATTCCATATATCCATGTGACTGTTTGATAGAGATTTGAGAGGCTACATCATTTCATCCATGTGCTTAACATTGATTGGAGTCCTTGAGATGTAATTAGTGATATTTCCTACATGCTTGACTCCTATATCCTTTATTGCACACATGCACGGCTATATTTGATTATTGCACTTGTCAATCTCATGTTGGCTTGAGTGTTTCCATCTCAATCCTGTCTATACAATGTATAAAATGCGATAAAACTTGACAAGATTGGATTGCATGTAAAAACCGTTTTGGTGAGACTGTGTGATAATTTGCATAACGGAGAGGGGCTGCGAAAGTTGATTCTTATCCTTTGCGCAAAAGCCACCGTTTAAAAAAAAAAAGGACCTAAAAAATGGAGGAATTGTAATATCCGAGGTCCTAAGAGGTTAAAAGAGCCCGAAAAAAGTTAAAGGCAATAAAAAGCAATACCTGCCAAATATGGGCCATTTAGGTTTCACGCAATTCTCCAAAGTTTGAGAATTTAGTATACCTCTATTCAAAATATAAATCTGAGGGAGTTTGGTTGGAGATTGATAACGGGTTTGCACTTCCTTGAAAGTCCTGAAAAAGCATGAAAATCATTTTGGACGTTATTGGTGTAGAAATCACTTTGAGCCTTGATTTGTAGATTTGATATAGTCAATGTCTTATATTTCCTATCTCTTACACCAAAGGAAGCATTTGAGTTCATTCGTTAGGAATATCCAATATTCATCGTGCACATATGTCATGTTTGTATGCTTTGATTTTCCTATCGAATTTTGATCACACACATTCTTTTACGCTATCACCGACTTGGTTGTTTTATGTTCATTCATGGTGTGATTTTATACCGTGACACCCCGATTTTGCTTGTTTGATTCATTCTTCTTATTTGTCTATTTGGGGACATCATAAAAAGGGGGAGAAAGAATTATCATTTTATGGGGGAGTTTGAATTTTGGGGGAGTTTTGAGATTTGACTTATGCTTATCATATATTGGTATCTATGTTTATCTCATTTCAAACTCGATACGTCACTTGGTATTTTTTTTCTTTTTCTCATGTGTGTAGGTACTACAATGATGATCTCTGAATTGCACACCCTGATGAGAAAAGATTTGAGATTCCTGAACATTTGAAGAACAAACGATGAAGACTATTCATTTGTACCTTTTCCAGTTTTGGGTTCATGGGAGGGTAGATTTGTATAGGCAATTTCATATTTGATAATTCGGATTTTTTATGTATGTACCGGCAGACATAGGGGGAGATTTGTAAGGACATAATTCTCATGTCCGGTATCTTACAGTTTTGTATGTCATACGCCGCTACATTCGGCTACATCTGGCACGTCTCTACACGATCGCTCACGACGGCCTCTATCCGAATTCCAAGCATCAAGCATTCAACAACTCCTAAATGTGTCCCTCATCTGCCGCAACGACTTCACGTTCCTTGATTTTAGGCACGGAATGCAAGTGGAACGCAAGGGAAGTCAAAACAGTGAAAAAAGGCTTGATAGGGAAGTTCAAGGGCATTTTCGTAATTTCACATCCATAGTCCGGAGGTCTGGTCAACTTGAAAGTTGAAGATCTCGCCGCAACGAAGATACTGGAAGAAACGACACCTCAATCCGAGCTACGATGAAAAAGTTATGACCTTTTGAAGTTGGAGAAAATTCCTTGAAGAATGCTGTTTTTTTAACCTCATACCAGGATGGGAACACCAAACCGGTTCGGTGTACCCCAGATGGGGTTCGGTGTACCTGTACGCTGATAAGTTTTTAAGAGTTTTAACAAAGCGGGATTCTTCATATTTTTTCCTATAAATACCAACTTCGGGGGAGTTGTTTTGCAAGACTTTAGAAGACGTTTTTGAGAGTCCAAATACATCTAGTCTTCATATTTTTGAGTCCCAAGACTCATGTTTTGATTCACACAATTCTTCCAAACCTTTGTGAATCCTTTAAGCAACCCAAGAACACCATTGATGTTCAACCCTTTGTGAAGTGGACCGCTTCTTCCTCTTCATTGCAGCCCTACTGGACAGGGATAGTTCCAGCCGCCACCCCTACTGGAAAGGGTTTCTTCCAGCCGCGACTACAGAATCCGATACCCGAGGGTAATTCTTAGTCAATCTGTATTTCATTGTAATCCGATTGTAAACCGTATTTTACAAATTATAGTGATATACAAATGGTTTTGCCCCTGTGGGGGATTTTTCCTTAAACTTTGTGTGTTGAATATCTTGCGCATGATTTCATATTGTTTCAATCACACCTAGTTGCATGCTTAGGGTTAATTTGGGTTAAAATTGGTGTTTATTATATTATTTCTTATTTGAACGCAAGCGCCAACTCTTTCACTTCGCAGTATCACTGTCGCGGGATTACGATTGTACGACATCTAAGAAATAATAGCAGCCAGTTGGGGGTCCACCAGCGTCTCTCCGATCACCAACAAAACTTTTGAAACAATGCCTAGGATGAAGGCCCTGGCATATTTGACATCACCTACGTCCTGTGAATGCATGGACTACAACACCACCGGAAGGGAGATCATTCCTCCCATAACCAGTGGTCTGGCCGTGGAAGGCAAAATATGAAGAAGCCCAACCAATAATTACTTATGAGAATGGGAAAACTCAGGTAGTGCCGCCGCAACGCTGGGATTTATCCCCACTATGGAACAAAATTCCTCATAGGTAGGAAAAATCTCATCCAACCCAAAGTGGAAGACATGATCGTCGGGATACCAAAACTCGATAGCCGCCATCAACATGTTCCACTCAATGGGCCGATTGCGCCACAAAGAGACTCGCCGCATGTGAAAGGCATCATAATCAACATTATAAGAACACATTGATTTCAAGGCTTCAAGGTAGTTGGAAAACTCGATGCTACCAGGGAGATCCATCTTGTAAGACTAAGATATAGTAAGCAAGTAAGAATGTGGAAAATAAATAAAGTAAAAGTGTGAGGAGGAAAGCCCCATCCACATCCCCTTTTATACTTGGAAACTCCTAAGCCAAGACAAGGAATCTTGTAGAAATCAGAGTAAAACTTGCCCCACCAAGTACCAAGGAATTGAAGAAAATGCAATCAAAGCCTTGGATTGATTAGACTTGACTGATATGCCGATAGGCAGGACTAGGGTCATGCCGATCGGCAATCCTCTATTTTGGGAAACTTCCCTTTTTCCTCTTTTGTCAAAATCAAAAAACTCAACAAAAATAATTTTTATCTTAAGGAAATTTTGAATTTCCTTTATACTTATGCCTTTACTAATCTCATTTTAAATAAAATCCTTCTTAAATCAATCTTCCAAAATTCTTTTTACAGTCTCAGCAGCAAAGTAAAAAGAGCATGTGCATTAATCACTAAACAAGAAAATTAACAAAAAAACTTCATTCATCACTTGCATATATTTTGTTGTGTTACATTAACATTTTGTAGGAAAAACTGAAGAAACAACGGGACTCAACCCGAACCCAATCTCTCTCTATCTAGGATCCCCCATCCCTGCGGCATGCCCTCTTCCCCCTGCGGTGAGAAGACGTGCCTCCACTACCAGAGCTCGATCCTTCCCCAGATGAGGCAGATGACACCAAGCAAGAAGGAACCGGAACCACCTCACAAATTTGAGCAGTCGCCGAGGATATCTAGTCCCTAATGTCCTTCAACCAAGTGGTCGAAACACTTATATGCTGCAAAAAAGAATAAAAAAGATCAAATCAGTCAAGTATGAGGAAAGAGAAAAAAATCAAGGAAATAAAAAAAGACGTACCGCAGGCCGAAGAACCTCCTTCGTCAGACCCAACTCCTCCGAGTCCATCGCATGAGGGCGATGCTGCAGATGCACGAATACCCCATCTACTCACCAAAGGTTGTAACTAGGGGAGTGCAGTCACACGAAAGAAGGCCCTGAAGGCATCGTCTCCGCCGCTGACATAGTCACACGACATGCGCTATGAAAATACCCCACCTGCCGACTCAAGCCGACTCTAGGGAGAGGCATCACATCATAAATACTAGGGGGCATCAGCGTACTCGTGAAAAAGTCCATATAGTTATACATCATTGCAATGTCAATGTACAGGGAGTATGGCTCTCCCATTATCGCAGCCACCCGGGCATTATCAGACATCTCCCACACACACCTCATGAACATAGGGGGCCTCACCGGTGGCACCACAACCTCGTCCTCCAAAATCTGACGGACTACCCGCTCCCTAAGATACCAGGAGTGGATGAACTCATACTCCAGTAGGTGCCTCATTTTCTCATATCCCCCAATCACCCCGGTGTGGTGAATAGCCGTCCCCCAGGGATAGAAGGTCCCCTGTAAATCCCCAGCAAAAGTGAAGCATTAGTATCAATAAAATGGCATCAAAGGAAAATAATAGTCTCAAGGACAAAAGTATGCTTACCTGCTCGCTCGTTAGGCCATTCAAGACCTGACGCACTTCCTCTAGAGACAAGTTCTTATTCGACTGTCGGTTGGACCTCCGCCATCGAAACATCCGAAAAAAGTGCCCAACGGAGTCATCCTTCAGAGAAATCAGTTGGGTGTTCAACCCAATCACCTCGTAGAACCACATCTGCAAAGGACAATGATCAACATTCAAGAAATCAAAAGGAAATGCATGAATGGAAAATGCACAAATAAAGAATACCTCCAGAAGATATGTGGCTCCAGTAAAAGTCGGTCAACAACACCGACTGAATGCATCCAAAGAATAGTAAAGGGTCGCCTAAGTCAGGCTTCCCCAATCATAGAGGCGGATGTTCGAAAATATCCTCAAAAATGGTAGAAATCATAAATGGACGACGTCGCCACTAGAAAACCACTCAATACCAGCAAGATAAACAGACGGGCCATCTGACTCACCTGTTGCCCTTTGTTCTCATCAATCCTCCTCCTCAGCAAAATCTCCCTCAAAGAAGACACGCGGAGGGAATCCCCAAAAACCACCCTCTCCATGTCACCTAAAGACGCCGTCACCGCCTCCGATGTCACCCGCAGCGTCATGTCCATCTCAGTCGGGGCACCCTTATAGTCCAGCCCCAACAGCTACTGAACATCAATGGGAGTCACTTTCATCTCCCCGAAGCCAAAATGGAAGGTGTGGGTAGTGCCCACCACCTCTCTCCCAAAGCACATAGAACTGCACTAGAGCGGGGCGTCTCATCCAAAATCGACGCTAGCCTCCCAAAACTCGCAGAGGACACCATCAAGCGCACCGCAGTAGGAAGGTTCTCCCAAACATCCTTAAGCCCTTTCGTACCGCGGGCACGAATAGTTGTCATGGAGACGTCAGACTGTCAAGAAATGAAGAGAACCCTTGTCAGATTCGGGAAATAAATCAATCTCTTCAAGAAAAGAAGAAAACAATACCAAGAGTCATGCAATACTTACATAGCCACCATGGTTCACCACCCTTGAAGAGCGATAATGCAACTCGCGCAAAAGAGTCTTATCATCTGCCACAGGCTCAAACGAGTCGAAGGAGTTCTCGTTGCCCAATGCGAGGGGCACCCTAGCCCTCCACTCCAACCCTGCCCAGTCGTCGGCATTAAGCCACACCATATGGGTCACACTGCTTGAGAAGTCAGCCATTTTGGACTTTAGGACGATTTGCAGAGTTTTGTAGCAGAAGAAAAGAAGTTAGAAAGATGTAAAAAATGAGGAGAAGCAGCCCGCTTTTCATAGGAGGCTAAGGGTCATGCCGATCAACAGTCCCCTCCATCCATCGATCGGCACTGAGCCTTTCACCTACTCGAGGCACCCCAAAAGTCCGTGCCAATGCCGATTGGTACCCCAACACCTATGACGATCGGCACACCCCTTAAAATTTCGTACAAAAAAGTTCAGAAAAATACCAGAAAATTCTGAATAATTCCCGAAAAATTCCTAAAACTGCCCAAATATCCATCTAGCACCCTATTCACCAAGGAAAACATTTTTTATATCCCCAACGGAATTCCAGAGAATCATTCTCCCTAACAGCGTCTCCACAGGACACTTTAAATTTTCCCTAGCCTATTCACTATTTCCCAATGGAACCCAAAATCCAATCTTTATCCCCAGCGGAATCCCCAAAATTCCCGAAAGAAAGTACACCTATTTTAGGTCAAAATTGGCCTCGCTCTTGGATCGTCACCTTAGTTAGGTTAGAATTGATGATGGTCCTCAGTCGTCGCCTCTCTTAGGTCATAATTGACCTCAGTATTGGATCGTCACTTTAGTATTGTCAGAATTGACCTCGGTTCTTGATCGTCACCTCTTTTAGGTCAGAATTGACCTCCGTCTTGGATCATCACCTTAGTTAGGTCAGAATTGACCTCGTTTCTCGATCGTTACCTCTCTTAGGTCAGAGTTGACCTCGATCTTGGATCGTCACCTTAGTTAGGTCAGAATTGACCTCGATCCTCGGTCATCACCTCTCTTAGGTCAGAATTGACCTCAGTCCTGGATCGTCACCTAAGTTAGGTCATAATTGACCTTGATCTTCGATCGTCACCTCTCTTAGGTCAGATTTGACCTCGGTCTTGGATCGTCACCTTAGTTAGGTCCGAATTAACCTTGATCCTCGATTATTACCTCTCTTAGGTCAGAATTGACCTCGCTCTGGGATCGTCACCTTAGTTAGGTCAGAATTGACCTCGGTCCTCAGTCGTCACCTCTCTCAAGTCAGAATTGACCTCAGTCTTGGATCCTCACCATAGTTAGGTCAGAATTGACCTCGGTCCTCGGTCCTCGATCATCACCTCTCTTCTGCCAAAATTGACCTCGATCTTGGATCGTCATCTTAGTTAGGTCAAAATAGACCTTGGTCCTCAATCTTTACCTCTCTTAGGTCAAAATTGACCTCAATCTTGGATCGTCGCCTTAGTTAGGTCAGAATTGACTTCGATCCTCGGTTGTCAACTCTGTTATGTCAAAATTGGCCTCGACCCTAGATAGTCACTTTAGTGAGGTCAGAATTGACCTCGGTCTTCGGTCATCACCTCTCTTAGGTTCGAACTGACCTCGACCTTGGATAGTCACCTTAGTTAGGTCAGAATTGACCTCGATCCTCAATCGTCACCTCTTTTAGGTCAGAATTTACCTTGGTCTTGGATCGTCACCTTAGTTAGGTTAGAATTGACCTCGGTCATCAGTCGTCACCTCTTTTAGGTTAGAATTGACCTCGATCTTGGATCGTCATCTTAGTTGGGTCAGAATTATCCTCAGTCCTCGGTCGTCACCTCTCTTAGGTCAGAATTAACCTCGGTCTTGGATCGTCACCTTAGTTAGGTTAGAATTGAACTCAATCCTTGGTCGTCACTTCTCTTTAATCAAAATTGACCTCAATCCGGGATCATCACCTTAGTTAGGTCAGAATTGACCTCAGTCCTCGGTCGTCACCTCTTTTAGGTCAAAATTTACCTCAGTTTTGGATCGTCACCTTAGTTAGGTCGAAATTGACCTCGATCCTCGGTTGTCGCCTCTCTTAGGTCAGAATTAAGCTCGGTCTTGGATCATCACCTTAGTTATGTTAAAATTATCCTCATTCCTCGATCCTCGATCGTCACCTCTCTTACGTCAGAATTAACCTCGGTCTTGGATCGTCACCTTAGTTAGGTCAGAATTGAACTCGATCCTCGGTCGTCACTTCTCTTAAATCAAAATTGGCCTCGGTCCTGGATCATTACCTTAGTTAGGTCTTAATTGACCTTGGTCCTCAGTTGTCACCTCTCTTAGGTCAGAATTAACCTCGATCTTTGATTGTCACCTTAGTTAGGTTAAAATTGACCTCGATCCTCGGTCGTCGCCTCTCTTAGGTCAGAATTAACCTCGATCTTGGATCGTCACCTTAGTTACGTTAGAATTAACCTCGATCCTCGATCGTCACCTCTTTTAGGTCAAAATTGACCTCAGTCTTGGATCGTCACCTTAGTTAGGTCAGAATTAACCTCGATCCTCGATCGTCACCTCTCTTAGGTCAGAGTGGACCTCGATCTTGGATCGTCACCTTAGTTAGGTCAGAATTGACCTCGATCCTCAGTCTCACCTCTCGTAGGTTAGAATTTACCTTGGTCTTGGATCGTCACCCTAGTTAGGTCAGAATCGACCTCGGTCCTCGGTCGTCACCTCTCTTACGTCAGAATTAACCTCGGTCTTGGATCGTCACCTTAGTTAGGTCATAATTGACCTCGGTCCTCAGTTGTCACCTATCTTAGGTCAGAATTGACCTCAGTCTTGGATCATCACCTTAGTTAGGTTAAAATTGACCTCGACCCTCGGTTGTTACCATTCTTAGGTAAAAATTGACCTTGGTCTTGGATCGTCACCTTAGTTAGGTCGGAATTGACATTGGTCCTCAGTCGTCACCTCTTTCAGGTCATAATTGACCTCAGTCTTGGATCGTTACCTTAGTTAGGTCAGAATTGACCACATTTCTCGGTCATAACCTCTATTAGGTCAGAGTTGACCTCGGTCTTGGATCGTTACCTTAGTTAGGTCAAAATTGACCTCGGTCCTCGGTCGTCACCTCTCTTAGATCATAATTTACCTCGATCTTGGATCGTCACCTTAGTTAGGCCAGAATTGACCTCGGTCCTTGGTCGTCACCTCTCTTAGGTGGGAATTGACCTTGGTCTTGTATTGTCACCTTAATTAGGTTAGAATTGACCTCAATCCTTGGTCATCACCTCTTTTAGGTCATAATTGACCTCAGTCCCTGATCGTCACCTTAGTTAGGTTAGAATTGACCTCGGTCACTGGTCGTCACCTCTTTTAGGTCAAAATTAACCCCGATCTTGGATAGTCATCTTATTTACATCAGAATTGATCTCGGTCCTCGGTCGTCACCTCTCTTAGGACAAAATTGACCACCTTCTTAAATCGTCACCTTAGTTAGGTCAGAATTGACATCGGTCCTCGGTTGTCACCTATTTTAGGTCAGAATTGACCTCGACCCTCTGAATTTGTCATCCACATACCTTAGGTCTACATAACTAACCTCCATCCATCACGTGGTGTCTATTCGACGACAATCACTTATTCCAAGCTCACCTATCGAGGGGATCTATAGACACCACATTCTATGACCCCCAAAGTCTATCTTTAGGCCCCTAGCACTTTCCCCTTTCGCCATAAACCTAGGTCGCACTCCGAGTATCGAGCTAGAGACCATTGGGCGCTCTTGATCCCCGAATTGACCCCAACCAACTTCACCGTCATAGCGAAGGCTCTTTTAATCATTAAAGGAAACTAAAACCCCTTTCCAACGGTCTTTCCCGTGCATAAAATGGCATAACCGTTAGAACGAATGATCAGTTTCCCTCAAAAATTGATTCGGAGGCCACCCAACACTCCCAGACTCCGTTTGACCAAAGGCAGCTCTTCAGCTCGAATGAGACTGAATGAATATCTAAAGGCCACTAAATACCCTTTTTATAGATCCACCCTGTGTTCAATTCTGACCTACAGTACGGATGACCAATCCGTTTTACTCCGAGAGGTCATCGGGCACTTCCGGGCCCCGGTTGACCAAGGTCAACTTTCCGAACTGAGCAAAAATCTTAGGAATGTCGAAGTACATCTACTAACCTTTCCAACGATCTTCCCCGTGAGCAATTCTGACTTACCATGCGGATGAACGATCCGTTTGCGTCTGATGATCTCCCGTCCAAAGGACTGATATGCATTTCCGAGACACATTTGACCCAAAGTTAACTCCTAGACCCGAGAATGGTCCAAAGGACTCTCGTAGGCCTATGAAATACATTTCTAACGATATGCCCCATGCACGATTCGAATCAGTGGTTTGTTCTCTATAGTCATTTTTCCAGAAAAGTCCACACAAGACTACCAATTGACAGGTCCTAAACTCTGCCTATTGGCACAGTGTCAAGGGTGACCTACCGATAGTCACTCCCTATGGTACGCCGATTGGCACCCCCTGACCCTATAAATAAGGGCCATGATCTCATTGCTGAAGAGGAGCAAAAACCCATCAGCATCAGTGATCTCAGTAACATTCTCCCGAAGTCAGCGAAGTTCTATATGAGAAATCCCATTCAGGTCTAAATCCCCATCCTTTTCACACCCAATTTGGCAAATATCCTTCTCTCTCATCAACATTCAAAGGACTTCATCCAATATCCAAGTTCAAGCTCTAAGAAAGGTACAATTATTTATCTCTCTCTTTTAATTTCTTATTTTACATAGGTTGTCTTAGATTCATAATCTAGTTTCATCCTAGTTCATATATATTAACATCCACATTTTTATTAGTATATTGCACATACTCTATTTTTATAAAAAAACCCAAAAATAAATAAAAGAGGGTTACACCCATGAATTCTGAACGGAATTATCCACTGCACTTTTTTAAAAACTATAGAAACACATTTTCTACACGCACACACTTAATAAAATTTCGTTCGAATCAATGGGATAAACCCCACCCCTATCCCACATTCGAACTACATGGAGTTTGATGCCTTTATAGGCTACGTAGCCGTCTCGAATTAAAATTCGAGACTCGAGTCCAATTTTCTAATTTTCTAATTTCTCTTCTTTTTCACAATCCTCAAAATTACTCCTTATCATCACACACACACACACACACACACACACACACACATACACACACACACACACACACACACACACACATATATATATATATATATATATATTTGTTCGCATCTCATCCCACACATATTATCGTTTCCTAATAACGATCAGTATCGCGATGAACGCTCATATTCTATCTTCTACATCTATTAGTTTGGGAATATTCCTATAGATGATCTCACCCTATCTCTTCCATGATATGAGTTGAACGATTCCAATCTCCATTATATAAACACATGCATACACTTCACGGGGATAAAAAAGAAAATATTAACATTTTCCCATGAGAGACCGAAAGGCCGGGATGGGTGCCTAATACCTTTCCATTTCGTACCTTAGTCCCCGGACCTTCGATCTATTGGTTTCGCACGCATCAGTTTTGTCCTTGATGCCTCTCTCTTGAGATGGAAACATATTGTTTTGCCTGTTTTGAGAAAAATAGGTAGGCGACTCTATCTTTACATTCAATCCACACCGACGACGACCGAAGCCCCCATTTCAAAGAGAAGGGTGCGAGACCGCGATGCAGTTTCTTCCCTAGGGGATCCTCTTTCTCCCTTTTCCCCCCGGAACGAACGTCGCGCCGACCGGGATGGACACACCGCATCATTACGCATTCCATCTTTGTATGAAGATGACCAATATTATTTGCATATCAAATGCCTGTGTGGTATCCATCTTCGCCATACGAAAAAATTATTGGATATTGCATAGCCATAAAGGAGGGATGTAGCTCTCTTATGCATTGTAATCAGGAAGACTTATGATCAATGATAATGTCATGCATATTATTAGTATCCGACTGGTGCCCAACTATCAATCCAGCAACCTCAAAGGCTTATGGAAAATTATAATTGCGGGGGGTGGGGGGGGGGGGGGGGGGGATCACCACGCCTTGTACCCAGCAAACGAATGTGAATGTTTGCAAAATTGGAATCTCTTAAATGATCACAAAACATTCTGAATACTTTTTTAGTTCGTTGCTTTAATAAAATATTTTTATGAGTCTGTCCATAATGATCGAGTCAATGTTATCGAGGCTGTTTAATGAACGTATAGCTGATATAGAGTTTGAGACCTCCGATTCAGTGTCGTAGATGTACAATTAGACAAATTTTGGTCGGTCGCTTGCAATCAGGAGTAAGGACCCAATTTTATGATGATTTTGTCTGCTGATTCGATATACATATTGCCCACAATCATTATTATAACTAATATATACTTTTCCTCTTATAGAGGTGAAATACAATATTGAGTTGTATACACGGATGTTAGTAAATCAATAAGGAACAAAGGCATCTCCTTGGTGAGTGGTAGTATAATTTTTCCTTCTTCACAACGGAGGGAGAATTTAAGAAAGGTTGTTTGCTTATTATTTTCAGTAACATTCTTCATACCATATAATAGTGGAATAAAAGCTACATTATTATGAAGGAGGGCCAAACATTCAGGGACCGTGGTTGTTACCTATAATGTATTGTTTAAAGGAATGAATCACATAAGATCCATACAAATTTTACAAGATTTTAAGTTAGAATTTAGTAGTTTATATAGTCTTACTATACTTGGAAACGATTGATGCTCGAGTCTTACGATAGACGTTAGAGATAAACCGTTTATGTTTACCTGTTGTAACGCACGCAATTATTTATGATATAAATAAATGATTGGTTAAAATTATCTATGCTTCGTTTGATAGTATAAAACTGTTTTCCCATATTTGAAATCACACCGGATAAACGGGCTTGGGGATTGTTCACGATTCAATTACTTACGACCGTTGAGGAAGTTTCCTTTATCACAGCACGTGTTGCCCACTCTAATGTGCATCCACAATAAAGGCCTATAGGTGCATGAGGTTCAAAATTCTCTCTTGAAATTTTGGTGGTAATAGAACCATCAGCGTTAACAATTGATCTTGAAAAAATGGAATTTATATGTTTTCTCATCGGTGTGGATCCGTTAACGTTTATTCCAGTAAGTGAGTATGTGAATGGTATAGTTGGAGTGAAATGTGAATTAGTTGATAAAGAAGAGTTTATGTGGCTGTTTAGTGCTCGATGAAATGTTGAAGCATGTAGGAGTCTCCTACGCATCCTAACTAGTCTACATCTTTCAGTGTATTCCATATATGCATAAAATGTAGATAAATTTAACAATAATAAAAAAATTACAATAATTAAAGAATACAATTTTTTTCAATACGAATTTTTTTCCGTTCTTCTTCAATAAATAACTGTAAATGTTGTATGGACGGGAAAATAACCAATAAAGGATCGACGTAATAAGTAACCTCACATGAACTAAATGGGGGATACATTGCTTCCATAATAAAGTTATAACACGATACAATAATGTAACATAAAACCATCACTTATCATTATTTAAATGTGTATTACAATGCCTTAATAACGAAATAAAGTTACATTACGATATTATTGTGGACATAACACATATATATTGGGTAAAAATTTATAGTAACTGGGAAACAAACACAAATGTGTAAAAAAAAAGTAATACATATAGTTATTTCTAAGGTCAAGCGATGGATCCGAATTTGAGATCTAAGAAGCGATTAAAGAAGCTGTTGATTCCTCAGAGGGATCATGTTAGTATAAAGGATAGACGATTTGATTTGCAAATGGTTGGTCATAGTTAATGTAGTCAAAATTTTGAACATGATTTAAGGAATAAGAGGAGTTTAACAATTTCAAATATCGTTCTTTATCATCAGAGATAATAACGTGCACTCCATTAGTTTCATCCTCAGAATTAGGATCTAGATCGATAAAAGTGGGGGGAATAGCACACTGTACTTTAATGGTCACATTAGTTAAGCTATGAAGATTGTGGATTAGGGAATTGCGCATAGTTCCCTTTGCTTTGTCAACATTTGGATAATTAACGACATTCACTTCATTATTATAAGTTTGCATGACGGAATTACTCTCTAAGGCCTTAGTACTTAATAAATTTTCTCCATTCATGATCTTTTTGGCTTGTTTTTTGATGGAGATATGGATACCTCAAGATCGCGTAGCTGACGACATGATATATATCTTTTCTCCTAAGGACTTAGGGTTATCGGTATCGATAATTTCTCTCATTGAGAACATTACGCCCGACTTCAGAAGATGTTCACATTCGGTGAGAACAGTGATTTTCCTAAATGATTTTTTAAAAGGGTAAAATTAAGTTAGCCCGAAATGACAATGCTATATAATGGATACACGGATGATTGATGTATATCAACAAATGGGAATAAGGAGATAGAGCAAATGGGTTTGTAATATATCGTTTTACGTAACCTTTCTACCAATCTAATTAGATAAAATAACTCTTCTTGAATGGACATTCGTATTTTAAAAGAAAAAGTTAGAAATAATTCAAGAACATATATAAAGTATGGAAGTTAATTTATTTTCGCAATTGAACTGCACATAAAATTAAAAATGAAAATTATGATTTTCAAAATTTAACAGGGTGTTGGGCCAAAAAATGATATATCCAAATATTTTTAAATGTAACACATGTATACCGAAGGAAAAAAAATACAAAATGGAAAAAAATGAAAAATATAAATTATTTTGCATTAGGAGAATATACTATGAAATACATTATAAATATTGACGAATGGTTACAAATCAGTAATAGGGATTGAAATTTTTAGACTAACTATATTTATCAACAGGGTGGAGTATTTTTTTAGATATTGAAATAATGCATCAACAAATAACAACATATAACATAAATGTAAGAAGATTTTAAATACTTTATCAAAATAAGATGTAATTAAAAGAAAAATACCTAAAATTCTATACATATTAACAACTTTTGGGAATAAGTTAAAAATAAATGAACATCATAATTATTTCACATAATGCAAAGTAATGGGGAAATATTATTTTTTAACATTAGGAGATATTCTATCGTCAGTTATAAATATGGAGAAATTGGCAGAAAGCAGTAGCAAGGACATACAATTTGAGTGTAACTATATTTCTAACATATTCCAAAAAATGAAGAAATATATTTACATTATTTAGCGATAAAAATGTAAAGGAATCGAACATAATGATTACCACGAGATGCAAAATTTAAAAATTAGAAAATAAATTAAATTACCTTGAATTTGAGCTGAAAAAGTCGAGTGAACCCCAAATTTTCAATATATATTTCTGGAAAAAAAGTTGAAAAGAAGTTTAAATATAACAAAATGTTAAATGGGAAAAAATAGATTAAAATTGAAAATATACTATGAAACATATCACACCTCTATAACGATTGGACAGAGAGAATGCATACTTAGATATCTTTGTCGGTTTATATATAAGCATTTGGGGAAGTTTGAGGGTTACTGAATAAATGAGAAATGGAAAGGCAGGATTGTTTGTATTTAGGATTTATGGATATGAAAGAAGGGGAACCGTTCTGATGTTCGTTTTTTCCTCCTCCTCCTCCTTCTTCTTCTTCTTCTTCTTCTTCTTCTTCTTCTTCTTATGTGCATTTTTTTCCTTTTTTTTTCTTTGTGATACGATTGAATATGTTTAACGTTTTAACTTTTGGGCTTGTTTACAAATGTCTTTTGGAGCACCTGATTAGATAGATGGGTTTTTAAATATTTTTGGCTACTTTAAAGTTTGAGCTGTGTTGGAATTGGAAGGGTATAATTAAGGCAGTGTCCACGTGTAGCTTTAGTATGTTTCAAGATTCAATTTCATATATATACATAGATAAGTGTCAATCCAATAAGACACGATAATTAACAAAAATCAGGTGACTCAAAGTTACTTGGGTGCAGCACATTTGAATTTTAATAAAAAATATTTTGAATAACTATTTTTTTATGAATCAATTAAAGAAAATCTCTTGTATATATGGATGGTCCCATTTAATGAGTTCGCCTCGAGCCCTTAAAACCTTAGGCATGGCCGACTCTTACATATTCGGGGCCCTAGATGAACAACCAAAATAGGGGCCCTTTACATATTAAAAAAATCCAAATAAAAGAAAATTTGTTGTTCTTGCATATTTTGATGCAAAACTATTAATTAAAACATCAATTTTTTAACAAGTATTTTTAATTGATAACATATTTGATGCAAAACGGGTAATTAAATCTTTTTTAAATATTAATTTAATTTTGATGTTAAACATGTTCATTTTCTATTTTTTTTAATTTATTAGAAAATTTATTTAATGACCAGAGGGATATTCTGGATTTTTTCTGCCATTTATTTGTTGTTGTTTTTGTGACCGAGGGGATATTTTCAAATAGACATATTAATCACACAACAATATATAAACACAAGCTAATCTCATAACAATATATAAACACAAAAATTAATCACACAGCATAACAATATTATATATTAAAGTGCTAATAAAAAATAATAAAGCCTAATTTGCAAATTGAAATCAACTTGAGAAGAACCCCACGTATAATTTGTAAAAGCCCAAATAATAAATTGGAATCTACAAAATTAATATAAAAACAAACATACAAATTGTTAGTAAAACAAAATTTACATACTCAAACAAAACAAATTATAACAAAAGAACATATGATTATAAAAGTTCCGAGCATCTAAACAATTGAGTATTTTCCCTCAATTAAAATCCTAACTTCCTGAATTTGAAAGTTTGAAACGTTAAGTTTTGGGGGTTGAGATTGAAAACCTTGAAATGAGTTATTTTATGGGTGTATTTACAAAAAAGAGATAAAAAAACACAATATTTCCTGTCAAAATTGTGTTTGCGTGTGTGTGTGGGGGGGGGGGGGGTTGATGAAGATGAAGAGAATGGGAGGGAGAAAGTGGAGCCGAAAGAGAGAGGTAAATGAGTTTGACATTTTTTTTGCTTTGAGAGAAAAGAGTGGGAAAAGATGATATATATATATATATATATATATATATATATATATAGAAAGTCCCGTGTAAGGACTCCTTATGGTGTAGACTCCGGTACATACCATTTTTTTAAAATAGTAAAAAAATGAATGTTTTGATGAAACTTCATGGATATGATGTCCACGGTTAGATGACCATCTCCAATTTTTTTATCAAAAAATTCAATAAAAAAACCATTGAAATGAGGTGATATGTAATAAAATGGTATAAATATTCATTTTCAACCGTTGAAATGTTGGGTCGGCTCCGACAACTTTATTAATTGAATTTTTTTTATGAAACTTCATGGATATGATCTTCTCAATGTCGAGATCATATCCATGAAGTTTCGTAAAAAAATTCAATTAAAAAGTGTGTGAGATGATCGCCAATATTTCAACGGTCAAAAATGCATATTTATACCATTTTTTATATATCACCTCATCTCAACGGTTTTTTTTATTGAATTTTTTGATGAAAAAAATTGCAGATGATTTTCTCAAATTGGAGATCATATTCATGATTTTTCATCAAAAAATGCATTTTTTTACTATTTAAAAAAAATAGTATGTATCGAGGTCTACACTATAAGGATCCCTTACAGGGGAGGGTCTCTCTCTCTCTCTCTCTCTCTCTCAGAGAGAGAGAGAGAGAAAGGTTAGGGTTTTTGGAAAAGAAAGAAAGAAAGTGGCTTTGCTAGGTTTTAGTATTAGGGGTTGGTTGAGTAGGTTTAATTAGTGTGTTGAGTGGGTTATTTTCATTGACCCTATAAAATAAATTGGATAGTTTAAATTACTCTATTTTAAGTGTAAATTAATTTATTTTGGGACCTTTTATTTTATAATTTGTTATAAGTAGATTATGTTTTATTTATTTCTAGCCCTTTTTAAGTGGTAAATTTTTTTTTTTGTAACTAATTTTTTTATACCTAAATTGTTATATACCTATTTTTTTAAATTTCCTGGCCTCAGTTAATCGGGGGCCGTAGGCGATTGCCTAGCTCGCCTATAAGAAGAGGCAACCTTCTCGGGACGGGTGCTGTAAATACGCTGCCCTCTCTAAAACCACAAATACTTATTAACAATATGGTTGATACCATGGGGTGACCAAGTTTACCATGGTAAATTATGTGATTTTTTTTTTGTATTTTATAGCTCTTTTGTATTATGACACAACATAATTTGTCAAAAGAATTAAAATCTCATCACATTAGAAGCTGGGGGTCAATCATGGATTAATAGTTGTTTTGTTGTTTTTAATATTTTGCTAAAACATTGTATATTAAATAATTATATAATAGGCAATAATGAGAGTATATTAATTTTATGGAAGATATTTATGTTTAATATTGTAAAAAAATGAAAAATTATTCTTATACGAGGGTTAAGCGATGTAATCTTAAGTTTGAAATAAAAACATTCACTATATGGTGTCCTTTTATACGTGATTTAATTTTTTCTTCATTATTTAGGTGCTATTTTTGTAGAAGGGTGTAACTCGATAGACAATCACAATGAGGTTCTTGCATATTAAATTTGGGCATGTGTGACATTTTGTTAAAATTTATTTATCTATCTAATATAATAATATAAAAATGGTGTCTTTAGATGTGATTTTGCAATGTGTCTTAGAATTAATGCATTCAAGTCTCTCAAAATACAAGTCTTTGCCTCTAAAGCCAAAATTACATAATTCCTGTACAGTTGGTAAAAACCAAAAGTCACTCACAACTCTTTTCTCTCTCTTATTCTTAATGACTAAACTCTTTCATTTTCCTCTTTTTGGGTTAGTCTCTTGTAATGGTGGGTGGTTGTAAAGACAAAATTTCCAATTGAGTCCATTTTATGTATATTGCTTATTCTCGGAATAAAACATTATTTTTGAATCATAAATAGTTTTTTTATTGTCACGATCCCACACAGTCTATGACATAGATTTTATTAAAGACGTTGCAATCAATCTTCAAAGATTTATCATGCCGAGATTTATTTTGTGCACATTTCACGTCTTTATTGCATTTCGATCTCTCAGGTATGAATGTGTAATGTTTATGGGACTCGAAAAATATTTTTAGGATGTTATTTTTACTAAAAAATATTTTTAAAGAGATTTAACTTCATTTATTCTGAGATAAGGATTGTTTAGAGTCGTATTGAACCTTCCCTTGTGTTTAGAAGGATCAAACGACACTTGTAGTTGTTCAAGTGATATTGCAAGGTTGTTCAAGCGAGATTAACATGTCGTTCGAGTGACATGACCATTTCGTTCGAGCAACATGCTGATCTCATTCAAACGATGCGCCGGCTTAAGTTTTCTATTTAAAGCGTGTTTTACTTAGAATTTCGTAAGTTGCAGAACCAAAAAATTAGTTTACATATAGTACAATTTTTGCACAAGTTTTCTACGATTTTTAAAGTCTAAAAACATCCTTAGAGTTTCAAGATCTGAGCTTTCATTCACATATGCGATAAAGATCTTGGTTTTCATCATTGTAGTTTGTTCATCACTTTGAACGTTGGGTTTTGTGGTGATAAAGCAAAGGAGTTCATGTTCAACATTGTAGATGTTTGCCAAGCTATATCGGTGGACACCGAGACATATGTGGACGCGTGTGTCATGGACGAGCATCGTAGAAGGACTTCTGCATAGGCAGTGTGGATGAGTGGTTGAATGATCAAAGGATCATCAAGACTTGTGGGGGATCGAGTCGTTGAGTAAGTCTATATTTTGTACTTTGTAATACAACATCATAGTGATTGTCTGGCTTGGGCTGTCCGAGATTTTTTTCTTTAGTGGTTTCCTCGTACATCTGGCGTCGCCTTTGTGAACTTATTTATTTTACTTGATTTAATCAACTAGATGCATGTTTAGGATTAAACAAGATAAAATTGGGCTTAACTACAATTGGTTCACATACTTAGTGCAGTTTAAAATTTAGAAAACAGTTTTCAAAAAGAAAGTTTTTTTTTACATCTTTAAAAGACATTCAAAAGAAAAAGGGGCCTACAAATTTGTATCATAGATACTAACACTATTTTATCGTGTAGACTTTTGTTTTGTGCTTTATGGGTTATTTATCACTCTTTTGTTTGATTCTCTCTCGATGGATTCTCAAAGTTTTGACGAATTAAATCTTTTGAATTTGAAGTTTACAGAACGTATTGAAATTTTTGAAGAAGAAAATTCTCGTTTTAAACATATGATTGAATATTTGCAAACGTTTCAAACTCAAAGTGATATCATTTGTGAGAAGTTTGTGGCTTCGTATGATAACTTTAAATCTTTAAGTGTGGCGAAGGAAGAGAGTGTTAATAGAGTCCTTATTTTAGAAAAAGAGTTGGAGGACTTGAAAAATTCTAGGATTTGTGCCGTTGATGAAAATAGTTTGATTAATGATTTTTTGGCACCTGAGAAGACTCTTAGGTATAAGTTCTCTCACATTGAGGGGAAGAGAGATAGCCTTCTAGGGGTAGTTGAAAATTTAAAGAAGGATTCCCGAAAAGTTGAGGCGTCTAACTTTTTGCTTGAGTCCAAAATTTTGAAGTTTAAAGATAATTTAAATGACTTGAGTAGTGATGGTAGTGGCTTATTGTGACAACCCACATTCCGAAATAAGGGGTGGCCAGCCCGATTTCTCGACATATCGGAATCATGGATGGATATCATTCTCAGCATCATAGCAACAAAATAGGTATATGGGAAAACCACTCCATAAATCAGAAAGCAGGTTGTCAAAATTTTTAGTTTAATACAGATTTAAGAAATAGATTAAACAACCCAAATCTGATGAAAGTGGAATTTCAAAGGAACATATAGATAAATACCAAAACCACATACAGTAAAAGAACTGAATAATCTGTCGGTCCATAGTTACATTCAAAGTGTTTCCACAAATCAATATTTTACATACTACATTCATTAACAAGTACAAAAGATGGGCCACTAGCCCGAATGAAAGACACGATCATAACTAGATTCCAAAAACGAAGGCGTCTAACAAACATCCTGTAATAATCCACAAGGTCATACAGCTCGTCAAAAGCATAAGAGTAGGAAATATCACAAAGGGCACCCTTGCGGAGGAACACCTGAGCGGATACAACAACATGCACAGTATAGAAAAATGAACGGGTCAGGGCCCGATTTATATATGATTCCCAAAAGAGTAAGAAACATGATAGATATGGACAATGAATCATAAAAAATGTAAATGAGAATCTAACAACCTAATCATAAAATGTGATGATTCAATTATACAAGTTTCTAACAGTTATGAAATTAGGCAAGAGAAATTAAATTAATTCTCATTTCTTCCCATATCTTATCATTTTCCATTCCTTAATAGGAATATATTTTCCATCATATCTTTCCTTTTCCATTCCTTAGCAGGAATATAATTACCATCACATATCTTATGGCAATTTACATACCTCAAGTCCCACTTGAGTTAGAAAGGTTATATTCTTATACATATAACGTTTCTAAGACCGCCCCTCCGAGTTTCCCCACTGGGCGCCCCCCTAAATGACTATCATCTTCCAGGGCCTATCTATACAAGACAACCTGGGCACCTAACACACGTTGGTAAGTGGTCATATGCCTGCGAGTGAGTCATAACCACACCCGGAATTACGTCACTAGCGCAGAAAAACATATACAAAACCCGCATATGGCCGATGACTATAGTCAACCTGCATTCAATAGTCAAGGGACATCACCTCATGCGCGATCTTACCTTATGATAGCATTTAGAGAGGCGTGTTTAAGTAATTTAACAATTACCAATTAATCCCATTTTCATTATCATGAATCTCATGTGTTTCACTTTACTTGAAACATTTATCTTTGAATATTTATTATTCAATTTCATCATATCATTAGGTCCCAAAGTATTCTCTAAACAATTTCCCGAATTCTCATAAGTCCCAAGGTTTTATATACCACCAAAGGGCTTCTAACATCTCCACATATGGGCTTAGAACACTAACTTTAGCTAATTTCCCAAAAGAGAAGTGATACCTAAGCATCACTTTAAGTACCCCTGAATTAACCCCAAGTGATCCCATTCAACTATAGGGTAACGACTAAACTCGACTAAAACTCTAGGATCCTATGTTTACTTCTTACAAGAAGGGTCCTAGGTCATAATCCTAAAGAAAGGGGGTAAAAATTTAAAAAGAAAAATAAAGGAAAATAAGCTTTCTGAATAGATTAGGACTAGCCGAATAGATTTGGGTTCTTAAAGGCGAATCGATTCGGACTAGCCGAATCGATTTGATCAGGAAAAGTGAGATTCTGCATAAGGCCGAATCAATTCGGATGAACCGAACCGATTCGGGCGACCCAGGCTTGGAAACTGTCTCCCAGCGAATCGATTGGGCCAGGCTGAATCGATTCGATTCTACAGAATTTCCAAGTTTTGTTTATGGAGTCTTTGACTCCAAATTCTACCCAACTTCAACCCACTCAATTCCCTATCATTTAATGCTACCAAATGATCATAAATGCATCATCCAACCATAATTTATCTCCAAACCATATCAATTTAACTTCTAAAGATCTAAAGCCCATAAATCAAACAAAACCCTAACTTCCATAAACCATACATAACCATAACTATCAATGCAAATTACTCTACTTAAATCATAAAATAGCAAGTAGATAACTTGCCTCAAGGTTGTAACTTCAGATTTGGTGAGGAATGTAGGCAAGATCAAACACCGAAGCTTCAATTTCTCACTTTCTCCCAAGGTTTCTTCTTCTTTTTCTTTCTCTAGGTTTAACAATTCAATTAGGGGAATAGTGACTTAGTTTAAGACATTAATCGTGGCTTATATCCAAATTTCCAGCTTAAGTGATTTATACTCGGTAAAATAATACGCAACAACTCATATATGCTACAACTAGTCAAAAGTGTCGGGAAACTAAAAATACAATATGGCACACAATTTGACTATCTCGGACCTCCCGGAACTATTGGCACCCTCCAAATTATCATTCGGAGATTTTATAATTCATTTTAGGTTTCGGTTTCATTTTAATCCAAATGTCATTTTTTTAAATCATATGACATTACAAAACATCACATAGCAAAATTCACCTCTACATACGGTAAATATGGAACATCATGGTAGATATGAACTTTCTTTCTTAAATTAATACCTACTCCACATATCAACATCTTTATATCTAATCACTATATTTAGCAAATTAAATATAAAATAGGACCTCAAAAGCGAGGGTTGTTACATACTTCCCCCCTTATGAGAACTTTGTCCCCAAAATTCAAGAGTACCTTGTATAAAGAGATGCGGATACTTTTCTCGCATGTCATCCTCTCTCTCCCATGTAGATTCCTTGGCGTTATGGTGACTCCATTGAACCCGCACCAATGGCAACACACGAGACCTCAATTTACGCTCCTCATGCTCTAATATAGCAACCGGTTGTTCTTGATATGAAACTTCGGGTTGCAAATCAATATCCTCGAAAGGAATGTGCCAAAGTGCACCTTCACATCTCCTATACTTCTTTAGGGAGGAAACATGGAATACATCATGAATTTGTTGCAATGGTTCTGGTAAAGCAAGTTGGTAAGCCACTGGACCCACCCTTGCAATAACTGGAACTGTCCAACAAAGCGCGGCGCAAGTTTTCCCTTCTTACTGAAATGCTTTATCCCTTTCATGGGCGACACTCGAACCAAAACTTGGTCCCCAATTTCCAATTCCATGTGTCGTCGACTCGCATAGGCATAGCTCTTTTGACGGTCTTGGGCTATCCGAATGGGATTTCGAATCAACTCAATTTTCGAGGAAGTATCTTGGATCATTTCAGGTCCAAGAAATTTATTATCACCCACTTCCAACCAATAAGCGGGTGATCTACACGGTCTCCCATACAAAGCTTCATAAGGTGCCATTCCAATTGTGAATTGGTAAGAGTTGTTATAAGCAAACTCAACAAATGGGAGATATTGTTCCCAACCACCTTTGAAGTCAAGCATACACATGCGAAGCATATCCTCCAACATTTGATTTACCCTTTCAGTTTGGCCATCTGTTTGAGGATTGTATGAAGTGCTTAACCTCAATTCGGTCCCCATCGCTTCTTAGAAACTCCTCCAAAAGTGGGAAACAAAAATTTTGTCTCGGTCGGAAACTATATTCAAAGGCACCCCATGGAGTCTCACCACCTCCTCGATGAACAAGCGAGCATACCGAGACATATCAAAATCCGTCCGCACAGGTAGGAAGTGTGCCGACTTTGTCAAGCGGTCAACAATCACCCAAATAGAATCACACTCGCTTTGTGATCTCGGCAATCCCGTGATAAAATCCATCGATATGCTTTCCCATTTCCACACCGGGATCTCTAAAGTTTGTAACAAACCTGTCAGTTTCTGATGATCGATCTTGACCAGTTGACAAGTAGTGCATTGGGACACAAATTCCGAAATATCCCTTTTCATACCTGGCCACCAATACTGACGGCGCATATCCTGATACATTTTGTCCCCACCAGGATGAATCGTGAACCTAGACCCATGAGATTCAGTCATCACCGTCCGTCTCAAATCTCCTTCCTCCGGAACGATAAGTCTTCCATGGAAGCGTAATCCACCCTCAGAACTAATCGAGTAGGACTCCGCTCCCTCGGACAGCAATCGGCGAATATGTTCTTGACACTCCTTATCCCTTCCTTGAGCTTCTACCACCCTTGCCACAATGGTAGGAGTAACGGTCATTACCGACATGAATGCTCTCACCATCGCATCCTCCTGACTGAGTTCCTTCCATTTAGCTTTCCAAACCGCAGCTAATTCTCCATCAGGCTTCCTACTCAAGGCATCCGCTACCACGTTTGCCTTACACGGATGATAATGAATATCAAATTGATAATCTTTCATGAACTCTAACCATCGGCTCTGTCTCATATTCAAGTCCTTATGTGAAAATAAATATTGCAGCGATTTGTGGTCCGTGAAAAGACTAAACTTCTCTCCCAAGAGATAATTCCTCCATATCTTCAAGGCAAAAACAACTTCGGCAAGTTCTAAGTCATGCACCGGATAGTTTCTTTCATGGGGATTCAACTTACGAGAAGCATAAGCGATAGCCCGTCTCTCTTGCTGAAGTACACCTCCTAATCCTTGAAGAGATGCATCGGTGAAGACTAGATATTCCAATCCTGGTTTTGGCAATGCAAGGACCGGAGCCGAATTCAATCTTATCTTTAAGCTCATCAAATGCATAGCATGATCCGACTCCGTTCGAGAATAGACAAAAATGTCATCGATGAACACAATAACAAATTGGTCGAGGAGATCCCGAAAGACCCTATTCATGAGATCCATAAATACAACAGGGGCATTGGTTAGTCCAAAGGGCATAACCAAAAATTCATAGGAGCCATACCTCGTAAGAAAAGCAGTCTTGGATACGTCCTCCTCTCGTATCCTCAATTGGTGATACCCCGTCCTCAAATCGATTTTGGAGAAGTACATCGCTCCTCGAAGTTGATCAAATAAGTCATCGATACGAGGTAAAGGGTATTTATTCCTGATGGTGACCTTATTCAATTCTCTATAGTCCACACATTATCGGAGAGAACCATCTATTTTCTTAACAAACAACACTGGAGCACCCAATGGCGATGTGCTACGCCGTATAAATCCCTGCTCCAACAACTTTTGAATTTGATCTCTTAGCTCCCTCATTTCAATAGGAGCCATTCGATATGGAGCCCTTGCGATAGGCCTCGTTCCCGGCGCTAAATCGATCACAAACTCAATCTCACGTCTAGGAGGCAAACCCGGTATTTCCCGGAAAACATCCTCAAAGTCTTTCACAACTGGAATGGAATCCAAGGGAATAACTACATCCCTAGAAGTCTCCTCGGCAATGCAATACAAATAAGTACTAGTACTCCCCTCTAAACAAGGTAAAACTACCAGGAACATCTCTTGTCCTGGAACGACGAAGGCTATACTCTTCCCGTAGCAATTTACAATAGCATGATATTTCATAAGCCAATCCATACCCAAAATCACGTCATACCCGACCATATTCAGGACGAGTAAATCGGCCTCAAAGCATAAATTACCGAGAGGGATTTTTATATTTTTACAAAGAAAGAAGATGAGTGAACCATCACCCATAGAGGACTCCACACTAGTAAAAGTTCTTTCAGCAGATTTAATCAACTCAGTGGTCTGAGCAAAGCTCCTAGAAATAAAAGAATGCGTCGCACCGGTATTAAATAAAACACGACCCATATATCCTTGAATAAGGAACTTACCCTCAATGGCTGGCGGTGCAGGCGGAGCTGGAGGAAGCATAGCATCCTGAATATGGTAGACCCTACCATACTGTAACTGACCCTGTTGTGGAGGAGCAACTGGGTTAGGCCCCTGTGGAGGGAACTGAACGTACGGCTGCTGTGGAGCTCGAGGAAACTGTCCCCCAATCAACTGAGGACATTCCTTCTTATAGTGACCCGCTTCCCCGTATTGGAAACACCGACCTATCATATTCTCGACATTTTGGCCACGATTGTTTCTAAACTGATTCACACCCTGGCCCTGATGGCCTCTGCCTCTCTAACCACCACGACCTGCTTGTTGTTATGGGGCACCCTGACCATGCCTATTATTTTGGTTCCCCGGATTAAACCCACTAGAACGCTGCCTCTTAGACGAGTCCCCCTGTTGGGGATCCCTTTCTTTCTGTTTACTGCCCGAAGGTTGGGAAGAGGGAAAGACTCCTCCTCCAATCCCACTACCTCCCTGCCTTCCCACTTGCCCTACTACGGAGGTCTTCTTGCCACTTTGCAAAAATAGTCTATGCTCTTGGCAATGTAATAGAGCTGCATTCATCACATCCCCAAAAGTCTATAAAGCCGGATTACCCAGCAAGTGTTGCCGAATCCTCCAGTTCAACCCTCTCAAAAACTTCAAAACTTCCTTTTCTTCGGGAGTCAGTTCATCCGGTACAAAACTTGATAATCGGGTGAATTCCTCCTCATATTCCGCTACTGACCTCTCCCCTTGCACAAGGTCTTGCAACCTCCTTATAATCTCCCCTTGAATTGCGGGAGGAAAGTACTTATGATCAAATAAAACCCAGAATTCGGAGATTGACATTGTATCCCTCTGTTCTGGCGTAGTCACGGACTCCCACCAGTGTAATGCGACCCCAACCAATTTAAAAGTAGCAAGGACTTGTTTCCTGTCCTCACCACACTCCACCATACGTAGATGGCGTTGTATATCTTTCTTCCATTGATTCACCTTTATAACATCCAAGATCCCATCAAATTTCGAGGGCTGACCCTTTAGAAAGGATTCCCCAGCTCTCTCCCACGGAGAAGGTTCTGTAGGAACTTGGGCATCTGGCGCTCTCGGTTGAGCCTGTGTCACTTGTTGGGCCACTGCTGTCATGGCCGCATTAACGGCTTGAGCCACTATATTTGCCACATCCGCGGCATTGAATGTTCCTTGTGGCGGCGGAGGAGGACCAACATCCTCATCTAAGATCCTATTGCGTCTCGCTGGGCGACCTCTTTTAGGCAGCATCTGAGATGGAGAAACAATAGAGTTAGAATTTCACTTAAAATAATCTATTTTTTTTTACAGAAGATCGTAAGCATAAGCAACAAAGCAGTCCTAACATTAGGCTCTATGTCAAAGAACGCTACGGTAGAACGTGATAAGTCCACAAAAATCCAAAAGACTCTATAACCTGATGCTCTGATACCATCTGTGACAACCCGCATTCCGAAATAAGGGGTGGCCAGCCCGATTTCTCGACATATCAGAATCATGGATGGATATCATCCTCAGGATCATAACAACAAAATAGGTATACGGGAAAACCACTCCATAAATCAGAAAGCAGGTTGTCAAAATTTTTAGTTTAATAAAGATTTAAGAAATAGATTAAACAACCCAAATCTGATGAAAGTGGAATTTCAAAGGAACATATAGATAAATACCAAAACCACATAAAGTAAAAGAACCGAAAAATCTGTCGGTCCACAGTTACATTCAAAGTGTTTCCACAAATCAATATTTTACATACTACATTCATTAACAAGTACAAAAGATGGGACACTAGCCCGAATGAAAGACACGATCATAACTAGATTCCAAAAACGAAGGCGTCTAACAAACATCCTGTAATAATCCGCAAGGTCATACAACTCGTCAAAAGCATAAGAGTAGGAAATATCACAACGGGCGCCCTTGCGGAGGAACACCTGAGCGGATACAACAACATGCACACTATAGAAAAATGAACGGGCCAGGGCCCGATTTATATATGATTCCCAGAAGAGTAAGAAACATGATAGATATGGACAATGAATCATAAACAATGTAAATGAGAATCTAACAACCTAATCATAAAATGTGATGATTCAATTATATAAGTTTCTAACAGTTATGAAATTAGACAAGAGAAATGAAATTAATTCTCATTTCTTCCCATATCTTATCATTTTCCATTCCTTAATAGGAATATATTTTCCATCATATCTTTCCTTTTCCATTCCTTAGCAGGAATATAATTAGCATCACATATCTTATGGCAATTTACATACCTCAAGTCCCACTTGAGTTAGAAAGGTTATATTCTTATACATATAACGTTTCTAAGACCGCCCCTCCGAGTTTCCCCACTGGACGCGCCCCTAAATGACTATCATCTTCCAGGGCCTATCTATACAAGACAACCTGAGCACCTAACACACGTTGGGAAGTGGCCATATGCCAGCGAGTGAGTCATAACCACACCCGGATTTACCTCACTAGCGCAGAAAAACATATACAAAACCCGCATATGGCCGATGACTATAGTCAGCTTGCATTCAATAGTCAGGGGACATCACCTCATACACGAGCTTCCCTTATGATAGCATTTAGAGAGGTGAGTTTAAGTAATTTAACAGTTACCAATTAATCCCATTTTCATTATCATGAATCTCATGTGTTTCACTTTACTTGAAACATTTATCTTTGAATATTTATTATTCAATTTCATCATATCATTAGGTCCCAAAGTATTCTCTAAACAATTTCCCGAATTCTCATAAGTCCCAAGGTTTTATATACCACCAAAGGGGTTCTAACATCTCCACATATGGGCTTAGAACACTAACTTTAGCTAATTTCCCAAAAGAGAAGTGATACCTAAGCATCACTGTAAGTACCCCTGAATTAACCCCAAGTGATCCCTGTTAACGAAAATGTATTTTATCCCTAATTAATTAAATTAGTTTAATTAATGTACATTTTAGTTTAACTTAATATATTGATTTTGATGATTCCAAACACATTTTTATTAAGTTATTCTATAGATATTTTTTATTGTATAATCTTGCCTCGACTCTACTTAATGACGTATTCGAGTAAAGGTATTCACATGTGTTGCACATTTGCACTTGACACCTTAGGCACACATGCATATTTCTTGATCTAAGATTTTAATTGTGTGACTAATTAATTGTGAGCCTAAACATTTTTTATAGAAATCTGAGAATAATGAAACTGGTGAAACTTTGTTTAAATTTTTTTTATTTTAAAATAATTTTCGGAAATATTTTTTTAAGTTAAAATGAAGTTTCGAAATATTTTTTTTACATTAATTTCATCTTATTACCTTGGTAAGTTTTGTTCATAAGAGTTTTATTTTAAGCCCCTTTTGGCTTTGTATATGATTTGTCCTTTTGTGGTCATATGGTGACTAGTCATTAAAATGGAGACTTAAGTTTTGGTGTCTTTTAGCTGTGTTGGTTGAATCCAACTTTTCGTCACTTTTAAGTGACTTGACAAATGCCTTAAGTTTAGACCTTATTGGAGGCATGGTCTTCATTTTCTGATTTGAGTTGGCCGAATTAGACTACTTAGGAGATTTGGTTTTGATTGCCATTTTCGTCCTTATGTGACTTGTCCAGTAGGCCTGCACTATCCAGTGTACCTTCTATTGTAACTTTCGGCCATACCTTTGTTATAATTTGTGGAGTTTTTTTTTGGTATAGGTTCCTACCTGATTTGACCTTTAAACAAGTTAAAGGCCCTATTGTTGTACTTGACCGATTTTGTCTACTGCTACACGCCTCTTTTTTTTTTATCAAAGCAGATCACGGTTTCGTTCCAAAAACCGAAGCAATATTTTTTATAATCGACGCCGTTCAGTTTTTAATTAAAAAAAAAAACGTTAATGTCTGTCCGATCCAAATTCTTTTTGAAAATATCTGTTCTGAATATTTTTTTGTTACTGTTATTCGATGCCATGTGCAGTAATATTTTTTATTAAATCTCAGCACAACTATACCATGTTGTATGTATGGTATTTAGGCATATATATATGACTAGATATACTTCTAGCCTTAGGCTATTGGACCTTTGTTCTCAACAGTTTTCTTTTATCAATCGTAACCTGTGCAGCCGAGATTTTCTTGTACCCAAGATCTCTTAGGTGGCATATTAGATGTTTGCTTTTTCTGACCCAAAAATGACCGTTGCAGGTCATAAGTGTTATGTCCTCTGCACAACAAATCTTTGGGTTTTTTTTTTTTGTTGACTGCGTCGCTGGCCTTAGGCCTTTTCTGAGCGACGCCGTTCTCTCTTTTCTTTTTCTGTTCGAATGATAGTAATCATATATATATATATATATATATATATATATATATCTGTTCGGAATTTCTATCAGTCAGAAATTTTTATATCTGTTCCGAAATCTTATCTTATATATATATATATATATATCTGTGCGTCAAAATTATATATATATATATATCTGTGCGTCAAAAATTTTATATATATATATATATCAGACAAATATTTATATATATATATCAGTTCGGAAATTGTTTTATATATACCTTATATATATATTTACATATATATTACCCTGCAAATCTGTGATTGAGTTGTACATGTACTTACTTTGTCCCATTTATTTCCTTGACAGAAAAATACTCTTAACACACCAGTTATACTCTCTACACAATGGTTCCACATAAATACTTCAGCTTTGTATTTTATCTCTTGGACTAACCATCTTTTTGCAGAATATTTTATCTCAGTAAATTCAGTGCATTTAATGCTACACTCAGACCATTCCAAATCTTCTACAACGGCCATATTTTTATTGAGAATCAAAATGGAGATGTGTATATCAGATTGGAAGATCATTTTGAAGCTACACCATCTCATAAAATCAGGAGCATTAAATGCTCAAAATGCATGTGTCTAACAGCTAGTTTTTGAAAGACACATTTAAAGCATTCAAAGAGCTGCATTGAAGAGTACACTTGAAAGAGAATATGAGCAAGCCTTGAAATATTATTGAGAGCATTTATTTTACTACTCAGCTACACATTCAAAGGAGCAATTAATTTTATCATCTGTTCAATCATTGAAGAAGAAGACTTGTGCCTACTTCAACATCATTTATTGAAGTCTCAGAAACTCAGATTACAAATTGTATTTTAAGGAGTTTCAGTATTTTACTTTATACTATAAAAATTCAGATTTGTTGTGAAGCTTTGTTGAAGCTTCGGTTTGTACCGGTGATTGGTTCCTACCCGCAAGTGGGCCACGGGGTTTGAAGCTCAGAGTTATCTTGCAAACAGTTGTACGCGGTGGTTTGATCCTACCCGCAAGTGGATCAGGTTTAGTGAAGCGCAAAGGAGACGGGGGCTCCAGGCGCGTGGACGTAGGCCGGGATTTGACCGAACCACGTTAAATTTCGGTGTCATTTATTTTCCGCACTTATATTTATTTATTTGCATATGCTTGCTTGAGTTAAAATTTTCAGCACACTATCTTGCAAATAAATTAATTCCGAAATTTGACTAAATTATTTTTAAGGTTAAAAATAATTATTTTTGAGTTAAATAATTAATTTCAGAATATTACTTAATATTAAATACGAAAATTAAATTAATATTCCCAGTGTGTTAAAATCTGCATTTCTAGTTTTTTATAATCAGTTGATTGCATTCATTTGATATTGTTAAATTTATTCTTTATAGTTTTATTAATCTGAAATTTGTCTAAGTGATTTAAATTTAATATTTTACTAAAATCTTAATTTGACTTAAAGTTTGTAAAAACTCAATTCACCCCCCCTCTTGAGTATAATCTGGGCAACAATCCCATTCAACTATAGGGTAACGACCAAACTCGACTAAAACTCTAGGATCCTATGTTTACTTCTTACAAGAAGGGTCCTAGGTCATAATCCTAAAGAAAGGGGGTAAAAATTTAAAAAGAAAAATAAAGGAAAATAAGCTTTCCGAATCGATTCGGACTAGCCGAATCGATTTGGGTTCTTAAAGGCGAATCGATTCCGACTAGCCAAATCGATTTGATCAGGAAAAGTGAGATTCTGCATAAGGCCGAATCGATTCGGACGAACCGAATCGATTCGGGCGACCCAGGCTTGGAAACTGTCTCCCAGCGAATCGATTCGGCCAGGCCGAATCGATTCGATTCTGCAGAATTTCCAAGTTTTGTTTACGGAGTCTTTGACTCCAAATTCTACCCAACTTAAACCCACTCAATTCCCTATCCTTTAATGCTACCAAATGATCATAAATGCATCATCCAACCATAATTTATCTCCAAACCATATCAATTTAACTTCCAAAGATCTAAAGCCCATAAATCAAACAAAACCCTAACTTCCATAAACCATACATAACCATAACTATCAATGCAAATTACTCTACTTAAATCATAAAATAGCAAGTAGATAACTTGCCTCAAGGTTGTAACTTCAGATTTGGTGAGGAATGTAGGCAAGATCAAACACCCAAGCTTCAATTTCTCACTTTCTCCCAAGGTTTCTTCTTCTTTTTCTTTCTCTAGGTTTAACAATTCAATTAGGGGAATAGTAACTTAGTTTAAGACATGAATCGTGGCTTATATCCAAATTTCCAGCTTAAGTGATTTATACTCGGTAAAATAATACGCAACAACTCATATATGCTACAACTAGTCAAAAGTACCGGGAAACTAAAAATACAATATGGCACCCAATTTGACTATCTCGGACCTCCCGAAACTATTGGCACCCTCCAAATTATCATTCGGAGATTTTATAATTCATTTTAGGTTCCGGTTTCATTTTAATCCAAATGTCATTTTTTTTAAATCATATGACATTACAAAACATCACATAGCAAAATTCACCTCTACATACGGTAAATATGGAACATCATGGTAGATATGAACTTTCTTTCTTAAATTAATACCTACTCCACATATCAACATCTTTATATCTAATCACTATATTTAGCAAATTAAATATAAAATAGGACCTCAAAAGAGAGGGTTGTTACACTTATCTTGTTCTAGTGCTTCGAATGTTAAAGCCTAAACCATAGTTTGTTTTAGAGCATCAACCACATCCGATGGTGATAGAAAAGGTCAACCTAAAGGTCCCGTTCCTCGTCGAGTTTTCACATGTTCGCATTATGATTGAAAAGGTCACCTTAGGACTTTCTTCTATGATCTTAGACAAGACCCTAGTAAGTTTAAACGCAGTGTCCCATCGATTCCCAAAACTAGTTTTGATAGGTATACACCTGTTTGGGTTAGGAAATCTGTTTTGGAGATGCTAAATGCTTCGTTGATTTATTCTCAAATGCAAGCACATGATGCTTCACATGCTATTTCTTATGGATGATTGTATTAGTCATGTTTGTTATACGATAGTCTTTGCTTCATGATTTAATCTTGCTAGTGTTATGGCATGTGTATCTTTTGTATTATTTTTTTTCATTTATTGAGACTTATTTGAAAAATAAAAAAGATTTTGTTTTTGATAATATTTTTAAGAAAATACAAAAAGATTTAGTTTTTTGAGTAAAAAAATATATTTAGAAAAACACAATTAGATTTTCAGTTTATTTTTGTGTCATTAGTCTTTCATGTTTGATATGGCATATTAATGTGCTTGGACCCCCGTCATTTCATTATCCACGTGTCTAGGAAATTTGGTCATAATTTTTGATGCGTTGAATGATCTTAACCATTGTTTTTATAGGGTTGTTTAGAAGTTGATATGCATTTGAATTCTACTTTGTATATATGCCATCTTCGCACACAAGCATGAGTTTATATGAATGTTTGACATCTCATGCATATTTGAGTTTGGTGAAACATTCTTATCTTAGTTTTGTCATTTATGCGTAAGTAAACTTAGGAGGAGGTGTTCATGTAAGAATCATTCACCGTGAGGATTAATATTGCATATATTGAAAAAATAATGAGTGTTCATGGGAAAGGGATGTGAGAGAATAATAATCTAGTTGTGAAAGCCACCATTTAAAAGAGCCCATGAAAAATGGCAATAAAAAGAATAATATGCTAAGATAGGGCCAATAGGGTTTCTCTAAGTTGAGAAACATAGAAACCTCAAAAAGATCTTAAAAAAGAAATATATATACATATGAGGGAGTCTTGATGGAGAATTTAAACGGGTTTACACCACGAATTCTTAGGATGAAAATTGCATCATGACACTATTGTTTGTAGAATCATCAATATTCCAGATTTATGTTCATGTCGATTGTTTAGTTCATTTAGCTCATTATATTAACTGTCACAAATGGCTAAATCTAAGTTTGATGACATTTATCTATCAATTAGAGCTTCTTGACCGTTTCAAAGTGTTGGAGTTGTGATTCATTTGTTGTAGTTCAACGCCCATTCACTCCATATCCATGTTTGAGCACATTGATACTATATTGGCATGAAACTCACATTGTTTTACTTGATTTATTTTTACTATTTTGAGTCTGTTTTGCTACAGTTTGATTTTTCTAGTTGATATTTTCAGGATATTTTCTCGCTTGGTGAAACTTTGATTTTTATGGAACTGGTATTGAGCATTTTTTATGTCGTTTGAATGACATCTGGACCTTATTAGAGCGATAATTCCATGTCGCTTAAATTTTGGATCTTATGAGGTTCGCGCGACAGAATGAAAATAGTTATGTATGGGTCGTGAGATAAGTTGCGCGAAGGTAGTTTGATGAGTTTGATCGCGCGACATGCTACTAGTTTGCACTGCTTAAGGTTGCTTGATGATGCTTCAAATGACATACACTGTTATTACAGTGACTTGAGAAAGTTTTTGAGAATTGTTTTATATTTTTATACCCGCTTCATGTTGATATATTTTTTGGTACTGCTAGGTTTGTTTGGTAAGTTTATCTGCAATGTATGATGATTGTGCATGATGGATTTTACTACATTATTCGTTTAGTCACATCATTACTGATTTTAATGATTTATTTCATGTGACTTCTATTTGCTAGCTACAATTTGATACTTTGTGATTCTTTTATCTGGTTTTATACATTCGTTTATCTAGATATGCTTTATTGATTATTCTTGCTAGATTTGATGTTTGTTTATCTTTTTCACTTATTGTCTATTCGAGACAAAAAGGGGGAGAGTTGTACGTGATGTAGAGGGAGTTTTGAGCACATAGTTTATTGTTGTATTACAAATTGATATCACATGCTTCCATGCTTATATATTGGTATTAATTAATCTGCACAAATTGATATCCTGATTTAAATGATTGTTTTCAAATTAGTATTAGAATATTTTGCTCACGGGTTTAACAAGTGATTTATTTTTACATATTAGTATTTATATATCATTTGTTCCTCCATACTTCACTGGGTATTTGTCTGTTTCATGTGTGTAGGTATTCTTCAGCGAGTCAAGATTTCAAGACTACATCACATTCAGACAACTCATGCTTTTTAGACCAATATTTACTAGTCTTGTCGTGTAACTTTTGATTTGGGTTTTATGGGATGGGATTTAGGTATCAAACGGCTTGATGGCCGGACTTAGGCATTTCAATATTTTGGTTTTGTCCATAAATAGTCAAAGGGGGATATTTGTAAGGACAAAATTTCCAATTGAGTCCATTGTATGTATTTGAGTTATTCCAGGAATAAAACATTATTTATGAGTCATAGATAGTTTTTTATTATCACGATCCCACATAGTCTATGACGTAGATTTTATTGAAGACGTTGCAGTCAAGATTTCAAAATTTATCATGTCGAGATTTATTTGGTGCACGTTTCACGTCTTCATTGCATTTCGATCTTTGAGGTATGAATGCGTAATGTTTACGGGACTCGAAAAATGTTGTTAGGATGTTATTTTATTAAAAAATATTATTAAGGATTTTAACTTAGTTTAGTATGAGATAAGGATTGTTCAGAGTCGTATTGAACCTCCCTTTGTGTTTAAAAGGATCAAACGACACTTGCAGTCGTTCAAGCGACACTACAGGGTCATTCAAGTGAGATAAATATGTCGTTCAAGCGACATGGATATTTTGTTCTAGCGACATGCCGATCTTGTTCAAATGACGCGCTGACTTAAGTTTTCTATTTAAGGCGTGTTTTACTTAGAATTTCGTAAGTTGCAGAACCAGAAAATCAGTTTACATACAATACATTTTTTGCATAAGTTTTCTAAGGATTTCAATGTCTAAAAACATCCTTAGAGTTTCAAGATCTGATATTTCATTCATATATGTGATAGGGACCTTGGTTTGCACAATTGGAGTTTGTTCATCACTTTGAACGTTAGGTTTTGCGATGAAGAAGCGAAGGAGTTCATGTTCAATATCGTTGACGTTGCCAAGCTGTATCGGTGGACACCGAGACATACATGGACTTGTGTGTTGTGGACGAGCATCATAGAAGGACTTCTGTGGGCACCGTGGAGGAGTGGTTGAAGGATAAGATGAGCGTGAAGACTTGTGGGGGATCGAGTCGTTGAGTAAGTCTATCGTTTGTACTTTATAATACCGTATCATAGCGATTGTCTGGCTTGGGTCGTTCGATATTTTTTCCTTAGTGGTTTCCATGTACATCCGGCATCGCCTTTGTGAAATTATTTATTTTACTTACTTTAATCACCTAGATGCATGTTTATGATTAAACAAGATAAAATTGGACTTAACTAAAATTGGTTCACACACTTGGTGCATATAAAATTTGGGAAAGAGTTTTTAAAAAATAAATTTGATTTTACATCCTTAAAACACATTCGAAAGAAAAAGGGGCCTACAGTGGTGGAAAGGCATAAAAAAATATGTTAAATTTAAAAAATTGACATGGAGTTATATACTAAATTTTGATTTTGTTCAGAGTGTTTTCTGCGAGGATTGTAATAGTGTTATTTTTGGGGAATAAGTTCGATTGAAACTTTTTATACACAATTCACACTGAAATGTGGGTTTAGTTAGTGAGATGTATACTGTATGCTGCCCTGTTTCAAAGGAAGTGAGTTATGCTTCCATGTTTCATATGATTGTTTTTTAAATAAAAAATACAGTATTCGTTTTTGGGTTGCAAAATCATTTTTGATCTTTGATATATGGTTGATATTTTTATTTTGACTCATTTACACGTTCCCTTTCATACAAATTATATCATTTATGCTTTGTTTTCTTAAAACACAAATATTTGTCATTTGCATGTTCCTTCTATCGTGTCCATGACACTAAGTCATTATAATTTTTCGAGAAATAGAGATTAAAGTATAATTTATTTGAAGTTGATTAAGTGTGTAAATAAAATATTTTGATATATATATATATATATATATATATATATATATATATATATATATATATATATATATATATATATATATATATATATATATATATATATAGTAATTATCATAATTATATATGCTTAATGGAGGAGTTTGCTTTTTCTCTCTATATATTATTAGTACTTATATAATGTGCCAAATCGACATACAAATATAATTCTGTGTTAAATAAAAAAAGTCTCTCGGTGTTTAGTGTATACTAATCATAAAATAATCATAACTTAATCAAAAGTATAACTAGGTAGTTAATTTATAATTTTAAAATAGAGGCATGTTTGTATATTCGAAACATTTTACTCATTTCTTCATTTCATATTAATATTAGTTTAAATGTAAGAATAATAATATATCTATCGCATATACTTTACAAATAAAATTATAACACGCCCACGCATTGCGCGGGGTTTAAAACTAATTACATACTCTAAAATGCACAACAATTTTTTAATTCTCCCTTTCATTGAGACAACCATGTGGCTGCTTCCATAATACCCATCTTCCCCCTACGCATCTCTCTCCTTAATTTTACCAAATTCCATTCATTTCCCTTAGAGATACTTAAATCATAAAAAGACGCAAAACAACAAAAGAGATTTAAATAGTGAGAAAAGGAAAAGTCGAACAACAAACCCTCAGGCGTTGAACCCTCCCCGATGTTGCCTCCTCCGGTGTCTTTTATTATTGGATCCGGCATTGACTTTTTCTCTAAAATCTGAATCGTGTAAGTTTAAGTTGCCTCTCTCTCTCTGTGTGTGTGTGTGTGTGTGTGTGTGTGTGTGTGTGTGTGTGTGTGTGTATGCGTATTCTATTTTAGGGCTTTACTATTTATACTTCATTCTTTTTAATGTTTATATAATTCATTTTTTTATTTTTAAACACATAAGGGTATAAAGTTCTCTCATATTCTCTCCATATTGGTGTAGATAAATTTCACTATATTAGTGACAAAGATGTGTTGTTTCTCTCTCATAATTGTGCTTGATAGAGGGAGGGACTGGCAGGGTTACTAATGGTGATGGATGGTTTATCAGATTCTCTCTATATTGGTGGTGACTAGTGGAAGGCTATTATGTGTGAACCATAGAGGTGGCTATTATTGTACAAAGGTGGTGACGTAGGTCGAGGGTTGGTGGTTAAGTGTGTTTTGGAATAGGACTTAAATTCGAACATTAGTTCCTTTTTGATTTTCCAGAATAAATTTAAATTATTTTAGGATTTAGTATCCTTCTCTTTTTGTTATTTTGGTCCATTTATAGAAAATATTCAGTGTAATGTGTGTGTTGGGATCTGTTTGCTTTTTTCTATGGAGAAGGTATCAGGGTTTATATTTTAATGCCCCTTTTATCTTTTCACCCTTGAATCTTTTTGTATTTTTTTTTATTTCTTTGATTTTTTTAACCTTCCATTGATTTGAATAATTAAAACTGAAAAATGTACACAAACATCTCAATAATCAAAATAATTACAGAAAATCGTGTGAGGAAGAATTAATCCAATCCAAGAAAAATTCTCAAACAATTTTTTTTGTGAATTAATATATGTGTTTCTTAGTGTTAAATTTGTTCAGAATTAACATTTTCATATGTATGCATGTTTTTAATTTTTTATATTGCGATACCATTTCGAGATGTTCTGCAAAAGATCAATTAAAACATATGATTTTCGCAATGAATTACATGATTAGTTCTATTTCATTATATGTTATTTTATTGTTTTTCATTTGGTTGAATTATTTAAGGATTTATGATGCTGGTGTTTTCTAATAAATTACGTGTCGCCTAGCTTGCGCAATCGCTTGGGTATAAACCTAGTTAATCTTATAAAATGGTCAACAAGAATTATATCTCTTTTTCAATTAGAGTTTCTACGTGGCACTATGCATTTGAAGAGGCCCTTTTTATGTATATCTCCATTAACCACCCAAATGGTAGAATATTTTCTACCCAGAAGATAAAAGGGTGAAATTAGTTTAGTCGCTTACCTTATAATCTATTGATTTGGGTTTTAAAAGAAAATGCATTTCTATTTCCTCCTTCATCTTTATCACTATAAAACTCTAGGTTTATTAAGTTTCTTTAAAAATTCATAGCAACTCCTTCTGTAATGGATGGACTCACAGTGATAGGTCTACGATAGGGCAAGAAGATCAGCACCACTCCGACATAAGTCGATGCAAACCTATGTTTTCGGTTCCCTCCATATTTCAATAGCATATGTATTTTTGTTCTAATCTATATATCCTTTATTTCTTTTTACATTAATAAATATTTATCCATTTTTTGTTTACTAACTGCTTGATAATGTGATAATGTGGTTCCCTTGTTTCTTATAAAGGAATTAAAGGGGAGGGTTCTCCTCTCATATCCGTAGAGATTATTAATATTATTATTGTTACTATGTCTAGACATAAAAGAAAGTCTTAACATTCAATGTATGAGACCTAAAGTTTTTTCTACTTACAAGACCTAAAGCTAAGTTCATCAACTTTTTTTGGCGTTTTTCCGACGAGTTTGGATTGCTGGGTTTAACAATGGTGGTATTCCGACGGGCCTATCGCTGGAGTTTAGAGGTAAGGAGTGGTATAAGTTCGGGTGGATATGGTAGTTTGGAGGTTTGGGTATTGATTTTAATGGAGTAAAGAGAGAGAAACGTTTGGTGGGTAAGAGAAGAGGGTGGATAAAGTAAAAATTTGGTTGGATTTATTTGAAATGAGGGATGAGAGTCTATTGGTTGTGTTTGGTCTATGGGAAGTGGTTGTAGGTGAATGAGTGTTTAGAGTATGTGTGGTGTATAAGGATTGTGTGTGTGTGTGTATTTTATTTTGTGTGTGTATATATATATATATATATATATATACAGACACCAACATACTACTACATATAAAACAACATCCATGCTATATTATAATCCCTACTTTTTTGCACTTGCATGTTTTGTGAAAATTATTTCATGCAAGGAAATGACTTTCAATATTAGTGGATTATAAGTTTTAAATTATTCTATAATAGTGATGATCTCTCTGTGTATATGTTTGGTCAACCTTTTTTCTTCATTAAATATTTTCATTCATTATCAAATGTTGTGATATTATTTGTAGTTTAACATACCATAGCCCACCCATCGCACGAGTTTACACTTAGTATCCTTATATAACACAAAAACATTCCATTAATGGTGGGCAAAGGTAATCATCGTCGATTTGTTATGGAAGTATTATTGGTATGCTAGTTTGCTGAAAATAAAGTATTTAACTATTATCGGTGCAAAACTATTTTGGTAGTTTTGTGTATATAAATGAGATTGGGTCCTTTTAAAAAGGGAAGGGTAACAGTTGAAGACCTAGTTTAGTATATAAAAAACAAAAAAGAGGGGCACAAGTACACATGCGATAGACTATAATTGGATATAAAAAGTTTGAAAAATGTCATATTTGGAACTTAGTTAAACCACACGAGAGGATCTTTATATCTTTTATACTTGAACAAAGGTTGAAAGAATTGTACTAGACTTTTGAATGGATGATTCGATAAAGCTTCCATGGAGTTTAGGGATTTCTCGTATGATGATTATGAGGGATTGATTTCCGGATCAAAGTAACCAAATGTGGATGAGAGGTGTTAAACACTGTTGAGTTTCTATAGGTTCAAAATTGGAGTAAGGATTCGATAAATTTGGGAGTTAACGTTTCTCTTAAAATTCCTACTATTGTCTAAAGGTCTACTGTTTAAGAATCCTAGTTATAGGAGGAACATTAAATTGCATCATGTGGTGACAAAAATATTAACACAAACAAGTAATGAAGGAAAATAAACACCAAAATAATAAGAATAACAACAATCGCAGTCACAATCACACAACACAAGAATATACGTGGTTCGAAAAATTGCCTACGTCGATGGAGAGGTCTACTGTTATATTAAGTAACTCTCAAGAATATTTTTCACATGCCCCTATGCCCCGGGATAGGGTACAATATATACTCATCTAAGAGAGAGAGAGCTAGTATTGGTAACCAACATGTTAACCAATTATCCCTTGAATATCTCATTCGAGATTTTTGGGGATGGAATTAGTCATAAACTTTTATCCTAACCGTCATTCAAGACACACAAGTTGGGCCAGGTGCCTCTTATTTTCTATTTGGGCTTGGCTGGCAAGTTTCATGGGCCTGCTTGACAAAAGGGGTACCCATAATTGCCCTTAAAATTGTTTGGATCCACAAGTGGGCTCATAAATTTTCAATAACATCTCCAGTCCTACTCTGATGGCATTGTTATTATTTCCTGAATAAATAGGGGAATGAATTGCCATTTTGCAGTAAGATTAGGTGGCAGATCTTCTTCGATTGTCGTGCACTATCATTGAGGGGTTTAAACCAAGGTGCTGGTCGATTCACTTCGTCACTTCAGCTTCTTACTTTCTATCACTTCCAAACTGTCATTTTCTCTCAAGATGCCTCTTGCTTTCAAGCTTGTTCTTCATCATTCAAAAGCTATTTTTTCTTCTCATCCTCATTTACCTGTGGTTTTTCATCATTTCAATCTTCATTCTCTTCCTTGTAAGTTCCCAGTCCCTTTTTTTCTGTATTTCCTTTCATCGTTTTTCTTTTTATTGTAGTAAGGGTTTGTTCATGGCTAAGATAAACAACAAATCTCTTGTAGAATTTAGGAAATATTATAATATTCCCGATTGGGTGGGTATTGAGTGTGCCCACGTCCATCGTAAGGTTCGTAACATTGAAGATGGCCACTGGATTCACATTCTTTTGTTGTCTCAAGGGGTTTAAATTCCCCACCCCCCAAATCGCCTGTTCTTACACTTCTTTCAGTACTTCGATATAGTCCCAGCCAATGTTCTCTAAACGTTTGGAAAATTGTAAATGGAATCCATAGAATAAACCAACTCTGTGGCACTAATTTAGGTTTAGTTGAAATCTTCTTTTGTTATACCTTTTCTCGTAGCAGCTCTGGTTTTCTCTATTCGAAAGCGAGGAGTACAGACAGGGTGTTGGTAGTGAACCTACTTGATTCCCATAAAGACTACTGGTCTAATGGATTTATTGCTAGGAGCTGGTAATTACCTCCCCAGGTAGGGGGAGAAAGGTACAAGGGACCTCTAATCCCTACTTATAGGGATGAATACATAGGTTGTTGTTTAATCTTATTGCTTTTTTATTATTGCTCTAATGTGTCCTGCCTCAAATATTTTCTTTTCTTTTTCAACGAAGTCTAAGAATCAAGTTCATGCTCTTGAAGAGATCCGTGCTACTGAATTAATCAAATCATGGCAGATAAGGGACTCAATCGTAGAAGTTGAGCACCCCAGGTCAACTTCTTTCTTATTGGAGTACAAGAACACTACATCCAACTTTATCGCCCTTCTAATAGACTCCATCCCTCGTCTTGATATCCCAGAGGAAGAAGAAGAGGACGAAGGTGCTCTCCAACCCATCGAGGTAGATGACGAAGAGGAGAGAAGCTCAGAGTCTGGTGTTGTGTAGGTGGTAGAGGTGGTAGTGGTGAGGCAGGATCTAATGAGGAGGGATCTAGCGAGGAAGAGTTTGGCGGAAAGAGGTCCAGCGAGGAGGGATCTAATTCAGGAGGTTCCAAGTTGAAGAGCTATAATGAGGAGGACATGGCTCCCCCTAGAAGAAAAAATTAATCCAAGATGATCATGATGATGATGTACTATTGTCCAACAGGTTAAAGATTCAGAAGATAAGGTCTAGGGACACTACTAGTGGTTCCCAGACAGTAAATCATGAGGAAAAGGAGGAGAGGAAGAAGAAAAAAGAAGAGAAAAAAGAGAGAAAGAGAAAGAAGGAGGAAGAGAGAAGATGAGAAAAAGAAGAAAGAAGAGTAGATGATGAGAGGAGAATAAAGAATAAAGAAAGCACAGGATTCCTTTCTGCCTGTGGCTATCCCAGCTGAGGGGTCTTTGTGTCTCTAGCCCCTCAGCTTTCTCCGATGATGCTTGAGAGAGTAGTACTGACGACGGATCACAAACGGTCTTCAAAGATGGGTCCAAACTAGTTAGACTTGAAGGAAAATCAGGGGCTTAATTTGGTAAGGCATTTTCCTCTCTTCTCTGTCTTTTTTAATTTCTTCGTATTCTTTGACTCTCATCCATTTCTTCTTACAGTTTCTGTCTAACTACACCATCCTCCATCGCTATTGAGATGTGATGGAGAGGAGGAACACTGAGCTCGAGTGGAGCTTGAAGACTCTACAGGAGGCCCAAAAGTCCTCCGAGAAGGATCTCACAGAGACTAAGAGCTCTTTTTCTAAGGAGAGGGATGGGGTGTCCAACGAGATGGAGGAACTCCGTGAAGCCTATGAGCTGGTTGTGGTGAGCAAACTTGCCATCACAAATGGGAATACAAGGCTCGCTAAGAAGGTGAAGATCCTAGAGGAAGAGGCGGTCACAGTTAGAGAGAGCGACTAAAATGAGGGCTGGGAGGCAACCTATGAAGATGCCAAGGTGCAGATTAACTACATCGGGTGGGGAAACCATAAGAAAGGCTGGGATCGAGCCTTAGTTACTGCTGGAGTTGCTGCTGATTCACCTCTGTTGGATGAGCACAATCCTGGAACCAATCCTATTACTAAGGATGAAGTCCCAACTACTCGAACTGGTGATGATTCTACTGCTCCTTCTACCCCTACTTCTCCTACTAGTGACCAGGGAATACACCTTACCCCGGTTGATGAAGGTGTGGCTGATGCTGATACAGGCAAGGCAAATGTTGATAAGGGAAAGGAGCCAGCTACTTCTGAGAAGGTCGATGTCACCAACTAGGCTCCTAGGGATCATTTTGTATTTTATTCTTTTTCTTCTTTTTGTTCAATGCACTTATACTGGCCATTGCCAATCGTATTGGAATGAAGTTCCTTTTCTGGCATTTGCTGATATATGTATTTTGTGTGATCTTATTCTTTGTATTTCATCGATCTTGATGATTATATTCCTGCTAATTCTCGCCTAGGCCAAATTATTGGTTCTAATATGAGCGACCAAGTTCACTGTGCTTTTGTCAAAATCTACAAATCTCTTAGGGAAAGGAATAAGGATTAAAAAGATCAGTCCTATCTAGTTGTGACTCTTAAGGATCGTCTTACAGAGATAGAGGAGGTCAGTGCTTCTGTTCAAGAATATGTGGATGCTTTGAAGGCGAAGCTCTTGGATGCGTCTGAAATTAACCAGGTTGGGGAGGTGCTCCAGTAGGAGAATGAATCTTTAAAGAGGGAAGATACACGCCTTAGGGAGTATGCATCGAGCATTGCTCCGATAGTTATACAAGGTTCTTCATCATCATCTAGGAAATGAGATAGTACTGATGATATTGGTTCCTAATTGGATATTACCGAGATGAAAAGATATATTCACCGAGCATACGTGATAGCTGTCGGGCTTCATAGGGACGTCACCTTACTGAGGCACTTGTTCACAAAAGGCCCTCGGCAAGTATGGGAAAATGGATACAACCAAGGCTGTACAGATGCTCCCATAAAGCTAAAGGAGGTCAAGGAGACGACTTTCATTAGAGGGTGGCTAAGTTCCCTCAGGAAGTTAAAGGTGCCCAAGAATTTCTCCCTTTGGTATAGGCATGAGATCACTCCCTCATCCTTAGAACCAAATTCATTTAGAAAGGATGATCGCTGGATCCCAATAGATGCTATCCCTAAGAAGCTGCTGGAGCTATGCTCGGGGGAGTTCGAGGAGTATTTTCCCCCCATCCTTATGATGGTCGAAGATCTCGAGTAGGTGACTAACTGCTTAGCGGCCTGTACCTTCTTAGGATTTCATTTATTTTATCGCCATTGCACATGTAATTTTATCACGGTTGCACATGTAATTTTATCATGGTTGCACATGTAACTATGTAACCTTTAGAAGTAAAATATTTATGTTTTTGGGCCAAGGCTGACTATACATATGTTGTCTGTTTTCTGATTTATTAATAATCTCTAGTTATTTTGGGCATCTCGGCCGACTAAATATGACTTAAAGTTTAATTTCAAATGAGTATTCTCCCAGTCCAACATGCCTTCGCCATATCATTTCTCATCACTTTACCTTTTAGGTCGCGTCGTCACGCTGCCCTAGGCCTAAGTAAGGTGATGGCGAGGATACGCCTGATTAATGGACAATTCGTTCGAACAGTATTTTAGAGATAAACTATGTTGGTGACAAACCTTAGTTGGCCGTGCTGCCTAAGGATCCCCTGTAGGGCTTTATTTATTGTCGGACAAACCTAGAAGGCCAATTGTGTTATGAATAACGGCCTGAGGAGGGTTATTTTATGTCAACTCTGCTAAATATGCTTTGGGGAAGTTGAGCTAGTATAAACCCAACCACTGTGGTGTAATCACAAGAACAAGAGAAAGAGCATGACCAAGAGAAACTTACTGTAATCCATGATCTTTATCATACGTGTTATAAGAGTGAAGCTTGTAACTTGAAAATGGTGCATATATTGAGATATATTTGAGACAACCAATACATATAGAATGCCAAGGCCAATCGAGTTTTATTGATCAAATTCACAAACAGAGAGCAACATTAATTTGAAAATGAAAATTTGCCTAAACTAATGGTGCATAGGTAGAGAAATCTAGAAGTAGAATTTTTTAAGGTTGTCCATATTCTAAGATCTTGGTATATCCCTGCCCTCCAGCGTTTCCATGTGATAGGATTGTTATAGGTCATCTCTTACCACCTTGAATAGTCCATCCTAGTTCGGCCCCAACTTGCCATCTGATGGTTTCACAGCACTGCCAAGGACTTTCCTTAGGACATAGTCCCCAACTCAAAATTTCCTTGGGTTGACTTTTTGGTTATACTGTTTGGCTAGTTGTTGCTGGTTGGATGCCAGTTTAACTAGAGCCATTCCCCGCCGTTCATTGGATAAGTCAAGTTCAGTGAGCAATGCTTCATCATTGTGGCCTTTGTCGACCAACGTAGACCTCATGGTAAGGAAAACAGTTTCTAGCGGGATAACTGCTTCCATTCCATATGTGAGTGCAAAGGGTGTTTCCCAAGTTAAACCCGCCCAGAGGATGTGGGGAAATTTTTTTGCCCAAGATCCTTTGGCCCGTTCTAATTGTTTCTTTAGTCCATTGATTACTGTCTTGTTAGAAGCCTCAACTTGACCATTGCTATGGGGATAGGCTACAGAGATGAAATGGTGTCTGATTCCATGATCATTGCAAAATCTTTGGAAGGGGTCAATCTCGAATTGGGTCCTATAATCAGTAATGATCTTTCTTGGTATGCCAAAGAGGGTGATGATGTTTCCTCATATAGACCTTATCATGTCTACGTTCCTGATGTTCGCCAGTGGTTCTGCCTCTATCCACTTAGTACCAATAGATACTTTCGGTTGCCTACTGCCATAGGCAGAGGACCTACGATGTCCAAACCCCACTGGGCGAAGGGCCACGGGCTGGTTAGTGAATTTAGGTCGCTGGCGGGCTAATGGGACATGGGTGAGTGTTTTTGGCATTTTTTTCACTTCCGAATGTAGACTCCAGTGTCCTTCTGCATGTATGGCCAGCAATACCCTTCCTTAATTTCTCGAAACGCTAGCGACCTCCCTCCTATGTGACTTTTGAAAATTCCCTCATGAAGTTCGTGAAAAATTTACTCGACGTCTTGTGGATGAACGCAGTAGAGGTGGGGTGGCTCGAGAAGGATCTCTTATATAACTTCCCATCAGGAGATAAGTGAGAATGAGAAGATTTGACTCTTATCTGATGAGCCGATCTTTTATCACTTGGTAGTGTATCACTTCGTAAATAGTCTATGATGGGTTCCATCCAACTCGAAGCCTTTTCAATGTGGAGAACCTATTCGAGATTCAGCGGCTCAGTATTCTAGTCAATGCTAAGCTACACGAGGAAATATATTTGGATTGTTCTTGTCAAGTCAGAGTCTATTGCTGAGCTCAGAGCATCTAGGGCATCCGCATGGGTGTTCTATCCTCTAGGGAACTGCAGAACGTCGACCTGATCGAAGTTGGCTATTAGTCTCTTTACAACGGCGAGATAAGTTTCCATGCTTTCATTATTTGCATTAAAATCACCATTTATCTGATTGGATACCAGTTGCGAGTCACCAAAGACTTGAAGGTGCCTTACCCCCAGTAATTGTGCTTTGTGTAGTGTGATGATCAGTGACTCATACTCTGCCTCATTATTAGAGGCTTTAAGTATGAGTTTGATTCCCTTCTCGAGAATGGTATTTTTGGGAGTCACTAGTATGATTTGTACCCCTACCCCCTTTGAGTTGGAGGCTCCATCAATGTATAAGGTCCAAACACTTGGTCCTTGTGAGATTTCCCTTGATCGACATGTTTTCGACTGATCACAGGGTTGTAATCCTGTGAACTCAGCGATGAAATCAGCTAGAATTTTCCCCTTAATGTGTGTTCTTGGTTAAAAGTGAATATCAAATCTTTCAAGCTCGATCGACCACTTCGACAGTCGTCCAGAGAGGTCTGCTTTCCTTAGAACAAACTTAAGGGGGTGCGAAGTAACCACGAAGATGGAGTGAGCCTCAAAATAATGCTTCAGTATCTTAGAGGCTATCACTAGTGCGTAAGCGAGATTCTCCAATGACAGGTACCGCTTCTCGTCTTCTGAAAGGGTTTTTCTTGCGAGGAGACTAGGTGCTGGCTCCCTTCTCTCTTACATACCAAGGAAGAACTCACTGCATGGTCTGATGCTGCAAGATAAAGATATAAAAGATCATTCTCTCTGGGAATCAAGAGTGAAGGGGGCCTGTTGAGATAGCCCTTAAGTTCCTCTAAGGCCCTCGAGTAGTCGTCGTTCCACATCACGCCCTTATTTCTTTTTAACAACTGAAAGAACAATTGGCATCGCTCTGAAGATTTAGAGATGAACCTTTGCGTGCGACGAGCATTCCCATGAGCTTATGTACGTCTCTCACCGTTTGAGGGGCCTGAACTTTGTTGATGGCATCAACCTGGTCAGGATTTGCCTCTGTTCCTCTCTTGCTAACCAAGTATCCACAAAATTTTCCCGACTGGAAACCGAAAGAACACTTACTTGCGTTGAGTTTCATTCAGTATTTCCTGAGGATTTTGAAAGTCCTTGCCAGGTCGAAGAGGTGATCATCCTTAATATTTCTCTTGACGAGAATGTCATCTATGTAATCCTCCATAGTACTCCCTATTTGATCTTTGAACATTTTTGTAGGTAGTCATTGATAGGTCACTCCAGAATTCTTAAGGCCGAAAGACATAACTTTATAACAATACAAACTAACAGTGGTGATGAAGGAGGTCTTATCGTGATTCGACACGTGGAGGGGAATTTGGTGGTATCTAGAGTACGCATCTACAAATCTTATCCTCTCATATGTTATTATAGCATCGACTAGTTGATCAATCTTCGGAAGGGGGAAGATGTCTTTGGGATAAGCCCTATTGAGGTTGATGAAGTCGATACAAACTCTCCACTTTCCATTACTCTTTGGAACTACTACTGGGTTGGATAACCATTTAGGGAACTGAACCTCTTGTATGGAACCTGCATCCAGTAGCTTCCCAACCTCTTGCTCTACTGCTTTAGCTTTCTCTGGGGCCATTCGGAGTGCCTTCTACGTGATTGGCTTAAAATTTGGGTTCACATGCAATCAATGACATGAGATGCTGGGATCGATCCCAGGCATCTCGTAGGGATCCCACGAAAAAACATCGAAGCTGCTCCAGAGAAGGGTGATTAGTTCTTTCTTCTCGTGATCGATCAAGGAGGTACCAATTAAAAACTTCTTTTTAGTCGAGTTACTTTCAACTGTGACTTCTTCCAAGTCTTCAACGACCCTCTCAGCGGGAAGGAGCTTGGTCTCCTCCACTTCTAGTCAATATTACCTTAGCTGCTACTTGGAGGTCACTAACCCCTCTGGGGATTCCTCCTTGGTTTTTATTTCTTTCACTTTCTTCTCCTATTTTGGGTGTATGGCCACGATAAAACACTTCCCTTCTGTAGCCTGGTCCCCATGGATCTTAACTACTCCTTGATCAGTTACACACTTCAATATATGATGATAGGTCGATGGAATGACCTTCATTACGTGGAACCATCTCCTGCCAAGGATGGCTTGGTGCGGTGATTCGATATCAATAATAAGAAACTCATCAGTTTTGAGATGATTCCCGCCCTCACTGGTAGGATTATTTTTCCCAAAGGGATTGTAATCTTTCCCGCGAAGCTGACCAACTGAACAATGGCTTCCTTGAGGTCGGTTGTTCTCATCTTTATCTTTTTGAACAATTCTAGGTACATTATTTTGGACAAACTGCCTTGGTCGATGAGCAACCTGTCGACATCCTAATTGGCTATCCTGAGTGTAATGACCAGTGCATCATGATGGGGGTTCTTACCCTTACTAAATCTTCATTTGTGAACACAATATGCTTATTATAATGGACGTCTTCGAGTCATCGATGCTCCCCTGCCTGCGTCTTGGTTGGGTTAATCTAAAAGGTCTACATGACTGAAGTAAGCTTCTTAACTTCCATCCGAGCTGTATTTCCTTGAATTGGCATGAGATCTAATGCCCCATGTATCACTATGAACTCATGGACAATATCCTCCTCGATGACATTATTGGGCCTTTATTCTCCATTCGCTGCTGCCTTATCTATCCTTTTTTTCACAAATACATTAAGATGCCCAACTTGGGCCAGCTCCTCGAGGTGAGACTTGAGGACTTTACAATGTTCAGTCTTGTGACCACCCTCTTTATGGAACGCACACCTTAGTGCCTTATTCTGTTTGGAGGGGTCTCCTACCATCTTCCTCAGCCATTGAATAAATGGCTCCTCTTTGATTTTTACAAGAATCTTGTATATTGGCTCCTTAAAGACAGTGTTTACATCCTGAAATGCGTTTGAGGCATCATTTTTGTTTCCATTCTTGGAGACAATTTTTCCCCCATTCTTGTTCCCTTTCTTCTGTAGTTCATTTTTCTTGGCTCCTTTGCCAGCCTTTGCGCGACCATTCTCCCTTACATTAGGATGGGTCACATCATCGACTTTGGCATATTTTTCCATATAAGCCATCAAGTCGTAGATGAATGCAGCCTCCTTCTTAGTTAAGGATTGACACAAGAGGCAAGAGTTTGACAAACCAATTTTAAAGGATACTATAGATACTTGGTCCGAGCAATCCTTTATTTCATTGAATACTTCCCAATACCTCTTCGCGTACTCTCTGAGGTTTTCCTGTGGTTTTTTCTTCAGAGTAAGCAGTGCATCCATCCTCTTTGTGTGGGAGCTGTTTGTTATGAAGCGAGTTGTAAACTGCTCAGCTAAGGATTTAAAATTTTTGATGGACCTATAAGGTATATTTTCAAATAAATTTTGGGACACATCATGTAAGATCGAAGGGAAGATTTGACACATGAGTGCATTATTGTGACTACATAGAGTCATAGCTTGCCGGTATTTCCTGACATGGTCAATGGGATCAACCTTCCCATCGTAAATATTGAACCTGGGAATCGTAAACTTCTTCAAAGCCTCTTATTCTTCTTTTTTCTCTTGAAAAAGGGAACTTCATCTGGGTTTTGAGAGCTCTTATGTCTAACTCTCTCATCGATATGGCACCATGATAAGCTGGGTGCTGGTCCATCTCCCTTCGGATCAAACTTCGTATGCCATCATTCTACCGACCATGACTCTTGTAATGGAGATCTGGTTGTACTCATTCAAAATGGTCATTATCTAACAAGTGACTTTATGTTCTTTCTGACCTATACCCCAGGTTCCTTCCTCGACTGTGAGACCTGCTCGCCTGAGGACTAACAGTCCAATTATGGCGTCGCTTCATACTTCGATGGAGTTCTCTTTCCATCCTTTCCAGGTGCCTCTTAAGGCGAGAGTTTTCACTTTATTATTGGCGAGTAGCCTCCTCTTACTCATGGAGTCTGGCCTCATAGGAGTCTATCAGCCTAGAGATCTGCATGGACCTATGTGGCCCCTGACTTTCTTAGGAGACCTGCCTCTTGGGTTTGAATGGAGAATTTTAGGCCTTAACCTTGGGGGGTTTGACTGCTACTTAATGTCTCCTACTTGAGGGACTTTACTGCTGTGATGGAACATCGCTGGTTCTTGTTGATGAAAGTTTTCGTAGGAAAAATAATCACTTCCCACAGACGGCGTCAATTGTGGTGACAAAAATCTCAACACAAATAAGTAATGAAGGAAGATAAACACTAAAATAATAAGAACAACAATAACTTCAATCACAATCACATAACACAAGAATATACGTGGTTCAAAAAATTGCCTACGTCCACGGAGAGATATACTATTATATTAAGTAACTCTTGAGAATATTTTTCACATGCCCCTATGCCCCAGGCCAGGGGTATAATATATACTCAGCTAAGAGATAGAGAGTGTTGGTAACCAACACGTTAACCAATTATCCCTTGAATATCTCATTCGAGTTTTTTGGGGATGGACTTAGTCATATCCTTTTATCTTAACCGTTATTCAAGACACACAAGTTGGGCTGGGTGGCGTTTATTTTCTATTTGGGCTTGGCCGACTACTTTTATGGACCTATTCAACAAAAAGGGTACCCACACATCCAATGATTTAAGAAGACTCAAGAGATGATGATAGTTTTGGGTTATCATGATGTGGAACAAGACCCCATATTCTTATTATTAGAAGTAGTGGAGCAATCACCTATTACAATTTGGCAGTTCATTGTCTAATTGATGTGTGGCTTCCACATCACGAAGGATATGGGGTTATGCTTTATAGGATTCATTTGAGAATTTCTTATTGGTTTATGATGTTAATGGTAGTTTATTAGAATGGAAACCTTGAGGAATATTTGTGTTTCACTAGCTTGGTTGGTTTGTGTATTTTGATGAAATAATCATGCGATTGTGTATAGTTTGATGATGCAATTAAGAAAACTTATTCTCAAAATATGGAAACTTTTCAAGTGCTAAATAAGTTTGTAAACTAAATTAACTATAATTTAGGAAGAAGAGGTAAAGTTCATAGAATAAAGATAAAACAAGGTTCAAAATAATTAAAACAATGAAGTAAGATAATCAAACATTAAAGAAATAAAATTTATACTAAGAAATATAAATCAAGTTACACTGAAAAAATGTAAAGACAGTTTAAATGTAAAGGAAAATGAACTTTTCATAAAACGTAAAGAGAATCATAATAAAACTAACTTACAAACTACTTCGAAGAAGAAAGAAAACTGTAAAGAAAAGAAAAAGAAAAAGATTTTTTTAAATGAGTAAATCTAGTTTTTTGTTGAGGGAGTCCTCTTCACCTTCGTCCCTGAGTTGCTTATTAAATAATCCTTTTCCATGAAACTATTATTATAACTACTGGATGGTTACTCTTTTGAATGTTCCCGCTTATGTGAACTCGTTCCCCTACACCCGTAATTTAAGTGGTTACTCCAAGTACAAGGCCTTTATAAATGCTAATTGCTTGTGTAGCCATTTGTGTTAATTTGATCCTTTATATCTCTCAGCTATACTAACTTGTTTGTATTCTCATGTGGAGAAACTGTATTGTCCAGTAATAATATGGTGTAAACATATTCCCTGCTCTAATTGATTTTTGAGAAAAAAATAATTAGTGGATTGTTGACATTCGCATGTCACATCCCCATATTTAGCCATCATTACGCTATTGCCAATGTTACTTAAGTAGATATCTTTGGTGGTGAAATGAGTTTCATCATTAGTCTTTTCACTCTCTTAGTCTTTTCATCTATGGTCTTCTCTCTTTCCCTTCTATCTTCTTCTTTTTCTAAAAACTTGCCTTAAATGGAGATGACAATGTCAATAAAATTAATTGTACGCTTGGATTATCTTCTACCCTAAAACCGATTGATAACAATGTACACCCCTGTGTAGCTTCTCTTGCTGCCTTAAAAATAAATTTTGGGATGATGAGTGGGATCAAGCTGGTGACTAGAACATCCAGTGTAAAACTAGTGTTATAGAGTGTGATCAGATAAACTATTATAATGTCTTGCTCTACCTACTTTGGGTGGAATTTTTTTCTGGTACTACTAGTAGGCCTGTTGCTATGATTAGAGTTCCTTAAACTGAATATGAAAAGATTTATGATGGTTTTTTGAGTGTTGGTTTGTGATGATTATGTGGAGGAATTTAAGGAATAGAAATGCAATTACCATATGCCTATTGAGTCAAATGATTATAGACAACATCCCATTATGGTTCATAGTGGTCCCTTACACACTCCTTATCCTCAACCTTCGTATGAAGCACATGTTCAAAGTTCTCATAATAGATCGGGTTATGGCTATGACCATTCTCTCACTCTTCCCCATTTTCCACTTGAGTATCAGGCGTATGTGACTTATTCCACGTTTACTAGTCATCCTAGGTGAGATCACGCTTGGATTGAGACAGATAAATCATTCTTCCCTTCGATGCTCACAAAAACGTGTATTTGAACCTCGTGGATGCCTGACACTGTGAAACTTTCAAAGTTCTAAGATATGGAACTGCTGAATCAGCTTTCCTTACCATACATTTGTGCAACGCACGCTTTATTTCATCACTAGTGGCCTTTACACCTCCTATGAATCAGCTAGGGCTAAATTCGATTTGAATGCTAATTCGACACCAATATTTTATATTTATCCATCTAATTTTGGTGTTTTTATGGTCCCGAACATCACATTTATTCTGTAATTATCTCATATTCATTGCAACTAACCTTTTGGAAAGTATTGTATATTTTGTGTATTTCTCATATGTTTTACAGGCAATTCTTGAAATTTTTTGAAAGAGAATAACCAAAACGATGAGAAAAAGGAAAGTTAAGGGAAAAATGATAATTTTCTATGCAAAATCTAGATAAGGAGCTAAGATGAAAGTTAAAGATCTCGAGTTCACGAGAACATAAGAAGAAACAACACCTCAATTCGAGTTACGTTGAAGAAGTTACATCGATTTGAAGTTAGAAAAAAGATATGGGGTTAAAACTGCAAATAGTGAAAGATTAATGCACTAGAGCAGTTGCAAAATGTGAACCGATTTGCTTTTCTAAGAGGTTTGGTCCAAGGGGGCCGACGGGAATTTCTATCTTTTCCTATTTTGTGGCTAGAGTTATTAGGATCCATGTTTAGCACTTAATCCGTTTTTTGACCATTATATAGTTAACTTAGGAGTCTTATTTTTGTAGACTTTACACAATGTTAAGTAATGAATTGATTTATAATCATTGGAGAATCAAGAATTCTTCATTGGACATTAATTAAATTCAATTTCTTGCAAATTTTCGAAATTCTTCTTTAGTGTGAAGCTCTTCTTTCTTGCGATCTTATTTCTTCACAATTGTTATCAATTTCTCAATACTTTCTTCTTAATATTTAAACATGAATGTTTGCATGATCAATATGATTTTCATGGAATTGAATACCATGTCTAGCTAAATTATTTCTGGGTTGGGGAATATGCAACCAACTTAGAGTTTTGGACTTTAAATGTAAAATTCGTCATAATTAAATAATTAATTTCTCGAGTTTGATATAGTGATAGGATAAAATATTGTAGACCTCTTAACTCAGTTTGTTAAAATCATCCCGAGTGTGTGAGGATGAATTATATGTGTTTGTTAATATGTCATTCGCACTTATTGATTTGTTGATCAATTATCGCGCGGGTTGACGCCCAAATATATTTGATGCTTTGAATTGATTTATGTTTTTCTTTTAATAAATTAAATAATTTATAAAGTTTTATATTTATCGTAGGAACTCTACGGTTTAGGGGATTGGGTCCCAACTTTATTTTTCAAAATTGTTTTAAAATAAAAAATTTCATTCTTTGCTTTAAGTAGTATAAATTTGCAATTTTCATAGTTTAATTTGCCTAAGTAATTTGAAATATCTTAAAGTAAGAATCATCACCTTTTATTTTCTTTTACGAGTCAAATCTTAGATTTAAGAAGTTAACCCTACCTTCATAGTTAGTGACCTATTGCTTGAGGATTCAATCTCGTCTTACCAGGTTTATTACTTGAGTGACTAGCTTGCACTTGAGCCGTAAGTACACACGTAACACATACTTTTTGTTGCTCATCAAGTTTTTGGTGCTATTACCGGGGATTAGTTATATTGTATGTTAAATTGAATTGATCTTTATTTGACACTAATTCTTAAAAAGACAAAAAAAATCATAAATCCTCCCCCCCCCCCCCCTCCCAAAAAAAAATCAAATATCCCCAAAAAATCATAAAAAGAAAAATAAAAATAAAAATAAAAAGAAAAATAATTTTGCCCGAGTCCTTAAATGAAAAATACGCAACCCAATCCAACTCTCGAGATAATAATGATTATCCCATCCTCTAGTAATAACACTCCAATTTTTTGGGTACCACCTAAAACAGCTCCTTCACCGAGCAGCCATACCACAAGTAAAACGTCTAAAAACTCCGATGATGGTACTGATTCTTTGAGTGTGAGTGTGATGTCAAATAATGCTAATTTCATAACGAAAGAGGGTGAGATGCCGTAACCACCCAATAAGAGACTTCATATACCTGAAGCGAACCGTTTCCCCGAGATGTATTATATTCCTATATAATTCAAGGCAATTTCACTTTAGGAACGAATAGATCCAAATTCTTCCTACTTTTCATGGTAAAGAGTCGGAGAAGCCATATCTCCACATCCGTGAATTCGAGGAGGTGTGCGAAATGTTTAATGATCAAGATTGTAACTAAGACGTCGTATGTCTCAAGATTTTCCCCTTTTCACTTAAGGATAAGGCCAAGACTTAGCCTTATCCTTAAGTGATATGTAGTATAAATTTCTCCAAAAGTTATTTCCCAACCACATGATCAACTCTATTAGGGATCAAATCCAAACATTTAAGCAAAATGATAATGAGCCCTTCTATAGGTGTTGGGAGAGGTTCAACGAGTTGGTTAACATGTGCCAACATCACAGTTTTGAGAAATAGAGACTCATCTCCTACTTCCATCGCAGGCTTATACTAAGCTCAAAGCAACTCATAGAAACAAGTTGGTTAACATGTTCCCACATCGTATGCTTTACCGACCACGCGACATTAAAATACCTTTTTCCAAGAAGGATTCCAAGTCGCGCCTCATTAGGTGGGTCTTTCTACTCTAAGAATTTGACCTTTCCATCAAAGAGAAGAAAGGAGTAGAAAATATCGTAACCAATCACTTGTTTAGGCATTCGTCCGACGTGCCTCAAGATCTCGTGCCCATAGATGAATATTTTTTGGATGAATAATTTTTTACCTATTCCTTTCTACCTTAGTTTCTGGAGATCGTGAAATATCTGGTCACGAGGGTCATTCTCTCCGATTGGACTCCGCAAGAGAAGATGAAGTTTTTTTCTAGAAGAGGAAGTTTTTCACTTGATCGCGTATGTTTTTTTACGACGATCCCAATTTATTTAAGTATTGTATGGACCAAATAATCCAAAAGTCTGTACTAGATGATGAGATCCAAAGTGTCATCCATTTCTGTCATTTGGAACATGTGGAGGCCATTTTTTCACAAAGAAGACGTCCGTAAAGATTCTTTAATAAGGTCTTTGTTGGACCACTATCTTCCGGTATGTGAATTTATTTTGTCGATCACGCGAGAGATGTCAAAAGATGGGTGCTATTACTATACATGACATGATGCCTTTGACCCCTATCCTTTCTATTGAGATGTTTGATTGCTGGGGCATCAAATTCGGGGGCCCCTTTTGTCCCTATTTTGGTTTTCTCTATAGCCTTATTGCAGTAGACCATGTATCTAAACAGGTAGATGCACTAGCTATACGCACGAATGACAGTAAGGTGGTGATAAAGTCCATTCATGAACATATACTTTCTCGTGTAGGTGCTTCCAAAGTCGTCATTAATGACAACGTCTTGTACTTTTGCAATAAACCGTTTGAGAAGTTCATTAGAAAATATGGAGTTTTCCCCAAGGTTAGGATAACTTACCATATGCAAACAAATGGAAAAGCCGAGCTATCTAATCGAGAGATAAAAAATATACTCGAAAATACAGTTGATCCTAATCATAGGGATTGGTCACTCTGATATACTCGATGCACTATGGGTTTACCAGACTGCTTACAAGAACCCCCTTAGGATGTCCGCATTCCTGTTTATAAATGGGAAGACCGTCCACCTTCCCTTCGAGTTGGATTACATACGCAATGACGCATATGAGAGCACCCGAATCATAAAAGAAATGATAAATCTTGCACATGATCGAAAGATTAATCGTAAATAGTTTTATTTGGGATAGAAGGTGCTACTTTACAACTCATGTTTACATTTTCTTCCCAAAATGTTACAGTCAAGATGGTTTGAACCATTTGTTATGAAAGAAGTGTTTCGACATGGTGTGATAGAGGTGGAAGACCCGAAGGATGGGAGCACGTTCAATGTAAATGGACAATGCCTAAAACCATATTTAGAGGTGTTCATCGAGAAAGTGGAGATAATTGTATTGTCGAATCCCGAGTATGGGGACAGTTAGAGTTCGGAGAGAGGTCGTCACACCTCCAACGCGTATAAGGTGAGTGTAGTTATATATAAGGGTTGTGTGAGTGCATCGTGTGTGTAGGACACGATCACGTGTGCTTATACGAGAATGGAGTATTTCAATTTTTGAGACCATCCTGAGAGCTACCCAACAAGTCCGTGGAGATTTTATTGAAATTTTATCAAAAAAGTGAATTTAGGTTGAATCCTGAAATATTTTTAAGAAGCCCACCACCCATGCTTGAGAGAACGTAGAAATTATGGGGAAAATGAGAAACATGGAAAAAAATTTCTTCGAAAAACCGAAACCATTCCCTAAAAAACTAAACCCTTAGCAAGTGGGTTTGTTTTGTAGTGCTAAATTTTGAAATGGTTTAGTTTCTGAGTGAACTGATTCATTGAGCGAAATGGTTCGGTTCCTCACGCGAACTGGTTCTCTTTTCTGAAGAGAAAACTTGAATTTTATCACCATATTTTCTAAATTCCTCCTCAACTTTTCACATTACCTCCATACACGAATTTACACTCAACAATACTCTCTCAATCTTCCATACCTTTCATTAACCAATCCCATTCATTACCCCAAAGCAAACCTTCCATTTTCCCTCCCTTTCCAACCTATAAATACCCGCTACCACCATTCATCCTCACGCCTACCATTATATTACTTTCCTATATTTCTCCTTAATTCCTCCTAACTTTACATCCTAGAAATTTCATGGCTTCCACACAATATTAAAAAAAATATAAGTCAACTGACGTGCGCATAGGCGATGAGCGGGGTACGCTTCATTCTCCCTAAGAACGGAATTTGTGACACGCATATTTTACCGCCCGTCGAACCTTGTTTATCAAGATACGTATTATTATTATTTAGGATGACATCCTCGAAAATGTTGTGTCCCTCTTCTCCAAATTTGGGTGGCATAATTGGTACACCCGCGAAGAGGATCCCATCTATGAGCACATTTCTCGATTATTTTACAAGATTCTCGTCCACATTTCCAACGGGAACTACGATGAATATATTAACGGGGTGGTTGTAATTTTTTCTTTAAAAATTGTCAAATGGAAAATGAAAGCGGTGGGGGTAAAATATTACCAAACCTACTCCTACCCATATTATCGAAAGTACATCCCCCCATCTAGCTGATGGGCACCCGATACTCCATGGACGAGCGAGACATTTCCATCCGGGTGACTATCTTCTCGTACTCGGTTGACCAATCTTATCACATGTGGGACTATCTTGCCTACAAAGAATGATTCCACAATTCGCTTGCGACATGAAATTTTTCTTTATTACTTGTTCGACACCACATCCAAGATAAGCCAACGCACATTTACTTTGACTAATTCACAAGTGCATCGTATGACCCCACAGGTAATTTTTTTTTTACCGTATGCCCATTTTATCTCCTCCCTATGGTTAGAGGTGAGATTTGTACCATGGGGTGATAAGGCTAGGGTGCCCAAGCCCATCAACGGCACCTCGGTGGAACGAAGAATGAGAAACGTCCGTCTTCAAGCCCCTCCTCCCTCACTAATTTTTTAGAATGTTGAAATATAGGAGGGAGGAGAAGAAGAAGAGGAGATCGAAGTGGAAGAAGATGTTGGCGGGCATGTCGGATCCGAATTATGAGGGTGATTTTAATGAGAGCATATGTGACACAATGATAGTAAATAGTCGCAAGGATCACCTTGAGTCCCATATTGATGGTTTCCTCGCGAATTACTGCCAAGACCGGGATGACTTCCAGGCCGATTACTGCCTCGAAACTTTGATGATGATGCAGCTTCAAGCCGATTTATATCGACTTATCTTGGGCTTGGGGGACTATATACCTTCTTGCATCATGGACCCCTATGCCCAGGATCCAAATGCCCGACCCCTCTTGTTGAGCATCTCTTGGGCGTGCACCTTCTTATGAAGTTTCTTTACTTCTATTCATTCTATCTTTTAAGAAAATATGTACTGTTTACTCTCGTTGTGAATAAAAAGTGTGTTGTGTTACCTAGTGTCTTTGTTGCATTTTAAATATTGCTTGTTTACATTTTGCACCCACTTCATTTCTTATTTAGATTTTAGTCCTTCATACTGAGGACAATGAACATTCTTAGTTGGGGGGGGGGGGGGGGGGGTACAAGTGCGTATTTTAAAACCACACAATTTTAAAATTCCCTAAAAAATTGAAAATTTTCAACCCCCCCTCCAAAATTGAAAATTTTGAAAAAGTAAAAAATAAGTAAAAATTGGGAATTTAAAATCCTTAAAAATATCATTTTTTTTGTTTCAAATCTCCATATGTAAAAATTACATGCACTAAAACAAAAATTGAATAAAAATTGACGACTTCTATGAATAAATGTTGAGATTTTAACGCGGTGATATTTTTTCTTCCATTCCTGATTTTTAAGTAATTTTAATCAATCTCACTTAAAATAACTCAAACTTTCCTTCAGTGGTAAATTCGTCATAGATCTCAAATTCATTGTTTTGATCGGTTACGGAAGACGAGTGGAGATCTTGGTTTGAAAATGCGCCTAAAAAGTCACAAAAATAAAAATAATTCTCGAGACTCGTATGGTAATTAGACTAGTAATTCGGACACTTGAAGTTAGGCCATCATTTGTTCACAAAAAAATATTAACCATAAAAATTCTAGAAATATATCCAACTTTTAAAAGCCAAATTGAGCCAAAATTAGTATCCCTTTTGTTTGTTAACCCGAAAAATCCAAATTGGCTTGGAGTTGTGTAAATAAAAAAATTCAGAATTTTAAGCCCATACGGTACAAAAAAGGGGAAAAATAATAGAAAAAATTCTCAAATGAAAATAAATAGACAAATAAATAAAATGAATAATATTTAAAAGAAAATAAAAAATTAAAAAAATGAGTAAAAGCCCGAAAAAGTACCAACGAACGTTCACAAGAAAGTTTTCCAACTCCAAAATACCCTTAGCCTACAAAAAGTCCAAATCAAGTATGAATAAGAAAATCAATCACTGCACGGAGAGCTAAATAAATACAAAAATATAGTAATGATATAAAATGGTGCATATAAAGAATGATATTTTCCCATTTACTAATGACCATAATCCATTCATGAGATCTTTTCACCATAAAAATTTGACTTTTAATTTTTGTGCGTGAACTCGTGTCGATTACATTTACTCTTAATTTCACTCACACCAAGAGAAAAAACCACTATCCGAGTGATTCATTTGTGAGTGCATCCCATGAGAAATTGAATCAAAGAGAATTTTTGGAAAGTAACGTAATGATCAGTCGATGAAAGTTAATGATTAATTTTTGGCTTCGCGCACACTATGAATTGAGATTTATCAAATAAAAATTTTATACATTATTTTTATGGAATTTAAATTATATGGTTTTTAACTATTTTGATTTTTTTAGCCCAACCATGTGGTACAAAATGATTTTTCTAGGTAAATTCACTGCAAACCCTCACGAGACACCACTCGTCCTACTAGGGTAACATAAGTTGTTTAACAACTTGTTGCATATGCCAAATACATTTGCGTCTCCGCAAAACAAGTATTCGATCATTTAGTTAATGAATGTTATGTATGGACCATATTTTTAATTCTTTTACATTGCTCTAGATTGACAACATTCTAAGTGAGGGGGGTTTGATTCGACATGAATATTCCATATTTATTCCTTTAATTTTGGTATTTTTACGGCCCCGAACATCACATTTATCTTGACTTATCTCGTATTTATTACAACAAACCTTTGTGGCAAGAGTTTCATGTTTTGTGTATTTCTCATGTGTTTAGATGTAATTCTTGCAATGGGACAGAAGAGAATAACGAAAACAGTAAATACAATGTGAAAAAGGAAAGTCAAGGGGAAAATGGTAATTTTTCAGGAAAGATTTAAAGAAGGAGCCAACATGAAAGCTGAAGATCTCGAGTTTACGAGAACATATAAGAAACAATACCTTACTGTAAGTTACGGTGAAGAAGTTACAACGATTGGAAGTTAGAGAAAAGTTCTAGGGTTAAAACTGCAAGTAGTGAAAGATCAATGCACGAGAGCAGTAGAAAAAAGAAAATTGGTTCGCTTTTCCAAGAAGTTTGGTCCAAGGAGTTCGATTTTTTGATAGTATTTTCTATCTTTTCCTATTTTGTAGCTATAATGGTTAGGGTCCATGTTTAGCACTTTGGCCATTTTATGGCCCTTCTTCAGTTCATTTAGGAGTCTTATTTTATAGACTTTACATATTATTAAGAAAGTAATTGATCTATAATCATTAGAGAACCAAGGATTTATCATTGCATATTAATTAAATTCAAGTTCTTGCAAATTTTTGAAATTCTTCTTTGGTGTGAAATTCTTCTTTCTTTCAATTTTATTTCTTGACAATTGGTATCAAATTCTCAACTCTTTCTTTTTGATATCTAAATGTGAATGTTTGGATGATAAATATGATTTGCGTATAACTGAATACCATGTCTAGCTAAATTATTTATGGGTTGGGGAACATGAACCCAACCTAGAGTTTTCGACTTTAAATATAAAATTCGCCATAATTAAATAATTAATTTATCAAGTTTGATATATTGATCGGGACTAATATTGTAGACCCCTTAACTCAGTTTGTTAAAAGGAACCCGAGGGTTTGAAGATGCATTATATGCATCGGTGAATATATCATTCTTAATTATTAATTTGTTGACCAATTACAGTGCGGGTCATTACCCAAACATATTTGGTGTTTCGAATTGATTTAGGTTTTTCTTTTAATTAATTTGTTAATTTAAGAGTTTTATATTTAAAATAAAAATTTTCATTCTTTATTTTAAGTAGTTTAAATTTGCAATTTTCATAGTTTAATTTTCCTTGGTAATTAGAAATATCTTAAAGTAATAATCATCACATTTTCTTCTCTTTTATGAGTCAAAGATTAGATTTAAGAAGCCAACCCTACCTTTATCATTATCAATCTATTCCCTGAGGAATCGACCCCATCTTACTGGGTCTATTATATGAGCGACCGACTTGCACTTGAGCCATAGGTACACATGTAGCCCACACTTTTTGTTGCTCATCAGATGCCTTTTAAGTTTTGGTGACTGAGTCAAACTACTCTCCGACTCCTCTCTTTGACGTGATTGTCTTCCCATGTACATTGTTTAGGGATCCAATACGTAACTTAGATAAGTATGTCCCAGATGGATTAAACATCAATTATCCTTCGTTTCCTTACCTTTTATCACTAACATAGTCGGTAGAGGTTTGGAAGTTCTTCACACCTTGTTCCATATCCCCACCTTATCTCTTGTTGAAAGATCATGCTCAAAATAATTTTGTTTCACTTGCCTAATCATTTTAAACTTTGAATACTTTCCTCCAACTCCTAAATCTCAAATCACCTTTTGCTTCAAGGCTTATCCTTTTTTTTTGTTACGAGATTGGGGAAAAATCTTGCTAAATCCAAAGATTATTATGCTCGATTGGCATTCTATGATGATTTTCACATTACAACCAATAGTGTCTTGGAGTATTGAAGGTCTTCACTAATGTTTATGTTCATGGACAAGGCGACACAAAGGATTATTGACTTTAAGGTCTTTCAATGGAGGATATTTCCCTCAAATCCGTAGATTTGAAAGAGAAATCTGTAACACCCCATGATTTTTGGGACTGAGAAATAAAATTTTGGGAAAAATAAAATTTATTTAAATAGGAGAATTTCGGAATTTGGAAATTGAAGCCCCAAAATTGAGGACATTTTAAAGTATTCTGAATGATAATTCTGAGTGCTCCATTGGTTCCAGATGGGTCGAGATAGTCAAAATGACTATCATTGGATTTTATTTCGATTCCGGATTATTTTTAAGTAAGTTTGACTTGAATTGGAGTAAACGAATCATTTAAAGTGTGTAATAACATTTAAAACTGGATTTATTGTTTTAAGGGATTTAAGAGGCTTACAGATCAAGCCTTCTTAATTAGATAAAGAGAGAAAGAGAAAGGAAGAAAGAAAGAAGAATAAAGGAAGAGAGAGAGAGGAGAAAAAGTTTGAATATTCCGGCCCAAACGCGACATCGAGGACGATCCAACCTCTACAAAATTGAGGAAGGTGTTTAATCTTGCTAAATATTTCATTTGTATTTTTCATTTCATAATTTGTGGATAAGAAAATTGGATTTTTAGGTATATTTATCAAAACCTAAATTTTTGGTTTTAATCTTGGAATTGAAGTTTACACTTGGATTTAAGGGATAAAAATTGATGATATTTGATATAGGATGAATTTTGATGTTTGAAAATATGTTGGGGTTGAAGATTAAGGGTTGGAAGAGGTATAAATTGAATTTTGGAAAATTGAGTTTTGGAGAAATCAGATACTTTCGTGGCTTTTTGAACTGGCCGAATCGATTCGCTCCTAGTGAATCAATTCGCCAAGTTGCATAAGCCTCAGGTCTTTAGGGCCGAATCGATTCGCCCCTAGAGAATCGATTCTGTAAGGACACAAATTTCCAATTGAGTCCTTTGTAGTTTTGGCTCAATTCCGAAAAAAAACGTTTATGTCATAGGATAGTGTTCAAGTGTACCTACTGAAGCCTATGATGTGTTTAGTTGAAGACGTAGCGAAAAAAAGTATAAAACTTCATCAAAAGCCATGGTTTGTGTGCCTCGTTTCAACGTCATCAACAGTAGTTCCATGCTCCCAAGGTATGAATGCATTACATATATAAATAGGAGCTTCGAACAAGTTTATTTGCGTGTTAGGTTATTTAAAACTATTGCTTTTATTTCAGAAAGATTTTATCAAACTTTAAAATAAATGTATATAAAGTTTCTGGGCTAAAATCGAAATTTATGAACTTTTTGTAAGTTCGTTCGATATGTCGTTCCAACGAGTTTTTCGTTCGAACCAGATGTCGTTCGAACGAGTTTGCCGAGGAGTTCCCAGTATAGGCCTTTGAAATGTCGTTCGAACGAACCTTATGTTCGAACGAGATATCCAACGATATTTCTAACGAGTTCAATCTGGAACTTCATTAGAAGTCTCGTTCGAACGAGATGACATGCGGGAATAGTTATTGGCGGTTTTAAGCAGTTTTTCACCCACTTCCCCACTTGTTTCTTAACTGATTTTTCCCTGACTTTATTATCTGCGGGAAACCATTTTTCTAATCTATCTTTTTCATATCCTTCTAACTCCTAGAGAGTGTTTTGAGAGCAAAAAGTTTAAAGAAAAAGATCATGTTTTGAGTGTTAATTTTAAAAGAGAAAATCATTTACCACTCTTGTTACACCCATATTTGTTTCTTCCAAGTCCATATATACATATACTTTTCTTGGAGCATTTTGGCACCGGTTTATCTCTACATTTGTTTATAGAGAAGTTTGGGTTTTCTTCTAAATCCCTCAAAGAAGAAGAGTTTGTTTTGTTGCGGCATTCTCATGTGGTAAAAGACACCACGTGTGGTTGACGGTGTACCTATTATCCGATTGGTGAGTCCAAGATCGCGGTGGAGCTCCATGGTTATCCGCTAGGAAGAGGTGGTTACAAGAAGACGCATCAAGGCTTGAGAGGGTTCGAGTTGAGGAAGTAAGTCATCTGTCTTGTAAATGTAATTTCGTACTTAGTGTATTTGAGGTTAGGGCCGTCCGAGGTTGTTTCCAGTTTTGGGTTTTTCCTCATACATCGCGGCGCAGTGTGATTGATTTATTTTTATCTTGCATAATGACATAGAACTCATGCTTTGGATAATTCAAGATAAAAATGGTTTTAATTATCACACTTAATTTAATCGGGTGCTAATTAAATTTGGATAATTGTTTATTTAATTCAAGTCTATTGTTAAAACTGGTTTGACCTAATTTGGAAATATTAATAAATATGACTTAGGCAAATTCTAGGACTTGGATTAATTAACTTTGTTTAAGTGAAATTTGAATTGTGTGTGTTTCAGCCTATTTCACTTGTGTTTAATTTTAATTTGAAAGAAGAAATTAAAATTTGTTTTAATTGAACCATCCGATCGTTTTCACATCTATTTTCATAAAAGGAAATATAATTTTATAAGAAATTAAAATCGGGAGGCCCTCCGGGTACGACCTCAAATTGGTATCAGAGCCAAAGGGATAAATTATTTCGTTAAAGATCCTTTAATTAATTTTTGGCTAAAATAGAATTTTCCCCATTTTCAAAATTTCCTATTTTCGATGGTTCTAATTACGCGTATTGGAAAGCACGTATGAAATTAACACTAAAATCTATCGGCGATAGAGTTTGGATGTCTGTTGTTAACGGGTGGTACCCACCTACTCGGTTAGTAGATAATGAGCGTGTTCCCAAACCGGCCGATAGATGGAGTGAGGGTGAATTTAAACTTTCTAATTTTAATTCCCGTGATTTAAATGCCGTGTTTAGCACTTTCACACCGGATGAATTCCGACGCATTTTGACGTGTGAGACTGCTAAAGAAGCTTGGGATATTTTACAACTCACTCACGAAGGTACATGTGTCGTTAAATCTTCGAAACTCCAAAACCTCACCACTCAATTTGAAACTATCAAAATGAACAATAATGAAACTTTTGATGAATTTTATGCTAGACTTTTCGATATTGTCAATTCATCTTTTAACTTGGGAGAGAAACTACCCGAAAACCGAGTTGTAAAGAAAATTTTAAGGTCCCTACCCAATAGATTTATTCCAAAAGTGACCGTTTTAAATTCATTACCAACTTTAGCCTCTACGAAATTAGAAGAGCTTGTAGGTGATTTACAAACCTATGAACTAGACATGTTTCCCTCTAAAATTGAAAAGAAAATTGAAAAGGCCGTTGCTTTAAAAGCCCGAAAAGAGGTCAAATAAGTAGTAGAGAGCGAAAGTGATAGTGACTCGAAAAACATGGCTTTGTTTTCTCGTAAATTTAGAAAATTTCATAAATTTAACCAAGATAAATTTAAAAATGATTACAAGAAATTTGAAACTTTTAAGTATGACAAAGCCTAGAAGATCCCTAAACCTATCAATGAACAATTAAATAGGGACGAGTTAAATAGGTGTTTTGGTCGTGAGGGTTATATCCATAGGGCTTCTGAGTTCCCCACTAAACTAAGGAAAGAGGGTAAACGACCCATTTCATATAATGCGACCCTTAGTGATAGTGATAAGGAAGAGGGACCCGATTCCCCCACTAAGCCAAAATTTGTGGCTTTTATGGCTAGTCATGTGAGCACCGAAAGTGAATCTTCTCATGAAGATACTCAAACTCATGACACTTTCGAGGTCAAAGTTTTTGATTCCCTTATTTTTTATGATAGTGAGAGTGGAGAAGAAAGAGAGAGTGAAAATGAAGAAGAGTTTAATGTGAGTGAACTTCAAAAAACTTTTCAAGAACTTTATAAAGAATCTATTAAATTGAAAAGAGCTAATTTCAAGTTAGAAGCTAGTTTAAGAGAGAGTGTTAAGGTCGTTGATGATAGTATTGTGGTAGAAGACCTTAGAACACGTGAAATGACTCTTCAAGAGAAGCTTGAATATGTAGAAGGCGAGAGAGATAGCCTTAGGGGTTTAATGGAATCCTTGAAAAAGGAACTTCTTGCTTTTGAAGAGCGAAATGTTTTATTAGAGTCTAACATTTTAGAATTGCAAAATAAATTAAAAGACTCTAGTAATGCCAAATTTGATTTGGAGTGTCGTTCGGAAAAATTAGATAAAATCTTAGGAACAGTCCAAATTAAAAATGACATATTTGGTTTAGGCTTCAATACTTGTAATGAAACTACTCATAAAGTCAAAACCAACATTTTAGGAGAATCTACTAGGAAAGCGTTTAAAGATCACTCTGTAGGTAAATCTTTTCGACATGTTTTTACTTGTACACATTGTGGTCGAAAAGGTCATCTTAGGAAATTTTGTTTTGATCTTAAACGAATTCCTGGAAAATCCCAACGTAAAACAACCAATGTATTTAAAATTCCTACACCCCAAGATAGTCATTCTTCATTAATTTGGGTTAGGAAATCCGACTTGTTTGCCTTGCAAAATGGGGTTTTTTATTCTCATTTACTTTCACATGCTTCCTCCCTTGCTAAATCTAAAGGATAAATGTGTTAGTGTTTGCATACTTTAGCTTTTGTGCTTCATGCTATATTATCATGCTAAATGTATGCTTGTTTAATCATTTTTCTAGTTTATGCCCCATGCTTAATCACATGCTAGAATAATGATTTTTGTTTATCATTTGATTTTTATCTATTGGAATTTAAGCTTAATAAAAAATTCAAATGATTCTTGTTTGTCTTTTGAGTACTTATTTTTATTTTTGGTTAAAAATGTCAAAAACTCAAAAAGATTGTATTTTGTATGTATTTTGGTTTGACACACTTTATATGGCATATACTTGTGTTAGAATCCCATCTTTTCGCTCCCACATGGCTAGAACTTTTGGTTTAAATTGTCAATCCTTAAAATGTTCTTTACCATAATTTTTTATGGAGTAGTTGGATTTTGTGTTCATATAATGGAGTCTATTTTTATATGCCTCTTTTCACACATGCACGAGCTCATTTGAAATCTTAATGACACATGTTATAATTGAGCTTTGTGAGGTGTTCTCCTTCCAATCTTGTCATCTACATATTTGTGACTTAGGAGGACTAGTGCATGTCAAAATCCGTTGCTCGTGAGATTTGTGTGAAACATAAAAAACCTGATAAATATAAATGTGCACGGGGAAGGGATCCGAAAGGACTTAGTTATCCTTTGCGATTGTAAGCCACCTTTTTTTAATGGACTTAAAAAAATACTTGGTTCAAAGGCCTAAAAACAGAAAATATGGCATTAAAAAGAAAAATAATTTGCCAAGGCCTATGTTTGATTGATATATTCATTCAAATTTAATATAAATGCATATTGAGGGAGATTGGATGGTATATCAACGGTTTGCACAATGTCCGTTTATCCTAGTTGCGTATTTCATGTCATGACTCTATTGATTTGTAGAATCATCAATATGCTAGGCTTGTATGCATTGTGTATGTTTGTTCATTGAGTTTAATTTGTATTGTCACATGAGGTTATATTCAAATGTGATGAAGTTTGCAATCAATTGAGAACTCCGTGAACATGTTTTAAATGATTGGGTCTAAATTTAATCGTTACTAGTTAACACTCCAACACTTCCTTTATATATGACACATTTTTGCCATACGAGTGTGAAAGACTCCTATTATATTTTGTGTGTGCCATGTGTGTGTTTATATCTATATATGTTTACTTGAGTCTCTTTGATATATATTATGTATACATATATTTGATATTTTTGTTTAATCTTTGCTTTGATTTCTAATCCATATATGCATTAATTCATACTTGGTATCCATCTTATTGCATTCGTTGTTGATGGCATATGCTTAATAATTTATATATCATATTTGGTATCATTTTATTGCATCCTAGATGGTCTAAATTGTTATTTTTTGGATTAGTTTGTATTTTTGTTGCCTATATGCTTTACTTGGGGGAGATAAGTCACTATGTGATTCTTTAGCCTTTGTCTATTCCTGAACAAAAAGGGGGAGAATGATAGGGGGAGAAATTGAATCTAATCCTATTATTATCGTATCTTAGTTTAAGGGAGATTTATCTTAGGGGGAGACGTTTTTCTAAGTTAATCATACTTGATAAAGGGAGATAATTAATTTAGGGGGAGTAGTTAACTTTACTTGCATTAACTATTTTGATATTCTCATGCGTGTAATGTGTTTGCCTAAGTGTGCAAGAATTATTTTATAAAGCGACAACTTTCAACGACAAAGATTGTTGATCCTTTGGGTTGTTTGAGTCAAGCATTGTATTTTTATTTTTGGGTGGGACTTTCTATTAGTCTAGTAGAGCTTGACGGCCCTTTAGGATTTTTTTTTGGTTTTTGTCCCGGAATAGCCAAAGGGGGAGATTTGTAAGGACAAAAATTTCCAATTGAGTCCTTTGTAGTTTTGGCTCAATTCCGAACAAAAACGTTTATGTCATAGGATAGTGTTCAAGTGTACCTACTGAAGCCTATGATGTGTTTAGTTGAAGACGTAGAGTCAAAAAGTATAAAGCTTCATCAAAAGTCGTGGTTTGTGTGCCTCGTTTCAACATCATCAACAATAGTTCCATGCTCCCAAGGTATGAATGCATTACATATATATATATATATATATATATATAGGAGCTTGGAACAAGTTTATTTGGGTGTTAGGTTATTTAAAACTGTTGTTTTAATTTCAGAAAGATTTTATTAAACTTTAAAATAAAAGTCTATAAAGTTTCTAGGCTAAAATCGAAATTTATGAACTTTCTGGAAGTTCGTTCGATATGTCGTTCGAACGAGTTTTTCGTTCAAACCAGATGTCGTTCGAATGAGTTTGCCAACGAGTTCCCAGTATAGGCCTTTGAAATGTCGTCCGACATGTCGTTCAAACGAACCTTATGTTCGAACAAGATATCCAACGAGATTTCTAACGAGTTCAATCTGGAACATCGTTAGAAGTCTCGTTCGAACAAAATGTCGTTCGAACGAGATGACAGGCGGGAACAGTTATTGGCAGTTTTAAGCAGTTTTTCTACCACTTCCCCACTTGTTTCTTAATTGATTTTTCTCAGACTTTATTATGTGCGGGAAACCATTTTTCTAATCTATCCTTTTCATATACTTATAACTCTTAGAGAGTGTTTTGAGAGCAAAAAGTTTAAAGAAAAAGATCATGTTTTGAGTGTTAATTTTAAAAGAGAAAATCATTTACCACTCTTGTTACACCCATATTTGTTTCTTCCAAGTCCATATATACATATACTTTTCTTGGAGCATTTTGGCACAGGTTTATCACTACATTTGTTTATAGAGAAGTTTGGGTTTTCTTCTAAATCCCTCAAAGAAGAAGAGTTTGTTTTGCTGCGGCATTCTCATGTGGTAAAAGACACCACGTGAGGTTGACGCTATACCTATTATCCGATTGGTGAGTCCAAGATCGCGGTGGAGCTCCGTGGTTGTCCGCTAGGAAGAGGTGGTTACAAGAAGACGCATCAAGGCTTGAGAGGGTTCGAGTTAAGGAAGTAAGTCATCTGTCTTGTAAAAGTAATTCCATACTTAGTGTATTTGAGGTTAGGGCCGTCCGAGGTTGTTTCCGGTTTTGGGTTCTTCCTCGTACATCGCGGCGCAGTGTGATTGATTTATTATTATCTTGCATAATGACATAGAACTCATGCTTTGGATAATTCAAGATAAAAATGGATTTAATTGTCACACTTAATTTAATTGGGTGCTAATTAAATTTGGGTAATTGTTTATTTAATTCAAGTCTATTGTTAAAATTGGTTTGGCCTAATTTGGAAATATTAATAAATATGACTTAGGCAAATTCTAGGAATTGGATTAATTAACTTGGTTTTACTGAAATTTGAACTGTGTGTGTTTCATCCTCTTTCACGTGTGTTTAATTTTAATTTGAAAGAAGAAATTAAAATTTGTTTTAATTGAACTATCTAATCGCTTCCGCATATATTTTCATAAAAAGAAATATAATTTTATAATAAATTTAAAATGGGAGGCCCTCCGGGCACGACCTCAGATTCGGTATGTAGTAGACTTACATGTCTGGTTGGACCGAATCGATTCGTTGGGGCCGAATCGATTCGCTGTTGGGGCCGAATCGATTCAGAAACAAGGTAGTTTTGCTATATTTTTCTAGAATGATTTCTAACCATTTTTGATTGGGTTTATCGATGTGGGACCTTCTTTCATGATGTAAGAGTTATGTTTTGGAGACTTATAAGGGGTTTCTCACTTATTATGATTATGGGGACTTCTTTAAATAGTTTAAGGAAGGTATATGTTTAAATGTATTCATTGGAGTTGTGTGTGTGTATGGAGATTGTGGGAAACCTCATTGGGGATGGGAATCCTAATTATAGATCAAAAGTGAGTCTAGTTATGATGTGAAGTTAAGAGCTCTTAGGGAGAAATTTGCGAGGGTATGTTGGGAAATTATAGGCCGATATTCATGTCGAATCCTTATAGCGATAGGATTCTATTAAGTTATAATTAGGGGCTAACGAGAAAGAGAGTTGTCACGTATCCTTAGAAATGTTTAAATTAAGGAACAAACTGTAACGAAATAGGATTAAGGGTTCATAAGAGAAATTGAAGTGTAGGCAATATTGGGAACGATTGGATCGTGCTATTAACTAGAATAAGTGTATTGTAATTCTAGTCAGGATAGTTTATATATCTAATTGTGTGGGAGTAACAATTGGGATTGCAATACTTAAAATGAATTGGAGATAAGCTTGAGGTTCATAGACTATTAGTTATGTGCATATCAATAGTCGACATTAGTAATGGATATATTGAGGTACTTTCGAATATCGATGCGATAGGTAGTGATTGATACCTACAATAAACTTTGGGTAATAACCTTAATGTTGGAGATATATCTATTTTGGAAGATTATTTATATCATAAGGAAAAATGGGAGAATATGCTTCAAGTGAGGGATCGTATTCACATAACGAATTAAGCTATTATGATTGGAGTTGTGGCCATTATAGTGAGGATTTTGGGATGTTAATAGTCGAGTTTATGAGCTTCATACATACAATGAGAGATAGTATGTATATATATGTATGTATGTATATGTACGTATATATATATTTGTATAGATATGAATATATGTGTATACTCATGGCGTGAATAACTAAACCGTATATGAAGGTTTAGTTATATAATCTAATTATATGGATGTATATATATTTTGCATGTGAATGATATATATACTTATGCGGTGAAGCATACCCCGCACATGATATCATTGGGAAGTTGCCCATCGAGGGTGAGCACCCTGGCTCGAGGAATAGAGTGTGGATATTCCCCAAGTCATAGTCGTCCATTGTGTCATTATGTGATTTACATTTGTTGTGGGATGAGACATGGTGTGTATGTTTCGTATCATTGTCGGTTACGAACTATGACCGCTTCCCGGACGAGTGTGTGTGCGTTGATCACCAGGTAGGTGTCATTTAGCCCTAAAAGGCGGTCCCCAGTATGCTACGTGGTATGGGCACTGGAAGATGATAGCATGGTGCAGTATATTGTCGATATATATAGCCGATTATATTATGTGTATGGCCATTGTACATCATATGCGGTATGTACACTTGGCTATGGGAATGAATGATTGTATTTATATATATGTTTAGAGTATATATATATATATATATATATATATATATATATATATATCCTATAGGAGAAAGGATATAAAAGCTCTATGGTGTACTTCTTGGGTGATTATAGTGTACTAGATTGCTGGGGGGTTGATGTATCACATTTAAGAAATATTTCGGTTACATCATCCCAAGGATATTTATTGGAGATATTGAGGTCACTCTTAGAGAGTAATATATTTTTGGTAGTTTTAATAGTAGAATTGTGTGTATGACATAATGGATCACTACGATCGACATTTTCAAGGAGTAGTGTATTGGGGGGGTTCCTTGTTTGGATTTCCCTTTGCGAGATGCCCCAAGCACGAAACGTAGTGCAATGTTGAGAGTGGAGAGAAGTTTTGTCCTTATTAATTTGAATGCATGTTATTTAGAAATTAAATTATATTATTGAAGCCTAATGTCAATGGGTAATGTATTAAGACTTATAACTGTTGTAAGCTAATAAAATTGGAAACTAGCCTAGTATGGCATATATGTGTAAAAATAATTAAGTGTGATTATAATGGGTTGGATTCTTGGGTTATGTTAGGATAGCAGGTCTTGTGGGTATAGGCCGCGCCTATGGTAAGTTAGGTTGTCCCTGTGGGTAGGGTAACTTAATTTAAGATTCCGGGACGTGAATAGGTGCGCGCTATTAGATGAGAGGTGAGTTTGGCGTTTCACGAGAGTGCGACTCCACTTTAATTATGAAATAAGTGCATTTATATTTATTATGCACGGTTAGCCCACTTTCTAAACATTTCTACAACTCGGGTTCTGACCCGTTTATATTTATCTTTTGCTATATATATATATATATATATATATATATATATATATATATATATATATATATATATATATATATATACACTACAGGTGTCCCACCGCATGGATGCCGGTTGCTTTTCTATTCAGAGTCTTGGGAGCCATAACAGGTGCGGACTGTTGCGGGATTTAGATTGTAGTCGCTTCATATTTCTTTGTAAATCTAGATAGGATTCATCGTGTACATCGGGGTTATACGTTAAGAGTTATTTATAATTGTTTATATTTTCCCTTACGGTTGTTGTACTGTCTGTGACTCGACATCTTATTCGGGTATAGTCATTTGTATATACTCATTTCATTTTATTCTAGAATTTCATTTATCATGTACTCGTGTATGTTTTACCTTCGTTAGTAGTTCTATAGTGTTGGTTTGTGGTTTGTGTTATGTTTTATTAAATTTTAACATCTCGCTTATATGATTTCGGGTAGTTAGTCTTATATTATTTAGTACTGTCAGTTGATGTTGAGACTGAGCCATCTGAGATTCCTGATTTAAGGTAGTATAGGGCTGGCCACCCGTTATTATTTTAAGCAGGTTATCACAGATGGTATCAGAGCATCAAGTTCTAGAGTCTTTAGGATCTGTGCAAGTTTTCTGCGTTCTTCCGTTGACGTTCTTGATATAAATCCCTTCTATTAGGATTGTTGTATTCACTACGTTTATCTTCTTCTGCGAGGTGTACTCATTTGAATGAAGTTCTGAAACAGTTGCTTTCGCCTCAGACGTCGATTTGACTAGATAAGAGATGAAATACCCGTAATAGATTTTGGGTACGTTTTGATTTGAGGTATTTCTTTCCTCGATTCAGGTGGAGATAAGAAAGAGAACTCTAGCAGTGATTCAGGGTGCTCGATCGGTGGTCGAGTGAGAAGGGAGTGAGAAATTTGGAGACTCAGGTTCGTTGAGTAGGACCGAAGGAGTTATCGGGGGTCGCAACCGCTCTTTTCCTTCAATATGGTTAGGAAGGATTTTAAGGAAGATGTTTCTCTTGTGGAGAAATAGGTTTAGGAAGAATGATTGTCCCGGAAGAAGTAGAGGACATTGAATTGAGATTCTTGGATGAGGTGAAACAATTGGATTATGGAAGTATAAGGTAGAATACCTTTATTTGGGTTTAAGTCACGCTCTATGCGATATTGGGAACGTCGCGCATAAGGTATAATGAGTAGTTAGCCGCTACACCTCTAGGGTGTATAGAATTTCCTTAGAGGAAAGAGTGAGGAAGTACGCCCTTTGTATGGCAACTTTTGAGATAATAGACCATCTCGTGAAGAGATAGTAGAGAGTTGTGCTATTGAATTTCGAAAGTGCGGAATGTCAAAGTTTTTTGAGTAGTGGCTATGAGGTTATTGTCCTATGGATAGGCTAGGGCAGGTAATTCTAGCATTCTAATGAGGGAAGAACTCATTTTGGAGAGATGTGTTGATGTGATGTAAAGGAATTTTATAACTGAGAGGTTCAGAGTTTAGCAGGTTTATTGTCGAGTAGAGAATTTAGCTCATGGTTGTGCTAGTTTTGAGAACAAGGTATTAATCAGAGTATTGTGTTTGTAGAGGCCTTGTGTTCTAAACATAAGGTGTTTGTTTGGCGTGTCGAAAGACATGGAATTATTTTATATTGTATTGTTACATAGGCCTTCAGGCGATATCTAAAACTCAAAAAAATCTTTTATAAAACCTTAACCCTGGTTCAACTAATCTCAATCCCCGACATAGCTAAATAGTAGTGTATTGGGAGGGTTCCTTACTTGGATTTTGCTTGAGAGACCTCCCCCGCACGGAGGTAGCTAGTGTCAGAAATAGAGAAGAGTTCAACCGTTGGGAATTTCAAACTTTTATATACTTAATATGTTACTATAGATTAAGTTTGTAGAGAGTTATATTACTATTTGAGGCTAGTGGAGCCTGATTATGTTTCTACGAGTGGAGCTCGGTACGGGGTGTATGGGCACCCTGAGTAGTTAGTTTAATTTTTAAAATCTATATGGTTCGACGTGAGAACTAGGAAAGATCGGTATAGTGATCTAGAGGGTAGATGTAAGGACTAGATGAGATTGAAGTCCTAGGCATATCTTAAATTTCGCGGGCGAAATTCTTGTAAGGGGGGGAGAGTGTCCATGATTTTTGGGACTGAGAAATAAAATTTTGGGAAAAATAAAATTTATTTAAATCGGAGAATTTTGGAATTTGGAAATTGAAGCCCAAAAATTGAGGACATTTTAAAGTATTCCGAATGATAATTCTGAGTGCGCCATTGGTTCCGGATGGGTCGAGATAGTCAAAATGACTGTCATTGGGTTTTATTTCGGTTCCGGATTATTTTTAAGTATGTTTGACTCGAATTGGAGTAAACAAGTCATTTAAAGTGTGTATTAACATTTAAAACTGGGTTTATTGTTTTAAGGGATTTAAGAGGCTTACGGATCAAGCCTTCTTAATTAGAGAAAGAAAGAAAGAGAAAGGAAGAAAGAAAGAAGAAGAAAGGAAGAGAGAGAGGAGAAAAAGTTTGGAGATTCCGGCCCAAACGTGACAACGAGGATGATCCAACCTCTACAAAATCGAGGAAAGTGTTTAATCTTTCTAAATATTTCATTTGTGTATTTCATTTCATAATTTCTGGATAAGAAAATTCGATTTTTGGGTATATTTATCAAAACCTAAATTTTTTGTTTCAATCTTGGAATTGAAGTTTACACTTCAATTTAAGGGATACAAATTGATGAGATTTGATATAGGATGAATTTTGATGTTTGAAAACACGTTGGGGTTGAAGATTAAGGGCTGGAAGAGGTATAAATTGAATTTTGGAAAATTGGGTTTTGGAGAAATCAGCCATTTTCGTGGCTTTCTGAACTGGTCGAATCGATTCGCCCCTAGGGAATCAATTCTCCATGTTGCAGAAGCCTAAGGTCTTTAGGGCCGAATCGATTCCCCCCTAGCAAATCGATTCTGTATGTAGCTGACTTACAGGTCTGGTTGGACCGAATCGATTCGCCGGGGCCGAATCGATTCGTTGTTGGGGCCGAGTCGATTCGGAGGGGCCGAATCGATTCGAAAACATGGTAGTTTTGCAATATTTTTCTAGAATGATTTCTAACCCTTTTTGATTGGGTTTATCGATGCGGGACCTTCTTTTATGATGTAAGAGTTATGTTTTGGAGACTTATAAGGGGTTTCTCACTTATTATGATTATGGGGACTTATTTAAATAGTTTAAGGAAGGTATATGCTTATATGTATGCATTGGAGTTTTGTGTGTGTATGGAGATTATGAGAAACCTCATTGGGGATGGGAATCCTAATTATAGATCAAAAGTGAGTCTAGTTATGATGTGAAGTTAAGAGCTCTTAGAGAGAGATTTGCGAGGGTATGTTGGGAAATTATAGGCCGATATTCATGTCGAATCCTTATAGCGATAGGATTCTATTAAGTTATAATTGAGGGCTAACGATAAAGAGAGTAGTCACGTATCCTTATAAATGTTTAAATTAAGGAACAAACTGTAACGCAATAGGATTAAGGGTTCATAAGAGAAATTGAATTGTAGGCGAAATTGGGAACGATTGGATCGTGCTATTAACTAGAATAAGTGTAGTGTAATTCTAGTCAGGATAGCTTATATATATAATTGTGTGGGAGTAACAATTGGGATTCCAATACTTGAAATGAATTTTAGATAAGCTTGAGGTTCATAGACTATTAGTTATGTGCATACCAATAGTCGACAATAGTAATGGAGATATTGAGGTACTTTCGGATGTCGATGCGATAGCTAGTGATTGTTATCTACAATAAACTTTGGGTAATAACGTTAATGTTTGAGATATATCTATGTTGGAAGATTATTTATATCATGAGGAAAAATGGGCGAATATGCTTCAAGTGAGGGATCGTATTCACATAATGAATTAAGCTATTATGATTGGAGTTATGGCCATTATATTGAGGATTTTGGGATGCTAATAGTCGATTTTATGAGCTTTATACATAGAATGAGCGATAGTATGTATATATATGTATGTATATATGTATGTGTACGCATATATATATATATATATATATATATATATATATATATATATATATATATATATATATATTTGTATAGATATGAATATATGTGTATACTCATGGCGTGAATAGCTAAACCGTATATGAAGGTTTAGTTATATAATCTAATTATATGGATGTATATATATTGTGCATGTGAATGATATATATACTTATGTGGTGAAGCATACCCCGCACATGCTATCATTGGGAAGTTGCGCGTCGAGGGTGAGCACCCTGGCTCGAGGAGCAGAGTGTGGATATTCCCCAGGTCATAGTCGTCCATTGTGTTATTATGTGATTTACATTTTTTTTTGGCATGAGACGTGGTGGGTATGTTTCGTCTCATTGCCAGTTAGGAACTATGACCACTTCCCAGACGAGAGTGTGTGTGTTGATCACCAGGTAGGTGTCGTTTAGCCCTAAAAGGTGGTCCCCAGTATGCTACGTGGTATGGGCACTGGAAGATGATGGCATGGTGCAGTATATTGGTGATATATATAGCCGGTTATATTATGTGTATGACCATTGTACATCATATGTGGTATGTACACTTGTCTATGGGAATAAATGATTGTATCTATATATATGTTTAGAGTAAATATATATATATATTTATATATCCTATTGGAGAAAGGATATAAAAGCTCTATGGTGTACATCTTGGGTGATTATGTTGGGGGGTTGATGTATTGCATTTAAGAAATATTTCGGTTACATCATCCCAAGGATATTTATTGGAGATATTGAGGTCACTCTTAGAGAGTAATCTAATTTTGGTAGTTGTAATAGTAGAATTGTGTGTATGCCATAATGGATCACTACGATCGACATTGTCAAGGAGTAGTGTATTGGGGGATTCCTTGTTTGGATTTCGCTTTGCGAGATGCTCCACGCACGAAACGTAGTGCAATGTTGAGAGTGGAGATAAGTTTTGTCCTTATTAATTTGTATGCATGTTATTTAGAAATTAAATTATATTATTGAAGCCTAATGTCAATGGGTAACGTATTAAGACTTATAATTGTTGGGAGATAATAAAATTGGAAACTAGCCTAGTATGGCATATATGTGTAAAAATAATTAAGTGTGATTAGAATGGGTTGGATTCTTGGGTTATGTTAGGATAGCAGGTCTTGTGGGTACAGGCTGTGCCTATGGTAAGTTAGGTTGTCCTTGTGGGTAGGGTAACTTAATTTAAGATTTCGGGACGTGAATAGGTGTGCGCTTTTAGATGAGAGGTGAGTTTGGGGTTTCACGAGAGTGCGACTCCACTTTAATTATGAAATAAGTGCATTTATATTTATTTTGCACGGTTAACACACTTGCTAAACATTTCTACAACTCGGGCTATGACCCGTTTATATTTCTCTTTTGCTATGACCCGTTTATATATATATATATATATATATATATATATATAGAGAGAGAGAGAGAGAGAGAGAGGTCCTCATGCATACCCCAGTTTGCATACCGCTGGCGCGGACCAATTTTGATAAAATAGTAAAAAAAATATTTTTGATCTAATTTTTTTTATTGTTTTTAAACATTTCAATAGGACCATATAAAAAAATCAACTCAAAATGATTTTTTTTGCTATTTTAAAAAAATCGGTCAAACTTTGTTAGTTTTTAACAACTTAAAAACAACTTAAAAACTGACAAAGTTTGACCGGTTTTTTTAAAATAGTAAAAAAATTCATTTTGAGCTGATTATTTTTTCATGGTCCAACTGAAATGTTTAAAAACCATAAAAATTATCAACCCAAAATTATTTTTTTTACTATTTTAAAAAATGGTCCGCACGGAGGGTATGCAAACTGGGTATGCATGAGATCCTTTCTGTATGTATATATATATTATACTACAGGTGTCCCACCGCATGGATGCCAGATGCTTTTCTATTCAGAGTCTTGGGAGCCGTTACAGGTGCGGACTGTTGCGGGATTTAGATTATAGTCGCTTCATATTTCTTTGAAAATCTAGATAGGATTCATCGTGTACATCGGGATTATACGTTAAGAATTATTTATAATTGTTGATATTTTCCCTTACGGTTGTTGTACTGTCTATGACCCGACAGCTTATTCGGGTATATTCATTTGTATATACTCATTTCATTTTATTCTAGTATTTCATTTATCATGTACTCGTGTATGTTTTACCTTCGTTAGTAGTTCTATAGCGTTGGTTTGTGGTTTGTGTTATGTTTTATTAAATTTTAACATCTCGCTTATATGATTTCGGGTAGTTAGTCTTATATTATTTAGTATTGTTAGTTGATATTGAGACTGAGCCATCTGAGATTCCTGATTTAAGGTAGTATAGGGCTGGCCACCCGTTATTATTTTAAGCGGGTTGTCACAAAATCTCTAGAGGTGGTTCGAAGCTTTTAGTACCATAAGGTATTCCTTTTTAAGTTGGGTCATGATGACGCATATTGTTTATTTATGGAATACATTCCATTAATTTGCCACTTCTTCATTTTCCCACTATTATTCTCTCCAAAGAAAGTAATGTTATGTTTTACTATTTTTTACTCTCCAATTTTTGTACCAATGAAAAAATTACTTTTGTTTTGAATGAGTGATGAACGCCTAAGTTTATGCCAATGTGTTGCATATTTTCTCTCCACTTGTGATACATTCATTTTGGTGGTTAATTTTAATTAAACAAATTTTGTGACCATAACACACAATTAATTTCGGCTAATTGGTGAACAGTTTATGCTATAGCCAAATTTGGTATGTTACATGTACTTGTGGATCTTTTTATACTTTTAGACTTAAAAATGTTTCAGTTTTGGTCTATTATACATGCATGTTTTGTTATTGTTCGTGGTCCCACCAAGTCCAATTGCATGTGTGGAATTTCCCAAATAATAACTTTTGGTTTTTCACTGGAATAATTAATTCTCGAAGATGGAAAACTTTTGTTATTCCCCTTAACCTATATGCTTGGCTGCCTTGGAATTCCCGATAATTGATATCAATTTCTTGGGCCATTAACAAGTCGCAAATTTAATAATGAGGGCACTCTGATTGATTAAGCTAATAAATGCGCTTTTTGAATCTCTTCACCTCCCTATAACTTTGGTTTCAAGAGGGAAAATATTTTGAGACACGCATTGGATTTTTCTTGGAACTATTCTTTCATTTTAAATTGTCCTTTTGAATTATTTAATATCATCTCTTATTTTTCTTACTTTTTGTTCAGTTACTCTATCTCCAAGCTTTTTTTTTCAACTATCAGCTATATTTTCTTTCTCTTACCAGCTCTTTCACCATTAATGGATTCTATCTCTGAAATCCTAGAGTTTATGAAAAGTTTCTAACAACTATTGAGGACTTGATGGATGATAAATCTATAGTCACTGGGGATATTATTTACACTATTCAGTTGCCATATTGTCTTCCTGCTTTATTGTGGGTCCTCTTTTTAAGAATGATCTTCCTTTCAAGCTCTCTATTTTCTATCCTCTATTTGGGGAATAAACTTTTCCCATTGAAGACTTAACCTTCATCAAGGCACTCTCCTCTTTTAAATTTAGGGTTTGGCCCAAAAGGTTGGACAACAATGGGTGGCCCCATCGGCTAAGTCGTATGCTTAAAGCGGAAGCAAGAGAAATGGCAAAAACTATCATCTTTGACGCTGTAAAACTCAACTTGCCTCATATAGAGTATGATACATTCATAGTTTCTATTGCCTTTCATTTTTTTGAACCCAAAATTTAATCACTGCGAGCATAATTTTGGGATGGATAGTCCCAAAATATTGGAGATCTGCTAACTAGCTAACCTAAAAACGATAGGGTAAGATGTTCACCCTCACATATCACCCTCCAAATGTCCCACATATTTGAAGAACAAAAATTATCTCTAGTCTTATTCTAATTTTATGAAGCGGAATAGGAAGACCGAGGGAGTTGTGACTAATAGGGAATATTACTACATTCCCATGATTAGGATGTAAATGCATGTATTTTGTGTCAAATCTTAGTGGGTAATATTGGAGTACTCTTTCTGTGCGTCGATTATTTTTGAGGTGAGAGAGGTGGCTCTATCCCCGTATCTCATAGGTTCCCTATATAGAAGATTCTCTGAGCTTTAAACCAATCCTTTTAACTCCAATCAAGGTACGCCATTGTGGGCCCTCTTAATGTGACTTCATGACTATTTTCTTGATGTTGGGCATGCCAAAGGTATATTGGGGTTTAGCCATCTAAATTCCTTCTAGAACATTAAAACTGGCAACAAGAGCTTCAAATATCTTATTAGCATGTTTATGGGTTTAAAATCTGGTCATCCAAGATTCCTCCTTCAACCTTTGTTCGATGTTACTTAATCCCCTTTTTGGATTGTTTTAATTTTGAATAAATCCTTTCCCACTAAGGTAATAGAATCTTTTAGGGGAAGCTTCTTAATTTGCAAAGACTATATTTGTGGCATCTCTCCTCCTAAATTATCTGAAACTAAATCTTTTGTGGAGCTTTACTTGCTTGCCAAATTTTCCAATCAAGCCATTCTAGTTCCTAAAAAGAGTGGTGCAAATCCTTTTTTATTTTCTAAGTTTTCTCATATTCATAAGGCAACTATTTTGGCAGGGGTTGCAAGTTATGCTGAGGTTTGAAAAACTGATAGCATAAATATCATTCAATTCGAGTGACTGAAGTCTTTGAAAAATGGTGGTCACCTCATACTGAGCATCACTTAAACCCTAAACATCCCGCTACGTACCCTTCAACGCCTTCTTCTACGATAAGGATCTTTTTTATTTTCTCATTAGAGTTTTTAACTATTTACCTTTTCTTAGCCATTTTGTATTGTATCTTCCCCTCCTCCCGTTGTTTATGCTTCATCTAGAAAGAGGAAGCTTTTTCCTAAATAAGAGGAATAAAAAGAAGAAGAACAAGAACAAGAAAAAGAAGAAGTAGAAAAATATTGTTAGATAGCTAAAGAAAGGGTCTTCTTATGGGGCTTCATCTTCCACTTCATAAACTATTATAAGCCTTATTAATCCCCTATAATAATCATCTTCAAGGTTCCTAAGAAGAATATGATGGAGTCTATAACAAAGAAACCCTCTCACAATGTCAAGATGGAAGTTGACACTAATGTTTCCATATTTGATAAGATTCTTCCTAATTTAGTTGTAACATACCAATATTGTTGTCTTCAGATTGCACTTTACTTCTTGTAGATCTAGCAAAAAATTTGGTTGAGGTAAGGGAGAATTTTCCAACTCAAGATCCTAAATCTTCTCCACATGCATTCCCAAGTCACGTGTCAGCTGTTTCCCCTATCCTATAGTGGATTTAACTCCATTGAAGGTTGATTCTCCCATGTCTATTCATGAATAAGTTTAATAGGTTATTGAAACTTGGAATTTTATAAAAAGGAGATAAATAGAGAGGAGAACTCTGTAGAGTCAACACCTAAATCACCTACCATTCTGTATTCTAATGAGGTTGCTCATGTACCACATACCACACATTTGCAGGATACTTCACACCGAATTGTGGCTATTCATGAGTTGATGTCCCCTAGTGAAGTTGATGCTTTTCAGAAATAAATCCAAAAAATGATATCTCAAGCCTCTATTCGAGCATAAGATTTAATTTCTTCTAGTGTGGAACAACAGCTACAACATTTTCTCCGAGTTCAATTAGCCCCCTCAAATTGGCATTTAGAAACTTTTTAAGATTTGAAGCGTCTTAGAAGCTTTACTAGGGTGACATCTGAGGCCTTAGCCAATTGTTCTTTCTCTTCTGGTCTAAAAACAACATGTTCTCACCTTTCCCAACTTGCTGGACTTGAAGAATTTGTTCTACACGAGTTGAACACTAATTCTTCTTTTCTCTCAATCTTTTTTGGTATTATGGACTAGGTGGATACAAAAGAAAATGAGTTATCTACTGACTAACCCCAATACTCTCAAGATAAAACCAAGTCACCAAAAGGCCTATAAGATTTGAGGACTTTTCAAGATAGGAGGTGTGCACTTTTTGCAGAGAGATAGGCACTAGAGAATTAGTTGGCTGATATTTATGCTAAAATGGAGATGACTGCCACAAAAAAGGTGGGATTCTAATTAAGGTTGAACTAATTGATAGAGGAAATGCAGGTGTTTGATAGTAATGCACATTATTTGAGGAAGAATGAGCCATGTATCAAAGTTTTTGACCAATTTCAGGTCTTTTTGTATTCAAACATTTCAACAACACATAAATGTAAATATATTTCATTATGATTTTATTCCTTTCCTGTTTTTCTTCCCACAAAGTTTGATAATATGCTTTTAAAAACCTAGCATTGGTTTTCTTCATGTGTATATGAACATTCATGTCTCTCAAGTGGTGTGATCCAACTTTGAATGTTTTGTATATTTGGAAAGGTCCTTCCCACTTCGAGGACCATTTTCCATAGGCTGGATCTTTTGCTCCTAATGGTAAAATGGTTTTCGAAGCAAAATCTCCTTCATTAAAATTCCCCTTATTCACTTTTTTATATATGTCAGTAATTTTCTTAATTTATATCCAAATGTTATTTAAGGTCATGACTCTATCCTTATCCATGTTTTCTAATTCCACGTGCATAGCTTGGTCATAAACTCTATAGTCAGTTCATTTTGGGTTATCACATTTATTGATTTTAGATTGATTTTAACTAGAAGGATAACATTATGCCCCTAGCTTAAAGCATACATAGTTACTCCACTACTTGACCCTTTATAATTCCAATAAGCCTATAATACTTGTGGCATCAAGTTGTGCCAATCTCTTGGATTCTTCTTGATCACTTTGCTTAGTTGTTTTTAATTACATCATTTTTAGAATCCTCCTAACCATTTGATTGGGAATTATAGGGTGTTGCCTTAGTCAAAGTTATCCCTATCCTTGAAGTAAATTGCGCCACCATTTTTAACTTAAAGATTCTTGCATTGTCTAAGGTTACGGTTTATGGAATTCTACACCTATACACAATGTCTTGGAAGAAGTATACTAATTCATTTTGGGTAAGTGGATTCAAATCCTTAGCTTCTACCCATTTGGTAAAGTAATTAGTTGCCACAAGTACAAAGTATGCAACTTGGAAGACGGAGGATAGATTTTACCAATGACATCAATTGCCCATCCTCTAAATGGTAAATAATTTACAACATATTGCAAATCAACAACAACACATGCCTTAAAGGTGAATGTTGTTACAATTTTTGACATCCTTTAGCAATTTATGGACTTGGGCAATGGCTGTTAAACCTTCCTCTTTGCTTAGTCACTCTCGGATCATTCCATTAGTACCTCTTTTGAATGGTTTTCCATTATACATAATGAGAGTGCATGTGGTCAAAACCGACATGGACGAATGGTACCCAATTAAAATCTCTTATTAAATTGTGACAAGGTTTTCTTCCAAGTTGAAGTTAGGTAAACAAATACATAGGCTAAGGTCTATGTGATAAATTTTTTACCAAGTTAATTAAACCAAATTTCATCTTTAATAATTAGGTGACTTAATCAAAGTGATAAAAGGTAAAAAATGTATCATAACATTAAGTGGTACGAGGAAAAACCCATAATGACAGAAAACCTCAGGCCGACAGAACGAAAAATGTAATATGGTAGAGTACTGCAACTAGAAGAAAAAGACTAATAAATCCACGATGCCTTCATTACACCAAAAGTGCCAATCTGGCATGCTTGTACACTAGTTTATCAACAACGCACCAGATTCATAATTTGTTGATTCTCTTGATTTGTTTGCAAATAATATATATTTTTTCTATCGGATTCGGAATTCGCTGATTCTCCTGATTTATTTGTAGATGAAACATGCGAAAATCATGTTAGATCGTAAAATATGAGTATGCTTATGAAACAATATGGCACTCTTTATAACCATGCCAAAAAATAAAAAAATCTGGCACGGTTTTAGACCATGCCATAAGTGTGTCAGATTTGATATCTAGAACAATTTCTATCTGAATTATTTTAAACCATGCCAAAGGCATGCCATTTTGTCAAATCCGACTTGATTTTAAATCGTGCCAGAAAATCTGGCAAGGTCGATTTTAACATGGTTTAAAAACGTGCCAAATTGTTGTTTTTACTATAATGCTTGACCGAATAGAAACTCTTTCACACCATATCATCTGGAGAGAGCATCAGAAACTGAAGAACTCTACACAATACCCACCAGTTTTGGTCTGCAACCAATGTCGTCAAATCATATGCCAACAAATTTCTTCTTTTGAAGTTTGAAGAAATCCTTGTCTTCCATATCTTTGAACAAGGTTGAGAAGCCTCGAATAAGAGTAGTACCACCTTCTAGGTTTGTTAAGAACCTAAAGTAAAGTTGTATTTGAAATTAATGGCTTAACTCACACAATATATTTTTTAGATAAATGAAATCTGTAAATACACAAGAATAAATTATAGTGAGATTTGTTCAAGGTATAAAAATATTTTGAAGCAAACATGTTTACTTCAAAATATTTTTCATTTCACAAGTACTTAAACTTAAAATATCTCAAGAGTATATTGAAGAGAAAAATAACATTTAAAACTTGGAAGAATACAAGATTCAATACAAAAATAATTTTTTATCTTACAAAGATTTTTCTTTCCTAAAAATGATTCTCGCGACAAGAAAAATTTAGCAAAAATATTTTGTCCACAAAGAGATAACAAAAGCACACTTTTTTCACACACTTTTAAAAAAAGTTCAATCCACTTACATATACACACAAGCTTACAAGAGAAGATTGGGGGGACAAGAAGATAAGTTATAGGTTTATATGAAGTGACAAGTTGCAAAAGGTAAAAAGATATGGAAGATATATATGTTGCACGACTACCGAGGAAGATTTGAAAAATCTATTGCATAAAGTATGTTTTTGTGCCAGACTTAAACATTTTGTTGGAGCTTCGCTTCAGCGAGTGCAATGACAATACAAGGCAAACTAAGGTAGAACTCTCTGGGAAGGGGAGTGTCCAACGAGAATCCACCACCGTAACGAAGGAAATCTTCATTGTCGTAAAGGTTCTGCGATAGATGCAGAGAACCCATATAAAATGAAAATGTTATATTTTCTAAAAGAATTTTATTTTCATTTCATATAAAGTCCAAAAATCCATATCAAGAACACAAACACACACCAAAAGGATTTTATAAAAAAGGAACTAGTGTGATAAATTGTGCAAGAGTCTAAGTGTCCACTTACCTTCCTAATAGTGGTATAAAAGGATACACATGGAGGATGAGGATGTATGATTGAATGATTTTCATGATACTTTTCTAGAAAGACTTGAAGGACAAGACTCAAAGTATATTTGGATAACAAAATAGTACAATCTAGTACTATTGGACCCATGAGCATAATTTATTCTCTTATAATAGCCCCCTTTGCCTATTCTATGACAAAATATATGAAAAATAAGATTACAAGTTTTATAAGAAAGTCTAACGATGAAGTACATCAAGATACAAGCGTGACCAAAGGAAAATGACTATCCCATACGATAAATTTTCAAACACAGAATTCCCGAGAGATCTAGCACTTGTTAAGCTGTCATACATTCTAAACAAGAGATATGATAATACGAATGTAATGAACAATTTAAATAGAAAGCATGTTATGAATAATATATAGAATTTGATTCATCATTCAAAAATGTGTATTCAAGTTCTAATATAGAAATATCCTATCACTATTAGCAATATTAAAAAATGTACTCCATTTCTTGAATATATACACCATCTTCTTTTTGTTTCTCATGAAACACATCAATATATGTTCACTATTGGAACTACCCCTTAGTCTAATCTTTGTCTCTCTCTTTATCATGGAATTGACAAAGGTAATGAAATATGAAATTAAATAAGTGTGTTAACAAGAATCATATAGTGAGTTATTTTAATTGGAATTAAACAAAGATAGAATATGCAATTTAAGGAATGTAGTCCAAATTTCAGTAAGGGCATAGAAAAACAATATACTAAAGCTAGAGCATTAATAACATATATATTAGTGAAGTGCACCACAAGCAGATATAGTGAGTCTCATGTTCAAGACAATACGTGTATATCATAAATTAATATGCAACAATGAGATAGTGGATAAATGGCCTAAGTAATTCAAGTGGATTCAAGTAAAGACACATAATATAATGATCTAAAGAACGAGTCGAAGGCACTAGGTGGGAGTATACGGAGGGAGGACTTAACCAATAAAATTGAGTTTTTTAATTTTTTTAAATTATATATAAACTATAATAGATTTGACCCAAATAAAAACTTAGCACCATTTTTAAACTAAGTTGTGATTAAACTAGATTAACAAATTTTATCTTAACCTAAACAAGCATCTAGTTGATAAAAGATAAAGTAAATCAATCAACAACAACACATCGATGTATGAGAAAAACCCACAATGGGAAAAACCTCGGAATGATCCAGCCATGCAAATTACTATGATGAGGAATTATGAAAGACAAACTGTAGACTTACAACATATACTCGACACTCTCTCAAGCTTCTATGCTTTTCAGTCTTCACCCACTCCTTCATAGTGCACGTAAGAGTCCACTTACATAGTTCCACAATGTGTAACTCTACACATGCCTCAGTATCCATCGAATAGGCTCAAGAACCGTCTACGGATATGGAACATGGGCGCACCCCTTCTTCACCTCAACACCATAACACAAAGTCCACTGTGTGTAAAAAGAAAACTGAATACAAAATCCTTCACATGAAAAAATTCTAAATCAAGATGAAGAAAATAAAATTCTTAGTGCCGACAAAATAAGATCTCAAAGTGTATAGAATAATGACTCTTGGATCTTAAAATTTTTGAGTGAAACTAGAGTTTGAGAGATTTTAGATATGTATATAAAAACTTTTTTCGCCAAGCATCTATCTAAAAATAAATGCATGAATCCCTTTATATAAAAAAAACTTTTTTTTGAGGTGGCACATTTTTTGAGAAAACTCATTAGAATGAAAACAAGAATTCGTTCAAATGAAAACACAATCTCGTTCAAACTAACTCAAATATTATTCGAATAAATGACCAATCTCATTCGAACCTCCTTTAAACGAGCTTCGAATGACATTTGTTCTGCTAATAGAGAAATGTCATTTTATGTTCGTTTGAACAAACTGCTAAACTTGTTCGAACAAAAACTAGAAAGTCTTTCGAAAAACTTAATAAAAAATGTTTTTCTTTTAAAAAATTTCAAAAATAGCTCCAAAGATTTCTTTTAAAATGACGAGCTAAAATAAAATTCTAAGGATCAAAATAAATATGCATTTAGACCTGAGAGATCCTCAGAAACACGAAGATGAAACGTGGAACGATATATAATCTCTGAATTTTCCGCTATATCTTCAATCAGACATGTTATAGGCATGCAAGGTTAACATACAAAGCCAAACATATGACTCAAAAGGTTTTGCCTCGAATTAATCCAATACATATAAATTGACTCAATTGAAATTTATCCTTACAAATCTCCCCCTTTGGCTTGTAATACCCCGTATTCCTGTGTATTTTTATTTCATTAATTTGAGGAATTAATTGGGAAAATTCAATTTAATTTAATTTCACGAGTGAAGTAATTTAATGCGATTAGATGATAATTGCGACTATTAAATATTAATTGATAGATAGATAATGATTAATATTACATTATGATATTTACAAAGTGTGAGTAGTAAATAATTGACAATTGTGGTTATATGGCATATCGAGTGATATGTGCGTATTTTATTTTATCTCACTGGAGGTCGTGTGTTAGACTATTTTGAGGTGAGAAATGAAAAAAATATTTTAAGTGACTAGGATGATAATTTAGAGGTCACGAATGAGTCTGAAAGGTTCAAAATAGTCGAAATAGTATACCCAGAGTTTTAGTTTGGGTCCCGAGTGAATTTTGGACCAAATCGACCCCTATTGAGGGCGTTTCGGTCATTTTAAAAATGGAGGTTATAGGACCTACGAAATTTGCAACCCTATATATGATAATTAGAGACTGGATCTAGAGTTAGAAACACGAAACACAAAGGGAGGCCATTAGAGGTAAGAGAGGAACCATTCCCAAAAGCTTAAGGAGGATTCTTGAAGGCTTGAAAGAGTTCTTGCATCCTAAGCACCTAAGGAGTGAAGATTTGAAGAGTGAAACATCAAATCATCATCCTCACCTATGAAATCAAACCCTACAAAAATTAAGGAAAGTTTTTTATTGCATTTAAATGAAGTTATAATGCCCATGTGTAGAAATTTGATGAAAATCATAATTAAACCCATGTTCTTGAAGAAGACAACTAGAATTAATGCATGTTGGTTTTGGGATTTTTCATATAGTATGTACGAATTACATATATAGGGACATTAAAAACAGAAGAGATTTGATGGTTACAACGAATTAAATCTGGAAAATGGGATGATTATATAAGAAGAACACTAAAATTAGGGTTCTTGAAGAAATCATAGATTTAATTCATATTTGAATGATTTTAGTATGGGTTTAATGTGTTTTAATCATTTAAAATCATTCTAATAGCTATATATGATGTGTGGTAATGCGGTTTAAAAGTTTGGTGAAGAAACATGATGGTTGGGATGAGTTTTAATGGTAAAAAACGTAGAAAATGCATGAAGAAGATGAATTTGGATTTGTAGAGAAGCGAATCCATTCGGACATGGTGAATCCATTCGGGGCGAATCATTTCGGACCTTACGAATCGATTCGGGCTACCAGGAATTTTAAGAGTATTCCCTATTTGACGAAGTTCTTCAAATCAACTTTCGTGGAAATGTTTAGAACCTTATTAGGAGATCATGGGGGAATTACTTATACTACAGTAAGCCTAATTGGGATTTGTAGTCTAGTCTTAGTGGGGGAATTAAGACGGGAATGAAATAGGTTAAATTGTATCGTAAATTATTAGAGAAAGAGATAATAAATTACTTGAACTTCGAATGGAATGATAAGTTGACCAGTGGGTGTATTGCTTAAGTCCGACACAGTCATTGAGGGTAGGACTTAGAGTATGGGCCAATGTGAATCAATCGACCAAGTCATGTATCGAGAAATTTGGGATTTGAGTTATGGGGAACGTAATTATCAATCCAAGGTGTATATTAGAAAGTTATAGAGGGAGCCTAACTACTGAAATTTAAAAGGGGGTACCTAGGACCCTTAGAGTTGTGTGAATACTCAAATAAATACGATAGCTAGATAAATCGTAAAATAAAATGTATGGTAAGTATTAGAGTGAGAAATATACTATGTACTAATGTGAATCATTAGGTTGTGTGAATACCTATAGCTTATGTACTTAGGCTGTGTGAATAACTAAATCATTATAATAGTATTGGGGTCGATGACTATTCAGACCAATACATTAAGGTTCGATTTTGGGTTCGATGATTATTCGGACAAAATCGAAGATGGCTAGATAATTATATTGGGGTCGATGAAAAATTGTGACCAATATACATATGTATTACATTTAAAATTGGGGTCGAGGGATATTCGGACCAATGTAAATGTAAGGAGAATTGGGGTCGATGGTTATCCGGACCAATAATCCTTATAGTACATATTGTGTGTGAAATATATACTTCATGATATTCTACTTAGGTGTGAAAGTAGAAATTAAGTAGAGAGAAACTTAATTACAAGACAAAATATAGATTGGGGATATCTATAGTAAATTAAGTAGTGAAACTTAATTATGGAAGTTGAATGATGATAAATATGAAGTGCCATATGAATTAAGCAGTGATACTTGATTATGATGATTAAATTTAACATGTGAAATTTAAATAGGATTAATTAAAATTTGATAAGGGTTGATGTGTTAATGTACTGTATGGGGGCGGTACGGGGACTTAGTGGTGTAGATGAATTTAGTGGGATACTTCAGTCTAGTTAGCTTGGGTAGTATAGCTAGGTGGGCTAAGTACAGAACATTTGGCGTGCACTATAGATGAGAGGTAAGGAAAACTCAAGGGAGAGTGTGCGTGAACATGTGTAATCAATAACTGAATTTTATTGTGATAAAAACTTGCTAAATATTTTCAAATAGTTTTGAGTACTAACTCTTGCTATAAAAATATTTTCAAAACCTTTTAGGTGTCCAGCTAGAGGGACGCCAAACTTGAGGATTTTATTCCGGGGACTCGGAGTTGTTGCACCGTGGATGCTGATAGGATCTTGATTAGACGATTCTACCTTTATGATCTAGCATAGGATCTTATTTCATATTCTATGTATGGACATGTTGTCCATTGACAGGTTTTAGTTATCTAGTTCCTTGGTTATTATGGAGTATTGGGATTTGGATTTTGGCCGATAGTTTATTTGTAAAACCTTTATACATTTTTATTTTGTGATGGTTGATTTCTAGTATACTGTGATTTGTTATTTTCTTTCCCGTGTTAGTGAATTTATCTGTTTTAATGGAAGATAAAATTTGGCACTAGTATAATTTCACTTATGGGGTTAGTAATTAAAAAGTTTTCGAAAGTGATGCTAAGAATGAACCATATGGGAAACCTATTTTAATTTAATAAATGACTGATCACCCGATGTTTAATTAGGCGGGGTGTCACAAATGGTATCAGAGCATCAGGCTCTAGTGTCCTTAGGAATCTGTGTGGACGTATTACGCTTTCAGCGTTGCTTTCTAATTGAGATGAAGCCCTATTCTTAGGATTATTGATTCCTATTGTGAGATTTCGTTCTCCTACTAATATGTATAATTATAGTAAATCTTATGCATGTACGTGTGTGCTTTACATACTAATCAACGAAGGTCAACCAGTGAAGGCCGTTGGAGAACAGCAGAAGGTGGAGCTCAGTTGGAGTTGTTAAGTATTTTGGGGACATTGGCCATAGTCAAGGTTACCCTTCTTATTTTTTTGGCAATGATGCTGCAACGACTCCTATGGTATAGCAAATATTCTTCAAAGTAACGCTATAGAAGAAAGTGGTGTTAAACTAGACTCGCCCAACACATTTATAATGGGATGGAGTCTGAAGGGTCTTAGAAGAGGACCACCCATTGGGAATTTGGTAATGTGGAGGCAGTGTATGTTAGCCAATGGAAGTAGAATATCTAGAGGCTTTGGCCTTAGAAAAGTGTAGAAATGCCCGGAAGTGAAAATTTGGGTAAAATTTTAACTCATTGGAGCAGTGTTGTAATGGTGGGGGGAGACAATCATCATATGTGTTAAGAGGTATATTATGCCCATGGAGGAATCTTAGGTATAGATAGACTGGAAGTTCCTCCAATGATTGTTCAGAAGTGATGTTAATGCAGTTTCTGAATCTATCACATAAGGGACGGACATAGGCTGATTGCGAGAAAGAAATTTATTTGTTTAAGTGAAATTTGTACCCGATGAGGTAGGTACAATGGACAAAGAGCCTTAAGTGGAAGGATGGACTCATGAGTTTTTGTCTCCAGCACTTATGAGAAATTCTGCTTGGATGAGCTATGTGTATGATGGAAGTTGCATGCTTCTTACACTGGTAATATTAATGCTTCCATATGAACGGAGCTGAACGAGTTGAGAATTTAGTTAAGAAGTACGACTGAATGTATCCATTCTAGTAAAACCCCACAGGTGGAAATCCACCAGGGGATTCATTAAAATAATTTGGATTCAGGGTTGTTAAGGCTAGTGGTATGTTCCTTTGGGATAGCGAAGCCAAGGGAACAACTTAGAAGTCGTCGAAATTGAGGATATCGGGGTGCAAGAGGAGGAAAACCATAGCATGGATAGTGGGGCCAGGTGTAGAGGATTTAATAGAGGAAAGTTTTTGGTGGAGAATAAGACCATGTGCTTTGATCTTGCCCGAAGCGAGAAAGAGAAGAGGGTACGGTGCCTGGTAGGGGTAATGATCAAAGTACTTTTTGGTTCGTTCTGGACAAGCGCATTATGTTTGGGAACCATTTGGAATAGCCAGAGCGGTTGGCAATGAAGAAGTGTGACTTTTAACCTCGAATGAATCGAGTATGTTTTGTGTGACATAGGTGAGTCAATGTATTGTTAGTGATACATTCACGTGTGAGACGAGTTGAGTGAACATTATTGATTAGAATTATTATGTGTATATACTTTTCCGTGGTGTAGCGAGGTAATTTTCGCTCTATCTGCAGAGGAGCGATGTAGAGATAGTGGGGACATATTTTGTTCAAACTACTCGTCTTGTGAGGTGTTATACAAGTAAGATATTATTCTAAGTATGAACTGGTTATAGATGGTTTGAGAGATAGTGGGTTGATCATTACGAGGCTATCGTGTCTGCTGTTCCAGGGTAGAATTTGTGGTCCTTGCGAGGTCTTGCTTGAAAAAGGGTTGAGGTCGCCTCTATATTATTATGGTGAAGACGTCAGAGAGTATGGATGTCTCATTTGGGTTGATCCCGGTGCATAGGGACATTAATGATGTTATTCAAGGTATATTGGGTTTATCCTTGAGTGGAGAGACTGAGCTCATTGTTGTGATTAGCGCTAAGCCCTTAGTGATAGTGAGAGTGCATTATTATTTCACTCCACTAGAGACACATGAGTTGGGGTTTATGTGTATTATTAGAGGACAAGATTGGAGTGTCCCGATTATGTGCTTGGGTTTATATTTCCAACAATGTTGAGGGAGAGTGCATTGGGAGAAGTTCCTTATTTAAACTCAGTTACGAGGTAAGATACGCACGAACCTTAATAAACGTCAAGAGTAGAGAGACATTAATGGATGCTAGGGCATCAATTCTAATGTTTAATTATCGAAAGTGTAGAGAAATCACTATAAGCTGAGAGCTATTATATGATACGAAGTCTAGTGGAGCCGGTAGTGCCATGAGAAGCACTGAAAAGTTTTGCTCACCATGAGTTGATTGGTGGGATAAAGTTGAGAAGAAATTCGATTATGATTTGTGGGGTGATTGAGAATAAACTTGTGTTATAGACACACCGTAAATAGGAGGCCAATCTTGAGGAAAAGTTTATTACGTGTGCGACTTTTGCAATGTTTATGCAAATGAGCACGGGGAAAAAGGGTGTACGAGCACCCTATTTAGTTGGGTTTTTCCTAGTCATTCGAAATGGAGAGATACGAGAATTAATGCATGACAAGTATGCATGCGGGGCAGTTATAAGTCAAATAGTGAAGAGTCAATGGATTGTAAGTCGTGTGAAAAGGCGATGATTCAAGTATATAAATGTGCTGAGAGAGCTAGCACGCCCTTGATAGGCTGAAAGTCTGTGGAAGCCATTCAAAAGATATCTCTTGATATAGGAAAACCCAACTATTATGGGAAGTAGAGAGGATTCTTACTCGAATGAGTGTTAAGAGTGGCTTACGCGTTACTAAAATGTTGATGTTTATAATGTCAAAAGGACCCCAAAAGTGCGCCAGATGTGAAGAATGTATGGGCCATGATCTTAGTATACCTCGGGAAGAAGGGGGAATAGAGTACCACTTAATGTGAGATGTCATAAGTGGAAATAGGTGTTGAGAAAGACATGGTGATGTTATCTCTGAATGCACCATACGGATGTGGAGAAAGGTTGGTTGGAGATGATCAACTAAAATTTTACGATTAGTCGACAATTCCTGCGATGGAATGGATAGGTAGACTGATAAAATTCACTAATGGGTTGTGAACATCGTTACTAAGTCAAGAATTCCTTCGAGTATATGGAATGATTGATGGAGATGAAAAAATTGTTATTCTTATCGGAAAAGAAGGGTGCACCGATGTAAGGTGCCGCCTAATATTGTTGTGAATGAGGATGAGATCCTAAAATCCCACCTCTGATAGGGATTATCAGGAAGTGATGGGGATTGAAAATTTTATGGGTTATTCGTGTCACCTATAGCCGAGGGTTAGACATGAGGTGGTTTAGAATACTGGATGATGCGAGTGGTGAGTATTATGAACCATAAGGTAATTTGGTAGGAGAAATTACCATTCGTAGAGTTGAGAGTAATAACTCGTACCTATTTGTAATTGACAATGTGCCTTTGAGGTTTTGTGCGGGAAGACTTATCATTCACCCCTACTTGATGCGAGGTGAGTGGATGACTAAATTTTTGGACCGGACATGATTTAGAGTCCCTATTTTAGGATGATTTCGAGCGTCGTAAGAGTTACGTCACCACAAACCGATGAGTAGATGGGAAACTTGGGACTTAGGGATGTGTTTTCCAATAGTGTATTTTCCAATAGTGCCAAGTTTTCCATCTACTCATTAAATTACTTGGCACTTAGGGATGTGTATTTTTATTTCATTAATTTGAGGAATTAATTGGAAAAATACATTTTATTTAAATTTCGCGAGTGAAGTAATTTAATGCGATTAGATGATAATTGTGACTATTAAATAATAATTGAGAGATAGATACTGAATAATATTGCATTATGATATTTACTAAGTGTGAATGGTAAATAATTGATAATTGTGGTTATACGACATAGTGAGTGATATGTGCGTATTTTGTTTTATCTCACCGGGAGTCATATGTTAGACTATTTTGAGGTGAGAAATGAGAAAAATATTTTAAGTGACTTGAACGATAATTTATAGGTCATGAATGATTCCGTAAGGGTCAAAATAGTCGAAATAGTATACCCAGGGGTTTAGTTTGGGTCCCGGGTCAATTTTGGACCAAACCGACACATATTGAGTGCGTTTTGGTCATTTTAAAAATGGAGGTTATTGGACCTACGAAATTTGCAACCCTATATTTGATAATTAGAGACTGGATCTAGTTTAAGAAACACCAAACAAAAAGGGAGGCCATTAGAGGGAAGAGAGGAACCATTCCCAAAAGCTTTAGGAGGGTTCTTGAAGGCTTGAAAGAGTTCTTGCATCCTAAGCACCTAAGGACTGAAGATTTAAAGAGGGAAACATCAAATCATCATCCTCACCCATGAAACCAGACCCTACGACAATTAAGGGAAGTTGTTTATTGCATTTAAATGAAGTTATAATGCCCATGTGTAGAAATTTGATGAAAATAATGATTAAACCCATGTTATTGGAGAAAAAGAATAGAATTAATGCATGTTGGTTAGGGATTTTGCATATAGTATGAATTATATCTGTAGGGACATTAAAATCAGAAGATACTTGATGGTTAAAACGAATTAAATCTAGAAAATGGGATGGTTATATAGGAAGAACACTAAAATTAGGGTTTTTGAAGAAATCATAGATTTAATTCATATTTGAATGATTTTAGTATGAATTTAATGTGTTTTAATCGTTTAAAATCATTCTAGTACCTATATATGATGTCTGGTAATATGGGTTAAACTTTTGGTGAAGAAACATGAAGGTTGGGAAAAGTTTTAATGGTGAAAAACCTAGAAAATGCATGAAGAAGACGAAGTTGGATCTGCGTAGAAGCGAATCCATTCGGAAAGGGAGAATCCATTTGGGGCGAATCGATTCGGACCCTACGAATTAATTCGGGCTGCCAGGAATTTTAAGAGTATTCCCTATTTTACCTAGTTCTTTAAATAGGCTTTCGTGGAAATTTTTCAAACCTTATCAGGAGATCATGGGGGAATTATTTTTACTAGAGTAGGCCTAATTGGGATATGTAGTCTAGTCTTAGTGAGCGAATTAAGACGGGAATAAAATAGGTTAAATAGTGTCATAAATTATCAGAGAAAGAGATAATAAATTACTGGAACTCTAGATGGAATGATAAGTAGACCAGTGGGTATATTGCTTAGGTGCGATACAGTCATTGAGGGTCGGACTTGAAGTATGGGTCGACGTGAATAAATCTATCGACTCGTGTATTGAGAAATTTGGGATTTGAGTTAGGGGGAATGTAATTATCAATCCAAGGTGTATAGCAGTAGGTTAGAGAGGGATCCTAACCACTGAAATTTAAAAAAGGGGTAATTAGGACTCTTAGAGTTGTGTGAGTACTCAAATAAATATGATAGCGAGATAAATTGTAATATAAAATGTACGGTAAGTATTAGAGTGAGAAATATACTACGTACCAATGTGAATCATTAGGTTGTGTGAATACCTATAACTTATGTACTTAGGTTGTGTGAATACCTAAAGTATTTTAATAGTATTGGGATCGATTATTATCCAGACCAATACATTTAGGTTCGAGTTTGGGGTTAATGATTATCCGGACCAAATCGAACACGGGGTCGATGAAAAATCCGAACCAATATACATATTCATTACATTTAAAATTTGGGTCGAGGGATATCCGGACTAATGTAAATGATAGGGGAATTGGGGTCGATGGTTATCCGGACCAATAATCCTTTTAGTATATATTGTGTGTGAAATATATACTTCATGATATTCTACTTAGGTGTGAAAGTAGACTTGTAGATGATATATATATATATATATATATATATATATATATATACATACATCTAAATGGTAAATTAAGTGGATTGAAACTTAATTACAAGACAAAATATAGATTGAGGGATATCTATAGTAAATTAAGTAGTGAAACTTAATTATGGAAGTTGAATGATGATAATTATGAAATGCCATATGAATTAAGTAGTGATAATTGATTATGATGATTGAATTTAACATGTGAAATTTACACAGGATTAATTAATATTTGATAAGGGTTAATGTATTAATGTACTGTATGGGCAGTACGGGGACTTAGTGGTGTAGATGAATTTAGTGGGATACTTAAGTCTAGTTATCTTAGGTAGTATAACTATGTGGGCTAAGTATAAAATGTTAGGCGTGCACTATAGATGAGAGGTAAGGAAAACTCAAGGGAGAGTGTGTGTGAACATCTGTAATCAATAACTGGATTTTATTGTGATAAACACTTTCTAAATATTTTCAAACTGCTTTGAGTACTAACTCTTTCTATAAAAATATTTCTAAAACCTTTTAGGTGTCCAGCCACAGGGACACCAAACTTGAGGATTTCATTCTAGGGACTCGGAGCTGTAGCACTGTGAATGCTGACATGATCTTGATTAGACGATTCTACCTTTATGATCTTATTTCATATTCTATGTATGGACATGTTGTCTATTGGCAAATTTTAGTTATCTAGTTCCTTGGTTATTATGGAGTATTGGGCTTTGGATTTTGGCCGATAGTTTATTTGGCAAACCTTTATACATTGTTATATTGTGATGGTTGATTTCTTGTATGCTGTGATTTGTTATTTCGTTTCCATGTTAGTGGATTTATTTGTTTTAATGGAAGATAAAATTTGGCACTAGTCTAATTTCACTTAGGGGGTTAGTAATTAAAAAAATTTCGACAGTGATGCTAAGAATGAACCATATGGGAAAACTGTTTTAATTTAATAAAGGACTAATCACTCGATGTTTAATTAGGCTGGATATTCCGGGAAAAAACACAATAAAAAAATTATGGGCCATCAATCTCTTTAAAAGACTCAATTTCCAACCCCCAAAGGAAAAAGTACAAATGCTCAACAGATACATACGCTGAGTAGATTTCCTTGCTTGTGAAGTTCGTCGCATGTTGCAAAACTTCAAAAATAAACACACCTTTAAATGCAACTTGAAAATATAACAATATAAACTGCATAAGAATAAAACTCCCTCTATGTCTAATAATTCCCAGCCTCCCCCAAGATAAAGATCTCCTAACACTAAAGTGAAATATACCATTTCTCCCCCTATTTATTAAGGAATAGACAAAGTAAGAATGCATAATAAATAATTAATCCCCATAAAAACATATCTTCCCCAAAAATTGAGAATATCAAGTGAACTTAAGGAAGAAAGAAAAGAACAATATTATGAAATAGTGTAAAATGAAACAAATGCAACATTTAAACACAAGCACAAATACAATAATCAATTAATACTAATATTGATGCAAATATGTTACCAAATTAAATACACAATAAAGAATGAGATACCAATGTAAACAAGCAACAATAGATACCAATATGATCATATAAAATGGCAATTTGATCCAAGGATAAAGCACTTGGCAAACTTGGATTAAGTACAAATGCAAAGACTAAAAACGAAATGATACCGCATATATAAGTATGAAAAATATACCAATGACACACAAGAACATATACAAGTATAAACAACAAAAAAATGATACAAAATACATAAGCTTTACACACTAGCATAGTATCGATGTGTTTAAATATGTGAAATGGAGTGAAGGGGTGTGAACTAGATACAAATGAACTATAACCCAATAACTCAAAACATTTCAAAGAGTTATATTTGACTGTAAAACTTTATTGAACTATGATTTAGCTTCAAGTGACAGATACAGTGAATTCAAAGAACAAACAAGCACAATGCACATAAGCCTAGAGTTTAAATGATTCTATAAATCAATAGCGTCAAGACATATTAAGCATAACTAGGATCCATTGTGAAAACCCGTTGATCTTAAATAATAACACCCTCAAAAGCTAAACATATATCATATATTTTTTCACTCAATTATTTTGAAGATACCATTTGAAAAGAAAATAAACAAACTTGTTGGCCTTTAATATTTTCTATTTGTCTCTCATTTTTTAGGATCTTGCCAACGGTGGATTTCCCGTAAAGGAGATTTGCTCCTTTTGTATCCCTTTTTCGTGTACCCTCATATATTCAATGAAAAATAACAAACTCATGGTTAACGGTTGTTTCATGAACAAATCCCCCATAGTCAATAGATATGCAGATGATAATATTGATGGGAGAACATCTCACTTAGCTTAAATACATCATGTGAAGTCAAAGTTCAAAAGATATTGTGCATGTGTGTGTGGAGTCATATACAAAGTGAATTCATTAAGAAAATCAAAGTCGAACAACTCCATGCAAGAATGATTAAGAACAATCAAATTCCCTAGACACATGAAAATATGGAATGAAGTGGATTCAAGTACACCAATATGACACACAAAATGTATAAAACTAAACTTTACATAAACCAAATTTCTTTTTTAATTTTTAAATATTTTTTAAAATTATACCAATTAAAAAAAAAACTCAACAGTTGAACAAAATATTTTTTTTATTTTTCTGATTAAGACCCAATAAAAGAAAAAAACAAAATAAAAAAGACTCAAACAATATACAACTAGCAAACACATATATCATGAAGTATAAAACTAGTGTATGCAAATATGTAAGCACAATCAACCATTAGATATAGCATGAGAAGTATCATGTGCAAGCATTCGAGAATTAACAAGTATAACATGTAAAGCCTCCAAATCTTATTTGCTAACCCACATAGGTGTGACATGACGCTCTAGATTTTTGGTAATCAGGGTGACTGTAGACCTAGACTTTCTAGGTCCGTTTCTAAGATCAAAATTCAAAACAAAAACACCTAAGGTGACCTTTTTATTTCAATGTGTGCATGTGTAGACACGACACAGTGTGTTACCTAAGGGTTGACCTTTTCTAACGTTCCATGCAATGGATGACTCTCTTAAAAGAATGGTCTTAGATTTAGTGTGACACCCCGACTAATTAAATACCGGGTAGCTACTCCTTTAAGAAATTAATACAGAATATCAAGTTGGTTCAGTCTTAGCATCACTGTCAAAAACATTTAATTTATTACTAGCCACCTAATATTTAAATAGAGAGATGCCAAATTATATTAATTGAATTAACAATAACCAAGTAATTAAATCAACAACCTACAATCGCATAAACAATCTCATATGAGGAATCAACAAAAATAAATAAACTGAGTCTAGAGTAAACACTCCAGTAATAATAAAACCAGAGTAAAATAAAATCCCGATACAAGAGTCTGATTAAACCAATATCTGAAATAATGAAAGTCTGCATCTACAATCTCTAGATAAGAATTGGGAACAATGGCCTGTCTGATATGAATGACCCTGAAGGAATCAAGAATAAATATGAAGATCTTGTAGCTTCCACAATAGCTAAAGTAAGTCATCGAAATGGAACTCCTATGCTTGGCGTCCCTGTGGCTGGGCACCTAAAAAGTTTTTACAAAACAAAAATAGATTTGGAGGAAAACGGGTTAGAGCCCGAGGTGAAAACAGTTTAAAAATTTAGCAAGTGTTTAAATTAAAATTAAACAAAACATATTATAAACATGTTAGTTGCATACTCTCACATGAGTTTCTCACCTTTCAACTAATGTGCACGCCTAACGTATTCCCTTAACCCATCCTAGTTATGACGCTAACTAACTAGTCTGTACCACTCTTGCTTTCACATTCTAACATAGGGTATCTACTCGTAACACCCAAACAAGTTATATTCATAACCCATATACACATTCATTAAATTACTTATCTCAAGTGCTAATTAAAAAATTTCACATTCTTAGCCCATTCAAATATCTTAGTTATTCACATTTACTAAGCAACACAATATAACTATCACAAGTATATGTATATACACCAGTATAATATCTCATATAAAAATCAGGCACCCCACAAGGATAGAACCTACGATGCCCTCACACTCTGCTATCGAATCCCGGTACATCACATACGTGAGGATTACAAGTTTCGAATCACTCAGGAACCGTTTCAATAAAAATCACACATAGTGGAGGCGAACATAGTTCACATACCCATGGGTCACGCACATACCTACACTCCCAAGGTCAGCAGATTTATCCATTTAGCGATAAGCCCTTCCAAGTCCTCTGTTCTGAGGTATCAATCTAAAGTCCCCCCGAAGGTCACATCGAGACCAGGCTATACTCTTACGAACGACCTCCCGTGATAGCAAGTATGGTAGGTATGTTATACACACAATAATCCATATACTAGAAAATCACAAAACCAGTATATATAGAATTTCAACATTTAGCTACGAACTCTGCAATCTCACGTTTAGCTACGAACTCTGCAACCTCACTTGTTGGCATACTAAACATTTAGCTACGAACTCTGCAATCTCACGTTTCATATTGTTCCACCAGTAATACTCCTTCAAATCTCTGTACATTTTGGTACCTCCCGGATGCATAGAGTAAATAGAACTATGTGCCTCTTCTAATATATCCCTCTTTAAGGGTGGATCATTCGGTACACAAATCCTATTTTTATAACACAACGACTCATCATTCTTAATTTCAAAGTCACTCTCTTTACCATCCCGAACTTCTTGTTTCTTCTTTTCAATGAATGGATCGCTGGTCTGCAAATTTCGTATGTGTTCGGCCAACAAAGGTCTCACTGTGACATGTGCTAATAATCCTCCGCTTTTTGAAAACTTCAATTCAATCCCCATTAATGCCAAGTCAAGAATATTTCCAACACGTGCACACCGTATGCAACCAAGAATCCCTGATGATTTTCGACTCAAAGCATCTGCTACTACGTTGGCCTTCCCAGGATGATGATGAATGGTACAGTCATAGTCTTTAATCAGCTCTATCCAACGCCTCTGTCTCAAATTCAGTTCTTTCTGTGTGAACAAGTATTTCAAACTTTGATGATCTGTAAATATTTCACAAGTTTCTCCATACAAGTAATGTCTCCACAACTTTAAAGCAAAAACAATGGCCGCTAGCTCCAAGTCATGTGTAGGGTAATTTCGTTCATGCGTCTTTAATTGTCTGGAAGCATATGCTATTACCTTCCCATTCTGCATAAGAACACATCCTAAACCTTGAAATGAAGCATCTGTATAGATCACAAAAGACTCATTCCCACATGGAATAGTAAGTATAGGGGCTGAAACCAACCGATTCTTTAATTCTTTAAAACTCCTCTCACATTCTTCATCCCATACAAACTTCACTTCTTTACGAGTCAACTTTGTCAGTGGTAATGCTATTGCTAAAAATCCCTTAATGAATCTACGATAGTAACCTGCCAATCCTAGGAAACTCCTAATTTCTGTCACATTCTTAGGACTCTCCCATTCAACAATTGCTTCCACTTTCTTTGGATCAACATATATCCCATTTCTCGAGACAACGTGCCCCAAAACACAATTTCATTCAACCAAAACTCACACTTGCTGAATTTAGCAAATAATTTCTTCTCTCTCAAAATCTGCAATACAAGTCTCAAATGTTTCTCATGTTCCTCCATGCTACGCGAGTAAATCAACACATCATCTATGAATACTATCACAAATGAATCAATGAAAGGGTGGAATACCCGGTTCATCAAATCCATAAAAACTGCCGGAGCATTAGTCAATCCAAAAGGCATCACCAAAAACTCATAGTGCCCATATCGAGTCCGAAAAGCTGTTTTGGAAATATCACTATCTTTCACTTTCAGTTGGTGGTAAGCCGATCTCAAATCAATCTTCGAAAATACAGTGGCCCCCTGTAATTGGTCAAAAAAGTCATCGATACGAGGTAGAGGGTATTTGTTTCTAATGGTCACCTTATTCAATTGTCGATAATCAATACATAATCGCATTGTCCCATCTTTCTTTTTCACAAATAACACCGGGGCTCCCCATGGTGAAACACTAGGCCGAATGAACCCTCTGCTTATCAGATCTTGTAATTGCACTTTCAATTCCATCAACTCTGTTGGTGCCATTCTATAAGGAGCAAGGGAAATCGGACCAGTACCTGGAATTAATTCAATGGAGAACTCTACTTCCCTATCGGGTGGCAGTCCTGGCAATTCCTCTGGGAAGACATCAGAAAATTCTCTAACCACTGGTATATCTTCAACTTTAAGTGCTTCCTTACTAACATCAATCACATATGCTAAATACCCCATACAACCCTTACTCAATAACTTTCTGCTCTTTATTGCTGAGATAAGACAATTAGGGACAACATTCCTTTCCCCTGTAAACTGGAACTCGGGTTCACCAGGAAGATGAAATGTAACTTCTTTTCAAAAACAATCAATGGAAGCATGATACGTTGATAACCAATCCATCCCCAATATAATATCAAAATCCCGAATGGCCAATGGTAACAAATCGACATAGAAATCTCGCTCACCCATTCATAAGACACAATCTTTATAAACATGCTCAACTAGAATTACACTTTCCATTGGGGTAGAAATATATAAGGCACAATTAAGGAATGAACATGGTCTACCCAAATATGAAACAATATCTGATGCCACAAATGAATGCGTAGATCCAGGATCAATGAGTGCATATAAATCTTTGTTTGCAATAGAAAGTTTACCTGTAACCACTTCAGGTGTAGCATGAGCATCTTGCAACGTCATCGCAAACACTCTTCCTCCTGCCCTCGATCCAGTTGCTTATTGTGTACCTCTCCCCCTGGTGGCACTGCCTGGAGAAGATCCTTTATGAGCCCCCACACTACTGACTGAAACTATTCTTGCCAACATAGGATAATTCTTTCTCAGATGACCCTTTTGGTGACAGTTGAAACATTCTATATTCAGTAACTTTGGGCAATTTCTCTTTATATGACCCGATGACCCACAAAAGAAACAAACATTAGGATCTCCTTGTGCTGAAAATCCTGAACCTCTTCCACCACTAGCCTCACCCCTTTGCAAACTACTTCCACCTCTACCCTGTTGGAATTTCTGCCCTCCAAGTCTCGAATATTCTGTATCACTACCCTTTTGATAACTTGGATCGAATCTGCTTCTCTTTACACCTCGTTCTCGATTCCCTCTTGCTTCATTCACGTCCCTTTCTACTAACATGGCTTTGTTCACCAAGGCTGAATAATTAACAGTCTCTAAAGCCGATAGCCTTGATTTAATAACTAACTCTAGTCCATCGAGAAATCGGCTACACATATCTTCCTCATTCCGGATAAACCTCGAAGCAAAACGAGATAAGGCTGTAAGTTTGGCTTCATATTCCCTAACTGTCATACTCCCCTGATTCAATAGGAAATATTCTTTCTCCTTTTGTTTTTGATACATCGGAGGAAAATACTTGTCATACAAGGCTTTAACAAAAGCATCCCATGAGATCACATTCCCGCCTCCTGGAGTAATCAACAAATGTTTCGTGGCATCCCACCAGTACTTAGCTTCTCCTTTCAACATATACGTCGTCAAGGTTACCTATTGATTTTCAGGCATCTTCATTACCCCAAAGATAAGTTCAATTTCTTTAACCCAGACTTCTGCCTCTGCGGGATCAACTGCTCCTTCGAACGATGGTGGGTTCATCTTAATAAATTTTTCATGTGAAGTACACCTTTCTTCTCGGTGTATCACCTCCTCAGCCCTAGCCAAGGCTTGTGCCTCCAGTTGCCTGGTCTGTTGTTCTTCCACATGAGCCATAAATCTAGCTTGTTGCTCTGCCATTAGAGTCATAGCACGTGCCATTTTTTGCATATTCGTCAGTTGTTCTGGCTCGGGTTCCACATTTATCTGAACAGGTTGCTCAACCTCCGCTTCTGCTGGAATATTTGAAGCCTCATCATCTATTCCCACATTCACATTCCCTCGTTCCATTCTCTTATATCTGTAATGAATCAAAGATATAACAACATGCAGATATACATATCTTTCCTAACATAATCGTTAGTATCAAATAAGATATATTTCTAACATTCACTGCCAAATCTAGACTCTTCTCAGTCCAGAACCTCTAAAACCTAGGCTCTGATACCAAAAGCTGACACACCCCAACCCAATTACTTATAATTAAGTCTGAAAGTGAATGTGAGTCAAACCATAATTAATCTAACCAAACCATAGTTTTGATTTCAGAGTCATCATTGTAAATCCATATAACTGAAAACCTTTTTACAACAGTACACTAGTCATATTTATACAAACTTTCCTGAAAGATAATTTAACTTAATTACATCATTTACATTAAAACAAAATCTTTGTTTCTCCCGTTTCTTGCTAACCCAGACCGACTTCCTAGATTTGGCAGTGACATCGCATTACCTGAAAAATGTGAACATAGGAACCATGAGCAAAAATAGCCCAGTGAATGCATCACTACTAAACTACTGCATGAATTTAAATGCAATAAATCATGTCCATATACTTATGTATTTACTTATCCGGCTCATTCATAATGAATGACCAACTTTTCCAAATCATGATTCACATATCCTGTCTAAATAGACAATTCTCCCCCATTCCTGGTCGAGGAGTAACCCCTTGTCATTAATAGACAAATCTCCCCCATTCCTGGTCGAGGAGTAACCCCTCATTTCAGTAAACCGAAATGAACAATTTCATATTCATTTTATTATGATCATACCCACAACACGATACAAATACATCATTCCAGTGAGTACACTCACCTTGGGTTGTCAACTACGTATCCAGGTTTCCTTCTGGTGGAGCTGAACTGGTTTTATTAGAACTTACACCTGTCAATCCAACTAGATCAGTACTGAACCTCAATCAAAAATATTATTCAAACATAATTATGTAACTTTTCATGACTATACAGCAACAATATAATTCCAATTAAGTTACATTCCATAAAACATAGGTAAAAACAAAACAATGATATACATATTGATAAAGTTACGGACATTCAACCGTAGGAAATACCTTATAAGTAATTTATAACCAAAGTCAAGTAAATATGAAATTATACTTGTCAATGTATATACACATGAAACATGTACTCAAAGTACCCTTTGTAATGACAAAATACAAACATTCATTCAAGGGGTATCCAGTATGGCCTGGAATTATTGTCTTACATACTTAACCATCCTATATTCCTAAATTGTACAAATACAGCGGTCCAACCTCATCAATATGAAAACATATATGAATATACTATCCAATAAAAGTGACGGTATAATTTTTCAAGCTTCCTAGGGCAAGTTATTACCATTTCTCTACAACACAAGAAATCTGCCCTACAAGCTCCTCTATTGTTCCTTCAACTTCCAAGAATTTTCATAATTTTTCTCCACCATAACTTTCCATGATTTTCAACCCATTTTCAGTAAACATACTGAATCGTACCGAATTAAAGTTTCATAATTGTTTGACTTCATTTGCTATCTCAAAAGCTTGACTAAACTCAGGGCATACCGAAATGAAGTATAAAAACAGAAACCATATACCAACTTGAAATCATCATTACGGCCTAACTACAAGGAGATAAATTCTAATTTTCAGATATGATATGAATATATGAGTATACTTTCATATCCAATTGGAATTTCTCAATTACAGTAAGTACACAGTTAGATATGCAAGTTTGAATACAAGGGGTTTCAATACAAAGCAAATTTAAGGGTTTCTACATTCAACTTAACATAAACTTGCATATAACCATACATACATATAAAGGGCTGAAACTTTCGTAAACCTATGATGATTTAGATCATATAAATCAGTAATATAAGATAAATAACTAGAATTTTAATTAGGATTACCTTCAGGGCTTTTTACGTAATTTCTACGGATTTTTCTACACCTTTTCTCCTCACTTTTCCTTCCTAAACTTCTACCTTCTCTTTCCTTAAGCTTAAAACCCTCTCATGTCTGATCTTGGCTGAAGGATAAGTCTATTTCAAGGGTATAAGGTCGGACAAGGCTGCCTCCCAAGCCAACCAATCAAATTAAACCATTTGGTTTAATAAAAGACAATTTACCACTTAAAGGGAATTGACCAATTTGCCCCTTCTCGTAATTTCGACCTAACTTCTTCCTCGAGCATCCGTTTGATGCACCGTTTGTTGTGTTACGACACTAACTCACATGTCTACAACTATGTAGTTTTCACCTCAAGTCAATTGTAATGTTACAATGGTCAAAACTAGTCTTAAACAGGAACATTTCTATCGAAAATAACCAAATCTTGTGTTCGTACATAACTCGACATTTCATGATTTAAGAAAGTAGGATTAGACTAAACATAAGAACTTAATATTAGATATACTAATAACACATTATTCATATCACATAATATAAACATGATTTAAATATAATTTATCAAAATTATATTCGGGTTGTCACAACTTCCCCCCCTTAGAAAATTTCGTCCCCGAAATTTAATATAAAGGTCACTTACCAAACAAATGGGGATACTGTTTCCTCATGCTATCCTCCATTTCCCAAGTTGCTTCTTTAACTTCGTGGCTCATCCACATAACTTTAACTAAGTGAATAACTTTACTCCTCAATACCTGCTCCTTACGATCAATAATTTCCAACGGTTCCTCGATGTACGACAAGTCTTCCTTCAGTTCAATTGGTTGAGTTTTCAACTGATGAGATGGTTCCGCCAAATACTTACGAAGCATAGATACGTGAAACACATCATGTAAACGGGTTAAATCTGGAGGTAATGCTAATCTATAAGCCAGGGGCCCAATTCTTTCCAACACCTCATATGGTCCAATGTATCTTGGACTTAGTTTCCCCTTTTTGCCAAATCTCATAACGCCTTTCCATGGTGAAATACGCAGGAATACAAAATCTCCCTTCTGAAATTCCAATGGATGATTCCTCTTATCTGCATAAAATTTCTGCCTGCTTTGCGCTATCTTTATCCGTTCCCGAATCATTTTGATCTTTTCAGTTGTCATGTCTATCAATTCAGGACCCAAAATTTTCCTTTCACCCACTTCATCCCAACACAAAGGCGTTCTACATCTCCTCCCATATAAAGATTCATAAGGAGCCATACCAATAGTCGACTGATAACTATTATTATACGAGAATTCCATCAATGGCAAATGATCATCCCAACTACCTTTGAAGTCAAAGACGCAAGCTCGTAACATGTCTTCTAATATTTGAATCGTCCTTTCTGATTGCCCATCAGTTTGTGGATGAAACGCAGTGCTGAACTTCAAACTTGTGCCCATGGCATTCTGGAGACGAGGCCAAAACTTAGAAGTGAACGTTGGGTCTCTATCTGATACAATTGACACTGGTGCCCCATGTAAACGAATAATCTCATCAACGTACATACGTTCATACTTGTCAACAGTGTAGGTGGTCTTAACTGGGAGAAAATGAGATGACTTCGTCAATCGGTCTACAATCACCCAAATAGAATCATGCCCCTTTGGTGACCGGGGTAATCCTGTAACAAAGTCCATCGTTATATGCTCCCACTTCCATTCCGGAATAGGCAAAGACTGCAATAATCCTGCCGGCTTCTGATGCTCTGCTTTCACTTGTTGTCATACTAAACATTTAGCTACGAACTCTGCAATCTAACGTTTCATATTATTCCACCAGTAATACTCCTTCAAATCTCTGTACATTTTGGTACCTCCCGGATGCATAGAGTAAATAGAACTATGTGCCTCTTCTAATATATCCCTCTTTAAGGGTGGATCATTCGGTACACAAATCCTATTTTTATAACACAACGATTCATCATTCTTAATTTCAAAGTCACTCTCTTTACCATCCCGAACTTCTTGTTTCTTCTTTTCAAGGAATGGATCGCTGGTCTGCAAATTTCGTATGTGTTCGGCCAACAAAGGTCTCACTGTGACATGTGCTAATAATCCTCCGCTTTTTGAAAACTTCAATTCAATCCCCATTAATGCCAAGTCAAGAATATTTCCAACACGTGCACACCGTATGCAACCAAGAATCCCTGACGATTTTCGACTCAAAGCATCTGCTACTACATTGGCCTTCCCAGGATGATGATGAATGGTACAGTCATAGTCTTTAATCAGCTCTATCCAACGCCTCTGTCTCAAATTCAGTTCTTTCTGTGTGAACAAGTATTTCAAACTTTGATGATCTGTAAATATTTCACAAGTTTCTCCATACAAGTAATGTCTCCACAACTTTAAAGAAAAAACAATGGCCGCTAGCTCCAAGTCATGTGTAGGGTAATTTCGTTCATGCGTCTTTAATTGTCTGGAAGCATATGCTATTACCTTCCCATTCTGCATAAGAACACATCCTAAACCTTGAAATGAAGCATCTGTATAGATCACAAAAGACTCATTCCCACATGGAATAGTAAGTATAGGGGCTGAAACCAACCGATTCTTTAATTCTTTAAAACTCCTCTCACATTCTTCATCCCATACAAACTTCACTTCTTTACGAGTCAACTTTGTCAGTGGTAATGCTATTGCTGAAAATACCTTAATGAATCTACGATAGTAACCTGCCAATCCTAGGAAACTCTTAATTTCTGTCACATTCTTAGGACTCTCCCATTCAACAATTGCTTCCACCTTCTTTGGATCAACATATATCCTATTTCTCGAGACAACGTGCCCCAAAAACACAATTTCATTCAACCAAAACTCACACTTGCTGAATTTAGCAAATAATTTCTTCTCTCTCAAAATCTGCAATACAAGTCTCAAATGTTTCTCATGTTCCTCCATGCTACGCGAGTAAATCAACACATCATCTATGAATACTATCACAAATGAATCAATGAAAGGGTGGAATACCCGGTTCATCAAATCCATAAAAACTGCCGGAGCATTAGTCAATCCAAAAGGCATCACCAAAAACTCATAGTGCCCATATCGAGTCCGAAAAGCTATTTTGGAAATATCACTATCTTTCACTTTCAGTTGGTGGTAACCCGATCTCAAATCAATCTTCGAAAATACAGTGGCCCCCTGTAATTGGTCAAACAAGTCATCGATACGAGGTAGATGGTATTTGTTTCTAATGGTCACCTTATTCAATTGCCGATAATCAATACATAATCGCATTGTCCCATCTTTCTTTTTCACAAATAACACCGGGGCTCCCCATGGTGAAACACTAGGCCGAATGAACCCTCTGCTTATCAGATCTTGTAATTGCACTTTCAATTCCATCAACTCTATTGGTGCCATTCTATAAGGAGCAAGGGAAATCGGACCAGTACCTGGAATTAATTCAATGGAGAACTCTACTTCCCTATCGGGTGGCAGTCCTTGAAATTCCTCTGGGAAGACATCAGAAAATTCTCTAACCACTGGTATATCTTCAACTTTAAGTGCTTCCTTACTAACATCAATCACATATGCTAAATACCCCATACAACCCTTACTCAATAACTTTCTGCTCTTTATTGCTGAGATAAGACAATTAGGGACAACATTCCTTTCCCCTGTAAACTGGAACTCGGGTTCACCAGGAAGATGAAATGTAACTTCTTTTCGAAAACAATCAATGGAAGCATGATACGATGATAACCAATCCATCCCCAATATAATATCAAAATCCCGAATGGCCAATGGTAATAAATCGACATAGAAATCTCGCTCACCCATTCGTAAGACACAATCTTTATAAACATGCTCAACTAGAATTACACTTTCCATTGGGGTAGAAATATATAAGGCACAATTAAGGAATGAACATGGTCTACCCAAATATGAAACAATATCTGATGCCACAAATGAATGCGTAGATCCAGGATCAATGAGTGCATATAAATCTTTGTTTGCAATAGAAAGTTTACCTGTAACCACTTCAGGTGTAGCATGAGCATCTTGCAACGTCATCGCAAACACTCTTCCTCCTGCCCTCGATCCAGTTGCTTATTGTGTACCTCTCCCCCTGGTGGCACTGCCTGGAGAAGATCCTTTATGAGTCCCCACACTACTGACTGAAACTATTCTTGCCAACATAGGATAATTCTTTCTCAGATGACCCTTTTGGTGACAGTTGAAACATTCTATATTCAGTAACTTTGGGCAATTTCTCTTTATATGACCCGATGACCCACAAAAGAAACAAACATTAGGATCTCCTTGTGCTGAAAATCCTGAACCTCTTCCACCACTAGCCTCACCCCTTTGCAAACTACTTCCACCTCTACCCTATTGGAATTTCTGCCCTCCAAGTCTCGAATATTCTGTATCACTACCCTTTTGATAACTTGGATCGAATTTGCTTCTCTTTACACCTCGTTCTCGATTCCCTCTTGCTTCATTCACGTCCCTTTCTACTAACATGGCTTTGTTCACCAAGGCTGAATAATTAACAGTCTCTAAAGCCGATAGCCTTGAGTTAATAACTAACTCTAGTCCAACGAGAAATCGGCTACACATATCTTCCTCATTCCGGATAAACCTCGAAGCAAAACGAGATAAGGCTGTAAGTTTGGCTTCATATTCCCTAACTGTCATACTCCCCTGATTCAATAGGAAATATTCTTTCTCCTTTTGTTTTTGATACATCGGAGGAAAATACTTGTCATACAAGGCTTTAACAAAAGCATCCCATGAGATCACATTCCCGCCTCCTGGAGTAATCAACAAATGTTTCGTGGCATCCCACCAGTACTTAGCTTCTCCTTTCAACATATACGTCGTCAAGGTTACCTGTTGATTTTCAGGCATCTTCATTACACCAAAGATAAGTTCAATTTCTTTAACCCAGACTTCTGCCTCTGCGGGATCAACTGCTCCTTCGAACGATGGTGGGTTCATCTTAATAAATTTTTCATTTGAAGTACACCTTTCTTCCCGGTGTATCACCTCCTCAGCCCTAGCCAAGGCTTGTGCCTCCAGTTGCCTGGTCTGTTGTTCTTCCACATGAGCCATAAATCTAGCTTGTTGCTCTGCCATTAGAGTCATAGCACGTGCCATTTTTTGCATATCCGTCAGTTGTTCTGGCTCGGGTTCCACATTTATCTGAACAGGTTGCTCAACCTCCGCTTCTGCTGGAATATTTGAAGCCTCATCATCTATTCCCACATTCACATTCCCTCGTTCCATTCTCTTATATCTGTAATGAATCAAAGATATAACAACATGCAGATATACATATCTTTCCTAACATAATCGTTAGTATCAAATAAGATATATTTCTAACATTCACTGCCAAATCTAGACTCTTCTCAGTCCAGAACCTCTAAAACCTAGGCTCTGATACCAAAAGCTGACACACCCCAACCCAATTACTTATAATTAAGTCTGAAAGTCAAAGTGAGTCAAACCATAATTAATCTAACCAAACCATAGTTTTGATTTCAGAGTCATCATTGTAAATCCATATAACTGAAAACCTTTTTACAACAGTACACTAGTCATATTTATACAAACTTTCCTGAAAGATAATTTAACTTAATTACATCATTTACATTAAAACAAAATCTTTGTTTCTCCCGTTTCTTGCTAACCCAGACCGACTTCCTAGATTTGGCAGTGACATCGCATTACCTGAAAAATGTGAACATAGGAACCATGAGCAAAAATAGCCCAGTGAATGCATCACTACTAAACTACTGCATGAATTTAAATGCAATAAATCATGTCCATATACTTATGTATTTACTTATCCGGCTCATTCATAATGAATGACCAACTTTTCCAAATCATGATTCACATATCCTGTCTAAATAGACAATTCTCCCCCATTCCTGGTCGAGGAGTAACCCCTTGTCATTAATAGACAAATCTCCTCCATTCCTGGTCGAGGAGTAACCCCTCATTTCAGTAAACCGAAATGAACAATTTCATATTCATTTTATTATGATCATACCCACAACACGATACAAATACATCATTCCAGTGAGTACACTCACCTTGGGTTGTCAACTACGTATCCAGGTTTCCTTCTGGTGGAGCTGAACTGGTTTTATTAGAACTTACACCTGTCAATCCAACTAGATCAGTACTGAACCTCAATCACAAATATTATTCAAACATAATTATGTAACTTTTCATGACTATACAGCAACAATATAATTCCAATTAAGTTACATTCCATAAAACATAGGTAAAAACAAAACAATGATATACATATTGATAAAGTTACGGACATTCAACCGTAGGAAATACCTTATAAGTAATTTATAACCAAAGTCAAGTAAATATGAAATTATACTTGTCAATGTATATACACATGAAACATGTACTCAAAGTACCCTTTGTAATGACAAAATACAAACATTCATTCAAGGGGTATCCAGTATGGCCTGAAATTATTGTCTTACATACTTAACCATCCTATATTCCTAAATTGTACAAATACAGGGGTCCAACCTCATCAATATGAAAACATATATGAATATAATATCCAGTACAAGTGACGGTATAATTTTTCAAGCTTCCTAGGGCAAGTTATCACCATTTCTCTACAACACAAGAAATCTGCCCTACAAGCTCCTCTATTGTTCCTTCAACTTCCAAGAATTTTCATAATTTTTCTCCACCATAACTTTCCATGATTTTCAACCCATTTTTAGTAAACATACTTAATCGTACAGAATTAAAGTTTCATAATTGTTTGACTTCATTTGCTATCTCAAAAACTTGACTAAACTCAGGGCATACCGAAATGAAGTATAAAAACAGAAACCATATACCAACTTGAAATCATCATTACGGCCTAACTACAAGGAGATAAATTCTAATTTTCAGATATGATATGAATATATGAGTCTAATTTCATATCCAATTGGAATTTCTCAATTACAGTAAGTACACAGTTAGATATGCAAGTTTGAATACAAGGGGTTTCAATACAAAGCAAATATAAGGGTTTCTACATTCAACTTAACATAAACTTGCATATAACCATACATACATATAAAGGGCTGAAACTTTCATAAACCTATGATGATTTAGATCATATAAATCAGTAATATAATATAAATAACTAGAATTTTAATTAGGATTACCGTCAGGGCTTTTTACGTAATTTCTACGGATTTTTCTACACCTTTTCTCCTCACTTTTCCTTCCTAAACTTCTACCTTCTCTTTCCTTAAGCTTAAAACCCTCTCATGTCTGATCTTGGCTGAAGGATAAGTCTATTTAAAGGGTATAAGGTCGGCCAAGGCTGCCTCCCAAGCCAACCAATCAAATTAAACCATTTGGTTTAATAAAAGACAATTTACCACTTAAAGGGAATTAACCAATTTGCCCCTTCTCGTAATTTCGACCTAACTTCTTCCTCGAGCATCCGTTTGATGCACCGTTTGTTGTGTTACGACACTAACTCACATGTATACAACTATGTAGTTTTCACCTCAAGTCAATTGTAATGTTACAATGGTCAAAACTAGTCTTAAACAGGAACATTTCTATCGAAAATAACCAAATCTTGTGTTCGTACATAACTCGACATTTCATGATTTAAGAAAGTAGGATTAGACTAAACATAAGAACTTAATATTAGATATACTAATAACACATTATTCATATCACATAATATAAACATGATTTAAATATAATTTATCAAAATTATATTCGGGTTGTCACAACTTGCCTGGTAATGAAGATTCTGATCTGATGAAGTAGATGGTATGAGGATGATCCTTTCTTTTCGATCTATTCGGTGGTGGTGACGGCGGTGCAAAAGCCTCCATGTGGTAGTTGTAGACATGGAAACCCTTGGAATTTCTCGCATCTTCCTCTCTAACTGCCATGATGATTTTTTGTTGTGAAAACCCTAAGGGACTCAAGTGTTGGATGATAATTAAAACTTAAATTTCGTAGGTCACTATTCACCAAAAATAGGAATGACTAAAATACCCTCCCGGGTTGCCAGTTAGGCCTAAAAATGCCTCGGGACCCAAACTAAACCCCCGGCTAGTGTTTTCTGACTATCTAGACCCTTTCAGACACGTTGGCACGCTGCAAATGATGATAAGGATGACATAAAAATAACATGCTTTTAAATCCATTAAATTGGGTCCTGACACGACTGACACGCGTGTCCCAGCTAAATTATCGAAACTGCCGTATTTTAACTCACGATAATTTTAATAAATTCAATAATCACATATTACCTTAATCACTCAGTAATATTCAACATTATCATCATATTTAAATACTAACTCTCGTCTCGCTAGTTATTTAAATCCAAATTAATTTCCAATTAATTTTCCCAAATTAATTTGATTAATCCCACAATTAAAGCAATTTAGTTAAATTAATCTCATAATTAAAAGACAATCTCATAATTAAAAGCCATAAAAATACGGGGTATTACATACTTCCCCCCTAATAACAGAATTTCGTCCCAAAATTCGAAAAGGTAAGGCATACCCGGAAAATTTAGGTATCCTCCAGTACTCAAAATAAAATTCAAAGTAAGGCCCAATCACTACTGCCCCCACTTCAAAACAAGCTTGCTGAACACTCTCGATACTTTATCAGTTATAGGGTCACATTTCAATAAATGCATCTGACTTTGTGCTCTTACTAAACAACATTCGTAAAGAATAGCCTACACCTCATTGGCCGTATCATCTCAATATTATATGGAGTTCGCACCTCACCTCGTATCAACTCCCGCATTTATCTAAACGCAAAACTCCCATCCTGGGAGAAACCATAGGACATCTAACTACTCTTGTCTGTTCTTCGAATCTCCGTTCCCAGCGGCGTAACTTTACAAAGGGAAAAAACCACTTAAGACGGTTTATGGTTATCCCATTATAGTAATTGGACTCTAACTTGTGACTGATCCAAAACTCTGCTAATCCGCTCACCTCCAAACATCCAGAGGAAGGATGGCAAGGTTTATCCACACAAAACCTCACTAAGAACCTTGTCCACTAGAAATAGGTACGGGTTCTTTCGCACATCTCTACTATTAGGTAACATCCTCTCCCCATTACCATATTATACTTCTCTTACTAGCTATATCTGTTGTGAAAATGAAATGATCGCAATGAGTCCAAAATTACTTTCATACAGTTCCACCGCTCGTCAATCACCTTACGCCTACTCCTCGGGCTATAGGTGAGACATCCTTCTCAAAATGAAATGTTATCCCCTCTACTTCCTGAGACCCCATGTTGAAGGTGGATTTCAAGGATCTCATCCTAGTTCAGAATAATACTGGTAGGACCATATATCGACCTGTTCACTATCTAATAGTGTAATTTAAGGATATAACAATTTCTTTCCTTCTAGACAACCTGTTCCACACATTCGAAGGAACTCATTACTTATATATAAGTTGGATAACCCCTCAAAGAAATTTACCAACTAGACTCTTCCATCACTTGAATCGTCGAATTGATACAAAATTATCTGGCTAATCATCTTACCCCAACCGATCTACTACTTACTATTCCCCTTTCAATACCGACTTCCTCATAATATTTCTTCCCGTTAAGGGATACTTACACACCCTCTCTTCCCTCGGCGTATACCAAAAGTTCTGAACCGTGCACTTTTCACCACGTTGTGCACATCTGGACTCTTTATATCATATTGACATCCTCACTCTATTTACGTTTAAGCCGCCCTCAACATTCGATTGGGTGGAACTTCGCTCCAAATTTGTCCATAAT